>OZ020305.1:50560675-51872498 GCA_963971305.1 Arcuatula senhousia
CTGCAAGTTAAAGACAGTCCTTACATATTGAGGCAACAATAGGGTAGTTAATTTAATTTAAAGCTTTTAAACAAAAAAGTTATTGAAGCCATATGCATGTAAAACTGCAAAGCTTGAATTTTAAAGTATAACTGCTACGGACGAAACTTATATTCTTCTAAAATTATTTCTTTATTCTTTATCTATTTTGAAATATTATGAAGTACAAGATTAACTAGATGGAGCCTTCCCCGGAAGGCATATGTCGCCTGCGTATTTATGTTTGTTCGCCAAACAGGAAGTAATAAATTTTCGGGCATAAAATCCCTTTACACCTTATAGTACTATGCCATGAAGCTACATACCAAATATCAAGAGGCTGTGGCATGTAGTTGCCTGAAAAACTGTGACGAAAATTTGGCATCTATGTCCATTAAATATAAAACGTTAAGTATTCGTCAAGCAGGAAGTAATTATTTTTCCGGCATAAAATCGCTTTACACCTTATAGTACTATGTGATGAAGCTACATACCAAATATCAAGAGGCTGTGGCATGTAGTTGCCTGGAAAACTGCGACGAAAATTTGGCATCTATGTCCATTAAATATAAAACGTTAAGTATTCGTCAAACAGGAAGTAGTTATTTTTCCGGCATAAAATCGCTTTACACCTTATAGTACTATGTGATGAAGCTACATACCAAATATCAAGAGGCTGTGGCATGTAGTTGCCTGGAAAACTGCGACGAAAATTTGGCATCTATGTCCATTAAATATAAAACGTTAAGTATTTGTCAAACAGGAAGTATTTATTTTTCCGGCATAAAATCGCTTAACACCTTATAGTACTATGTGATGAAGCTACATACCAAATATCAAGAGGCTGTGGCATGTAGTTGCCTGGAAAACTGCGACGGAAATTTTTGTGACGCCGCAGGACGCAGGACACAGGACGCAGGACGACAACGCAAGACGACGGATAGTGCCAAAGTAACCCCTATATGTCGCCTGCAACGTGTTGCAGAAGACATAACAATGTCATAAGCCCACACTTAAATTCAATAACAAGATCAACAACTATGAACATCTAATCTGTTAATAAACATACCATTTGAGTTGATCTGCCTGTCATGGTTGAGTGAACACCAGATGTAGGAGTACTGGCCCCTGTCTTGGGACTTGTGTTGCCCTGTAGTTGTCCGTCTGATGGGGTCTGGACCACATAGAAATCCACTGTTTCACCTGTGTTACCCTGGTCTGGACTAATAAAACATAACAATGTTTAATCTTAACAAAGATAATGTAAAATCTATTATCATGGCTAAATTCACATCAGAGCATGCCAATCAACTCTATAGAATTATGAACCAACAAAAAGATATTGAACTGTTTGGCTATTATTGGTCTCTTGCATGGATGCATTGCCAGGCTAAACAATAATATGTCAAAAGACATGTTGCCTCAGTTGGCAACATGGAAAATTAACTTCAACCTAAAAGTAAACCTGGAATTTGACCGACAGAAGGACAAAAGGAACCAAACACTATATGGCCCTCTTCTTTCATAGGTGCATGGGGCATTAAAATTTGATCTTCTTCCAAAGATAGGTACGGGTAAATAGAATACTTACTTTCTGAACTGTTCTATGTCCATTTCATTTTCATCCTCTAACCAGACAGGTGGGTTTACAATGGCTCCTACGTCTAACTCGATAATCTCCTTCTGAGTGGACAATGCTAAACAGTTGGAGTTAGCCTGTAAAGTAATGGCTTAATATAGTTATTTCATTATTTGTAGTATACTAGGTCTAGCTCTATGTTCAAATTCAGATACCATATATACTTATCATATTTGGGTTTCAGTTAGGCATATTTTGGTTTTATTATTCTATGCTCTTCATATTCATATAGTGTTTGGCATTTTAATTTTTTAGTTGGTAGAGCACATCTGGTGGGTCTTGTCTAGACAAAACAAGCATTAGGCATAGCAAAACTTCCCTGGAACTTTGTTGTAATTATGATATACTATAAGGCAACAAGAGATAAAACATGTAAATATATATAAAAATTCATTAAATATTTACTTTGTACCAATACTATCTTTACAATTTCAAATTCTTAGTATTGTGATCATTGATATTATCCCATATTGAGAGTGAATCCAATAAATCTAAATAATGAAAATCAAAAAGTCGATAGAATGGCTTCTGCAGGGTATCCACTTCAGGTCGCAAGGTCACTTTTAAAAACTCTTTGATCTTTTAATAATGTTGCAAATTTTCAAAGTATCATATTACAACATCCCTGTGTTGTACATGTAATATGATATTTTGACAAAGCAAGAAAAATTTAAAAGGCCTTAATAAACTTTCAAAAATATATTATAAAGGCAAGCACCAAAATAAGAGATAATGCTAAAAAATTAGTTTATTTCACCATATCCACAATTACATGTTAGTTTACCAGTACAAATTATTGGTATAAAAACAAAATCTGAAACATAAAAGGGGAATAACTTACATAAATAACTGGGTACTGAGCCTAGAATTGTCATAGATTTTGTTAAATCGGACAAACAAAGGACAATAAATGAATTTCTTGAATGTACTTCCAAAGAGTCCAACTGCTACTCATTAGTTGTTGACATGTTTTATGATATATCACTGAAGTTTGGGTCACAAAACTTGCATTTCTCATTAAAAAATACTTGTCGAAAAGAATTTCGATATGTCCCTGAGTAAAAAAAAATGTGACACTTTACACATTTTACTTTATACTGAAGATAGAGAAAAAAAAATAAGGAAACTTTTGAAAAAAAAAGCACACTAGCCAAAAAGTATAATAAGCATGATAAGGGTACATAATTTCACCAACAAGTTTTAATGCAACAGGAGACCAACCTCCAGGATTGGGACAAAAAAGTTAAATAAAACTGCAAGTAATGAATGCTAAATACATGTAAATAAATGGTAAAATGAAGCAAAAATATTATACAATCCCTAAGGGTAAGCAATGTATACAAACACAATTATAATGTGATCCCTCTGGGCTGTTACAACTCACCTCAAAATCACCATAAATACCCTTAATGTGAAAATGATTCAATGAAAAATATGAGAATAATATTAACTAACATTGTAACAACAAAACATACATAAGGAGAGAGAAGTCATCGGTATGGGGGATATTATTGAGTCACACAATATATCAAAAAAAAATTCTGAAAATAATGAGTACAAATGTATTTTCGTTTGAGTGCCCACACAGTGAGGGAACCAAATGCATAAAGGCCCTGAGGCTTGGAATACCCATTCCTTAGTAATTTTATAAATTTTCATGTAGATTTTCATCTAAAATTGCTTGAAAGCTCTCAATCATCATCAGTAGATTAAGAATTAAACATAAATTCTGAACCCCCCCCCCCCAAAAAAAAAACAAACCAACAAGTAAATCTGTGAGCTAATGCTCACTAGTGATACCCCCACTCAAGTCTTAATACTTGGTAAACAGGAAGTGGTTGACCTATGAACATAAAATCACTATACACTATATGGGACTTTAGGATAAAGCTGTATACAAAATATCAGACCTCTATCTCATGTAGATGCTTTGGAAACTTTGACGGAAATTTTGCATTTATATCCATTATGTGTAAAAACCTAAGTATTCGGTAAACAGGAAGTAGACTTACTAGGAGCATAAAATCGGTATACACCATATGGCACTATAGGATAAAGCTGTATATAAAATATCAGACCTATATCTCATGTAGTTGCTTGTGAAACTCTGACGGAAATTTTGCATTTATGTCCATATGTGTAAAAACCTAAGTATTCGGTTAACATAAAGTAGACTACCTAGGAGCATAAAATCGGTATACATCATATGGCACTATAGGATAAAGCTGTATACAAAATATCAGACCTTTATCTCATGTAGTTGCTTAGGAAACTTTGACGGAAATTTTGCATTTATGTCCATTATGTGTAAAAACCTAAGTATTCGGTAAACAGGAAGTAGACTACCTAGGAGCATAAAATCGGTATACACAATATGGCACTATAGGATAAAGCTGTATACAAAATACCAGACCTCTATCTCATGTAGTTACTTAGAAAACTGCGACGGAAGTTTTGTTACCGACGGACGGACGGATGAACGAACGGACGGACTAACGGACGGACAAGGGTAAAACAGTATACCCCCCCCTCTTCTTCGAAGTGGGGGTATAAAAACCCTGATATAACCAAGTCAGTGCCTTCTTGTGACTCCTGTATGTTTTGCTGATACAGTTTTTATTATTTAACTATATCTACATTTACATGGTCATGATATACAGAGCAAACAGTCTTAGCATTAGTTTGTGTCAAGAAACCTCCAAAAACACAAGACAAAGTATGATGTGCCCAATTTTGCCATCAAATTTTGAAATCATCAAATTGCACTGGAAATATGCAATATATTCTTAAATTTAGTTAAAGTTTATTTATATCAGCATGATTTTGTTTAAAGTCATCCATTGTGATGTTAAAATAATTATCTAGAGTGGCTTTAAAAAAATTGTAATTTGTTGAAAAACTGTTAATAACTTGCAAAGTTTGAGAGTTTTTTGGGGGCAAATTTGTGGTAAAACACACTGTAAAGGGAATATTCTTACATGATATAAATTTTGGCTTTTTTGTAAAATCTTTATGTTTGCAAGATTCATTTGTCATAAAAAACCTGATCTTTTATTGGCATTTAAACATAATATTTAAAAACAAAATTGGCAAAAATAAACATCTGGAGAAAATGTTCACTTTTAACAGCTAACAAGACATATATTTAGCCATAAGCCATAAAAAGATGGTAATTTTTGGGGGGTCTGCAATAACATGTTTTATTTTAGCCGTACAAAGGCAGTATTTATCTACACATTTAATGCATAGTAAAATGTCAAATGTTAGAAATAGAGTATACAGATATAGATATGCCCCAAAAACTTATTTGAGTTGTTATAAAAGTACAGGTGATGAATATATCGATGACATATATACCTCCATATTTTGTCCCTAAATAAATCAAGTTTATAAAAAAAAAATGTAAAGGGTGCTTTAATGTAAGTAAGAAAAGGTAACAGACATTTGTTTGTAGGCAAGCAGTTAAAAGAACTGCCTCTTTTCCACATGTTTAAATATAAAGTTTCAGGTTGATATGGCTGGTGTACTGAAAAACCAAGTTTATCCTTAACATGAGCAACAAAGAAAAAAAAACCAACCAAAAACAGACACATATACCACAAAATTGTGATGATTTACTATTGAAAGTGCTGTACAGTGATGCTAATGCATTTAGTACTATTCCACATAAGAATCAGGCAGGGGGTGGCACATTGATAATTTCCAATTTTAGATTTTGGGGTATAGATGCATTCCTTTTATCATAACAACAAACCCAATCGAGTTTTTACATTCAAAATCATAGTTGGTGTCTAGATATTTTTTGACTGGTTATATAAGGAAAAATTATGGCGGGAAAATTTTCCCGCACTTTTCTCTGTACAATGTAACTAAACTTTTACTGGTAATAACTCTTAAACCCAAGACTGACTGAAAAATTTAGTGGTCAAAACAAAGTTTACTAGGGTTGCTTCAACCAATTCTATTGAATTTTTGTGTGTATTTGTTATTGATGTGCCACCCTATTTATGGTATCTGCCTGATTCATAGAAAAAGTAGTACATGTACTTAAAACATCAACATATCAATGAATTTCATCTAGCTTTCATGCTAAACGAGTGGTTCATGAAAAACTCTTGACAGTTGTTAATGTTTTCGTGACTAGAACCACCATCCCTTGGTTTCTGGCTTATGTAGAAAACAAAACAAAGAAGTAGGGTAGCAAGCAATGACTCAGCAGTTATGAAAATGGTAAACTTTACTAGAATAAACAAGTTAGGAAGGGCCCTGACAGCAAGTTTTTACAAAAATATAGTCGATGGATTCGCAAATTTATTTTTTTATAAAAGGCTTATTTTCAAATGGTGTAACTTAAATCTGTTCCCATTTGAAATTTTGGAATTAACAAAAAATTAAGCACAGACAATCAGACAGAAAGAAAACTATTGGGCTCACACATCTTGATGCAGGCCTTAATAATGAGTATGGTCAATAGTTATCATTATTATACTTCAGTAGATTTGTTCTATATAAAATACAGGTAAAAATTTCAACTATTTCATCTTGGTAAAAGTATTATTTCCCTAGAAAAATAGTATCTATTTCCCGTAATCATATTTCACAGGATTTTTGAATGATTGGCAGTAGGCGTGGTTAACTTACATGTAAAGAGTGCACAGTAGACATGGTTCACTATAATAAAACAATTGTTTACTTATCATGCGGAAAACAGTATGCACAGCTTTGCAGCATTTGCAATTACTTCTGACACAAGGTTTGAAACAGTCTAATTCTTTGGTGGTGGCTTTTTTCTTTAGTTTACCTCTTGGAAACAAATGTACTGTTTTATTCTTGACTAGTAAACAATTGTATATTAATTATTGTCTATCTATAACTAACTAATACATCTAGTAGTTAAATTGTATGACAGACAGTCACTACACATGCTTTCGGTGAGAGCTTGTGATGCAGGTAAAAAATATCTTGACTAAAAATGTGATTTCATAGAACTATATCACAAAGACAAGGCCTGCATATGTAGAAGATTTATAGGTTGTTACATAAGTTCTTTCACGAGTGATCAAATTTTTAAGTCAAAAGACCTTATAAATTCTATCACAAGTGAAAGATCATTGCCGGCTTTTCAATAACATGTGTAAGTACCTTTTCTTCCGTAAAAAACATTTTTTTATATACATGTACTAGTACTGAAACCTTATGTGACTTCATCCTTAAAACTGAAAGTTTTAAATAACATCGCATTTCATTAGTTCATCAACCAATATCAGTACCAATGGTTTTTATTGGTTAATTGACCAGTGTGAGATCGCTGCACGTGCTCGCATCTCAACCTGGTCATCTCACACTGAAGAAAGGTATTTACGGGAAAATTCAAAGTTCTAAATCATGAAGATATGGCTTATCATGTAACATACTGTAGTTTTTTCTATAAACATAATTCTGACTGACCTGGTTAATGGCAAAGGCTGTAATAATATCTTGTTCTTTATGAATGACCTTCATTGGCTCCTTGACTCTGTTGTCCACTGAATCATGGGTAGGATGTTCAAGCTAGAAATATAAATCCTTGTGTGCATGACATTGTATTTGTAAATTTTGCATTTAAATAAAAAAAATAAATTATGAAACATTATTGGATAAAATACATTTTTAAAGATATAAATCTACAAGTATGATATACCTTCCTACATACCCTTTTCATCTTTGCTGGGACATAAGATCACAAGTATGAACTACTGAGCATCTACTTCCTGAGGACTAGTTCACTTACCGTTTATCATGAGTTTGGTTTGCCAGTTGTTGTTTTTTTAATAATAATCTTTTATGGTTTTAGCCGTTGCTTTTTTTACATATACAATAATAGTTCAACACACATTTTTGGAAATTTTGCATTTAAATTAAAAAAATAAATTATGAAACATTATGGGCCAAAATACATTTAAAAAAAATAAATCTGCAAGTATGAACTACCTTCCTACCTATCCTATTCATCTCTGCTGGGACATAAGATCACAAGTATGAACTACTAGGCATATACTTCCTGAGGACTAGTTCACTTACCGTTTATCATGAGTTTGGTTTGCCAGTTGTTGTTTTTTTAATAATAATCTTTTATGGTTTTAGCTGTTGCTTTTTTTACATATACAATAATAGTACATTGACTCGAAATAAATTTTTATATGGATGAGGCTTAGAAACAGGTAACCAGAGGGTCTCCCGAGCGTTTTCTTGTTTCGAGCCGAATTCGTATAAAATAATTTCATTTCGAGTCAGTGTACTATTATTGTGTTTATACTGCATTCCTTTTTTTATTTTGTTCGACGTGTTTTTTAACAAAATGAATAAATTGAAAAATCAATAAATCACCCCACAGCGACCCTCTCTCCTTTTATGGTCATAACACCTGTCAATTTGGCCTGCTTGATACGTCCAACCTGATTAATCTGGTTTCTCGAGTTATGCGGCAATCGAAGTACAAGAATTTGACCTTAGAACCCGATACCGTCCCTGCCTCTGAACAGATTTATTTGAGTTGCATGATTGTGTCCATTCTGTTAAAATGGCGTTGAAAATGAAAAAAAAATCTAGCCCTTTACATGTATAGGTTGTGTTTAAAACCTGAACTCTTTTCAAAGTAAATATGGTAAAGCTATGCTAAACAAAGGTTTAAACATGTTTCACATAAAAAAAATATCAATCTTAGAAATTTTCCTGAATATTTTCATCAATTTAAACACAATCCTAAGCATGTTTGAATACTAAACATGTTTAAAGTTCAACATAAATTATGCGTTTAGGATTGCAAAGAAATGCCCAGTAAGCTTATTTTCTAAATGATTTTTATATTATATCTACTAAAAAGATACCAGTAAGTAGATTATAAAAACCATTAAAAACACAAAATTTAAATAAATAATTAAGAGAGTAAACTAAAATTTATCCGATTGCATATTTCATTATTGAAATTGATAAATAACCGGTACTATGTAAAAGTTTTCCGAAATTGCAACGCTATAAGTAAGTGTACGTTAATAGATCAGAATTTTAATTTTTTCTATCGTCTTTCAGCCAAAGATTAACATTCGAATGTTTGATTTTTATGCAACATTTCTTCTTCATGTTTCTTGCAGTCAATGCTAGGAATGTCAGTTCAACTGAGTCTTTCCGATTATATATTGGAACAAGTGGCTATGCAAAAATTAAATGCTCATATTAATAAAGCCATAGTAGCGCAAAATTGTAACGTGGGAGAGAATATATTTAGAAATGATTGTTGCGTCAATGCTCTGGTAGATAAACACCCTTTTAGTAAATTCATAGACTATCTTCTAACATATAAAGTCTGTGGTAAATTTTAAAGATATTTTTAAACAGTAATCATGCCAATATTTGTTTTTCATATGAAAGCTTCCTACTTTATTTCTACCGGAAACATGACAAAAATTTCTTCGATTGCAACTGATATCAAGTCGAGAATGTGGAACTACAAGGTCGAAGTTGTAATCTGATTTTGAAAGGCTCAACGCATGTGTAGAATTGATCATAAAATCATTGTGACGACCGGGTTACCCGTGTTGACGAAATGAGTTTGCCCAAATGCAAGAAACAATAGAAAAAGAGCGTGTTCTTAAAGTGATATACTGACATTGACCGTATATCACATATCGATATACGGTCAGTAAAGTTTGACTACTTATATAGAACAACTGCAGTATAAATTATAATATTCTTGCGTCCTGACTTACAAATGGAAGATAAAGCAAAAAATATTTCAGCTTTAAGAAAATTAACTTTAAAAGAAATCAAAATGAAGAAAGTAAGCATACAAACCCTTATATCTTGCTGTTTTCTTTTACCAAAAACATATCTGATGAAAATTTCCTTTAAGCACTCTTGTCTAATTAGATGGAACCACAGTCTTTTTATTGGTAGGGTAGAACTATTCTCTCTAAAAAATCAAAGGTTACTTTAATTTATTATACAAGCTACAAAATGGTACTCAGTAATTAAATTTGAGCACAATTCATTGTTTAGACTCCCACAAAGTCAATGTGACAAAGCGCTTGTAAGGAAAGATAAAACGATCATTCCAACAGTTCTTTCAGAATAGTTTAAGTGATACAAAAAAATTAGAAACATAATACTCATTGACCAAAGTTATCCAGTTAACTAATAAAACATTTCATTGTCCTCAAAATACAGCATTCATTTTTTTTAAGTTATTGGTTTGGGTTTTTTTTTATAAAACAGAGGTAAACCAGTATACACCTCTCTTCTTCAAATGGGGGAGTAGAATATAATTCATCCAAGAAATTAATGTAACAAGTAAATCTATGGTTCAATGCTCACAAGTGACACCCTTGCTTTTTACTTTTAGCAAAAATTGTGAAACGAGCATAACAGTACACTTTCTCTTTTTTGAAGTTGGGATATATAAATCTATACTTACATAAACGGTGTGTTGTTCATATTTAGTAAAGCTTGGTATTTAGAATGAGGTTGTCCTTGGACTATATCTAATGAGATACAGGAGAGAAAGTCATCAGGAGGGCCAGAGAACAGGTCTAATTTACTCAGTAGCATCTCTAACCACTGTTCTAATGTCTTGAACACAGCATGGAGCAATGGTGAACACACAGGTAACTCTGTAATAAACAAGAAAATCTTTGACCTAATGCTTACTAATGATACTTTACAAAAATTTGCAGTGGTGGATCCTAGGGGGAGGATGGGATTGCAACCCCCTTTCCCTCCAAAAATTATTGTTATGCAGATTTTAGGCAAAATTGGTCTGGCCTCCCTTTTTCATTCACAATGGACTGTAAGTGGAATGCCCCCTTTTGAATATTTCTGAATCCACCCCTGATATGCGACCGAACTATGGAACTAGGGACAAAGAAACAGAAATAAGCCTTATTCTCTTTTGAAACACGGGTATATAAATCATTATCTTACAAGAATGAATACCAATTCAATAGAAAGATAGAGATTGAAAAAGTTGAATATTCATTCATCCATTGTGATCAACATTCAGGAAAACTATTTTTTTTTTATTCAAAAGAAGAGAAAGAAATCCTAGTTGCAACAAAAGTAATAAAAAATAGAACACTTTACCAAGAGATATTTTTAAGCCTAAAACTCTATTCATTTTCTAAATGCCTTAAAATTGTCCATCTGTTGTCAATCAAAGAATTTGGCAATTGACACTAATCTATTAGTTATTTATGTAAGGGCATTTGAAAAGAAGAGAAGGGCCTGACTGAATTTTTTTTACTTGTAATTTTATCTAAATTGTATAGCTTGGTACATAAAATGAACTTCAAACACAAGCATAATAATAGAAATTAGTATGGAACACCATTGATCTTCTGAATTCCAACCTAATACAGGAAGTACCTACCAGGTAGCTCTATACCAACGACTGGCAGGAATGCTATCAGATTATTGAGCACCAGTTTAACTACAGAATATCGTATCAAGCACCAGGAGTATGAGTTAGGGTCGGAATGCTGTTGAACTGCTGACAAATTTCTGAAAAATTAATACAAAATGAACATGGGTATGACTTAGGTTTGAGGAAATTTATTACCTTTAAAATAACATTGAACATTGAAATGTTATGTAAACAAATTCTAAAAGTGATAATAGGTCAATCCTAGAGAACTAATGTTGTTATGTATTTTGTGGTTCTGAACAATATCATTTGTGACTTTAGATAATTGTAAAATATTTTGAAAAATGATGAAGAAATGAGATTTTGGTCTTAAAGGACGAGCAAAATCCATAATGCATTTGAAATGTGTAGAGGAATTTTTTTTTATAATAATTTGTTTTTCTTGTACATTTTATCCAAACACTATTTATAAGCTGTAATTATTTTGGGGCCTGACAGGTTTTTTTTTAAATATTGCCACTCTAGCCCCCAACTTCCTAAGTTTTGGTACCATTCTATCCCAGTTCTTCTGTTCTGTTTACTGTCTTCTCATACCCTACCCACCCACTGTTTCTACTCCCCATTCCCTCAATCCCAGCTTTCAATCCTCTCCACCCTAGTACCCCCTTGCTAAGCCTAACTAATTGAGTAAGATGACATACAATGTTCTTGGTCTCATTGTGACATCATCACCATCATCTGATTCCATGTCATACTCTTCTTCCTCTTCATCTGACGTCAACGTCTCCTCCGAATCGTAATTAAATTCTCCGTAGGTAGAACCAGTTGTAAAGGGCTGGAAAGGTAAACATAAAATCAGACATTATACTTTATATAATAATCTGCATTTCCCTTAAAGCTGGGGAAGATAAAAAAAAACAATATTTCAACATAAGTAACCAATTGCATTGGGCAGGATAAATTGGATCAGATGACTAGAAGCAATGTGATGGTAGATTTTTTTCAAACCTCTCCAGATATCTCCAAATAAGTGACACAATTTTTTTTTGGGCTCAGTTTTTTTATTCTCATGAGTTTTAGGAGAATTTGATCAATAAAGAGCTTTACTTGACTGACTTAAGTACAGAAATTTATGTTAAACGCCATAACTGCATTTTTTTTTACTTAAAAAAAATGTTTACTCTCTTGAACTTTTTGTAGAGAGATTTATTAGATACATAAATACCTTCAAGTCTTTGCTTATTCTAATTTGTAAACATGAGACCTTTGATTGTTAGGAGAAAAATCAGACGTCTACTGTAAATTGTTTTTTTTTGTTTTATAGGAGATCCAACTCAAAGGGGCATAACCCATACTGATTTTTTATTTTCTCTAAGATAAAGGTAAAAACCTACAATATTAATGAAGCAATAATTATACTCACATGGATACTTACATTTTAATGGTTTTTAATGTAAAACTTGATCATTTCTATTGTGAACAAACCTTTGTCATGAAGAATGTAATCATGCTAAGCTCTGGTCATTGTGAACAAACCTTTGTCATGAAGAATGTAATCATGCTAAGCTCTGGTCATTGTGAACAAACCTTTGTCATGAAGAATGTAATCATGCTAAGCTCTGGTCATTGTGAACAAACCTTTGTCATGAAGAATGTAATCATGCTAAGCTCTGGAGGTAAGAATGTTTCCTTAAAGGTCTTCCTCTCTTTAGTTGAGACTTGGGGACCACCTCCCATCACCTTCATGTGTAGCCTCATTCTCTGTTTAGTCAGGTCATCATCACCTGCACAACAAGGTCAAAATATAAAACACTGAAGATTCAAAAGTTAAGTTCATGGTTAAATTGTATTGGATAGATATTGATTAATTCAAACTCCGAAATATCATTTAAGGAAAGACTCATATTTTTTTTCAGTCTATGAAAAAATAATCTCAATCCCTTTGTGCACACTCAATGTCTTGAGAAGCGGGTAGGTAAAGAATGTGTAACACGGGTATTACTTATAATTTTATTTACAGAATTATTATAATTTGAAAAATATTTTAATACAAAATTGATGAACAGTCACATGGCAACATTTGGTTTATGGGCTCATAGACCAAAGTGTTTAAGCCAATTACAAAGCTTCTTACATCTATTATTATCAATTGTTCTAATTTGACTTGAAATTACCTGGTTGTGGGGTAACAGCTGACAACTTCAATGCTGTTTTTACTCCTCCGCCAAACAATGCCGCCCATAACTGTTGATTGAAACGATGTGCCACCAGTCTGTACAGCATGTGGCAATCATATGCCGCCAGAGCATTGACTAGAAGACTAACATATACTGCCACCATAGATTCACACAGTAAGATGTTAAGTTTGGGTGCCACATCGTCCTTCTCTCGAGCTAGAAGTACCCTCAATGAAGTTACACCTTTAAAAAGATAATGTTCTTATATCACTTATGTAGATATTGCACACTATGATTAAGACAAAATACTACACAAGTACACCTTGCAAACTCTTTGTTGATAATTTAATACATGTAAAAAAACATGATCTTTTACATTATTGCGTTTTATAACATGAATAAATCCAGTATAAATAAATCTCATATATCCTTCGACTAGATTTATACCGGTATTATTATAAAGAATATGTAGTTGTAGCTAACTTAACCTTGTTATACTAACACAAGGCAGTCAGTTGGAAAGGGGATTTAATCTATGAAGGTTTGATTGTTTGCCATGTAATACAGTACCTGGCCATTTATTGGGTGGTGTATTGATGACATCATCGCCAGAATTAGACCTTCTTCTATACTTCTGTACTCCGGCCATTAAATGACCTGCCTGACTACTCGTAAAATTATGACTGAAATGATAAAATATTCAATTATATTTAAAAGTGACAAAAGCCTAAAACTTTTGTACCTTTATAGAGTTAAAGCATTCAATAAAGATTGTGGATAGACAGAAAAAAGACTGATAGAGTGTTTTGTTTGTAATTTGATCTATATTGTTTATGTGCCTTCACACATACTTGACAATCTTCAATGTAACGTTAATGTTTCTGCCAGTCTTGTGTCAATGGAAACTTTCTCTGTTTTGTTATTCTCAAAACTTGTTTTTTGTGAGTTTTTAACAACTAAACATCTCAAGTTAAGTTCCAATCTGATTCTAAATGGTTTAGTAAGAACTTTCTGGTTTTCTGTATTTCACTTAGACCCATGTTTAAACAAATAATACTGACCTAGTAAATCCTTCAAGACTTGCATCATTACTTTCTTTCAGAGACACAACAAAACTATCACAATCACAGAGACACTGATATATACACGATGATAACGCAATACACAAATTCCTCATGGTAAATATAGTATTTATTGCACTGTCGGCACATGGCGGAGACAAAATTTCTATCACAGAATGAAGTAGATCTTGTGTCATGCACTGAAGATGCTGTATAGGGTCTGCTATCACGGTTTTAGAACTAGCAATTGCTGCTGATAAAAGAGGAAGTGTTGTTGGGAATGGAAGGGGAGATAATAACTGCTGTTGCGTTTTTTCCTGCTGAAGCTCCTAAAAAACAAATATAAAGACAATGAATTTAAACAATGATTGAAATAACAGCTGAAGTTTTTACATCATTTAAAATCCTACTATCATTCAATTCTCAACATAAATTTGATTTGGTAGGAATTCTACATTCTGTTCAATACTTTTTTTTATTTTGTGCATTTCATATTTAAGCTAGTATAATTTTGGCTTTTTTTATAAACTTTTGTCTAGAAGGTTTCTTGTGAGTCATATGTAGATAAATGGCTCATTAGACACAGTTTGACTTTGTTTTTCCTGGTACTACCTTGAACTTTTTTGGCTTGACTAAGCTATACAGGAAATAATTTAAAACTATTATACAAACCTGTAACAAGAGCAATAACTCCATCTGGACTGATGCCAGGCCTCCACCACCAGCTCCTTGTAACATACAATAACTGGCCAGGGTTCTTAGTAACTGTTGATGATTTTTCAGCCATTGTTTCCGATTAGCCATTCTTTCAAGCTTAGATTGAAAGTCCATTTTCTCAGAGAGAATGACTTCATGTAACGTTGGCTTGTATGAAGTATCAGATCTAACAGACATTGATCTTGAAGCTCGGGGAGGAATGTCTAAGCTTGGAATTGATTCGTCTATGGTATTATCAAAGACAGGAGCTATGGAGAAAAAGAAAGAAGAAACTAAGACAGCTCTATTGATGCTTACAAGGACAAAATGTTCAATAAAGATAAAATTTCTAATGCCCTTCTTTGAGAAAATGCTGCAAAGGTATTAATTTTCAGGTGCACTAACTTTTGCTATATTTGTGGTAATGACAATCTGTAAGATATAGTACACAAGAAAATACAATATGATATACATGTATATTAATGACTTAAGTGATGGTAAACTGCAAAAATATCTCATAAAATAGTCATAAGACTGACAGCACAAAATATTGACAATCCAAAAAATATATTTGTTTACACATAACATTTACACATAACATAACAATAGATAGAAAGATTGTACAGATGTTTATTACCTGTTTGCTTTCATAATCATTTTAGGTTTATGCCTATTTATCACTTTTTTTTTGGTTGTTAATTCAGTTCATTAAAGTAAACACCTTTCTTATAAATTCTTAATTTTACCCATTACTTACTTTCTAAAGGTTTGCTAGAACTAGGGGAGATGATATCTGATGTTGTTGCTGTAGTTGAATCTTTGTTGCCATAGTTACTCAGATATTGCAAAACCTCCACTTCTTTTTCCAACCAAATATATAACTGGAACCTAAGTTGACCTCCATCTACTTCAAATCCTGTAGCCAATGTATGCATTTCTTCCATTAAAACTTTTAAACATGCTATAAAAGCGTATTGCTGAGCAAATATGTCTATTTGTTGGTGACCTTTTGACTTTTGACCTTGAGGTTCACTTTCATCAATGACAACTTCTGGAACTCCTGGTTTCTCTTTGTCATTTTCTTTCACAGCTTCTGACTCAGTTTCAGAATCATCAGAACTAAAACTCAGTTCAAATTTAGGTTCTTCAAGGTCAAATTTAATGGATGGGGCACCCCAATCCAAGCTTTCAGCAGTTTCCACTTTTTTACTGATTGGTGTACTCCAATCCATGGCATCACTAGTTTCTTTGAAACCATTAGTGAGAGGTTTCCCAAAGTCAACATTATCTGAACTGTTAGTATCATTAGAACTTTCCATATTGAAGGGATCAATAGTACCTGTTTCAATTTCAGCAGACGACACAACAGGTGCAATGTCTTTCAATGTTTTGGACGAAGCATTCTCTATGACTGGAGGTAGTTTAGATAGCACTTCAAGAGCAAGAAGGGGACAGCCATTTTTATAATGAGTATGGGCAGTTGTGAAAAATAATCTTCTTTCTAATGGGGTCACTTTGTCTACAACAACAGAACTGTCATCCAGAACAACTGTTTGTTGTCTTGTAAATCCAGGTATTACACTTTTCCTCCTCTTGTCATTGCCAGCTGAGGCCATTCTTTGTCTAACCAATAACGGATGAGTTCGTAAGTAGTTATAAAAGTTGAAGACTGATGGCAGAGAACTATTAGAATCAGTATCTACACTACGTCTAGTTTTTCCTTGCTTTTTGGCATCTTGTAACAATGTACTTAGTGAGCCTCTGAAGTCTTTGAATGACCACAGTGACATGCTTCTAAGGAATGGATCAGGACTTATTTTATCACAGTCATAATTATCACCGTTGGCATCACAACCTAGAATTTGAGTATAGAGGATTTGTTTTACACTGTTTGGCATCATTTCTTCTCCATCATAGAGACGAGATATAACTATTGCCAACTGTATATCATTCAAGTTGTTCAGACACACCTGTAATATAGGATTTGAAAAATATTGTGATTGCTTAATTGATATTAAAATACCATTTACTGTTAACCAAAAAAATTTTCATGGCAGTTATTTTTTGGGGATTTTGACATTGACATTGCTGGCATGAAAATGAAACTGCACAAATATATTTGTCTCCCATTGTAGTCTATGGACAATAACATTACATTGCAAATTTAAAACTAAGGTAACTCAGTTTCCTACCATGAAAAAAAGACAGCATGAATATTTCCTGTTTTATAGAAGTGGATAATGTTCCAATTTCAATTAGTGTGGTATTTTGACATTTAAAGATCAAAAAGCTGTATTATTATCTAGAAGCATTTAGGGTGAGGTAGACACCAAACCAAACAAAAAGAATAACAAAATACCATGCCATATCTTATAGCAAGGTACAAAGATGTAAAGTGGACTCTATTATAATAACTATACCTCCACAGCATCTTGTAAAGACCCTGCCAGTAAAAAGAAGGCTGCAGCATGTGTAAATCTCTGTTTACCCAGCAAATCAAAGGCATTCTTCAAGGCAGCCTTTCTCCATCTATCATTCTCAAAATCATTCCTGAAGAAATCCTCCATCTTTTTGTTACTTAATGACCTAAAATATAAAAGACAAAATTTTAATCATATATTCTGTATTGGAGATTTATAAAAGTAAATAAATTTTCAGTTGAAATTTCTAAATGTATATACCCTATGGTTGTTCAGCCTGCAAGTTAATTTAAGCATTGTACATGTACATGTATTTATTTACACTTGGATTTATTCTTTGGATTCTATACCATGCTCTTCTTTTTCTAATTTACATTGGTATTGCGATTTCTGGCTAAAGCACCTCTGATAAGATTTTTATAGAGGAAAAATGCTTTTCAACTATAGTTTAATTTTTCAAACCATTGCTTAAGCATGAGATTGCAGTGTTGAACTGTGCTATAAAAAAATTATTAAAAGACCAGAAATGATTTTATTAAATAAAGATCCACATACATGAAAATACCTTTTAAAAAGAAGGAAAGAATCATAAATTTTGTATTGTACCACCTTTCAGATAATTACATGTATATCATAATCAAAACTTAATTTCAGAATGTACAATTATACATTTATTTGCCATCATTAAAATACTTTACCTATATAAACCCCACAGAACACTTTTCTTTTTCATTGCAAGGTAATATATAGCAGCATCCATCGGATCTTTGTTAGCTTGGAAAGCTGCTTTGGCAACCTAAAATACACAAAAGGAAATTAAACAGATTATGATAAAGACTAACACAGAGCAAGCTATGCTTGCAAATAGTAAATATCATGATTCAATATAAATCAGAACAGTAATGTTTAAGTTTAGAAGTCATTTATTATCATATTTCTTGAAAGTTGTAATTTGAGCTACTGCATGAATATTGTTCAGAGTAGAATTTAATTTTGCACAATTTTACATCAAACAATATTCCAATGCAACAATATTCATGCAATAAACCTTTTATTGTATAGCAGACACCAACACCTTGCTTAAAAGTGAGTTTATGGTTTGTGATGTCACAAGTTTTGAGATCATATTTGCACTAGTACAAAGTGAAATTTTTTTAAGACATTGAAGTTCAACTTTCCATATGTTTTTAGTCTGAATTTGAATGAAAACTTCATATTTCCAAAGTTTGTGTGTAGTGTGGGTTAATTCCATTGCTTTCTATGGGGGGGGGGAATATATTGCTTTACAATAACGTTTGCATTAAGACAGTGACAAGATAAGTACCTTTTCCATTGTCCTCTTCAATACATTGATGTTATTGATCCACCACCCAGCACCGAATTCCTTTAACTCCTCCCATGTTGGCTCACCTTTCTGCATGGTTGGAATGTAGGATAATAAGTCCTAAAAATAACAGTTACATGGTCAATTGTCATCTGGTTGACTACTGCATTATTTACATCTTTTTTGCTTAAACATACAGTTATTCATACCTAATACTGCTAGTTATGTGATTTGATCGCTTTAAATAAGTGTAATGATGATATATATCCATGGCTGGGCGTAGTTGATTTCCATTGCTTTGCAAAACAGGACAAGAATAGCTGTTTTTAGGTCCTAATAGATTTTTTTGGGGGAAAAAAATGTCAACCTGTACTAAATTTAATATGCCAAGTTTTTAAGGTACAAACATTATACAAAAATCTGAACATTGTATGCATTAAAGTGTTTGTAACATTGTTACTGATGCACATAGTCACTACTCCCATCATTTCTAAGTTTCTTCTAAACTATAAAAAATAGAATTTAAATTCTTCAACATTTTTAGTTATTTTATTATTTTGCAACAGACAAAATGCTATAGTCTTAATCTTGGTTCAATATACCTCTGTGGATTCAGAATGATAGGCCCAGACTAGACTTGAGGGTTTTAACCCTTGCTGACGTAAAGGACCTCGCTGTACAGGTAGTAGAGTTCTGATCAGATAAATATGGTGTCTCATAGCAAGCAAGAACCTTAATCCACAATCATCTATGCTCTCTGCTGTTCCAAGATTTGCCTGAGAATCTGTCAAAAGATAATTCAAATGTTAAATAAACGCAGGTTTTACAGCATAAATGTACCTACAAATAGTTATTTTGAATTCAAATGTATACATTGTACTTATATCAACCTTGTTGGAGCAGGACATGATCTCTTAGGGAAGTAACAGCCTGTGTAACTGCTGATATTAAAACTCATAAGTTTTCATGACACTTTGTTCTCCGAGTATAAGTGTTTTTAGTTTTTCTTTATTCAAAAGGGTTTTTTTGCACTTAACCTTCAGTTCACTATTTCTTACAAATCAAACTTAATATGAGAAAGACATTGCCTTAATAGCTCGCGTAGATACAAAAATATAATCTATTCCATTTATAATTTCGAATAATGCCTGGGACGAGATAATTTGGGATGATGTATTACTATTTCCCGCAATTTTTCAGCATGCGCAGACATTTTTGAAAACTTCCGAAAATCCGGTGACAGAACGATTTTTCTTCCATAGTATTTTGAGTCTCATGCAATTTGGCATACTTTCTACATTAAAGAGCTCGCTACGCTCGCATAATAAATAATAAACTGACCTTTATTTTCAGACTCAAATCTATCAGCAAAGTCAGTTCTAGTGTTAGCTACAGTATCAGCCAAGGCTAACAGGTACATCTGATCTAAACTGGTGAGCCCTGGTAACTGTGTATGGGTCAGATGTTTGGTTAACAGCCTGGCATGGACTGGACCAAAGTAGGTAGGCTTTTGAAAACCCTGTGAGGAAGATGCCAATCTTTTTCTTGTGGAGGTTTGATTTTCTGGACTTGTTGAAAATACATCAACATTAAGTTCCTCATCACCTGCATCCCCTGTGTTAAACAGATTGGTATAGTCCTGGTTTGTGGGGTTATTGGGTGCAGTGTTTATCATTTCTGCCTGGGCTACTGTGTTATCTTCGTCTGCTGCCAACAGGGCATAAATTGGCAGGGCAGGGATGGAATGGATTTCTTTGTAGTCTAACTGCTGTTCCTCCTGTATGACAGGGCCATCCACTGGGCTGCTGGCACTGACAGAGACAGTCCTTGGTCTTGTTAGTCGATTCTCATCATGATCTTCGCTTCCAGTGTAATTTATAATATCTCCCCCTGATATGCACCTCACCAGGTGGGACAAAATGGCCTTGACTCGTCTGGTCTTCCCAGAGTTCAAGAGTTCCATCAATAGTTTAGGATGATATTGTGGAAGAACTGGATTTGCTATGCGATACGCCTCAAACAATCCAAACTCCTGTATCATATTTAAACTTGTTGTGCTTTCACTTTTAGATTTGTTAAACTTTGTTAAATTTGATTCAGAACTTTTTCTTGATACATTGTTTAAATGTTTGAAACTTGGCATTGAATAAGACGGTTTCAGTTTGGCCATGGATTTTGATGATTGTAAACTACTTATACTATAAACAGTTAAGCTTGCATCATCTAAAGTTCTCCTATCAAAGTCTGTTTCAGATAAATCTGTATTCTTTGTAGAATTTCTCCATTGTGAATACACATGCATTTCATTGTCCATTCCCACGACTAGAATTCCACCACGTACCCATGATATATGCATGGGAAGGGGAGGTAATCTATCAGCAGCTGTCAACTCGATGGACCGTAACTTCATCCACTGAATGTCTTCTTGAATATTGGTCATCATAAGTGACTTGGATTTCACAAAGTTTTGTCTTCTGAACTGAGCATCCATAAACCCATGACTAGATTTAGTTGTACTTGTATCCTGTTTTTTATTAGACTTTTGACAGGCTTGTACTATATCATTTGATACTTGAGCATACATAAGAATCTTTGACCCCACGCCCACTGTAAGAATATGTGATCCATCTTCAGTGGACACCCAGTCTAACTGTACAAGCTGTTTCTGTTGTAATAGAGTTGTATAATTATGCTGGTGTTCATTCAATGTCTTCTTGACACTATGGATGGTTTCCATGCTTGGGACATGAGTAAGACGATTCAAGTTGACAAATGATGCTGATGGGGAAACTCCCTTTGCAGTATCCTCCTCCTTGATTTCTAGGCCAGAAGGAGGACTATTGGGGCTGTATATACAGGTTAGATCTAACTCAGGGTTATTTTCTGGGACAGCAGTGTTTTTCAACTCGATTGTATCTTCCAATAACCACTCTGACCCACCTGTAACAAAACAACTGTTTTTTCAAATAGTTTATATTATCATACCATGCCTTATCACACATTAGCTGAATAATTTCTGGTAAGTCTATTGTATAGAAGACAGCAAGCAGCATCAAACAGTCACACTGAAGGCTGCTGGATGTATTCAATCGTGGATTTTTGAATTTCCAATTATTTGTGTAGGGTGTGTTGCATACACATATTTCACATCTCATCTCACTCTAAATAGCAAAATTTAAAAACTTCATCTTTGTAGGTACTCTGTTTCATGCAGTCAGAGAAAGGCATTCTATAATGTAAATATTTTTTTTTCTTAAAGTACATTTCAGACCTATGGAAAGTTTAAAATTAGTGTTTATATGTCTCCCTTAACTTAATTTGTTTCCAAGCTACTTGATCTTACTGTATTTAGGTATTTAATGACATTTCCTTGTTTCAGTTTTATTATATTGTTTTCCGTTAAATGTAGTTCCAATAGAAAACTCACCTGTTGATTCACATTCGTATATTGCCACATATAGATTAACATATTTCCCTTTGTGTTTGTCCCCCATGGTTTTCACAGGGCCCATTTTGTAGGCTATGGCAACCCTGCCACTGTATGCACAACTCACTGCTATTGGTTTTCCTACAAAAAAAATTAACAGTCCAAACATTCATTTTCTTTTGTATAAAATTATCAAGCATAAGTGAGCAAACAAGTTTGCATGTGTGTTATTTAATGTGCATTTTCTTGAAAGTCTCCTGATTAATTAGATTTGAATGCCTTTTTGATATTTCTATGCCCCTTTATACAGAAAATTGGTTTCTTTATGATAAGTAACACAATTTGATATGTTTCAAATTTTCATTCATTTTAACCCACTTCTTTCCTATAGTTCAAGGAAAAAATGGTTAATTTTAATGTGTTTAATTTTAATGGACATTTACTTTTGCATACTTCAAATTTTGTAGAGTACATGTGAGTTTTATTCTGTTTGAGCTACATTTGTAGTTCTTTTTGTGCTGGTGATGAATCAGGAACATAGTAAAAATAAGAACTTTACAAATGTTAGTTTCTATATGGTATATTTCTACAACTTACCAGGAACATACACTGCACTAGAATCATCACCCTGTGATAACATCTTCCATTCCTGCCAATCATAACTGACATCAGCAACCTCTGACCTTGTGAAGGTCGACATGGATGGTTTCTTGGGCATTTGATCTTCTTCTAAAGTATACTCAAAGCTAACTGTACTAAGAGACAATTCGCCATGTGACAAACTGTGTCCATTTGTAACCTCTTCCACTGATGACATATCACACCTCCAAAACCGAAGAGTTCCATCTGAGCAGCCTGTTACTAAAAGGTAGGGTGCAAGACAAGCTGGGTAAATTGATGCAGAACTAAGGTGACCTGCGGCAACTTCAACAGACACTATATCCACACCTTCTGGTAAAGGTAGATATTCAGTGAATACCTACAAAAAAGTAAAATTAGATATTGGCAACAAAGATAAAAGGTTTAAATTTATGTATAAAGAAAAGTTCTATTTATTTTTTATTTAAAGAAGTGTTAAAATAACACTGAAATCTCTGTTACCTTAAACTAAATTTGAAGGGATTCAAATAACCTTTTTTTTTATAATCTTTTATATATGCCCTTGAAAATAAAGGTACATTTCTGAGAATTTGAAGATGGCTTCAGTGACTTTAATGAAACTAACACTAGTGGCAGTGTTCAACCATGTTGAAAACCTTCTACCCCGTTAGGATAATCAAGAATATGTCCAAAAGACATAATGCCCCATCTCAAAACATCAAAGGAAAATGGATGAACCGACCCAAACACAATATGCCCCCCACTTTCATAGTTGGGGCATGAAAACAACAAAAGCGTGGTTCCTTTATTTTGTAAAGTTTTAAATGTGTGTCATGCAAGTTTACTTTTAAGTCCTTCTGTTTCAATTTGAGTGAGCGAGTGTTATGGTATAACACCCTTTTCAACCATCAAAGGCCATACATGCTTTCAGTTTTAATGGTAAAGTAACCAGGGTACCCTGAAGAAACTATCGACATTGAACAGGTTACTGGCAAACCTAATTACATCATGTGTTTGTCAGAGAAATGTGTACCTTAGCAGTAGAGAAGCAGAGTTTGACAACAGTCATGTGTTTGTTAGCAAAGTGTTCTGGAGTGGAACTTCGTGAAGGTGGGTTAGAACCATCATCATCTATAATGGCATAGTCTGGTACATAACTTCTCTTAGGATCAACTAGAAAAAAAATATGTGAACACTTTTTATGCTTCTTCTTTGTATATGTATATTCTAATATGATGTAAGATTGGAAAATTGCTGAAAAAGCTACAATAATTCAAATTTTGATTTCGCTTAAAAAAAAACAAGTCAAATTTTCAGGAATTTTAGCCAACCCTGCCAGAAAAGTACCAGTCACAGACTGGCAGTCGGACTAGTATTTCCGATACTGTATGATGTACCTTTTGAACTTTTAACCATTAAGAGGTGAAGTATAATTCCAAAAATTAAACGAGACTTACCTTGGTTAAGTCGATGTTTGATTGGAGTTTTATGAGTCATAAGACTCATGAAGGTATAAAATGAGATTGTGCTGCGCATGTGCGACCATCAGATTTCATAGCAAGATTTTTAGTGAAATTGTTAAAATATATATACTACATAAACTCACAAGTGTGAAAAAGTATATATCCTAATTAAATAATATTATATATTATATAAAAGGTATAAAATGAAAAATAATTCTAAGTATTGAATGCAAAATACCCCCTCTTGGGTGGGTTGGAGGGCATTTTATACCTTCATGAGTCTTATGACTCATAAAACTCCAATCAAACATCGACTTAACCAAGGTAAGTCTCGTTTAATTTTTGGAATTTTATTTCGTCATACTCATTTCCGGTATAAAATGAGACTTCAAAGTCAATTGAACTAAAAATCAATTGAGTCTAAAAAGACAGCAAAAGTCTTAAATAATAATGAATAACAACTTACTTTTATTTCTGTCTTATAACAGCTTCTGCAAAGGTATCTTTCACAATTTCTTTATCATAATATCTAGCAAATGTCCTGGCATTCGACCATCCAGCTTTATTGAGAATCTCATTTAAAGGAACTGCATTAAGTTTGGCCTTTGAAACAGAAGCTGCTCGAACACTGTGTGACCCAAATATATCAGTGTTTATTCCTGAACGTGTCATGACGACCTTTATCCACCTGGAGATAGTATCCTTAGAAACTGGTTTATATGGTTTGACATAACTAATAAGTAACTTAGTGTCTTCTTGTGCACGCAAATGTTTAGTACGAAACAAATATTCTTTCAAAACTGTGTATATACAAAGTCTCCTATCTGGAGGATAACTCTTACAAGAAATAACTGGCTCCTTATAGCCTGGACGGCTTTGTTTTAGCAATCCATCCAATACAAAAACAAACTCTGATTTTGATTTATTTACACTATGTACAGACATTAAATGTAATGACTGAACTCTGGTTGCATTCGTCAAAGCAAGTAGCATAGTTAACTTCAAAGTTAGTTCTTTAAGACTAATGAATTTGACAGGAGATAATCTACATAAATAGTTCAAAACAATCTGTACATCCCATACACAACTGTACTTAGGTTTAATAGGGCGTAGATTGAAGACTCCTTTTAAATATCTAATTACCAAAGGATGTTGACCAACCAAACATGCGTCAAATTTAAGTCCTAATGCAGATAAAGCACTCCTTGCTGAATTAATACTACTGTATCCTAAACCATTTTCATAAAGACTAGTAAAAAATTCTATAACATTCTCTAAATTCGTTTGAAAGGGATCAGTCTTCCTTTGATTACAGTACATAAACCATTTGCTGATGTAGACGTTATACTGCTTTTTAGTTGATTTCTTCCATGATGACATGAGAATTTTTGTTGAGATTTTAGAAAGTCCTCGGGTTCTGAAGTTTTTCCTGATACTTGACATGCCATCAAAATTAATTTCTTTCCTAGAGGATGTCGAAAAGCTGTTTGTGGAAGAGTTAATAGATTGTTTCTTCTGTTTATCAAGATTGGCGGCTGTGTGAGAATTTCCATCAGCATGGGGAACCATATCTGGGTCGGCCAGTAGGGCGCAATAACAATCCCTTTTGCTCTGTCTGACTTGATCTTCCGAATGCAACGGTTCAGTAAGCTAAATGGAGGAAAAACATAAACAAAATTGAACAATGACCAATTAAGACTAAAAGCATTAACATAATTAGACAGAGGGTCAGGTTCCCATGAACAAAAACATTCTATCTGATAATTCAATCTTGAGGCAAAAAGATCTATGTCAGGCTTTTGCCACAAAGCACATAATTTATCAAAAACTTTTACATTCAATTTCCACTCCAACTGGTCATTGAATTTTCTAGACTTTGCATCTGCTACAACGTTTAA
Source organism: Arcuatula senhousia (assembly GCA_963971305.1). Classification (NCBI taxonomy): domain Eukaryota; kingdom Metazoa; phylum Mollusca; class Bivalvia; order Mytilida; family Mytilidae; genus Arcuatula; species Arcuatula senhousia. The sequence goes on from OZ020305.1 coordinate 50,586,793, forward strand.
TTTCCCTGGAATGTGGGAGCATGATAACCATATATTATTTTCCATGCAAAATAACCATATTTCTATACTCTTTTGGTTACATAAACAAGATCTCATTCCACCCATATTATTAATGTAACTGACAGCTGTTGTGTTATCGCAATAAACCTGGATATGTTTGCCTACTAATCTGCCTACCAAAGATTTAATTGCTAGGTGAATTGCCATGAGCTCTAAAACATTAATATGATTGTCTAGTTCTGTGTTAGACCATCTTCCACCTATACTAATGTTTTGAAATTCTGCTCCCCATCCCTGAAGAGAGGCATCTGTTTTTAGAGTTAACTCTGGTGTTTCATTTCTAATTACTCTAACTTGATCATGAATATTCAAATACCACCATCTTAATTCTTTTTTCATTATAGAAGATATGAACATTTCTGCGTCAAAATTCATCTGAGATTTTTTCAAAGCTATTATTTTTGCTTTCTCAATATTACGATAAAAGAGTTTTCCAAATTCTACTGCTGAAAAACTAGACACAATTAAGCCTAATACTTTAGCAACTTCTCTAATTTTTACAAATTTTTTATCTAAAAGTTTCTTGCATTCATTGGCAATGTTTTGTTTTTTATCTATTGGCAAAGTAACTGTCATTGTTTCAGAATTTATGATGTTTCCTAAAAAAGTTATACATTTGGTTGGGATTAAGACAGATTTGTCTTCATGTACCACAAAACCTAATTTAGAAAATAAAGTATTGGTGGCTTTTATATTCTCTTCACATTCTATGGTTGTTTCTCCACTAAGCAAGCTATCATCAATGTAGCCAACATTTTTGTAACCTAATTGTCTTAAAGATGCATAAACTGGTTTTAAAAGTTTTGTAAATAACCTTGGGGCAAAAGCTATACCATTGGGAAGGCAGGTAAATTGATAAATTATTTCATTCCAGTAAAAACACAAAAAATTTTGATCCTCCTCAGCAATAGGTACACTATAATAAGCATGTCTTAGATCAATAGAACCAAAATAACAATCTTTTGAAACTAAAAATAAAGCGGACTCAAAAGAATCCATTTTAAAGTGTTTATATGGAATATGCTCATTTAAACCTTTAAGGTTTAAAATCATTCGAAATTCACCATTCTTTTTGGGTCTTAAAAAAATAGTTGAAAGAAATAAGTCATCATTATTTAAATTACAAATTTTAATTACACCCTGATTTAAAAGTTTTTTAATTTCATTGTCAACTATCAAATTTTCCTTTTCATTAAACAAATGTTGAAAAGGTACCCGTAATTGCTTCGGAGGTTTATTATCTATAAATTCAATGTGACAGTGTTTTACAATGTCTAAAATATGCGGATCCGAAGTTAATTTTTCCCATTCATGAGAATAATTTTTCAATCTACCTGCCTGAAATGTATCTTTGTAACTAACCTCATCTAGTTCTTGTCCTTGCTCTGAAACCCTCCCCTCTTCTGAGGGTTTTTTGGGGCTTCGTACGACATCTGGCTTGACACATAATGTCCTCTGCCACCTCTGTAACCTCTAGTACCTCTGTAACCTCTGGCTCTTCTACCTCTACCTCTGCCTCTATGGTAAGAACCGTATCGGCTATTTGTAGCCCCATTACCATATTTACTACCAGCTTGTATCTTATAACTTATTTTACTACAATCTTCTATTTCTTTTGCCTTTTTAGATATGTCATCTCCAAACAAGAAATTAGTATATTCATTGTTCTGGGAGCAAAGATGTACATAGTCTCTTGACATTTCCGGTTTAATGAGGTCTCTTCTTGTCAAGTTTGTTTTTCTATTACAATGCCCAAGCAAGGCTAAAGCGTCATTTAGTTTCTCTATTTCTGGATTGTCTTCATCCAGTTCTGCTAAATTATTTACTGTTTGAGCAACAATTATGGAAGCCTTCACAATAGCTTTCTGTATGACTTGCATTTTTCTTTCTACGGTCTGAGTTTGAGGGGATAAAAAATCCCAAATCAAAGGGTTTGTTTTTACTGTCGATAGACCTACACAATTTTCTGGTCGGGGCGTTATATCATCTTTAACCATGTCTGTGAATTGTTCCTCATTCATACCATTCCTAAAAAGTTCATTAAGATTCTCAGCTAGTGTCTCATCAATCTTAGGACCTAACGACTCTCTTGTTTTAACTCTTTTAGTCATGGATGCAAATTTTTCTTCACCTTTGCGTTTCTGAGGACCAATTTCAACATTGCTCTCATCTTGGTTAATTGCTTCTTGATCATTTTCATCAAGGTTTTCATCATAATTTTCATCATATTCGTCATACACTGACCCATTCTCTAAATCAGAGACTCTTTGAGCTATTTTCTGAATTTCTAGGGTTTGACTCTTTTGGTTGCTTTGAATGTCTTTTAATACGCTCAAAATTTGACTATTTTCATTAGACATTGTTACGTTAGAGTCATTTTCTATTGCATGAGACTGAGAGCCACGTGGACCGCCATTCGAATTTTTCGAAGTTGAAGCTACTGGCGAGTCAGGGATTTGCTTCGAAGTTCGTCTCGAAGCTAAAGCTTTACCCTTTTGTTTATCTGGCTTCTTATTTTTATCAGGAACAGACTTATCTGTGACAGCGTCACCTATATCTTTCCCCAAATGTTTAGGGTCTTCTCGTATCATCTGTTCCGCCATATTGAACATGAATGTAAATATGTCACAACTTTATTTTCGTATTTACATTTTTCTCTTACAACAAATTCAATATAAAGAATGTTTTTACAACGTAAAAACTATATTTATCAATATATTTTATCAAAACTTAGAGTAATATTTAATAAAGCCAGCAACGATGACTTTCGTATTTACTCTGTTTTAAAGTACAAATTACGATCGCTGCTTACTCATCGAGTAACGCAAGCACACTGATGGTCGCACATGCGCAGCACAATCTCATTTTATACCGGAAATGAGTATGACGAAATAAAATGTAAAATTGTGACTTAAATAACTAAATATCACAATCTACCATTCCAATAGCTTTGAGTTCTTGTTTTAAAATGTTCATACTATTCCAATTAACAAATGTTTGAAAAAAAATTCCAAGATTTTCTACTTTGAAATACACTTTTGATAAATCTATAAACACATGTAGATCGTTGTAGATAATGGTTTTACCACTTGCTAACCTGTATGGTAAACATCTGCCAAGAAGGACTTTATATGTAGTGAACACATATCATTTTTAAGTGTGCATTAAATATTAATATTTGAACCAAAACCTAAAAGATGATACTAACGATTCATAATTCTTATAAGCTAGGAATTTACATCACCCTTATCAAACTATCTTATCCATTTATGTTTTGGCTTTATGATGAACTAATAACCTATTCCTTTACCTTCAAGTGTAGCACCTTGTGGCCCAAGCTGTGAAGAAATAGTTATTTTCCACATGTGTAAGATAGACCCGTGTCCATGATCATTCTTCTGAAGAACCACCAGATAGAAATTCTCAGAGAAATTCCCAGAATTACTCAAGTCTACACAAGCTTCTAGGTTGCCTTGGTTACTGCCTGGTGACCCAGTCAATAACTGCTCTTGAAAGACATGGAGTAATTGTGTTTTCTGCCAATTCTAAAAAAACAACAGAAAAATGTTCAATTTAAGAAAAAAAATTTCATTGATATATTCAGGAATAAAGTTTTTCATACATGTACATGTGTCTTGCTTATTAGTTTAGTGCTCTACTTTAAACCTTTAATAATATCTGCAAAAAAACAACAAAATAAGTCTATATAAACATATTTGTTTAATGTTTTGAAGTGAAAGACACCAAGCAGCAGCAAGCACAAGTAAATATTTCTCATTAAGGATTTCAAATTTTTTCAGATTTATGGCTTCACATACACTTATTCCACATCTCATTATAATCTATTTTAAAGTTCAAATCTGTATAGAAAGCCCATGAATTCTGCCGAAACTTTTCTAATTCAAATTTTGTAGAAATGTAAAGAGCGAACCAGTCCAATTTTTTTAGTTTATTCAAGGTTCAGGTAAGGCAGGTTTCACTAGATGTCAGATTTGTAATTGTCAAGCTTCTACTCAGTTCCTACAAACCTGTTGGCCATCAGCTATTGGCTCTAGTTCTATGATACAGCCAGGCCTGGCAGAAGACTGCAGACTGACAATGTTAAACATTTCCGCTGGGGGTCTAGGGGCCTCTACACTGTAGCCTGAACTAGTATTACTGGAAAAACTCATCCCTGGCTACAAAACAAACATTATAAAGCTACGGTATAAATCATTGCAATAAACTGTACAACACAATCTATAACTTTTGATTTATTAAAAAGATCCCCATCCCCAAATACATTTTAATGCATAAAGCTAAATCAATAAATGGAACATGTTTGCTTGCTGTAATGAGGAATCTGTAAGCCATGTTTACTCCAGTGGCTTACTCAGTGTACTGTGTTTTTTATTAATATTCTTTAGGTTCAAATTTTCCCAGCTTTTGAAGGTGACTGCCAACCTTTGTAAGTACTATTACAAAAGTTATGTTGCTGACAGATGGAATGAGGGAATGACAGATTGGCAGACATACACCAGCATATCCCAATTTTCTGCAAAACAGGGGAATAACCAATATACCCCTCCTTTTCAGCTGGAGTAAATAACTTTACTTATGAAGATCATTTTTTTCTTCTTTCAAATATTTATGTACATTTCCGTACCTTTCAATATTTATAAATTTATAAAACTTTTTCTACAATATACCTCCCGTTTTGTAGACTGAGAATCTAATAACAAAGTCCTAGCATCAATAACAGCCTGATACATTTTCAGTGTGGTTCCATCTGATGCTATAAACAGAGCACTTGGAGAGTTGCAGTATGTCCCTAATGTTGAGCTGAAAAATCAAATATGCAATAAGAAAAATTTCCACAGTGCAATTGTTTCAGTCCAGAGCACAATTTATAATTAACTAAAGTATTCATTTCAAATAGCTGCAATTCATTTATTTTTGTAACATTTTGTGATCCAAAATAAGAGATAATAACCCCTAACCCAAAAATTTCATGCTAACATTATTCATAACAATACACAGAAAAGCTTTATCACATACCTTGGTAAAAGAGTTGGTACCCATGCCACATCAATGAATGCTGAAATATCAGGGGCATTAATCCTTGCAAGCTCAATGATTCCTCCAGATTTAGATAAAGGACCAACAGGGTCCACCCTCCATAGTATGAGCTCACTACAAAATTCTATTCCACTATCCTTTTCCTCATCAGGTGTTTCACACTTATTATTGCCTTGTAAAATTGGCACGTTATGATGGGATGTGGTCAATAGAAGTGGCAACACTGGATGGCATGCCGCATTATTAGTTCTAAAACGATGACCACAAGCTCTTGATGCATGTGCCACACTGACAACAGTGGCAAACTTTGATGTTTCAGAGAAACTTATCTGCCACTGGTTTAGACTACCATTAAAGTGTTTTGAGATCATTAAAACGTTTGGAATTAACATGTTGTCATTCTGTCCTGGAGATGATTTTCCCGAAGCTGGTGCAGGTTGGGTAGGAATTTTTTCTGAACTTAAACGATTTTCTGTCAACCTCATGGCCGATTTGATGTCCATTTTGCTGTAGTTACAATATAACATTAGATTGCTAGCCATTGTCCGGGCATCAGCCACTGGAAATGCATGGGGTAGACGTGAGGAGAAACTAACTTGTGCTTGACGAAAACTGTAGGGACTATATTCATCTAACCAGTCAACTAACCTGCAAGATAATAGTAATAAAGATTAATAACCTGTAAATTTTTTTTTGTTACTTGTTACAATAAACAGAAAGAAGCAAGATGATTGCCCCCATATCGAAACAAACATACATGAAAATATATTTCAAAATTAAGATAAAGAAAAACGTTTATGAATTTGGAGCCTTCTGTTCAAAATGGAACCAGACAAAAAGAGCAATCCAAAACAGACATTCTTATGTTTTTAAATATTCTACTGCTTTACCAAACATCCTCATTAAACTCTATCTAGATAATTATAGCAAAGACGCTTTACAGAGATAAGAGCATATTTTATTTGAGAATTATTTTGAACAGTCTAGTTAACATTGAACAAATCAGGGTTCCCACTTTTTTCATGACTAAAATTTCAAGGGTTTTTCCAGGATTTTTCAAGGGTATTTTAGTCATTTTCAAGGATGAAAGTAGTCATCAAATGATAGATCCTGATATTTTTTTATACCATTTTTCCCAAAACAGCCGACAAAGTGTCATAATATAAAATTAAAAGGTTTTTCAAGGACATGTTTTGATTTTTTAAAATTCAAGGACTTTTCCATATCCTTGAACTTAAAAATGAAATTCAAGGGTTTTTCCAGTTTTCAAGGATGGGTTGGAACCCTGAACAAATAAACTGTCTGACCACTGCCATATTTATATAACAGATATTTTAAAACAGTGCTAGTGGCTATCTGAACTTGCAGTGAGGGGCGAGTGTTTGCTCTATGTTAAAGCCATCTCTGAGACTTTAACATAAAGAAATGCCAGAAAAGTACTGCTCCTTTGCTTTGTCTTATTTCAATGTTTATAATGTGATTTTTCTGTCATGCATACATGCATAATTTCCCTTCTATTTTAGACTTACCAGACAAGAAAACTACCATCTATTGGATGAATGCTGAACAACATGTCAGGACTCTGGTGCCAATCTCTCAGTAATGCCTCAATCTTTCTATCCAAAGCATCTATTACTGAACCCTGTAAATGATTTTACATTTTTTTTAACGTCAAATTATCAACATGTTGAAGATTGTTAGAATAAAAATAAAGAGTACAATTACAGTATAATAAATTAAGTTTAAATGTGGTTATATAACTGATATTTTCATTTTATATAAAAATCATACATTACAAATTCTCGTTACCATTTAAAAATCGTTGTTTGGAAATATGAATATCTTTTTAAATAAGGAATTATATGTATAACTAGAGGCTCCCAGGAGCCTGAATCGCTCACCTGGTCCTTCAGGCATAATGTTCTCTTCTTTAATGGGTCAAGTCCCAATTAAGACACAACGGAGACTTTCCTGAGGCTAAATGAGCTGAACATTAAAGCAAGCTCCACCTTTTCTCTATCTGCAATAGTTTTCATTCAATAGGTCAAAAAACATGAAAAAACACTATTTTTGACCTTAAAAAGGCCATTACTCCTATAAGAGCTTATCTGACAACTTCACCCTACTGAGAATTTTGTAAAGCTTATTGAGCAAAACATTTAAGCAAGCAACACCTTTTCTCTATCTGAAATAGTTTTCATTCCATAGGGCAAAAACATGAAAAAACGCTATTTTTGACTTTAAATGGGCCATAACCCCTATTAGAGGTCATCTGACAACTTCGACCCAATGGAGACTTTAGTAGAGCTTAATGAACTGAACATTTTAGCAGGCAACAGCTTTTCTCTATCTGCAATAGTTTTCATTCTATAGGGCAAAAACATGAAAAAAACGCTATTTTTGACCTTAAAAGGGCCATAACCCCCATTAGGGGTCATCTGACAACTTCAACCCAATGGAGACTTTTGTAGAGCTTAATGAGCTGAACATTTTAGCAGGCAACAGCTTTTCTCTATCTGCAATAATTTTCATTCTATAGGGCAAAAACATGAAAAAACGCTATTTTTGACCTTTAAAGGGCCATAACCCCATTTAGGGGTCATCTGACAACTTCGACCCAATGCTGACTTTTGTAGAGCTTAATGAGCTGAACATTTTAGCAGGCAACAGCTTTTCTCTATCTGCAATAGTTTTCATTCTATAGGGCAAAAACATGAAAAAACGCTATTTTTGACCTTAAAAGGGCCATAACCCCCATTAGGGGTCATCTGACAACTTCAACCCAATGGAGACTTTTGTAGAGCTTAACCCTTACCATGCGGCTCCCGTCTTTAGACGGGATTGATGACGTCGTTCTCAGTGCGGGTCCCGTCTATAGACGGGTTTGAGCGCATTTCATTACAAAACGGTCTAAGACTGTTCTGTGTCTTTCATATTGATTATTATTGATATGAACCCATTTAAGTATGATTGTAGATTACTTTTTGATCCAATTATGATCAGTCGACAGTCTTCCTAAAGTTTTATTTACGATTACAAACGTGGAAAACCCCTTTGTGTGACACATTTTTTTCTAAAAATAACCACAAATAGATCAATCAATGTTTTGTAAAAAATCGCCCATCTTTTTAAATTCTGATAACAGAAAACTAAAGAATATTAATTTATATTATTGAAAACAACAAGTTTCAGGTGGTTTTAAATGTTTTTTACGAAAAATCGCTGCGCAAATTAGTTTTATTTTTCCCCCGCAAGGTTATTTCCCTTTCCACATGAGTCATGAATCTAAAAATAGTGAAAGCCTCGTAAAACAACTTTCTTTTAAAATAAAAACATATTTAACTTTTAAAAGGGTATTTTACTAATATCTAAAATCAAAATTAAACTAATTCATCGTTTTGTGGTCTTAAAATACGTTTTTAAAAATCATTTTCAATCAACCGGGAAATGGAGATTACTAAAAATGAGGCGTTCCGAAAGAAGATCAACAATGGACACACAGACAGCGATTTTCAGCAGAAATAAATCTTGATTCCCACGACTACTAGTAAAGTTTTGAATAGCATAATAAATAAATAGGGTTTTCTTGGTATAGAATATAAGATTGGTAATGTCGAAATATGTTGTCATTGGCTAAACTTTGCAAAAACCGACTCGCATTTAGGGTATTTAGCCGGAAGTAAAACGTGACTTGCACCGGTAGATAATATTTTTCGTGTCGTCTGCTTTCTATATAAAAATCGTGTTTATTACTAATATTTAACATAAAGGCAACCAAACATGATAAATATTTGTTACTATTAAATATTTTTTTCGACGTTTTCTTCATCATTTTCACTGTCTGTCCACTGAAATCTTTAAAAAGGGGGGTGGTTGATTTTCTTTCATTCTATCATGGCCTCTGTCATGGCTTCTGATGATCAAAACATATACGAAATATTTGCTGACACTGACAGTGAAAATGAAGAGCAATTTGAAGGATTTTCAGATGAAAGTGACAATGACGAGAACAATACTGATTTAAATGATAGAAATGACTTGTTTGATGCTGACAACTGGACAAATGGTAGACGTCCCGCTCTTCATGAAACACCCCAGTTTTCCCAAAATCCTGGCAGGAGGCCACACATTCCTGACAATGCAACTCCTTTGCAATATTTCAACCTATTTGTCAATGATAATGATTTTGATGAAATGGCCACTGAAACAAATCGCTATGCAAGCCAGTATCTAAATGCCAACCAAAACCTTAAGCAGCATTCCAGATTTCGCAAGTGGGTGGACACCACAGCTGCTGAGCTGAAACGCTACTTAGCCCTAATTTTTGCTATGGGTCTCATCTCACAGTCAGACATCAATGAATACTGGAGCACTGATCCTGTTACCTCAACTCCCTTTTTCCCTGCTACAATGTCCCGTGACCGTTTCCTGCTTATAACCTCATTTTTCCACTTGGCTGACAATGACCTATATATACCGCGTGCACAGCAAGGACACAACCCTTTGTTTAAACTTGGCTCTCTTTATGCAAATGTCAATAACCGGCTTTATTCCACGTACACACCAAACAAATGCATTTCTTTGGATGAAGGTATGATTCCGTGGCGAGGTAATCTCTCTTTTAAAGTGTATAGCCCTGACAAACCAGTTAAGTAAGGAATAAAGGTTTATATGTTGTCGGACTCCACCAATGGCTATGTATCCAAATTTAAATTGTACACGGGAAAGTCTCAAGTCGGCCCAAGTGTCTATGGAGCAACTTATGACCTCGTGATGGACCTTTTAAGGGGGTTATTTCTTAAAGGATATAGTCTATATTGTGACAATTACTATTCCTCCCCACAACTGTTTTGGGACTTGTATGAACTAGGCACTACTGCTACTGGAACTGTACGTGTTAATCGCCGTGGTATTCCTCAAGGTTTAAAAGATAAAAAGTTAAACAATCGTGGTGATAATGCAGTAATGAACAATGGACCTCTTGAATGTTTGAAATTTCAAGATGGAAAGCCTGTGTACATGCTATCAACCATACATGGATCTGATCTATCAGCCTCACGTCGTAGAGATGTTGTCACCGATGCTAACATAATGAAGCCGGACATGGTGTTAAAGTATAATAAATACATGGGTGGAGTTGATAGATCAGATCAAATGATTGCATATACTAACAATATAGTAAAGTCATTTAAATGGTGGAAGAAGGTGATTTTTCATGTTCTGGCTGTTGCGGTGCTTGATTCCTACATCCTGTTTAAGTCTGACAATCCAAACTCTAATGTCACTCATAGGTCATTTAGAAAGAAACTGGTGAATGAACTTATTGAGAACAATCCAGTTGACAATGTTGTAAGGGTTGGCAGGCCAATTAAAACTCTGCAACAGTTAGAACGGTTAACAGGTCGGCACTTTGCCACTAAGATACATGGCTCAGGAAAGAAAAGCAATATTGCACGTTTGTGTAAAGTATGTAATGAGGCAGAGAGAAGCAGTGCAGACCTAAGTGCTAACAAAAGGAAGCGCCCAGGTCATGAGACTAGATTTGAATGTAAGGACTGCAATGTTTCTCTCTGTCTTGAGCCATGCTTCAAGTTCTTTCATACTTGCCAGGAATATTGTCTTGCTTACAAACGATGGAAAACTACCAATCAACCAGAGGAGGAAGAATAAACTTGAAAACAATTTGATGTATCAATTTTAATGCTCATGTAATACAATTCATCTTCCAAATGATTCGTTTTGAAATATTGGGCAATACTAGGGATAGAGCTCAGTGTTCCCCGCTTCTGAATGTTTTTGAAGATTCACATTTCTTACCTGCTACTCCTACACCACTTATATTTTAATGAAACTTTATACAATCTGGTTGTTATATTGTGAATTTTCATAAATATATATACATACAACAATTCAATTATAAAAGGAAAAAAAATACAACATTCATCATGTTCATCAATTGTTCATGACATTAGTTAACTAAGCTACTCGGGTAATATTCTAGTCTTCAGTATAAATGAAAAAATCTTGGCTAATTTTAGCATGTATCACACTTTCAACATAAGAATTTTGTATTGACAGTCACATGCTTGAAAACTTTTAAGTAACAAATCAATAAACAGGTTCTTATTTAAAAAAATACAAAAAAAAAACAAAAAAACCCCCCCAAAACTAACAATTGAATTTAAAAAACAAGAAGGAGGAAAGAGTTTTTTTCTCAAGTATAGTGAAGGTTTGAATGCATATATATAGGTAGTGTTGATTATCATTTGGTATGTATAAAATAATGTAAACTTATATGAATGTCGTCACTACAAAGTGAAAAAAGTCTTCAAATGAAGGAACAGCTGTCCAGGTTAATCATGAAAAAAATAGTTTTAAAGTAAGTATTAAAGTAAATAAAAAGATAGAATAGTTTATTATGCGGCATGGGTTTCATGATTATATACAGTATTTGCCATAAGCTGGTTATAAAAAATCTATATCATAGCAAAATGCACAATATTTAAATAAATTATCATGCAAAATCTTAAACTTTTTTCTCCAAAATTGAATAAACATGTAAATATATATAATTAGACAACTTTATAAAAAATGTAAAAAATTGATCTATATATACCTTCTTTTTCATATACGAAATGTTTAATTTGAGTGATTTCTCTGAGGTTAAAAGGTACAAATTATCTTTAAGGTGTCTAAAGAACATATATATAATGTTTCATTACATTAAAACAAGTAAGGGGTGCTATTATGGCTTGCAATTTAAGAAAAGTTACCAATTTTTAGAAAAAATGTGTGTTTCCAAGGCCATTACCATGGCAACGGTGTTACCATAGCAACCAATTTACTACAAAAATAACACATGGTATCTTTTAATCCTTTTCCCTAACTATTAAGGTTGTATGTCTTTTTTTGTTGTTTTTACAAAACATTGATTGGCAGATGTCAAATTTTATTGATTTTCTTAAAACAATTCAGCATACAGACAAAATATCTGAAAAACAAGTCAGCATGGTAAGGGTTAATGAGCTGAACATTTTAGCAGGCAACAGCTTTTAGTTTTCATTCTATAGGGCAAAAACATGAAAAAACGTTATTTTTGACCTTAAAAGGGCCATAACCCCAATTAGGGGTCATCTGACAACTTCGACCCAATGGAGACTTTTATAGAGCTTAATGAGCTGATCATTTAAGCAGGCAACAGCTTATCTCTATCTGCAATAGTTTTCATTCTATAGGGCAAAAACATGAAAAAACGCTATTTTTGACCTTAAAAGGGCCATAACCCCTATTAGGGGTCATCTGACAACTTCGACCCAATGGAGATTTTTGTAGAGCTTTTGATTCTGAAGAGCCTAAGATCCTTCAGATTTTTCCTATCTGTTCTAGTTTTCAAGTTATAAGTCTTTGAATGTGATTTTACCCTATGTTCTATTTTTAGTAACAGCGGCCATGTTTGTTATCAAATCATTAAGCCGAACACAATTTTTAAACATCATGCCCTGATTAATACTTGGACCAAGTTTTGAAAAATTCCATTCAGTGGTTTCAGAGAAGAAGATTTTTGAAAAAGTAACGGACGGACGACGGACGACAGACGACGGACGACGGACAGACGACGGACGGATGGCGATGACAATAGCTCACTTGACCCTTCGGGTCAGGTGAGCTAAAAACTCGAGCATCTGCACCCACAGTATGTACATTTTAATTTCTTTATCTTTTTTGCAACTAAAAGAAATTAATTCTAAATCTAATCTTTATTCAAGTTGTGTCAAGATTATCAATGCTAATTTTTTACCGTTGACTCTATATTTAGTAACAAAGGTCAATAATTAGTACAAGAAACCTCCCTGCTAAATTTAGAACTTACCTCAGGTGAAGTAGAATTACTTCCTGGTGTATCCGACCCTGTACTGTGATGACTTGGACTGTCTGTTCCATTCTCCTGCTTAAGTTCATCTTTTCTAGACTTAGACTTTCTTTTATGTTTCTTTTTACTTTTTGGCAAAACTACAACAGAGACACAAACTTGAAGACTACATTTGTCAAGAGGTAAGTTGAATAATGGTTGAATTGTGAAAAAATCTGTCACAGTAAAAAATGGCTGGATTTCAATAAATAGGAAGAAGGTGAGTGACAGACCCAATAGATTCACACATTAAAGGACCACATGCTGATACTGTGATAAGTAGTTGCTGATAAAATTGTTACAAAATCATTCCCAGCCCATCTGCCCAACATTCACCATTTACCAGCCAAAATTTTATACCTTATCTAAAGAATGAAATGGAGTAAAATGTAGCCTGCATAAATTATTTGATGAATTGTAGGCAAGTAACTGTTATGAAACCATTTTTCTAATTTGTCAATAGTGTTTATATAGATGCTAACCAAACTGAAATGAAAATGTGAACACACTAATACTCGAACAACAAACATACCTTCCCCATCACCTTGATCATCATGTCCAGAATGTAGGTCACTGTCAGATCCAGTGTCAACATTTCTACAACTGGATAATGTCCCCTTGTGCATTTCCTGTAGAATGGTTTCTGCTTCCATTGTAAACTGTAACTCCTTATTGTTGAGCCAATGTAGCTGGAAATTATGTTGTATATCACCAGATGTATTAACCACTGGTATTAATGGAATGTCTAAAATTAAAATAAAGTAAAATGATATTGCTTCAGATATTTTATCTATGATGGATAATGCGTTGTGAGGAATACATTTTATAATTTAACCATGCATGTTTTTGTTAAAGTTATAACAGTTTTTTTTCTAAGTTAAAATACATATGTTTATTAACTCCAATGAATACATATTTTTCGCCACTCAAATGAATGAATGTAAAATTGTACAGATATTGTTCTAAATATTGACCTGTTTCAGGATTGATACTGCCAGCCAGATGGAAATGTAGGGTAGGACAGACACCATTTTGATGGACAGCAAACTTGTGGAAATCATGGACACTGAATGCTCCAGCCATGGTATCTATGTGGGGCATACTCATCACTGTTTCTGGACCAAACTTATGGTGCTTCTTACGTTTGTGGATGGCATGTCTGTAAAATACAAGAGATACACTATAAATATTTGGTATGTCTTATTCAATGTTCCATGTCTTTATGTTTTCTTGAATACTTTCAATAATACTGCTTTACAATTGTAGTTTATCATTATTTTGTACATGCTTAAAACTATATCTGTTAGTTTTATATTCATCTTTTTAAAGATTTATCTCCCAAAAATGAAAAACATACTCCAATGCTATTGCTTTATTCAATGTATCAATATCAAGCACCTGTGAAAAGTAGTAGCTGAGAAACTGTTACAACAAAATTCTATTTCTTTACCTGGCAGCTGCCAAACTTTCAATATCTTATAACCTGGAATATCATTTTTTTTTAAATCCAGCTAAAAATGTTACAATGTACAAGTTGGAATAAAGCACTTAATACATTTCTGAAATGTGTGAATGTGTGACCACAATTAGCATAAAAATATATAGGACACAATGAATTACTTATAACCAAAGCAAAGTCAGGTTTCCAGTTATATATAAGCATCAAGCTAAAGGCTATTCTAGCAAAAACACATAATGCCACCTTAAAAAACTACTACAGAAAATTTCTATCTTATGTTTGGAGGTGTTGTTTGAATAAAGCTCTCATTTCTAATCTAAATGAAGATTTCTTTATAAATATTATCAAAACTATATCAGCAATTGACAGCCAAGTATAAGCTGTGATGGCAAAAGGGTAAAACTAGCACTGTCTAAGGGTTTGAAATGACCTTGAAAATGAAGACTCTGTTTTACTAAGGAATCTGCTGCGAGGAGATAAGTTATAGCTGATAGTGCTATCACTACTGTCTGGGCTGCTTAAGGAGCCTGGGCTTTTTACTGAAGAAAAATCTGCACTCATTGAAAATTGAGCTCTCTTTGTATTTCTCTCTGGGAATTCATGTGACCTTCTCATCACCTCTGACATAATTCTTAGTTTTTTAGGTCTTGTTGGTCGGCCGTCAGAGTTTTCAGCTCTCCTAAGTATTGGTGGGCTGTCAAGAGGCTGAGGATTATCAGAACTATCAGACATTTGGGTACTTTGTGAGGTTACTGATGTACTTCTTTTAGTTATTTCATCAGAAATGTTAGGAGAATTTAGCTCCTCCTGTGCAGAGCCCTTATCACTAAAAACTGATTCGGTATCAGCATTCCCTGCAGAATCTAAAAGTTCATTTTCTCCTAACTCCTCTGTGACAGAGGTCATTTCTGGGGATTTTTCACCCTTTATTACCCTTTTTACCTCCTTAAGTTTACTGAGTTTCTGTTTTGAACTCTTTCTGCAATGAATATGTGAAATATAAACTAATTTGTAAGTTTTGTTTCTATTTTTGTATTATTGTGACATTTACAAACTTATGCCTTTGAATGCTGAACATAAACAATGTTAGTACAATATCATATAAAATGCAATTAAAATCTTATTTAAAATGAACAGAAAAATATTAAAAGCATAAAATAATAAATAATAAAGAAACAAAGCATTGTTAAGTGACTTTGAAGTGTTAGTAAAAGGATTGTAATAATGTACGATTCCATGCATAAAACATCAAATATTTCCCCTTAAATTGCAAACAAACCTGATAGTCTTTAATCTTTGCATAAACCTCTTCTTATGTCTATGTGTGTGAAATTTAGGATCAATTGAAGCACTGGGATCAAACTGTTCTAAGTCTATCAAACCATCGTCTGGTAGAATAGTTTCAACCCATAGTCTACATACATTATCTGCACAAGACGTCACCAACATGTTTGCAACAGCACCTCTACAATGTATAATATTGGAAGCTACATGTATTATTTTAGAAGCAATGTTAAGGTATTTATTTTGTTTACCTCTTGTTGAAGGGTCACTAGATCTAAATTTAGAGAAAAAATAACAGATGAGTTATAAGTCAAGTCATGAATAGAACAAATACAAACACAAGGCAAGTCGTCACAAAAATAACAAGAATATATCAAAAAGACATCATTCCCCAACAACATGGAAAAGTTACTGCAACATGAAGGTAAACCTGATTTGGGACCCAAACACAATATGTCCCTTAACTTTCTTAGGTTGGGCATAAATCAAATTTACCTGAAAATGCCATATTGGAAGTTATAATGTTAACATTCCTTTTATTTTCAAAACTAACACACTTCAGAAATACATGTAAAATACTGAATAAAACTACTCCAGAAAACACCAAGATCAAATACATAGAGTTGTATTACTTCTACACAATTTTCACAAAAAAATAGCAAAGCTTGATAGTTAACATTTATCAAATTCTTCTAAAATATCAATGTTTAGGGGGTTGTGGCTTTTATCAATTCTTATCTACAAGTTACAAAAAATACACTAATACTTAATTGCTTCAAGAATCTCTCATTTAGCTCATTTCTTCTAAATGTTTAAATAAAATAGTTCAATTTTTATCAGACTGAAGGATTTTTTACCAGAGATTTCATTTATCGTGAGATTACTGAAACTCCATGTGACTAAAAGATGGAGCTGAGCAATTATTTGAATTGCTTTTAAAGCAAACTGTCAGAATGACAACTAACCTTGGCATGAATTTGCTTGTTTTTCTCCATGAGAAGCCAGTGACAGTTCTAGGATGAGCTATGTATACAAAAGAATAGTGTAAATCTTCCTTCTTAGGGCTGACCAAACTGTCTCCTCTGGTCAGAGTAGCAGGAAATACAACTGTAAGGAAAAAAAGGCAAAGAAAAAATATTGCTTTATTACATTGTATTTAAATCCTGGGTTTTTTTCAACAATATATGAAAAAAAAATACTGTAAACGTGGAAATTTTCGTGTGGGGGTTATTTTTGCTATATTTGCAATCCCAAAGTATCCACAAAAAATATCCCCCACACGAATGGATCATTTCTTAAGTAAAGAGTATGAAAAAATCAGATGAAACGTGATAGATTCATTTTCTAAACCATGAAAATATCCCCCAGCGAAAATTTCTGTGTTTACAGTACACAGCAACTTTTTCTTCCTGATACATGTATAAGATTGTATTCGTGATTTTCAATTGATAAAATTCTGAGACTTGAAATTATTTATTAATCTATATTTTATTGTTACCAAACTAAAGAGTGAAGAGTTCAATCTTAATAAATGTACCATCAAATCTCAAATTTTGATAATCAAAATAATCATTTTACTTTGTTATGCATGCAAAAGTGCAAAATCTAAAGTAACTCTTACTTTTTCTGTCTTCATACCATATCTTTACAAGTCTGTCATTCTACAAGAAAACATTAAAATCACAATTGCAAGATATGCTTCATTGTAAATTCCTACACCACTAGTATACCAATAACTAGTCTCATAGTCTCATTAGTTCAAAGAAAGATATCATGCATATTTCACTACTAGTTTAACCTCCATATTATATGTGTCTATCCTAATCTAGGATTCTCCATCAAATCCTATGTTTGTATTTTCCATCTTAAGTTAGTTGTTCTATGTACATAGGGGAGTCTTTCATTGATAAATCAAGGACTTAATTTGAACCATATGCGAGCGAGTAGCACACCCTGCTGCCTGTTTTCCATTGTGGATTTGAAACTGACGCTGATTTATGACTGTAAGCTGTGTCACATACACTTATTCCCAATCTCATTATTATCTACAGATGGTGAAGGCAACCAATTGTAAACCCTCCAGGTCCCTTCTGTAGAACGTGGATGACAAATAAATCGTCTTACCTTTCCAGCAGAAGCAAACAGTAGTCCATCATGTGAATACTTGAGGAAATAAACTGGTGTTGATGGCCTGAAAAGAAGTAATATTAATATATAACGCATGTCCTTAAATCAGCTCACGTAGATGAAACAAAATTTGAACAAATGCGACGAAGTGCTATTATTTCTTGCTGTTTTTCTGAACATGTGCAGATGTTTCGAAAACTGCTGAAATCCAGATGACTGGAAGGAATTTTTCTCATCCCATTTTGAATCATGTGACATTTGCCAGAATGTGTATAGTTAAGAGCGTCACTGCGCTCTCATTTAAATATTAAATGTCCCTCAAAATTTTTCATTGAGTTGACCTAATAACTTTTTTCCATAGCCATTATTGTTACTATAAATGCAATAATTAATATATCATGTCATGCTTTGTTGTCCCAATCAGCCTTCTTCCAAAAGCGCAAAATCTATATCTAATACGATATATTGTCATTTTCCATATCATTTTTTATTTCTTTCATATGTTACTTAAACCTCTTTAAACTTTTCATGTCATACTTGATTTTCCATATACATTCCCAGACAGCGTGTAAATCATTGTCATGGCTACTGCTATCGCCAGCATGAAATTTCCCATCATCCTCATGGCCACCGCCAACAGAAAACTTGACCGTCTTTTGACCAAACTCATCATGGTGTTCATGGTCTAAATGCCAGATTTGTATTGCATCTCCTCCAGTTAACAACCGAGACCCTGAAATCAAATGAACAAAAATGCCCTTTAAAACCAAGTCTTGAATACTTTTTCTCATCAAGTTTCACTTTAACTGCTTCAATTTCTGATGTATTTTAATCTTTAATACTTGTACATAATACATTTCCTTTTTTTCTGTATAATCTTTTTAAAATATTTCTATAAAATGGGTTATTTACAATGGTGCAAAATTTCCCCTGATTACAACTAAAAGGTTGAGAATTGGACTTTAATAAAGTTTTTTGTTTTTGTTTGTTACATCTTTCATAGGAAACATACTGATAACTCAAATTAAGAAATATTTTAAATTTGCATGCCTGTTAGGACCTCACAAATATACCCAAAGTTAGAACCTCACAAAAATTTCCCATACTTGATTTTTTACCCTAACTATCACTTAACCATGATAACCTTACAATAATACAAACTGATGCAATTATCCAACTACATGCACTACTGTCATGTCTTTGTTAACATTACCTTCTAAGTTCCAGCTAAGACAATTAATCAGGCTCTCTGCTTCAAACGCAGCAGTTTGGTACCATTGGTAGTCCAATTTCTATAAATAGAACCAAAATATTATAAAATCTTGAAATCTTATTGTTGAAACAGAAATGTTTTTGGATGTATAAGAACAACAGAATCTATTGGCAAACAAGTTGTAAATAAGAAGTATGCACGGTTTTACACACACGCATCAAAATAGCATTGTAAAGTACAATGACTTTATGTACAATATATTTTGTTCAAACGCTTTATCAAGCAGTACTGTTTTAAGCTTACACATTTTAAAAACAAAAGTATAGCAAATATACAATCAGCAACAGAGAATTTGTTAGAATTGAATGAATATTTAGCATTTCCAATTAGAAAGATCTACTAAACAATAAAAAAGTTCTTTTTAATGAAAGAATTATATTTTTCAGAAGCATCATAACATAAGAGATAAGAATACATTGATATGAAATAATTTTAAAGATGGACAAAAGTTTTTGTTTAGGCCATACCCCCTCGTATCATTAAATGATTAAGCTTTATCATGCACTGCAGTAGGGCATTCTAAATATTTCCTAAATGATCGATCTTTCTACATGTATTACATTGTACAAAATTACAATTCTATCATAAATGTGCATTGATCTTACAAAGGTTTTTAACTTTATCTAAATAAAATATAAACATCAATTACATAAGCACAAAAAATATATAGAAAGTTTGTACTGTTAAATGATTCGCAAAAATACTTTGAAAACCTTAATCAGTGTGTAGGGCTTTTTTTCAATTGTAAATATAATCACATGACAAATGCACACCTACAAAATTAAAAATGTATGCACAACTACCAAATTGGAAGTTTATATATGAGAAGCAACTACCTGTTCATCACACAACCCAATATATCAAAGCTGTAAACCATTTTTTTCTAGCAAATGTTCCTACTTTTAGCATACAACTAACAAATGCTCTCTTTATAAACTGATTGCCTGCTTAGTACATACATGTACTTATTGAAACTGCATAAATTTGCTGTGATGCCTTTTTTTTTTTGGTTATGATTAATATTAATCTGAGTATTGAAAATTTAAACCTGAGGTGGGCAGACAAACAGACCAGAAAACTATATATGTCAAGCCACTTTTATAGCTAAGGCATAAAAAACTTTAAAGCATTATCAACTGATAAAACTTAAAAATGTACATGTACACGTAAAAGACCAATGATTTAAAAAAAAAAAAACTTGCTGCATTATAGGAGGTCTTTTCATACAATTATTGTCATCATAATGCTCCATTTACTCAGTAATAGAAGCAATAAGATAAAACTATACAAACCTTTTGAAAGCGATGATTCTAAATGTATAAATAAGTTCCCATATATGTAAGGTAATTTATATAACCCATGCAAAAAAAAATAATAAAACAATCAGTAGCAGTAAACTTATATGGGTAGGTACATGAATATATAATTAATAAATAAAACCATTTCCCTTGATACTACTCATAAAATATTCAAAAATCAAGCATCTTAAAATAGCAGAAAAAAACATGCATATTATTCATTTTTGATGATTTTGGGCACCATATATCTAAATAAAGATTGGCCAAGAGGTGAATCCAGAAATTTTCTAAATGGGGGATTTCATATACATGTACAGTCCAATGTGGATGAAAGGAGGACAAATTTTAACAAAAGTCTACACAACAATTTTTGAAAATTTAGAAGAAGGGGTTCCAACCTCGGAACACCCATAACTCTGTCACGGTGACCTATCCATAAAACCATCAACCATTGTTGAACAAAGTTGTTAAGAAAAAAGAGTTATTTCAATAATGAATTTCATTTATTTAAGCAATTAACTACATATTACTTTGAATTCTTAAACAAACATACTATGCCACAACCAAAAAATGTCTTCAAGTTTTTGTGATGCTTGATTTTCAAGTACTTTATTTCTATTCATTCTTGGGTAACTCCTCATTGAACATAATTGAGAACTAAAAAGATATTTACATGTGGATGAATTGTACACTCATCCTCTTCCTATTAAAGATACAAGAGATAGTCAGAAACATTAGAAATACCATGAAAATAACAACTGAATAATTTTTTGTTTACGTAAGTGGTAAAAAATACCCGATGATAAAATTTTTATTGACAATTTATATTAAGCTGAATCATTTCTTAAAAGTAAACAAAACAATATCAGCATTGATATCAATCCTTAATCTTTTCTAAACAAAACAGTTGGCTGTAACATAACATTTTTACTTCACTGTACAGCTTGGTTTTGTTTTTTCTTCATGGTATTTCTTACAATAAATAAAAAAGAAAAAAAAATATCTTAAAATGTACAAACAAATGGAAGAACTACAGGATTTAGAATAACCAGAATAAAGCTGAGCACACATGCATGTTCTTTTTAACTACACTGAGAGCAGTTTGCAATTCTAAGACACATGTTAAATTTCTGTATAGTAAAATGAAAGTAAAGCTTACTTTAACATGTTCTATGATAGTCTATCATACAATATTTAGGCCTATCACAAAGCATTAATCTTTAGAATTACGAAAATCTAAAGCAAGCTTAAGTTTAGAGCAAATAATCAGAACAGCTTTAGTTTTTTAAGAATGCTGAGATAATAACAAACTAAAACCAAAATATTCTACAACTAAAATCAGGGATTAAATAAAACTGATTGTTTAGGACATCCCTGAACTAAATCAAAGACTTGACAAATATATCAGTGAAACAGAAATCCTTAAATCTTAAGCCTAAGATTCAATAGTTCTAGTTTGACCTTTGAACTTACATGTGTACTTTCATGGTGAAGAAGTGGTGTTGGTTCAAAGATGTAAACTTTGCTCTTGTATGATGCAGCAATCTGTAAGGAAACAAATACTTAACTTTGATGATAAGAAACATTTACATATTGAAGGATGCACATTCCTACATTTTCAAAATATTTTAAAAGTTTCTTCAGTTTTTTAAAAGTTGGTGCTAATGTCAGTGAACAGCATGCATGTAACCATCCAACAATGTCCCTCATTTGGTTTGTTTTGTTTTGATGCCAATCTTTATCATGGTGCACCTTAACTTCAATCTTTATTAACTCTAATCATTTTTGTGCAATATGTATCATTAGGTTCTACTTTGATTGATATCCTGTGTTTTTTTCTTTCAAGTTGTAAGTCTTGTGTTGTCTCTTTTAGTTTAAACTCCAAATAATATTTACACTGTGTGCTCTCTTACATGTATATAAATCAGATATTTTCTGTTAATGGATTTACTTCTATTTTTAAGGTGAAGTCATATTACATAGTAAAGGTAAAGTAAGTAAACATTTATTAATTTTCCATGGTGTTTTACATGATTAACCAATGTATCATGAATTTTCTTCTTCATATGCATTTAGAGCCCCATTTACATATTGTGAGTACAGATGTACTTATATGAAAACAAAATGTCATTCTAACCTTGCCCGAGTCTGTGGAACAATCAATACAGCTGACTTTAATGTTACCATGGGTGACTCCAGGAATGATCTGTACCCTCTGGAAATCACTGGCTAAGATTACAATGTCACATCCTGCAGCATAGGCCTGTAATAGAGAAAAAAAATTATCCTCAAAACTTTATCAGAAGTTGCTTGAGTGAAAGGTTTTACATCTTTTTAACACATATAAGTCATTTTTCAATGGGTTGGATCTTAACTGTGAAGGAAACATGAGAATCCGGAAGAAACCCATAATCTAGATACATATAGGTGTATATATTGTCGCCAATAACAAAGATGTGGATTTAAACAAGCAGCTTAAGCCATCAATCAGCAATCTAGAAATCTGACAGTAGAAAATATATACTGTATGATTTATTCTGATAAAACCATAGTAGTACATGGTATATATGTGTGTTCATGAAAATGTGCAGTAAGTTTTAATATGGGTGCGTTAGAAAATACTGCAAATCATAAACCTGAAATTCAAGTGTTGAAAATGAAAGCATTACCAATACATAGTCAGTGGCTGATTCAGAGGGCGGCGTATGGGGCATAGGACCCCCTTTTATTGAGAAATTTTAATTTTTTCTGTATAAGATTGACAAAGCAACTTCAAATTTTCATAAAAATCACTTTTCTAGCAATTACGCCCCCCCCCTTTTCACTGATCTCTGGATCCGCCCCTGATGGTCATCAAAAGTTTGCAGGTTAAAAATTGTTTATGGTGGGATAGAGCTTTCTTGTGCTTTAACTTATTTACAGGATGTTGTATTGCAAACACAGAAATTTACTCTGTGTGATATTTTGGCTTTTTTAGAAAATTCCATTTAAGGATTCAAGCATTTGTTTGCTGGATATTTTTTACTGCCAAGTAAGGAGAAAAACACCCACACAAAAAAGGCTAATCATTAATCTTAAGTGATTCAATTTGAAGTGTTGGCTCAAGGACATTTATTACACATCTTAATTGAGTTTAGCATCTGCTAAAAATAAGGGTGTTTTTTTTGCACTACAAAATAAAAATCTTTTTACATGTAAAATTTGACTTATCATTGACAGCAGCATCACTGATGAGTCTTCAATTAAAACATTTAAAATCACTGTCCTTGCACACTATACATGTTGCAATTTTGTTCCTGAATATTTTATTGCTGTGTTTTGACTTAGCTACATAACATAAAATAAAATAAATATTTTCCTCCTAGGTCATGTAGGTATTACCATCATGGCATGGAAGTACATGTATGTTTGTGTGTGTGTGTTGGAGCTTAACACCTTTTTGTCACACCTGGGCAATGCAGGGCAGACAACTTTAATGGTGGAGGAGACCAGAGTACCCAGAGGAAACCATTGACCCTGGGTAGGGAACTGAAAACCGAACAGAGATGTACAATTTTTGTATTTACCATAGTACAATGTTGTACAAGTTGTTGTACAAGTATATGTATATATATGTAAGCTTGTATAACGTGAACACATGCACATGTAACATACATTTTCTTAATCATACATGTACATTTTATTATGACCATCCTGTCATTTAATATTACATCCTTTTACAAAACAATTATTTTGTCTTTATACTCAAGTACAAAATAATCAAGGATTTCTCATTGTGACCTTTAAAAACGCTTTAGAAGTCAATTAATGTTATTTCTGCACAAAGATTTTACTCCCACAACATTTACCATAAAAATCAATACCCAATTAAAATGATTGACCAATAACCAACACATACATTGATAGACAATGAATTGATTATATCTTATTGATAATATTTTATTTTTGAAACAATTTCCTTATAAAACATACAAGATTAACAATTTTTTAACATATACATGTATCATAGAACTAATTGTTTTAAGGGTTTCATAAACTAATACAGTGTATGTCTTTAACAATGAAATGCTATCCTAAAGAGCTTGCTCTCAACAATCATTCATGGAACAAATCAATGAGAGATGACAATCCAACAGATTTTTTACACCCTGCTGACACAAGTTTTAAATAATTCACATTGAAAATTCAATAACGCTATTTATCAAAGTGACTGTTGATATTTCCCAATACATCACTATTTCTTATCATACATGTATTGCTTAGAAATAGCACATTTGAACATTTTTGATACAACCCATAGGCTAATTTCCTTGGTAATAGACATCAAAATAAGATATTTGAGAAGTACATGTATGAATGAAGTGTCACTTAAACAGTTTATCTTATTTAGTTATTATGCTGAGTCTCTTCAGCAGCATTTGAGTCAAAATAACTGAAGGTAAAAAACCTTCAGTATGAAAAGAGAATAACTCACACCAAAGTACTAATATCAATAAAAATGCAAGAAGAAAAGGAGAAAAGAATTAGAAGATTTCAATTAAACATTTTTACAAACTTTAATTTATACACTGGGGAAAACAGGTAAAATCTAGTTTTAAATTAGAATTAGATATAAGTTGTTTTTTTTTATCTCCATATATGACCAAACCAAAGAATAAACAAATAAAGTGCATTGTGTTAAAGTTTGAAATAGATATCATATTATCATGATTAGGTATCCAAGAGATCTAAACCAACAACCAATATAAATTTCATACCTATGGAATTCCTTACCTCTTTACATGCATGTCATGATCAAACATGTACATTTAAAAAGAATTTCCAAACATGTTATCCACATAGTACATGTAGTATATATATAAAACATTAAAATTGATAAATATAACAATATTTTTTTACACTTCTTTAAAGTGGATAGAGAATGGGGTTTGGGTTTTAGAGGTTTAAATTCCATCCTCTTGTGTTGCTATCATGCAGATTTTTAACAAAATTGGCCAGGATTCTTCCCACCAGTTTTGTTGTCACTGGACCTACATGTACCTCTTTGTTTGGAAATGTCTTACTCCTCCCAGCCCTGAAATATGCTGCATTTACATGTATATGGAATAAATTTACATGACATAGGATCCATGAAAACTATAATTTTGACCAATGGACTAATGTTTGTTTGTGTTCAGATGGTTCTTCCATCTCCAGACTGTGAAACAGGGACTTTTGGTGAAAATTTTAGAATTAGTATTGAACAATATGCATTGTGTTTTTGATTTAGTTTATTGCAAAATGGTAAGCAGTGACCATTGAAGGCTGTTCATCATTTTAATTTTTTAATTTGTCACAGATAAATGTGGGTTGTGTCACGTACATTTATCCCTGGCCTTTTCTCATTCTGTTCGAAATAAGACTATTCAGGGGATGCGTGGACATTGGCAGTTTGGTCTAATTATATTTTTTGTATGATATACAACTTTAAACAGGGAAATTAAGTTATTTTTTCCTAATCTCGGATCAATTGATAAATTAATCATTTTCTTAACTAAACTTTAGTTTCTGAACAACAATTTGATTAGGCAAGCAGTAGGGTTTTCATCATGTAGTAGAGCCTGGTTTTTCATTATTTTTATGTTAATAAAATTAATAATTCATAGACAAAACTGCAATCATAAAATTGGTTCTATGCAAATTAGGCAATAAGGTATTACATCACAGTAATGAAATAGAGTAGGCAAGATGGGCATATGGTTAAGTAATATATAATCAATGTCCTCTACTGAAGTTTGTTTTGGCGTGACTGTATGATTAACTTTTATATGAATGGGTCTCTTCTTTGTCATGTAAATACAGCTGAGTAATGATTATTAGCAGATAATATTGTCATCCATATATATAACTAGTTTTTGTATTCCCAAGACATTCATTATTATGTCCCCGAACACGAAGTGTCGGGGACATATTGTTTTTGCTCGGTTTCTTATTATTATTATTATTATTATTATTATTATTATTTTTCTCGGTATTCTGGAGTGGTGAACTTGTCCACCTCATTTTTTCGACATCTTTTAAGGTAGGAAGCTGAAACTTCATAAATCAAGAGTATGGAATGGGAGATTGTGCTTTTTGTATTTTTCGCCGAAATCAAATGACCCCTTATAGGTCAAAAAAGGGCCTCAAAATGGCTCCTCGAAACCGAAGTTGAATTTTTACCTGGCATTTCTGATCCGGCAGGGGTAGGAAAAATTCCTTTAAAGGGTAAGTGTAGACTTTTAATACCTTTCATTTAAAAAAAGAATTTTGAAAATCGGACTTACGGTTCTCAAAATTTTGCAAAAAATCGAAATTTAATTTTTTTTGTCAAATTGAGTTATCTTTCTTGGAACAATATATTTTGTAATAGTAATGTAAAAATTCTAAACTTTGTTATTTCTTAATGAAAATTGGTTTACAAGGTAATAGTGGTATGCCGAGTTCATTTTTGGTATCGAAAAAATTTTTGGCGGCCATTTTAAAAATGGCGGCTAAAATGGCCACCATTTTCCCGCCAAAAATTAAACTTGCTCCAATTTTTATGAAAATTGATATATATGGTAATAGTGGTATGGCGAGTTGATTTTTGACATAAATTTTTTTTTTCGTCGGCCATTTTCAAAATGGCCACCATTTTCCCGCCAAAAATTAAACTTACTCCGATTTTGATGAAAATTGGTATATATGGTAATAGTGGTAAGGCGAGTTGATTTTTTTCATCAAAATTTTTTTATCGTCGGCCATTTTCAAAATGGCCGCCGTTTCCCGCCAAAAATTAAACTAACTCCGATTTTGATGAAAATTGGTATATAAGGTAATAGTGGTATGGCGAGTTGATTTTTGACATCAAAATTTTTTTATCGTCGGCCATTTTCAAAATGGCCGCCGTTTCCCGCCAAAATTAAAGTTACTCTGATTTTGATGAAAATTGGTATATAAGGTAAAAGTGGTATGGCATATTATTTTTGACATCAAAATTTTTTTAGCGTCAGCCATTTTCAAAATGGCCGCCATTTCCCGCCAAAATTAAACTTACTCCTATTTTGATGAAAATTGGATATAATAAGTTATCTCAAATGCTAAGAGACATTGACAAAGAGGGGTACGTGAGGGGACATTTTTGTGACTCGCTTGCGATCACAATTAGAACTAGTTATTTTTTTTTTTTGTAAAATGAAATTTTAAAGGGAAAGCACAATATGAACATGATGAAGGTACTGTGGGTTCATTTATTTTCGTGGGTACCAATTTTCATAGATTAATGAAAAAGAATCAGTTTGTGGAATCTTAAATTTGTTGCTCTGAAGTCTGCAGCATGCAGATCTATGTTAAATTTCCTTTACATGAAGTATCAAATCTTGTGGGTCATGGTCACCCCAAAAAAAAACACGAAAATTGATACCCCAGGAATAACAATGAAACCACAGTACATGCTGTCTGAATAAAGCTAACAAAGTCAGGAACAGCCCAGTCAGAAAAAATCAAAGTTTTTCCCAAATTATTCAACAGATTTTCATGAAATTTTAATAGGAGAATCCTATTATGCGTGTACAAAATCAGGGTGTAAATATTTCAGATCTGTAGCCCTAATAACTCTGGAGTTTCACAAAAATTACTGACAGACAGACAAAGTCCAAACTATAGGGCTTCCACACCCTGATGTGGGACCCTAACTAATAACCTTGACAAAGAACACTATCTTAACAAAAATTCCCATTCACTGAATTACACAGGACATTCACTTATAAATATAAATTGACCAAAAGATAAAGGAGCATTGAACTTAGGTAGGGTATTGTGGTTACCAAAATATTTAAAGCAATGATTCACATTGAAAATTATAAAAAGATACCCACTAATGATGAGTTATTAATAAAGGGTTAAAAGTGGGGATTCTCAGTATTATATCCCGACATTTTGCTAATAGGGGACATTAACTGACCAAAGAGGATCCAATCACAGGGGCTTGAATTCTGACCAGAATTAAAGCCCCTGTTGATCCAAGGCATTGTTAGGCTTCAAAGATTTAATACATACTAGCAAACAAACAAAAAGTTAAAAAGGGGGCTCATACATTTTGTAATTAGCCATTGGTTCCGCCTGATATTCCTGTCAAATAAAATAGATCATCCTGTTTTTGTATAAGATTATCATGATTATAACAAATAAACTTAAATCTTGTTTGAATAAATCATTTTCTCCTGATCCTGCTACTTATGTACTGTATGCAAATGCAGTACAAGATTCCTCTAAAATAAAAGGACAATTCTGTGTTCCCAAAATAAGCCATACAGCCCTTTTAAGTGAGCAGGTCACAATAAAAAAATCAGACACTAAGATGTTTTTAAAACTGGGTAATTCTTTAATGTTTAAGCAATTTGATTTGAATATATTAATGCAATGCTTTATGATAATAATCTTTTTAAAAATTGAATTCACTCTGACCTGACCAGAAAATCAAAGTAATTGATGGATATGCAGAGGTTGTACTTTTCTTCTAACTAATTGCCTATCAAGTATACATGAGACTTATACATGTAGTTCTTGAAATATGGAGATGCACAAAAAGCTTAATTTCTTACATGTAAAATGCCAGTCAGTCAAGCAGAAGTTCAAGGTCAAATGATGTGGTTTCAGATTCTGTAAACTAACTACTACTTCACTATAGGGCTATACATGTACATGTAGTTCTTAATATAGATGGTTGCCAAAAAAACTTTAACCTTCCTATCAGGTATGTGTATTGTGAAATGTCAGATTTGCCCAAAGGTTGTTTTAGTTACTGAAGAATTTTTTTGGAAGACATCATGTGCTCATTGACAAATATGGGGTTTCTATTTCTCATATGAGCACAACTGTTGGATTGGCATAGAGGGTTCATAATAGTATTTGTGATGTTTACATGTATAATCTACCATTCAAATTTTGGCCTTTTCAGACTTACATGTTAGATATTCAATTGCTCCATTTTAACACTTTTGCTTCTTACTTAACTGGAAATTAAAGTCAAGGTCAAATGATGAATATGTCAATGGTGATTTCTGTACACTAGATATGCAAATATACCTGCATACAAAATTTCACTATAAATCTTAAGATAAAGATTTGAAAAAATAACATTCTTAATAATAAGTATTGTAAAATGACAGTAACTTAATCAGAAATTAGGGTCAAGGTCAAAAGTTTGAGATGGCATGCAGCATTTGTTACTAGAGCCAATCATATCTTCATGTAGTCTCTAATACAAAGACCATGCATAAATTTTACAATTTCCTTGACAGAAGAACTTAAGTTCTTGAGATATACATGTAGATCATAGATGTCTGGAAATGCCAAAAAACTTTTAACCATCCTTTCAATAAGAATTTAGAAATGTCAGTAAACCAACTAAAAATTCAATGTCAAGGTCAAATAATTTGGAGAAGCAGATGCTCAGCTGTACAGATGCTCAGCTGCACACTACTGGTATTACAAATTTCATTTATCTATGAAAAATTAAGATGTTTTTGAAACTATAACCTTTCTGATATCATGTAAATTTATTTTAATAAATGTCATATTATGGGGGGTGCATTTTTGTTATTATGTTACATGTTGTACTAAATGTATATACATTTGCAGCTAGGGCATACATGAATGCATACTTCATGTACTTAGACTTTTAAAAATTTCATAAAACTATATATAACTATATCTTATAGTTCTCAATGCATGAATACGTACATTGTACATGTATAAGACAGTGCCCTCAAAAACTTTAATTCAAATGTTAAATGGTGACTGCAACGGTGAGTGAACCACCAGTTTGCAAAGCAAGACACAAGAGACTCAGAGCAGCATGACATGTTCATCTGCCTTGTTTTCATTGGTACATCACATGTACATGTAATTTCAACAATTTATATACTTAACATATTGGCTTCTCTACTATTTTGGCTCCCTTCAGCATGTTCAAGACTATATAAACACATACATGTGACATTCAAACTGTTCATACAAGCACCAGGTCAATTACTCAATAAACCTGAAATTGACACTCTTACCAGAATCTGTCAAACCATCATGTAGTCAAATTAAAAGCTAGCTGTAGTTCGTGGCACTTTAAGCATCTTAAGGTCCTTTTGAGATATCTTTTTTTATTTTTGCGGACCATATGGTCTACCAAATCAAAAAATTTCAAGACAATGGACCATTGAGAACTAAGGAACTGCAGCTAATGCATTAAAAGCTTACATGGAGCTTACAATGTACATGTATCATGGTATGTTGTCTGTTGACCAGGGGTGAAACGATACCAAAAATCCAAGGTATTTTGGTGAATTTCGATGTACATGTACAGTACAAATTTTTAACTTTCGATTGGGTATAAGTTCAGGATAATTTGTGTCTATTTAGCTTTTTCCATTGGAAATCTTTCGTGCAGAGATTACAATAAGTGACAATATTAGTCATAGCCATGGCTGACGTGATCACCGATGATAAAAATAAGAATGTTTGTCTTTATTTTCTTTGGAAACTTCTGCAAAATAAACGCAAAGAACGAAAGCTTGATAAAAACAAGTGACAACAATCAATAAATATATGTAACAAAACCATGTAACGTATGGTATCTAAAGTAATTAATATCGTTAAGAAAATCTACAGTACGTATTGTGTTTTTGCTAGCAACCAGCTCATGATGAATGAGCAGAAATGCTGCATACATCTATCATGGTCTACTCTAATGGAACTTCATATATACATGTACATGTTGATAGCACCAATTTATAAAAAATCAGGAGATACAAAAGACCCTGGAAACTACAGGGGAATAGCTATTAGTAGTTGTATGGGAAAACTGTTCACTAGAATATTAAATAACAGATTAGAAATATTTCTAGAAAAAAATAATATTATATCTAAAGAACAAATTGGTTTTTCCAAAGGAAAAAGAACTAGTGATCATCTCTTTGTACTAAAAACATTAATTGATAAACATACAAAGAGAGGATCTAAACCACTGTACACATGTTTTGTCGACTTTAAAAAAGCATTCGATACAGTCAACCATACAGCCCTTTTTTATAAGCTTTCTAAAATTGGAATAGGCACTTATTTCTATAGAATTATTAAAAGCATGTATACAAATAATATAATGTGTGTAAAAACCCGTAACAGTCTAACTGCTGACTTTAGATCATCAGTTGGAGTGAGACAGGGAGACACTCTAAGTCCTAGTCTTTTTAAGATTTTTATTAATGACTTCCAAACAATGTTAGATGTCAGTTGTGGACCAGTCACATTATCTGATATATCAATTAATTGCTTGCTCTATGCAGATGATTTAGTTTTAGTATCAGAATCTAAAGAAGGGCTTCAAAACTCTTTAAATATTCTTAATATATATTGTGACAAATGGGGATTAGAAGTAAATATTAAAAAGACAAAATGTCTTGTATTTAATCCTGGGGGAAGACTTATAGATATTAACCTACTATATAAAGACAAAAAAGTAGAAGCGTGTAGGCATTATAATTACCTTGGAGTAACTCTTAGTGCATCAGGAAGCTTTTCAGAATCAAAAAATATATTGTATAAAAAAGGTCTTAAGGCCTTCTTTAAATACACCAAATACTTTACAAATTTTAAACCAAACATAAATACGCTAACTCATATTTTTGATCATACTGTAAAACCAGTATTGTTGTATGGTTCAGAGATATGGGGTTGTTTTGACTCAAAAAAATTAATTCAAGACACAGATTTTAAATATTTTAATAATTTATGTATGAATATTGTTCAAGAAAAAGTACATATTAAATTAGGTCGCTTCTCTCTTGGCATTGGAAAAAGAACCACAAAACTTGCCATGTATGGAGAACTGGGTAGATATCCTTTAATGCTTGAAATTTTAACAAATATGATCTGTTTCTGGAAAAGATTAAAAACAACTGACAGTGTCCTCTTAATAAATGCTCTAAAGTCCTCTGAAGAACTACATAATAATGGCTCTAACTCATGGATAAGCTGTGTTAATGCAATTTTAAAATTTGCTAATATAAATGAGAATTATATTTTATCAAAAAAACTTAACACAAGAAAAACTATAATTAAACATCTGAAAATTAAATTTGAAACAATGTGGAAAAAACAACTATTTAATGATGAAAGGAGAACTATAAACCATGGGAATAAATTACGAACATACAGACTATTCAAATCTAACTTTATTTGTGAATCATATTTATCAAAACTATCATATACACATAGAAACTGTTTAACTAAATTTAGAATAGGATTACATGACTTAGAAATTGAAAAAGGAAGGTATTTTAATATTCCAGTAGATCAAAGAATATGTAAATTATGTAATAATGAAACAGAAGATGAAATCCACTTTCTATTAAAATGCAAGAGCCTTAGAGAAATAAGACAACTTTATTTAGACCCCATACTTCAAACCAACTCGAACCTACAAAATCTTAATGATAAAAATCTTTTTATTTGGCTAATGAGTACTGAAGACAAGAACATCTTAATTACCATTTGTAAGCTAATTGAAAATCTATTTACCAAAAGAAATGAAATTTTAAGTAAATAATTTATATAAATCTCATATTCTTTTGTATTTATTGTTCACTACTGTCAGTCTATGTTATTATCTATAAAATAAAAAAAAAAAATGTACACGCTAAAAGGTTTGTTTACATTTATTTGTTATATTGTATTTAAACATATATTATATATATAAAGCCGTGAACCGCCTAAGAGTATCTCTTTACTATATATCTGGCAGAAATGGGTCATCCATCAGTCTTCTCTTTTATTATTATTAATCATTGATAATTTAATATTGTTCTTTTTTGTTTGTTTACTTAATTGTAATTTCACTGCTCCATGTGGGCGCCATAATTGGCAAATAAACAATTTGTTGTTGTTGTTGTTGACACTGCAGTCACAGTGTACTCCTATAAACAAATAGGTAGGGAATTCAAATGGGGAATATGAAAAAACTGTATTAACAAAGCTTTTGTAGTAAGACCATGGCATATAAACTATTTAATTTACATTTGTAAGGTTATGTTATTTGTAATTTGAAAGAGTGTAACTGTTGACATATTTTTACCGTGAAGTGTATGCCTTCCACGCTCCCCACGGCATAACAATGATCTCCTGAATTACACGCTCCTGTGAGAACCTGATGTCGGTTCATTCTTTAAATCAAAACAAATTAAAAGAGACACATCATCCTCGTAAATAAATAATCAAAATAAACTCCTCCTCGTTTGTCGCCATTCTGGTCAATTTTCAAGGGACGTAACTCTAATTTGAAATATTACGATGCAATCAATCACCTGCGAGTCACGAGCACCTGTCCCGGTCTGAGCAGATCAGGATCTAATGCATATGCACCCTTTCAATCTAAATTATTAAAAGGTACATACACCAAAAATTCTGCCAAATAAGATACCGGTATAGATTTATTTTTTCATATATTTTAACATAGACCTGTATTAATATTATTCACAAGTGATATTATTCAACAAGATCTGAAGATGAATGTGGGCAGTATACGGGAGAAGTCCAGAAATATTGAGATACTAATATCATACGGACCTGTATCCAGTAAACAGATCTATGGTATCATTATTATTTTGATATGCAGGTTTATGCTCATATAAGACATGACATTGCCTGTAACCCTCCAATACTTGCTTACTCGCGATGGCTTCCTCAAAACGTTTAAGAACCCGTCGAGTTGCTGCGGATAAATTATTAGATAATGAATTCGTGATATTGCCTAAGAATAAAAAGCTTAACAATGAAAAAAAATCTTATTTTGTATAATTTTCAGATCCTGAACTTCATTGTAAAGTTCAAGATAAAAATAAGTGACAACCGTTATATTTTGGAACTTTTGAATAAAAAATATTGCAGTCATGCATTTCAAAGTTTCCCAAACTATCCATTTCAAGTTTTGCGAAGGCTAAACACATAAAATTACGATTTGCTCCATTGCAGGTAATGGGACCACTGACCACCGCTTTGTATCGCCGTCTAATAAAAGAGATGTCTATACATTATTCAGTGCAGCTAATATAGGCATATATTGCCCTAACCTACTTGGATTTAGGAGGTTTTTTTTTCTTGCCAGAAAATGTCTTCCGAGATTATTAAATTTATAAGTTAAATGTCCGCGTTTATACATGGTCACGCAACATGGAGTTGAAACTCCGCACTGCAAGTTTAGAACGACTTCTAGCACCGCGGTCCAAGCGGAATTTTTTACGCTACACCTGTGTATTGAAGTTATTTATGCGGGGGTTGGGTAACCAACAAGTTATATACAAATCTGACTAATAAATCATTCAAATACTATATATCATGATTTGTTAGGATGCAGATCGACCATTTGCATGAACTTTGTGCTATAGATTGCACCTGATAAGGCAAACAGATAAATACTTTGTTCGGGACAGAAAAGTAGGCACCGTAGCAGATCATGTACAGGTGTACATAGTTAAATTGAGAGCTGTTTTCTAGCCCAAATGAAAATCTGTATTAATTCTAGTCCAACTGTGATGCGCCCTTTTTTATAGACTGAATAATCTTAAATGTTATATTCACAATTGTAAACATGTATTATGTAGGCAATGGTCAGAATGTTTTAAGTTAGACAAAAATTTGCTGAAAACAGTGATCCGATCTTAGCATGGAATTTGATACTGTGGTAGTGAAATCCTTACTCTTATGAACTGCACCCGGGAACATAATCACGCTTAAAAAATTGTAAATCTTTTATGTATCATGTACAGTGAGAATAAAGAACTTAACAATGTATTCAACGTCGTTTAGAATTAGAAATGAAGGAACAAATCAGTAAACAGAATGGTGCAACTATTAGTGCCCATATGAATACCGATTGTGTGCACCAAACTGAAGAAATAATGGATGGCTTGTTGTCTATTTCAGTTCATTTGATTGTTCATGATAGGCATCATCTTTTAATTTTATTCAACGAATAGAATCGAAAAGAGATGTGCATATAAGTCCTTATACACATCCTTTTTGTCCACACGACATTTATATTCTTTTTCCTTTGTTTGAGCTTAAATATAGACATCAAAGATATTGTTTACAATCTTAAGAACATCGGAAACTATACATCCTCATCATTTCATGGAGTGTGTCCTTCCGATGTTATGACTTGAGTCTTATTCATACTAGAGGTAAGCCTGTAACGTATGTACGTAATTAGAAAAAATCTTAAAAGGGCATCAATCTTTATTTGAAACAATTATTAAATAGTTCAAATAAATTGTTTTTCTTTTTACTTAAATAATTGAACAACACGTAAATTTCACATCATCATCCTATGCAGACTGGGTTTAAATTTCGTATCCAAAAACTAATTCTGGAAAAACATATTTAAGGTTGCAGTTAATTTGTTGAGGGGGGGGGGGGCGTTTATTTTATAAGAAGCGAAGAAGTACTAGTATTTATAGAAATGAGACTTTTAAATGTGGCCAATTCGAAAAGGCAACTTAATTTAGACAAAATCAATTGATCCCCCGACCGAAACAAATTGTATCTCAATGGACATTTTTTTATCAATCGACGGCAAAAAGAAAAATTAGAGGAGGTTTCTGGGTCTGTTTGACTGCTACAGTGTACCAAAAGATATGTTATGTGCGTATTCTGATTCACATATAATGTTGTGGATTTTTTTTTGTGTGTGGAAATTTTACCGAATATGGTGTACGTTCTCGGTAAAATAAATGCCTGTATAAAACAATTTATGAAACGAAAAAATATTAATTGGGATAAAGATAGGCCGGCTCCATCGAATGATTTATTTAATGGCTATATAAAAAGAGGGTTTCCATCTGTTGTAAATGGTTTGAAATTGAACCTTTTTCCATAGCAGACAAGAAGTGCATGTTTGGGTGTTATTTTTTCTATAACTTGCTTTTAAATTTTTATCAGAGTAGGTATGTCGTATAAGATTGTTTTGAGCATAAAAAAATCGGGACATTGTTTCTGAGGTCCAAAATGAAAAACATGACTCTAATGGTAAACTACTTAACACTTAGTTGGTTATATTTGCGTTCAGAATAAGTGTTGTATTATATTATAAAGTTTTTTTTATTTCACTGTTTATTCTTGTACCCGATATTAAGACTTATTTTTTTATTAAAGCAATGGTTACCTACGCTACATTTCTATTGGTCGGATCTTTGATATCAAGAACATCTCTGCAAGATATAGAAAAAGTTTGTAAGTTTATTGGTAAAATATAAAATCTTGTTTTGGCGTAGCTAGGATTTTAACACTTATATAAGTACTAGTATGATACAAACCACTTAACAACACTTCTGCATTTTTCGACAATGAAATTTGTGGAACAAAATTGTTCTCAAATTTCTCAATGAACGTAGAACTGATTATAGTTTTGTGTCCTGGATATTTATGCGCTTTATCTTCCTTCTCAAATATTATTTACATGATATATTACAGTGCCAGAATCGTGTACAATACAGAAACAAAATCAGGACTCTTGTCGTGTCGGATCACAGACGATTTGTACCCTAATAGGATCATTTCAGCTAACACGTCAATTAAACAGACAGACGGAATTCGATGTATCGTGGAACTTAAATGGAAGTGATCTTTCATTGCAAGCTCATCCTGAAATAAGCGCAGGAGAAATGACACAGGATTGCACGACGTGTTCGGCAACTCTTCACATTCAGACCTTTGACCAAAGATTTTGTGGGACGTATGAATTTGAAATAAGAAGAATTCTACCCGTCATTCAAAGGAATTCTATTCGAGAAGTGAGAACCAAATGCTTAATTCGATTATGTGGAAATAACCAAGATGGTAAGTTTTTGTATAATGCGTGAACCGCTGTATCGATCACCATTCTTTTGAAATCAGATATTTATAGTTACAAGTATGGATAGCATAGTAAAAGCATAGTGACAACTCGAATGGCGGTCTTCCTTGGAAGACGTATGTCGCCTGCGTCTTAAAATATTCGGTGAACGGGAAGTAGATGAGTTACGGGTATAAAATCGCTTAATACCATATACATTACGATAGGAGGAAACCACATGCCCAATATCAAGACGCTGCGACATGTAGTTGCCCGGAAAACTGCGACGTACATTTGTTGTGAGACCGCGGGACGCTGGACGCATGACGACGCAGGACGACACAAGATCTATAGACGACAGAAAGTGCTTCAAAATGACCCCTATATATGTCACATTGCAACGTTGCATGCAACATAAAAATAGGGCATCTAATGGGACATTAAATGATACCCGCCAGATTATCTAAAATAGTAAAATATATGAGAGAATTGGGTCATCCTTCTTAGATCAGAAAATTTGATCATTGTCAAAATTTTGAAAAAAAAAAATTATAAACTGCATAAATCATATTTTCCGGATTATCCTGAAAGTCATGGTGTTTGATTGTTGGGATTTAACACCCTTTTTGACGCACCTTGGTCATACAGGGCGTTCAGTTTTAATGGTGGAGGAAACCGGAGTACCTGGATGACCTTGGGCAGGTAAATGTAACTGACAAACCTGATCACATACAGATGGGAAATTCATTTTTGTAAGTTAAAAACGGGACTCGAACACACCTGAGAGGTGGTCGGCTAGTGATCAAAAGTGTGGTATATAAACCAGCGCCTTAGACCACTCAGCCACCTAGGCCTCGAAAGTCATGCTTAACTGGACCTTTATTTTCAATAATTGCACTTAACAGCTGTGCAAAATTCATTCAAATCACTTGACATGTTTCCAAGTTATCATCTAGAAAACATCGGGACGGACGGACAGACGGACAAACGCCGACCGAAACGGCGGGTATAACGTAATACCTCGCTACTTCGTGTTGCAGGGTATACAAATGAGTAAATTACCAAAAAAAATCCTATAACTGTCGTGATCGTCTTTGAAAGTAATAATCAATATGGTTTTTTTTAATTCTGTAAAAGGTTTCTTTACTTGTTACTTGATGTCTGAGTCTTTGGGTTTCATTATATAATGATCATTTATTTCAGCACCCCGATCAGACATTGACATCAATACGGGTAAAGACAGTAAAGGTAAGTGTTGTTCTTCTCAAATGCGTATTTATTTATAATTACTTCTTCATAGATTTCTTCTAGATTCTCGAGCGATATTAAAATACAAACACAACAGCAATACCTGCAATACAAACTTGTGTGGGATTCCAGAAACCATTATATATAAGACGTTTAGCAAATAATCCACGCGAGTCAAAAAGAACCGAAATTTTTATCAAGTAATTAGTTTTGACATTGACTTGTATACTCAGTATTTGTAAGTATTTTTAAAAATGAGTTCCAAATAAATGCAAATATTTGTCTATAAGCACCGTGATGTTTTGCATAACATTTCTAGTATCTAGGTCTTGCCTATATATTCGTAGCCGAAACATTTACTCATTGTTGGGAGGAGGGGGTAAAATGACAAGAAAACAAAAAAAAATACATTCGAAGTTTTAATCTGCAGTTTGGCGTCTGTTTCATTGTAAGCTAAAATACGTAAATAGTTGTGTTTATTGCACATGGAATTGCTTCCCTCTTGCAACATTTTGTTAGTGTCAATGATAGTTATTTTTGTTTGACTTTCTATTGATAGAGGAGAGCTGACAAAATATTGATATATAGAGGGGAGCAAGTCCCGCTGTATAATGCGTATGTATATATTATGCGCACACACTAGCAATGTGAAAAGTAGTTGAAACTTTGTTTAACTAAACTCAGTAAAACCGTTTTTTTATTTTTCTAATTACTAGTAACATCTAAATTCCATTTTTTTTTCGCAGGCGAAGAACAATCGCCCTATGTTTACATAATTGGCGGGATTTGTCTTTTATTCTTCATCACTACATTTTCGTTGGTTCTTAAGATAATGACAATGAAGCAAAACGGTGAGTGTTAATATTTATAATTATGAAATAATGATTGTTTCTAGTGGAAATTTAAACAAACAAAAATACAAAAAAAAAATCTTCGGTGAAAAAAAAAACACAACAAAAAGTGAATGTGAGTGAGTTGGTTGATGTTTTACGCTTAGCAACACTATAAAAGCTATAGACGACAACATGTACATGAAATAAAAATGATTTACGTAATTCACTTTTAAACCAAGTTAAACTTTAAGTTACATTACCAGTAATATTAAATATAATGTACAAATATCAGAATATTTGTTGATTTGAAAAGTTTGTATTGCAGACAACGACCAAAGACAAAGCAATAGGTAAGTATAACGGTTACTTAGTTTCATATCGTTTTATAATTAAAAAAAAAACATTTGTCTTAAACTTAAACAAACTCTTTTTGCATTCTTAGTTTGAAATTATTTATTTTACCGGGCCGTCTAAATAAATTATTTAGTATCGAAAAACACAATAACTTTGAAAAAAAATAAAGCTAAGCCGAGCGCAACATGATACGACCGCAACAAATTGAACCCTTTACGTTGGAGGCCCAATATGGATTGTGAAATGCTTTGGACACATGCAGCCCATGGTGGACTCACAAAGGTTTTTGACACATGCATTCTTTGGTGGACTTGAAATGAAAAATGCATGCATATTTGACATATTTATGAAAACTCTTATAATTTACGTTTTGGCCCCTTTGACCCCTTATTTCTAAAAAAAAACCAGTATAAGATATAGCAAATCTGAATGAAAAATGCAGTCAGCAATTTTGACAAGGATTCCAATGAAAAAAAGATTTAGAAATTCGGACTACAAATAACAAAGTTGATTTTTGGGATGTGGCCAATCTTTGGCCCCGTGTAGCAATGTAACGGTTAGGTTGACAGAATTTAATGACGAATTCAATAAAAAAAGAATTTTCAAATTGAATGAATAATAAAAATTCTACAGCAGCTTTGTCAAAACACCCGTTTTAGCCCCTTTTTGGCCTTTTTTCTAAAACGGTAGGGGGCACAAACCTCAAATACAATAACAACCTTTCTTTAGTGGTTACAAACAACATACCAAAAATGCATAGCAATTGGTTGAACAATTTAAAATCAAAGGTTCTTTTAAAACCATTGGTCATGACAAACACTTATGATTTATGGTTTTTGCCCCTTTGACCCCTATTTTCTAAAAAACGGTTAAAAATATTTCAATTTCTGATTGTAAAACGCATGCAGGGATTTTCACAAGGATTCCAAAGAAAAAATATATAAAATCGGATCAAAAATAAAACAAGAGGCTCCCAAGAGCCTGAATCGCTCACCTGGACTACACAGATACACATATTTTGTAGATATAATTGTGCTTAACACTATGCAATTCAAATATCTGAAATATCTTGTTTAGTTTTCAAGATATAGGACTTAATAAGTGCAAAATATGGCAAAAATTACGAAAAAGGGCAAGTACTCCCACATCAGCAGTCGGAATCTATTTCAAAATTTCAGGACAGGTAGATCTTAATATGCTGATCACTTTAGATTTTTTCACAATTTTGATATCTGAAACTATTTTTGAGTAATTGGCAAAAACCTGCAATTTACCCCTATGTTCTATTTTTAGCCAAACATCCAAACGATTGAATTGTAGCATATAATGCTATTAAACAAGTGTGCCAAATTTAGATGCAGTTGGTCGTATGGTGTCAGACAAGTTAATCTTTGAAATTCAGGGGAAAATTAATGAAAAATGGTAAATTTCTGAGCTTTAAGGGCAATAACTCCTAAAAGAAATGGTCCTACAGCTTTGACTTAATTACATGAAATGTAGATCTTGATGCAGTACTCAGTCATATGCGGTTTGATTTTTTGAAATATCTTGTATAGGGCTTAATAAGTGAAAAAAAAAAAAAAAAAATCCAGAAATAGGGCAATAACTCCTGCATCAATTGTTGTATCTTCTTGAAATTTTCACAGCAGGTAGATCTTAAGGTGCTGACCACTTTTGATTCCTGCACAATTTTGATATTCATATATAATGATATTGATGGTGTCAGACAAGTTAATCTTTGAAATTCAGGGGAAAAGTAATTTTGACGCTTTAAGGGCCAAAACTCCTAAAAGGTATGGTCCTACAGCTTTGACCTGATTACATGAAATGTAGATCTTGATGTGCTTAATCATATGCAATTCGAATTTTTGAAATATCTGTATACAACATTTTGCGGTCGTATAAAATTGTATAAAATGTGATATTGTGTACATACGACTTATCGGATAATTTTGTTCTTAGAAACCAACAGCAAGCTTCACAGATATCAGAAGATGGACACTCTTTGGCGGTATCTAATCATATATATGCTTCTGTCCATCTAAATCCAGCATCTGTTAACTACCAAGCCCTAGTCAGAAATGTTAGTGGACATCGATATGATCAGCCTTATGCAGAAAATAGTAAGATATCACAGAACCACTGTCCACATATACATAAGACCATAATTTCATACTTTCATATTCATATTGCTATTTGTTGGTTGTTGTGTTTTACTTTCGTCTATTATTGTTTCACTTTGACCTTCATATATCAGTATGATTATTATAGACTTGTTTTTTAGAATACTCTTTGATTTCCAATAAAAAATACATATTTGAGTTAAAACATAACTCCATATTATGAAATTCAAAGTTACAAGAAAAAAAAGAGGTTCCCCAATAAATGATGTTATTTCTATCTTTGGCCAATGCAAGACGGCCGTCACGTTGAAGTCTTCTGGTCGTCATCCATTGTGGATTTTCTGAATTGCTGCTTGTTTATGTAGGTTGCCACAATGTGATCTCAATATTGTCTTTAACCCAGTGGGGCTTTTCTGGACAAAGTACAGCCAGACAAATAATAGTCTGACACCTGTTTCGTTTATTAAAGAAATATATATTTAGCTTGTGAATAATGCACATTTGTATATAATGCGCACCCACTTTTACAGTGTGAAAATCGAAGAGAGAAACTTTATGGAAAAGGTGCAGCTATTTCTAGCAGAGGAGATCAACAAATACTACTACATGTATTGTTTTTGCTGATGGAAGTCCTGAGAGGATTTTTTTTTTTGAAAATAAAATCATTTGTTATGAGTTGGTCTACTTTAAAGATAGTTTCTGATGGAAACATTTCATATTGAATACTTTTCACTGTATAGAATTTTATGCCTACATTAACAAGAGGACTGCCAGGACAAAGTTAAGCACATTTCATAAGCCCTTATGCATTTACACATCAGAAATGAATGGCATACATCTTACTTATACAGAAATGATACTGATGTTTTAGATTCTAGTGAGGTCCCAGGTCCAGCGGAAGATGAGGACAGTTTAACATCTTATAGTGAACACAGTAGAGGGGTATTCAATGATCAGTTACCTGATGTTGTTGGTAAGACTATATTGTGTTGTGCTGTAGGATTAAGTTTTTCCCTTTTAATGTCAGGATTCTGTATTTTTTATGTCTGAATTTAAATGTCTGGTTTTATAAACAGAAGAAATGATATATATTTCTAATCATAAAACAAATCAATTAGAGAGGCTTCTTAGGAACGTGAAATTATTACACAATCATTTCTTTAAGAAAGCTAAAAATGTTGCACAGAAGCAAAGAAATACCAATGGGACTTTCAAACTCCAAAAATGTTTTTTTTGTTAAAAAAG
The DNA here is from genome assembly GCA_963971305.1 of Arcuatula senhousia. NCBI lineage: Eukaryota > Metazoa > Mollusca > Bivalvia > Mytilida > Mytilidae > Arcuatula > Arcuatula senhousia. The sequence goes on from OZ020305.1 coordinate 50,629,943, forward strand.
TAACCTTATATTATTAAGATCGATTATTTTCTCTTAAAATATTTATGCAAATTGTTGTTTTTTGTTGCAGTTCATGACTACAACAACATTAGACGCCAAAGAAGGCTCACATGAAGACATACTTAGGATATAATTATTGTTTGGATTATCACAATCAGGCATCAAGAGGAACATTAAAAGGGTTCAATAAAAGACTGACAATTGAAAATACAGAGTGACAATAACAAATGGCAATGGCAGTCAGTAACCAATGAAAGTTCCATAAATATTGGTTTTTCAAGTCTATCTGTGTTTGTTCTTGTATTGCAATTAAGCATCTGCATTTTTAATAGAACCAAGTTTAAACTACTGTGGTTTCATTATTATTCGTTGGGTATCAATTTTCGAGATTTTTGTTGGTGGCCTTTACCCACGAAAATTGATGCCCAACAAAAAGTAAATTTATCATTGGTCTGTATGCTGCAGTCCTTAAAACCACGAATTTAAGAATCCACCAACTGATCCTTTTTACATCATACCACGAAAATTGGTACCCACGAAAATAAATGAACCCACAGTAACTGAAGTTGATGCAAGTTTTGCTCCATGTTGAAAGTCTCCCTGTGACATTAGGAGGGAAAACAGCAATAAAAGTGATGTTCCACTGCTTTATTGTATTTTAATATATGCATCTTTATTTAGGATTTAACATGAGATATTCATTTAATTAACATAATATCGAGAAAGGGAAAATCCTTGACTTGAATTAAATCAAGTTATTTTAAAAATCTATTTCTGTAAGTTTTTTTTTATTCATTTACCATATATATACGATATTGAGATGTGGAATAAGTGTACGCGACACAACAAACATAAACAAACAGCAATTCAAAAAATCACAACGGAAAACAGCAAGCAGTCTTCAACATGACCATATCTGGTTGCAAATATTTGTTTTAAAAACATAAACAGTTAGTAATTTTTGCTTTTGCTTTTACAGTTAATAGTACATGTACTCATACCTAAAACATTTAAATTCTTCTTTTATTTTTTGTAAGAACATGCATTTGCCTAAAACAAAGTGAAAATGTGACTATCAGCCCCAATGTGTTTTACCTGGGATATGGACCTTTACCAAGAAATAAATCAAAAATGTTCATGCATAAAATATAGGTCCCAGTGACATAATTTCTAGTGGATGGTGTAATGTTAGTGTTACCCAAGACTCATCTAGAAGTGAAATATCATTGACCCCTGACATTAATTATCTGAGATATGGACCTTAACCAAGAACTTTACCAAACACGCTCTGACATGCATAAAATATAGGTCTCAGTGATCTAATTTCTATTGGGTGGTGTATTGTTACACATATAGTGGTGAATTACCATTGACCCCTACATGAAGTATCTGAGATATGGACCTTAACCAAGAACATATATGAATCAATGTCATTCATGCACAAAATAAAGATCACAGTGACCTATCTTCTATGGATAGTGTCACATTACCCAAGACACATCAAGTGGTGAAATATCATTGACCCCCAACATCTTGTATCCAAGAAATAGACCTAAACTAAGAACTTAATCAAAGTCATTCATGTGTAAAAATTAAATATAGGTCGCAGTGACCTAATTTCTAGTGGGCGGTGTCACATTACCCAAGACACATCTAGTGGTGAAATATCATTGACTCCCAACGTGAAGTACCTGAGATATGGACCTTAACCAAGAACATTACTAAAGTCATTCATGTATAAAATAAAGATCACAGTGACCTACCTTCTATGGATGGTGTCACATTACCCAAGACACATCGAGTGGCAAAATACCATTGACCCCCAACAAATAGTATCCAAGATATGGACCTTAACTAAGAAGTTAATCAAAGTCATTCATGTGTAGAATATAGGTCACAGTGACCTAATTTCTAGTGGGTGGTGTCACATTACCCAAGACACATCTAGTGGTGAACTATCATTGACCCCCAACATCTTGTATCCAAGTAATGGATTTTAACCAAAGTGTTACGGATGAACATAAGTACGGACGGACGGACAAGGGTAAAGCTATATGTCTGATCCACATACTGTGGATTAATTTAAATTCATTTGATTACTATCTTTGGTTTTCTAAAAAAAAACCATTTTGTCAGATTTCAATTTTTCTCATTTTTGATGTTGCTAAAAAATTATTGAATTCTAATTATGATAGTTCAACCTTCTCTGTGAAAACCACAAAAATTGGGTTACCCAGAAAGTAAAATGAAACCACATTATCTGGAAAGACAAATCACAAAAGTTGATATTGAGTATCATTTCAGTTTCAGTGTGAGTCATTTTTTTAACCACAGGTTTTGATCTCTGATATACGGATAGGTTTAAAACAAAAGATTTATTTTGAATTCTTTAATTTCACTCTTTCCTTTTTGACGACAAAGTTTGGATTTTTACTGATTTTCTTGTTCAGTTTAGATAACAGTTTTTCTTCTGACTTGGGTCTACATCCCTGTGCTAAATATTCACATAAAACCTGAAAAAGAAAGGCATTGGCAAAATGTATTATTTTACTTAATCACATGTGTAATTCTTTTACAAAAATAGAGATACAGAATGCTCGTTTCCTAATTTGACAATTATCTAACTCAATGTGATAAAAATCGGTATCTCATCACTTGTAGTTGTGAAACCTTTTTCTCTAACTGTCTAACGTGAAAGTATAGACCCAAAATTACTTTTTTAACTATGACTCATAGGAAAATAATCCTACGTATTTTGTTTCATTTTAGCAAACATGTGAAAAAATTAGTCAAATAAAAAAAATCCACCTTTTTATCATAAATTTTAATTAGACGTAGACTTTAAAACACAAAAAACTATTTTTTGCATTTTTTAAATATATTTTGTTTGTCTTTTTATTCAAGCGAGATCAACAGGTGTTCTAACAAAAGTAAGTATGCTTTCCATGAGATGCATATCTAACTGCGGTGTCTCGCGCGGACAGCCAATTTGAATATCACATCATGTGGAGTGTGATACGCAAAATAGTCTCATCTTGCGAGATAGTATTGTACAACAGTGAGAGAAATCTATTTACAGTTAAGTAAGCCTAAATTAACACTTTAAGCAGGTGTGTGTCACTATTTAAAAGTCCAAGGAGCTTAATGTTAAAAGGATTTTCTTATGATGGAAACAAACGATTTTTTTCTTATGATGGAAACAAACGATTTTACACTATATATACATGTATATTACAGAAGCTTGAACTGCTTACCCTTACATGTGTCTTATATTTTAGTCTCCAGAAATGGGTCTTTAGTTGATAATCTAGGGATTTGTTTGAATCTTATGTACATGTATTTTTAGTCTTGGGCCATGTTGAAGACTGCTGGTTGTTTTCCAGTGTGATTTTTTAAATTGCCGTTTCTTTAATGTTGGTTGTGTTGCACATGCATCTCCCTATTGTCTATCTTGCTGGTATTTGTTGATTAAAAGCAATATTTGTGTTTATTTTTTATTTATTTATTTATTTTTTCTATGTCATATTTGTATGCATTGTTTACCAAAGTATGTATTTAAACCTTCCACACTTTATGACTAGACATTAAATGATAAATCAATCAATCAGTCAGCCATCTTTACTTACTTTCTTTTTCAACTTTTTAAGAGATATTTCTCCTTTACTCTTCAGAACAGATGTGATTGTGTCTTCCCAATTAAATTTCACTGCTTTATTTTCTGTATCATCATCCTCTAATGTTTCATTCAGTAAGTTGTCTGTGAAAAAGCATGAAATGAAATGGAAACAATCTTACAAAGACTTTTTGGATGCTTGAATAAAATTCTCAAATGTTAAGTTTTATTTATCAAATATATAAACATATTGTGTAACTAAGACAATTTTATTTTTACCTAAAGCATTTCTTGGCTGATAAATGTCTGAATAATGATAGAATGATAAAACCATTAAACAAATGAGGTGGGCCAATACAAAAGCTCAGGTAACATTAACTCACAGACTTGTATAGGTTGTTTTGGGAAAGGCAGTGGCTGCGCGTCCACGCCGCGTGGACAAATAGACTACAGGCTGCGCGTCCACGCTTCCAAAAACACATAAAAACGGAGTTTTTTCGGTAACCTTTCCGTCATTTCGTGGTTGTAATAAACTTTATGAAATTCCAGGGGCAATTATCTTAGTATATATAAGTATGTAAGTGATTGTTGACGAAAGCTTCTAAATTGTATATAAGGGTTTGATAAGTTTGAAAATTTGGAAAATTTTTATAAAGGATTATGAAAACATTAACTTTATACGGATTTATAAAGAAACTGTAAGATTATTGCAATTGCTTTAAAAAATCAAAATAGGATTGTCTAAGATGATCTTACATACGTTCGGATTCAGTATACATGTATACATCGTGGGAAGAAGTTTCGAACTAATTCAAATCATGTGATAAACCAAACAGAAGCCAAACAAAAAAAAAATGCTGCAGTCAGACGTGTTTTTCTAGAATTGGCAAAGTCACCATAATGAAAGTTATTCACAATTTTGACAATCCAAAATCAAATGCTCCACCAGATGACGAACTTAATTTTAATACTTTAGTAAATGAGATGAAGTATTCCTGGTAAGTTTGACTTTCTATTGAGTTTTTGCCACTATTCCTTTTTTATTGTGTTGGCTATATAACTAGGAATTATGCGGACATAATGTTCACATGAATGGAAACATCTCAAATGAACATCTTAAGACAATAGCTAAACATTCATATTGGATGTGTCAAATATGCACAAAGTAGAGATAAATCTTTTTCTCCCCGATAGAACTCGTTGACAAGTTATTTAAAGATTTCTAAATAAACCTTAGTTTACGTTTATCTAATATACATAAAATAAAAAAATCAGTCTCATTGAATAAACTGTATATATTTAAATAACTCGTATATGATTGCAGTTGTATCCGGAAAAGCAATTTGTTGAAACGAAACGATGTTTGTAAAGATTATTACAACCACGAAATTACGGAAAACTTACCGGAAAAAATCCGATTTTAGGTGTGTTTTGGAAGCGTGGACGCGCAGCCTATAGTCTATTCGTCCACGCGGCGTGGACGCGCAGACACTGCCTTTGGGAAAAGTTTTACTTAATCAGTAACAACAGCATAAAATAGAATACTTTGATCAAGTTCATGCAAATGTAGACACTGAAAGTGAAGAGAGAGTAAACTGTAACAAAAAAAATGTCAAGTTACCAACAGATCAGCTTTCATAGTCAAACAGCAATATATAACAATATTAAAACTCTTTCTTCTAAAGAATCATTGTAGAAAGCAACCAGTTGAATGACACAATCCTCAAATCAACTAGTGTATATATAGCTTTAAATCTGCTCTTGTCGGAGACCATTAATCAACACTCTCTCACACCAATGAAAAAAAAAAAAGAATTAGTGTTGTCTTGGACCTACCATTAGAGATAGAAATGACAAAATTAAAATCCAACTAGAGGCTACTACCTGATTCAGTTTCATCAATGTGTTTTTTCTTTGCACTTTCTTCATCTCCATTTTCCTCTGAGTCTTTTCTTTTCCTTTTCTTTGCTTTCTTTTTGTTACTTTGTTTATCATTGTCTTCATCAGGAGACTGTGAATTTTTAACATGTCCGTTTACACTGTCACTAATTGTCTCCCCTGAATTTTTAACTCTCTTCCTTTCAGCCTTCTTTTCCTGTTTGGACTGGTCCTTTAGCTCTCCCTTTGTTACTGTACCATTACAGCTGGCAGGCTCTTCCTTTGGTTCTTGTTTTGTTTCAGGGGTTTCTTGTGCCTTCTGTGAAATGAACAGTATCACATTATCTATTCTTTAAGTCTTTAATTTAATATTGGTGCTATAAATGAAATAATTTAAAAGACAAGAAGGCACATAATTCAAATTCTAAAATGTGTTGTATAGGTTATTTTATTGCAAAAATGCATTTACTCTATATAATAGATTTTTAAAATTTTCTATAAAAACTTTTAGAGTTATTCAGTAACAATGATAGGGAAAATCAAGTGGATAAAAAATTATCATCCTTGAAGAAAAAAATATCTTAAACAAGAATATGTCCAAAAGACATAATGCCCCATTTGGCAACATTTATTTTTTTCCGCAATCACTAAAGCACCAACATGGTTGCTATTTAGGCACTTGTCAGTCAGAAGGAATGGACTTTAACTTAACCATTCTTCTATAAGTGGTCATTCATGCAGAAAATATAGGTCACAGCCAGCATCTGAAGCATGCATTGCGCTTAGCATCACTAAGGTGCACCTTCCATATTAATATAGGAGATGTGGCACATGTCAGTAAGTTGGAATGGATTTTAATCACTTTTCTTTAAGAGGCCATCCAAGCGGAAAATATAGGTCACATCAAGCATCCGAAACATGCATTATGCTAAGCATCACTAGGTTCACCTACCATTAGACAACAAAGAGATGTGGAATAAGTGTACGCGACACAACCAACATTAAAGAAACGGCAATTTAAAAAATCACAATGGAAAACAGCCAGCAGTCTTCAACATGACCAGAGGTCACTGCTCGCCGTCTTGCATTGGCCCAAGACTAAAAATACAATACAAATCCCTAGAATATCAAGGAAAGACCCATTTCTGGACATAAAACAACAAGACCAATCGATGTCTGGCCCTGCGTCGCACGGCAAAACATTGAACCCTGTACGTTCTAGGCCCAATATGGACAGTCAAAATATTTTGACACTTGCATCCTATGGTGGACTTACAAAGCATATTTGTCACATGCCACCCAATATTGTAAAAATAGACAAAAAATAGTTTCTATTTTTTCCCCTTTTGGTCCCCTTATTGCTAAACAGAAAAGGTGGGTCAAGATCTTCCATTTTGTATCCAATATATGACCAAAATAAACTTGTAAAAAATTTTTTTAAATCAGACCATAAATAAAAAAGGTCACATTTTTGCCCCTTTTGGGCCCCTTGTTCCTAAACAAAAAGAGAGGGGACACCCCAAATCATCCCCACCCTTTAATTCATGGTGAGTAACACTACTGTAAAGTTTCATAGCATTTGGTCAACCAAAACAAGTTATTGTGAACAAATAAAAAAGTTGCTTTTTTGGCCCCTTTAGGACCCTTAATTTCTAAATGAAATAAAAAGCTACGCCGAGCGCAGCATGATACGACCGCAACAAGTAAAACCCTGTACATTGGAGGCCCAATATGGATAGTCTATTGCTTTGGTCACATGCAGCCCATGGTGGACTTACAAAGCTTTTTTACACATGCAACCTATGGTGGACTTTAAAATGCATATTTGACACATATATATTTACAATAACATTTAATAGAAAAACAATTATTTCTACATGTGTATATTCATTGACATTTTTGACACGTTTAAGCCCCTTTTGGCCCTTTTTTAAAAAAGGGTTAGGACCATAAAATGCTATAAAAAGCTTCCTTCAGTGTATATAATCATCATATTTAAACTTCACAATTGGCTGGCCCACTACAGCTAAATTTCTTGTGTAAAACCATTTGCCTTGACCAACTTTTAAAAATGGTGTTTTTTGCCCCTTCGACCCCTTATATCTAAAAAACAGTAAGAGATATTTCAAATCTGATTGAAAAATGCAGGCAGGGATTTTCACAAGGATTCCAATGAAAAAAAGATTTTGAAAATCGGACCACAAATAAAAAAGTTGATTTTTTGGGTGTGGCCCGTCTTTGGCCCCCTGTAGCAATGTAACGGTTCAATATACATCAAAACCATTGACACATTTTGTTGACAGAATTTAATAAGGAATTCAATAAAAAAAGAATTTTTAAAATCAAATGAATAATAAACATTCTACAACAGTTTTGTCAATACACCCGTATTAGCCCCTTTTGGCCCTTTTTTCCAAAACGGTAAGGGCCACCAACCCCAAATACAATAGGAACCTTCCTCTAGTGGTTACAAACATCATATTAAAATTTCATAACAATTGGTCAATATTTACTCAAGTTATCGCACGGAAACCAAATGTCCCCAGACGACGACGACGACAACGACGACAGCATCATACCATTATACGTCCGCAAATTTTTTGCGGTCGTATAAAAAGAGGGGACACCCAAAATCAGCCCAACCCTTCCTGTTATGGTAAGTAAAGTAAAGTTTCATAGCGTTTGGTCAACCAGAACAAAAGTTAATGTGGAAAAAATTTTAAGTCGCTTTTTTGGCCCCCTTTGGCCTCTAATTTCTAAACGAAATAAAAGGGGACACCCAAAATCAGCCCAACCCTTCCTTTTATGGTAAGTAACATTACTGTAAAGTTTCATAGCGTTTGGTCAACCAGAACAAAAGTTATTGTGGAAACAAATAAAAAAGTCACTTTTTTGGTCCCTTTAGGGCCCCTTATTTCTAAACGAAAAAAGAGAAGACACCCAAAATCAGCCCAACTCTCCCTTTTATGGTAATTAACATTACTGTAAAGTTTCATAGCATTTGGTCAACCAGAACAAAAGTTATTGTGGAAAAAAAATAAAAAGTTGCTTTTTTGGCCCCTTTTGGGCCCCTAATTTCTAAACGAAATTATAAAATGACCCCAAAAGGGGAGGTGCACATCTTCAATATATCTGTAATCACTGTGTAAAATTTCAGAAAGATCTAGTGTTTGGTTTTTGAGATTCAGATTACACAAGACAGGCACCCCATAGCGGGACGGACAGACGGACAGAGTGACCCGACTACTAGACCTGCTTTCGCCTTCAGCGACACAGGTAAAAATACAGATAGTAGACAAGGACAAACAAAAGCTTTGACAAGGATTCCTGGCTTAGGACAGGCACATATAAAATGTGGCAGGGTTAAACTAGTTTTTTGGGCCCAACCTTCCCCCTATGGTTATCTTGTACAAAGCACAAAAAATAACACACTTTAAAAATCAAATTGATAAAAGTTCAATTCACCAAGAGAGAACCTGAGACAAGAGTACTATATGAGAACAACGAAACGTAAAGGACCTCCCTTGAGAACACTCGCAGTTACTGACAGCTAGCTAAGAAGCATTTATCGATTGATGTAAAAAAATCAAACATATCGATTCTAAATCCAACATAACACTTCAAACAACAAATGATTTAGTATTATATCATCATACAAAACCGACATATTTGATCGCTGTAATGCTTTGAAACAATACAATAGTCAAAAAGTAAAAGATTAATGTTTTAGAGTTACTATCAAATTATCAATATTTCTACAAAAAAACACCAAATTTAAAGATTTTACTATAACTTCCAACTTGTATCCTTTCTTTATTAAGTTTTTAAGCCAAATTACCATGTCAAGAGGATTGTTTTTGAATTTACGTGCCTTATAAACTACATTTCCTTAGAATTCGGGATGTGATATTCCTTTTACAATAAAAAAAAGACGTGCATAGTTAAATTTTTCAATAAGATACCCATATTTATGAACGAATTTAGTAAAAGATTTTAATAGTTTGTGGTATCGATAACCTTGTTTTAGCAATTTTTCTGTAATGAAACGGTTTTTGTCATTAAAATCAGAAACACCACTGCAAATTCGAGCATATCTGACTAACTGTGAAATGTACACTCCGTAAGATGGAGCTAGAGGTACATCACCTTCAAGAAAAGGAAAGTTTACAATTGGGAAAGAAAAGTCATCATGTTTATCATAGACTTTAGTGTGCAATTTTCCATTGAAAATGCTTAAATCTAAATCCAAAAATGGACATCTATCGCCGGTCGAGTTAGATTTATTAAGGGTTAATTCTTTAGGATAGATATCATTTATAAAATTAGAGAAATTGGGGTTGTTAACGGCAAGGATGTCGTCTAAGTATCTGTAAGTATTGTTAAAAATGTCAATAAGGTGGTGTTTGTTTGTGTCTTTTTGTAGTTTGGCCATAAATTGTGATTCATAACAATATAAAAAAAGATCTGCTATAAGTGAGGCGCAATTGGTTCCCATAGGAATACCAATAACTTGGCGATATATTTGTTTTCCAAAACGTATGTAAATATTATCTAAAAGAAAGTTAAGTGCAGTTATCATTTCTACGTCAGTCCAATTAACATAGCCTTTATGGGTTTCGTTACTGAAAAACGATTTTCCAAATACCTTTGAAACTTTAGAACAAATGTAATCACTTTTAGATTTATCATAGCACCATTTAACTAAATATTCAAATTAATTTTTAACGAGTACTGATTGTGACGGCAGCCGTCACAGATGTTCCCCAAACGAACAAGATGTACCTTATAGCAGCAAAAATACTGTTTTTTTTCAGTTTTATAGAATGTGCAAATGATGTAAAAATATAGAATATATATGTATTATGTTCATGGCGTTTAAACATAACATCTTGGATAAATTTTGGGGCCATGATCTTGGATTTAGAGATTGCATGTTTTTGCATTTGACGGAAAAACTGTAAATATCTCTTTAGAACTTTTAAAATATTTTTGTAGTACTTATCAAGCTTATAATACCACGAAGTTTCAAGGTGCTCATCACTTGTCTTACTGATATATGACAATGTCCTATATAATGAACTTTTGCTATTTATTAAAAAAAAAATTTAAATTTAAAAAAATTGGAAGTCCTAATGGACACCTCTAATGTGGAGCATTACTTGCATCAAAATCTACCAGAATATTAATTTTTATCAAAATCCAAGCACTTTTAAATTTTGGCGGCCATCTTGGATTTTGAAATTTTACATTTTCGCGTTTTGCGGAAAAACCGTAAATATCGCTTCAAAATATTTTTGATATTTTTGTAGTACTCATCAAGTTCTATAATCCTACCGAGTTTCAAGGTCCTGACTACCTAGGTTACAGAAATATAGCAATGTCCTATATAATGAACTTTTGCTATTTATTAAAAAAAAGCGGCCATTTAAAAAATTTCGAAGTCCTTATGGACACTTCTGATGTGGAGCATTACTCACAATATCAAAATCTACCAGAATATTAATTTTTATCAAAATCCAAGCACTTTTAAATTTTGGCGGCCATCTTGGATTTGGAAATTTCACATTTTCGCATTTTGCGGAAAAACCGTAAATATCGCTTCAAAATTTTTTTTGATATTTTTGTAGTACTCATCAAGCTCTATAATCCTACCAAGTTTCAAGGTCCTGACCACCTAGGTTACCGAGATAAAGCAATGTCCTATATAATGAACTTTCGCTGTTTACTCGGAAACGGTGGCCATTTTGAAAATTCCGAAAACGTTGTGCACACCTCTGATATGTGCCCTATCACCATGGAAAGTTTCATAAAGCTCAGTCTTCGCATCTCTTCGGCTATACCCGGACAAGCGTTTTTTAGAGTGCGGAAGAAGAAGAAGAATAATAAGAACTAGGTATGATTGTGTTGGGATGCCAACACAGAATGTCTCCCAAACAAACTCCCATTGAAATTATCCTCTTCAGCATGTCAACAAAAAAAACATAAATATAAATTTTCATGTAAATCTGAACACTTTGAAATTTTTAGGGGCCATCTTGGATTCAAAATGGCCGCCTTTGTCAAATTTTAATTTGAGTTATAGAATATTACTCACAACATCATAATCTATCAGTATACCAATTTTCATCATAATCAGACCACTTTGAAATTTTGGCGGCCATCTTGGATTCAAAATGGCCGCCATCATCAAATTTAAATTCTAGTTATAGAATATTACTCGCAACATCATAATCTATCAGTATACCAATTTTTATCATAATCAGACCACTTTCAAATTTTGGTGGCCATCTTGGATTCAAAATGGCCGCCATCGTCAAATTTTAATTTTAGTTATAAAATATTACTCGCAACATCATAATCTATCAGTATACCAATTTTCATCATAATCAGACCACTTTGAAATTTTGGCGGCCATCTTGGATTCAAAATGGCCGCCATCATCAAATTTAAATTCTAGTTATAGAATATTACTCGCAACATCATAATCTATCAGTATACCAATTTTTATCATAATCAGACCACTTTCAAATTTTGGTGGCCATCTTGGATTCAAAATGGCCGCCATTGTCAAATTTTAATTTTAGTTATAGAATATTACTCGCAACATCATAATCTATCAGTATACCAATTTTCATCATAATCAGACCACTTTGAAATTTTGGCGGCCATCTTGGATTCAAAATGGCCGCCATCGTCAAATTTTAATTTTAGTTATAGAATATTACTCGCAACATCATAATCTATCAGTATACCAATTTTCATCATAATCAGACAACTTTGAAATTTTGGCGGCCATCTTGGATTCAAAATGGCCGCCATCGTCAAATTTTAATTTTAGTTATAGAATATTACTCGCAACATCATAATCTATCAGTATACCAATTTTCATCATAATCAGACCACTTTGAAATTTTGGCGGCCATCTTGGATTCAAAATGGCCGCCATCGTCAAATTTTAATTTTAGTTATAGAATATTACTCGCAACATCATAATCTATCAGTATACCAATTTTCATCATAATCAGACCACTTTGAAATTTTGGCGGCCATATTGGATTCAAAATGGCCGCCATCGTCAAATTTTAATTTTAGTTATAGAATATTACTCGCAACATCATAATCTATCAGTATACCAATTTTTATCTTAATCAGACTACTTTGAAATTTTGGCGGCCATCTTGGATTCAAAATGGCCGCCATCGTCAAATTTTAATTTCAGTTATAGAATATTACTCGCAACATCATAATCTATCAGTATACCAATTTTCATCATAATCAGACCACTCTGAAATTTTTATTAAAATTTTGACCCGATTATCTCCCTTTAAAACCATTTTTATTTATATCTTTAAAACCGTAAATATCGCTTCGATATTTTTTTCCGTATTATTAAAGAGCACCATTTGCTCTATCTGCCTGCAAAATTTCAGAACCCTGTGCACCTAGGTTACCAAGATATTGCAATGTCCTATATAATGACCTTTCCCTGTTTCCAGATAAACGGTGGCCATTTTGAAAAATTTAAAAGTCGTTTGCAAAACTTCAGGTCACCCTCAACATATTCCCAAAGTTTCATATTGATTGTGCATAGGGTTTATGAGAAAACGCGCGGATAAACTAGCACGGAAAGAAAAAAAAAGAAAGAAAGAAGAAGAATAATAATTAAAATGCCATTTGTTCAGAGAACAAATGAGAGGTCTTTCCCATTAAGTTGACCTATGACGTTTGACCTTTGTCTTAAAGTCAAGCTCTTTAATTACTGATAATAAATATATATATATTTACTATATTATCTGTAACCGTTTAAATGTTATATACAAGTAAATAATGCATTGGATGATGTTTTTGGCCGCCATTTTGAAACCAGTCAACCGTAACATGTACTTCTTGGGCTTAAATGATAGTTCTTGTCAAGACGGTCATTTTTTATACACATGTCTATTATACAATCTTTTACGGTCTTCAAGTTATTGGCAAAAAACGTATTTCGCGAAAACTTCTTTCGGCCGCCATTTCGAAACCGCTCAACCGAATCATACCTTTTTTGGACTCAAATTGTAGGTCTTTTCAAGACGATCTTTTTTTGTACATATATTGTCTATACTATCTCTAACGGTTTTCGAGTTAGAAGCAAAAAACCGTTTGACGGCCGCCATTTTGGCAATGGTAAACGCAAAAAAAAATTTGACCATAGATTCGTAATCAGGACCCTCAAATCTACCTGGAAACCAAATTTCATCATAATCGGACAATATTGACATTTTGCGCCAACTTTGCGCCATACGCGCGCAACCAGGAAGTAAAATAAAAAAAAAAATTTCGTGATGACACATCGGCAGGAGTCAGAGAACATTTTCCACAGTTTAGATTTTTGATACCGGTTACGCTTTAGGAGGAGATCTGCTAACAAGGGTTTTCGGTCTGGGGCAGATAACTCTGTTACTAAAAATAGATTTTTGTCATTGCCTAAGCCAAGTCTATTCCTGGTAGTGCTGAATAGATGTGCCAAGTTTCATAAAGTTTGGTCAAGCCGTTTTTTCACAGCGGACGGAAGAAAAAGAATAATAATAATAATCATAAGAAATACAATAAGGTCTTCCCTTTGGAAAGGGAAAGACCTTAATAAGAAACCGGACAAAAACAATATGTCTCCCAAACCTTTGTTTGGGAGACATAATAATAAGAAACGGAGTAAAAACAATATGTTCCCACACTTCGTTTGGGGAACATAATTAGATTATGAGGAAGATTTGTATACAAAGTAGAAAAATCGTAGCTGTCAACTGTCTGGAAAGAATTTTCAAATGCTCAAAGTTTGTCCAAAACATCAAGAGAATTTTTGACACTCCAAAAATAATTTACCCCACTATTTTCAAACCAATATGGTTGCTATGGCACTTGTCAGTAAGCGGGAATTGACTTTAACCATTTTTCTGTACATGATCATTCATGTGGAAAATATAGGTCACATCCAGCATCCGAAGCATGAAATGTGATTATCATCACTAGATGCACCTACCATACCAGTATGATTGATGTGGCATTTGTCAGTAAGTGGGAATTTGGAAAAATGGGATTTGGGACGGACAGCCAAATGGACGGATGGACAGACGGACGGACGAACGGACCTGAACACTATATGCCCCACTACTTTCGTAGATGGGGCATAAATTATGATTATGTCCAAACAACTGTCGTCCACTGTGGATTTGTTAAATCGCCATTTGTTCATGTAAGTTGAGTCGTGTACACTTATTCCACATCTCATTATCGTCTAATTTACACAATGTAATGTTAGTTTTTTTTCTGTTGATTGTAAGTACCAGTAATTGATTAATCTTTTTTTTACAAAAATTGTATTAAACAATTGATAACCTTATCGTCTTTTGGTGCATTTTCTAACAACAAGTTCCAAACTTCCCCAATCAATCCTTTGTCTCGGACATTCATGCTGTTTCCTACAAAATTCTAAGAGGAAAAAAATATTTTAAAATTTTGAATAAAAGTAAAGTTTGAGCATTAAAATAAAAGATGATATCCAGTCAATATATTTTTTTTTATATATTTTAAATGTACATACATTGTTTATATCATCTGCATCTTTTTGCAGGTAGTTAATTTTGCTTAAATTGCCTGAATGCGAAACTTGAAAATCAGTATATTTTACAGTATTTAGTCATGAGATAAATCAATTATATCTTCAAATGAATCCATTCACCTCAAACTTGGCCTTCTTCCTTGGAATGTTTGGGTAATCTTTCATTCGTTCTAATAGTACTTTCAGTTTGGGTTTAGCTTTACATGTGTCAATAGCTGTCTGTACTTTCTAAATAAGGTAAAACATTTATATCAATATATAAACATGAACATGATGAAAGTTTTGATTAGTTTCGGCCGATTTATCAGTATTGAGTATTGTTGTGCATTCTATTACATGTATACTAATGAAAGCAAATAGGTGTATAATAGGCATCAAGTTTAACAATAGAATGTGTTTATTTTTTTAGATGAAGGTAAATCTCTTATGGGGTTAATGCAAGTAAATATCAAGTATGTCGGAAGAGTTTTTTTAAATCGTTGCCTTATACTTTATGTACAAAATGTATAACATGAAACTGATGAAATGGCATTTGGTGAATACAAGTCTATGATAAAGGCTACTGACTGATTTTTGTTGCCAAGTTTTAAAATTTCCATTTCTCCATAAATGTTGTGTCATGTATACCTATTTCACATACATGTATTATTATTTTCTAAATGCTTAATAACATTTATATACTAATATACCTGTAACCACTGCTCCTGTTTGACTTCTCCTTTATTTGCATTAGGTTTAGGTTTATAATTCTTCCCAGAATATTTCTCTTCCTCGCTGATACATTTTATGTGTTCCTTATAGGTGTCTCCCCTGTAAAAGATTCAAGAAATGTAAAATGAGCATTAGACTTTTGTCAACCTAGAATCCTTATGGTATTGGACAAAATAATTCTTTGTTAATTTATTGTTGTATAATTTATTTCAATTTACTGAAACATAGTCAGAGTTGTGCGATATTTAGACAGGACTGACTTTTGAAGAATACATGTACATGCAATAAAGTATGTGCGAATTTCAGAATGGGGAAAATAAAATGCATCTTGGACCTATTAATTTGGGTGCTGACATGTCTAAAAAGTTTTTAAGTATTTGCATTATAATTTCTTTCAAGGCAAGAGCCGCAAGATACAACAAGCAACTACTGCACAATGTGAAATGTTGATGGTTCTTTTTTAAAATTAAAGATTTAACTGATAATGTGTCATGTATATCAATCAAATATCTCATCATTATCTACCAAATATCAAAACTTCTAAAAGCAAAATTGAAATTCAAACAGGCTTTATTTATAAAGACACTTTTAATAGATTGCTTTCAATTATGTTATAACAAAACTTATGCATAAAATAAAATGAACTCAAACATTAATTTTCATATCCTACCAGAAATCTTTGCCACAGTCAACACAAGACAGAAAATCACAGCTACGACATCTTGTAAGGTAATGTTTTTCTACTTGGTTCTTCTTCAAAGACTCATTACACTTCCCACAAGTAAAAACGACCATGCCTACAAAAAAACCATGACATTTTTATTGTTCAGTCATACAACATTTCCGGTGTTTTCGGGTTTGTCAATTAGTCAGATGTTAGTTTCACAGGTATAGTTGTTAATTGTATGTTAATTGCCATAATTGATCTGATAATTGTATTAACAGTTGAACATAATCAATGAAGCCTGGTATGTTTGAGGTACCTTTAAACTAAGAAATGCAATCAAAATGAAATGAAATGAAATATAAGGACATGAAACAAAATACAATGAAATGCAATATAACAAGACAAAATTTTACAAAATGAAACAAACCTTGAGTCCAGTAAGCTCTACAAAAGTCTCCTTTGCTTGAAGCTGTCAGATGATCCCTTATAGGGATTATGGTCCTTTAATGGTTTTTTTTGTTTTTTTTTTACCCTATAAAATGAAATCTTTTGATTATGGAGAACAGCTGTTGCTTGCTTAAACCTTAAGCTGATTAAGCATTGGGTCGAAGTTGTCAGATGACCACTTATAGGGGTTATGGTCGTACAACTTTATTTCTATTCAAGTTCTATTTGAGAACCTAAAGATTGTAATGAAACAAGAGGCTCCCAGGAGCCTGAATCGCTCACCTGGTCTTAATGTCAACCCTTTGAAGACTTTGGTATAGCTAAATGAGCTGAATGCTTAAGCAATAAAAAGCTTTTCTCTATCTGCAATAGTTTTCATTCCAAAGCAAAAAACACTATTTTTCACCTTTAAAGGGCCATAACCCCTTAAAGGGGTCATCTGACAACTTGGACCCTAAAAAGACTTTTGTAGAGCTAATTAAGCTGAACATTTAAGCAAGCAACAACTCTTCTCTATCTGCAATAGTTTTCATCCTATAAAACACTATTTTTTGCCTTTAAGGGGCTGTTACCCCTATAAGGGATCATCTGACAACTTCGACCATATGGAGACTTGTGTAGAGCTAAATGAGTTGAACATTTAAGCAAGCAACAGCTTTTCTCTATCTGCTATAGTTTTCATTCTATAGGCCAAAAACTCTATTTTTTGCCTTTAAGGGGCCATAACCCCTATAAGGGGTCATCTGACAACTTTGACCCTATGAAGACTTTTGTAGAGCTAAATGAGCTGAACATTTAAGCAAGCAACAGCTTCTCTCTATCTGCAATGGTTTTCATTCTATAGGCCAAAAACTCTATTTTTTGCCTTTAAGGGGCCATAACCCCTATAAGGGGTCATCTGACAACTTTGACCTTATGGAGACTTTTGTAGAGCTAAATGAGCTGAACATTTAAGCAAGCAACAGCTTCTCTCTATCTGCAATAGTTTTCATTCTATAGGCAAAAAACATGAAAAAATGCTATTTTTCACCTTTAAGGGGCCGTAACTCCCATAAGGGGTCATCTGACAACTTCGACTCAATGGAGACTTTTGTAGAGCTTTTGATGCTGAAGCAGTAGCGTGGCATCAGATTTCATCTATCTCTTATACTTTTTGATTTACAAGCCAAAAACAGTAGTCTGACCCCCCTGGTCTATTTTTAGCAACGGCGGCCATGTTTTTCGACGAATCAAAAATCCCCACATCAGTTCTGTGGGGGATACCCTAAAGTACCAACAGACCAAATTTGGTTTGAATCTGAGCAGCGGTTTCAGAGGAGAAGAAGTTTGAAGAAAAGTTAACGACGACGACGGACGACGACGACGGACGACGACGACGACGGACGACGACGACGACGGACGCCAAGTGATGGCAATAGCTCACATGGCCTTTGGCCAGGTGAGCTAAAAAGGAGGATTGGTTCCATAAGACCTGGTATAACCCATCATTTCTTTTAAGGATGGTCACTCCTGAAATTTCTTATATCAAACTTTTTATAATTTGTGGTGTAAATGATTAATAGTTGTCCACTTTATCAAATGACAAAAAGAAAACCATAGGTCTGTGTGCTCGTTTCTGAAATAAATGACGTCAAAAATTTGGCGGGAAATAAGACTCCTCTAGACTTTACTTTAACATTGTGATGTTTTTGACCTTATAAACTATGAAGTTGTATCAAGAATTTTAAGAAATTTTATAAAGTTGGTTCTTAAGTTTTATATAATCAGAAAATGTTATAAAAAGTAGGGGTCAGTGTGCAAAAAATTTCTTCAGTATTCAAAGGTAAAATCTAGAGGAGTTCCGAAATCTGACTGAAATCCAGAAATATGAAGAGTGACCATCCTTAAACTGAACGAAACAACTCAAGACCATTGAGATCATCATTTTCTTCTAGGTGGTTGGGTTTGCATTTTTTATCCTTTTTTCTTGGACTGCAGAGATCTATCAATTTAACCCAGCTCAGTAGTTGTATTTATCATAACATAAATGTAAAAGAAAGAAAATATCACAAAAATTAAAATCAAGAACATAACTCCGTTAATTATTATTCAAACTTTTTTTTCCTTTCATAACTCAAAATTTCGTTTCATTTGTGAAGTAAAATTTCATTTCATTGTATTTAGTTTCGTTTTGTTTTCACTTCATTTCTCAGTTCAAAGGTACATGTACCAATTATTTGAAACATGCTAGTGCATGTAGTGTGGACATTGAAATGCAATTTGAAAGAGCGTTGCAAATCTCTTGCTTTTTTGTCCAATCTCCAGCTATAAAATCAAAATCTCAAAAAATGCCAATATATCATGCATATACAAAAAAGGGGATAAACATGCAGCTGAGAATTATAGACCAGTCTCACTAACATCTGTACCATGCAAACAGCTTAAGCACATCATCTGTAAACACATGTTGAAACATCTAGAAAGAAACAAGGTATTAACATCATTAAATCATGGATTCAGAACAGGATTCTCCTGCGAGACACAGCTTCTAGTTACCATGGAGGACCTACTAAAATCACAAGAAAAGAACAAACAAGTTGACATTGCCATACTGGATTTTTCAAAAGCGTTTGACACATTACCACATACATGTAGAAAACTCCTTCACAAACTTGACAGTTATGGTATCAGAGGACCTATCTTACAATGGCTGGAAAACTTCCTAATGCACAGGAAAATGAGAGTAGCTATTGAAGGAACATTCTCCAAAGAACTCCACATAGATTTCGGCGTCCCGCAAGGTACTGTTCTGGGACCTATCCTATTTCTCTGTCATATTAATGATCTACATGTACCAGAAGCGGTGAAGTCTGACTATTTGCCAATGACTGCCTGCTCTACAGAGAAATAAACAACATACAAGAGGCTCCCAAGAGCCTGAATCGCTCACCTGAACTACACAGATACATATATTTTGTAGATATTATTGTGCTTAACCATATGCGATTTAAATATCTGAAATAACTTGGTTAGTTTTCAAGATATTGGGCTTAATAAGTGCAAAATTTGTCAAAAATTATGAAAAAGGGCAATAACTCCCACATCAGCAGTCAGATCTTTTCTGAAATTACAGGACAGGTAGATCTTAATATGCTGATCACTTTTCATTCTCTCACAATTTTGATATCTGAAACCAGTTTTGAGTTATTAGCAAAAAAATGAAATTTACCCCTATGTTATATTTTTAGCCATGAAACAATAGAGTTGTTGCATATTAGCTATTAAACAAGTGTGCCAAATTAAGGTTCAGTTGGTCTTAGGGTGTCAGACAAGTCAATCTTTGAAATTCAGGGGAAAAGTAATGAAAATGGTAAATTTTGTTCTTTTAAGGACAATAACTCCTAAAAGAAATGGTCCTTAGTAACAGCTTGGACCTAAAAACTGTAGATCTTGATGTGCTTAGTCATATGCAATTTTAATTTATGAAATATCTTGTATAGTTTTCAAGATATATGGCTAAACAAGTGAAAAATTTTGAAAAAAATCCAGAAAAGGGGCAATAACTCCTACATCAATTGTTGGATTTTCTTGAAACTTTCAAAGCAGGTAGATCTTGAGATGCTGATCACTTTTGTCTCCCATCAGAATTTTGATATCTGTAACCATTTTTGAGTTATTAGCAAAAAACTGCAATTTATACTTATGTTCTATTTTTAGCCATGGCGGCCATATTTTTGACAAATCAAAAATCTGAACAATAGAATTGTAGCATTTACGCTATTAAAACAACTGTGCCAAGTTTGGTTGAAGTTTGATGTATGGTGTCAGACAAGTTAATCCTTTGAAATTCAGGGGAAAAGTAATGAAAAATTGTAAATTTTGACGCTTTAAGGGCCATAACTCCTAAAAGAAATGGTTCTACAGCTTTGACCTAATTACATGAAATGTAGATCTTGATGTGCTTAATCATATGCAATTTGAATTTTTAAAATATCTTGCATAGTTTTCAAGATATAGGGCTAAATAAGTGGAAAATTTTGAAAAAATCCAGAAAAAGGGCAATAACTCCTACATCGGTTGTTGGATCTTTTTGAAAATTTCTAGGCAGGTAAATCTTGAGGTGCTGATCACTTTTTCCCTGTGCCAGAAATTTGATATCTGTGACCGTTTTTGAGTTATTTGCAAAAAACTGTATTTGACCCCCCTGTTCTATTTTTAGTAACAGCGGCCATGTTTTTTGACGTATCAAAAATCCCAACGCAAACTTTTTGCACAAAACCCTAAGGAACAACCATATAAAGTTTGGCTGCAATTGGCCAAGCAGTTTCAGAGAAGAAGATGTTTGAAAAAAGCTAACGGACGACGGACGCAAAGTGATGGCAATAGCTCACATGACCCTTCGGATCAGGTGAGCTAAAAAGACCATCGTTATGCTACAACAAGACCTGAAAAACCTAGAAAAATGGGCATCAGACTGGGGCATGCGTTTCAATGCTAAAAAATGCTATATACTCTCAATAAAACAAAGGAAACACCATTTCTACCAACTGGACAACCACATACTCGAACAAGTTAACACCAACCCATACCTGGGACTACAAATATCAGAAAACCTAAAATGGAATACTCATATTAACAACATATTAAAGAAAGCCAGCTCCACACTAGGATTCTTATGGCGGAACCTACAACACTGCCCTAAAGAATGCAGAAAGAACGCTTACATCTCCATAGTTAGATCTATCATGGAATATGGCGCCATAGTGTGGGACCCATATTTAAAGAAAGACATTGACCAACTGGAAAGAATACAACGATGAGGAGCGAGATTTATAACTAAAGATTATAAATCCAGGGAAGAAGGATGTATAGCCAAGATGATGGAACAACTAGAACTCCAGCCACTTGAAGAAAGACGAAAACAACAAAGACTGGTCTTCTTCTACAAGGTGGTGGAAGGGCATATACCAGCTTCCAAATTCATTAACCCACACCAAGGAAAACTCCAGATCCGCCCAACATCATACGCCAACTGTGAAACAACCAATATAATCACAAGACAATCACGCAAGAACAACAAAAGTGTAATAGTGCCACAAGCAAGATCAGAATCTTATAAACACTTGTTTTTCGTTAAAACAGCTATAGAGTGGAACAACCTAGCCAACAAAATCGTAAACTTGAATACAGTGGCAGCCTTCAAGACAGCAATCCACACCTGCTGTCAGTACGACTAATTACATGCGTCCTAGCACCTGTCGTATAAGAGACCACCAATTGGTAGCCTACGACGTACCCACACAGATACAGAGATCTCGAGCTATACAGTCATGACGGATCCCTCAAATGTATGTAAAATCTAACCCCATGGGTACTTGTCTACCATGTCTACTGGTATAATTTTACACTTAAGAAGTTGTACCTGGAAATAAGAAAACTAAAGTTAGTTTTAATTAATCCCTGGTTGTACAGACGAAAAAAATGTAATGTTTTATTTTTCATTTAAACAACTTCATGTAAATGAGTCACTTTTTACCTTACCTCGGTTTATTTTTAAATTGTTAAAAAAAAATAAAAACAAAACCATGTGCCGGAAGTATTGGACTGGTGTCTAAAACGTTATCGGTTAAGGAATAAATTGAGATTCCGCCTTTGATATATTTATAATAATTACAATTAAACTTAAATATCACCAATGAGATGCATAATTTTTTATCAGAACTTAATCGGAATATCAACCCTCATGTTCATAAAGAAAATTAATAAGATATTCAAAGATTTATTGATGGGCGTGTTCGACTTTCAAATCTGTACCGACTTTGTTTTCCACTTAGTCTGCGCCATGGAAGAAATTGACAGATCAGAAAACGTGGAGATACAAATAATTAACGAATCCAAGGTTTCTTCAAGAAAATTTACATACTATAAACAAAAAATTTACTTTAAAGTTTGATATGTAACATGCTTTTACATCATGATCATACATTGGTTAAAAAATTAAGAAATTTTACTCAACTATGGGTCAACTACATGTACATGAATCAGAGGGACTTGCTCCCCTCTATCAATATTTTGTTAGAGCCAATGTGCCATACAAAAAAAAACACAAGGGAGATCCTACTTTCACCACAATTCGATTTCCTTTTCTTAGATCATTAATCTCCCACCTGTTCCTTTATGATTCATTTCACCGATGATTTTCCTTTCCAAAACACACATATATATCTGCATCCATTGCATCTCCGCCTCCAATTCAGGCTTTGTTCGGGCTACTTTGTAAAAAAAAGATAATTGCTTGGATATTTTTAGACATTCTCAGGATTGTACCAATAAAAGTAATTTAAACGTCATAAAATTCATTAAGTATTTCCCTTGAATTTCGAGACTTTTTCCTTGACGTCTGTCATCATTAACTTTTCTTCAAAATCCTTCTCCTCTGAAACAGCTGCATCAATTCAAACCATACTTGGTCTGGTGGTACTTTAGGTTTAGGGTATCCCCTAGCTACAATAATGTAGCTCCTTTGACATCTTTGATTGGGCGGAGCTACAATTAATGCGGTCCCATTGCTCGTAACGGAGCAACGCCGAAAGTGAAATCACACCGGGCGCAATTCAATCCATTAGACGTCAAATTTGGTATTAAAATATTGCTTGTTGTATTTTAATGACGAATTCAGTTTAAATTTTCCGACATTTAGCACAATTTATGAGATTTTCGTGAAAATATCAATTTTTAAAGGATCTTGATCTTGAACTTTATGATGAAGTTCAGGATAAGAATTTTGAAAATGTAAGTTTTCTAACAAATTAATATTTCCCTACGACTTTTGACCAAAATTTGTATTATCTCAATGTTATTCAATGTGTTATTGGTATTTTCGTACCATCTTTAAGCTTTGTTTGGGATGGAGAAAGAAATTGATTTGCTCCATTACGAGTAATGGGACCGCATTGTAGCTAATCATAGATGTCAAAGGAGCTACACTATTGTAGCTAGGTATCCCCCACAGAACCAATGTGGGGATTTTTGATTGGTTGTAAAACATGGCCACAGTGACTAAAAATAAAACATAGGGGTAAATTGCAGTTTTATCCAAATAACTAAAAAACCGCTTCAGATATTAAAATTCTGGCATTGTTAAAAGAAATCAGCATCTCAAGATCTACCTACCCTGAAATTTTGAAGAAAATCCAACAATACGTCATTTTCGAGTTCATTGCTTTTCCGGAAAAATCCCTCAATTACACAGAAATTATCACGTGACTTTACCAGTTTGTGAGTCAAACTGGTTTGCTGCCATGTAGACTTATTCAAAAGTGATTGTGAGATCATCAAAACAATAACATCTCTATGAAAGGTAAATACTTCAATTGAATGAAGAAATATTCTTACGTGCATAGAAATATTGTCAAAATTGAAGATTCTGTCTTTAATAAACAACAAGCAATATTTATTTTGATCTATTGCTCTTAATTGCACCGGAAGTCGTCATGCCTAGAAAAATATATAATAAAAGAACCTTTTCCGGATTCCCCAGCCATTCCGCAATAACCCGAAATTGACGTATTGATGTAGGAGTTATTGCCCTTTTAGTGGATTTTTTTCAAATTTTGCACCTGTTTAGCTCAATATCTTAAAAACTTTACAAGATAGATGTATTTGAGAAAATTAAACTGCATATTGTTAAGCACATCAAGATCTACAAAATATCTAATATGAGACCATAACAAAATATATTAAATGTTTGTTTCCTGTTTCCTACTCTTGAAAATTAGGGTAGGTACATTTGTAGGTAGGAAAATTATTTTTTTAACAAAATTATTTAACATTGAGTCAATGGGTAAGCAATCCCAACTTTAATGGTGTTTGTTCTTAAATGCCAATAAAAACTTTAGGGTAGGGGCAAAAAAAATAGGGTAGGTAGGGAAGCAGGAAACAGACATATATTTTTTTTTTGGCCTGATCAATATTGTAGGACCTTTCCTTTTTAGCTCACCTGACCCGAAGGGTCATGTGAGCTATTGTCATCACTTGGCGTCCGTCGTCCGTCCGTCGTCCGTCCGTCGTCCGTCGTCCGTCGTCCGTAAACTTTTTAAAACGTTAACTCCTCTGACACCATAAGTCCAATTGCAACCAAACTTGGTATGGTTGTTCATTAGCATTCGGTGCTTAGAACTGATGTGGGGATTTTTGATTCGTCATAAAACATGGCCGCCATGGCTAAAAATAGAACATAGGGGTAAAATGCAGTTTTTTGCAAATAACTCAAAAACGGCTACAGATATCAAAATTCTGGCATAGGGTAAAAGTGATCAGCACCTCAAGATCTACCTACCCTGAAATTTTGAAGAAAATCCAACGACCCATGTAGGAGTTATTGCCCTTTTTGTGGATTTTTTTGCAAATTTTGCACCTGTTTAGCTCAATATCTTGAAAACTATACAAGATATTTGAGAAATTTAAATTGCATATTGTTAAGCACATCAAGATCTACAAAATATGTAACAGGGTCAACGTTGTAGGACCTTTCCTTTTAGGAGTTATTGCCCTTAGAATGTCAAAATTTAGCATTTTAACAGCATTTCCTCATTACATTGAAAACGTTAACTCCTCTGACACTTTAAGTCCAAATGAAACCACACTTGGTATAGTTGTTAATTAGCATTAGGTGTATAGAACTGATGTGGGGATTTTTGATTGGTCGTAAAACATGGCCACTGTGGCTAAAAATAGAACATAGAGGTAAATGGCAGTTTTTTGCAAATAACTCTAAAACCGTGACAGATTTCAAAATTTTGATTGGGAACAAAAGTGATCAGCACCTCAAGATCTACCAGCTCTGAAATTTTGAAGAAAATCCAACAACCCATGTAGGAGTTATTGCCCTTTTTGTGGATTTTTTTGCAAATTTTGCACCTGTTTAGCTCAATATCTTGAAAACTATACTAGATATTTGAGAAATTTAAATTGCATGTTGTTAAGCACATCAAGATCTACAGAATATGTAATAGGGTCAACATTGTAGGACCTTTCCTTTGAGGAGTTATTGCCCTTAGAACGTCAAAATTTAGCATTTTAACAGCATTTCCTCATTACATTGTAAACGTTAACTCCTCTTACACTTTAAGTCCAAATGGAACCAAACTTGGTATAGTTGTTTATTAGTATTAGGTGTGTAGAACTGATGTGGGGATTTTCCATTGGTCGTAAAACATGGCCGCTGTGTCTTAAAATAGAACAAAGGGGTAAATGGCAGTTTTTTGCAAATAACTCTAAAACGGTGACAGATTTCAAAATTTTGATTGGGAACGAAAGTGATCAGCACCTCAAGATCTACCAGCTCTGAAATTTTGAAGAAAATCCAACGACCCATGTAGGAGTTATTTCCCTTTTTGTGGATTTTTTGCAAATTTTGCACCTGTTTAGCTCAATATCTTGAAAACTATACAAGATATTTGAGAAATTTAAATTGCATATTGTTAAGCGCATCAAGATCTACAAAATTTGTAACAGGGTCAACGTTGTAGGACCTTTCCTTTGAGGAGTTATTGCCCTTGAAACGTCAAAATTTTGCATTTTAACTGCATTTCCTTATATGGTAAATGTTAACTCCTCTGACACTTAAGTCCAAATGGAACCAAACTTGGTATTATTGTTTATTATTAGTAGGTGTATAGAACTGTTGTGGAGATTTTTGATTGGTTGTAAAACATG
This sequence comes from Arcuatula senhousia, assembly GCA_963971305.1. Lineage (NCBI taxonomy): Eukaryota > Metazoa > Mollusca > Bivalvia > Mytilida > Mytilidae > Arcuatula > Arcuatula senhousia. Next base: position 50,656,553 of record OZ020305.1, read on the forward strand.
GCCGCTGTGGCTAAAAATAGAACATTAGGTTAAGCTGCATTTTTTTGCAAATAACTCAAAAAGGGTGACAGATTTTTAGATTTTGATTGAGAACAAAAGTGATCAGCACCTTTAGATCCACCATATTGTCAGATGACCCTCTTATTAATCTTATGACCCTTTCAACGTTAAATAGATTTTGCCTTATAACCTTTCCTTCAGGCACATATGTCAGGTGAGCGATTCAGGCTCCTGGGAGCCTCTTGTATGAGTTATTTCCCATAGAATGTCAAAATTGAGCATTTTCTCAGCATTTCCTTGTTACATTAAAAACGTTAACTCCTCTGACACTTGAAGTCCAATTAAAATCAAAATTGGTATGGATGTTTATTAGCATTAGGTGTATAGAACTGATGTGGGGAATTATGATTTGCCATGTCTGTGGCTGAAAATAAAACATAGGGGAAAATTGCAGTTATTTGCAAAGAACTCAAAAACCGGGACAGATGTTTAAATTTTGATAAAGTAATCAGCACCTCGAAATCTACCTGCCCTGAAATTTTAAAGAAGATCCAACAACCCATGAAAGAGTAATTGCCCTTTCATCTTGATTTTTATGAATTTTGCACTAATACAAAACTGTATCAAGTTCAATATCTTAAAATCTATAAGAGATATTTAAGAAATGTAAATTGCATATTGTTAACACATCATTATCTACGAATAATGTGATAAGGTCAACATTGTAATACTGTTCATTTTAGGGGTTATTCCTCTTAGAATTTTGAAAGAAGAAAATAATTAAAAAGTTTCAATTGCTAAAATATTACTCTGCACAATCATTACTATATTAAGTTAAACCATATTGTCAGGTGACACCCTTATTAAACTTATGACCCTTTCAATGTCAAATAGATTTTGCCTCATAGCCTTTAATTCAGGCACATAAGTCAGGTGAGTGATTCAGGCTCCTGGGAGCCTCTTGTTACAAAATTGCATAACCAAAGCCATATTCGTAGGCTTACATGCAATGAATTAAGATATATTTGGGTGTTTTGGAACCAATCACCTATCAAAATGCAGTCTGTATTAAAACTGTACAGTAATGATTACATTTATATAGAATTTCAAGGCTTACTTTTAAAAGCACATGTCATATATATCAAATGTCTAAATAATAAATCCCTGCATGCATTTTTGTTTTTGTTAATTTAGGGTAGAGGTTTATTTGCAAGAAAGAATATTTCAAAAGGTGATGTGATATTTGAGGAGACCCCCATAGTAGCCTCACAGTTTTTATGGAACGAGCTATATAAGTACAAAGCCTGTGAATTCTGCTTGAAGTCTCTTGAAACTGCAGAGGAACAAGCTCGTAGATTGTCAGCCAATCCAAATCTCAGCCTTCCTCATCCAGAATGTGATGTTACAGACCAGTCCACATATGTGCTCTGTCCTCAGTGTCAGGTATTTAGTTTCAGCTTGGTCAAAATAATTATTCTAAGACTTGTGGTTAATACCGGTATATAAAACATGAACTGCTTCATAAAAAACTGTACAAAGTAAAACAAATGTCAATGAAATACATGTTGCAATCCATTAGTATTGGAATTAAATCAGAGAAGTACCAGTACTCTAACTTAAAAAAATGTTTGAATTATTTTACCAGGTACAATATTGTTGTGAAGCATGCAGACAAACAGCCTGGACTAAATATCATGAAAGTTTGTGTATGGGCCCTAGTAGGCTTACAGAAAACAATGATCATCCTTTGGCCAGACTTCAAGAGACATGGAGGTTGGTAGAATGTATTCAAATTTATCGGTAATAAGCGGCTTTTTCCTTTGATCTCATCTGCCTGATATTTTTTAGTATCATGGACAGTCCGTGATACAAGAAAATATCAGGTGGGAGCACTTGATTACTGTGACGTCATTACCGATAAAAAGAATATTATATACTTTCCTTTTTGATACTATCTACATCTAGTCTCGTATCAGAATCGTCCTACCGGACTCGTCTGATACTCACCTAGATATAGATAGTATCAGAAAGGAAAGTACATAATATTCTATATATATGTACTTTTAAATGTGCATTTTAATAACAGTTGCTTAGTTGCAGCAATATTAAACCAAAACTTTATCAATTAACATATTAGCTGTATCAAAATTTAGATTGTCCATACTGCACTATAAAGAGAAGTGGTTAATAGAAATGAAGATTTTTATTAACTTCATTTCAATGATAACCAAGAAAATATGAATAACTGTTCAATCGAGAGCTATCTTGTTTGTTCACATTTATGATCATATAAATAAAATTTAGAAAAATATTAGCTGCATTTGTGTTAAAGTAAATTTTAGGATATTTCCTCATGAACTTTTTAGCTCACCTGACCCGAAGGGTCATGTGAGCTATTGTCATCACTTGGCGTCCGTCGTCTGTTGTCCGTAAACTTTTTAAAACGTTAACTCCTCTGACACCATAAGTCCAATTGCAACCAAACTTGGTATGGTTGTTCATTAGCATTCGGTGCTTAGAACTGATGTGGGGATTTTTGATTCGTCGTAAAACATGGCCGCCGTGGCTAAAAATAGAACATAGGGGGTAAAATGCAGTTTTTTGCAAATAACTCAAAAACGGCTACAGATATAAAAATTCTGGCAAGGGTAAAAGTGATCAGCACCTCAAGATCTACCTACCCTGAAATTTTGAAGAAAATCCAACGACCCATGTAGGAGTTATTGCCCTTTTTTGGGATTTTTTGCAAATTTTGCGCCTGTTTAGCTCAATATCTTGAAAACTATACAAGATATTTGAGAAATTTAAATTGCATATTGTTAAGCACATCAAGATCTACAAAATATGTAATAGGGTCAACGTTGTAGGACCTTCCCTTTTAGGAGTTATTGCCCTTAGAACGTCAAAATTTAGCATTTTAACAGCATTTCCTCATTACATTGAAAACGTTAACTCCTCTGACACTTTAAGTCCAAATGGAACCAAACTTAGTATAGTTGTTTATTAGCATTAGGTGTATAGAACTAATGTGGGGATTTTTGATTGGTCGTAAAACATGGCTGCTGTGGCTAAAAATAGAACATAGAGGTAAATGGCAGTTTTTTGCAAATAACTCTAAAACGGTGACAGATTTCAAAATTTTGATTGGGAACAAAAGTGATCAGCACCTCAAGATCTACCAGCTCTGAAATCTTGAAGAAAATCCAACACCCCATGTAGGAGTTATTGCCCTTTTTGTGGATTTTTTGCAAATTTTGCACCTGTTTAGCTCAATATCTTGAAAACTATACTAGATATTTGAGAAATTTAAATTGCATATTGTTAAGCACATCAAGATCTACAAAATATGTAACAGGGTCAACGTTGTAGGACCTTTCCTTTTAGGAGTTTTTGCCCTTAGAACTTCAAAATTTAGCATTTTAACAGCATTTCCTCATTACATTGAAAACGTTAACTCCTCTGACACTTTAAGTCCAAATGGAACCAAACTTGGTATAGTTGTTTATTAGCATTAGTTGTATAGAACTGATTTAGGGATTTTTGATTGGTCGTAAAACATGGCCGCTGTGGCTAAAAATAGAACATAGGGGTAAATGGCAGTTTTTTTGCAAATAACTCTAAAACAGTGAGATTTCAAAATTTTGATTGGGAACAAAAGTGATCAGCACCTCAAGATCTACCAGCTCTGAAATTTTGAAGAAAATCCAACAACCCATGTAGGAGTTATTGCCCTTTTTATGGATTTTTTGCAAATTTTGCACCTGTTTAGCTCAATATCTTGAAAACTATACAAGATATTTGAGAAATTTAAATTGCATATTGTTAAGCGCATCAAGATCTACAAAATTTGTAACAGGTTCAAGGTTGTAGGACCTTTCCTTTGAGGAGTTATTGCCCTTGGAACGTCAAAATTGAGCATTTTAACTGCATTTCCTTACATTGAAAATGTTAACTCCTCTGACACTTTAAGTTCAAAGGGAACCAAACTTGGTATTATTGTTTATTATTATTAGGTGTATAGAACTGTTGTGGGGATTTTCGATCGGTTGTAAAACATGGCCACTGTGGCTAAAAATAGAACATTAGGTTAAACTGCATTTTTTTGCAAATAACTCAAAAAGGGTGACAGATTTTTAGATTTTTATTGAGAACAAAAGTGATCAGCATCTTTTGATCCACCATATTGTCAGATGACCCCCTTATTAATCTTATGACCCTTTCAACGTTAAATAGATTTTGCCTTATAACCTTTACTTCAGGCACATATGTCAGGTGAGCGATTCAGGCTCCTGGGAGCCTCTTGTTAAAAATCTAAAGAATTTGATGGATCTTTTATCTTGTAATTTTCACCCTATATCTTTATGTTACTACGATCAAATTCAGTTTGAACCGGAATACAACCTATAGTTTATTGACTTCCCAGTTGCACAGACTCCATGTGTTTTTTGATCAGCAGGTTTTAGATATTAATGAACTGAATTTAAAAAATATTTGATTAAAAATATGATTTCAATAATTTTACGCTGAATGTATTAATAAATTTATTTATAAGAATTAGTTGTAATAATTGTTTTGGTTTATAGAACCATAAATGTAATTTTTCTATAAACCAAAAATTATTTACAGTTCATTCTTAAATATTACTTTATAAGGGCTTTTTAGAATATCTAGGTCATGCAACTAAATCATTTATGTTTTAGAAATATGCATTATCCTCCAGAAACTTCAAGTATAATGTTGATAGTCAAAATGTGTGCCTTAGTAAGACAGGTAAGTTTAAATGAAAAGAACAAAGTTATAATTATACCCCCACTCGTAAGAGGGGGCTATATTGCAATCACCTTGTCCGTCCGTCCGTCTGTCCGTCTGTCCGTCCGGTTCAATTTCTCTGCTTCTACTGGATGGATTGGTTTCAAATTTGGTACACAGCTTCAGCATAATGAGGTATACTATGCCTACCCTTTGCAGGTCAGTCCATCATCTACTTCCTGTTTTCCAAGCCAACTTAGACTTTTTTAGGGAAAAAAAAAATTGAAATGTGAAATTTTTCGTAACAGATTTCTCGGCTTCTACTGGATGGATTGGTTTCAAATTTGGTACACAGCTTCAGCATGATGAGTTGTACCGTGCCTCCCCTTTCCAGGTCAGTCCATCATCTACTTCCTGTTTTTCGAGCGGACTTAGACTTTTAAGGGTAAAAAATTTGAAAAGTGAAATTTTTCGTAACAGATTTCTCGGCTTCTACTGGATGGATTGGTTTCAAATTTGGTACACAGCTTCAGCATGATTAGTTATACCGTGCCTCCCCTTTCCAGGTCAGTCCATCATCTTCTTCCTGTTTTTCGAGCTGACTTAGACTTTTTATGGGTCAAAAATAGACAATTTTTTGTAACAGATTTCTCGGCTTCTAGAGAAGGGATTGATTTCAAATTTGGTGTACAGCTTTAGCATGATGAGTTGTACTGTGCCTCCCCTTTCCAGGTCAGTTGGTCTTCTACTTCCTGTTTTCTGAATGGCCGAGTGGGGGTATGCTTAGCACGACTAAGTGCAACCCCTTGTTATCCTAATTATCTTTGTAGTGAAGGATAATTGGACAAAATGGTTTTACAAAATCGCCAGTAATAAGCCTCACAAATTTCATATCATCGAAGCAACAACAGCCTATGGTTATTGATGATTTCCATCCTAAAAACTAATAAATCATTATTATATCAACTTATTTTGGCAACTAGTTTATCACATGGTTTTTTGTCAAAGGAATATTTATAATTATACCCCCACTCGTAAGAGGGGGCTATATTGCAATCACCTTGTCCGTCCGTCCGTCTGTCCGTCTGTCCGTCCGGTTCAATTTCTCTGCTTCTACTGGATGGATTGGTTTCAAATTTGGTACACAGCTTCAGCATAATGAGGTATACTATGCCTACCCTTTCCAGGTCAGTCCATCATCTACTTCCTGTTTTCCAAGCCAACTTAGACTTTTTTAGGGAAAAAAAAAATTGAAATGTGAAATTTTTCGTAACAGATTTCTCGGCTTCTACTGGATGGATTGGTTTCAAATTTGGTACACAGCTTCAGCATGATGAGTTGTACCGTGCCTCCCCTTTCCAGGTCAGTCCATCATCTACTTCCTGTTTTTCGAGCGGACTTAGACTTTTAAGGGTAAAAAATTTGAAAAGTGAAATTTTTCGTAACAGATTTCTCGGCTTCTACTGGATGGATTGGTTTCAAATTTGGTACACAGCTTCAGCATGATTAGTTATACCGTGCCTCCCCTTTCCAGGTCAGTCCATCATCTTCTTCCTGTTTTTCGAGCTGACTTAGACTTTTAATGGGTCAAAAATAGACAATTTTTTGTAACAGATTTCTCGGCTTCTAGAGAAGGGATTGATTTCAAATTTGGTGTACAGCTTTAGCATGATGAGTTGTACTGTGCCTCCCCTTTCCAGGTCAGTTGGTCTTCTACTTCCTGTTTTCTGAATGGCCGAGTGGGGGTATGCTTAGCACGACTAAGTGCAACCCCTTGTTATCCTAATTATCTTTGTAGTGAAGGATAATTGGACAAAATGGTTTTACAAAATCGCCAGTAATAAGCCTCACAAATTTCATATCATCGAAGCAACAACAGCCTATGGTTATTGATGATTTCCATCCTAAAAACTAATAAATCATTATTATATCAACTTATTTTGGCAACTAGTTTATCACATGGTTTTTTGTCAAAGGAATATTTATAATTATACCCCCACTCGTAAGAGGGGGCTATATTGCAATCACCTTGTCCGTCCGTCCGTCTGTCCGTCTGTCCGTCCGGTTCAATTTCTCTGCTTCTACTGGATGGATTGGTTTCAAATTTGGTACACAGCTTCAGCATAATGAGGTATACTATGCCTACCCTTTCCAGGTCAGTCCATCATCTACTTCCTGTTTTCCAAGCCAACTTAGACTTTTTTAGGGAAAAAAAAAATTGAAATGTGAAATTTTTCGTAACAGATTTCTCGGCTTCTACTGGATGGATTGGTTTCAAATTTGGTACACAGCTTCAGCATGATGAGTTGTACCGTGCCTCCCCTTTCCAGGTCAGTCCATCATCTACTTCCTGTTTTTCGAGCGGACTTAGACTTTTAAGGGTAAAAAATTTGAAAAGTGAAATTTTTCGTAACAGATTTCTCGGCTTCTACTGGATGGATTGGTTTCAAATTTGGTACACAGCTTCAGCATGATTAGTTATACCGTGCCTCCCCTTTCCAGGTCAGTCCATCATCTTCTTCCTGTTTTTCGAGCTGACTTAGACTTTTAATGGGTCAAAAATAGACAATTTTTTGTAACAGATTTCTCGGCTTCTAGAGAAGGGATTGATTTCAAATTTGGTGTACAGCTTTAGCATGATGAGTTGTACTGTGCCTCCCCTTTCCAGGTCAGTTGGTCTTCTACTTCCTGTTTTCTGAATGGCCGAGTGGGGGTATGCTTAGCACGACTAAGTGCAACCCTTGTTATCCTAATTATCTTTGTAGTGAAGGATAATTGGACAAAATGGTTTTTCAAAATCGCCAGTAATAAGCCTCACAAATTTCATATCATCGAAGCAACAACAGCCTATGGTTATTGATGATTTCCATCCTAAAAACTAATAAATCATTATTATATCAACTTATTTTGGCAACTAGTTTATCACATGGTTTTTTGTCAAAGGAATATTTCACAACTATTTATTTTTGCAATTCTTTATTTCAAGAATTATATTAAAAATGAATTACCTTGGACAATTTATTTTTGTGAATATCTGTTCCTTGTGAAAGTAGCAAAAATAGTTAATTGAAAGTACATGTACTTACATTTAGTATGTGTGTTTTATATAATACTTAAATAAACTCATCTTTCTAATTTGATTTTATAGGCTAAAGATAAAGCAGATGTCATACAGAAGTTTTCAAACTTTGTCAAAAATACAACAAATGAAGAAGAAGAAATAGTTCATAAACTTTTGGGTAAACAGTTTCAGGTGAGAATATTGGTATTTTTCTACCTAATTTTGTATGACCCAGCAGGTTCTATTCACCACGAAAAAAAATAAGGTCACACAAGAATGTGTCCATGCTTTCCCAGGGGAGAGATGCCACTAGGTCACATACCATAACAAGGGTGATAATTGCTGTATTATATTGAATATGAGCAGGATGCATCGAACGAGTAATAATAAGACGTCCCAATGGTACCTCTTTGCTTCTTTTATGGTTTATAGCAGGCAGTTTATGTTTGTATACATGTACATTAGTTGACTTTTGCAATTTAGTAGATTACTGAGTAATTGAAGTAAAAAAATCATGTTACTTTTTGTTTTAATAGTAATTCATTATGACAGTTTACCATTAAACAACTGTGTAGTAAAACAGCTTAAAAATATATGTACCTGGTATGTGCTATTTGATAGAGCCATATGTGTCATAAAGATCTTTCTATTTTTTCCTTTAATAGGAACAGCTGGAGATACTAAGACAAATGACAGCTGCTTATATTTATGAAGAAAGTGTATCACATGTGAGTAGTTAACTTGTCTCTGAATAGGAAATATTAACTGATTGATCTAATTTAAGATAGAAGATAACTGATTATGAGATGTGGAATATTAAAGTGCATGTGGCACAACCTAAATATATCCGGGACAATTTAAAAATCCACAAGGGAAACAGCCAACAGCCTTCAATGTGACCCGTGGTTGCTTTACACTATTGCAGTTGACCTTAGATTAAAACAAAAATGCATACTATTCAACACCAACCCTCATATTAAAAGCTTGATACCACTTATAGTTATCTTTAAGTTTTGCTGATTTGTTATTTTTTATCAAAATTGCTGAAAGCAAACTTATAACATTATTAACACATCTTAACAAACAGATTGCTTCACCAGACATAAAATAGTGCTTGTTAACTACAGTATAACTATGTATTTTACAGTGGTTTACACCGGAGGGTTTCAGATCGCTGTTTGCTTTGATAGGAACAAATGGACAAGGCATAGGGTCCAGGTATGTAGCTATGAATTTATATTGAAATTTCAGAAATCTGTCAATAGCTGTCACAAGCATCCATGATTTTTACTAGAAAATATTTTTTATTCCTAGGAATCTCCTATCTCTCAAGAAATGGTTCAGAAAATACTATGCACCTGCCCTGAGAAAGGCACTATTTTATTTACAAAACACATGTAGGTAGTGGGAGCAAATTTTAAAAGAGGGGGGGTCATAATTTCTAGAACATCCCTCAATATACCCTTATTTGTTAGAAAGAAGATATATGCTCTTGCCAGCCAAGACATGATTATCCTTTAAAACATGTTTTTATGGTCATGAGAGCAGTATTAACCAAAAGAAATGTATCCTAAGTCAATTTGATACCGAGTTTAAAACATGACACATTTGAGTCATGTTGTGTTAGAATAATAATTAAAGGAAAAAGGAATGCATGCTAACAGTTTTTATTAGTTAACATTAATGCATATTAATTTGTTTTAAAAAATCTTTTCTTATAATTTTAAATATAGTTCTGTCAGTGTCTGGGTTAAAAATTGTGAAAGTCTTGAGTTACCTACAGACCAAAAAGAACGGCTGGAGTCCTTCATAGACCAGCTTTATGAAGATTTGGAAAAAGGTAGAATATTGTTTAAACTTATTAGATAAGATAGTCTATTTGTTATTGCACTAAGGTCTTTAATCAGTAATTTGTTTTGAACATTATTAATACCCAACATGAAAAAGTTTGGTGGATATATAGGAATCACCCTGTCTGTTTACCCGCATTTCTTGTAAGCACAGCTTCTCCTTCACAACTTGATGGATTTTAATGAAAATTTTTATGAAGGAAGTATATTATATGGAAATGCGCATGAAGAAATTTCATCTTGCCCTTTTATCATTCAGGGGAGATAATTGGACTTAGATGATCCTAAGTGCAACTCAACCTAAACTGCACTAAATTTTTTATGAAACTTTACATGAAGGAGGTACATCTTATGAGACTTGGATATTATGCTCGAATATCATTCAGGGGAGATAATTAGACTAAGTGTGTATCCTTTTGTGAGCTCACTCTTGATATTCCTTGTTCGTATCAGTTATTAAAATCACAATGAAAAAGCAAGGTTCAGACCAATATTTCTTTTCTTTCAAAATACCTGTATCAAGACAGGGCCATTTGCAAATTTTATTTACCCATACCATGGAATTTGATTTCAGGTCTGTCACTCACCTTCTGTTTAATGATAGTTGGCCATTTTTTATACAACCGCAAAAACTTTGCGGACATTTAATGGTATGATGCTGTCGTCGTCGTTGTTGTCGTCGTTGTCTGTTAACTTTAGTGTATACACGATAACTTTAGTTCTAGTAATCCGAATGCAATGAAATTTCACAATGATATTCCTTACTATTAAAGGATGAATGGGATTGATTTTCGGGGTCCCACCTGTTTTGGTTTCGAAATAAGGGGCCAAAAATGCTACTTCTATGTTTGTTGCCACAATAACTTTAGTTCTAGTCATCCTATTGCTTTGTACTTTGGCATTAATGTTCCTTGACATAAAAGGGTGAATGGGATTAATTTGGGGGTACCCCCTTATTTTGTTTCGAAATTAGGGGCCCAAAAGGGGCAAAAAATTCAAATATTTTATTGTTTCCATCATAACTTTGTTTCTAACTGGCTTATTGCTGTGAAATTTGTAAAGAATGTTTCTTACAATAAAAGAATGAACCTGATGAACTTTTGTGGGCCCCCCTTTCCCCTGTTATGTAATTAGGGGCCAAAATTGAAACTTTTATAAAGGTAATAACAAAACTACCGAACTTGAATGGTCAATCTCATAGTCCAGAGAAAATAACAAAAACGAATCAGTCTTTCCGGAGAATTGGTGGATTGCAATGGTCCTGACTTGGTACAGGCATTTCAAACGAAATGGTTGGTTAAACCAGGTTTTATGGCGCCAAACCTCCCTCTTCCATTGCGATCTTAAGATCCGGTAATGACCATAGAACACAACATAGTTGTGAGACACAATAGGGATATTGAGGTGATCATCTCGGTACAGCAGATCAGTCAAACACTAATTAAAACAATTAACCACCATATCTATTAACTTAGTGGTCCAATTTTGAAATTTTTTTTTTGCATGTTTGTTCTTGTCAAATAGCGATACAAAATTGAGAATCAATATTTGCGACCCCCCCTTTTCCCCTTAATTATGTTATGAGGGGCCAAAAGGGACCAAAATGGAAACTTTTTTACTTATGATCCGATTTTGAAATTTTTTTTTGCATGTGTTTGTCAAATAGTGGATACAAAATTGAGAATTATTTTTTGCAGCCCCCCTTTTTCCCCCTAATATGTAATTAGGGCCAAAATGGAACATTTGTGGTCTAATTTTGATCTCCTTTCGAAAAAAAAATAATTCCTTTTAAATTGTAAGTGGAAAGTCCACCAAAAGCTGCATGTATCAAAAACCTTTGTCAGTCCACCATGGGCTGCATGTGTCCAGAGCAATTGACTATCCATATTGGGCCTAAAACGTACAGGGTTCAACATGTTGCGGACCTATCATGCTGGCGAAGCTTTTTATTTTACTTTGAAAGATTTTTTTTATTGTTACCAGACCTTTCTGTTCAGCTGTTTGTCATTATATATACATGTACAGCATATTAAATTAGTCTTTTATGTATAAAGTATTTTGATTGTTAAAAGGAAAAGTTATCTCACTTTAAATGGTTAATTTATATCAAATGTGTTTATATTTTATCAAAACTTTTTGTAGAGTCTGGATCATTTCTTGATTGTGAGGGATCAGGACTATATCTTTTACAGAGTACTTGTAAGTAGTAAAAGAAATTTGGTTTTAACATTTTATTTATGCTAAAATTTTAAATATTTTATTTTGTTACTTTACACAGTAAATATTTTAAGAAGTATTTGTAGTAAACACCCATTTTGATAAATAGTTTTCAAAGCTGGTATTCAATATTGAAATATATTTTTATACATGTAATGTTACAAAATATTATCTTTCATGTAAATCTAATGTATTTTTACAAATTGAAACTTACAGGTAACCACAGCTGTAATCCCAATGCAGAAATCACATTCCCTTACAATAATCACAGACTAGTCTTAGTGGCAAAGGAGGATATCAATCAAGGGGAGGTATGCTTGTTTCATTTATTGGTATACCCCTTGCAATGTGGGAATACAGGAACCCCTGTCTGTCGATCCACATAATCTATTAAGTACAACTTGTTCTTAGGAGCTTGATTAAATTTAACTTAAATATCAATCAGGGGAGATAATTAAACTTAATTTTGGTTTGCAATAATGGTTTCAATAAGAATTTTTGTGAGCTCGCTCATAGTATTTCTTGTTATGTTTTTATTATTAAATCAGTTAACATAACCTAGCTGTTGTTAGTACATGTGTACTTAGTTGATTTGGGACAATATTTATTACTATTGCTAAGAATGGACTTTTGTGAAGGAAATCTTAGTATATGCACAGCCCAAGCGGCAAATACAGTAATCAGACAAATAAAGTATAGCAGGACCTAGATATGGACACACCTTATTATATTGACACATTTATTTTATTGAAGATATAGCACAGTTTTTTCTGGTACAAATTTTATGCATGGAAAAAATATCCCTATCTAACTCTCAACTGACATGTTGATGAACACTTTTGGATAAATTATAATTAAATCTATTTTACTCTCAACTGACATGTTGATGAACACTTTTGGATAAATTATAAGTAAATGTCACATGATATTTGAGGCCACATGCAGGGTGTTGGTGATCTTAACCTGAAATTGGCTTTGCTCAAAAATGGAAAAAAGGAGAACTTAAAAGTAATAGAATAAATCATGAAATATAATCAACAATTAATAAGAAATTGATATATCTAGGTCCTGCTACTGTTTATTTTTAAATTCTATATGCAGTCTTTGCCGTACACATACTGATAAATCGATCTAAAATTAAGCCATTTTGAGGTAAACATATACATGTACCTTAAGGCTGAGAGTAGGTTCAAGTACTAAGTACTTGTTTTAATTACAGTCTAAGATATTTATGCAGAAAAGTAAAGGTACCTCATGTACTTATTGATAAGATTGAGGATGTACATAGTCTTAATTGCAATGGCCAATTCCAATACATGTTTATCTTCATCTATTTGCAATGTACTAGTAAATATTTACAGTTATTCTTTAATGTATTTTAGGAGATATGTACATGCTATCTAAGTGAGTGTGATGTTACAAGAAGTAGACACAGTCGGCAGAAAATCTTACGGTGAGATTTATGTGAAAGGACACACTGTAAACCAACTAATTTTCACAAGCCCCTTACTTTTGCCAATTATGGGAAGACCAAAAATTCACAAATATTAATAGTCTGAACTGATATTATTGTTTGTAATATTGGTAAGGAGCCACAAAATTATACTGCAACACAAAATTAAGTGGACATGAAAATAAGCTCGATTACAGTACATTAGTGCATACAGTTATATCCTGAAAATACTTTTCTTTGCTATTTGTTACACAAGTGACTTAAGAAATATTGTCTGAAGGATTTATGTTTATTGTTTCCTTAATACTACACCTGTAAATTACATTAAAATTTTATAACTTCATCTACAAACCAATCACATGCACAAATCTTTATTCGTGCTTATGAAGTTGTTTGACCTTTTTCTTTTAGGTCAGATGATGAGTTTTCTGTGTACAGATGGATAACATTTCACTTATATCTATACTTAATATAAATTTTAGCTACATAAATATAATAATGATACTTCTTTTTAGCGTTTTTAACACACCAACAACTTGTATTTCTCATGTTTAAGGTTCATCAGGACAGTTTGAATTTTTTTTTTTAAATCTTAGTATATGTACAGTTCAAACGGTATATTATCAGTTCAAATAAAGTACAGTCAACCCTCGCTACAACTACATTCGATTTAACGGAAAATTCGACATCCGACAAAACTTTAATGGGAACAAATGTGCACACATTTAATTTATACTCGAAATAACGGAATATTCGGTATCCGACTCCGACAGTGAATGTCGGTAACAAAAGGTCATAATCAAGCACAAATCGATCCATTATAACGACAGATTATCAAGATTTACCTGTAATTAATTGTCCTTGTGTAGAGTATTGATTTTATAACGGTCCACTGCACAGGTGAACACCTGTTGCTATTGAGTAATTAACCTCGCATGACATTTCCGTTATACAACAAGTTGACAGAAATATGTCTTCAATTAAAGGTGTGAAAGGCATTTTGAATTTTAATCTTTTAATGTTTGATATTTATCAAAACATGTGGACATTTACATGGTGTTTGACTACGCATGTGCGGAAAAATGTTTATTTTGTAAATACTCTTTCATTGTGCAAATTGTTTTGTTAGTTTAATAAAAACAATAATTGTTATCAATTTCACTTTAAAATGACATTTCTCAGTCTTCCTTGACATTTAATGTTTATTTATGTTCCCCATTTATCAATCCACATACGGGCATTGTACTTTCACTTTCACTTTTTACACGAAACGTGTTTTGTTTACAAGGAAAACAAAAGAATTTTTTATCTATGAAGAGACTCTTCCTGAATAAAAACCTGTTCTGGATATCAAGTTTGATGTCAGAAAACGTTATTCACAAAAGGGCACTGCCTTTGTAGATTTGTAAAAGATGGATTTCATTTTGACAGGAGGATAAAGGAAAAAGGGGGGTCATTGTTATGTTTATTAATGTACGTATTCAGCACAATTGGACTAAAATGACCCAAATCAGCTCAAAAACCTTCCAAACCCTTGATTGAGACTGACACTAGACGAAGCCAGAATTGTTGATCTACTGCACAACAAATAATCTTTCACAAGGTCGAAGATATTCCATGTACAAATAAAATAAAAAACAATCAAAGACATACTAACGTATAAAAAATCTTTATTACAAAACATAACAAATTCATGTTTATTTAGAATATTTCACTCCTTTCTTCTTTTGCTGTCAATTTGTCCTGAAATTAAAAGACTAGAAAGGGAGATAATAATAACACAAAAATAAAAATTCATTATACATGTAACAGCAAATTCAGTTTAACGTCATTTCTGACTAGAAACAAACACGGTCGTTGTAAAGAGGGTTGACTGTATAGTAGGACTTAGATATGGACACACCTTATCATATTGACACATTTATTTTATTGAAGATAGTACAGTTTTGTCTGTACATTTTTTTTTGCATTCAAAGTGTACTTTGAATAAGGACAAAATATCCCTATTGAACCTCGGTGAACACTTTTGGTCAAAATATAGTTAAATGTCGCATGATGTGTGAGGCCACGTGCAAGGGTGTTAGTGATAATAACCTAAAATCGGCTTAGCTCACAAACGGGGGAAAAAGCAGAACTTAAAAACAAGGAATTAGATAGAAGGAAAAGAATCTCAGTTCAATTTATACACATTGTAAACAAACATGTTGCAAGGCGAGATTTGGTTTAGATTACCCATGATGCAATACATTATGGTGTATTTTTTTTCATTAAAAATATTTGATACATTTTTTATAAATCACTAAATGTTTAAAATATTCATTAAAATGAATTTTATATAGATAAACTAATAATTTGAGACCATTTGTTAACTTAGATGAAAACAAATTTGATATATTGATGTGTTCCTCTTCCTTTATCTCCAAGTCTCGCCTTGCAAGATAAGAGGAGATTTCTCGAGATTCCATTCCTTCCATCCAATTCCTTGTTAAAAATAATAGAATAAATCATGAAAATTTTAATAAAAAATAATAAGAAATTAATATATCTAGGTCCTGCTACGGTTTATTTTTTAATTCTATATGCAGTTTTTGCTGTACACATACTGAAAAATCGACCTAAAATAATGCAATTTTAAGGAAATCGTATCGATGAACCTTAAGACAAACTGTATGTCATTAGCCATTTCAGGTGTAATGGACTTCCTGATTTTGTTAGAGGAATCTGTGTCTTATGGATACATTCTTCCATTAAAAGTAATACCTTTCTATATTAAGATTATGTTTTTTTTTCATTTCAGGGAGAATTACTTGTTTACATGCAACTGTATGAAGTGTTTATCAGAGGCAGATCAGCCTGATGTTACCTCTTCTGAGGAAGAGGAAGATGATGAAGATATGGAATAAATAAACAGGAAAAACTTTTTCTTTTGTTGCCTTATTTGCTGGAATTTCATGAAGTGAAAATCCAGGAGGAATGCCCTCACAAATATTATACTCTATATTGGGAAAAATTAAAGTCTTCATTCTAGAATAAAATCTGAGAGCAATATTGCCACCTTTTTTAGCTCACCTGGACTGAAGGTCCATGTGAGCTATTGCCATCACTTGGCGTCCGTCGTCGTCCGCGTCGTCGTCGTTGTCGTCCGTTAACAATTTTTTAAAAATCTTCTTCTCTGAAACTGCTGAACAGAATTTCTTCAAACTTGATATGATTGATCCTTAGGGTGTCCTGCACAAAAATTGTGTTCGGTATTTTGATCCGTCAAAAAACATGGCCGCCGTTGCTAAAAATAGACTAGGGGGGGTCAGACTACTGTTTTTGGCTTATAAATCAAAAAGTATAAGAGATAGAGGAAATCTGAGGCCACGCTTCTGATTCAGCATCAAAAGCTCTACAAAAGTCTCCATTTGGTCAAAGTTGTCAGATGACCCCTTATAGGGGTTACAGCCCCTTAAAGGTGAAAAATAGCCATTTTTCATGATTTTGGCCAACAGAATGAAAACTATTGCAGATAGAGATTAGCTGTTGCATGCTTAAAGGTTTAGCTCATTTAGCTCTACGAAAGTCTCCATAGGGTCCAAGTTGTCAGATGACCCCTTATAGGGGTTACGGCCCCTTAAAGGTGAAAAATAGCCATTTTTCATGTTTTTGGCCTACAGAATGAAAACTATTGCAGATAGAGATTAGCTGTTGCTTGCTTAAAGGTTTAGCTAATTTAGCTCTACGAAAGTCTCCATAGGGTTGAAGTTGTCAGATGACCCCTTATAGGGGTTACGGCCCCTTAAAGGCGAAAAATAGCCATTTTTCATGTTTTTGGCCTTCAGAATGAAAACTATTGCAGATAGAGATTAGCTGTTGCTTGCTTAAATGTTAAGCTCATAAAGATCTACAAAATTCTCCATAGGGTCGAAGTTGTCAGATGACCCCTTATAAGGGTTACGGCCCCTGAAAAATAGCGATTTTTCATGTTTTTGGCCTACAGAATGAAAACTATTGCAGATAGAGATTCGCTGTTGCTTGCTTAAATGTTCAGCTCATTTAGCTCTACAAAATTCTCCTTAGGGTCGAAGTTGTCAGATGACCCCTTATAGGGGTTAGGGCCCCTGAAAAATAGCGTTTTTTCATGTTTCTGTCCTACATAATGGAAACTATTGCAGACAGAGATTAGCTGTTGCTTGCTTAAATGTTCAGCTCATTTGGCTCTACAAAATTCTCCATAGGGTCGAAGTTGTCAGATGACCCCTTATAGGGGTTAGGGCCCCTGAAAAAGCGATTTTTCATGTTTTTGGCCTACAGAATGAAAACTATTGCAGATAGAGATTAGCTGTTGATTGCTTAAATGTTCAGCTCATTTAGCTCTACAAAAGTCTCCATAGGGTTGAAGTTGTCAGATGACTCCTTATAGGGGTTATGGCCCCTTATAGGTGAAAAATGGTGTTTTTGGCCTATAGAATGAAAACTATTGCAGGTAGAGAAAAGCTGTTGCTTGCTTAAATGTTGAGCTCATTTAGCTCTACAAAAGTATAGGGTCAACATCAAGACCAGGTGAGCGATTCAGGCTCCTGGGAGCCTCTTGTTTCGTGGTAGGACGACTGAATCTTAGTTGGGGCAGTTCTAAATTTGCACCGTAATGTTATTGTCCATAGGCTACAATTAGAATAAAGAAAGAATGTGTCCATGGGACATGGATGCCCCCCTGGCCCCAAACAGGAAAAAGATGTCGGACAGGTCTGAAAATAACACAAGACATACAGTTTGTCATACTGATCCATCCTACCAAGTTTCAAAACATTCTGGTGTACAGTTCCTGAGAAAAGCTTGACGGAAATTTTCATATCATGTTCACATACTTTAAAATTGGCCTAAGTCCCAAAACAGGAAGTAGATGTCCGACAGGTCTCAAAATCGCTTTGGATGTATAGTTTGCCATACTGAACCATCCTACCAATTTTCAAATCATTCTCATGTAAGGTTCCTGAGAAAAGCTGGGCGGAAATTTTCATAGTCATGTTCACATATTTTAACATTGGCCCAAGTCCCAAACAGGAAGTAGATGTCTGACAGGTCTCAAAATCGCTTAGGACGTATAGTTTTTCATACTGAACCATCCTACCAAGTTTCAAATCATTCTCATGTATGCTTCCTGAGAAAAGCTTGACGGAAATTCATACGGACATATGGACGGACACGAGTAAAACTTAAAGCCCCCTCAACATGTCGTCGTGGGGGCATAAAAATATATATTTGCCCGTGTAATTTTCGCTAGAAATAAAACTGCCATGAAAATTTCCCGGTTTACAGTAGATAAAATTCATGTGTTAGTGTATCTCAATATGAAGTAGTTCTTTCATGAAGTTAGATTTCATTAAAATCTAAAAAACTTTTAGGACCAATTTTTCTTTCTTATATATTTGATAAGAACAGCATTCCTGGGTCCCCTGCCTAGTAGCAAAATGTTTAAGTATGATCTAATATGAGAATGGCTCTGCCCTAAAAGCTCGCGAAGATACAAAATCAACACAAATTATGTTGATGCAATGTGATAAATAAGATAATAGGTTCAGCCTAATCTTTATGACCTAGATGGTTAATTTGGATCTGGAAAATATTGTCAAAATATTCTCAGCTGGACCAATATCTAAGAGGGTCCGCTAGTGATTAAACATTGAATAATTTGTTCGAAAAAAAATAAAAATTAATGTATTATCAAAAAAAAAAAACGTCAAAATATGGTTCGCGGCCGGGACGATATTATCCATAACTTATACATAAATATTGATCGTCCATTTGTGACGTCACATATCCAGCAGACTGTAAACATGAAGACATCAAACTGTCATTGTTCTTCTGTCAGGTTTTGTGAGATTTTCTGTATACCCGTATCTAATTTTTACTAGTACTGGCTGCAAAAGATTGAATAACCTGGTGGAAAATGACGACGGACCCATGATTGCATTGATCATTTAACTATGTCAGATTGACTTTGAAGGACCATGACACGGCACATGTCATGAGGATGGATTAGGATTATGTATTTTCAGATCAGGTAGGACCAAATTTATTTATCATACATATGCAGAAAAAATGGTTGCTTGTCACGCTTTTATAATGATGTTTATGTTAAAAGTTCCGATAATTGATTGGCAGAACTTAGTTTTAACTACCCTTGTTAGGGACGATGTGATGTGATATTTCCCGCCATTTTTCTGTGCATGACTGTGCACTCTGTGTGTATTGAAATCTCGCGAGAAGGGGGCCATATCTAAAAAAAAAAACAAAACAACTAGCCTTCGTTCGTTAGATAGTTATTATTTATTGAGAAAGTTCTTGCCATTAACAACAACAACAGGTTTAGTTTTGTAACCGTTTGTAAATAAATAAGCGAAAACACCGGGTCTCGCTAACGCGAGACCCGATTTTTCGTAAATTCCCAATGCATTCCGAGTAACAGACAGAATTTATTTTCAACCATCGTATTTTGAGTCTCGTGCAATTTGGCAGACTCTCTACTATAGTGAGCTTCGCTTCGCTCGCATATAAACAGGAAGTAGGTAAGAGTCAGACTTGAAAACCCTTCCAACCAAATGAGACCCCTACCTGAAACTGTATACAATTGTCCAGTTTTGACCTTTGAGTCAAATTTTAAGTCAGTTGTTAAACAGGAAGTAGGTAAGCGATAAACCTGGAAACACATCCCATCAGATGAAAAATAGTGGCACGGTACCCAAAATCGATCTTCTCTAAGGTATTGGTCATATAAAAATTGAAAGTGTGTTTGATACATTGACCTAATTTTCATGGTCAAAGGGGCGCAACTTCAACAATAAAAAGCTTTGCTGAGTGCAGCATGATACGACCGCAACAGGTTGAACCCTGTACCTTTTAGGCCTAATATGGATAGTCAATTGCTCTGGACACATGCAGCCCATGGTGGACTGACAAAGGTTTTTGACACATGCTTTCTTTGGTGAACTGTCCACCCACATTTTACAAGGAATTCATTAGATTTTAACTATTTTAAAAGCAAATTGAAAAAAAAATATACTTGCAATATCATATTTATAACATTTTAATATCCCCGCTCAATTTTATATTAAGAAATAGACCCTATTCTTGGTTAATCTATTATCATTGATGTTTTTTACGCAATAAAAAAGTTTCAATTTTGGCCCCTATTAAGTTATAGGGTGGGAAGGGGGTCGCAAAAATGAATTCTCAATTTTGTATCAGCTAATCAACAAGAATAAACAAGCAATAAAAATTTTCAAAATTGGATCACAAGTAAAAAAGTTTCGATTTTGGTCCCTTTTGGCCCCTAATTACATAACAGGGGGAAAAAGGGCGGTCGCAAAAATTAATTCTCAATTTTGCATCTGCTATTTGACAAGAACAAACATTTAAAAAAAAATTAAAATTGTACCACAAATAAAAAAGTTTCAATTTTGGACCCTAATTAGTATACATAGTAGGGGGAAAAGGGAGTGGCAAAATTTCATTCTTAATTTTGTATCCCCTATTTGACGAGAACATGCAAAAAAAAATTCAAAATCGAACCACAAATAAAAAAGTTTTGATTTTGTCCCCTTTTGGCCCCTAACTACATAGCAGCAAAAAAGGGCATGAAAATTCATCAGGTTCATTCTTTTATTGTAAGAAACATTCTTGACAAATTTCACTGCAATAGGCCAACTAGGACCAAAGTTATGGTGGAAACAAATAAAATATATGAATTTTTAGCTCCCTTTGGGCCCCTGATTTCGAAATGAAAAAAGGGGGACCACCAAAATCAATCCCATTCATCCTTTTATGGTAAGGAACATCACTGTCAAATTTCATAGCAATCAGATAACTAGAACTAAAGTTATTGCGGAAACAAACAAAAAAGTAGTATTTTTGGCCCCTAATTTCTAAACGAAAAAAGAGGGGACCACCAAAATCAATCCCATCCATCCTTTTATGGTAAGGAAGATCATTGTAAAATTTCGTAGCAATCTGATAACTAGAACTAAAGTTATTGTGGGAACACTAAAGTTAACAGACAACAACGCAGACACAGACGCTGATGACAGCATCATACCATTATACGTCTGCAAATTTTTTGCAGTCGTATAAAAATAATTGCACAGTATACAAATATGAACTTGTCGAAGGTTTTGGTGATATAAACATTATTTATATCACCAATACACAAACATCTGTTGAGAATTGTAGATGTGAGGGGGCTTACAAAGGTGTGGCAAACAGACAGACAGACGCCCGGCATTTCTAGGTCCATGCTCCATGTTGGCATTTTGACTGTAGCTGGAGATCATTGGCAAATCTTACATCATTCTTGATCATGTCTTAACTATGAATTGATAGGAAGAAAGACACCAAAGGAGCAGTCGCATTAAAAAGAACAAAAGACAAAGCCAGGGGACATTTAAGATATCATTTTCTGATATAAAGAAAACTTTAAAATTGGTGCAAGTTTTAAAATTTAAGTGCAACTTGTTACAATTTCACCTTGATGTTAAGATATACCAATGCCATCTAATTAGTTGAAATTGCAGACAAAACTAGATCCTGGTTTGGAATTTGTGATATTTAATTCAATTTTATTTCTATGCTTTTCGAGTAAATAACTTTTGCCTTTGCAACTCTATCCTTGAACTTTATCTCTGACATGTCTTATAGACAAACTGTGTCACCAGCATGACATTTTAGACAAAGCAATATTTAGTGTGATCTTGATCTTTAGGGATGGAGGAGGACAGTGGTCATGTGACTTGTCTAAAAGAAAATGAAATTTGAAAAATATTTTGAGATTTTTGTGTTTTTAGAATCTTTATACCTAGTTTAGGCACATTTTATCAACATTATTAAAATTTGTATTCTAAAAGTAGTATAAATTCTTAGCTAAAGTATGGTCAAGGGAGGTAATTTGGCAAAAATCTTGAAAAATCATCAATTTTGGCTTTTATTATTGCTTGTACGTAAAAATCAAGGGAAGAAACCCCACCTTAAATTGACTTAAGATGACGAACTGTTGCAAGATCTATAAAATGTCAAAAAATGAGGGATATCTATTGACAGGAAAAAAAGTAATGGATCATTGTTGTTTGTTTTTATGGCTTTTCCTATATAATTCATAGTAAAATATTGATACTTTAGCTCGATATAACTCGAAAAGTAGGGAAGAAATCCATGAATTTGGAATCAAATTTTGAAAGAGTACAGCATTTTAAACATTTATGCCAATTTTGTTTAATGAAATCCTATAATTGTATTGGATTACTAAAAACTTATATCAGTCTAATAGTATTGCAACTAATGATCTTTTTTATAGAGACTATTAATCGTTTAAGTTTTTTCCATGGACATGGACAATAGTGTGGTGAGTATCCAAAGGAAATCATCAACCTTGGGTCCGGGCCTTGGGCAGATAATAAAATGACTGAAAAAAGACCATAAAGAACATGAATTTAATGATACAGATCAGCACTGATATCAATACATAATATACAGACATAATACAAATAATAAATAGTACTAAAAACAAATAGTAGGCTGAAAATATAAATTTTTCCAAGGAAAATTCTTTTAGAAGTAATAATTTTTTTCATGTCTGTCATCCATAATTCAAAATTATACTTATATTGCTCTGTTTTTGTTCTTTTTTGTTATAAAAAAAATTGTAAAGACACTTTTTTGTTTGGGTATTTAATGTGCAGCCTCATTTATCCAGACAATATTCAAGAGAACATTAAATTCTTAATACTTTTATATTTTCATTTTCATTCTTCAAACCAGGTAAAAATTATTTCAAACCAAAGAGATGTTGTGTTTCTCAAAAAGCATGTCTATAATTTACAATAGAGTATTTGAATACACCAAAAAAACTTCTGTATTTAACTCCAGCTTTTGTTTATAGTGAGGTGCAAATTGTTTTTAGAACATTGGGTTCAATTAATTGAGAGACATACAAAAGCATGCAAATATACAATATATTCACAAAACTAAATTTACAACATGTGATTATCTTAAAGATAAGTTGAATCTGAAATGATATAGAAATAATGTAAGTAACTATGATGAAAAGATGGATGGAATTATGATAAAACAACACTAGGGTATACAATACATGTAAAAGAACAGTTTGGTTTATGACTCAAAGGATAAACATGTATTTGTGGGTTTTTTCAAGAATAAGGTGGTATATTATGAAAGTGCAAAATTCAATTGAAGTCCCATAACATTAAAAAAAAACATTTAGGAAAATGCTTTCAATTGTTTTATTTTATTTGAAAAACAATTTTTGCTGTTTAAAAATTGTTCTACATGATCAGGAAATTTTGTATTTGTAACTAACATATAAACTTATTTATTTTGTGTTGCTATAAAGTGAGGTCTGTGGCCAGAACACAATTAGAGACAGATATTTTTATCATGACATCTTATTACATGTATTTATCATACTTAAGTTTACTTAAATGCATTTCAATTATAAATAAAGTACTTTTTGCAATCTAAAACTGACTCATTTCATTTGTCAAACAAGTGTTGAAAAAAAGTTCTAACATTGGTCAGACTTAGTCAAATTCATACTAATTTTCTTATCAAAATCAATGCTAATAATTAAGTTCACATTGAGACAGGTGTAAATAAGAAAACTACTTTTAGTGGGAAATGTTCCTAACAATATTTCTAAGTTTAACATGTTACATGCTGGAAGTTTAAATATGAAAACTACATATTATACATGGAAAAAAGAAGATACATAAAATAACATTCAAACATGTCTTTCTTTACTAACCATTAAATTATCACAGTCATAAAATTCCTCAAAACTAATACAAATTGTCATAAAAATTACTACATTTTCAAATATATATTGACAATGAACAACATATTAGGTTACACCATGTTCAATCATGTTAATTTCATGGCACTAAAAATTCAAATGAATTGAATTTTAAATATAAGTATAACTTTGTTGTTTTGCTAATCCAAAATAAAGTCACTCTGTTGACATTTAAACCAGTCTTTAGTAATCTTGCTTATTACAAAAAATGCCCTCTTAATAAAAAAGAATAATTTAGTGAAATTTGGTATCTATCAAAAAGAACCTGTTTATAATTTTTAATATACAATGTTTTAATTAATTGATTGCAATTTTTGTCAATCATGTCAATAGCTTGTTGTTGACACTACATGTATTTGTAAAATCAAGTCCATGTCCTTGTTTTCTAACAGTATTAGGACATCTAAAACAAGTTTATCATTTTTTGTAACCAAAAAAGTAACACTATAAATAATACATTTTGTAGTACGAAAAAAGTTTTTACCGTCATCAGTTTTTTCTAGACCAATATTCAAAATAAATTACAAAACCAGATGGTAACACCAATAAATACACATGTTTTGCCTTGAGACCGTTGGTTATCTTTATCTGTTGTTCACTTCATTTAGTACACAGATCTCCAGCTGAATGGTAGTTAAGGAGAAAATATAATCACAGGCCACTAAGTTAACTTTTCTATCAAAGTTTAACCAACAACTGTCTGAATTTTAAATCTGGATCATTACTAAATGCAAGATCATGTAATATCTTTTTTTTTGTTTTTGTTTAAATGGTGGATTTTTTTACGCTGTTATTTGGTTTTTATGGGGTGTTATTCTAAGATGCATACATGTATTTTTGTTTTCTTTGCATGCTTGGGTTAAAACCATGTTAATATCTATTTGTCCAAACCAATAATTTGTTAATCTTTTAAAATTGTTGATGTCTTTTTGAGCAGAGCTCTATGTAGTCATATAGCTATCTGATTTTCACATATTTTTTTTCGTCTAGACAGGATAAATCGGTCAGGCAATATTCCTACCAGAGGATATATTATAGAATATTCATCTTGAATAATTATTGTTTCAATGTTTTAAATGTTATACAGGTTGTCTTAACTAAGAGATACATCTTTATATCCCTATAATAAATACGATAAAAATGTGCACTACATTTCACATATCGATACACTAAAGTTGGTGTACACTTAAGCATTGCTGACCTTTTACCTTTAATTTAATCAATACGTCAGATATATTCAAGTGGGTGGAGCCAAATTACGGATTTCTTAACAAGTGTGTAAGTGGATGGAGCGAATGAACAAAATTGATATGTTTCAAGTTTGGGAAAAACAGATCATTCTTTATTTTAGTGCTTAGGTTTAGCTCTGCTTTTTAATGCTTTAGCGCTTTGATTTTATGAGTAAGGGATGTAAGGCCGTGCAAAGGTTATACAAAAGTGTCTGTGTCTGGCAACAATAAAGTGTAAACCCTGCCTAAGAGGAAAACATGTTTTAAAAATAAGAGTTAACACTAAAGTATGTCTCGCCTGCCGGCACCATCAGAAACAGAAACAATAATTCTTTCTTACTTCCACTATATTTTGAATTTACAGGGATTTTCAGTTTTTGAGATCAAAAGATGTTTATAGAACTTAAACATTGCTAATATATGCAATAAAAATAATCAAAGTCACTCAACCAGAAAATCAAGGTCAAGGTCAAAAGATGGGGCTGCAACTGTGCTAAGCTATAACTAAGGAACATGCATAAAACATGTTTCATCAACCTAGAACGTATAGTTCTTGAGATATGGAGGTGCTCACAAAACTTTTCCATTGCTATTATATGTATTGAAAATTGTCTAAGTCACTGAACCAGAAAATCAAGGTCAAGGTCAAAAGATGGGGATGCAAATGTGCTAAGCTACTACTGGGGCATATGTATACCAAGTTTCATCAACCTAGGACCTATAGTTCTTGAAATATGGAGGTGCTCACAAAACTTTTCCATTGCTATTGTATGTATTGAAAATTGTCAAAGTCACTCAACCAGAAAATCAAGGTCAAGGTCAAAATATGGGGATGCAACTGTACTAAGCTACTACTGGGACATATGCATACCAAGTTTCATCAACCTAGGACTTATAGTCCTTGAGATATGGAGGTGCTCATAAAACTTTTCCAAAAAGTTAACGTCGTTGTCGCCGCTGGTTCATAATGATGTTATATGTCTAGTGATTTTAGCAAATATGAATAAAATATTGAAATTTTGGACATTTTTAAGGTACATTTTGGATCAGAAAACTTTGTCCACACAAGAGAAACAGGTTCATATATTTATATAAGCCATAAAACAATCTGAAAAAAAAATTTAGTTGTTTCTTAAGCCTTACTACTCCTTTCTTTTAAATGTTGCCTTTATATTAATAATATAGTATAAAGGATACAGTTCTAAGCCCTCTTTCTACTGGATCAACAAGCATCAACCCTCGTGGAACATAATAATCTTGGTTCTGTTCGGCTATAAATTTGTTGATCTTTTTCAATGTCTGCAAAAAAGCAATAAAAAGACTAGAATGGTGGTCTACCATGCATCTTAAAATATTTAGTAAACAGGAAGTAGATCAGTAAAAGGCATAAAATCGCTTTACACCATATTGTACTATTGGACAAAGCTACTTGCCAAATATAATGATGCTGTGGCATGTAGTTGCCAAAAAAGTATGTCCACTATGTGTGAAGTTAAACAGGAAGTACACATTTTTGGGGTATAAAATTGCTTAACATCATAAAGTTTTTTAGGATAAATCTAAATCTTAAATATCAAGAGACTATGGTATGTAGTTGCCTAAAAAACTGCTAGGAAAGTTTTTGTGATACTACAGGACAATGACATGATGGATAGAACAAAAGTGACTTCAATACGTCACTTTGCAACACGTTGCAGGGGACATACATGTAATATTACTGAAAAAATGGAATAAGAGTATCTAAGTTAACATTAGCAAAATGATAATTAAAATATGTGAAGGATTATATAACTTCAAGGATAACAGCAAAACTTTAAGATATTAATTTTCTTATAATATACTTATTATGGCAATAGTCTTTCACAATTTTTTTAGCTTGTAACTTATGTGAGGCAAATGCACATGTTGTGAAATAAGGACTTAAGATTCAAAAAGATAGACACATGATGCAAGCAACTAATTAAAGGTCGCTGCTCATTCATTCAATATTAAATAATAAAAATAGATAACAAAAATGTTTTCAAATCAATTTTTGTACTATGAAATGATATAATAAGATTTTTTTTTTCATTCAATAATTACCTTTTCATAATGTGTATCAAAACATATATAACTTGTATAAGCTGTTAAACATGCCATACAACTTTCACAATAGTTACGACCTCCTAGTGTTTCAGCTTCTCCATACAAGGTGTTTAACTGGGTTATAGTTCTCACAAATACATCTTGCTCCAGCTGTAATAACACAGAAAGGTTATAATAAAATAAGGAAAAATCTAAAAATAATTTTATTGTATAGCTAAGTAATCTTTCAAAACATGGTAAAGAAAGTAAAAAAAGTTTAGCACATACATATTCCTTGGGAGTTGTCATAAATAATATCAGGTTTTCGGTTTTGCATAGGCGATTGATAAGATAGGTTTTTTTAAATGGCCTGAAATTTTCTACCATTTTTACATGAACGATAAATCTTAGCTAAAATAAAAAGAAATGACCTATGAAATTCTGCTGAACAAATCAATCAATAGACCTTAACATTTTAACTCAAGCTTATATACTCTTATACATGTACATGTATATCCACATTGGTTGATGACAAAAACATCATTTTATTTATATCAATAATCTTTAAATATTTTTTTTTTCTTTTGTTTAATCAAAATACATGGTCAAAAGGAGCTTGTTTTTTTTCAGAACTCTTAGGTGAAGGTCTTCTACATAACTTCATACTAAATTAACACCTTTTGGTTTAGTTCTGACGGAAACTTGGTCAAAAACTTGACAGACGTTCCTTCTGAAAAGTCTCTCTGAATAAAAACTTTCTGACAATTTGATGGTGGAAATCCACTAATGTCATCCATACCTAAAAAATACAAGGAAAACAAAATTGATTATATCATTAATACAAGAGTTAACACTAAAGTATGTCTTGCCTGCTGACAAAATTGAAATACCTGGTTATTTACCAAAAAATATCAGGTCACTCAACCGGAAAATTGAGGTCAAGGTCAAACGAAGGGGATGCAACTGTGCTTAGCTACTACTGGGGCATATGCATACCAAGTTTCATCAACCTTTGACTTATAGTTTTGAGATATGGAGATGCTCACAAAACTTAAACATTGCTATTACATGTACATGTAGTGTATTGAAAATTGTCAAAGTCACTCAACTTGAAAGTCAAGGTTAAAAGATGGCCATTGGGGATGCAAATGTGCTAAGCTACTACTGAGACATATGCATACCAAGTTTCTCAACCTAGGACTTATAGTTCTTGAGGTGTTCATAAAAACCTTAACATTACTATTCTACATGTATGTATTGAAAATTGTCAAAGTCATTCAACCAGAAAATCAAGGTCAAGATCAAAATATGGGGATGAAACTGTGCTAAGCTACTATTGGGGCATATGCATGCCAAGTTTCATCAACCTAGGACATAAAGTTCTTTAGATATAGAGTTGCTTATAAACCTTACCATTGCTACCGGTAATAAGCGTATTGAAAATTGTCAAAGTCACTCAACCAGAAAATCAAGGTCAAGGTTAAAAGATGGGGATACAACTGCGTAAAGCTACATTGGGCAATGCATACAAAGTTTCATCAACCTAGGACTAATAGTTGTAGAGATGAAGGTACAAAACAAAAATCATTAAGATTACAATTAGTAAGAAAAAAATCACTTCCACATTTATACTTATCATAGCTGCTGCTACTGAATTTTTTAAAAGGGGTGACAATAATCATACATGTATTTAATCATTAACATGAACATGACCAAAGATTGATACAGCATTCACATCTAACTACATATACATGTACATGTAAAAGATGATGTTCCAGTTACTAACAAAAAATGTGTCAAACAGACATAGTGCCCTGCCTTTATATTTATCAAACAGCTAGGTTACCTATCAATTACGAATCTGACCTTGTTATGTATTATTGTCACTAAACAGGTATTGACTTTAACATTTCAAAATTTTATCAAACAGCTCACAAGTGCTCATTCATGCAGAAAAAGTAGGTCACAGACAGCATCTGAACCATATATTTCTAAGCATCACTAGAAGCACCTACAAATGTACCATGCCACTTTGTTCAATGTGATACTTGCCTGTTAGCAGGAATGGACTTAAACCATAGTTCAGTAAGTGGTCATTCATTCAGAAAACATACATGTAGGTCAAATCACAGATCAAAATATCAGAATACGTAGCTTGCACTAGTTACAACATACATGTACATGTAAAAGAATCCATTTAAGTGCTGACTACATGTATAACAATTAACGAGTAACCCATAATATTTGCAAAATTGAAAGTCATTAAAACGATTTTTGACGCAATTTTATATTTTTCAGTGACTAAAATGTTTAACAAGACAAAAAGTGGAAAAACTTGATTTTTACATCTGAGACACTTACAATTTACGAAAAAGTGGAGTATATAACTGAAATCATTGATAAAGCTGATCATGAGTTGGCCAAAAATTTATTAAAATATTTATTTTGAAGCTATTTTATGGACCCTGGATGCCAAACTGTGACCCGGTTAGAGCTAAAAGAAGTAATACAGTACCAAGATTATCATAATATGAATTAATTATATTGAATTTAAATATAAAGAAATTAACATTTTAATAGTGTTTTCTGCAAAAACAAATGGTAAATATCAAAAAGGATAGATAGTACATCAATTATAACAGTTACACAGGTCGTCTTTTAGCAACACCCATGCCAAACCATTTCCGTAAAAAGGTAGAGAAATCAGTTTTATAGCAATACATGTATTTGTGCAAACTCTTGATTAAAACATGATCTTATTCATAACTGATGTCTATAATTTGATCTCTGATAAGTTAAAGTTATGTTTAAAAGTGTTTACAGGTGTGCTATAGCAAGCAGGAAATTCTTACTCTTCCGGAGCACCCGAGTTCCCTATCATTATGACTAGAGTTTGTGTTGTTCATATTCAGTAGTTTTTGTGTTTTTCTGTTTTACATATATGCTGTCTGTTTTTTGTCCTGTTCTAGTTGGTGTTTACTGATTTTGTCTCTGCCCTTTCAGACTTTTGACATTCAGATGCCCCATTGGTACCTCTGTTTCTTACAGGAAAAATATCAGATTTTTCACTTTTCGTCTGGTTACACAATTTAGTCAATGAAAAATTGAAAATTGGTTAAAAATCTTTCAAATGTTTGAATATCAGAAAATTGAAATAAAATAAATAAGATATACTTACATGACTTATGCACATTATTTCAAAAGTTTGTGAAAAAATAATTTCGACATAAAGATTTTTTTAGAGCATTTTGAAATTTTGGGATTAGCCGATCTTGGCATGGGCCCAGGTTTCTCATTTTAGTTACCACCTTCATTTTGAATCGATTATTGTTTTTGATTTTCCTGGTTAATTCTTTTCAAATTTACATATACATGTAGGAAATGCATGTCCCAGGTTTTGACTAGTGGAACACAGGCACTTGTTTCAGAACAAAAACTTGTCATGTTATAGTATAGGGGTATTTTTTTTCTGAAACAAGTGCCTGTGTAGTGTGCAGTGGAAACGTAAGGGCAAAGCCATGGTCTAAAAGGATTAGGTGTACTGTCAGTCTGTGGAATGATAGCGAGCATAGCTCGCAAGCGGAGAGCTCTACGGTATTTGTTTCCGCGAGAAATTTGCTAATGCTGATTTAGATTTTTTATGGTCCGGAAAGGGTTATTATTTTTACAGGGCCGGAGTGAATGTTAAAATAATTTATAAGACAAGAAATAATGCTTTAAAAAAATAATAAATTGCGCTTTTAACAAGATAATAATACGCTCCCGTAGGGAGCGATAATGGTAGAAATGTCAATATTCTAGTTGTACTATGGGCTCAATTTTCCTTCAACGTCCGGTAAATCACGCGCGGTTTCCCAGACTTTCTGCGTCTTTTTAACGCTTTTTTCTTTGAAAATTCCTGACGTCATTAAGCGCACAAAGGACCCACAAGAAAAGCTACTTTGTTTTTATTTTCGAATAAGAATTTGTTTCAATTAATTGCCCAATAAACATTTGAAAACTTATTTTAGCTTGCAAAATATTTAAGGATACGTTCAAACTTCGGGAGCGTCACAGGTTTAACCTGCATCATATTATTCTTAAAATAGTAAATACACATAAGCTGCTCGTTTCGTCTTGGTTATATGCACGTACGAAACTAACGTGTCTGGAAGCTTAATTGCCCCATACCATCTCGCCCCAAATACATTATATAAACAAACAGTAATCCCTTTTGGTCCCTTTTAGCTATGCTCGCATTTAGGCAATGCCTACTCCATATTAGTCAGTGTTCTTCAGTTTCATAGATACATGTACATGAGGAACAGATATATGTACATGATGATCATCTACATTTGTACATATACATGTATCTGTCACATAAAGCATAATGTCTTAATCAAATAATCATACATTGTCTTTGACTTTGTAGACTGAGGTGTGGTGTGCCAAGGGAGTTACTTACCGGGTTCTTTAATAGTTAATATAAGGAACCTATCTAACCACTATTCAAACTATCTATTTAGTTACAAAACCGAATCATTATTTGTCAAAAAATTTCTGAAATTCACTTGTTTTGCATTTCGGGCACTTCCTGTTGTATCACGTGACCAAAAACTAAAAACAGAATCGGTAAGGCTTATTTCCGTAATTTAAGCACCCCCTCCCCCTTAATGGACTAAGGACTATATATATTAGCAAAACACATTATACAATAAATGTTCATTGCCAAATAGTAAACTAAAAGCTATAAATGACATTAATATTATAGTTAGGAGTGACAGTGGCAATTGTTGTTGTTGTTGTTGTTGTTGTTGTTGTTGAGTAAATTCCTCCGTTGACTTCGGAGCACCCTGTAGAAACACAGGTAAATAAAGTCTCATTGAATAATAAAGTTTTCACACAATCTCCATCACCAATAAAAGTACTCTTCAAGTTCCCAATCCGTTCACTGCCCTTATACTATGAATGTCATATAAAAAGTTTCTACTAATTTCCTCAATATCTTTCACAATGTCTTCGTGTTGCCCTATCACTCCTAGAACTTGGGCATCTGAACTGTCCAAGATGCATTTCAGTAGCAGTTCCTGATTGCTGAATATGATCTCTGCTGTTGCTGAGCTGCGGTGTGTAGTCAGTAAGAGTTTAAGGGTTGAGAGGTGCTTTTCTCTGATACGGTGGTAGGTATTGCATTGTAGTATGAGGTGATGTCGGTCCTCATCTCCCGTCTTGCAGCTCGGACAGGTTGGTGTTACTGCATGCTGGTTATACTTAGCACGGTTAGACTGGACTTATTTAAATACGTATAAAAGCTTGTAGGACTGGACTGTAGGACTGTGACATCAATTTATAATGACCAATCAGATGTGTTGTTTCATGGGGGTATTCTCCAATTTGAAAAGAGTAAAGGTCAATAAAGGGAATGTTGATGGAATGATGAGAAACATTTTTATTTATTTTAGGAAAACTTGAAAGAAAATTGAATAAAAAGTTTGGTTTATCAATTTGTAATGGTTAAAGAAATATAAAAACAAACATTTCCAAGGTATTGGTGAGAAAGGACAAGGTTTTCCTGTTTGGTTTAACACAGAGTAGGTACAAGTTTTCCAGTAAAATCGAGGTAAAATGGCGGCTATTTAGGAACTCGCGATCCGGGTATAACGAAATAATGAGAAACATTTTAAAAGTGACTTTGACTGCATTTACAGGGGATGCTTGATAAGGAAAATATGAACAACATACGCGATAAAAGCAAGAGTACCATTAACTGCTAATTAGTAATCGACACCAAGAGCAACCTCACACATGTCACATATAAAACAGTATCTTCATTACACCTGTTTTTATTGCACATTTTATGGCTTTCCCTTATGAGCTTGCGACTGGTATTTTGCAATGACTTGCAATAACTCTTAGTAATTCTTGCTTACTCGCAGGAACTCATGAAAGTATATTACGAACATTTTTGACAAATTTTGAAAAAACAACAATGTTATAATCTAACTCATAAACCAGTTGTGGATTCAGAAGGGGGGGGGGTATGCCCCCTTTAATTGATAGATATTATTTTTTTCTGTATAATATTGACCAAGCAACTTCAAATTTTAATCCAAATCTGACATTTTTAGCAATTACGCCCCCCTTTCACAAACATCTGGATCTGCCCCGTAAACATAATTTGCAAATTTTTATTATTTAAACTCGTGCCAGTCGATCATGAACCTTTACTCATAACCAACTGTGCAAGAATTTGCAGGGGATTTTTTTTTACGATTGGTTTCGAAGTCACTAACAATTTACGGGACAGCAGGAAAGGCCTATTTTTCACCAGAAATTCCCAATTTTACCCATAAAACTGTGGGAATTCTGGATTTTTATGGGTTTTTTTTGCACCAGTAATTTTCCTGGAGTGCGGGATTTAGTGTTTTATTGCTACAGGAGTCGGTCATGAGACCCCCTCTTACCCCCCCCCCCCCTTATATAAAGAGCATAACACATATTTGCGTATTTAAGGTCTCATATAAAAATCTCAGAATGATATGGGACCTAAATAGAAAAACCCTGTGTAATAATTGTTCGACCCACATTTCATAATACAACTAACTGCTACATGCATTACTTAACAGCCATGTCTTTTTTTGTAGGGGACCTGCAGTACCACAACAGCTCCCTGGCAAAGAGTTTCAAGAAAAACTACATGAATGTATAAAATGAAGTTGGACACTAGTCAGAACAAAAAGGTACACATAACAGTATTTATATATCTTGTTTCGACTGGGTTAGGAAAAATAAATATGCAACATATACCGCAGCAAAAACTAGAAAAAAACAACAATGTCATGGATGAATAAAGCATTGTCAGTGTAACAGACACAATATATATCCCATGGACTGTAGCGTATACATGTATAGCCATAAACAACAAAATCACAATGCTACATGTATAACGCTCAGTCCAACACACACATTATATTACACTTGGACTGTGGCTCATAATACCACTTACTAGATCAATTTCAAAGCTACATGTACATGTATAACATTGTCAGTCCAACAGACACATTATGTACCACACAGACTGTTACATATAATACCACATACTACATGTAGATCTATATCAAAGTTGCATGTACATGTATAACATTGTCAGTCCAACAGACACATTATATACCATACAGACTATTACATATGATACCACATACTAGATCAATACCAATGCTGCATGTACATGTACAATACTGTCAGTCCATCAGACACATTATATACCACACAGACTGCTACATACATGTATAATACCACATACTAGATCAATACCAAAGTTGCATGTACATGTACAATATTGTCAGTCCAACAGACACATTATATACCACACAGACTGTTACATATAATACCACAAACAACAATACCAAAGTTCCATGTACATGTATAACATTGTCAGTCCAACAAACACATTATGTACCACACAGACTGTTACATATAATACCACATACTAGATCAATATCAATGCTGCATGTACATGTACAATACTGACAGTCCAACAGACACATTATAGACCACACAGACTGTTACATATAATACCAGAAACAACAATACCAAAGTTGCATGTACAACATTGTCAGTCCAACAGACACGTTATAATACCACACAGACTGTTACATATAATACTCGAACAACAATACCAAAGTTGCATGTACATGTATAACATTGTCAGTCCAACATACACATTTAAACCACACAGATTGTTACATATAATACCACATACAACAATATCAAAGCTGCATGTACATGTATACCATTGTCAGTCCAACAGACACATTATGTACCACACAGACTGTTACATATAATACCACATACTAGATCAATATCAAAGCTGCATGTACATGTATAACATTGTCAGTCCAATAGACACATTATATACCACACAGACTGTTACATATAATACCACATACTAAATCAATATCAAAGCTACATGTTCATGTATAACATTGTCAGTCCAACATACACATTATGTATCACACAGACTGTTACATATAATACCACATACTAAATCAATATCAAAGCTGCATGTACATGTATAACATTGTCAGTCTAGCAGACACATTATGTACCACACAGACTGTTACATATAATACCACATTCTAGATCAATACCAATGCTGCATGTACATGTACAATACTGACAGTCCAACATACACATTATGTATCACACAGACTGTTACATATAATACCACATACTAAATCAATATCAAAGCTGCATGTACATGTATACCATTGTCAGTCCAACATACACATTATATACCACACAGATTGTTACATATAATACCACATTCTAGATCAATATCAAAGCTGCATGTACATGTATAACATTGTCAGTCCAACAGACACATTATATACCACACAGACTGTTACATATAATACCTCATACTAGATCAATATCAAAGCTACATGTACATGTATAACATTGTCAGTCCAACAGACACATTATATACCACACAGACTGTTACATATAATACCACATACAACAATATCAAAGCTGCATGTACATGTATAACATTGTCAGTCCAACAGACACATTATATAGCACACAGACTGTTACATATAATACCACATACAACAATATCAAAGCTACATGTACATGTATAACATTGTCAGTCCAACAGACACATTATGTACCACACAGACTGTTACATATAATACCACATGTTAGATTAATATCAAAGCTGCATGTACATGTACAACATTGTCAGTCCAACAGACACATTATATACCACACAGACTGTTACATATAATACCACAAACAACAATACCAAAGTTCCATGTACATGTATAACATTGTCAGTCCAACAAACACATTATGTACCACACAGACTGTTACATATAATACCACATACTAGATCAATATCAATGCTGCATGTACATGTACAATACTGACAGTCCAACAGACACATTATAGACCACACAGACTGTTACATATAATACCACATACTAGATCATTATCAATGCTGCATGTACATGTACAATACTGACAGTCAAACAGACACATTATAGACCACACAGACTGTTTCATATAATACCAGAAACAACAATACCAAAGTTGCATGTACAACATTGTCAGTCCAACAGACACATTATAATACCACACAGACTGTTACATATAATACTCGAACAACAATACCAAAGTTGCATGTACATGTATAACATTGTCAGTCCAACATACACATTATATACCACACAGATTGTTACATATAATACCACATGTTAGATCCAGGGTTTCCTCTGGGTGTATTTTTCTTTGGGCCATCCCTTGGGCCAAATGCATATTTTTTGGGCCAACATAAATGACATTGGGCCAATATTTCTTTTTGAGTTTTGGCCGGAAATCATTATTAATATTATATTTTCAGTACCAAGGAAAGCACACAGATTACAACAGTTATTATTATGTTCTATAATATATATTTAAACATTTGTTGAATTGATCATAGTTAATCATATTAAGATTTAACAAACTGCCATAATGTTTTTTAATGTACTACAGATCTTTCTAGAATTTTTTGTTTTTGTTATAATGGGCAAAAAACTAATATAATAAAAAAATTGTTTTAACAAAATAAATCAATCATTGGAACTCCACTAAACCACAGTACTTCCTGTTATGGAGGTGCTCCTATCAAAAGGAGGGTATTAAAGAGGAGACAGATCGTAAATATGAAAACAAAGTTCTTTCATCTGATCTCAATTTGATGCATGAAAATGATGTGTTTGGATTACAGGATGTTCTTAATAAAATAATTTCATGAAGGTAAATCCTTTCATCTATGTTTACTTCCAGTTTTTCTGATATTTACACAAGAATATTTATAATTTGGTCAACATGGTCAGAGCATGTGAATTGCGTGGCTCCCGCAGGGTTAAAAACGACCTGCGACCTGAGGGCTTTTTAAGGGCGACTTCCGACCTACACTTCATAAAATCGACCTATGCCAAAAAACGACCTGCGAACTTCACCAAAATATGCCTTTTAAAAGTGACCTTGCAACCTCAGGCCCCTTTTAAAAGCGACCTTGCGACCTGAGGGGGGTACCCTGCGGGAGCCCCAATTGCCATTTAAATCAGCTGATATAAATATAAACAATTACCTGATTGGTCAATTGTATTGGAATTGTATTGCATTCATGATTGATTTCTATCAATTAATCCTAATCAATCAGCGATGGTCAAGCACCTGTTATTTTGACCCCTTTACACAATTGACAGTTAATTAACGGTGTTAGCTTGGGTCATAAATCAATAAATAGGGCTTCATAGTGAAATTTGTTGTCAGTTTGAATGACACGAAAATGACATTGTTGATGAAAATACGGAACCAATATTTTGGGCCACTTTGTTGGGCCAAAATTATATTTTTTGGGCCAGAATTGAAAAAATAGGGCCAATGGCCCAAGTGGCCCACGCCAGCGGAAACCCTGGTTAGATCAATTTCAAAGCTGCATGTACATGTATACCATTGTCATTCCAACAGACACATTATGTACCACACAGACTGTTACATATAATACCACATTCTAGATCTATATCAAAGCTGCATGTACATGTATACCATTGTCAGTCCAACATACACATTATGTACCACACAGACTGTTACATATAATACCACATTCTAGATCAATATCAAAGCTGCATGTACATGTATACCATTGTCAGTCCAACAGACACATTATGTTCCACACAGACTGTTACATATAATACCACATTCTAGATCAATATCAAAGCTGCATGTACATGTATAACATTGTCAGTCCAACAGACACATTATGTTCCACACAGACTGTTACATATAATACCACATTCTAGATCAATATCAAAGCTACATGTACATGTATACCATTGTCAGTCCAACAGACACATTATATACCACACAGACTGTTACATATAATACCACATACTAGATCAATATCAAAGCTACATGTACATGTATAACATTGTCAGTCCAACAAACACATTATGTACCACACAGACTGTTACATATAATACCACATACTAGATCAATATCAATGCTGCATGTACATGTACAATACTGACAGTCCAACAGACACATTATAGACCACACAGACTGTTACATATAATACCAGAAACAACAATACCAAAGTTGCATGTACAACATTGTCAGTCCAACAGACACGTTATAATACCACACAGACTGTTACATATAATACTCGAACAACAATACCAAAGTTGCATGTACATGTATAACATTGTCAGTCCAACATACACATTTAAACCACACAGATTGTTACATATAATACCACATACAACAATATCAAAGCTGCATGTACATGTATACCATTGTCAGTCCAACAGACACATTATGTACCACACAGACTGTTACATATAATACCACATACTAGATCAATATCAAAGCTGCATGTACATGTATAACATTGTCAGTCCATTAGACACATTATATACCACACAGACTGTTACATATAATACCACATACTAAATCAATATCAAAGCTACATGTTCATGTATAACATTGTCAGTCCAACATACACATTATGTATCACACAGACTGTTACATATAATACCACATACTAAATCAATATCAAAGCTGCATGTACATGTATAACATTGTCAGTCTAGCAGACACATTATGTACCACACAGACTGTTACATATAATACCACATTCTAGATCAATACCAATGCTGCATGTACATGTACAATACTGACAGTCCAACATACACATTATGTATCACACAGACTGTTACATATAATACCACATACTAAATCAATATCAAAGCTGCATGTACATGTATACCATTGTCATTCCAACAGACACATTATGTACCACACAGACTGTTACATATAATACCACATTCTAGATCTATATCAAAGCTGCATGTACATGTATACCATTGTCAGTCCAACATACACATTATGTACCACACAGACTGTTACATATAATACCACATTCTAGATCAATATCAAAGCTGCATGTACATGTATACCATTGTCAGTCCAACAGACACATTATGTTCCACACAGACTGTTACATATAATACCACATTCTAGATCAATATCAAAGCTGCATGTACATGTATAACATTGTCAGTCCAACAGACACATTATGTTCCACACAGACTGTTACATATAATACCACATTCTAGATCAATATCAAAGCTACATGTACATGTATACCATTGTCAGTCCAACAGACACATTATATACCACACAGACTGTTACATATAATACCACATACTAGATCAATATCAAAGCTACATGTACATGTATAACATTGTCAGTCCAACAAACACATTATGTACCACACAGACTGTTACATATAATACCACATACTAGATCAATATCAATGCTGCATGTACATGTACAATACTGACAGTCCAACAGACACATTATAGACCACACAGACTGTTACATATAATACCAGAAACAACAATACCAAAGTTGCATGTACAACATTGTCAGTCCAACAGACACGTTATAATACCACACAGACTGTTACATATAATACTCGAACAACAATACCAAAGTTGCATGTACATGTATAACATTGTCAGTCCAACATACACATTTAAACCACACAGATTGTTACATATAATACCACATACAACAATATCAAAGCTGCATGTACATGTATACCATTGTCAGTCCAACAGACACATTATGTACCACACAGACTGTTACATATAATACCACATACTAGATCAATATCAAAGCTGCATGTACATGTATAACATTGTCAGTCCATTAGACACATTATATACCACACAGACTGTTACATATAATACCACATACTAAATCAATATCAAAGCTACATGTTCATGTATAACATTGTCAGTCCAACATACACATTATGTATCACACAGACTGTTACATATAATACCACATACTAAATCAATATCAAAGCTGCATGTACATGTATAACATTGTCAGTCTAGCAGACACATTATGTACCACACAGACTGTTACATATAATACCACATTCTAGATCAATACCAATGCTGCATGTACATGTACAATACTGACAGTCCAACATACACATTATGTATCACACAGACTGTTACATATAATACCACATACTAAATCAATATCAAAGCTGCATGTACATGTATACCATTGTCATTCCAACAGACACATTATGTACCACACAGACTGTTACATATAATACCACATTCTAGATCTATATCAAAGCTGCATGTACATGTATACCATTGTCAGTCCAACATACACATTATGTACCACACAGACTGTTACATATAATACCACATTCTAGATCAATATCAAAGCTGCATGTACATGTATACCATTGTCAGTCCAACAGACACATTATGTTCCACACAGACTGTTACATATAATACCACATTCTAGATCAATATCAAAGCTGCATGTACATGTATAACATTGTCAGTCCAACAGACACATTATGTTCCACACAGACTGTTACATATAATACCACATTCTAGATCAATATCAAAGCTACATGTACATGTATACCATTGTCAGTCCAACAGACACATTATATACCACACAGACTGTTACATATAATACCACATACTAGATCAATATCAAAGCTACATGTACATGTATAACATTGTCAGTCCAACAAACACATTATGTACCACACAGACTGTTACATATAATACCACATACTAGATCAATATCAATGCTGCATGTACATGTACAATACTGACAGTCCAACAGACACATTATAGACCACACAGACTGTTACATATAATACCAGAAACAACAATACCAAAGTTGCATGTACAACATTGTCAGTCCAACAGACACGTTATAATACCACACAGACTGTTACATATAATACTCGAACAACAATACCAAAGTTGCATGTACATGTATAACATTGTCAGTCCAACATACACATTTAAACCACACAGATTGTTACATATAATACCACATACAACAATATCAAAGCTGCATGTACATGTATACCATTGTCAGTCCAACAGACACATTATGTACCACACAGACTGTTACATATAATACCACATACTAGATCAATATCAAAGCTGCATGTACATGTATAACATTGTCAGTCCATTAGACACATTATATACCACACAGACTGTTACATATAATACCACATACTAAATCAATATCAAAGCTACATGTTCATGTATAACATTGTCAGTCCAACATACACATTATGTATCACACAGACTGTTACATATAATACCACATACTAAATCAATATCAAAGCTGCATGTACATGTATAACATTGTCAGTCTAGCAGACACATTATGTACCACACAGACTGTTACATATAATACCACATTCTAGATCAATACCAATGCTGCATGTACATGTACAATACTGACAGTCCAACATACACATTATGTATCACACAGACTGTTACATATAATACCACATACTAAATCAATATCAAAGCTGCATGTACATGTATACCATTGTCAGTCCAACATACACATTATATACCACACAGATTGTTACATATAATACCACATTCTAGATCAATATCAAAGCTGCATGTACATGTATAACATTGTCAGTCCAACAGACACATTATATACCACACAGACTGTTACATATAATACCTCATACTAGATCAATATCAAAGCTACATGTACATGTATAACATTGTCAGTCCAACAGACACATTATATACCACACAGACTGTTACATATAATACCACATACAACAATATCAAAGCTGCATGTACATGTATAACATTGTC
Source organism: Arcuatula senhousia (assembly GCA_963971305.1). NCBI lineage: Eukaryota > Metazoa > Mollusca > Bivalvia > Mytilida > Mytilidae > Arcuatula > Arcuatula senhousia. Next base: position 50,698,733 of record OZ020305.1, read on the forward strand.
AGTCCAACAGACACATTATATAGCACACAGACTGTTACATATAATACCACATACAACAATATCAAAGCTACATGTACATGTATAACATTGTCAGTCCAACAGACACATTATGTACCACACAGACTGTTACATATAATACCACATGTTAGATTAATATCAAAGCTGCATGTACATGTACAACATTGTCAGTCCAACAGACACATTATATACCACACAGACTGTTACATATAATACCACAAACAACAATACCAAAGTTCCATGTACATGTATAACATTGTCAGTCCAACAAACACATTATGTACCACACAGACTGTTACATATAATACCACATACTAGATCAATATCAATGCTGCATGTACATGTACAATACTGACAGTCCAACAGACACATTATAGACCACACAGACTGTTACATATAATACCACATACTAGATCATTATCAATGCTGCATGTACATGTACAATACTGACAGTCAAACAGACACATTATAGACCACACAGACTGTTTCATATAATACCAGAAACAACAATACCAAAGTTGCATGTACAACATTGTCAGTCCAACAGACACATTATAATACCACACAGACTGTTACATATAATACTCGAACAACAATACCAAAGTTGCATGTACATGTATAACATTGTCAGTCCAACATACACATTATATACCACACAGATTGTTACATATAATACCACATGTTAGATCAATATCAAAGCTGCATGTACATGTATACCATTGTCAGTCCGACAGACACATTATGTACCACACAGACTGTTACATATAATACCACATTCTAGATCTATATCAAAGCTGCATGTACATGTATACCATTGTCAGTCCAACATACACATTATGTACCACACAGACTGTTACATATAATACCACATTCTAGATCAATATCAAAGCTGCATGTACATGTATACCATTGTCAGTCCAACAGACACATTATGTTCCACACAGACTGTTACATATAATACCACATTCTAGATCAATATCAAAGCTGCATGTACATGTATAACATTGTCAGTCCAACAGACACATTATGTTCCACACAGACTGTTACATATAATACCACATTCTAGATCAATATCAAAGCTACATGTACATGTATACCATTGTCAGTCCAACAGACACATTATATACCACACAGACTGTTACATATAATACCACATACTAGATCAATATCAAAGCTACATGTACATGTATAACATTGTCAGTCCAACAAACACATTATGTACCACACAGACTGTTACATATAATACCACATACTAGATCAATATCAATGCTGCATGTACATGTACAATACTGACAGTCCAACAGACACATTATAGACCACACAGACTGTTACATATAATACCAGAAACAACAATACCAAAGTTGCATGTACAACATTGTCAGTCCAACAGACACGTTATAATACCACACAGACTGTTACATATAATACTCGAACAACAATACCAAAGTTGCATGTACATGTATAACATTGTCAGTCCAACATACACATTTAAACCACACAGATTGTTACATATAATACCACATACAACAATATCAAAGCTGCATGTACATGTATACCATTGTCAGTCCAACAGACACATTATGTACCACACAGACTGTTACATATAATACCACATACTAGATCAATATCAAAGCTGCATGTACATGTATAACATTGTCAGTCCAATAGACACATTATATACCACACAGACTGTTACATATAATACCACATACTAAATCAATATCAAAGCTACATGTTCATGTATAACATTGTCAGTCCAACATACACATTATGTATCACACAGACTGTTACATATAATACCACATACTAAATCAATATCAAAGCTGCATGTACATGTATAACATTGTCAGTCTAGCAGACACATTATGTACCACACAGACTGTTACATATAATACCACATTCTAGATCAATACCAATGCTGCATGTACATGTACAATACTGACAGTCCAACATACACATTATGTATCACACAGACTGTTACATATAATACCACATACTAAATCAATATCAAAGCTGCATGTACATGTATACCATTGTCAGTCCAACATACACATTATATACCACACAGATTGTTACATATAATACCACATTCTAGATCAATATCAAAGCTGCATGTACATGTATAACATTGTCAGTCCAACAGACACATTATATACCACACAGACTGTTACATATAATACCTCATACTAGATCAATATCAAAGCTACATGTACATGTATAACATTGTCAGTCCAACAGACACATTATATACCACACAGACTGTTACATATAATACCACATACAACAATATCAAAGCTGCATGTACATGTATAACATTGTCAGTCCAACAGACACATTATATAGCACACAGACTGTTACATATAATACCACATACAACAATATCAAAGCTACATGTACATGTATAACATTGTCAGTCCAACAGACACATTATGTACCACACAGACTGTTACATATAATACCACATGTTAGATTAATATCAAAGCTGCATGTACATGTACAACATTGTCAGTCCAACAGACACATTATATACCACACAGACTGTTACATATAATACCACAAACAACAATACCAAAGTTCCATGTACATGTATAACATTGTCAGTCCAACAAACACATTATGTACCACACAGACTGTTACATATAATACCACATACTAGATCAATATCAATGCTGCATGTACATGTACAATACTGACAGTCCAACAGACACATTATAGACCACACAGACTGTTACATATAATACCACATACTAGATCATTATCAATGCTGCATGTACATGTACAATACTGACAGTCAAACAGACACATTATAGACCACACAGACTGTTTCATATAATACCAGAAACAACAATACCAAAGTTGCATGTACAACATTGTCAGTCCAACAGACACATTATAATACCACACAGACTGTTACATATAATACTCGAACAACAATACCAAAGTTGCATGTACATGTATAACATTGTCAGTCCAACATACACATTATATACCACACAGATTGTTACATATAATACCACATGTTAGATCCAGGGTTTCCTCTGGGTGTATTTTTCTTTGGGCCATCCCTTGGGCCAAATGCATATTTTTTGGGCCAACATAAATGACATTGGGCCAATATTTCTTTTTGAGTTTTGGCCGGAAATCATTATTAATATTATATTTTCAGTACCAAGGAAAGCACACAGATTACAACAGTTATTATTATGTTCTATAATATATATTTAAACATTTGTTGAATTGATCATAGTTAATCATATTAAGATTTAACAAACTGCCATAATGTTTTTTAATGTACTACAGATCTTTCTAGAATTTTTTGTTTTTGTTATAATGGGCAAAAAACTAATATAATAAAAAAATTGTTTTAACAAAATAAATCAATCATTGGAACTCCACTAAACCACAGTACTTCCTGTTATGGAGGTGCTCCTATCAAAAGGAGGGTATTAAAGAGGAGACAGATCGTAAATATGAAAACAAAGTTCTTTCATCTGATCTCAATTTGATGCATGAAAATGATGTGTTTGGATTACAGGATGTTCTTAATAAAATAATTTCATGAAGGTAAATCCTTTCATCTATGTTTACTTCCAGTTTTTCTGATATTTACACAAGAATATTTATAATTTGGTCAACATGGTCAGAGCATGTGAATTGCGTGGCTCCCGCAGGGTTAAAAACGACCTGCGACCTGAGGGCTTTTTAAGGGCGACTTCCGACCTACACTTCATAAAATCGACCTATGCCAAAAAACGACCTGCGAACTTCACCAAAATATGCCTTTTAAAAGTGACCTTGCAACCTCAGGCCCCTTTTAAAAGCGACCTTGCGACCTGAGGGGGGTACCCTGCGGGAGCCCCAATTGCCATTTAAATCAGCTGATATAAATATAAACAATTACCTGATTGGTCAATTGTATTGGAATTGTATTGCATTCATGATTGATTTCTATCAATTAATCCTAATCAATCAGCGATGGTCAAGCACCTGTTATTTTGACCCCTTTACACAATTGACAGTTAATTAACGGTGTTAGCTTGGGTCATAAATCAATAAATAGGGCTTCATAGTGAAATTTGTTGTCAGTTTGAATGACACGAAAATGACATTGTTGATGAAAATACGGAACCAATATTTTGGGCCACTTTGTTGGGCCAAAATTATATTTTTTGGGCCAGAATTGAAAAAATAGGGCCAATGGCCCAAGTGGCCCACGCCAGCGGAAACCCTGGTTAGATCAATTTCAAAGCTGCATGTACATGTATACCATTGTCATTCCAACAGACACATTATGTACCACACAGACTGTTACATATAATACCACATTCTAGATCTATATCAAAGCTGCATGTACATGTATACCATTGTCAGTCCAACATACACATTATGTACCACACAGACTGTTACATATAATACCACATTCTAGATCAATATCAAAGCTGCATGTACATGTATACCATTGTCAGTCCAACAGACACATTATGTTCCACACAGACTGTTACATATAATACCACATTCTAGATCAATATCAAAGCTGCATGTACATGTATAACATTGTCAGTCCAACAGACACATTATGTTCCACACAGACTGTTACATATAATACCACATTCTAGATCAATATCAAAGCTACATGTACATGTATACCATTGTCAGTCCAACAGACACATTATATACCACACAGACTGTTACATATAATACCACATACTAGATCAATATCAAAGCTACATGTACATGTATAACATTGTCAGTCCAACAAACACATTATGTACCACACAGACTGTTACATATAATACCACATACTAGATCAATATCAATGCTGCATGTACATGTACAATACTGACAGTCCAACAGACACATTATAGACCACACAGACTGTTACATATAATACCAGAAACAACAATACCAAAGTTGCATGTACAACATTGTCAGTCCAACAGACACGTTATAATACCACACAGACTGTTACATATAATACTCGAACAACAATACCAAAGTTGCATGTACATGTATAACATTGTCAGTCCAACATACACATTTAAACCACACAGATTGTTACATATAATACCACATACAACAATATCAAAGCTGCATGTACATGTATACCATTGTCAGTCCAACAGACACATTATGTACCACACAGACTGTTACATATAATACCACATACTAGATCAATATCAAAGCTGCATGTACATGTATAACATTGTCAGTCCATTAGACACATTATATACCACACAGACTGTTACATATAATACCACATACTAAATCAATATCAAAGCTACATGTTCATGTATAACATTGTCAGTCCAACATACACATTATGTATCACACAGACTGTTACATATAATACCACATACTAAATCAATATCAAAGCTGCATGTACATGTATAACATTGTCAGTCTAGCAGACACATTATGTACCACACAGACTGTTACATATAATACCACATTCTAGATCAATACCAATGCTGCATGTACATGTACAATACTGACAGTCCAACATACACATTATGTATCACACAGACTGTTACATATAATACCACATACTAAATCAATATCAAAGCTGCATGTACATGTATACCATTGTCATTCCAACAGACACATTATGTACCACACAGACTGTTACATATAATACCACATTCTAGATCTATATCAAAGCTGCATGTACATGTATACCATTGTCAGTCCAACATACACATTATGTACCACACAGACTGTTACATATAATACCACATTCTAGATCAATATCAAAGCTGCATGTACATGTATACCATTGTCAGTCCAACAGACACATTATGTTCCACACAGACTGTTACATATAATACCACATTCTAGATCAATATCAAAGCTGCATGTACATGTATAACATTGTCAGTCCAACAGACACATTATGTTCCACACAGACTGTTACATATAATACCACATTCTAGATCAATATCAAAGCTACATGTACATGTATACCATTGTCAGTCCAACAGACACATTATATACCACACAGACTGTTACATATAATACCACATACTAGATCAATATCAAAGCTACATGTACATGTATAACATTGTCAGTCCAACAAACACATTATGTACCACACAGACTGTTACATATAATACCACATACTAGATCAATATCAATGCTGCATGTACATGTACAATACTGACAGTCCAACAGACACATTATAGACCACACAGACTGTTACATATAATACCAGAAACAACAATACCAAAGTTGCATGTACAACATTGTCAGTCCAACAGACACGTTATAATACCACACAGACTGTTACATATAATACTCGAACAACAATACCAAAGTTGCATGTACATGTATAACATTGTCAGTCCAACATACACATTTAAACCACACAGATTGTTACATATAATACCACATACAACAATATCAAAGCTGCATGTACATGTATACCATTGTCAGTCCAACAGACACATTATGTACCACACAGACTGTTACATATAATACCACATACTAGATCAATATCAAAGCTGCATGTACATGTATAACATTGTCAGTCCATTAGACACATTATATACCACACAGACTGTTACATATAATACCACATACTAAATCAATATCAAAGCTACATGTTCATGTATAACATTGTCAGTCCAACATACACATTATGTATCACACAGACTGTTACATATAATACCACATACTAAATCAATATCAAAGCTGCATGTACATGTATAACATTGTCAGTCTAGCAGACACATTATGTACCACACAGACTGTTACATATAATACCACATTCTAGATCAATACCAATGCTGCATGTACATGTACAATACTGACAGTCCAACATACACATTATGTATCACACAGACTGTTACATATAATACCACATACTAAATCAATATCAAAGCTGCATGTACATGTATACCATTGTCAGTCCAACATACACATTATATACCACACAGATTGTTACATATAATACCACATTCTAGATCAATATCAAAGCTGCATGTACATGTATAACATTGTCAGTCCAACAGACACATTATATACCACACAGACTGTTACATATAATACCTCATACTAGATCAATATCAAAGCTACATGTACATGTATAACATTGTCAGTCCAACAGACACATTATATACCACACAGACTGTTACATATAATACCACATACAACAATATCAAAGCTGCATGTACATGTATAACATTGTCAGTCCAACAGACACATTATATAGCACACAGACTGTTACATATAATACCACATACAACAATATCAAAGCTACATGTACATGTATAACATTGTCAGTCCAACAGACACATTATGTACCACACAGACTGTTACATATAATACCACATGTTAGATTAATATCAAAGCTGCATGTACATGTACAACATTGTCAGTCCAACAGACACATTATATACCACACAGACTGTTACATATAATACCACAAACAACAATACCAAAGTTCCATGTACATGTATAACATTGTCAGTCCAACAAACACATTATGTACCACACAGACTGTTACATATAATACCACATACTAGATCAATATCAATGCTGCATGTACATGTACAATACTGACAGTCCAACAGACACATTATAGACCACACAGACTGTTACATATAATACCACATACTAGATCATTATCAATGCTGCATGTACATGTACAATACTGACAGTCAAACAGACACATTATAGACCACACAGACTGTTTCATATAATACCAGAAACAACAATACCAAAGTTGCATGTACAACATTGTCAGTCCAACAGACACATTATAATACCACACAGACTGTTACATATAATACTCGAACAACAATACCAAAGTTGCATGTACATGTATAACATTGTCAGTCCAACATACACATTATATACCACACAGATTGTTACATATAATACCACATGTTAGATCAATATCAAAGCTGCATGTACATGTATACCATTGTCAGTCCGACAGACACATTATGTACCACACAGACTGTTACATATAATACCACATTCTAGATCTATATCAAAGCTGCATGTACATGTATACCATTGTCAGTCCAACATACACATTATGTACCACACAGACTGTTACATATAATACCACATTCTAGATCAATATCAAAGCTGCATGTACATGTATACCATTGTCAGTCCAACAGACACATTATGTTCCACACAGACTGTTACATATAATACCACATTCTAGATCAATATCAAAGCTGCATGTACATGTATAACATTGTCAGTCCAACAGACACATTATGTTCCACACAGACTGTTACATATAATACCACATTCTAGATCAATATCAAAGCTACATGTACATGTATACCATTGTCAGTCCAACAGACACATTATATACCACACAGACTGTTACATATAATACCACATACTAGATCAATATCAAAGCTACATGTACATGTATAACATTGTCAGTCCAACAAACACATTATGTACCACACAGACTGTTACATATAATACCACATACTAGATCAATATCAATGCTGCATGTACATGTACAATACTGACAGTCCAACAGACACATTATAGACCACACAGACTGTTACATATAATACCAGAAACAACAATACCAAAGTTGCATGTACAACATTGTCAGTCCAACAGACACGTTATAATACCACACAGACTGTTACATATAATACTCGAACAACAATACCAAAGTTGCATGTACATGTATAACATTGTCAGTCCAACATACACATTTAAACCACACAGATTGTTACATATAATACCACATACAACAATATCAAAGCTGCATGTACATGTATACCATTGTCAGTCCAACAGACACATTATGTACCACACAGACTGTTACATATAATACCACATACTAGATCAATATCAAAGCTGCATGTACATGTATAACATTGTCAGTCCAATAGACACATTATATACCACACAGACTGTTACATATAATACCACATACTAAATCAATATCAAAGCTACATGTTCATGTATAACATTGTCAGTCCAACATACACATTATGTATCACACAGACTGTTACATATAATACCACATACTAAATCAATATCAAAGCTGCATGTACATGTATAACATTGTCAGTCTAGCAGACACATTATGTACCACACAGACTGTTACATATAATACCACATTCTAGATCAATACCAATGCTGCATGTACATGTACAATACTGACAGTCCAACATACACATTATGTATCACACAGACTGTTACATATAATACCACATACTAAATCAATATCAAAGCTGCATGTACATGTATACCATTGTCAGTCCAACATACACATTATATACCACACAGATTGTTACATATAATACCACATTCTAGATCAATATCAAAGCTGCATGTACATGTATAACATTGTCAGTCCAACAGACACATTATATACCACACAGACTGTTACATATAATACCTCATACTAGATCAATATCAAAGCTACATGTACATGTATAACATTGTCAGTCCAACAGACACATTATATACCACACAGACTGTTACATATAATACCACATACAACAATATCAAAGCTGCATGTACATGTATAACATTGTCAGTCCAACAGACACATTATATAGCACACAGACTGTTACATATAATACCACATACAACAATATCAAAGCTACATGTACATGTATAACATTGTCAGTCCAACAGACACATTATGTACCACACAGACTGTTACATATAATACCACATGTTAGATTAATATCAAAGCTGCATGTACATGTACAACATTGTCAGTCCAACAGACACATTATATACCACACAGACTGTTACATATAATACCACAAACAACAATACCAAAGTTCCATGTACATGTATAACATTGTCAGTCCAACAAACACATTATGTACCACACAGACTGTTACATATAATACCACATACTAGATCAATATCAATGCTGCATGTACATGTACAATACTGACAGTCCAACAGACACATTATAGACCACACAGACTGTTACATATAATACCACATACTAGATCATTATCAATGCTGCATGTACATGTACAATACTGACAGTCAAACAGACACATTATAGACCACACAGACTGTTTCATATAATACCAGAAACAACAATACCAAAGTTGCATGTACAACATTGTCAGTCCAACAGACACATTATAATACCACACAGACTGTTACATATAATACTCGAACAACAATACCAAAGTTGCATGTACATGTATAACATTGTCAGTCCAACATACACATTATATACCACACAGATTGTTACATATAATACCACATGTTAGATCAATATCAAAGCTGCATGTACATGTATACCATTGTCAGTCCAACAGACACATTATGTACCACACAGACTGTTACATATAATACCACATTCTAGATCTATATCAAAGCTGCATGTACATGTATACCATTGTCAGTCCAACATACACATTATGTACCACACAGACTGTTACATATAATACCACATTCTAGATCAATATCAAAGCTGCATGTACATGTATACCATTGTCAGTCCAACAGACACATTATGTTCCACACAGACTGTTACATATAATACCACATTCTAGATCAATATCAAAGCTGCATGTACATGTATAACATTGTCAGTCCAACAGACACATTATGTTCCACACAGACTGTTACATATAATACCACATTCTAGATCAATATCAAAGCTACATGTACATGTATACCATTGTCAGTCCAACAGACACATTATATACCACACAGACTGTTACATATAATACCACATACTAGATCAATATCAAAGCTACATGTACATGTATAACATTGTCAGTCCAACAGACACATTATATACCACATAGACTGTTACATATAATACCACATACAACAATATCAAAGCTGCATGTACATGTATAACATTGTCAGTCCAACAGACACATTATGTACCACACAGACTGTTACATATAATACCACATACTAGATCAATATCAAAGCTACATGTACATGTATAACATTGTCAGTCCAACAGACACATTATGTACCACACAGACTGTTACATATAATACCACATACAACAATATCAAAGCTGCATGTACATGTATAACATAGTCAGACCAACATACACATTATATGCCTCTTGGACTGTGGCTCATAATTTCACATACTAGATGAATATCAAAGATACATGTGCATGTAAAACAATGTCAGTCCAACTGACATATTGTATACAGCATGGACTTTTGCATATAATGCTCTATGCAATAATATTAGCAGGCTACATGTACTTGTATATAGTCAGTCCAACTGTCATATTGAATACCTCTTGGACTGTAGCAAATAATTCCACATTCAACAATATCACAAATAAGACAACATGTACATGTATAACTATTCAGTCCAACTGTCATATTAAATGCCTCTTGGACTGTAGCAATATGATACCACATGCAACAATATCACAAGATAACATGTACATGTATAACATATTCAGTCCAACTGTCATATTAAATACCTATTGGACTGTAGCATGTTATACCACATATAACAATACCAAAGTTATGTGTACATGTATAACATTGTCTGTACAACTTACATATTATATACAGCATGGAATGAACAAACAGTACCACACATAAGAATATCACAAGACTTAATGAACACTGTATTTAATTGTCAGTCCAACTGACATATTATATACAGTATGGACTGCAAAACACTGAAACCACATATAAGAATATCACAAGTATGAATGTATATGTATAACATAGTCAGCCCATTACTCACAATATATACCTCTTTGACTGTAGCAAACGATACCACTAGACTATATGTACATGTATAATATTGTCAGTCCAATTGTCATTTTATACACAGCATGGGCTGCAGTGTACAGTAATACAAAGGATTATCATTGCATATGTTATGAAAAAAGCTATTCAATTGATTTGAAGTTCATGAAATATAACTGTTAATTTGAATGCTTTATTTTGTAAAGATTTGATTATTTAAGTAAATAAATATAGACATCCATAAATGCATAAAACTACATTTTTTTTTATTAATGTCTCCATGCAAAAACCATTTGGATATGAAAAGCATAAAGCAATAGAATATGACTACATGTGTGACCAGCCTATCTCTACAGTATCAATGAACCTTAATATAGTATATCATTTGGGAAATTCCACATATATTTTCATAGTTTTGTTGTATTCTTTAACATATTTTTAAAAAGGGCAGATTAATCAACCTCTGGGTGGAAGACTCAACTCAAATGCAAACAATTCACTTTTATTTTATTTTATTTGTAGGAATCTATAGAGAAAGGTGTTGACTGTGATGAAAGGGTTATTGATAATTAGATAAGTTCTAAAGGTGAGCCATTTAATGACCATCTTGGCAGATTTTTTTTTAAAGGTTAGAAAATAAAGCAATAAAAAAAATAAAACATTGGTGAAGTGGAAAATTTTTAAATTATAAGCATGTTGAATATTTAAAAAAGATCTATTCTCATCTCATGTGAAAGAGGACTGACGAGTGAACTATTCGTTGTCTTTAAGCTACTATAATTATATAAAGATCAGCAGTTAACGTATATCCATGTTGACAAATATTTTTAAATTTGTTCACTTATATTCTTTTTTTACAGTTTTTATCGCACAATTGACATTGGTGGAAGAGAAAATCCTACACTACAACATTAAAGTCAAAAGAATCAAAGATCAACTATGGTGCATCCAAGGGTTGATGAAAATAAAACATTTATCAGAATATTTTTCATGAATTGTTTAAGTCTGGCATTTGGCTTTTATCAATCATGCCAATTCTATGAAACTTATCATTTGAACAATAAATTGATTTAATCAATTTGTAATCACCTTTACATATAAGTTCACCTGGACCCAAGGTCCATGGGAGATATTTCCATTACTTGGTGTCTGTTGTCTGTTTGTTTTTCAATTATCTAATATTTTGATAGAATTTAAGGGAACTTGGTATGATTGATAGAAGCAAAGGTGTACCAAAAGGGGAATAAAATATAGTTAATCCAAAAAGACAAAGACAAAATCAGTCAACATTAAAAAACCACAACGGAAAACATAAAACAACCAAACCCCAATCAGCAATGTGAACTCAATTTGCTTAAACAAGATCCTTAGGGCATCTTGCACAAAATGTGAGTTTCAATTTTTGACCCTCCAAAAACATGGTCACTGTTACTAAAAATAGGAGATATGGTGAAATCACCTAAAAAGGCATTTAGCTCAGGAATTATATTTAATTTAAAAATTCTTAAGGTTCAAATGTTCTTTAGAATCAGAAGTTCTACCAAGAAGCAAAGAGAAATCAATGGGGCATTTTAGTGTCAAATGTATGAAAGGGCAACGTCAAAACCGGTTAATAGAACAAGAACAGCACGAGTAAATACAAAACTTAAAAAAAAAACAAATAAACCGAACAGAAATACACAAATCAAATCAAGTTGTAACAAGAATGAACTCAGGTGCTAAGGAAGAGTAAGTTGTTCCTACCTGCCAAAGTCTCCATTTAACCAAAATTTAAGATGAACCCTTTATGTGGTTTTATCCCATTTAAAGGTTGGCAATTGAGTTTGTTAAAGGTTGACAATTGAGTTTTTTGCTTATAGTGAAAACTATTGCAGTTAAAAAAAGCTTTTGCTTGCTTAAATCTTCAGCTTAAAAAAAGTTGGACTGACCCCTCTTAGGTGTTATATGGTATTTTATTCAGCTCTTTTAAGCCCAATATTTTTAATTGCAAGAAGCAAAGGTGTACAAATGGAACAATCGAATGACACAACTCCATTAGTTCTGAAAATCCGAAAGACACATCATGACCAAAAAAAAAACAACAAGACCACACAGACAGGGAGACTATAAAAACACCCCTTTATGTATGTGATAAACATCTTTTCAAAAGGGAATCTAAGATTTGCATTAAAAAATAAAGCAAGAATAGCTGCCAGTCGTACATACAATATAAGTATATGGACTGTCGCCCATTATATACTGCATATAGAAGGGGTTTTGGTCTAAGGTTTGTCAAGAAAAGCTGCCCGTCCTTCACGTGCACTATATAAGCGTATGGACTGTTGCATAGAAGGGTTGTTTATCTAAGGTTTGCCAAGAACAGCTCCCAGTCCTTCACGTGTACTATATAAGCGTATGGACTGTCGTCCACTATACTACATATAGAAGGGTTATTGATCTAAGGTTTGTCAAGAACAGCCCCTAGTCCTTAACGTGTACTATATAAGCGTATGGACTGTTGCCAATTATACTGCATATAGAAGGGTTATTGATCTAAGGTTTGTCAAGAACAGCTCCCAGTCCTTCATGTGTACTCATTATATAAGCGTATGGACTATTGCCCATTATACTACATATAGAAGTGTTGTTGGTCTAAGGTTTGTCAAGAACAGCTCCAGTCCTTCATGTGTACTCATGATATAAGCGTATGGACTATTGTTTTTTATATTACATATAGAAGGGTTATTGATCTAAGGTTTGTCAAGAACAGCTCCAAGTCCTTCACGTGTACTATATAAGCGGTTGGACTGTTTTCATTTATTATACATATAGAGATTGTTGGTCTTTGATTTGTCAGAATAGAAGTTAATGTTTATAAATGTGTCCGTTTATGGACTATTGTATGTATTATTTTCTAAAACATGTCAAAGTTTATTAGATACAAATAAAAAAAAAGTTCCAGGTAATAAATTTCGCTAAGCCTGATGCGCGTTTCGTCTTTTTAAGACTTTTCAGATGAACACTAGCCAAAATATTAAAAAAGACCAAACATTACTCAGTAATCAGATTGAATACATATTATACATAAATATATAATAATACATAAATAACATTGAATAATAAAACAAAAACTACCGAACAGGATAATAAAATTAAGATTAATATCAATCTACGTCTGGTGTCAGCAGAACCTTAGGGTGAAGACAATTAGAAATTTAAACGGATTTATAGGTTTGATATGTTCTTCAACACAAAGGTGTTGATGCTGGAGCAGGCTAACTTCGGGGACTTAACATCTCACCAGCAGCGCTATCCTTCACGGACGTTAGAAATGCAAATTGCAACAAAGTTCCATTTCCAACAAACATACACTCAGAGGACATAAGCACTGATTTTTTAAATTTAACCGATTTAGTATAGATGCAAATAATTTTTTTCAAAAACCTGAATGGTAATAAAAGACATTTTGTTCCCGAAACGGACGCCCTTTATTAAATGTTTGAAAAAAGTGTCAAATGTAACAAAATCCATAAAAAGGCCGAAAAGTTGGCTTAAAATTTCGTCTCGAATGTATATAGAACAGTATTTTTAAATTGCAGCTATAAATCCTTCACGTTTTTACACATTTAGAAAAAACGCCAAAACCTCCTATTTGCCGCAAAAATCAATTTATTTCATATTTGAACGCTTCTATTCAAATTGTTTTCGCTTTTTTGCACTGTTTGGTTATTGGTTTCCATTTTAGTCACTAAATACACCATTTATTTGGTTTTATAATATATTCAAGAATATGCCCAAACGACATGATGTCCCGTCATCGTAAAGTATTTCACCGTAAAGTTCCTTAAACCTGAAGGTAAACATGTAAGTATGACACCCTCCTTGTTCTGTGAACAATCCACTATGAAGTTAATGAGCAACTTCATTGTGATTCTTGTTCATACCCTGATGTATATGCGTTAAAAGTTTCATGATGATACCATACTTTCTTCGTTGTAAAGTAGCTTAAACTAAAAGGTAATCTTGATGGACGGACGAACGGACATACGAACAAATCCGAATTATTTGTCTCTCCACTTTCGAAGACAGAGAAGAAAAATGTGCACCTTAATTAGTTTGTGTATTTAGCCCTGACATGCAAACAAAACTATCAATAATATACCAAATAGAAAGATTTGATGGAACAAAAATGTATCAAACCAAATTATCAATTAACGGGAATTCTTACCATTTACGCAGGAACATCAAAAGGAGTACTAGACCTTTTAAATCTAAATTTTAAAATGAAAAATATCGTCTTATTGGAAATCAATCACAGCGTCAGTTATTAACAAAATTAAGAATAAGTGATCATATAGATCAGGGGCCATGTAAACGAAGGTGTCTTAGGATTAGGATATGTCTAAGGATGGTCTTTGGACAAGTCTCAGTCCGAAGTCGTGATATTGAAGGCATCCTAAATAAGGACATGTCCCAATTTTGGTCCTAAATTTAGGATGTGAAAACTGTTGTCCTAAGACCATCCTTGTGCCTTTCAACGAAAAAAAGTGTCTGAAATTTGTCTTATCTCACTGAATTAGGGTTGTATCATATGTGACCAAACTCTCATTTTTTGATATTTTACTTTCTAAATAAAAAAAAAATGTTTTCCATTTCCAAATATCTACCCATTCATTAACCCTAATATATTTAGTTTAAACATATTTATTTACCCTGGATTGGGAAACAAGCTTAATGCTTATGTAAATCCCTCTCCAGCTAGCAGATTGCGAGTGTGGCCTTTGTAGCGGCCCCCATTGAGCCTACTCTTATCGAACTCTACAAAGGGGTTTTTAACGTGCATGGGGTATTGCTCTCCCATACACGGGACAACCTTTTTTCGTCCCTTCCGAAGGACTAGCATTGGTTCTTGAGACCATCCTCGCAAATGGTGTCAAGAGAGAGTCGGAAAATAGGTTCATGAAATTTTCACCCCTGACGAGGATCGAACCACGAACCACGGTGTTAGTAGCCCGACGCGTTAACCACTACACCACCGGCTCTAATATATTTGATATTGTTCGTCTGTCTTAAAGCAAATATTCTAATGTATGTAGACTTTTCACAATTCAAAATAAATAGTGCCCGTGGATATTTGCTCCCAAACAAAAGGATTTGCATTTGTTTTTAGACATAAGTGCAAGGTGCAAACAAAGCTAATGAAAACATATAGTTTTAATTAATGATACTGCAATCGTTTTATACTTTAAAAAACAAAGGTTTCGAAATAAAAAAAAAACCGTTAACATATATTTTATATTCATAAATCATTTGTTAATGTAAAACAAAAACCTTCCCTTTTTTCAGATGCCTTTATATTGGCTTAAATGTATAACATATGGCTATATAGGATTATCCTATATTCGATTAATTATTATTTATTGTGATCCTAAGATGGCTTCGTTTTACATCCTAGGACGTGTCTAAGGATGATCCTTTCTATATCCTTTTTTTCAGTCCTAAGACATAGTTTAGGACATAGCTTAGGATAGCTTCATTAACCCGGCCCCAGATAAAGAGGGTTAGAAGTTAAAGATCGTGTATGTAAAGTTTGTAATTCAAATCTTGTAGAAGAAGAATTACACTTTTTTACCGAATGTAACATCTATGAAAATGAACGTAAAGATTTATTTGCTTAAATAATATCCAAAAAAATATAAGAATTTTGAATATCTCTCAAACAAAAAAAAAATTTATACATCAACCTTTCATAATATTAGAAACCAAATATAAATTTTTATAATCATTATTATTAATATAGGATCAGTGTGTTTCCTCAAGAAATATGTCATGGGGCTAACAGTAGTTGTTGTTTGTTTCTTTTTCCTTTAATAAACACAATTGTTTTATCATCGTTTTCATTATGATTATCATTTAACTATAATTTTACCAATCATACAAACGTTTAAAGTTTACTTATTTCGTTTAACTTTATTTTATTGTTCATATTTATATTTATATTTAAAATGATTATATGCTCAATATTGGGCGCAATGTTTTGCAAATAAAATCTCTTGTATCTTGTACGCCAGTCTTACATATTAGATGCGTGTACAGTCGTACATAATTTAATTCAACTTATCCACTTCATTTTGAATTTTGCTTTAAACCAAACGTCTTTGACAAGAGCTGTTATTTAGCAAAAATTCTCACGCGTATATGATAAAAAAATATATAATATTTTGAAAAAAAGGATCGTACATACTAATAAGTTACATGATGATTAATTTATGGCAACTTGAAACAACTTACAATAAATCGCAACATATTCAAAAAAATTGCAGACGATGTAAAATTGTTTCACAAGTCAAAGCAAATATGAAAAGCTGATTTCGACATAACGTTAACCTACTGTAACAGATCCAGAGGAGGGCGGAGGGGGCGTACGCCACATTTAATCGGGAAATATTAATTTTTGTGTAAAATTGAAAAATCTGTCAAAGTCAAAAATGGCTGGATTCCGTTTAACAGGAAGTAGGTGAGCGACATACCTGAAATCGTATCCCACGTTATCGGACCCCACCCTGATGCTGTATACCAAATATCAAGTGGCTGTGATTAGTTGCTGAGAAAACTGTTACGAAAATTTCTTCCCCGCCCGCACGCCGCCCGCCATTTTATTACCCGGATTTTTCACTCCGTGAAATCCGACCAAAAACTACTATACATTTGACATTTTTTCAATTACGCCCACCCCTTTTCATTGGACTCTGGAATCGTCCCTGTGTTTGCATCTTTATATAAAGGAAGAAAGCTTAAAAACAGCAGGTATTTCATATGAAGACGCAGCCTCCATATTCCAGCCGCAACTTAGAGATCAACAAGAGAAAACAGTTAAGCAACAGTCGTCATTGATCGCCGCATTGCATTTGCCTCATGCCAAAAAAAATATACGTAGAACAATTCATATGATATTATAAGATTTAACCAACTTGTTCTCCTCATAACCTTCATTTGACATTTTACAAGTATTTTTTTAACCATAAAAAATACCATAAGGACGTATCCTGTCCATTTAAACCCTTTTTTTCAAAGTTCAAATTATACAATTAAAATCTATGGATACAGGAATCACTAGAAATTGAAGTAATGCCTTAGTACCGTTATGAACCAAGTGAACCTTAAATATCAATTACAAAAATAAGAAGTTAGGAATGTATGGTTTCCTAGATATATGAACTTGAACAATAAAGAAACCAACACAAACAGTTTTCATACAAACATTTCAAATTTTGTTGCTTGAACCTGTATCAAACCAGGACCATTCTACTTTAAACCAATTTCTTTCAATTTAAACTTTGTTTACTTATATATAGCGGCTTCTCTTTTTGAACAGATAAAATTGATCATCACTGATCGCTAAATTTCTTGCTACCTTTCTTGAATCAATAGTCACTTTTTATATCTGGATTTGAATTGATAATCGTGCATGTTTTCACATAATATGATAAAAATGAAAGATTTAAAAAGCTTCAGAAATAATTGTGAGGCCTTTCCAAACATGAAACATTTCTATTTCCCCCATTTCAACACACTTAAGATGCGTTTTATGGTAAACTTAACAGTGAGGTTTAAAGAGAATGTTTATGTGGCCAATCATTCTTATTGAAAAACAATAATACTGATAATCAAAGAAAAGCGTTTCTTTTCTTTGATTATTGGTGTCATAATTAAACCGTGGTTGTATAAATAAAGGTGATAACAAAATAACCAAACTTGGAGGATCAATCTCAATGTCAAAGAGAAAAGACAAAACATTGAAGACACACCGGTAAAATTAAAGATCGCAATGGTCCTGACTTGGTACAGGCATTTCAAATGAAATGGTGGGTTAAACCAGATTTTATTGCGCGCGAAACCTCACTCTGCAATTGTGAACTTAGGGTCCGATATTGACACAAAACGAAGAACGGTTGCGAAGACACAAAAGGGAAAATAAGATAATTAGATAATAAGATGCCATCTCAGTACAACAATTAGCAAAACACTAATCAAAACAATCACTAAACCATTATGTTTAACAAAACTTTTAATTTTTCCAATGGTTGATAACGAAGGAATTTTTTAGGAACTGTATGAGATGGATTTTTCTTGTAACCTTGGTCTAACAGTCGGCCATGGAGATATATAAAAATCAGAAAAAAAAAAATTGTACAAGCCCTGGCATATTCAATATGTTGTGAAATATAAGCACCGTGAGCAGGTAAAGTAGGTATGTTGATTTCAAGGTTAGGAAAATTAATCATAATTCAAAGTCGTCTCAATTATCGTTATTTTTTCTACTGAGATTACATCTCTGGTCATATTCGAGATGCAAATTCAAGAATAATCTGCAACTGGATTCGGTGGTTTCCTTAATCTCCGGCGGATATAACAAAGGTTTCCATCTACCAATCGAAGCGTTGTTTACAGGGAGAGGACATTAAGTGAGTTTAAAGAACCTCGTCTCTTTCATCTTATTGTTCTTTAAGAGTTCTTGAAGATATCTAGTCTCGTAAGATTATAAAAACATATCGGCGAGGAAAGGAGCACAATTTGCGCCCATTGGAATGCCAAATTTTTGTTGACAAATTTCTCCTCCAAATGTGACAAATACAGAGAATCTCCACACTGGTTACTTTAACATTAACACTTTTAATAGACATCTATTAAAATGACATTGTCAAATATGCGTTGGGTCCGTCAACTAATTCTACTATTTCTATCGAAGTGCATGTATTCTAATAGTGAAAAGCTTCAGACAAATAACCTTCCATATGAGGTATCGTAGTAACGGCCCGTAAACGTACGTATGCAGGACTGAAAGCTAACATACAGAAACCTTAAAGCATGAAAACTTTGATATGTGGTATCGTGAACAACAGTCCATACACGTACATAGTATGTATGCAGGACTGACATCTATCCATGACAAACCTTAAATCATAAACACTTTTATATGTTGCATTCATTGTGAACAACAGTCCATACAAGTGCATAGTGTGTATGCAGGACTGACATCTATTCATGACAAACCTTATATCACAGACAATTTTATATGTGGTATTGTGAACAACAGTCCATACAAGTACATAGTATGTATGCAGGACTGATATTTATTTGTGACAAACCTTAAATCATAAACACTTTTATATGTTGTAGTATTGTGAACAACAATCCATACACGTACATAGTATGTATGCAGGACTGACAGCTACTCTTGACAAACCTTAAATCAAGAACACTTTTATATGTGGTATTGTGAACAACAGTCCATACAAGAGCATAGTGTGTATGCAGGATTGACATCTATTCATGGCAAACCTTAAATCATAGACAATATTATATGTGGTATTGTGAACAACAGTCCATACAAGTGCATAGTATGTATGTATGACTGACAGCTATTCTTGACAAACCTCAAATCATAAGTTCTTTTATATGTGGTATTGTGAACAACAGTCCATACACGTACATAGTATGTATCCAGGACTGACAGCTACTCTTGACAAACTTTAAATCATAAACACTTTTATATGTGGTATTGTGAACAACAGTCCATACACGTACATAGTATGTATGTATGCAGGACTGACAGCTACTCTTGACAAACCTTAAATCATAAACTCTTTTATATTTTGTTTTGTAACGATAGTCCATATACAAATATAGTATGTAAGAAAGACTGGCAGCAATTATAAGTAAATCAAGCCCTGGCATCTTTGTTTTTATTGTACTATGCCCTTCATATTCATATAGTGTGGTATTTTCTTTTGGTTAGAGTGTCTTTGATTAGTCTTGTATAGAAGAAAAAGCGTGTTAGGCTTATCGAACTTTGTAACCTTGAACTTCTCTGTACTGAAAAATATCAAGTCAGGTAGTAATTAAAATGGATTCAATGGACCATTTGATAAGTAATTATTAGACAATGAATGGGTGAGAACCATTTAAATTTGTACTAAATTGATATGCTTCAAGATTTCATACAAACAACATGTGCGTCATGGATCACCAACTTTACTGACCTAATATTAGACCTCTTCCTCCTCTTAAGACAAATGACAAAACTTGAGGCTTCATTTAAATTCACCTTAAAAAGGTACCACTATTTAGAAATTAGGTGTAACAGTAAAATGCATCATTATATGAACGGAAAAAGAATAATGTGGTATTTTATTGCAAAAATGTGCCCTAAAGCAGCTGAACAAAACATACAATAAGATGAGTTAATAAAAATATTTTTCAAGATCAATTAAATTTTCCAGATCCATATTTGTCAATTTCATAAAAAAAACAGTACAAACAAGCAAATAAATGATATTTTTAACAAATTCTTGTTTGAATCAAAATATTGTTGATCTCATCTATGATCCTTTAATGTTGAAATGCACACTTTGTTTCTTCCACCACTGTCAGCTGTGCTATGGAATACTGTAAAAAAAGAAAAGAAGTAAACATATTGCAAAACCCTTCTATTTGCCAAACACAGTGTTATAAACTTACTGTGATTTTGTTGAATTAGAATAGCCTAAGTCAACAAATAAAAATTAAAACATTAATTTAATACCACTATTTCCAAAAAATGAAACACAGACATTTCAAAGAAGTTGTTTTAAAGTTGTTTATGTTGTTGAAATATTTCTTAGATGATTACTGGTATTGATTGTTTACCATTTTACAATTTAGTTTTTGAAGAAATTAAAACAAAAAATCTTACCAAGAAGTGATCACTGTATTCATTCCTGTGGCCTTTCTGGGATTCAAACTAGACAATTTCCTGACCTTGGAACTGTTGTGCTGCTGTAGTAACCCTATAAGTAATAATAAAAATAAATGTTTGTTTCATAACACAACATGTAGCAGTCAATTGTTGAAGTTTTAATTCTGATTCATATAATATCAGAGTGGTAGTTGGACTGGCAATGTTCCACATGTAATGTAGCCTTATTGGTGATATAAATGTATGTGGTAATTTTTGATACAATCCAATAGGTATAAATTATGTCAGTTAGACTGACAAGTTTATACAGTCACGTACATGTAGCCTAATGATATTGTTGTATAGGGAACTATATGCTACAGTCTATGCTGTATATAATATGTTAGTTGGGCTGGTAATGTTGTATTTGTACATGCAGTCTTGTGATATTTTTATATGTGGTATTTGGAAAACAGTCTTAGAGGTATATAATGTGTGTGTTGGAATGACAATGTTATAAATGTACATGTAACTTTGGTATTGTTGTGTGTGGTATTATATGTAACAGTCCATGTGGTATTAAATGTGTCTGCTGGACTGACAATGTTATAAATGTACATACAGCTTTGATATTGATCTTGTATGTGGTATTATATGTAACAGTCTGTGTGGTATATAATGTGTCTGTTGGACTGTCAGTATTGTACATGTACATGCAGCATTGGTATTGATCTAGTACATGTATGTGGTATTATACATAACAGTCTGTGTGGCACATAATGTGTCTGTTGGACTGACAATGTTATACATGTACATGCAACTTTGGTATAGATCTAGTATGTGGTATTATATGTAACAGTCTGTGTGGTATACAATGTGTCTGCTGGACTGACAATGTTATAAATGTACATGCAGCTTTGATATTGATTAAGTATGTGGTATTACATGTAACAGTCTGTGTGGTACATAATGTGTCTATTGCACTGACAATGGTATACATAAACATGCAGCTTTGATATTGATCTAGTATGTGGTATTACATGTAACAGTCTGTGTGGTATATAATGTGTCTGTTGGACTGACAATGGTATACATGTACATGCAGCTTTGATATTGATCTAGTATGTGGTATTATATGTAACAGTCCGTGTGGAACATAATGTGTCTGTTGGACTGACAATGTTATACATGTACATGTAGCTTTGGTATTGATATAGTATGTGGTATTATACATGTATGTAGCAGTCTGTGTGGTACATAATGTGTATGTTGGACTGACAATGGTATACATGTACATGCAGCTTTGATATTGATCTAGAATGTGGTATTATATGTAACAGTCTGTGTGGTACATAATGTGTATGTTGAACTGACAATGTAATACATGTACATGCAGCTTTGATATAGATCTAGTATGTGGTATTATATGTAACAGTCTGTGTGGAACATAATGTGTCTGTTGGACTGACAATGGTATACATGTACATGCAGCTTTGATATTGATCTAGAATGTGGTATTATATGTAACAGTCTGTGTGGTACATAATGTGTATGTTGGACTGACAATGTTATACGTGTACATGCAGCTTTGATATAGATCTAGTATATGGTATTATATGTAACAGTCTGTGTGGAACATAATGTGTCTGTTGGACTGACAATGGTATACATGTACATGCAGCTTTGATATTGATCTAGAATGTGGTATTATATGTAACAGTCTGTGTGGTACATAATGTGTATGTTGGACTGACAATGTTATACATGTACATGCAGCTATGATATTGATCTAGAATGTGGTATTATATGTAACAGTCTGTGTAGTATATAATGTGTCTGATGGACTGACAATGTTATACATGTACATGCAGCTTTGGTATTGATCTAGTATGTTGTATTATATGTATCAGTCTGTGTGGTACATAATGTGTCTGTTGGACTGACCATGTTATACATGTACATGCAGCTTTGATATTGATCTAATATGTGGTATTATATGTAACAGTCTGTGTGGTAGATAATGTGTATGTTGGACTGACAATGTTATACATGTACATGCAACTTTGGTATTGTTGTTCAGGTATTATAAGTCACAGTCTGTGTGGTATTATAACGTGTCTGTTGGACTGACAATGTTGTTCATGTACAAGCAACTTTGGTATTGTTGTTTGTGGTATTATATGTAACAGTCTGTGTGGTAAATAATGTGTCTGTTGGACTGTCAGTATTGTACATGTACATGCAGCATTGGTATTGATCTAGTATGTGGTATTATATGTAACAGTCTGTGTGGTACATAATGTGTCTGTTGGACTGACAATAATATACATGTACATGCAACTTTGGTATTGTTGTTTGTGGTATTATATGTAACAGTCTGTGTGGTATATAATGTGTCTGTTGGACTGACAATGTTGTACATGTACATGCAGCTTTGGTATTGATCTAGTATGTGGTATTATACATGTATGTAGCAGTCTGTGTGGTATATAATGTGTCTGTTGGACTGACAATGTTATACATGTACATGCAGCATTGGTATTGATCTAGTATGTGGTATTATATGTAACAGTCTGTAAGGTATATAATGTGTCTGTTGGACTGACAATGTTATACATGTACATGCAACTTTGATATAGATCTACATGTAGTATGTGGTATTATATGTAACAGTCTGTGTGGTACATAATGTGTCTGTTGGACTGACAATGTTATACATGAACATGTAGCTTTAATATTGATTTAGTATGTGGTATTATATGTAACAGTCCGTGTGGAACATAATGTGTCTGTTGGACTGACAATGGTATACATGTACATTCAGCTTTGATATTGATCTAGAATGTGGTATTATATGTAACAGTCTGTGTGGTACATAATGTGTATGTTGAACTGACAATGTTATACATGTACACGCAGCTTTGATATAGATCTAGTATGTGGTATTATATGTAACAGTCTGTGTGGTACATAATGTGTCTGTTGGACTGACAATGGTATACATGTACATGCAGCTTTGATATTGATCTAGAATGTGGTATTATATGTAACAGTCTGTGTGGTACATAATGTGTATGTTGAACTGACAATGTTATACATGTACATGCAGCTTTGATATAGATCTAGTATGTGGTATTATATGTAACAGTCTGTGTGGAACATAATGTGTCTGTTGGACTGACAATGGTATACATGTACATGCAGCTTTGATATTGATCTAGAATGTGGTATTATATGTAACAGTCTGTGTGGTACATAATGTGTATGTTGGACTGACAATGTTATACGTGTACATGCAGCTTTGATATAGATCTAGTATGTGGTATTATATGTAACAGTCTGTGTGGAACATAATGTGTGTGTTGGACTGACAATGGTATACATGTACATGCAGCTTTGATATTGATCTAGAATGTGGTATTATATGTAACAGTCTGTGTGGTACATAATGTGTATGTTGGACTGACAATGTTATACATGTACATGCAGCTATGATATTGATCTAGAATGTGGTATTATATGTAACAGTCTGTGTAGTACATAATGTGTCTGATGGACTGACAATGTTATACATGTACATGCAGCTTTGGTATTGATCTAGTATGTTGTATTATATGTATCAGTCTGTGTGGTACATAATGTGTCTGTTGGACTGACCATGTTATACATGTACATGCAGCTTTGATATTGATCTAATATGTGGTATTATATGTAACAGTCTGTGTGGTAGATAATGTGTATGTTGGACTGACAATGTTATACATGTACATGCAACTTTGGTATTGTTGTTCAGGTATTATATGTAACAGTCTGTGTGGTATTATAACGTGTCTGTTGGACTGACAATGTTGTTCATGTACAAGCAACTTTGGTATTGTTGTTTGTGGTATTATATGTAACAGTCTGTGTGGTAAATAATGTGTCTGTTGGACTGTCAGTATTGTACATGTACATGCAGCATTGGTATTGACCTAGTATGTGGTATTATACATGCATGTAGCAGTCTGTGTGGTATATAATGTGTCTGTTGGACTGACAATGTTATACATGTACATGCAGCATTGGTATTGATCTAGTATGTGGTATTATATGTAACAGTCTGTAAGGTATATAATGTGTCTGTTGGACTGACAATGTTATACATGTACATGCAACTTTGATATAGATCTACATGTAGTATGTGGTATTATATGTAACAGTCTGTGTGGTACATAATGTGTCTGTTGGACTGACAATGTTATACATGAACATGTAGCTTTGATATTGATTTAGTATGTGGTATTATATGTAACAGTCCGTGTGGAACATAATGTGTCTGTTGGACTGACAATGGTATACATGTACATGCAGCTTTGATATTGATCTAGAATGTGGTATTATATGTAACAGTCTGTGTGGTACATAATGTGTATGTTGAACTGACAATGTTATACATGTACACGCAGCTTTGATATAGATCTAGTATGTGGTATTATATGTAACAGTCTGTGTGGTACATAATGTGTCTGTTGGACTGACAATGGTATACATGTACATGCAGCTTTGATATTGATCTAGAATGTGGTATTATATGTAACAGTCTGTGTGGTACATAATGTGTATGTTGAACTGACAATGTTATACATGTACATGCAGCTTTGATATAGATCTAGTATGTGGTATTATATGTAACAGTCTGTGTGGAACATAATGTGTCTGTTGGACTGACAATGGTATACATGTACATGCAGCTTTGATATTGATCTAGAATGTGGTATTATATGTAACAGTCTGTGTGGTACATAATGTGTATGTTGGACTGACAATGTTATACGTGTACATGCAGCTTTGATATAGATCTAGTATGTGGTATTATATGTAACAGTCTGTGTGGAACATAATGTGTGTGTTGGACTGACAATGGTATACATGTACATGCAGCTTTGATATTGATCTAGAATGTGGTATTATATGTAACAGTCTGTGTGGTACATAATGTGTATGTTGGACTGACAATGTTATACATGTACATGCAACTTTGGTATTGTTGTTCAGGTATTATAAGTCACAGTCTGTGTGGTATTATAACGTGTCTGTTGGACTGACAATGTTGTTCATGTACAAGCAACTTTGGTATTGTTGTTTGTGGTATTATATGTAACAGTCTGTGTGGTAAATAATGTGTCTGTTGGACTGTCAGTATTGTACATGTACATGCAGCATTGGTATTGATCTAGTATGTGGTATTATATGTAACAGTCTGTGTGGTACATAATGTGTCTGTTGGACTGACAATAATATACATGTACATGCAACTTTGGTATTGTTGTTTGTGGTATTATATGTAACAGTCTGTGTGGTATATAATGTGTCTGTTGGACTGACAATGTTGTACATGTACATGCAGCTTTGGTATTGATCTAGTATGTGGTATTATACATGTATGTAGCAGTCTGTGTGGTATATAATGTGTCTGTTGGACTGACAATGTTATACATGTACATGCAGCATTGGTATTGATCTAGTATGTGGTATTATATGTAACAGTCTGTAAGGTATATAATGTGTCTGTTGGACTGACAATGTTATACATGTACATGCAACTTTGATATAGATCTACATGTAGTATGTGGTATTATATGTAACAGTCTGTGTGGTACATAATGTGTCTGTTGGACTGACAATGTTATACATGAACATGTAGCTTTGATATTGATTTAGTATGTGGTATTATATGTAACAGTCCGTGTGGAACATAATGTGTCTGTTGGACTGACAATGGTATACATGTACATTCAGCTTTGATATTGATCTAGAATGTGGTATTATATGTAACAGTCTGTGTGGTACATAATGTGTATGTTGAACTGACAATGTTATACATGTACACGCAGCTTTGATATAGATCTAGTATGTGGTATTATATGTAACAGTCTGTGTGGTACATAATGTGTCTGTTGGACTGACAATGGTATACATGTACATGCAGCTTTGATATTGATCTAGAATGTGGTATTATATGTAACAGTCTGTGTGGTACATAATGTGTATGTTGAACTGACAATGTTATACATGTACATGCAGCTTTGATATAGATCTAGTATGTGGTATTATATGTAACAGTCTGTGTGGAACATAATGTGTCTGTTGGACTGACAATGGTATACATGTACATGCAGCTTTGATATTGATCTAGAATGTGGTATTATATGTAACAGTCTGTGTGGTACATAATGTGTATGTTGGACTGACAATGTTATACGTGTACATGCAGCTTTGATATAGATCTAGTATGTGGTATTATATGTAACAGTCTGTGTGGAACATAATGTGTGTGTTGGACTGACAATGGTATACATGTACATGCAGCTTTGATATTGATCTAGAATGTGGTATTATATGTAACAGTCTGTGTGGTACATAATGTGTATGTTGGACTGACAATGTTATACATGTACATGCAGCTATGATATTGATCTAGAATGTGGTATTATATGTAACAGTCTGTGTAGTACATAATGTGTCTGATGGACTGACAATGTTATACATGTACATGCAGCTTTGGTATTGATCTAGTATGTTGTATTATATGTATCAGTCTGTGTGGTACATAATGTGTCTGTTGGACTGACCATGTTATACATGTACATGCAGCTTTGATATTGATCTAATATGTGGTATTATATGTAACAGTCTGTGTGGTAGATAATGTGTATGTTGGACTGACAATGTTATACATGTACATGCAACTTTGGTATTGTTGTTCAGGTATTATATGTAACAGTCTGTGTGGTATTATAACGTGTCTGTTGGACTGACAATGTTGTTCATGTACAAGCAACTTTGGTATTGTTGTTTGTGGTATTATATGTAACAGTCTGTGTGGTAAATAATGTGTCTGTTGGACTGTCAGTATTGTACATGTACATGCAGCATTGGTATTGACCTAGTATGTGGTATTATACATGCATGTAGCAGTCTGTGTGGTATATAATGTGTCTGTTGGACTGACAATGTTATACATGTACATGCAGCATTGGTATTGATCTAGTATGTGGTATTATATGTAACAGTCTGTAAGGTATATAATGTGTCTGTTGGACTGACAATGTTATACATGTACATGCAACTTTGATATAGATCTACATGTAGTATGTGGTATTATATGTAACAGTCTGTGTGGTACATAATGTGTCTGTTGGACTGACAATGTTATACATGAACATGTAGCTTTGATATTGATTTAGTATGTGGTATTATATGTAACAGTCCGTGTGGAACATAATGTGTCTGTTGGACTGACAATGGTATACATGTACATGCAGCTTTGATATTGATCTAGAATGTGGTATTATATGTAACAGTCTGTGTGGTACATAATGTGTATGTTGAACTGACAATGTTATACATGTACACGCAGCTTTGATATAGATCTAGTATGTGGTATTATATGTAACAGTCTGTGTGGTACATAATGTGTCTGTTGGACTGACAATGGTATACATGTACATGCAGCTTTGATATTGATCTAGAATGTGGTATTATATGTAACAGTCTGTGTGGTACATAATGTGTATGTTGAACTGACAATGTTATACATGTACATGCAGCTTTGATATAGATCTAGTATGTGGTATTATATGTAACAGTCTGTGTGGAACATAATGTGTCTGTTGGACTGACAATGGTATACATGTACATGCAGCTTTGATATTGATCTAGAATGTGGTATTATATGTAACAGTCTGTGTGGTACATAATGTGTATGTTGGACTGACAATGTTATACGTGTACATGCAGCTTTGATATAGATCTAGTATGTGGTATTATATGTAACAGTCTGTGTGGAACATAATGTGTGTGTTGGACTGACAATGGTATACATGTACATGCAGCTTTGATATTGATCTAGAATGTGGTATTATATGTAACAGTCTGTGTGGTACATAATGTGTATGTTGGACTGACAATGTTATACATGTACATGCAGCTATGATATTGATCTAGAATGTGGTATTATATGTAACAGTCTGTGTAGTACATAATGTGTCTGATGGACTGACAATGTTATACATGTACATGCAGCTTTGGTATTGATCTAGTATGTTGTATTATATGTATCAGTCTGTGTGGTACATAATGTGTCTGTTGGACTGACCATGTTATACATGTACATGCAACTTTGGTATTGTTGTTCAGGTATTATATGTAACAGTCTGTGTGGTATTATAACGTGTCTGTTGGACTGACAATGTTGTTCATGTACAAGCAACTTTGGTATTGTTGTTTGTGGTATTATATGTAACAGTCTGTGTGGTAAATAATGTGTCTGTTGGACTGTCAGTATTGTACATGTACATGCAGCATTGGTATTGATCTAGTATGTGGTATTATACATGCATGTAGCAGTCTGTGTGGTATATAATGTGTCTGTTGGACTGACAATGTTATACATGTACATGCAGCATTGGTATTGATCTAGTATGTGGTATTATATGTAACAGTCTGTGTGGAACATAATGTGTCTGTTGGACTGACAATGGTATACATGTACATGCAGCTTTGATATTGATCTAGTATGTGGTATTATATGTAACAGTCTGTGTGGAACATAATGTGTGTGTTGGACTGACAATGGTATACATGTACATGCAGCTTTGATATTGATCTAGAATGTGGTATTATATGTAACAGTCTGTGTGGTACATAATGTGTCTGTTGGACTGACAATGGTATACATGTACATGCAGCTTTGATATTGATCTAGTATGTGGTATTATATGTAACAGTCTGTGTGGAACATAATGTGTGTGTTGGACTGACAATGGTATACATGTACATGCAGCTTTGATATTGATCTAGAATGTGGTATTATATGTAACAGTCTGTGTGGTACATAATGTGTATGTTGGACTGACAATGTTATACATGTACATGCAGCTTTGATATTGATCTAGAATGTGGTATTATATGTAACAGTCTGTGTGGTACATAATGTGTATGTTGGACTGACAATGTTATACATGTACATGCAGCTATGATATTGATCTAGAATGTGGTATTATATGTAACAGTCTGTGTAGTACATAATGTGTCTGATGGACTGACAATGTTATACATGTACATGCAGCTTTGATATTGATCTAATATGTGGTATTATATGTAACAGTCTGTGTGGTAGATAATGTGTATGTTGGACTGACAATGTTATACATGTACATGCAACTTTGGTATTGTTGTTCAGGTATTATATGTAACAGTCTGTGTGGTATTATAACGTGTCTGTTGGACTGACAATGTTGTTCATGTACAAGCAACTTTGGTATTGTTGTTTGTGGTATTATATGTAACAGTCTGTGTGGTAAATAATGTGTCTGTTGGACTGTCAGTATTGTACATGTACATGCAGCATTGGTATTGATCTAGTATGTGGTATTATACATGCATGTAGCAGTCTGTGTGGTATATAATGTGTCTGTTGGACTGACAATGTTATACATGTACATGCAGCATTGGTATTGATCTAGTATGTGGTATTATATGTAACAGTCTGTAAGGTATATAATGTGTCTGTTGGACTGACAATGTTATACATGTACATGCAACTTTGATATAGATCTACATGTAGTATGTGGTATTATATGTAACAGTCTGTGTAGTACATAATGTGTCTGTTGGACTGACAATGTTATACATGTACATGTAGCTTTGATATTGATCTAGTAAGTGGTATGCCACAGTCCAAGTGTAATATAATGTGTGTGTTGGACTGAACGTTATACATGTAGCATTGTGATTTTGTTGTTTATGGCTATACATGTATATGCTACAGTCCATGGGATATATAATGTGTCTGTTACACTGACAATGCTTTATTTTTTCATGACATTGTTGTTTTTTTTCTAGTTTTTGCTGTGGTATATGTTGCATATTTATTTTTCCTAACCTAGTCGAAACAAGATATATAAATACTGTTATGTGTACCTTTTTGTTCTGAGTAGTGTCCAACTTCATTTTATACATTCATGAAGTGTTTCTTGTAACTCTTTGCCAGAGAGTTGTTGTGGTACTGCAGGTACCCTACAAAAAAGACATGGCTGTTAAGTAATGCATGTAGCAGTTAGTTGTATTATGAAATGTGGGTCGAACAATTATTACACAGGGTTTTTCTATTTAGGTCCCATATAATTCTGAGATTTTTATATGAGACCTTAAATACACAAATATGTGTTATGCTCTTCATATAAGGGTGGGGGGGTAAGAGGGGGTCTCATGGCCGACTTCTGTAGAAATAAAACACTAAATCCCGCACTCCAGGAAAATTACTGGTGCAAAAAAAAAACAACATAAAAATCCAGAATTCCCACAGTTTTATGGGTTAAATTGGGAATTTCGGGTGAAAAATAGGCCTTTCCCGCTGTCCTGTAAATCGAAAGTGACTCCAAAACCAATCGTAAAAAGAAATCCCCTGCAAGTTCTTGCACAGTTGGTTATGAGTAAAGGTCATGATCGACTGGCACGAGTTCAAATAATAAAAAAATTGCAAATTATGTTTACGGGGGCGGATCCAGAGGTTCGCGTAAGGGGGGTGTAATTGCTAAAAATGTCAGATTTGGATTAAAATTTGAAGTTGCTTGGTTTTTATACAGAAAAAAATAAAATCTATCAATTAAATATTACCCCCCCCCCCCCCCCCCCCCCTCCGCCCCCTCTGAATCCACAACTGGTTTATGAGTTCGATTATAACATTGTTGATTTTTCAAAATTTGTCAAAAATGTTCGTAATATACTTTCATGAGTTCCTGCAAGTAAGCAAGAATAACGAGTTATTGCAAGTCATTGCAAAATACCAGTTGCAAGCTCATAAGGGAAAGCCATAAAATGTGCAATAAAAACAGGTGTAATGAAGATACTGTTTTATATGTGACATGTGTGAGGTTGCTCTTGGTGTCGATTTCTAATTAGCAGTTAATGGTACTCTTGCTTTTATCGCGTATGTTGTTCATATTTTCCTTATTAAACATCCCCTGTAAATGTAGTCAAAGTCACTTTTAAAATGTTTCTCATCATTCCATCAACATTCCCTTTATTGACCTTTACTCTTTTCTAATTTTCAAATTGGAGAATTCCCCCATGAAACAACACATCTGATTGGTCATTATAAATTGACGTCACAGTCCTACAGTCCAGTCCTACAAGCTTTTTTACGTATTTTAATAACTCTAGACTGTAGGGTATATGTTCCAGTTAATTGTTAAATTGTTAAAATTTTACCGTGAGATAATTCTCCAGTTCATATCCATCATGACCCATCATGATATTGTTTTAGATTTAAAAATATTAATTATTCATTCAGAAAGAAGAATACTGTAGAAATACCTCAGGTCAGAACAACCCATTTTGGCTTACATTCTTTAAGATATGCAGGAGCAACACTCTGGAATGATCACATAGTATAAAGTTATCAAAATGAACTTCTTACCGTTTCGAAAAGTTGGAAATCTAAGCAAAAGCAAAAGTCCCACGATTTGTCCAATCCGCAATTTTTTAATAAGCATCCTGATTTCTAAAAATAGGTGACATCAAGAAAAAAAAATTACGAAAATATTCAATCAAGATCAGTGAAAAAGAAGAAATCGAAAACATGAGATCTCGAGGAGAGTATTGTATAAAAGGGTTCAACACCAAAAGGTTAATGATAAGAAAGAGAAACAAAACAAAGTATAAAAGCAAATACCGACAAAAGTTGTTAAAAAGCGCAACGGGTATGATGTAGACCAGGTAAATGACGTCTGCCTTGTCAAAATATAGAGATTTGAAACAAATCGTTACGGCCACGCAAGAAAAGAAAACCGCCATTCTTGAATAATACATATATAAAAGAGTGTTAATTTTGCTGTTTTATCTGAATTAGGAAGGTTTCCACTGCATTTTGATATTTTAAAATATTTTATAAGTTATTGGTATAGACTAGAAAATCTTGACAACACTTTTCCATTACTTAAAGATGCTTA
This sequence comes from Arcuatula senhousia, assembly GCA_963971305.1. Taxonomy (NCBI): domain Eukaryota; kingdom Metazoa; phylum Mollusca; class Bivalvia; order Mytilida; family Mytilidae; genus Arcuatula; species Arcuatula senhousia. Next base: position 50,733,136 of record OZ020305.1, read on the forward strand.
TTCTTGTAGTGTATCACTCCATGAAAACAACAAACAATCATGGTATTCAATGGTAAATAAAGTTCTAGAATTTTTAAATATTAATAACTGTAGTAAGAACTTTGGGATAAATTTAAGAATTTTCTTAAGAACAAACTAGCTGAAATATATACAAAATTATGGTACAAAACTAAATCTAGTCTAAAAGAAGGAAAATTATGTACATATTTTAAATTAAACAACATTTTGGATTTGAAAACTATTTTTCAGAAATTACAAAGTTTGAAAATAGAAAATCCATATGTAAACTCAGAATATCTGCTCATAAATTGATGATTGAAGTTGGAAGATATGTTAAAATAGATAGAAATGAACGTTACTGTAATAAATGTACTTCTGGTGAAATTGAAGATGAAATTCATTTTTTGATTAAATGTCATAAATATCACCAGCAAAGATTTACCTTATTTGAATTTATTGGAAAAGAAATTATTAACTTTACATATCTTAATGATGAACAAAAATTTAACTATTTACTTATTTCTGAAAATACTAAAATTCTTAATGCAGTTGGAAAATTTATTAATGACCATCTTTAACATGTTTACCATTGGTTAAATATAATATGTGAATATGTGCGCTACATTGTTCTGTTTTATATTCTGTAATGTCTGTAAGATATCTATATGTATTACATGTAACTCAATCCTTATCTTTTTTCTTATATCTGTTTATTTGTTGCTCATGCTGCCCTTAGGGGCCCTTGATTGGACAATAAAATATGTTCTTTTGATTGACCGGCTTATATTTAGGTAAAAAACGTAAACTATTGCAGTGTTAGAGAAAAGTCGCTTCATCAATTTAAATGATCTCCATTGTTTTGTTTTATTTTTTTTTGTAGTAAGTCTAGATAGTCACTTTGAAATCAAAAGCTTTACTTAAGTTTTGATTGGCCCTATATTTCGGTAAAAAAACGTAAACTATTGCAGTTAGAGAAAAGTTGCTTCCTCAAGTTCAATGATCTACATTGTCGAGATCGAAGTTGTCGAATGAAAACTGTAATAGATATAGCAGTTTTAAATTGCTTGCCATTGATAAAATGTTCATCTCGGCTAAATTCTCCATTGGGTTAATGTTTTCGTTGATCCTTTTTAAGAGCCTGTTCGTGAGAAAACCATGCAAAATTGTAAATTTTGTCCATCAGCAAAGTTTTTAATTATGTAAAAGGTATATTGCAACTAAAAGACCATCCTATAAAACTTATTCAGGCAAATTATTTTTTTCGAAAAATTCAAGATGGCCGCCCTACAGGCCTCAATAGCTATATACGTATAGCTTTCATCTGATTTATCGGTTATTTCAATCAAATTTCATTTGAAAAATAGACATTTTCATTGTGATTATTTTCAGTTTACATAGATTGAATAAAAATTGTATCAATATTTTTTTAAATAGTGATGTTTTGTCTTTCAAATACAGTGCAATTTTCGTAATTCATAATTTTAGTTCCTCTGGTACCCCGAGGAAGGACTTGGGCAATATTACAGACTGCTCTAAAATGCTGCAATTTGTTATTTTTAGGGGCCACTATTAGGCTTCCGAAGCCCATTTTAGCCAAGTGCTAAAATGGCCAAATCTCCATTTTTGTTATGCTGTAACATGTAAGGAATGACCGAAAGCAAAGTTACAAATATGTTTTTGTACAGACCATATGATATCAGTCTTTTTGAAAGATATTCCATATTGATAGTCCAACCCTTCATTCATGAAAAATTTACCCCTTAAGTTGGTCATTTCTGAACATTTCATCAAAATACATGTACATGTACACCGATATACCCATCTTTCACCCTTAATACCCAAGTATATATTTTTCCCGACCCTTAAATGGTACTTGTATTGTGATCATCTAATGTATCACATGTTTTAAATGTATTTTGTTTCATAACAAACACATTCAGAGTTTTAAACTGAATCCTCCAAAAAGTGGATTTTATGTAGAATTATCAAAACATGTCATTGTTTCCCGGGGCTGTGGCTAAGTCAAAATGTAAAATCCCAGCTTGGCTTTTCGATATGTTTGTCTTGATATGTTATTGTTTTTGAATTTCTAAAACATAAGGATAAAAAACCGTTACCTTGGACAATAAGTACCCTTAAAAATAACAAATTTTAGCATTTTTGAACAGTCTGGAATACTGCCCAAGTCCTACCTAAAGGTACCTGAGGAACCAAAATTATGAATTACAAAAATTGCACTGTATTTGAAAGACAAAATATCACTATTTCAAAAATTTTTGTTACAATTGTCATTCAATATACGTAAACACAAAAAAAATCACAATAAAAATGTCTTATTTTCAAATAAAAATTTATTGAAATCACTGAAAAATCAGATGAATGCTATATATAGCTATTAAGGCCTGTAGGGCGGCCATTTTTTGATTTATCGAAGGAAACAATTTGCCTGAATAAGTCTTATAGGATGGTCTTTCAGTTGCACTTTACCTTTTACAAAAATGAAAACATTGCTATTGGACGATTTTGCATGGTTTTCTCATGAACAGGCTCTTAAAGGGTTATGTAACTTATGTTCCTTTAGAGAGAATGTTAGTGTTTTTTCTTGATTTTGCATTTGAAGTTAGAAACAATTTTACAGCTGGTTGCTTCAAAGCTCTACCGATTTGTTGTAAAGTCTAACGATTAAGTTGGCATAACTAAAGGGTAGAGAAGTGATTTAGGCTCTTAAGGACGTCTACTTAACATGACATTTTGGACATTTGACTGAGTTGTTTTAAAATAAGGTTTTATACAAATTTAGGTGTATGCAAATCTATATAAGAACTCTCCCCTGTATTTTCCTATTTTCCTATACATAATTCTAAAACAAAAATACGAAGGTAATAGACAAAAAATGAAACATTGATCGATTAAACAAAACTGAAAAATAATATTCGAAGTATTAATTGTGTTCAAATTACATGTTCTAAGATTTCTACTGATTATATTTAGAATCAGGGGAACTCCTATGACAAAGAATTAAACTGTTGAACTGCTTCTTGTACATAGGTTCAAACAAACCTGGACTCCGGCAAATTAATTTATTTTAATTAATTGACAAAAGTTTGGACTTTTCCGTCACAACCCAACTAGAGCTGCTTGTATTTGTCGGGGGAAAAAACTGGAAATCACTGACAATCATGGTCAATCATATTGCAGGTCAGTGTCGGTAAAATATAATTACTACCTTAACTGATGGTAATTACAATATTACATTTGGAAAAAAATATTAACTAAATTATCAAACATATGCAAATCAATTACAGCCATTTCAATAAACCATGCAGCCTCGGATTTAGCTTATTAAATAGGTAACATAGCTAGTAAGGTGGTGAAGCATGAGTGTGTATTAGGGTGATCAGTAAACATTGCACCAACCACTCAAAATGAAGTTACTTGGGGCAAAATGTACCTGTAAAAAGTTATAGTTTTATTCATGTTTTGTTCACTAAATAATCAAACATTGAGTGCAAATTAAGAATCTTAATTGCTTTTATTGGCTTTTTTGTTATTTTTGTTTTTGTTTGCTTTTACATTATCATGACTATTTTTTCTCAAGTATAAACCTTGCTAAACATGGTAAATCTAAACTTAGATAGTTGCAGAATGTGCTGCAACTTTAGACAAATTGCCATCCCCTTCCAATATAAAGTTGCAGTACTAAAATATTTGGCCACTATTTCTCCCTGCTATACATGAATTTACAGTGCTTTATTATCATATTTTGGGCCTAAAACATTACACATGAAAACCGCCCCATGCATTTATTCTCCTTGAAAGCTTAATTACTCTTAATACAGGGACTATAAAGTAATTATTTGCAGATAATCCCATACCCAGCTATATCGGCCATCACGTGACTTTTGTTTATATCGATATGGTACAAACTCAGTTCTTAAAGTGCAAAGGAAATATAATGAGAGTTGCACTTTAAATTGCAATATCTTATTTTGTATACGAGCTTTTCAAAATGTACATCTTCTGTGATAATCTTGAATCTTTCCTCTTTCGTTTGGTATATGACACTTGAGATAATTATTTTGATTGGTCCTGTCCAATTTGATTTTAAAATATGATACTTTTTCGACGAAAATACATGTATTGTACGTTAAAATTAATATTGAAATGGATAATTTTTGTAGACCCCCCTCTTTACCTGAGGATTTTAAACTCCCAAGCATTTTTAAATTTAAAGATGTACATCTTTGCTGATAAAATAGAAAAAAAAATCTTTACAATGATATAAAAATTGTGAGAATCGGATATAGATTGGTCCTGTCCAATTTGATTTGAAAAATGCAAAAATATTAAATTTTATTTAATTGTCGAACTAATTTCAAATTATAAACTCGATTCTAGTTCGGGTTAGGTCTTGTAGTAATTCCGGATTCTTAATGATACAATTTTTATTACAGATGGTGTTTGCATGCATGATCAATTTCAAAAATAGGTATACATATGTGTTAAAAAATATGTCCGTTTTAATAAAAATATGATTTATAATTGTAATTGTAATCGATTAGTTTGTTTACTTTTGTCTATGCTTTTCATCACATGCGGTTCATTTTTTTATGACGAGGACATCACATATTTAAAGGTGCAATTGTACCGATCTCGGCTACTTCCTTGACACCTGCTGACAAGTAAATACAACACACCGATGAACACAGCGGGTAGCCGTGACAGGTGTAACTTGTTAATTGACCAAATTACCGGTACATCAACGTGTTGCATTAAAATTATTTTTTCCAAATACCTTTGACGAGAAAAAGACTAATTCTGAACCTTTTGATTGAATAAAGAAGGGAATTCGTTTGAACCTGTTCTCATTTGTGTTAACTGGTTTTGTCATTGTCCTCTCGGATGGTCCATTGATGCTTCTTTTCTTTTTGTAAGTGCAACTTCAAACACATCTTGAGGCTTGTTTTTTATCAAGAATTCTATGCTGCTAGTTGCTAAGATATGCAGTACTGTTTGTCCCTTATTGCTTTCATTATATTTATTTTTAAGGGGTGTCCATGTTTTCCTTTTTCTTGATTTTTCTATTTTTTCCATGTCAGTTTCATGAATATAAAACATTACTGAATAACCTTTTTGTTGTCTAAAACCCAACTTGATATCTGACCATGCTGAAGTTGAAAATGTGAAGCCAAGGAACCTTACATGAAATAAATCTTAAAAACCACCACTAACACATGCGTTGCAATGCACATTATTCAAAATATAACTAGAAAAACTGTGAGCCGAGTCACTAAATAGCCTAGTTCATGTTTTGCTATGGGAAACCCCCCAAAAAAATCATTCTGATCAAATTTTAAAAGAGGAGGTGTACATCTACATTATGTTATGATGATTGTATGAAAGTTTCATGAAAATCCATTGAGAGGTTTAGGAGAAGTAGCAGATAACAGATGGGTACCTATAGCTGTTACGGGAGGAGGAAAGACATGGAAGAAAGGCAATCAGACACATACCCCTACTATTTAAGCGGGGGGTATGAAAAAGGAGTACAGTGTAATGTTAATCTTTATTTTGCATACTTATATCATCAACAATAACAATTTAAATAATAAACTATGTGGACGATTGACATAGAAATGCACAATAGTTCATATGAAAGACTATATATCATTTAATTAATGACATGATCACACAAGTTACACAACCTTCAATGAAAGACACATTTCGGACATGATCACATATGTTTGTCTATAATACAATATACTTTATGAATTGAAAATAAATTAAATACTATTTACAACAAGCTTAAATGATGTGGATTGATATCAAAGCTACAACCATATATGTATCTAAAATTGTTCAAGTTAGACTTTTACTATAAATGCAAAATATGCAAATGCTTTTTCTAGACCTTTAATAATAGAACTAGTAATTGTTCAAATATATACATGTACATATATAATATTCTATGAAGAAATATAATTATGTAAGATGTATGAAGTTTACGAACATCAATTTATTTATTCTTCATAAAAATAAATATACATATAAGTGGTTGTTTAAAAAAATCCTTTGATATCCATCCCTATCAAGTAAATCAACCTATGACAGACTTTTTAAAAGTTCTAACAATTTCTTTCTATTCTTCAGTTTTGTTTTTTTACCCTGTTTTTTGTAAATCAGATACCACTTTTAAAATACATTATCATTCATTAATTTGATTTTACAATCTTAATTGCTAATGGCATACAGACAGTTTGTATGTTGGGTCTGAATATGTCTACCTTTAGGAAGAAAACATCGTGTTTTGCTGCCAGCTTGTGTTGTGTCTGTCATCAGAAAAGAATGTCCTTCTGCAGATGGACAATACGTACGAAGGTTTTCCATTCATAACTTATAAAATGTATTAGCATAACCTCATATAAACTCATTTCATCTTTTATTTGTGTGGTTTTTGTTGTTGTTGTTGCTGATTATAAGGGGGCGACCATAGGATTTTCATGGGAGGGCTATTGTAAAATATAAAAATAAAAAGGCAGAATGTCAAAATTAAATAAAAAGGCATGGTAGGATGTTGTTTTTGGCTGAAAATTTTGTAGTTAGAAAAATATCCAGGCTCCAGCGTTCTCGAAAATAAAACGGCAGGACGAAGTGAAATATATATATCTAAAGCCCCCCTCCCAAAAAACAAAATCAAATATTCTAACTTTCATACGAAACGCAAGATCTAAATTATTTATTTTGTATTGGCACTTTTATTTTTACTGTACACTTCGCATTCTCAGTTTACTTTGGAACCGATCTGACATTTTAAATACTAGAAACGGGCGTCAGACGAAGTTTAGAGTTTGACATGTAGATTTTTTTTACATTGATTTCATTCTAAAGTTGTCGGTGTGGTTGTCTATCTTATGCCCCATCTACGAAAGAAGGAGTAGGAGGACATATAGTGTCTGGTTCTGTACGTCCGTCCGTACGTTCTTATGTTTGAAGATCGGGCATTATGTCTTTTGGATATATTATTGTTTGGGCTTCTTATGCAGAGAAATACAAGTGATAAAATATTTATACGTTTTATAATCTTACGAACACAAGATTGTGGTATATACTCATACGGCTGTCTACATGAAGGTAACACGAAGCGTTTTCTGTATAGTGTGCTTTTTTGTTTTACTTTTTCAAAGAGAAATGTAAAAAAAAAAATTCAAAAATCACCTGAAGAAGAACAATTTCACTATTTTTACACAGATAAAGATGTCGAAAAATCAAAGACACGAGTGATAAATTGTAGGTCTTCCGTTGTACTTTGTAATAAATAATTAACAGAAACAAATGATCTCCTTTTCTGTCATAAACCATTACACAACCACCTGTTAATTACCATCCCCGTGAAGTAAGTAATACCTGGGAGTGTCACAAGTTTAAATACGTTGCCCCTGACTGTGAATTACTATCTTCATATAGGTAAAAATAATATTATCTTTTGATAAAATGAACGCTAAAGAAATCCTTTAAAGATAATAAAAATACATTTGCGCATTTTCAAGGAATGCAAAGGGAATGGATAAAAAAATGAAGAAAAAATTGTTGTCTGTTTTAAAATGTATATTTACTAGTTATTAAACAAATATTCTGAATAAATGCACAGTTATAACTGAAGTGATAAAACGCTTATACAAAACAAAAAGATAAGTTTTATTCCGCTTTCGGTTATATTCTTAATTTAACGCACACCCGTTATAATTCTTTTTTTTAAACAAAACTGATATTTTTGTCTTGTGGATTTGTGGATTTTTATAGCAAAGATCCTGACCGTTACATACTAGCCCGGGCATTCTAGGTAATAATGTAACATGTAAGAAACGTTTGCCAAAAAATAATGAAATTATTATTGACAAATATAGATAGATATAAACATTTTTCATGGACAAAAGAACACTGCTTACTATTAAGTCACCCTCTAAAGATGTTGCTTCAAAATGGTCTTCACACACAAACTTGTATACTTGACATTGCTGATAGTGGATGGCAAATCTAAAGACTGGACCCATTTAAGATGCAAGTCTGTCTTTTTCCTTAGGTCAGGAAAACGGAATAACACTTAACCGTTACTACGCTGAGTAGAACAACCAAACTATCATCATGATCATGCAAGACATTTTTAAATGACGATAGAGTTGACCATTGCGTGTCGTTATCGTTTTGGTACTTTGTGGTTATTGGATATTATGTGATGGTCACGTGACAATAGGGCCTACTAGCCGTACAAAATGGCCGCACCCATCGTTCTAATTTATCGATACAAAACGCTCTCATACTCGCTTATTAGTGAAGATTGAAGAGTTTTACATGTATATTTATGTTTAGTAAAATGTGATGAAAAACATATGTAAAAATCATTTTTTTGCGAATTTTCCCTTTAATGGCCTCATCTGACATGTTTTCAATATTGGTATCAAGTTCATATGACTCTGAATAACAACTGTTGGCATTTTCTATATCAGAATCAATTTTTCTACGTCTACATTGTCTGGTCAACCGCCCCATGCATTTATTCTCCTTGAAAGCTTAATTACTCTTAATACAGGGACTATAAAGTAATTATTTGCAGATAATCAAGTTCAGTGATGAAGCGGCCACACCGTAATCCAATATGCTCTAATTTTATTAGACAGTAATGTTTACTGATCATTCCAATACAAACTCATGCTTCATCTAACTTACTAGATAAGTTACCTATTGAGTTAACAAAGTCAGGTGTTTCATGGTCAATTGAAACGGCTGTAATCAAGGAATTATAAAGATATAATTCCCGTAAGTTGTATTTAAATGTAACAATAAGTATATTTGCAAAATTATTTATTGAATTGCAAATTTGTCAAACTAATTAATAGAATAACAATTACTTAAATTTGTTAAATAAAATAATTTATTACATTTGCCTAATATAGATTAGTTAAAAGAGTTTCTTGAATCATAAATATCCTGTAAATTTAATACGATGGGTGTGCTCCAACTAAACGGAGGTTTATATCTATTAAGAATAGAACTGAGCATCAGTAAAACGCTTTAATCGTAGTAAAAGAACACACATACCAGTGAAGCAAAGTGACACTGACTAAGCTTCAGTTGCCTCCCTTAGTGACCCATATTTTTTAACCAGAAAAATGTTAAAATTTAGTTAATTTTCTTATCATTGGGTTATTTTATTCTTAAAAAATGTCAGACTCAGAAGATGAAGCTCCCGACAGACAACTAAAGATTGTAATTATTGGAGATGGTGCTTCAGGAAAGGTATTTTTTCTCAATCTGTCCACCAATCGGGCCATATTGTTTTTAGCAACGGTCGGTAGATAAACGAAAACAACATTACTTATTAATTCAAAATTAAAACTGATAGCAAATATTATTTCTTTTATCTTTAAGTTTTGAATAAGAAACTCGTAGTACCAATACCAGATTGTCAACTTCCTTTGTGACACTTTTTCAGTAAAAAAAAAAACAACAAGAGAATGTCATATTAATTGTTAATCATGTTGAGATTCACATGTAATTAGCTTCCATGAAATTTGTTTGATTAGTCTTAGAGGAGGCCAATTACAAAAAAATCTCTGGAGCTATAAACAGGAGGCTCATAAAAAATAATTGAGAGCTAACAGCACAACCATACATGTATATACATTTGTAACAGTATTACCTCATGTACATAGACGTACAATGTACAAAGTCATTTCTGACTTGTATTATAAATAAGCAGTACAATAATGTGATGGAGATACAAATTGCACACCTTCACTCTTAATTTACTCTGAAAAAACTTGAAACAGCTTTCTTCTATGAGTTGCAAAATGTTCTTGATTAAAAAATATTGTATAGCAAGCTGAACAGGAGGGGGGACATGGATCAAGGGCCGACAGAAAGCAGGTATTTTCAGATGAGAATCTGTGATTGAAAGGATTGGTAGCAAGGGTTATGGAGACTGGAAGCAGTGACTATTTTGGCAAAAGTTAGCACAAAAAACGGAGGTTTATAAAAAAAAAAAAAAAACAATGTGAGTAGCTAGGGGAAAGGGTACAAGCAGAATGGTTGGAGGCATGGTTTGAACCTACCCTTATTTAAAGAAATTATGAAAGCTCATAAAGAGCTTGTTTTTTGTAAATCATTCACACACATATTTAAAATTGTATTACACATCATTATGTTATATTTCAGACTTCTTTATCAACAAGATATGCACAAGAACAGTTTGGGCGTCAATACAAACAAACTATAGGAATTGATTTCTTTTTAAAGAGAATTGTTTTACCAGGTTTGTCCAATAAACATTAAAAATCTAAATTTCTTTTTAGTTTTTTTAAAACAAAATTTCATTTTACATAATGTATGATTCATGTCATTTGTATTCACAAGTTTCATCCTGACACTATTTTTGTGTGTATGTGTAGCTCTTTTCACCCAGATTAATTTGAAAAACTCAGTATATCATGTCAAAGAATGTTTAAAAACCACTTTATAAAATAAGAACTATCAAAATATGTGACATGCTACATGTATTTCCCAGTGTATTTTATTGTTACACATATATCGGAACACAATTATTTTTTTATAATTCATTATTTTTTAATACTAAAGCACACATTTGTAAACATTTAATTTTGGATTACAGATGATAGCTTGAAATAAAGCTAGGGTTTTCAGTGCAATTACTTTGTTATTTTATGTTTTGTTTTCTTTCTTTATAGTGAATTAGGATGGGATTCTTTGTGTTTTATTTTACAGGAAATGTAAATGTAGCCCTTCAAGTGTGGGACATTGGTGGTCAGACTCTTGGTGGAAAAATGTTAGAAAATTATATTTTTGGATCACATGTGGGTAAAACTATATATATATAGGCTGTACATTATAATTGTGTTATACAATCTTACAAAGTTTATGATTAGTTCTTTCCAAATTTATGTATAGGACAACTTTTCTGCAAAAACTCTGAACTCTAAAAATCTATTGCTATCTAAGGCTCAATATATACATGTTTTAAAGTTAGATTCATGCAGTTAAATGAAACTACCCTCCCTCCGCCTGCAAACAAAGTTTAGGGTTTATATGAATCATCCTGTCTGTACGCCAATCTATCCATCCATCTATTTACATACCTTGTAAGCACAACTCCTCCTGAACAGCTTTAATAATGGATTTTGATGAAACTTTACACATCAGATGGAAGTACATCATATGGAGATGTGCATTAGGAATTTTCATTGTTGTTGAATATCATTCAGGAGAGATAAATTATTATAATTGAACTTTAGGTTTGTTTCAGGGGAAATAATAAACTGGACTTAGATTTTTGAAAAAAAAGTGTTCAGTGGGAACCTAGTAAATGAAATTACTCCTCATGACTGAATGGATTTTAATGAAACTTTACATGAAGTAAATGCATCATATTGAGATGTGCATGAAGAATTTCATTGCTGTCAGATATCATTCAGGAGAGATAATTGTACTTAAGGTTATTTTTGACAATGTACAGTCCTCATAGAAAGAGGGTATCCTTTTGTGAAATGCTCACAGTACTCCTTTTTTATACCGCCCGCTTGAAAAGGGGGGGTATATAGTGATAGGGGTGTCTGTCCATCCTTCCTTCCATTACACTTTAGGGTAACCATCTCTTATTTGCAATTCCTCCTAAATCCCTCAATGGATGTTCATGAAACTTTCACACAATCTTTGTGACATAATGCAGATGTGCACCTCCTATTTTAAAATTTGATCTGATTGGGTATTTGGGGGGGGGGGGCATTTGTGAGCAGTCTCTTACAGTTTTTCTAGTTTATGATAAATATACATGTAGTATCCTGTTAGCACTTGAGTTGCAAACTATGACATGTTTAACAAGTTTGAAACTGCAAGAAACTGCTATTTATGTTGTTTAATATATTACATGAAGCTATGATATTGCTACCGACTTATTATTGAGTATTATTTTAATCTTTTCAGGGCATCTTACTAGTTTATGATATTACTAGTTATGCCAGCTTTGAAAACTTAGATGATTGGTATGCAGCATTGAAGAAAGTGTTCGGAAGAGAGGGCAAAATGCCACATATAGCTTTAGTAGGAAACAAAAGTAAGATATATTTACTCTGACCTTGTCAGGGGGCAAAGGTTTTACATGTTTATTTCAGTTCTCACATAATTTGTTGATGAAATGATTTTTTTCCAATAGTCAGATCATGAGATAATATTTTGCATGAACTAAACAATGCTGCAGATTTGTTGATGACCACAATTGTGTTATATATGGTCATTCACCAGTAAAATTCTGCAAGGCTCGCTACATCATTGTTCATGTTAAAGATATCCGGTACAAAAGAGCACTTTGCTGAGGTTTAATTAAAGATAATGTTAAACATTAAACTATTACACTTTGTGATATTGAAAAATACATTTATAACCATACAACATCTTTTACAGTTGATTTAGAACACATGAGAACTGTAAAGATAGAAAAACATCAAAAATTTGCACAAGAGCGAGGAATGTCAAGTCATTTTGTATCAGCTAAGACGGGTGATTCTGTAAGTTTGAAAATAAGACTTGTGCGTAGGAAATGGATTTTTTTTATATGATAAAATTCAACAGAGATGAAGGTCTATAATATTAGATTATTAGATCACACAATTTTTTGTGGTTAATGCCATATTTGCCAGGAAAAAATATTCCTTAGCCATAGAGGATTTAGTTCAAACATATTTATTTATCCTGGATTGGGAAACAAGCTTGATGCTTATGTGAATCCCTCTCCAGCTAGCAGATTGCAAGTGTGGCCTTTGTAGAGGCCCCCATTGAGCCTACTCTTATCGAAATCTACAAAGAGGTCTTTATCGTGCATGGGGTATTGCTCTCTGCATACATAGAGGATTTGAAATTGAAGAGTATAGTTACAATAAAACCATTTAAAACAATATAAAGTCTCAATATTTGAAGTTATGATTAAAAGTTGAGCCTTAAAGGCATATTGTCTACGGCAAACTCATTTTTTTTACCCCCCCCCCCCCCCCCCCCCCCCCCAATTTTTTGGTGTCAATTAGACCGAAATGCAATAAAATGAATATTGAAAAACAAATTTGCCAAAAATTATGCCTCAAGAGTAGTTTATTTTGATCAAAATAGATCGACAATACTGATTGATATTTTATTTACCTGCATTACGTCACATTGACACAGATTTAGACTGAGTAGTTTTAACGCGGACACTAATCGGAATCTCGGGTTTTGTCCCGAATTCATTGATATGTTGAAAAAATACCAATATTTTTCGTGTTTACCTTTTAAATCACATTCAAAACTTAATACAGGCATTAATTGTCAGTTTTATTCATTAAGTAGCTCTAATATTCGGTTGCCGTTTTAATTTTTTTCCGAGCTAAAACTTCGAGATACAGATTATGCACCACGTGAAAGAATTATGGAAGTTTTCAATCAAAGAAAGTATAGTGCGCATGCTTACATCTCATGAATATGAATTTTTGTAAAGCTTTACAAATATTATATATTTTTCAATTTTTGAAGTAATAAGGTACCCTAGTGGTATTTTGAACGTTGGTATCTTTCTAAATAAACAAAACGAATAGTTTGACGACAATTTTTTGGTTTTACAAAAAAATAATTTTTCATAAACAATATGCCTTTAATACTAATTGTATCAATTCTAAAAAAGATATATTTTCTTCACAATAAGAAAATTAATTTTGAAAACTAAACAAAGAATCAAGACAATTTAAGATACCTTTAAACTCGACAGAGCTGGTTTACATGTACATAATTTTAAAATAATTACCATGTCAATTACTTGTTAAAGTTCGATCTCTAAAATTTCAACATTTGTAAAAGTCAGAGGAGAGTAAGCCTGGTTTCTAGTATTACAAAAAAACAAAAAAAACAAACAAAAATGTTCTTTGCACAGCACAAAGTTATTTCTCTATGTCCATTGTTGTTATAGTGTAGATACACCTTAATCCCATACCTTTGTTAATGCTCATTCTGATTTTCATGTTCCAGGTGTCATTGTGTTTTCAAAGGATAGCAGCAGAAATCCTAGGTATTAAATTGACTAAACCTGAAGTAGAGCAACATCAAAAAGTGATCAAGGCAGAAATTGTACAATACACACAAGAGGCTACAGCTAAACCTGTCACAAAGAAAGCACAGAAAAGTTCACTGTGTTCTATACAATAACACTTACACTACATCGAATCGTAGATATTGGTTGTACACGTCTTTTATTCAAGTGCTGGTCACTTTCATTATTCTATTTATTAAGTCGCCCAAAACAAAGTTTGGGAGACTTATTGTTTTTGCACCGTTTCTTATTATTATTATTAAGTCGCCCAAAACATAGTTTTGGGGACTTATTGTTTTTGCACCGTTTCTTATTATTATTATTAAGTCGCCCAAAACGAAGTTTGGGAGACTTATTGTTTTTGCACCGTTTCTTATTATTATTATTATTATTATTCTTATTATTATTAAGTCGCCCAAAACAAAGTTTGGGAGACTTATTGTTTTTGCACCGTTTCTTATTATTATTTTTTATTATTATTATTATTCTTTTCCTTACTTAATCATGAACTTGTCCGTCACATTTTATGAGAACGCTTTGACAAATCAAGATTAAACTTGCATAGGTGGGTGGAGGGGCACCTAGAGGTGTGCAATCCACTTTTGAAATTTTCAAGATGGCCGCCATTTTCAAAATGGCCGCCGTTTAAGATTTTTGGGCCCCTCTCAGATCTCAGACATGGGTGGATGGATTTTAATGAAAATTAGTACACTGGTTCAGTGATCCATCCTGAGCAACATCGCGAAAAAAAAATTGATGCAAATGCCGCCATTTTAAAATGGCGGCCGTTTTACCACACCCGCCCCCCAAAAATGTAAACTTTGTCCGATTTTAACGAAATTTGATTTCTAGACTTGTTTTGATGCACTGATTTGAATGGAATACTATCCAAGGCGATTTTGGGCGACTTCTGTGTTGGCATCCCAACACAATCAGCACTAGTTATTATTCTTCTGATTCTTTATCGAGAATTTGTCCTCCCTAATACAAGAAAACGGTTCAAGGAAATTGAATAACACTTTTTGGATTGGATAGTGGGTCACTCAAAGTTGTGTAATGCACTTTTAAAATTTTCAAGATGGCCGCCATTTCAAAATGGCGGCCATCGGAAAAAGTGGGCGGAAAATTTTTTTTCTTCGGATCGTCTTGAAAATTGGTCATCTGGGTAAAGCGGGTATGCTGAGCTCAAATCTGCGACCGGATTTGGAATCCGACTTACGGTTTCAAAATGGCGGCCATTTTACTACACCCGCCCCCCTAAAAACGTCAACTTTGTCCGATTTCAACGAAATTTGATTTCTAGACTTACTTTGATGCACTGATTTGAATGGAACTCTATCCAAGGCAATTTTGGGCGACTTGTGTGTTGGCATCCCAACACAATTAAACCTAGTTATTATTATTCTTCTGATTCTTAATCGTAAAGCTGTCCTCCCTAATACAAGAAAACGGTTCAAGGAAATTGAATAACACTTGTTGGATTGGATAGTGGGTTACCTAAAGGCGTGCAATCAAGTTTTGAAATTTTCAAGATGGCCGCCGTTTCAAAATGGCGGCCATCGGAAAAAGTGGGCGGAAATTTTTTTTTCATCGGATCGTTTTGAAAATTGGTCATCTGGGTAAAGCGGGTATGCTGAGTTCAAATCTGCGACCGGATTTGAAATCCGACTTACGGTTTCAAAATGGCGGCCATTTTACTACACCCGCCCCCCTAAAAACGTCAACTTTGTCCGATTTCAACGAAATTTGATTTCTAGACTTATTTTGATGCACTGATTTGAATGGAACTCTATCCAAGGCGATTTTGGGCGACTTGTGTGTTGGCATCCCAACACAATTATACCTAGTTATTATTTTTCTTATTATTATTATTATTCTTCTGATTCTTTATCGAGAATTTGTCCTCCCTAATACAAGAAAACGGTCCAAGGAAATTGAATAACACTTGTGATATTGGATAGTGGGTCACTCAAAGTTGTGTAATGCACTTTTAAAATTTTCAAGATGGCCGCCGTTTCAAAATGGCGGCCATCGGAAAAAGTGGGCGGAAATTTTTTTTTCATCGGATCGTCTTGAAAATTGGTCATCTGGGTAAAGCGGGTATGCTGAGCTCAAATCTGCGACCGGATTTGAAATCCGAGTTACAGTTTCAAAATGGCGGCCGTTTTACCACACCCGCCCCCTAAAAACGTCAACTTTGTCCGATTTCAACGAAATTTGATTTCTGGACTTATTTTGATGCACTGATATGAATGGAACTCTATCCAAGGCGATTTTGGGCGACTTGTGTGTTGGCATCCCAACACAATTATACCTAGTTTTTGTTAAGGTTATAATGAAACAATGTTTGGTCCTGGTGTTGGTGTCACAGGGCTTAAAGATTGAGATTTTCTCAATGGGTATTTCTCTATCAAATGAAAAACACTACAGACAATGTATCAATACTTGAGTCTGATATTTTAGAAATGATATCTTGGACAATTTCTAGAAAAAAATAACATCTCATCTATAATTTTTATTTGAATCATACATTTTTACTGAATTACTACTATTGAAGACAACAAGTATCTACTCAGCAAGTTTTGTTGTAATAATGTATGAAAAAAACTAAGCTGTTGACTTTCTAATGAGTTCTGCTGGTGCTTCAGCTACATCACTAAGTAGTAGTAAGACTTTAGTATTTATAGTTTGATTTTCATAGTTACTGGATAATGGATTTTAGGATGTCAATGGCCTGCTAAGAAAGTGGTGTATCTATCTGACATGACTGGTTTCCTAGTCCCTTTAAACAAACTGTCATCTGCTGGATCAGAGACAGTTGTTTAGAACAAAAATTAAGAATATTTGGTGTAAAAAAAAATATGTTTTGTTTTACTTTTCTTGAAGAATTATTCATTGTGTGAATTGGACCTATTCAAGTAGACTTTTTGATTGTGTTTGTTTTGATTAGACCTACATACCTCATTACATTTTTTGTGTGGTTTCCTAGCAATAAATATATGAGATAATCTGAGTGTGTATTTATTGCTTTTTGGTTGTTCTATAGACAATACAAAACATTGTTAACTAAGGTTTAAGTACAGTTATACCTATGTATTTATATGGATCTGATACAATGTAATTCGTCCAAAAAATAGTAAACATATCACATTTGTAAGAACTATTGCATTTATTATGGTTTTTTTTTTAATTTTGTTTCTGCACTTGTCATAATCCTTGAGAGTTCAATTTTTTTTTTTTCAAATTATAATCATTTAATTGTTTAAATTTTCAGAAACTAATCACTGACTTAGGTTTGTCAATCTGAATATAACGTCAAGTATGAAAGGACTAATTACAAATTGGAATAATCCATATTTTGCATTTCAAGGTACATTTGTTGGGTGTTAAAAGTGTTCAGAAATAACTTATATGATTAGAGTGTAAATGATTGTAGATCTATTTATTTTTTGTTGTTATATATGATTGACTTGTTTTAAGAAGACTAACTGTATCAGATATACAGTCATAACTTGCTTTGTTTATTTGTTTGAATTCTTATTGGATGATTCTGTTTACCTCTGCTTTCTTATTGTCATAGGGATTCACATCCTATGTTGGTTGATTTCACTCATTGATCTATGTAGCTGTTTTCTTTTATTAATCCCAATGACGAATGAACAGTCCAAATCTTTTACCTATATATTTCCATCAAAATCTTTATCAGGAATCATAAAGGCTATAAGTTACATGGGTTGTCCAAAATTACACGTTAGCAGTGACCAACTTTACAATTTTAAAATTTTGTATTTATCCTTTAGTAATTGTACACACTGCGGTAAAAACTTTTGTGATTACAAGTTATTAAAATGTAAATATATTGGACTTCATTCTGAGGATTTTAAAATAAAAACTTCTTCTATTTATGTTTAACACAAATTGTTTATGAATATATGCAGAAAAAACTAATCATGAATTAATTTGTACTCAGAATTGTTAAATGACAGAGTTTATGTGCATAACTTGCTTTTGATATTTTGTAACACATCAGAGATCTAAAGTATTATATGTTGTAAAAAAATAATTCTTCCAAAAACATGCTCTCACTTTTTGCTGACACTGTATTTGAGGTACAAAAGTTAATTGTTAGATGTTTTCATTATTATCTCTCTGACATGAAATTTGTCTTTTATACTAATGTTAGATATTTTCAGTCATTAACATTTTAAAACTTTAGATTTCTACAAAATTTGCTAAGGAATCTGTTTACAGTGCAAGTAATTTTGATAAATAATCAAAATTTATATTTTCTAAAATTGCTAAAAAGTACTGAAAAATTAACATCAAATTAATTGATAAAATAATCTGTGGCTACTTTAATTTCAACATCAGTCAATACATTTCATTTTGAAAAAAAATGTTTGTTCCCACTGTCATTCTGTTGACTAAAGCATCTACATGTATCATCATGTAAAATAACACTTTCTCTCACTTGCTATTTTTGTGTTTTGTTGTACAATTGGGCATTGTAAGTTTTCTTTCTCCTTGTTATCAAATGATTTTTCTGATTTTCACATCTTCTATAGTTATTCAAGTGTTACTTGTTTACTTTAATGTAAAGTTTTTCATGGCTAAGATCAGATTGTGTCAATATTTTTTGTATTAGTCATTTTAGTAAGAACGTTGAACATATTATTTAACTTGATACTGTAGCTTAATTAGCTTTTAGATCTGTGTGAAAAAATACTGATTTAAATCTTTAGAGTAGGGTCTGGAAATTTGTTGAGCTAATTTCGGTCATTTTTGTCCGACTATAAATGTTACAATTACCCCCTCCCTCTTTTTTTCCTTGGCCTCCTGGGAATCCACCTTTTAAATCCATAAAAGCAGTGTTTGTTTGTGCATTACATTCCAGACGTTGAACTTAATATCAAGATCACGTTTTTATTTCAGGTCAAGGCTCTTTATAATTAAAAATTTCTTTGTTTTCATTATAAACAAAACACGTTTCATGTAAAAATTGAAAGTGAAAGTGAAAGTAGAATCACCGGATGTAGATAAATTGGGACCACTTTATTGTTCTGTTTACAAAATAAACATATGTATGAGAAAAGTTAATTTAATTATGAAATTAGTAACAATTATTGATTGTATTTATATCAAACAATCTATACAGTGAATGAATGTTTGCAAAATAAATATTTTCTCTGCACATGCGTAATCAAACACCATTAAATGTAAACAATATTTGGTGTGCACATGTTTTGATAAATACTGGATATAATGAGAAATTATTTCTAAATAAACAAAATGGGCATCTCAGGGCAGATTGATAACATGAGTTGACTCATTTAATTAAAACCATAGGTAAATACAGTGGCCATGGTCAGACAGGTGTGACCGATTATCTAATTAGCGTAACCCTACGGCTATGTTTACCTGGTTTGACACCTGCTGGAGGTATTAATTATGAGATTAATGACCACAAGACCGGATGCTCAGGAACATAATTAAACAATTATATGACCGATAAGTCAAAAAATGCTTATAATAAAATTTTAAAATGTCCGATTGGGAGAATTTTTATTCGGTCATTTAGGGCAAAATTTCGGTCATGTCCGGCAAATATGACCGTTTCCAGACCCTTGCAGTTTAGACAGAATATTTCTACTGAGTTTGTAGTTTAGTTAAAACAAATACAGTTTTATGATTTAATTTTTGATTCTAGTTGGTTACTGTGGTTTCATTATTATTCGTAGGGTATCAATTTTCGTGGTTTTCGTGGGTGGCATCAACCCATGAAATTTGATTTTCCACAAAAAGGTAATTTAACATTGATCTGTATGATGCAGACTCCAGAACCACAAATTTAAGAATCCAAGAACTTACCAATTTTTATCAAACCATGAAAATTTGTACCCACGAAAATAAATTAATCCACAGTATAACCCATTTCTGGTCATACACATTACTGAACAAGGCCACATCCAGGGGCATATAAAAGGTAGTTCAATTCCATCCATTTGTTCAAAATCCGGTCTACCTTCAGGTTTTAAGCTTTCATTATGCAAAATGGGACATCAGCCCCTGTTTGATATATTCCTGTGATATGGTAGATTTATTTATCTTGAAGAAAGGTAGATTTAGATTAAGTCTTAAGATGTAATTTTAAAGATACATGTAGAATTGAACAAAAATTTTAAGATCTTTTAAAAAAAGGACTGTAAAGTTGCACTTTACACTTTTGGTTTTATAATTTTCTAGTACACCACAACATGTACTATAAACCATAAAAATTTGGAGTTATTTTAGCAGTTAGGAGTTTACCAAAAAATGGTTAAGATGATAGTAACTTTAGAAAAAGGGTTTAGCAATAGACCTCAAAGAGACTGCACGTTTAATTCATGTTCAAATCATGAAAACAGACTGAGAGAATTTTACAGATTTCAGTATTTGAATTGAGAAATAGTAAGAAGTTCTAAATTGTTATGTAACTAGTGTTATTTGTTGTTATTAATATCAGTATTATCTGATCTGTCACTAAATCTGCTAAATAAATATTATACATAAACATGTGTTTTTTTATGGTTTGTTTACTTTGTATTGGATTGTCTTTGTTCAGTACTCTATTGATATAAAACCAGATTTGATGGCAATCAGATCTTCAATGTTGCTCCACTTCTTTTTCTGCATTGTTAGATGCTAAAACAGGTCTTTGAGGAGTAGATGCAGAGTCACTTTATACATCTGTCATGCTATAAAGATATATGTGTAATTAAAAACAAAACAAATTCAAATTCTTTATTGGTTTAAAATCCAAAATAAATGAATTATTACAAAACATACAAAACAATACAATATTTATATCTATGAATATACATTAAGAAAAACAATATGTGAAAGACAAATATGATTATGATTAAACCAATTTTAACTGTAACAACATTAGTATATACCTGTATCACTAAATATGCTATTTTCTTAAACTAGTGCTCAAATTTTATATTTCATTTAACCCATCAATACATATTTGACACAAATCAACATCTTTGTCCTTAAGAATAAACATAACAATGCATGAACAATGCATTAAAAAGTGATACTCATCTTCAACTTCAATTTTACACAATGGGCACAAACGATTATGTAAAGGAGTTTTATTATATCTCCCTTTTTCAATTTCTAAATTATTATTACTTATGCGAACTTTGGTGAAACTTGAGGTAGAACATTTATCTTTGTTAGCTAAAAGATATGTTTCAATTTTATAATCAAATTTGATTTTTCTATAAAGTCTGAGTTTATTGCCATTTGGATTATTTTAATCATCAAAAAGGGAAATTTTCCAAAATGTATATATTGTTCTTCCAATTTTTACCTGCGTCGCCGAAGGCGAAAGCAGGTCTAGTAGTCGGGTCACTCCGTCCGTCCGTCCGTCTGTCCGTCCGTCCCGCTATGGGGTGCCTGTCTTGTGTAATCTGAATCTCAAAAACCAAACACTAGATCTTTCTGAAATTTTACACAGTGATTACAGATATATTGAAGATGTGCACCTCCCCTTTTGGGTTCATTTTGTAATTTCGTTTAGAAATTAGGGGCCCAAAAGGGGCAAAAAAAGCGACTTTTTAATTTTTTTCCACAATAACTTTTGTTCTGGTTGACCAAATGCTAAGAAATTTTAAACTAATGATACTTACCGTAAAAGGAAGGGTAGGGCTGATTTTGGGTGTCCCCTCTTTTTTCGTTAAGAAATTAAGAGGCCCAAAGGGGGAAAAAAAACCCGCCTTTTTAATTTTTTTCCACAATAACTTTTGTTCTGGTTTACCAAATGCTATGAAACTTTACAGTAATGTTACTTACCATAAAAGGAAGGGTTGGGCTGAATTTGGGTGTCCCCTCTTTTTTCGTTTAGAAACTAAGGGCCCTAAAGGGGCCAAAAAAGCAACTTTTTTATTTGTAAATAATAACTTGTTTTGGTTGACCAAATGCTATAAAACTTTACAGTAGTGTTACTCACCATAAATTAAAGGGTGGGGATGATTTTTGGGTCCCCTCTCTTTTTGTTTAGGAACAAGGGGCCCAAAAGGGGCAAAAATGTAACATTTTTTATTCATGGTCCGATTTAGAATTATTTTTTTTCAAGTTGATTTTGTTCATATATTGGATACAAAATGGAGGATACAATTTTTTCTTGACCCACCTTTTCTGTTTAGCAATAAGGGGACCAAAAGGGGAAAAAATAGAAACTATTTTTTTGTCTATTTTTACAATATTGGGTGGCATGTGACAAATATGCTTTGTAAGTCCACCATAGGATGCAAGTGTCAAAATATTTTGACTGTCCATATTGGGCCTAGAATGTACAGGGTTCAACGTTTTGCCGTGCGACGCAGGGCCAGACATCGATTGGTCTTGTTTGTTAATGAAAAAATTATGTCTATTTTTACTAAATGTTCCCTGATTTTCCCATATATGACTGAATACAAGTTTTGACATTAAGCATTTTAATAAGTCACAAAAGCTATCTTTCAATAGAACATTAGCTTCATAAGCTCTTTTAGCAATAGAATTTTCCTTTTTTAATCAAATGATCCCCAAAACCTATGGCTAACTTGATAGCTGATACAGCTAGTGGAAATAAACCAAGTTCTGAAAGAACTGCAGTGTTGGAGGCTTTTTTGCTAACCCCTAAAATAAATTTGGCATTTTTTATTTGCAATTTGTTAGGAAGGAAATCTTTATATTTAGATTCAAGTGATTGATTTGCTTTTATAAGGGTACTTCTGAACAATAAAGGAGGATTGGTTTAACACATGTATCAAAAAGCTTGATATGAGCTAGGACATTAAGTTTTTCAGAGAATAATATTTTTCTTGCACAAAAAATGGCTTTGCTGGCTTTTTTTGAAAGATGGTTGATGGCATATGTAAAAGAACCTGATGCCTTGAAATAAATACCTAAATATTTGTATTCAGTTGCTTGATGTATATATTGGTTATCATAGAGTAAATGAAAGCCTTTCAAAATTTTTCCTGACTTATTAGAAATCATTTATTCCACTTTTGACAAAAACTATATAATTCATCAAGCATGTTTTGTAAACCTTGTGATGAATTTGATAACAGAACCAAATCATCTGCATAAAGTAGACATGATATTTTTCCATCTTTTAACACGACTGCATCACAGGACATATTAAATTCATCGACATTATCATTGATGAGTAGGGCTTAAAATGCAGCCTTGTTTAACTCCTATGTTTGAAATAAAAGTTTCAGTCAGACCATTTGGAAGTTTAACTGAAAAACTTACTTCTTGGTACATTGATTTTAATATATTGAAAAAATGGTTGTTTATGTTGTATTTGGATAGTTTATAAAAAAGAGCATCTCTATTTAAAAAAATTGTCAAAGTTAATCCACCGGAAAGTCAAGGTCAAGGTCGAAAGATTACCAATTTTCTGTCCGTGGTCATCCATGCGGAAAATATAAGTCACATCCAGCATCCAAAGCATGCATTGTGCTTAGCATCAATAGGTGCACCTACCATATAAATATGATCGATAAATCGGAATGGCATTAACCATTCTTCTATTTAAAGCCATTCATGCGGAAAATGTAGGTCACAGACAGCATCCGAATCATGCATTGTACTTAGCATCACTAGGTGCACCTACCATAACAATATGGTTGATGAGGCACATGTCGGTAAGCAGGAATGTACTTTGTCCATTTTTCTGTCAGTGATCATCCATGTGGAAAATATAAGTCACATCAAGCTTCCGAAGCATGTATTGTGCATAGCATCACTAGGTTGGTAAGACACTTGTCAGTAAGTGGGAATGAACTTTAACCATTATTGTCTTGCCTGCAAAGCAGAGAGGGACATAGGTGTTACTTTACCTGCGGCGTTAACGTTTTGGGTAAGGTTTAATGAGCACCTCCATATCTCAAAGACTTAAGGTCCTAGGTTGATGAAACCTGGTATGCATATGTCCCAGTAGTAGCCTAGTATAGTTGCAGCCCCATCTTTTGACCTTGACCTTGATTTTCCGGTGGAATAACTTTGACAATTTTCAATACATATAATAGCAAAGGCAAGGTTTTGCGAGCACCTCCATATCTCAAGAACTTAAGTCCTATATTGAAACTTTGTATGCATATGCCCCAGTAGTAGCCTAGCTCAGTTGCATACCCATCTTTTGACCTTGACCTTGATTTTCTGGTTGAGTGACTTTGACAATTTTCAATACATATAATAGCAAAGGTAAGATTTTGAAAGCACCTCCATATCATAAGAACTATAAGTCCTAGGTTGATGAAATTTGGTATGCATATGCCCTAGAAGTAGCCTAGCACAGTTCCACCCCATCTTTCGACCTTGACCTTGATTTCCGGTTGAGAGACTTTGCCAATTCTCAAAAACTACCATACCGATATGATTGGTACATGTGGCACTTGTCGTTAAGTTGGAATTAGGGAATATGAGGATTTGGGAACGACGAACAGACCCAAACACTATATGCCCCTTTACTTTCGTAGGCGGAGCATAAAAACCCTCAATACACTCAATATTTTGAATTTTAATACATCTATTACGTAGACTTTCAGTATTTGGTATGCAGCTTCAGGTAGGAGTCTAATATGGTGGAATAAGCTTTCAGGTCTGTAGCTTTTCTACTTCCTGTTAAACAAACTGACAAGAGACATAATACTCCATCTTGCAACATTTAGGATGGACGGACAGACCTAAACACTATATGCCCCCTACTTTCATAGATGGAGCATAAAAAAAACCAGAAATTTTTGAGTGAAATAAATTCAAAAAGTGTAACTTTTTAACACCTTGATAGAAGTTTATTAAACTAGCTTGCACATATAAAAGCTTCCAAGTTATAAAGAAGCCAAATGATTTGTGGGTAGAAAGGTCTAGGTCACAGGTTGAAAAAAAAACCTTTGTAATTTTTATTAGAATTTAATCTAATTTACACACATAAAACCTTAGTGGTATAAGACGATAAATCTTTCAAAGCTATCTGCCAGATTTTAGCTTACCTGGACTGAAGGTTCATTTGCGCTATTAATTTCAAAAATCTTTGCAACTACAAAACAGATTTTAATGAAACTTGGAATAAATGAACCTTAGGGTGTCCTGCACTAATGTTGTGTTTCGATTTTTGATCTGTCAAAAAACATGGCCAATATTGCTTAAAATAGTCCAGGGGTCAGACTTTTATACGACCGCAAAAAATGGTAGCTGTTGTCGACTTGTCGTCTGTTAACTTTTTATTGTTTCCACAATAACTTTAGTTCTAGTTATCCGATTGCTATGAAATTTGACAATAATGTTCCTTGCTATTAAAAAAGATGACTGGGATTGATTTTGGGGGTCCCCCCATTTTTCATTTAAAAATTAGGGACCAACTACTTTTTTGTAAGTTCCCACAATAACCTATGTTCTGGTTTTCTAAATGCTGCGAATATTTTCAATATTGTTTCATGGCATATAAGGATGAATGAGATTCATTTTGGGGGTCCCCCTTTATTTGTTTAGAAAAAAGGGGCCTAAAAGGGGCAAAACATTCAAATAGATTAATTGTTCCCACAATGACTTTGGTTGTGGTTGACCAATTGCTATGAAATTTGACAGTGATATGCCGTAGGAAGGAAGCAAAGGTATACCAAAGGGGTAAGGGTTCAGTTTTCCACACTTTTTTCTAAATCCTTATAGATAATAAACTGATTTTTGGTATGTGAGTTTACCATGATGAGTTACAGATCAAGTTTGAGTTTCGTGCCGGTCCACAAATTTTTATGAGGTTATGGCCATTTGAACTTAGAAAATTCACTAAAATTTTCAGTTTTCCGCACTTAAATTCTTAAAGATAATGAAATGATTTTTTGGTATGTGAGTTTACCATGACGAGTTACAGATCTAGTTTGAGTTTCCTGCCGGTCCACAAACTTTTATGGGAGTTATGGCCCTTTGAACTTTCACTAAAATTTCATTATTCTGCACTTTTTTCTAAACGCTTAAAGATAATGAACCGATTTTTTGATATGTGAGTTTACCATGACGAGTTACAGATCAAGTTTGAGTTTCGTGCCGGTCCACGACCTTTTATGGGAGTTATGGCCCTTTGAACTTTGAAAATTCACTAAAATTTCAGTTTTCCTCAATTTTTTTTTCTAATCGCTTATAGATAATGAACTGATTATTGGTATGTGAGGTTACAGATCAAGTTTGAGTTTTGTGGCATTCCACTAAATGTTATTGGAGTTATGGCCCTTTGAGGTTTGAAAATCCATTGCAATTTCATTTTCTACACTTTTTTATTGTTCCTTGTAGCTAATAAACTGATCAAGTTTAGGTATTCAATTGTTACCAGTGACTGAAATATGAGGCCGGTAGGGGACTATGTATTGTTTTGCTGTTTTCATTTAGACATAAGGGTCCCAAAAGGAGCAAAAAATGCAACTTTTTTATTTCTGGTCCGATTTAGATTTTTCTTTTGCAAGTTAAGTCTTGTCTTATAGTGGATACAAAATGGAGGATAAATTATTGCAACCCCCCCCCTCCCAATGTGGGCAAAAATCAAATTCTTATTTATTGTCCGTTTTAATTTTTTGGGGCAAATAAATTCTTAGTGAATTTACCGAATTGAGGATTAATTTCACCTTAATTGCTGTTAAGGGCCTAAAGGGGCAAAAGTGAAAGTTAGCAGATACCATTAATTTGGGGCCAAAAGGGGTAATAATTTTGTAACTGTAATTTATTTTGGTCTGCCTTTGAAAAAAAAACCACCATTGAATTCCTTGTGAAATATGGGTGGAAAGTCCACCAAAGGCTGCATGTGTCAGTCCACCCTGGGCTGCATGTGTCCAGAGCAATTGATTATTATCCACATTGGGCCTAAAATGTAAAGGGTTCAACATGTTGGGGTCTTATCATGCTGCACTGGGCAAAGCTTTTTATTTTCATTTTGGATTTTTAAATTACTGTAGAATTATATTGGTTGTGTTGCCTACACTTAACCAACATCTCATTAACTGTAAACATGACAAGTTTGTGAGTGTTCTATCTGTGAGCAATATCCCCACTACCATTCCCCCCTCCCCTCAAAATTAACTATGTCAGTTAACAGGAAGCATATATCTAACAAACATAATTCTGGGTCTCATGATAAAGAATAATCTACTAAATATCAAGTCCCTTTAATGAGTATATAGTGGCAGAGAAAACTGTTACAAAGATGTTCAACAATTGACCATTTATCTTGAAAATTGACTCAAGTCGGCAAATAGGAAGTACTGAAGCCATATACCAAATTTCAAACCACTGTGATTAGTAGTTGCTCAGAATACTGTTACAAAATTTTCAACAATAAACCAATAGTGTTGAAAATTTACTAAGTCAGTAAACAGGAAACAAATATCCAGCAGACCTAATTTCAAGTCACGATAAAGGACCTCATACTGAAGGCAAATACTAAATTTCAAGTCACTGTGATATGTAGTTGCTGAAGAAAATTTTCAACAATTGACTGGTTATGTTGAAAAATTGACAAAGTCTGTAAACAGGAAGTAGATATCTAACAGACCTTATGTTGATACATTGTACATGCTATAAAGGAAGCCATATACCAAATTTCAAGCCCATGTGATTCATAGTTGTTGAGAAAACTGTTATATTGTTAGATGAAAAAAGCTGCCATGAGCGACTACTTCCTTTATCTATTTCATCTGTGAAGATATTTGATTCAATCCTGTCACCATGTTCCATTATGTGATAATATAAATGTTTTACATTGTGGACAATCACCACCACATTTGCAATTGTTGCTTTTGACATGAATCCTAGATCATTTCAAAATCTGAGCCTTCAAAATAGACTTGAACAATTCTATTTGTTAAGAAGTAAAGTCACAGTTTTGTTTTGTTTGATTACGTTAAGATAATGTTTAAATGATCTAATATTATTGTTTGGTGACTAACATGTTCTAGATGTATTAATGTGCATTGATGGTGTCAGGTACAGTTGCTAAGATATGAAATCAAAATTTACTGGGCCCAATATTGGTGGTCTAGTATACCCATTTGGCTTGATACAACCTATACACAGAAAAGAAACAAGAAGGTTCAATGTGATTTTTTATTTCATAGATAATTTTATAATAAATTGAAGTCCAGAACTTTCAAAGTTAACAAATAACATAGGTTAATATGTTTTATCTCAAAAGAATATACGAAAGTATTTTAACAAGTGTTTAAAATCATAAACTCAAAAATACAACTTAACAATTATTGTAAAACAACTATGTTTTAAGATTTATATTTTTTCTATTTTCTGGTTGTAATCAAGAAACACAATTTCTATAAAATGGCCCTACAATAAAGTTTGCAAATTAACCGTATTGTATTTAAGTACCTTTTAAGTTTACAACTTGTATGAATTAAAAATAAAAAATAACAACCATCATTTTCAGAATATTAGCAAGCATCCTCAAGTATTTCAGATAAGAAAAATATAGCCTGCCATTTTATTTTGATATATAATTACCTATCGAGTTATCTCATCAAAAAACATTGCCACAAATTGAAAAATAAATTTAAGCTCCCACTAGATGACAAATACATATGCTGATGAAAAACCAAGATATAAATTTTGGCCATGCTTTGGAATTAGACAGGTATTTACTTAGAAATGACCTGTAACTTCCCAAGTTCAAGGTCAAACTTGTTATGGGCAATGGCAAAAGATGTAAACTTATCAATGGACAAACCTATGCCTATCTATAATTGAGCTAAAATTTTGATTTACTTGTACAGGAAAAAATGACAATAAAATCAATGTTTTTAATATAAAAGCATTTAGCATTCTCAGACTTTTTATTTTTCATCTGATGTTTGTGAACATGATTCTTGATAATTTTTTTAAATTAGATTGTCTGGAAATTACTGGTATATAAACCTATTAAGACCTTATTGACTGTATAAATAGTCATTTTAACATCAGTTTATTTATTGAAAATCCATGTCAAAAATCTCCCAAATTTATACTTTGAAAATTTCATGGTGCAGGATTGTAGGTACATTTTTGTACTTATATAAAATCTATAATTTTCTTATCAATAAGTGGGAAATGAATATGTTCTGTGAACTCTTAAAGCCATAATGGTCAAAAAGCCTGAAATCTGTGAAAAATCCTGTTTAAGGCAGTAAAATTCAATTCCAAATACATAAATAGATAGAGAAAAGAATAATTTCAGAATAAATATATGATTATTTTATACTGTTTCACTCCCAACCTTTTCTGAGGTTAGGGAGTGACTTTGGCTATTTACAATCTGTGAAGCACAAGTGTATTGTGACGTACACATGTGTGACTATGTACAATGGTGTAGCACTTTTCAATGACTCACACACAACATTTGTATAGTAATTCGTAATTACATAATACAGTAAAAATAAGCATCCGTGTAGCATTTAGAATGACCCACACAATTCAACAGCACACAAAAAATAATAATAAAAGTTGTGTAAATCTCCTCAATTTGACACAACACACCTCATTTAATTAAAACAAAACAAACAAATAATCATGCACCACATTAAGGTTTACCATAATAATAAATGAAGATGACAATAAAAGTCATAACAAAACAATTTATCATATTCAGAGGGGGGAAATCAGATAAAATTATATTTGTAGATAAAAAACTAAAAAAAACAGACAGGATACATATATTTTTATCAAAAAGCCTACACGTCTTTGCCAAATGTTCTTAAAATTTCCTCAGCTTCTAAAAAAACACAAAAATTAGTTTTCCTTCCATGTACATTAACTGATCATCGTCACTGAAAATTACCATTAACATTGGCTTTTTATAGGCTAAAACTCAAAAGGGTAGAAAGTAAACCTTTACATGTGAAGTTTTCCCACAATGTGTTGAATTGAAAATGGATTATTGTACATGTACATGATTCAGGATCGAGACATGGAACTGATATGTAAGAAATTAATTGATCGTCAGATATAAATAAACTGTGAGATTTTAAATTAACAAAATTAAATGGGTATTTCATGAAACTTGAAAATATGATATGAAAAAAAGAAACTAAGTAGAATAGAATGATATAAGAAATGATGATTAAATATTTTAATTCAATTATGATAAATAAATGAATCAACAACCATAACATTCAAAATGGTTTTAAGTTTTTAAGTTTTTAAGTTTTGAAAATATGATATGAAAAAAAGAAACTAAGTAGAATAGAATGATATAAGAAATGATTATTAAATATTTTAATTCAATTATGATAAATAAATGAATCAACAACCATAACATTCAAAATGGTTTTAAGTTTTGTTATATCTTCTTTCTTTAAAACATATTCAAACATCCTGTATTTTGAATGTAATCAGGCCACAACAGGTACGTATTTATACATCAAATTAAGAAAAGAAAACACTTCAAATTAAATTGAATGATGAACTACTGATCTTGGGAATAATATTATTGCAGATATTGTGAAGGAAGGATTCTCTCTCTTTTCACAATAGTTCTAAAAAATCAAAAATGAAGATGTCAAAAGTTGTTATCTAATTGAAAAATCGTTGAATCAATAATAGTAATTTATCATTTAATAATTTTGGTCTGATTAAAAGTACATGAACAGCTATAGGTCAATAGCTATTAATAGTACTTATGATATCTTTTTGGTCAGCCAAGTGAAAAAAATATCAAAAGGATTATAAAGAGCTACATCACCACACAGCTAGATTAAAGATGACATTTTAAAGGAAGCAGAACAACTCAGAATGATATACGTATATATCTTAAATCAATAACATACCATGAAGCTACATATATCCATGAATTTTAATGAATGTGGTTTTATTTTTATATAAATATGCATATTTGGTTTATTACCTAACATAGCACTCGCTTTTTTTATTTTTCTCATAAGATATTGATAATGAAGCAAACATGAAAATACTTATAATTATATTAATAATAGATTGATAATTTGATATTCAACAAAATAAAAAAAAACTTCATTGCACCAAGACAGGTGACCAAGTGATAGTAATTTAAATTATAACAAGTGATTTACATTGACCACCAATGAAAATCATCAATCACAGAAAGTTTGAAATTGTTTTCTCTTTTTTTAAAGAAAGGTAAACTGTAATTTTTATTCATAAAAAAAAGAAAGTACAACAAAAGTAAGACTTACAAATCAAATCAAAAGGAAAATATAAGAGTAAAGCAAGTTTTCGGGTAGATTGGGGGTCTAATATTCATTTGTCCATAATAAATAAAACAGTTATTTAAAATCTCAAAAAATTGGACTACCATTTTGGAAATTTTAAGCATACATTATGTATGTCAAATTGAAAATTGGGATCACCATGTATTTTTTTTATTTTTAAAACATGAGTTTCTTATTTCTAGATACAAATTATCTCCCCAATTGTATGTGATTAGGTTTGTAAGTTACCTGCCCAAGGTCTGTGGTTTCCTCCACCATTAAAACTGACCGCCCTACATGGTACAGGTGCATTGATAAAGGGCGTTAAACACCAACACACACACAAATTATTTCCCCTGAAAAGATTTGGTAACCTTTCTCAAAAAACCTAAAATTTGACAAATTCACCCATTTTTTTCTCTCATTCCAATGAATTTTTCCCTCCGCCTAATTCAATGTTACAAGAAATTGCTTTAGTTTAAGACCCCTGATCTACCTTTTATATTGGTTGCAACAAAACATAAGCAAGAGATGTACAACAATGAAGGTTTGATGGCACACACAAAACTGACAGTTAATTCTTTGAGGTGGCAGGTCAGACTGAGGATATCTGTGTTACACTTCCTGGTTGTCGACAGCTTTAACAGTCAGACCATTCACTCTAGGGTATCTGTCCTCAATCTGATGTGACTTAGTCAAAAGATACTTGAACAATTCATACACAGACCAAGATATTCCAGTTGCAGGCATCTGAAACAACACACGAGCTCCAACACCCCGGAAATATCCTCGGAAGCCTTGATATTCATAGATAAGTCTAAATGCTGAAAACATTCCATTAACATACGATACTCTAGTATGTGAACAACCTTCCTGTGTGTTTAGTAGAGTCTTGCATACATCTAATGGCATGGTAAAGATGGCGGCTGATGCCCCCGCTACTGCCCCCGAAACCATGTGAGAGGGAGGATCATACACCCGTTCTTTGTTCATGAGGTCCTGCATAATCTCGTAAGTCATAAAATGAATACATTGAAACGGTATGTTCATAGTCAGTTGTGTGGTAAAACTTCTATAAAAGGCTATCATACCTTCCTCCTTATAGATGACGTTTATACAGTTTCTACATGATTTATATGGGCTGTTATACATCTGCATTCTCTGCTTAACAACTGAAAATGTTTTAAAAACATAGATAATGTTTCATGTTTGACCAAAGTAAATAAGGATAATAACAAAGCTACCTTACTTTGAGTACTCTAAATGATTGTCAAATGAATTTCGAAATTAGAGGCAATTTAAATGTTAAAATATAAAAAATTTTACACAAATCCTCTAGCACCTAAATATTTGCTAAGAATGTTCCAATCAAGATTGTTTGTGTCTATAAATGAATTCAAAATCTTAGATGTGACATGCTGGTGTTAAGTTAGATTTTCATAATGTTTGTACTGTCAACTTCATGTTAGTTGTTCTCTGTCTAAAAGGTCTTTTCATTGACAATTTTAGGATTTGTGTTGCATAATAATGATTATTAACTATGTGAACTGTATTTTAATCTGGTGAAAATTTCAAAACAGCAAGCAGCTATAATTAGTTACATAGAAGGCTGCTTTTAAGATTCTTAAAATTTTACTGATCGATGGCTATGTAGTGTACTATTCACTAATTATCCACCCCTCGTAAAAAAGGTTTTAATTTGACCATTTTGTTTACTTAAGTGTAGTAATGTGACTTACCATCGGCAGGGTTCATAACAGCATCATGTAATAATGTGGCAACCAAACCAGCAGAACCTAAAATACAGTACTCAAGGTCAAAGTTTGACATTAAATAATATAATGAACTGTTCAGCTTTAATTCAATCTTACACTAGCATGACTAGTTAATGTCAATTATTATTGTAAATGTGGAATTTTTTGTGGAATGATATGTCCAAGTTTTGGTTAAGTTAATCTTTTTCCGATAATTTTGCATCTTCCATCAAATTCCTTGTATACCTAAAAAGAAACTATTTAGTGGGAATAATTCTTACCAATATTTAGTGACAAAATGGCAATAATGCACCCATAAAAGTTCAGCTTTTACAATATTTACTTTTTCTTAATAATTTACATAGGAGCAGTATATATTTATGTTACCTTTTAATTTGAATTTTTTAATGATCTACATCAAGAGAATTTAATAAAACTTATATAAAAGTGTAAGCCATAGAAAGCATCAAAACCCTTAATACATTGCTAGACAAAACTTATCAAACACTCTATGTTCCAAACTGACAAAATTTAAATAGGAAAATCCATATTTTACTTTGAAAGAAAAAAATATTATGAATGCAAAGACTTCATTTTTTTTGGTTATAAATGTAAAATTCAAATAAACTTATGTCTATTTACAGGCCAAAAAATTAAATGTGGTGGGGTGACTATCTTCTCTAGGTGTGCAGGACTTAAATAATGTTAAAAGGGAGCTTGACCTAAATGTTAAGGCATCACCTGTACAAACCTTTTAATATATCATAAATGTACAAATTGTATGAACAATAATTCATAAATTAGACATAGGTAATTTTTCACTTTATGTATGGCATAACAAATGCTGATAAGGTGAAAATTTGAGAAATAAATCTAAAAAATTTCATTTAATCTTAGACCTTGCAATACATATCTTATTTAATTAATGTATACTAAATTATTACTGTAGTGGGTTTGTCTGATTGAAACACAAATTTTGACTTTTTTTGCTATATGTTTAATCAAAATATCTCATAATTTATGTCTGGCATTTTAGTTTGTTGACCCTGTAGTATATTTGGGAAACAAAGAGTTAACCATAGCAACATTTTATAAGTTATGCCATATATTGATGATACAAACCCTTTTATCAATATTTCTGTGATATAATCATGATAATACCTGAAAATCTCATAAAAGACTATAATTACTGTATAATGTGAATGACATGATAGATAATTGTCAATCCATCAAAGAAAGTACATCACAAGATGCCGTGATATTACATCATTTAAAATCTAAACAGGTACAAGAATGTTCTAGATATCTTATTACAATATTGAAAAAAACATGTATTATGCACGTTTATCTAAAATAATTAGGACAAAAATTCATGCTTTCCATTACAAAAATTTGTACTAATTAGATAACCTGTACATTCGTCATTGTACATGTACCATGTTGTACATTTTATGTTTAGCCTTTAAAAGACTTAAAATGGATTGAGATAGTCAGGAAAACTTTGAAACGCACTAGCATCTGTTGATTTATATTAAAAAGTTCATTTAATATAAGTTTTGACTATAATATTGTCACAGTGTCACTCTTTCTATTTTGATCCTGAACTTTACTATGAAGTTCAAGATCCAAATTATACAAAAATAGGATTTTGTGATTATAAACTTAATATTTTTAATTCAGGCAATATTACGAATTCACCATAATACCCACAGCAACTCAAAAATTGCACTTAACAGTAAACAACCCTCAAACTGAGCACGTAAATTTCAGCCGGCTCCTCCATTACGTTCAAAGGGACCACATTAAAACCCTCGCAAGTATTAGAGGGTTTTATTATCAGAACTATTTTTGATGCACTTGGGTCATATAGGGCAGTCAGTTTTAATGGTGGAAAACCAGAATAACCCGAAGAAACCACCAACCTTTGGCAGGTAACTGACAAACCTAATCGCATACGGGCGGGGAAGTCCTGTTTTTGTAAATTACATATGGGACTTGAAAACCACCTATGGGCTGGTGATCAATAGTGTGGTGTTTAAACCTGCAACTAAGACCACTCATCCACCAAGGCCACCCTAATGCTGTATGCCCCCTACTTTTGTAGGTAGGGCAAAAAAAAGGATGTGAGTTTACTGTCACCTGACCCAACTAATTTTTAACCCCTACCCTAAAGTTTTTTTGAGCATTTTCCTTAAGCACTGTTAAAGTCACAAAGCTGCCCCCATATACTCAAGGTAAAAAAAAATTCCTACCTACCAACCCTTATTTACAGTAAACATACATACTTTTTTGTTTGGCCTAGGGCATAAATAATAATTAAACTCTACAAAATGTATGCAGTTAATGATAAATTACTTTACCATGAGCAAAATGGTTCCCTTGAGCTCCTCCAGATATAACTTTCTTTAGTTTTTCGTAACAGGCAAAGTATAGAGCGTGAGCAGGGCCTGCTCCCCCAATCACTGCACTGACTCCACGAACTGTGTTACCCACACCTTCATAGCGAACAATTTTATGAAATGCATCAGCAATACTTCTATAGTCAGCTTTAGGATTAGGAATAAGGGACTGCATACGAGTCTATAAAATATGAAAATTTTTATCAAATACATGATTTAACATCTTTTTTATAAATACAATGTACATTTTGTAATCCCAAAGCCTGACATTCACAATTTAATAAATCAGAATTTTCATTGAAATCTGGTAAAAAATGTTTACAATCCTTCCATTATTGTATTAGTCCTCACAGCTAACAATTCAGTGATTCCCATGATCATTGATGATTGTCGGACCAAATGAAATATCTGGTAAATATTAAGATTACATGTATTCTTACAATGAAATTAAAGTAAATGATATTGTAAAAATTTTAACTGGTCTGTAAAAGATCATAATGAATGAAGGATCTGAAATTAGTTTCCTTTAGCCTTTTTAAATTAGGAAAACACAGGAACTTTTATTAAAATTCCTTGACATTTTGCAGCAATGTTTAATAGAAATTTGTTGAAATATCAACTTTACTAGGGCAATAAAAATCGAGCTTTTACTTTTACCTGCTTAATTTAGGTCTAACTGACTTAACCCCTTCCCTGACATGCCTGACTCGATATGTTTGATGATGGTCAAAATATAACAATGAAAAAATACAGTGATAGACATATATTTTGTACATGTACAATATTAATGTTCATGTATGTACTGTAATATGAATATATAATAAGAATAACTAGAGATCATTGATCATAGTTCTGAAAGAGATCACATGCTTAATACATGTACAACACAACATGTATAATTCCTCAATCATTTACAATGCAAGCATCTTTAAATCTGAATTGCATATTATTGTCTCCTGTAAAAAATATTTATATTCTGTCATTATAAAAATCAAGATCATTTGCATAAAGTGTTTTCTTCCTTATACATGTACTGTACAATGTACATCAAATCCTCAATTGATTATTTTAAAATCATCATCACTTCCTGTCCGGTTGCCTCTGATTCATATATCACAGTTGTATACATGTTCATACATGTATATAAATTTAAACGCACATTGTACATGTACATGCATACATGTGTATTATTCCAGACGTGTACATTTATGTCATGTGTTCAAATGTACATACATGTACATGGGCAATTTATCCCATTTTATAGCTGATCAAATTTCTGAAACTAAAAGAAAACAAGATTAACAATATTGAAAATTCCTATTAATTAAGTCATGAATAACTTAAAAAAAAAAACATGTTAAAAAAACTTCTATTTCTTAACCCCAAATTGTCTCCCTTTGATTACCTAATGACACATTTTCATCACTCCTGTCCCCAAGCAAAGGACAGGCCATGTATGAAATTTAGTTAACCAAAAAAATATAGAATATATAAACTATATCC
The DNA here is from genome assembly GCA_963971305.1 of Arcuatula senhousia. Taxonomy (NCBI): domain Eukaryota; kingdom Metazoa; phylum Mollusca; class Bivalvia; order Mytilida; family Mytilidae; genus Arcuatula; species Arcuatula senhousia. The sequence goes on from OZ020305.1 coordinate 50,770,145, forward strand.
ATTGAAATGGGATACAACTGGGTAAATTGACAAAAAATATAAAACTCTAATTCTCAAGCATCTATGTAACACTGATTTGCTTATAACTTCGTTTCATTGCCATTTTACAACCAGAAGCGAAAAAATAAACAATCCTGGTAAATTTCACACCTTAACACAATCTACTGGGTACATAAGACTATGTTCAAGCACTCCAGCGGCAGCACCTGCAACCATGTGATCCAAGCTGCTACTTGTTGGAGGTAAACTTTCATACAGGTCTGGATCGTCCATATCACTACACAGAGCAGTTATAAGTCTTTGAAACCGTTATAATATGTTTATATCACATTTCAATACCATCAAATTGTGTCTTTGCACTTCAATATCGCAGGAAAACGCAGATAAACATATTCCAAGTCTATAAGGTCTTTTCAACATGTGGCACAAAAATAAACATTTTGATGATGTGTAGTATCGGAATCGTTATTGGTCGGGTATCCGGATCTACTCATTACTGGCGTTTCTCAAGCGATGCAAATTAAAAGTAGAGTCACGTATTCACAAATAAACTGTTTCCATTTCCTTGTACGACCTAGAAGAAATTTTATAGATCCATATTGTGGAAATCCGGTTTTATTTGAAATATTATGAATTTTAAAAATATCTTTTTAGGCAATGGGTTCTCACTGAAACTCAGGCAAGATACAGTCAGATATATTATGAAAAGGCAAAACGTTAGGTTTACACGTGTAAAAATAACGAAAACTTAGGTTTACACGGAAAATTTATTTTTACATGTGTAAACCTAACGTTTTCTTAGGTTTACACAGCCGTGTAAACGTAGCTAGTGCCTTATGAAAAACAATGACCGGAAAATGATGATCAGTTTTCAAGACATTTCACCACTTTTTCTGTCTGCCTGAGATAATTAAACTTCGATATGATTTTCTCAGTGTCAGCACTATATTTATCTGATTTCGTGAAAATTTGAACTGTCTGAACAGAGTTTTTTGTATGTCCCGATTCTAAACTCGATTTAGTGTTCTTTTTGACATTTGACCCATTTGTTGTCGTCTGAAATAACGAAAATCGCAAAACCTACAAAATCAGTGGTACACATTGTGTACAAGAATGACATTTTTTCGCTTTATTTTACCAAATTCTTACAAAACCAAGTAGATAAAGAAGTTTTGATATTATTCAAAAACACATTTAGAATTCAGGATTTGAAGTTACTCGCAATTATATTGAGTTTATCGACCATTTTTTTTACCTAGGAGTCTTTCATGTTATACCATCATATCGAATTATTGTCTCAGCATTTTGTCACGGTTTTTCATGACAAAAAATAGTGAAAAATCACAGAAAATCATGACTTTCTTAAAAGTCATGATTTTTCATGATCTTTGAAAACAGTGACATCGGATGATTTTTCATGACTTTGTCGCATCTTCAAGTCATGAATGTAATTCAAATATCTTGGATTTTCATGACCTTGTTCTACTTTATATGAAGTCCGGCATGGTTTTTCATTAAAATTGTTTAATTTAAATGTTTACATTATACAGTTATATGTCCAAATCATTTGAAAAGGCAGACGTATGTCGATGCCATAAAAGCAAAAGGCCTTTTAATAATTTTAAATGTACACAATGATGTAGAACATTTTGGTTTTTTCTTTTTTCTTTTTTTTTTCTAAATGGAAATTAAACTTCAGTGTATTAAATGCATTTTGAATTTACAAAAAACCTGTCACGGTCATATATCAGTCATAATAATATATGGGACATTCTAAAAAAATGTCTATATTTCGAGGTAGGCTTGACTAACTTGAATATTAGAATTGCTCACAGAAAGTTTGTAATTTACTTATTGGTATCCTCTATCATTTCAGTAAACAAAACAAGCAAAGAGTAAAAATCAAATCGAATATATTTTGATTTTTTTTTAGTCATTGTCCTTCAGGGTTGATTTGGCTGTCCTTGATGTTACCACATAAAAAACGTTGCAATGAAAGAAAGCTTTCATCTTTTATTTAAAAATTCATGCATAACTTGCCACATAGGGACAGAACAAGTACTTTGCAAGCGTCAGAAATAAAGGTTAGCTCAAAAATTTGTTTTTAAGAGCATCATAAGACAATGATTTTAAACAGTTCAGCAAACAGATCAAAACTAACTAACATATCAAATGCAATAAATGACATTTCACTTCTTCATTGACATTATGATGAACAATAAGGTTAACTAGTTTCAGTTGCAAAATATCATTGTTCAGAGGGTTATATATTAGACAACAATTGAGCAAATTAGACTGGTAACATCAGGGACAATGCGTAACATCACGGACAACTAATAGCAATACATACAGACTTCTTGACAATAAATGTTTATTTTAATGCATTAAATACATGTAACATGTTTTGGGGCAATATCTAATAAATTATGTAGATGGGCTATCTTTATCATTAAATATCGCATTTTATGACTGGTTAAACTTCACTGAATGTCCACTATGTTACCGGCTATTTGTCTCTGATGTTACCACTATTTTAGCAACAAATACAAGAATTTTTTCCCCAAAGTATTGACACAATTGCGTTTCGATATCTTAAGCTGTTGTATTAAAGTATTTGTGCCACTTTCTAACAAACAGAATGCAAAACCAGATGACTTGTTGTACCTTTACAACCATGTCCTGTATGTTACAAAAAATGTCTCAGCTGTTACTGTCAATATGTCCCTCCTGTTACCGATTCTCAGGTTGAAATATTATACTTAAACCATGAACTCTGAGAAAGAAAATATATTTATAACACTCTATATGGCTAAAATCAGTGATTAGAGTAATTTTAGCGCTTTTAAATCAGAAGCCATATACAAAGAAGACGGATTCAAGAAACTTTTACTTATCATTTGTCTGTCCTGTTACACTTTTGAACAGTAACATCAGGGAACAGTAACATCAGGGAATTACGGGAACATTATTTGCTTAAACTATTAAATGATCGTGTCTCCATCATTCTTTTGGGTCTCAGATATGATTGGTCAAGATGTAAAATTTACCCATAGCAGCTACAACCACATACCTCTATAGTCTCTGAGATATCGCGGTAACATTATGGACAAGGAAAAAAATTACGCCTCCAATTCAGTATATTCTTTACATTGTAATGACGATATGTAAATTTTTCTCAAAAATGTAACTGTAACTTAGATAAATGGATGTGTTTGGATGTTTCTATGGCCTTATATGTTGCCTGATAAGGATATACGTACAATTTATTTTCAATTCTATCTACCAGTAACAGCAAAGACATTTTCAGAGGGGACATTTTTTGATTCGCCAGAAAAAATTGTTCAATGATGTCTATCCCATTTTATTTTATAGATAAGACAGATAGATGGCCAAAGAAAAGCCCATCATGATTTCCATAGTCTACTTGCACATTATCATATTTTTTAAGGACTTTTAATTTAAAAATGACTCATAGGACAGACGATTTTGGTCAATTTTTGAGTTTTAAAATTGCGCTGTCATGTCATTTTTAAAGATAGCGTTTATTCGTTTATGTCAGAAGTGGATCTTGGTGCATATTTTACGCAAGAAAAAAGATATTGTTTAAACTCAATTATACGTGGAAATATTTTGACTGCCACGTAATAAGGACATTTTTTGAGAATGACCCATATATGGTTTTCGAATTTACAAACCTCATTTTGCTAATTCCATACATTAGGATGATTCCTTTAACAGAAGCCTCTGCTAATAATATAAAAGACTCTTATTCTTCCTCGACCGATCACGGTTAAACATGATTTGGTCCGTGGCTTCCATGCATTGTAAATATCCCGTGCTCTATAGTTAATGCACAGGGGCTTGCTCTCGGCCTTTGTGGTTGAGTGTCAGAGCCATCAGCTGGAAAAAATTATGATGCTGATTTATCAAAGTTTTACATGGTCTTAAATGGCTTAATCTGCCTGAAACTGAAGATTATTTTTAACAAGCTTAATATATTATTTAATGATTAAATTCTGAAACTAGGTTATATGGGCATAATAATAACATGTACTGAAACGCTTTTAACAGGGAATTTCTTGAACTCCTCGAAACGATACGTCATATAATGTGGTAATCATGACTTATGATGTCTTCTCCACTCATACACAATTTATGGATCATGAAACTGAGTAGTACAATATCTTTCTTTCTTGATTTTGTAAACATGCAGTCAAGTTCGAATGCCAGCATCTAGTCAGGTTGGTATGCCAGCATCCCGGGCCAGCATCTAGTCAGGTTGGTATGCCACCAGCATCCCGGGCCAGCATCTAGTCAGGTTGGTATGCCAGAATCTGTTCATATTCCAGATTTTGGTGCAAGCAATACTAAGCAACAGCATCCATACACAAAATTATAGATTACAATATATGAAGAGGCAGGATCGATGAATCTCTTTACACCATAACTGTTTCTCGTAGTTTTAACTTTCTTTAGCATCGACCAAATTTCTTTACATTGATATTAACCGTAAATTTGAAAAATAAAATGTTTTTCCCCGATCTTTATCGAAGTAGTTATCACAGGGGCTTGAATTCTGCATGGTCATTTATAAGAAACCAGGCGCGGATTCAGGCGGGGGCGCACCCGGCGCGCCCCCCCCTAAAATAAGAAAAAAAATATTGATTTTTTTCCAATGAATGATCAACAAAAAAGGCCAAACATTTTCGCGCCTCGATCCGCTCGGCGAATATTTAATCACGCGCCCCTCTAATCGAAAATCCTGGATCCGCGCCAGGAAACATAATTCGTGAATGCACTGGAGCATCATGGCGACATATCAAATGACTTGTTATTTGGCAATTATTTTGCGAAAACTAATTTAACATTGATAACCTTCACATGTTTCATTTTTCAAATGCTTATTTCTTATTTATGCTGGTTTATTGCTAAAATTAGCTGAGGATGAATAACTATTCATAAATCAAAATTTGGACGAAAACCTCCTTTTTTGCTCACCTGGACCTATGGCAATCACTCAAGACGTCCGTCGTCGTCTGTTAACAATGTTAAAAAATCCTCTCTTCTGAACATAATTTAATGAAATTTGGTATGATTGATCCTTTGTGTGTCCTTATCATAAGTTCTTTTCAAAGTTTTGTTCTATCTCAAAACATGACCACCGTTGCAAAAACAGACTGGCCAGGGTTTGGAATACTGTTGACTTGTAAATAAAAAAGTATAAGAGAAAGAGAATTAAAATATGATGCAAATACAAATGACAACAAAGTTCCAGACAATAAATTTTGCTACGCCTGACGCGCGTTTCGTCTATTCAAGACTATCAGAGGCGCTCTTCCAAAAATATTGAAAAAGCCAAACACTATATGATTATGAAGAGCATTGAACGGTAAAACCAAAAATACCAAATTGGGGAACCAAATTAATACTGAGATGATCAACCTATGTCTAGGGTAAGAAGAACCTTAGGGTTTAGACAATTTTGAAATTTAAACGGATAATTTAAAGCTTTGATGTATTCTCCAACACAAAAGTGTTGATGCCGGAGCGGGCTAACCTCGGGGAATTAAAACTCCGCCAGCAGTGCTAACTGAGGGACCGACCATTTGAATTTTAAGGGGGGTGGCAATGGTGAAATTAGAAAAAAGGCAGGATGGCAAAAATCGAGAAATAAAAAGGTAGGACAGTGCTTTGAATGGAAAAAGGCAGGATGGTAGTTTTGGTTGAAAATTTTATTATAGTTTAAAATTTTTTTTAAAAAATTGGCGCGCACAAAAAAAAATCCAGGCTCAGCTTTTTCCGAAAATAAAAAGGCAGGACGAAGAAAATATCCATAGCCCCCTCCCATAAAAATCAAATGGTTGCTCCCTTACTTTCTTTATCATCAAAAGCTCTAGAAAACTCTTCATTTGGGTCGAAGTTGTCAGATGACTCCTTTTGGCACTTTAAAGCCAAACAAGAGTTAACACTTAGTCACGCCTGTCGGCACAACCAAAAATTTTTCCACTCAACCGGAAAATCAAAGTCACTAGATCAAAAGTGCTAAGCTACTACAGGTTCATATGCATACCACGTTTCATCAACCTTGGACTTTAAGTTCTTGAGATATAAATATGGAGGTGCTCGCAAAACTTTTTAAACATTCAACGGCTATTTTATGTATTGAAAATTGTCAAAGTCACTTAACCGGAAAATGAAGGTCATGGTCAAAGATGCAGATGCAGCTGTGCTAAGTTACTACTGGGGCATATGCAAACAAAGTTTTATCAACCTAAATCTTATACATATGTAGTTCTTGAGATATGGAGGTGTTCATATATACACTGAAAGTTAACGGTTACGCCGCCACCGGCAAAGTAACACCTATCTCTCAATTGTAGACGAGACAAAATGGAATTTTTCATGTTTCGAGCCCATAGAATGAAAACTATTGCAGATAGAGAAAAGCTGTTGCTTGCTGAATCCTTCAGCTAATTGACCTCTACAAAAGTCTCCATTTGGTCTAAAATGTCAGATGACTCCTTGTTTTAAAGGTCAAACATAGCATTTTTCATGTTTATGCCATAAAAAATGAAAAATATTTTGGATAGAGAAAAGCTCATTGAGCTCTACGAAAGTCTCCATTTGGTCGAAGATGTCAGATGACCTCTTATAGGGGTTACATGGGTCACGGCCACTTTTAGCCTAAAACATAGGTATTCTATCGATTACAAAGCTCACCTCGTTATTCAATATTGTCAACATGGAAGAACTATATATATCTAGATAGTACTTCCATGTTGCCACTAAGCGGGAATTGACTCTAACTTTTCAAACTTTAAAGCACTCATCCATGCAGAAAAAAATCATATCCAGCATCTGAACCATGCATCCGCAGATGCACCTGTAATACCAATATTGTTGATGTGGCACTTTGCAGTCTTTAACAATTCTTCTGTTAGTCATCCATGCAAAAAGTCAGTAGCCAATGCATGTATTGTGCTTATCATCACTAGGTACACCTACCATACCAATGTCATTGATGTAGAACTTGTCATGCAGTTAATGGGAATCGCAGCGGGAATGGACTTTAACCATTCATCATTAAGTGGTAATTCAAGCGGAAAATATCGGTAACAGCCAGCATCTGACGCATGCATTGTACTTAGCATCACTAGGTGCATTTAACATATATGGTAAATATATGGTACGTTTAAGTCAGCAGGAATGGACTTTCACCATTCATCTGTAAGTGGTCCTTTGTACCGTATATGTTATGTTTTTATACCCGTTTTGAAACCACTTGGTCGATAATCGCTGCTGGTGGACCAAAGGTCCTCGAGGGTAATCAAAAGCCTAGTCGTCAGACTTGTCTGACACGAATTTACCATTAAAATTAAACGAATATTTTTTGTTGTTGAAATTTCGTAAAATTCTAAATTGTTTAAAACGTCACGGGTCTTTCCTTGTACTGCACATGGTCGATATCTTTTGTGCTGGATTTGGCTTCCCTGTTCGAACCTTTTGGCTTTGAGTACTTTTTATTAAATACTTTTGGTTTTTTACTTTCCAGTCTTATGATTCAAATTCTGCTCCTTGAAATATCGATATAGAGTACATGTATAACCAAATTCACTTTTTTATACCCGTTTTGGTATTGGAATTTTGAAACCACTGGGTCGATAACTGCTGCAGGTGGACCAGAGGTCCCCTAGGGTAATCACAAGCCTGGTCGTCAGACTTGTCCGACAAGAATTTTCCATTAAATTTCTAATATTTTTTGTTGAAATTTCCGATTGTAAAATTCAAAATTGTTTAAAACACCAGGTTTCTTTCCTTGTACTGCACATGGTCGGTATCCTTGGTGCTGGATTTGGCTTCCTTGTACGAACCTTTTGGCTTTGAGTACTTTTCATCCAATACTTTTGGTTTTTGACTTTTCAATGTTTTGATTCAAATGCTTTCGATGAGAGGTTACTCCTTGAAATATCGATATACATCATAACCAAATTCACTGTTTTGATATTTGTATTTTATAGCATCCGAAGCACGTGTTGTGCTTAGCATCACTAGATGCATCCACCATCCCAATTAACTTTTCTTCTGCAAGTGGATGCGGATGCCGACGCCGACGCATCACATAAGACACCCTCACTTTTGTGAGGCGATCTAAGATACATGAATGAGCATCCACTTACAGAACAAGAATAGACCGAGACATAATGGCCCATCTCGCAACATTTTGGAAGGATGGACGAACGGACAGACGGATGAACAGATCCGAACACTAAATGCCCCTTTCTTTCGTAGATGGGACATAAACATGGTTAAGGTCTATACCAAGTTACTGACAAGTGTCATAATGATATCAACCATATTGGTGGGGAAAGTGCACCTACTGACTCTAGGCAAAATGCATGATACGGCTGCTGGCTGTGACCTACATTTTGAAAATTTCTGCAGTCCATTCCCGCTTACTGACACATCAATAATTTTGTTATAGTAGATGTACCATGTAATATTTAGTAAAATACATACTTTGACCTATATTTTCTGCACGGATGACCACTTACAGAAGAAAGGTTTAAGTCCATTTTCTGACAAGTGCCATATCAACTATATTGGACATTCTTTTATTGGTATGGTAGGTGTACCTAGTAATGCTTACCACAATGCATTTTTTGGGGGTGTTGGCTGTGACTTATGTTTTCTGCATGGATGGCAATAGAATTTTGAAATGTTTAGGTCCATTCTCACTTTTCAACAATACTGCATAACATGGTGAGCTGTGTAATCCATATAAACCCATGTTTAATGCTGTAACCACATATTCTCTAAAAATGATGATGTGATGGTCTTTAGTCCAAGAATTTATTACGTCTAGACACTGCCAGCTTTATTTTGTAATTAAAGTTTGTTTTTGCCTGCAAAATGGATGCCCCCCCCTCCCCCCCCCCCGTTTCCCCCAAACATTATAAGTTCAAAGGTCCATAAACCCCACAAAGATTTGAGGATAAAATTTCCTAGTGATATGCACAACTAAATATGGTGACCTTCCAACATACCACGTTTCCTTTAATTCTGTTCAGGAGTTTAAGAGGAGTTGAGGTGAAAAGATGACAAAGGATTTTCATAAAATTTCTATGTTCAAAGGGCCATTACTCACACAGGACAAAGACAATGTGTCTCCCCACAAAAGTTGGAGGAGACATAATTCTTTATGCAGTTTCCACTGTACATGTACGAAAAAAGATTGAAAATTAAGCCATATTAAAGGAAAGTCGCTGGTGAACCTTACATTCTGGGTTTTGACAGCTCTAGCTACTTTTCTTGCTCTAAGCTTAAGTGTGATTTTATAAGACACCATAAATTTTTAAAACGTCAAGACCTGCAAAAACCATTATTAAATCAACATACTACTCAAATTCTATTTTTGGTAGAAAACCATCTCAAAAGGGTAGATGAACAACATATAAAAGGGTTTTCCTTTGTAAAATTGTACAAATAGCTAGCGTAACTGTGAGGTTGTTCAATTTCAGATTTTACTTAAATGGACAATTATGTGAAGGACAGAACTAGGAAGTTTTCTGAGACTTAAAAAAAAATTGAATGATAAGAAAATATTGACAGAGATTTCAAATAATTTTAATACTTAAATATAAGACATCCTTAACACACAAAGAGAAGATGTGTCCTAGTGATTCTTTATTGATAATTGTATTTTCAATGCTATATGAAATTGGAAAATAAGTACAGATACACATTTGAACAAATCTAGATTCAAGAATGACATGACTAAAAAAAAACATTTTAATAGTACCAAAATTTACATCTTTGCACATCTAAAAGAAACAAAATAGTCATGAAAGATTTTTTTAACATGGTGATTTCATCATTTGCATCATATCAATAATATATAAAAATAGTGTTCATTGATATATTCACGACAATAAAATGCTCACAGAAACATTTCTTAAAGATTAACATGAATAATGGATGTCACAAGCATCTTTTTAAAAACCTCTCACACTCAATGTCTCATTCATTCACACTTCACTAATGCATTACTATAGAACTTACAAATATCTAAAAACATAAATTAAAAAGCACTGAAAGGCACAAACAAAAAAATGAGAAAAAAATCCTTTAACCACCCTTCAACATCATACTAGTATAATTAACTGTTTGTATAAATAATTATCTTCCTGTTTTCTCCTTAAAGAATAAATAAATGTGGTAATTTATGTACAAGATTGATAAAATTCAAACATTTTTCTATATCCCTGTAATTATGCATACAATGTTCTAAGCAAAGCTTTTATTTTACACAAGAAGGACTTACAAAATTTATAATGATCACAGTTTTTTTTAAACTTGGTTTTAAACATCAAGTCAAAAAAAGCTTAAAAACAACTTTATCTTCATTTTCAAAATAGAATCTTTAATTTATTTTACCATTTATTTATGGGACTGCTTTTTTATTTGTGGACTTACTTCATACTATATTTCCTTTTCAATATCAGAGATCATTTTCGAGACATACCCTATCTATCTGCCTTCTTAACTTATTCAATTTCTTTAATACCATAATATAGTCCCTGCAATTAAATAATGTTCCTAGAATATAGTTGTTAAAGCTCTACACCAGTTTCTTAGCCTCAAAGAAACTCTTCAGATGTCTCATTTGCCAGAATCCAGTGACTAACAGTATCAATGTCTGAGCTATAGACCACCACAATACTCGTTGGTTTGTACTCTCACTTGTCTGTCTGAAGCGCTCTTCTCTATACTATAAAATAAACAAATACACATGTATTAAGAGATTTACATGTATTGTTATAAGCATAAGTATCATGTGAATTAAGTATAAATTTGTATAATATAAATAAAACAGGGATCTATCTTTACAACTATTGTAAAAAAAATAATATTCCATCATTAATACCAATACACTTCATATATTACAGACTTATAAATACTTTTATTATACAGATTTTCAAATATGAGAAAACTTAAAATGCCTATGATGCCAGAAGTAAGCATTAAAATTATATACATGTATCTATCTTATATTTTCTGTTTTCTTTTCAGTTACAGTCTCTTGAAGGCTGATGATTGTCAGGCTTTCTTCCATTGCAAATATCATTTTGTCATTGTTTTATGTTTGTTGTGCTACGAACACTTATTCCACGTCTTATATATCATAAAGTCTTACCCTTTGATAATTCTGTTCTTTTGTAATTTGTTCTACTTGATCTAATAGTTGTCTAATTCTAAGCTGTAATTCTGATAATTTATCTTTAGCTTGTATTTGAGCATAGTCTACAGCATGTTCTCCTACTTGGATGTCTAAATGTACTCTCTGAAATGATAAAGGACAATACATACATGTTTTATACAGATAAGTTGTTTGTGGTACATCTAAACTTTTTATTTATAATTTATCAGCACCCAGATTTAAACAGACAAAATAGAAAAACTTTGTGGTGTTTATAATGGAGTAATATTAGACAGAATATCTTTTCTAGACTTTCTAATTTTTGCTAAAATGTTATGTTGCCTGTATTCTCGAATTCAAATATAGCATATGTAAAGAAAGTAACTTAAATGACCTAATGGTAAGACAAAAGATAATATGGTAAATATCTTTGAATTTAAAAACACCCGACATTAATAAATTGTAAACATTGTTTTTTTTTCAGAACAACATTTTGTGTCCACATTTTCAAGGTGTCTATACTTACAAGCTGACCACTGGCAAACCAGGCAGATGAGTTGGAATGAAGACAAATGATATGTTCTCCAGCTGTATGGGAGGTAAATGTAAATCTACCTTCAGCTGCATATGTCTGCAATTAGAGAACAAAGTAATCATTTTAGTAACAGGCACTTAATTTAAATCTACTGTACAGCTGGTTATTTTCACATTGGTTAAATTTTCATTATTCTTGCTGGTCAACAGAAATCATGATGAAACATAACTGTGAAAATTTTCCCAGTGCAAAAATAACCTGCAATACAGTATTCTATAGATATATGCATTTTCTAAATACTCAGCCTAACACAAGAACTTATAAACAAGATTGAATGTCTTGGAAATCAAAAGAATTTAAGAGTAGAAAAATTGAATCTGCACTTCAAGTACCTTTATCCAGACTTAGGACGGGTGAGCTACATATAAAGCAAAATTTCTTAAAGAAAATATATGTTTTTTTATAATATAATAAAAGAAAATTTAATATTTACAAACTTTTCATACATACAAAATTTTTAAAGAGTACATGTACATATAACACACGAAAATAAATAAACATGTATATAAAGACTTGAAATAAACCAGATATACATGTATCAAGGAAATATCTATGTAAAATACATTGTATTTTAAAGTTTGACATATGTTTATATACATCATCATCATGTATACCCCTGCCAAGCAAATTGGCAGATTGATATTTTAGACCAACCCCTTTCAATCCAAATCCCATACAAATACATGTATACTACAAATAAAATTTAGGAAGGAAAAAAGAAAAGAAATTGCTAGTAGAAAGTTAAAAACCCTATATAACAAGAACTCAAAGTTAGCATAAAACAAATATATTAAAAGCAAAACATGGATAAAGACATTAGGAAAGAGGATAGAGGACAAAGGTGAAGTTCTTTCTGTGCTCTTAAAAATCAAATACCACCACACTAGATACATGTATCATCAACATATAGTTTTGTTTTGCATCATCAATAAGTCAACTTACAATGTACATGTAAGTAAACATGTGATGCTGTTAGTTCATCCTACTTTGTAGAATATGACATCAGCAATTTAATAGGAAAATAACATACACAGGTTTTTGTAACAGGAAGGAGCTGAAGTGTCCAATCTGTTATAATTTTATTTTGTCAATGCTAGGCATAGCTATAGACAATTCTTTACCTATTACTTCACCAGATGTTGTAGTAGTTTTCTTATTCAAATAGTTTGTGCCATTTTGACTACATGTTAAATTTGATCATATGTTGATGATTTTTACTAAGTGAAACACAGAGAACCACCAAAAAAGACTCACCCTAGACAGAACAACATTATCGTCAGGGTCTTTAACTTCCACTAACATACCAAACCCTGGTGCTGAGGGTTGATATTCTTTCACAGAAAAATCATAAACTTGTACCTTGTATTTACCTGTAATCAGTAATAATCTTACAATTAGACTTCAGCTTACCCTGGAAAGTACAACTTTGTCATCAGGATCTTGTATCTCTACATGCATGCCCCATCCAGGCACAGATGGAACATAATTGTTTGTGTTCCTGTCAAAAACTTCCACTTTATAATGGCCTACAAATCATTACATTAATAATTACATTAAATATATAAATTCATGTTTTAGTAGCACATTTTAGTAAACAGGTTAACAATTGCCATCTTTTCTCGTGTTTTAGTTCATTTTGGACAAAAACACTGAATTTTGACTCCAAAAATGTTTACAAACGTAGAAACAAGGTGTCAAATAAACAATCACATGTGACATGACAATTGAAGGCTAATTTAAAAATTTGTTCCACTTCAACATTTTCCACAATTGCTTCTAAAGATAATATTTTTGAACTGCAAGTATACTCAAAATAATGAGAGATCCATCTAACAAAGACCAACATGTCTACTTTATTATAACACAAGTGTGGCCACTAAAAGCAGGGCTCACGCTACCGGGCGAAGTGGGCGAAGAAGTCGCCCTGGGGCCGCCGACTTCGCCCTGACTCTCCATCAAAAGCGAAGTCAAGTCGCCCTACGATCTCGCGTAAGTCGCCCAAGCAATCCTCTGTATTTTTCCTATTTCCTGTTAAAATTGTCACTTCCACAGATTCCTTGATTACCTTAATGTTTATTTAAGGGATTAGCTTGGATAATTAACAAAGTAGGTCATAAACTTGTCAAAATTAGCCCAAAGCGGTGCCAGTACAAGGTGTGAAAATCGGAACTTCAAAGGATTTTGCCGTCGGCAATCAATTTTCTGTTAATTACTTAATCCCAAAAGTATGTCTTGCCTGCCGGCACCATCACTAAAATCAACCACCTAAGCTTTCATTTCTTGATATAAACACAATCGTGTCTGTATAACCAGTATCAGATGCCTAGCTATTATACTTTTCAAGCAATTTATTGTCCACACAAGTATTGCAAAAAGTTTTCTGCCTGAAAAAAAGACCTAAGTTCACAGAGTCACTGGACCCTAAAAATGGGGTCATGGTCACATGGCATGGTGACAGTTGCGTAGACCATAACCTGAACTGTCTGTATACCAAATATCAGATGCCTAGCTATTATACTTTTCCAACAATTCATCATCCACAAAAGTCTTACAAAAAAAATTACAGCCTGAAAAAAGACCCAAGTTCACAGAGTCACTGGAGCGTGAAAATGGGGTCAGGGTCACACGACATGGTGCGGTTGCGTAGACCATAACCTGAACTGTCTGTATACCAATTATCAGATGCCTAGCTATTATACTTTTCCAGCAATTCATCGTCCACAAAAGTCTTACAAAAAAGTTTACAGCCTTAAAAAAGACTTAAGTTCACAGAGTCACTGGAGCGTGAAATTGGGGTCAGGGTCACACGGCATGGTGACAGTTGGGTAGACCATAACCTGAACTGTCTGTATACCAAATATCATTTGCCTAGCTATTATACTTTTCAAGCAATTCATTGTCCACAAAAGTCTAACAAAAAAAGTTTATGCCGCCGCCGCCGCTGTCGATTGAGATTGGACTGATGTCCTAAACTACAGCGTTTTTCCCAGACAAGCTAGGTTTCTGTTTTTGTACTGCAGTGATACTGGGCTGTACTTCATTGCTGAATAGGCACGACTCTAGTCGTACACAATAAGGGAGACTCCATGCCCAAGGAGTTCTCTCTTGAAGGATTCAAAAAGTAGAAGCATGTGTCTCTATTAGCGTAGGTGGTTCCGGTCTTAATCTGTGGCATAACAGATAAAAGATCTTGAAGATATCACTGTTGCAGCTCTGTACTTCAAGTTTATAAAATGATGTTGATCTGACATGTTCTTCCTTTGCACTTACATCAAGTACATGTAGTTATAGTAGAAGGACCTGTGGGACCTCAGTTTGTCTGGAACATAAAGCCATAGGATGCCAGAGCAAACTCAGACTATCATTACACATGTTTCTTACACATGTACATGATCGTCAATGTGCCATCCTGTGCAGAAGCCTTAAAAACAAAAAAAGAGCGGATATCTTATTGTTCCAACATGCATGTATAGTACAATAAGAATATGTTAAAAAGACAAAATGCCCAATCACGTGGAACAGATGGACAGACAAACAGATCTGAACACTATAATGACTATATATGCCCCCCTTACTTCGTAAAATGGGAGGTCTCGGGACTGTTCGTACCGAAACCCTTTCGTACCTAGGGTCGTTTCGTACCTAAACTTGTTCGTACCGGGTCGTTTCGTACCGATTTTATAAATAGGTGAGTCGTTTCGTACCGATCTTTCAAAGGAACTGGATAAAGGTATTTGTTTTGTATTTTTTTAACTGTTCTTTTGTATTATCCAGCTCTAAACCATAAAAAATCTGTCTAAGTAAAAAATGGACGGATTTTGTTAAACAGGAAGTAAGTAAATGACAGACCTGAAATTGTATCACACGTTATGGGACCCCACCCCGATGCTACATACCAAATATCAAGTGGCTGTGATTAGTAGTTGCTGAGAAAAGTGTTACGAAAAATTTTCCCCGCCCGCCCACCATTCACCATTTTATAACCCGGATTTTTCACTCCGTGAAATCCGGCCAAAAATAAATATTTTAAGAATTTTGCTAGGTTTACCAAGGACCAGAGCCAGAGTTTTTTTCTTTTTCAGTTCTATAACGTTACCATTAGAGTCTGATAATGATGATACTTATAAATACTTATTCATTCGGTAATTCAGGGATTGGGAAGGCCACCTGCCATGCGCAATTTGCGCTTTTGTGCTTAAAATGGCGCACTGAAGTACAAAAGGGACGGGCCGTAGTGCGCATTCTAAATATCTGCGTCTATCACACTTTAGAATAAAAGTTTGAATTCCCCTTATCTAAAAATAGAGTACTTTAAATTATCGTCCAATCGAAATTTGTTATGAAAATAAAGCTTTAAATAGTGGTCCAATCAAATGGCTTATTGACATACGGTTCTCCGAACTGGTTATAAAAATAGAAAATTAGTATTTAGTTCTTTCGAATGTGAATCTGATCAAAGTGGACTATTAATTAACCAAACTGCTAATAGATTTGAAGTTTTCGACGCTTTTAAAATTTAAAATAATCTATAAAATACTCATACGCTCCCGAAGGGAGCGATAATGGTAGAAATGTCAATATTTTAGTTGTACTATGAGCTGAATTTTCCTTCAACGTCCGGTATAGCACGCGCTTGTTTTCCCGAACTTTCGGCGTCTTTTTAACGTTTTTATCTTTGAAAATTTTAGACGTCATTAAACGCTCACGTAACCCACAAGAAAAGCTATTTTTTTTTATTTTCGAACCAAAAAAATTAAATTAATTGAAACCTCGGGAGCGTAACAGGATTTACCTGCCTCATATTAGATTACAGTAGAATTATCCGTACATGTACGATATTTTTTTTAAAATCTCCCGTCGTGTTGAGTGCTTTTGGCGAGATCGAGATCAATAATAAAAAAAACTCTGTTTTGCAAATTTATCATTAAATCAATAATAATTTATCTTGAATAAAAATATCAAGAAGGTAACTTAGGTAAAAGAATGTCCGTGAATACTACTGCCGGCCGTAACAGCCGTTTTAACATAAAATTAACTATTGCCATAATTTCTTTGCTTTCCTGACCCGAAAAAGATAATGATTAAAATTGAAGAGTTTACTTCCTAGTGATTTAAAGCCTAAAAAATTCAATATTTTGCTTTTACGTTTAAAAAATGGCCCTTTAAAGTTTGTCAATGGCCCCATAAAATCAAGAATGGCCCTTTGGATTGTTGTAAGATGGGGCCATTGTCCCATTGTAAAAAAATCCTTCCCAATCACTGGGTAATTGTTTGATAATTTAACAACAAGCTGCTTTCGTTAAAAAAAGAAAGCAAACGTGAGCTTTATGTTTTTGCTGTCTTATGAGCAAGATTTTATTGATGAAAATAAATCTTAAAGGTTGAGTAATGTTTTGATGAATATTTTCTGTACATGCAGCAAACATTTATCAAGTTTCTGGGAAATGGGTTAAGCAGAGTCAGAAATTGGTTGAGCATATATATTTTTAGAGTTGACTGAGAAATAAGCTTTTCTTTTTAAATTCAAAAGGTAAGGGCACTTTAAGCATTTTGAGTATTCAAATGTACTGGTGATAAATTACTTTACGACTTTAAAATTAACAAAAGAATTTTTTGTGATTGTGTTTGAAACGACACAGTTGTAGGTACGAAACGACCCGGTATGAACGGGAATCGGTACGAAACGACCCGGATTCAAAATGGGACATAAAAACTTTCCAACTCATTCCTCTCCAGACAGCAAAACCAAACTGTAGCTGCTGTTTTGTAGATCCCCCAATTAAAAATCAAGCAAATGTGCAAAGGTCAAAATGACCAATCATGCAAGGTTTGAGATGTTTACAGTAGCTCCATCGGAAAGTAGTCCAAGCCAAGGCAGAGGGAACCTGCGACATATACACTATACAGGGATGCATGAACAGTGGGCATTAAATCCCCTTTTCTGCTTCTGACATTTATGTGTTGTCCCTTTTCAAATCCCTCTATACAAACAGATACATCACTTGGCAAGTTTGCCATGATACAAAAACAGACAAACTACATGTATGGGGGCCAGAAGTGTGTTTGTCACTCCACTTGACACTACAGCCAACTGATGAATTTTACATACCAACAACCATAGTTTCATCTGGAATTTCTTCTATAAAACATTTTTTCTCCGTTTCCCCAATATGGAAATAAAGAGCATTGGAAAGTGTTATCAATACGCTAAAAATTAACAGTGAAACGTGTGTTTCCATTTCTCTTGATTTGTTGTCGCACCGAAAGGAAGTGACACGTCACACATGCGCATGAATTGTGAAGACAAAATTTACTCATTTATTGTCTTTTGTAAAGGTACCAATTTTAAACGTATTAAACACAGAATATTTGACTTTTTGTTTAATAATTGATGATTTAACTTATCATGAATTGTTTGCAAACAGTGTCAATATGACAAATTAGATAAAAACTTGTTTTACTTCTTCACCAGTGTTCTGTTTGTTTACTTTTTTGGGTTTTCTTTTTATTTTATTATTTTTTTTTTTTTTGGGGGGGGGGGGTACATTATACGTTATATTAATATTGAAAGGCTACATTCGAAATCAACACCGACTTGGCAGGTGCACGGAACATTTGTTGCTGTCTAGTACTAGGTGAAAATGTGAGTAAAGAATAAGTAGTGTGGCCACTAATTAAAAGCTGAGATAATAAAACTTTAGTTTTAATTTTCTCAGTTAAAAGTATGTCTCGACTGCCGGCACCATCACTAAAATCAACTAAGCTTTCATTTTGATATAAGCACAAAAAGTGTCTTTATACCAGAGTAGGAAATTTCGCTGAAAAAGTAACCAGCTCTAAATTGAAATTAGACCTGTTTTTACTATAAAGTCAGTCATATTTTCAGGAATTTTAGCCAGCAAAAAAGGAACCAGTCACAAGCTGGCTACCAAGGTAATATGATGCAGGTTAAACCTGAAAAGCTCCCGCAGATAAAGTAAATTTCTTATATATATATAAATATATGGTGCCTCATACTTTACATAAAGCAAGAACTCAAAAGTTTTCGCCGCCGCCGTCGGAAAGAAATACCTATGTCTGGCCTTCCGCGACTATTCGTCGCAGGCGAGACAAAAATAATTCAAAATCAAAGGCGAAGTTATTTTTTTCCCACGTACTCAACCACAAAGGACAACCTCCCGTCAGCTTTCAAAGCCGCGGGATATTTTTAAAGCAAAGGATGAACCTCTTGGTTAACAAATTCTTATTTTTTTGGTCATGCAATGGGAGGACATGGACGCGACTTAGAATTCTGTTATAGATTTGTCGTCACTATCTTCTAATCTTTGCCATGCATGTTCGAATAAAACTGTACTGTACCTCGAATGAATCACAGTTTCAATCATTGCAGCAACTTTCAACCTCTGACCCAAGAGCCATGCAGGAAGATAAAATGGACGTAAAAGATAAAATTGTTTTACTGACACTTTAGTGCAATTGCCCATAATCTTTTTTCCTTCGACAAAGCCAATTTTTGTTCGCGTGAAATTTCGCGTCATATTGATTATGATTTTTTTACCGTGACGTCAAGAAATTCCAACGGAATTCGACCAGCGAAGCAGTGCGTGGATTTTTTGGCAATCTAAAGGTAATTAGGAAATAGGCCTACATTTAACTAAGAAATTTATACTGTATGAAATGGAAGAAACATTACAAGACCAAATAAATTCTTAACGTTCTCATGGTTCTTCGGAAAGTGAAACCTGGATGTGACAAATGAACGGACATAAAATATTTTCGAAACAAATATTCTATGATATCTCAAAGAAATGGTGTTTATATGTCTGTTTGCATGAATTTGGTCTCTATTTAGCCCCTTTTGGCCCTTTTTTTCAAAAACGGTAGGGGTCATAAACCCCAAATACAATACCAACCTTTCTTTTGTGGCTAAAAACATCATATTAAAATTTCAAAACAATCGGTCAACATTTACTCAAGTTATCGCACGGAAACCAGACAACAACGACGACGACGACGACATCGCCATAACATTATACGATCGCAAAAAATTTGCGGTCGTATAAAAACTCATGCACTTATACTTGATAAAATAATTTTCAGCTAGTTCGAATTAAGGGATATTAAAATAAGGAAAAGTCTAGAATCAAGATTTTTGGACGATTTCCCGGCATGCTATATCAAATTTCTGTAAAAGGGTAACAGACTGATTAATTAGCTTACCCCTATTATTAAAATACTGATACTCATTTCTTTCAGGTCATCGTAGATATGGAAATTGGACAAACAAGCTTAGGAGATTCTAAAAGGAAAAGACGGACTAAGAGTTCAGCTGATATTAGTATGGTTGGCGAATACGAGTTAGATCTTCATCGTCTTGATACTCAAACATGCAGAGAGCTGAACTATGCAGCACAAGAAAAACTAGAATCAAAGAAACGAGTACGAAGGAAACCAAAAGTTGGAGTTAGTTCTAATAGTGGATTTTTCATTAAATCGGACGATTCAAACATTCGCAAAAAACTTGGCATTAGATTTACAAATTACCCATCCAGCATGTGCCCGAACATTGACAAACATGTTCACAATCTACACGGACTGAATCTAGAATTGCCCTTAGCCTGTCCTACATGCTGGAGTTTACTTCGAAACTCTTTTATCTGAAGGATCTCTAACAGACAAACACTTAGAAAGACTAATTTATGAAGACTCCGATTATGTGTTATTTCAAACTAGCTAATGGATACTCAATTTTAAGAATTTTGATTGCCTTCATTTCTTATTTCTAACCCTTTCCCTTTCACTTGCACGTACGTGTAGAAATGTAGAAATCGTGGCAAATATTGTCATTAAAGAAGTAATGGTTAGTTTATTGTCTGTTGAACAGTCTGACTGATCTAGAGAAGCCTTAGCCTTAAATGCATTGTCAAATTAAAGTTAAGTCACAACCAGAATTCAAGGTCAAAGTCAAATAATGAAGATGCAGTTGTGGAAGTATAGTAGTTGGTTTATGACAATAATGCGATGTGGATTAAGTCATGTGATACAACCACCTTCATAAATCAATGGCATACAAAAAACTGCAACAGAAAACAACCTGCAGGGGAGACCACCTTAAAACCTTAAAATTTGCAAATACAGGTATTACCAAAGTGTTGTATTGCACAATATAAAAGCTGACCAATATCTGGACATCTTCCCCTTCCAAATAAGCTGCAAATCACCTTTGGCGATTTATTGAAGGTTTAGGCCGTAATGCACATAAACAAGAGGCCCCCATGAGCCAGAATCGCTCACCTGACTTGAATGCCTGAAATTTTAGGCTGTAAGAAAACAACAACACCTTTTTAAGATTGACAACATCGATTAAAATATATCTAGTTCAATTAGTTTAACGTAGCTTTTCATTATTTTCTACAGTTTGCCAGCTACATAAGGCATGAACAGTTATTAAGGTGGGGGGGGGGGGGTATATAGAGATACGGCTGTCCGTTCGTCCTTCCATAAACTGGTCAAACCTGTTGTTCTGCAAGTTGGAACAGGTTGACCAGTTAAGTCCTTCCATTACACCTCAGGGTACCAGGCCGTTTATTATCCACAACTCCTCATAACCCATTGATAAATTTTCATGAAACTTTCACATAATCTTTGAGACACAATTTAGATGTGCATCTCCTATTCTAAAATTTTATCAGAATGATTTTGAGGCTTCTCATTGCATATCCGATTATAAATTTTGATCAGAAAGATTTTTTGGGGGCTTTCCATAGCAAAATATGTGACTTAGCTGTTTGACTACAAGTGGTTACCCATCTTTCATCCCCTCGGTGGATTATCATGAAACTTTCACACAATCTGTATTACATAATTTAGATGTGCACCTCCTATTTCTAATTTCTTCTGATTGATTTATGGGGAATGGAGGGGTATTTATTTGTGGGCTGCTGCTCAGTTTTCTAGTTTTTACACTAAATATACCATAACTCCTATAAGAGGTCATTTTAAAACTTTCATCGAACTGAGTTTTTCTATCTAAGCAAGAATGTAATTAAAAGTTTTTTATTTAGTATTTATCTCCCCCCCCTTTTTGTGGGGAGACATATTGTTTTTGTTGTGTCCGTCCGTTTGTCCGTCACAAAGTTTGTCAGCGCAACTCCTGTGAAAGTACTGAACCGAATTCAATGAAACTTGGTATATAGGAAGGACACCATATGTAGTTGTGCATATTAGCAGGAAATTTTGATCCTCAAATTTTTGTGGGAGTTATGGCCCTTTGAACTTAGAAATTTGCTGAAAATCCTCATTGTCATCTTGTCAGCGCAACTCCTCTGAAACTAATGAACCGAATTCAATCAAACTTGGTATATAGGAAGGACAACATATGTAGTTGTGCATGTTAGCAGGAAATTTTGATCCTCAAATTTTTGTGGGAGTTATGGACCTTTGAACTTAGAAATTTGCTGAAAATCCGAGATCTGAGAGGGGCCCACCCCCTCATTACTGTTTGCAATACAAGAGGAAAGGAGGTTAAATTGGCCACATTGACTGTTTAAGGGTAACAATGTCTAAACCTCCTACAACTTTTTACCCTGTTACATATTTTGATGTGCTTAAGAATATGCAATTTAAAATTTCTCAAATATATTTTATAGTTTTCAAGATATGAAGCTTAAAAAGTGCAAGATTTGAAGAAAAACAATCAGGAACAAGAGGCTCCCAGGAGCCTGAATCGCTCACCTGGTCTTGATGTCCACCCTATAAAGACTTTTCTAGAGCTAAATGAGCTGAACATTTAAGCAAGTAACAGCTTTTCTCTATCTGCTATAGTTTTCATTCTGTAGCCGTAGGCCCAAACCATGAAAAAACGTTCTTTAAAGGGCCATAACCCCATAAGGGGTGATCTGACAACTTTGACCATATAAAAACTTTTGTAGAGCTAAATGAACTGAACATTTAAGCAAGCAACAGCTTCTCTCTATCTCCTATAGTTTTCATTCTATAGGCCAAAAACATGAAAGAACATTATTTTAGGGGCCATAACCCCTATAAGGGGTTATCTGACAACTTTGACCCTATGAAAACTTTTGTAGAGCTAAATAAACTGAACATTTCAGCAAGCAACAGCTTCTCTCTATCTGCTATAGTTTTCATTCTATTGGCCAAAAACATGAAAGAACTTTATTTTAGGGGCTGTAACCCCTATAAGGGGACATCTGACAACTTCGACCCTAGGGAGACTCTTGTAGAGCTAAATAATCTGAACATTTAAGCAAGCAACAGCTTCTCTCTATCTGCTTATAGTTTTCATTCTATAGGCCAAAAACATGAAAGAACGTTATTTTAGGGGCCGTAACCCCTATAAGGGGTCATCTGACAACTTCGACCCAATGGACACTTTTGTACAGCTAAATGAGCTGAACATTTAAGCAAGCAACAACTTTTCTCTATCTGTAATAGTTTATATTCTATAATCCAAAAACATAAAAAATTGCTATTTTTCACCTTTAAGGGGCCGTAACTCCTATAAGGGGTCATCTGACAACTTCGAGTCAATGAAGACTTCTGTAGAGCTTTTGATGCTGAAGCAGTTGCGTGACATCAGATTTCATCTATCTCATACTTTTTGATTTACAAGCCAAAAACAGTAGTCTGACCCCCCTGGTCTATTTTTAGTAACGGCGGCCATGTTGTTTGGACGGCAGTCACCATTTGTGCAATCTTGGTAGAGGACACCCCATAGATGAAGTGTGCAAAGTTTCAAAGCAATCCCTTCAGTCGTTTCCGAGGAGAAGATTTTCTAAGAAAAGTTAACGACGACGGACGACGGCGACGGACGCCAAGTGATGGCAATAGCTCACATGGACCTTTGGTCCAGGTGAGCTAAAAATGACAATAACTCCTACAACATGGGTTATTGGATCTTATCCAAAATTGCAGGGCTGGAAGATCTCCAGGCGCTGATCATTTTTCATCTCCATCAGAATATGGATATCTGTCACCATTGCAAGTACACTACAAATTCCTCCCATTCTCTATTTTAACAGCAGCCATGTTTTCCGACAAATCTAAAATCTGAATGATTATTTTGTAGCAACCATGCCAATAAACAACTGAAGAAAGATTTTAATCTTGTGATATTAAGTAATGAAAGTTAATAAATCTAAATGTTTTTAACAAATAATAGATCAAATCTTATTTAA
This sequence comes from Arcuatula senhousia, assembly GCA_963971305.1. Lineage (NCBI taxonomy): Eukaryota > Metazoa > Mollusca > Bivalvia > Mytilida > Mytilidae > Arcuatula > Arcuatula senhousia. Next base: position 50,794,134 of record OZ020305.1, read on the forward strand.
GCATTTGATCAAACTTGATGAAAAAGTGACCTTTTTTAAAATTACTCAAAATTTGATATATTTTTGTATGTTTTTGGTTAAAATAACTATGAGGGGACTTGCCGCCCACAAAAATATTTACACTGTGGATTGGCATACGAGAACTAATGTTTCCAGAAATTATCTTTGTTTGCCACCGGTCCGTTCAACTCAGAAGAATTTATTGTTAATTTAATGTAAAACTGGTATGGCTCTGAACAGACTATATATATATATATATTTGTGTTGTCTTGACCCAATTATACATGTAAAATCATTGTATTAAATTATTATGCCCCTTGAGGGACCTTAATTGGAATAAACAATCTTATATCTTATATCTAAATTTTACAAAAAAATGTTGTCATTTTAACAATTTACAGCCAACTTTGCCACATTTCATAGTTCTATCATTTTGTGCACATGCATAATTACGCCATATGTCAAATTTTCAATAAAAATTTGCCAGTTTAAAAAATAAAACTTCTGAATCTCAAAATCACACTGTTTTTATTCAATATTCCAATTTTGAAAATTTGTCCAATTTAGGGGGCCAATTCATGCTCTTATCCTATCTCGTCCTTTCTAGAAAATTAGACAAAAAGGGATAATAACTCCTGAGTGGGTGGCTGGAACTTCTTCAAAATTGCAGGGCAGCAAGATCTTGAGGTGCTGATTACTTTTTTAAAGCCAGAATTTTGTTATCTGTGACTGTTTTGTAGTTATTTGCAAAAAAAAACTGCTTTATCCCTACATGTATGTTCCATTTTTAGTCATGGGGCCATGTTTTTTACATATAAAAAATCCAAATGATAGTTTTGAAGCACTCATGTCAATAAACAACTGTACCAAGTTTGGTTGCAGTTTAACTTAAGGAGTCAGAGAAGTTAATGTTTGAAAAAGTTAACAGATCACGGACCAACATGGGACAAGAAGTGATGGCAATTAGAATTCGGGACAGGTGAGCTAAAAAAAAAAAACAAAAAAAAAACAAAATTGGCAAAAAATCAACAAATATTTTCAAGTTCTTAGTTTATATACTTTGACACTGATAAACAGTAAAGTACTATCATAACAAATAGACAATAATAAAACAATAAAGCTATCCAAAATCATTTTCAGCCTACTATTTGTTTCACTTAGACACAATTATATCTCAATATTAATTCAGTTTTCATGTTTGCTTCAGTTTAACCATCCAATTCAAAATGATGTTACAAAAAGCAAAAGACCAAGAAATTTATTTTGGATAACTTTAAGCACTAAATAATTGATAAAGTATTCGAATAAAAATTACAATGTAATGAATCAATTCTACATGTAATGCATGATGTATGTTGACAGGTATGCATGTACTAATGCAGGTACACATGTACTAAATTAAACTAACATGAAGATGATGCAATTTGAAATAACTATTTGTTGAAAGAAAAAAGAAGTATTTTTCAAAATGTTGATTTAAATAATACCTACTTTTTTCTGAATTTTAAAAATGCAATGAAAAATACAAATACATGCATGCCATAATAAATGAATACAATAATGTTTACAATAAGGTTAGCCATAGGTACCATTTTAATACACATATTTTTATAATTAAGGGAGAGGAATTTGTAAAAGTGCTTGCACCTTTTTCCAAATCCCTATTCTGATACCAATGTGTATTTTTCATATTTATTCAATAAAACACTGTTAACACTAAAATATTTGATTACACAGTACAAGGTTTACTTTAAATTTTCATACCAAATATCAATTTAGCATAGAAGCTGTTAACATTTTAGACCTCTACTTACCTGAATGTATTTTTTAATTTTTTATGCAACCTGTGGGAGTTTGAAAAAAAAACCCCAACAATAGGTAAAACATTGCTGTCACTTACACATATATTTCATTAAACAGGGATATTAAAGATGGGAACAGAATATAGCTGAGCAAGCTACCATCCATTCAAATACCAACTATGTAGCATGTACACATGTACATGTAGTTGTTGAGAAAGCAGTTACATCTGCAGCACATGTAGTAAAGCCATTGGGAATATTATATGCATGGTCAGTACTTTAAGTTTGAACTATGAACCCACCCTATGATGTCTATACTTACTTGTAAGACTTTTTGAAAATCATTAAATGTTCAGCAATGAAAATGACTTTGAAATACTACCTCACACTCAGGTTTATTTCATATTTCATAATTTTGAAGTGGTTAATATTGAATAAGCTTCATATCAAGTACAATCTCATAACCCTAGTCAGAGGGGTCAAGGTGATCTCTATAATTTGAAAGATAAAACTGATACATACTGGTTAAAATTCATTGAAATTAAATTAGCACTATTAAAGTTGGTGAATTTTTTATTCAACCCTTAATTAAAATTTCTGGCTATGTGTATGAATCTGTTTGACTTTAAGTTATTCCTGTTAAAGATGAGAATGTCTATATTTTACAAATTGAAGATACATGTACTGTAAAAGTACTTTTGTTTGTGGGGATCAATTTTCTTGAACTGGGTACACTTTGCATGTTGGTGGATTCACCAATTTCTTGTTAACACAACTCTTATTAATAGGGACTAAATCATTGAAAAACTGCCCTTTTGTTGGAACCAAATTTCTTGTTTCCTATGATTCAAAAGTACCATGAAAATTGATCCACCACAAATAAAAATACTTTCACAATACTTCATCTTGAACCATGGTAATTTTCAACAATTAGAAGAATGAAGTTACACAACAAATGTGATGAATCCTATGTTAAACAAAATCAGTAAGGGGTTCCATCTTGTAGTTTTTTAGATTCTACTTTTGCTATGATCCTTTCAAGTTGTCTCTTAGCTTCACACTGAGGGAAATTGTCCATGTCATAATATTGCGGTGCTATTTTGATTAACCTGTAAAATAAGGCAGAAATGGGCTATGAAATTACAATAACAAACTCACAATTTTAAAATATCATTTAGAGAATGTGCAAGTGAATAATTCAAGTATTATTCCTGGAGCAAAGGTTTATAAGTTTGAGTTAGCATTCTTGATTGCTTTTCAGTTGTTTTGTATGTTTCTTCATGTAGTTCTTGTTCATGTTTACTGGTTTTGTTTCTTTGCACTTTCTGACTTTTGACATCTGAATGCCCATTCTTTGCTTACTACTTTTGATACTTTCTGTATTCTATCTTTTAGCATGTGCAAGTAGCAGGGGCTATAAGGTCCTAGTTTTGCATAAGTGTCAATTTCTGGTTATACAATATAGTGTAAACTCTGCCTTAAAGGATAACATGGTCAAATTTTAAAAAGCGTAATATTGAAGCGTCATAATTCTAGTGATTTTAGCAAATATGACAAAATATGTAAAATTTTGGTCGTTTTCATGGTACATTTTGGACCAAAAAACATTGTCTACATATGAGAAACAAGTTCATATTTTTAGAGAAGGTTTATATAAGCCGTATTTACAATCTGTAAAAATATTTAGTTGTTTCCTGCGTGTGGAGATACTTCTCTAGTCCGAAAGGTATCTTAAAAATGCTGAAAATTTACCTAAAAAAGCGATTTTCTGAATGAAAGTCATTTTCATTCATATTTTTTACCAAAAAAATCATTAGAAAATTAAAAATAAATTTAGTTTCTGCTTTTTGGATTATTTAATAAATATTTTATCAGCATTTGAAAACAGTATTCAAAGGTTGAGAAAAGAGTACAATATTAGGCCAAAAACAGACCTTATCTCCCGTTCTCCTTTGTTTTGTACATGACACACAATAATGATTGCATACAAAGTTGATATATAATAGGTCAGAGTGGTAGTTCAATATTAGATTTTAGATTTTATAAAATAATTCTAACATTAAACTCAGAAAGAGATGCTCTTATTTTACATTTTACTTGATCTTATAAAATACCAACCAGTCAGGTTTAACATCTGTGACTGTTCGTATGTAGTTCTTAGTGGTCAATACAAACTCATTGTACAGCACCCATTCTGGTTTATGGTCCAGGCAGGTAGAGGGATGTAATTGTACAACTTGGTTGTCCTTAGCTGTCAAATAATGTCCAGTTCTTTCCAAATGGGCAACCTGCAGAGAGAGATTTTAAATATAAAGATGTAATACTTTCAACACTATACTTTACATTTATGTCAGGCTTCTTTACTGTAAAATCATCATTGCTAAATCATGTGACTATATATGAAGTAGCAGTTTTGTACTTCAGTAAGATTTACATGTTTTATGCATACTCTGTCCTGATGACACCTATCTTTACATGAAACATGTTGACCTGGGTAAACAAATAAATATTTTGCTGTTGTCATCTAGCTGCTAATACTTAAAAGTCTGTGACAAAAAAAGAGATAATGTTTACCTGCATGAAGAATCCTGACACCAATGCCATACGTATATTTAGATAGTAATCTCTGCTTGAGAAATCGGTACTTGTCCGTCGTAGATTGAACCTGTCCATAATCCTGGCCAGCTGTTGTCGCACGTTGTCCGCACTCTTTAAGGATCTGTAGTTCACAAAATTGTCATAACACCACTGTGGATCTTCTTGACCTGAAATAAGGCATAAAATTGATGAAAATAGATGTTACATTTATGTCATTATATATCTTAAATTCAGATATATAATTTTTTTGCAAAACAATAGTTTGTTGTGGTCCCACAAAACTAGTTTAACCTTAACAGACTTTATATGCGCCTGTTTTAATCCAGCAATCTCTCATAGCTTATGTTAACACTAGTCATCTTTAGGTTAGTTATTCTATGTCCAAAAGTGGGTCTTTCTTTGATTGTTTTAGGATTGATTTTGAATCATATGCATTATATTATTGATCAAGAACCAAATGGAAGATGGAGAGCAATAACTGCTGGTCACATGGAGGACTGCTGACTGTTTTCCATTGAAGATTGTTATATGGCTGCTAATTTTTGTAGGTTGTAGTTCTGTCAAGTGATTTACAATGTATGTTTTATCATCACATATAACTAGCTACTTACTTTGTTTGAAGGCGTGGTAAACATTGAGTAACGTCAGGTGGTCTCCATCAATGTGGGCAAATCTCATCTTGGCCTCGTCGGCAGCTTTCTTGGCTTCAGTTGGCCTCACAAAGCACTGTGGGACTAAACAGGAGGATGCGGTAGGGGCCAGATGGCCCATCCCCATCGCCATTAATCATCATAGTCAAAACTAAAAGCAAGCCAGAGTATTATCCAGGGCACCCGGTTCTTACAGTGAAACTATTATCAGTATCATTATCGTTATCTTTATCTGACTTGGTGCCCTGGACTAGAACTTAAGATTGGAAAATAAAAATTTGAAAAGGTTTCGTTAAAAGAAAGGTTTTTGTTTCATATTTTACTTTATTCACAAAAAGGAAAATTTATTATTGTATAAATGTTGAATTATAAAAAATCTAAAAAGAAATTCACAGTTATAAAACAAATACTACCTGACAACATAGCTGTTACGGACAGGATTTCATTTGAACATCCAAAATCACAGCTGGCAATAACCATTTTGGCCAGCTGAGGGTCTAGTGGGAATTCAGCCATCATGGATCCCAACTCTGTCAATTCACCATCGTCATCTAATGCTGCTAGATAATTTAACAATTCCAAAGCTCTCATCAATGTTTCTGGAGCTGTAAATATGAAATAATCAATTAATAATTAGTAGAATTAAATCAAAGCTTTAGCACATTTTTTTTAGGGTATTTAGCACTGCTTGCATTTCTGATGCACCTTTGTTAACACCCAAAAAAGAGTTTGGATTAATACGTGCCCTTTATCTTTGTTTATTTTTTTTCCATATCTCCTTTGCTTTTTTTTAAATGGAATACTCAAATGAATTTGCTTCTGCCAGTTCAAAATAAGATCCTAATGCACTATGCAAAAATCACTTATGTTTATTATTTATCTAGCAGTTTAAAATATGATCCTAATGCACTATGCGAAAATCACTTATGTTTATTATTTAACTAGCAGTTTAAAATATGATCCTAATGCACTATGCGAAAATCACTTAAGCTTATTTTTTAACTAGCAGTTTAAAATATGATCCTAACGCACTATGCAAAAATCCCTTATGATGTTTATTTTATAACTACCAGTTTAAAATATGATCCTAATGCATTATGCAACAAGAGTTAACACTAAAGTATGTCTCGCCTGCCGGCACCATCAGAAACAATTATTCTTTCTTACTTCCACTATATTTTGAATTTTATACATGGATTTTCAGTTTCTGGGATCAAAAGATGTTTATAGAACCTAAACATTGCAAATATATGCAATAAAAATAATCAAAGTCACTCAACCGGAAAATCAAGGTCAAGGTCAAAAGATGAGGATGTAACTGTGCTTAGCTACTATTGGGACATATGCATACCAAGTTTCATCAACCTTGGACTTATAGTTCTTGAGATATGGAGGTGCTTGCAAAACTTTTCCATTGCTATTATATGTATTGAAAATTGTCAGTCACTCAACCAAAAAACCAAGGTCAAGGTCAAAAGATGGGGATGTAACTGTGCTGAGGTACTACTGGGGCATACCCATACCAAGTTTCATCAACCTTGGACTTATAGTTCTTGAGATATGGAGGTGCTCGCAAAACTTTTCCATTGCTATTATATGTATTGAAAATTGTCAGTCACTCAACCAAAAAATCAAGGTCAAGGTCAAAAGATGGGGATGTAACTGTGCTGAGCTACTACTGGGGCATACCCATACCAAGTTTCATCAACCTTGGACTTATAGTTCTTGAGATATGGAGGTGCTCGCAAAACTTTTCCATTGCTATTATATGTATTGAAGTTTGTCAAAGTCACTCAACCGAAAAATCAAGGTCAAGGTCGAAAGATGGGGATGCAACTGTGCTTAGCTACTACTGGGGCATATGCATACCTAGTTTCATCAACCTAGGACTTATAGTTCTTGAGATATGGAGGTGCTCGCAAAACTTTTCCATTGCTATTATATGTATTGAAAATTGTCAAAGTCACTCAACCGGAAAATCAAGGTCAAGGGCAAAAGATGGGGATGCAACTGTGCTAAGCTACTACTGGGGCATATGCATACCAAGTTTCATCAACCCAGGACCTATAGTTCTTGAGATATGGAGGTGCTCATAAAACTTTTCCAAAAAGTTAACGCCGCCGTCGCCGCCGGTAAAGTAACACCTATGTCCCGCTCTGCTTCGCAGGCGAGACAAAAATCACTTTTAACTAGCTTAACATATAAATTTCAACTATAAACATGGAACCATGTAGCTCTCATGTTCTCTTCCTCATCCATATCTATTTTGATATATATGTTGTACTATCATGTCTATTGCATATAATATTTTGATAAATTGTAAAATTTGTATTGTGAAAATAAAAAAAAGCTACACTGAGGCACAATATGGATAGTCTATTGCTTTGGTCACATGCAGCCCATGTTGGACTAAAGCTTTTCGACACATGCACCCTGTGGTGGACTTTAAAATGCATATATGACACATATATATCTACATCAACATCTAATAGAAAAAGTCTTATATTAATTGACATATTTCATGAAAAGGTCCTTTTCGACCCCTACTTTTTCAAAAACAGTAAGAATTATTGCAAATCTGATTGAAATATATGGGCAGAGATTTTCACAAGGATTCCAATGAAAAAAAAAAGATTTTGAAAATCAAACCAAAAATAAAAAGTTGATTTTATGGGCATGGCATGTCTTTGGCTCCCTGTAGCAATGTAAAGGTGCAATATACTTTAAAACCATTGACACATTTAGTTGACAGAATTCAACCAGCAATTCAACAAAAAAAAAAGAATTTTCAACATCGAATGAATAATTAACATTCTTGACAGTTTTGTCAAAACACCTGTTTTAGCCCCTTTTGTCTCTTTTTTCTAAAACAGTAGGGGCCACAAACCCCAAATACAATACCAACCCTCCTTTAGTGGTAACTAACATCATATCAAAATTTCATAACAATTGGTCAATATTTACTCAAGTTATCGCACAGAAACCAAATGTCTACAGACGTCAACGACAATGACATCACAATAACATTATACAATTGCAAAAATTATGCAGTCATATAAAAACAAACTGAGTTTTTTTAGTAATGATACAACTTGTATTTACCTGGAGGATCCATGAAATCAAAGTGGACCAAGTCATCAATACCAAGCTTTTTCAGCTGCAATACAACAGAACCTAGATTTGATCGAAGGATTTCAGGGTATGTGTTGTCCTGCATTTCCTGTTTGTAAGCTTTCTCTGTGTAAAGTCGGAAACATTTTCCAGGCTTTGTACGTCCGGCTCTACCAGCTCTCTGTTGGGCACTGGCTTTGCTTATGGCAGTAACCAACAAAGATTCCACTCTAATTCTAGGGTTGTATACCTACAAAATAAATTGATGGTTTAATTCACGACAATTGATTTGACAGTTTGTTATGGGGGTAAAAAGTTTTCTTATTTATCATCACTCTAAAAGATGCTAAAGCAAACAATGGTACAATTAAACATTTATGAAAATCAATTTCAAAATGTTATTGCTAAATGCTGTCTTGAAAAATTCCTACAATTATGTAGCTTTTGAAGAAAAGCAAACTTCAAAATCTCAATGGTTTGTATAAAACAATACCTAGTTGTTATGCAGCTACCTCACCTATGAAAGTAAAAGGACATATAGTGTTTGAGTTTGTTTGTCAGTCTGTGCATTTGTCCCAATTAGCAAATCAGGTTTACATTCAAGTTGAAGTTACTATTCCCTGTTGTGAGGTGGTTATCATTCTTTTGCACATGGTAATGTATACTACTAGAAAGATTTAATGTAACAAATGATGTAAACAAACCTTTTGTTTAGCAAAACCAGGATCAATCACAAAGACTACACCATCTATAGTCAGCGATGTTTCTGCAATGTTTGTAGAGACAACAACTTTTCGTCCAATGGCTCCATTAGGTTTGTTGGGTGGTGCTGGCTCGAAGATTCTTTGCTGTAGATTTGGGGGTAAGGTTGAATATAGAGGGATACATTTCATGTCACCAACCTCAGGACCAAGGTTGTCTACCTCTCTCTGTATTCTTTTACAAGCTTCATCAATTTCCTGTAAAAAGATAATTGTATAATTGATATAATGCATCTATTCGTATGAGTTTGTAAAAGTTACATTAATTCATAAAGTTAAATCCCCAAAATGAATATTTACATCTGAAATTATCCTTGCCTCTGTGCCTTGTTTTTAAACTTCAGTCTAATGTCACATATTCTATTAACAAGAATATGTCCATAAGACATAACGCCCCATCTCCCAACATTGCACAGATAGACATACAGACTTAAACACTATATGCCCTCTACTTTTATATATGGAGTATAAAAATCTTTCACTATAATATTGTACATTTCTTGTCTCTAAATCTTCATATTGTCAAATATGCATGCGTAACTTTTTGCACATGAGGGTAGAAGGATTCATTACACAATGTAATAATATCACATTGTTCATGACTAACTAGCACCCACAAAAACCTCACAAATTATAATGAAACCACAGTGTCATTAAAATTATTTTTTTTTTGGCTACATTACTGTACCTCTTGTCCTGTTAAGAAGAGTAGAATATCTCCTTCTATCTCTTCACACATGTGGATCTGTATGACAGTTCTGATAGCAGCCTCTAGATAATCTCTCTCTGGTTCTGGGGTGTAGAAAATTTCTACTGGATGTGTTCTTCCAGGTACTGTCATCAGTGGAGCATTGTCAAAGTAGTGCTACAAGACAGGTGTACAGATGAAGAACCATTGCTTTGTTTAAATCAGAGAATAATCTAGTAAATTCTGTTCTGTAAATTCCATTTTGGACTTTTTATCTTCAAGAAACTTGTCTCAAAGAATGTAACAAGTAAATCTGTGAGCTAATGCTCACTAGTGATACCCCCGCTCCCCAAACTATGCCATGCATACAAGTTTAAATACTTGGTAAACAGGAAATAGTTGACCTAGGAACATAAAATCGGTATACACCATATGGGACAATAGGATAAAGCTATATGCAAAATATCAGACCTTTATCTCTTGCAGTTGCTGAGAAAACTTTGACAAAAAATTTGCATTCATGTTCACTATATATGTGCAAAAATCAAAGTATTCGGTAAACAGGAAGTAGTTGAGCTAGGAACATAAAATCGGTATACACCATATGGTACTATAGTAGAAAGCTTTATGCAAAATATCAGACCTCTACATCATGTAGTTGCTAAGAAAACTGTGACGGAAATTTTGAATGTATGTACACTATGTGTAAAAACCTAAGTATTCGGTAAACAGGAAGTAGTTGACCTAGGAGCATGAAATCGGTATACACCATATGGTAATATAGGAGAAAGCTATACACAAAATATCAGACCTCTGCGTCATGTAGTTGCTGAGAAAACTGTGACGGAAAATATGTTACGGACGGACGGACGGACGGACGGACAAGGGTAAAACAGTATACCCCCCTCTTCTTCGAAGCGGGGGTATAATTAATGTATATTTGGGTATATGGAAAAATTCTTGTCACTTATTTGTTTTGTTGTGAATTTTATGTCATCCAATTTTGTCTTTGTCTCATTGTATTAACAACATCTGATTGCCCCACTGGTACACCTTTGCTTCTTATCATGTTTTTGATGATTGAAAGACACAATAACATTTAATTTATTTGGTTTAGTCCCATTAAAGTCGAGGACATACTATTAGGCAAATAATTTGTTAATCTTACCTGAAATTTTCCTGCATCAAGTGTAGCACTCATGATAATGATTTTCAGATCGTGTCTCTGTTTACTGACTTCCTTTAACAAGCCCATCAATATGTCTGTGGCTAGGGTACGTTCATGGGCTTCGTCCAACATCACTATACCATAGTTTTCTAGCAGTGGGTCTGACATGGCTTCTCGTAACAACATACCATCAGTCATGTATCTGATCAAATAAACAAGATAAATATATTATCAAACAATACACAAAAATTCTTATTGTATGATTGAGAAACAAGTGTTGTTGATGTTTTTTTACTAACAAAAAAAATTTATAAAGTTTTAAATAATTCAAATTGCTTTAGCAATATTTACCCAAATAAAATAATTTCTTGGATCTTAGTCTAAGTGTTCTTGCTGAGTTTTCAATACATGTACATGTAGTAGGAAATACTGTATGAAGATGTATTTGGAAACATTGCTTGATACTTTGTGGTTCTTTTGTTTACAATTAACATAAGCTTGACTTACTTGAGTAATGTTCTAGAAGAAGTACAATCCTCAAATCTGATACTGTATCCCACTTCAGATCCTAGACAGACGTCCATTTCTTCTGAGACACGCTGAGCCACTGACATGGCTGCAACTCTCCTAGGCTGTGTACAGGCAACTCCTTTCTTGTTGTATCTTGCCCTTACCCATTCTAGACACCACTGAGGAATCTGAAATTATGATGGAAATATTTAACCATTTGTTTATCAAATCTGTGCTTTTATATATAGAAACATGTACATGTTGTATTAGTAATTATCAGTCATTACTAACAGTTCCAACTTCATTTTGGAACTTTATACTGATTCTATGTTTAATCTAATATTAATAATCGTATACAACTGTTACACAGTAATAAACTAAATTGCACTAGTAATAAGTATCAAGCTGCTGTTGATTTCAATTTAATCTTAGTACATGTAAAAAAAATCTACTGATCTCTCCACCAATCGTACCATTATAGTCACATTTAACATGATAAATGTAAGTTAGGTAGTATTGTATAACCCAATGCTATCTCAAATTTTTCCTATCTACCTGTGTTGTTTTGCCTGAACCAGTTTCTCCAACAAGTACCAAAGTTTGATGCTTTTCCATAACTTCGTGGAATTTATCCTTATATTCCCAAACAGGTAGAGTAACTCTCTTGTTGTACAACTCAAAGAACCTGGGAGTGTATGGCATCCCTAGAATTTAAGCAAATCACGAAGTTAAAGGAACTTAACTTAATTTAAAATTCAATATAACATTTGCATGTATCTTGATATTTACATGTAGTAAAATTCTGAAACAAGTTTTATAAAGATACATGTATACAAGACAATGCACTTCTATATCTTAAAATACATAAGTTATAAATCAAAACATGTAAGGTATGATTTGTTTGATGTGTTAAAATCTAATTTACAATTAAATTCAACTTTCCTAGCCATAAGTTGTAACTTAAGAAAATCTCATAAAATGACCTATCAAAATTTGTTTTGAAAAAGCTTACAAGGTTCAGAACAAACGGTAGACTTATGGTTATCACTTTTAAGTTCTTATTGTAATCATGCAGCAGAAGACATTCTGCTAAGTTTCTCTCAAGTCGAATTGAATGTTGATATTGTGTGTTAATATTTGCGCTTTGTCTGTAATAATTGATAAGGTGAAGGTTGGGCCCAAAAAACTAGTTTAACTCTGCCACATTTCATATGTGCCTGACCTAAGCCAGGAATCTTTGACAAAGGCTTTGTTTGTACTTGTCTTTTTGATGTTTTCTGTTGCTTGTTATCTTAGACTATTTTTTTTAACTAGGACTGGATTTGAATTACATGTATATGTATAAACACTTAACATGTATATGCGATTTATTTAGACATCAGGCTGATTGCAGGCTGCTGGTGGTTTTCCAATGTGTTTTTTTCTAAATTACCACTTGTTACAGAGCTGGGTCCAACAGGGTAGGAAATTCTCTGGAAAGGTAACCAGCCCTGAATTGAAATTCTACCTGTTTTTACCAAAAGCCAGTCAAATTTTCATGAATTTTTGCTATCCCTTCCAAAAAGTTACCAATTTCGGGCTAGCGGTTGGGCTATTATTTCCAACTCTGCACTGTGTTATGCATGTCATGTACACTTATTCTACATCTCATTATTTTCTATTTAATTGTTACCTGTAAATGGATTCATCTTGATTGTTGGCTTTGGTATGTTGAATTCTTCAAATATACTTTTTGAAGACTTATCGCCTTTGTCCCCTTCATCTCTACAATGATATAAAATATATAAATGAACATATATTAACAAATACACTTTATCATGTTGCAAAAAATCTTTTGCCACTTACTCATACATACATGTATCCTCTGCCTCAAGTTAAGAATAAGGGCAGTCTCACATAGTTTATGTCTAAACCTCTCTTTGAAAATGGCAGGAAATGATATCATGTTTTTCTATCCCTTGATATACACATACATTTGACATAGACATGATAGATACATGTATGACCTAAAATGTGCACCAAATTCAGATGCTCTGATTTCTAGATACAGATACTGGTTTATAAACCAATGTAACCCTTGGCATAATTGGGGTACAAATTACATGTATGAGGGTCTCAACTGGGTGCACATTTATTCAAATTCAGAATAATGGTACCTTTATCAATTGAATTTAAATGACACCAACAGGTTTGACAATTAGGTGTCTTAAGAGAAGGAAGAGGTTTAATATATATATTAGGTCAGTGAAGTTGGTCAGCCATGAAACACCTGTTGAAGTATACATGTAAACTCATAAAAAGAATATCAATTCAGGTAGAAATTTAAATGGATCAAACTGACCATTTGATCAGTAATTATTGGACAGGTGAGATTCATTTAAATTTCTACCTTATGCCCTATCTACATGATATACATATATTCGCCAAGTCAATCTTTTACTGTTTAATATGCGAGCATAGTGAAGCTCTTAACTGTACAAATGTCACATGACTAAATGAAAGAACCTTAGTGAGCACGCTCAAATACCCCACACGTCCACATTATGGACAGAGATTATCTATTTCGAGTTAGGAATAAAAAAGTCAAAGTTGTTGTCTTTCAAGGTCGGCTCGTTAAACAGGAAGTAAAAGAATGACAGACCTGAAAATGTGTCCCGTATATATGGGACTCCAAAAGCTACGTACAAAGTATCAAAAGACTATGATTAATAGTTGCTGAGAAATCTGTGACGAAAATTTTCAACCCTGAAAATTTAGTGAAAAAAATCAGTCTGCTCGTTTAACAGGAAGTAGTTGATTGACAGATCTAAAAACATATCCCACAATATGGTGTATTTCTTGCATACTGTACCAAGTTTTGTTAAATTCTGTTTTGTAGTTTAAGAGGAGAACTTTGGGTTCACAAACTGCAGGGGTCACCACACTTCAGGATGACAGGGAGAAGTGACTTCTCCCTCTGAGCCAAGTAGGAAAAAGTGAGAGGCGTGCGACACTACCAAAAAAACAAATAAACTTAATGATTTACAATACTACTTTGTAAAGTGCTTTATAATGCCTGCACATGAAATCTTTATAGCATGTTAAGTAAATAAATAATAATGGTATTCCTTATAGTCATGGTAAGGATATCCCTTATGGCATAACTATAGAGATTGCTGATGCTATTTATTCTTAAGTCTTATTACAGATATATTACTTATTTTATCCTTATTACTCAAGACATATAAATAATCTGAGTTAATTTCCAGAAAGAATTTTTAATAAGGAAAAGGTATATGGTTACAACTGCGCAAATGCAAACCTCTGCCACCGTTAAATTTTTTACCCTAAGATAAAGCGTGGAATAAAATACAGACAGCAACGTGATTGGTTGATATAAAATAATATTGAAATAGATGAATGAATAAGCTTATGTTAAATATTAAAAAAGAAATTCTGGTGCCAATCATGTGTCTACAGGGCACTCGCATCTTTGAAAATTTGGGTATTGAAAATAAAATCGAATAAAAAGCTTCGCCGAGCGCAGCATGATACGACCGCAACATGTTGAACCCTGTACGTTTTAGGCCCAATATGGATAGTCAATTGCTCTGGACATATGCAGCCCATGGTGGACTGACAAAGGTTTTTGACACATGCAGCTTTTGGTGGACTTTCTAAATTCACATTTTAAAAGGAATTATTTTTTTCCAAAGGAGATCAAAATCAGACCACAAATAAATAAGTTTCGATTTTGGCCCCTAATTTCATAACAGGGGGAAAAGGGGGGTCACAAAAATTAATTTTCAATTTTGTATCCACTATTTGACAAAATCAAACATGCAAAAAATTGGATCACAAGTAAAAAAAAATTCCATTTTGGTCCCTTTTGGCCCCTAATTACATAATAAGGGGTAAAAGATGGGGGTAGCAAAAATTAATTCTCAATTTTGCATCCGCTATTTGACAAGAACAAACATACAAAAAAAATTTTCAAAATCGGATCACAAGTAAAAAAAATTCCATTTTGGTCCCTTTTGGCCCCTAATTACATAATAAGGGGGAAAAGATGGGGGTAGCAAAAATTAATTCTCAATTTTGCATCCGCTATTTGACAAGAACAAACATGCAAAAAAAATTTTCAAAATCGGTCCACTAATAAAAATGTTTCAATTTTGGCCCCTTTTGGGGCCGCAACCCCTATAAGGGGTCATTTGACAACTTCGACCCTATGGAGACTTTTGTTGAGCTAAATGAGCTGAACAATTAAGCAAGCAACAGCTTTTTGCTATCTGCAATAGTTTTCATACTATAGGGCAAAAACATGAAAAAATGCTATTTTTCACCTTTAAGGGGCTGTAACCCCTATAAGGGGTCATCTGACAACTTCGACCAAATGGAGACTTTTGTAGAACTTTTGATCCTGAAGCAGTAGGGTGGCATCAGATTTCATCTATCTCTTATACTTTTTGAATTACAAGCCAAAAACAGTAGTCTGACCCCCCTGGTCTAATTTTAGCCACGGCGGCCATGTTTTTTGACGAATCAGAACTTGAAACACATCTATAGTGCATGACACCCTATTGATCAATCATACCAAGTTTTATTGAATTCTGTTCAGTAGTTTCAGAGGAAAAGATTTTTGAAAAAGTTATTGTAAGAACAAACTAAAAGTTGCAATTTGGCCCCTTTTGGTCCTTAATTTCTAAACGAAAAAAGGGGGGACTCCCAAAATCAATCCCATCCATCCTTTAATGGTAAGAAATATCATTGTCAAATTTCATAGCATTTGGATAACTAGAACTAAAGTTATCGTGTATACACTAAAGTTAACAGACGACGACGACGACGACAGCATCATACCATTATACGTCCGCAAATTTTTTGCGGTCGTATAAAAATCACCCCCCTTTTTTCAACCTAAAATTGCGTTCATTAACGCTGCATAGACATAGGATTTTTATTGGCTAAAAATAAACGTTTGGATGTTAACTGAAATATTTTGACCCATAGAAAGTGAAAATCGGTCAATAACTATTTTAAAAACAAGGAAATGTGTCAAGATGACACTGATGCCCCGCTGGCAAATAAAATAAAACTGTTATTTTTACCAAATTTGCTAAGTCCAAGGGCCCTAATTTGGGTCAAAATCAGTGGATCGGAACGAAACTCGAACTTGACCTGTAACTCATCATGGTAGACTCACATACCAAAAATCTTTAGAATATATGCAAGGATGTGGAAAAAAAGTGCGGAAAACTTTTTTTTAACAAAATTTGCTAAGTTCAAGGGCCGTAATTTAGGTCAAAATCAGTGGACCGGAACGAAACTCGAACTTGACCTGTAACTCATCATGGTAGACTCACATACCAAAAATCTTTTGAATATATGCAAGGATGTGGAAAAAAAGTGCGGAAAACTTTTTTTTTTACAAAATTTGCTAAGTTCAAGGGCCGTAATTTAGGTCAAAATCAGTGGACCGGAACGAAACTCGAACTTGACCTGTAACTCATCATGGTAGACTCACATACCAAAAATCTTTTGAATATATGCAAGGATGTGGAAAAGAAGTGCGGAAAACTTTTTTTTACAAAATTTGCTAAGTTCAAGGGCCGTAATTTAGGTCAAAATCAGTGGACCGGAACGAAACTCTAACTTGACCTGTAACTCATCATGGTAGACTCACATACCAAAAATCTTTTGAATATATGCAAGGATGTGGAAAAAAAGTGCGGAAAACTTTTTTTTTTCAAAATTTGCTAAGTTCAAGGGCCGTAATTTAGGTCAAAATCAGTCGACCGGAACGAAACTCGAACTTGACCTGTAACTCATTATGGTAGACTCACATACCAAAAATCTTTTGAATATATGCAAGGATGTGGAAAAAAAGTGCGGAAAACTTTTTTTTTTACAAAATTTGCTAAGTTCAAGGGCCGTAATTTAGGTCAAAATCAGTGGACCGGAACGAAACTCGAACTTGACCTGTAACTCATCATGGTAGACTCACATACCAAAAATCTTTTGAATATATGCAATGATGTCGAAAAAAAGTGCGGAAAACTAAAGTGTGACGGACGGAAGGACGGACGAACGGACCGAAAAACTATATGCCCCCCAACAAAGTTGGCGGGGCATAAAAATTGAATACAAGGGTACCTCCTATGGAAAAATGCATTATTAGCATTTGCGCAGTTGTATCCATATATGCCAAACTGTAGATCTGAAATTAATCAGAAAGGTGATTTTCTAAATGAAAAAAATAAATTGCAATAATTATTATGCTCAAATTCTTTGTTGATGTTCACTTTTATTTAATTGTTTTATTCTTTTAACTAATGGTACAATGTAAAACGACAGAAAAGTTTGTGTAGAAAGACAGGGTGGGAAACGTACGTCATCAACAAGGTTTCGTACACACCGGGAAAACGGTTCCGACGACAACACACGGTAAGAACTTTCTCACTTTATTTACTTATTTTCTACAGTTTTCTTATAGAAATGTTCTCAACATGTCCCAAGTCGTCCGAGAGGTGTATTAATGTTTCAAATTGTACGATTTAAGCGCTAATTTTCTAAAACACTTTGACACTTTCGCTTTTGATGTAACGTTTCGGCCACATTTTTTCTCCATTAACATTATTTTAAGTGTATATACGCATTTTAGTCAATAAATTTCTGCTCCAAAATCAGCAAACAGTCAAATTAAGTTCCCGTAATTAATTGTTGTGAAGAAAACGCTCTATTTTGTGTATCTAGGAAACTTGTTCAAAAAAACGTTGTCGTGAACATTCGCCACGAGTTGCGTTGTCGTCCACATTTCTTAATTCAAAAGTCTCAGTAAGTGTGAACTATTCCTTCAAAAACAGCTCGTAGTGTTAAGATGCTTATATTTCCAATTTAGTTTTAAGAATGTTTCACTTTTAGTTTGTGATCAATCATTATCAGACGTAAAATATTGTGTATTTTCTGGAAATCAATGACAAGAGAGATAACAAAACTTACTTTACAGATCCAAAAAAGAAGCCAAATTAATGACAAATTAGAAATTTCGTTGAAAGAAACTCAAACTCATACGACAGACCAAACTAAGACATTGTCTTAGTCACTGTTTAAGAAAAGACCGTGCCAATTACTAATCCTTCCCCCCCCAGTGTTCGATATCGAAGGATAAGCATTTTTCATATATCGCAATAGACAGATTTTTATAACCTTTTGATAAACCACAAGTTTTTTAGCTCATCTTACCGGTGAGCTATTTTCATCACTTTGCGTCCGTCGTCAGTCCTTCGTCCGTCCGTTAACGTTTTGGAACGTTAGTAGTTATTCCCCTAAGAATGTAAAAGGAAGAAAATAACAAAATGCCATCAGTTGCTAGAATATTACCATACACTTTACTGCATTTCTTTAAACTATGATGTCATATGACCCCCTTTATAAATTTATAATCCTTTCAGTGCCAAGTATTTGTTTGCCTTATAGCCTATTCAGGCTCATGTGAGTCTCTTAATTTATATCGAAAAGGGTTTCAGAGTAATACGTGGATGTGAATTTAAGATATTCAAAGTTTGAAATCGAAATGTAATTCAATCATTTCGATGATTATGTTACTGTCAGCAGTATTTCCTCGAAATAGAGCATCTGACCTGGGTTTAATAACACATCTTAACTTTGAATTTTTCCTCAAATTTTTATAGGAATTCTTAAGAGAGAATTTGAGTTGAGGAAATGTATCAATTTGATGAAGAAAAAAAATGAACGAAGCTGCAAATAGGTACCAATGGGGCATCTAAATTTCAAAAGTTAAAAAAGCACGGTCAAAACACGAGCACAGTACAAAGAAACAAATAACTTGAATCTTACAGAAGCATGAACAGAATTGTATCATTATTTAAGACAATGGACGATCCAATTCATGTGAAACTGCATCATAATAAAAGGCATTAATCTAGTACTTTATTTATTAAAAACAGAACAACAACATGGTTTCTCTCCATATGCAAAAGTATAAAAATATTTCTTTCTTACTTCCACTATAATTTGAATTTTTCTGAGATCGAAAGGCGTTTATAGAACTAAATAAACTGTTATTGTATGCATTGAAAATTGTCAAGGTCACTCAACAAGAAAATCAAGGTCAAGGTCAAAAGATTTGGATGCAACTGTGCTCAGCTACTACTTAGGCATATGCATACCAAGTTTCATTAACCAAGGACCTAGTCCTTGAGATATGGAGGTGCGTATAAAACCTTCAACACTGCTATTATATATGTATTGAAAATTGTCAAAGTTACTGAACTAGAAAATCAAGGTCAAGGTCAAAAGATGGGGATGCAACTATGCAAAGGTTTTTTACTGGGACATATGTATACCAAGTT
The DNA here is from genome assembly GCA_963971305.1 of Arcuatula senhousia. Classification (NCBI taxonomy): domain Eukaryota; kingdom Metazoa; phylum Mollusca; class Bivalvia; order Mytilida; family Mytilidae; genus Arcuatula; species Arcuatula senhousia. Next base: position 50,813,776 of record OZ020305.1, read on the forward strand.
TCATCAACCCAGGACTTATAGTTCTTGAGATATGGAGGTGCTCGCAAAATCTTAACATTGCTTTTATATGTATTGAAAATTTTCAAAGTTAACCAACCGGAATTAATGAAAGAAACAAGACTATGGAATATTTTTTCACCAGGGAACCTGTTATCAAAAACAAAAATCTACGTAAACATAATATCAAAATAATGTTCCTGACATATGCAACAATGATAATGAGTGTTTACGTATACGACATGTACGAAGAGTGAACCATTCTTTGAACTAGATTGGAATTATAAGCACCTTTACACTATAAGCCATGTTTGAAGGAATAGTTTATGCTTTACTTATACTTTTGAATTAAGAAATGTGGACGACAACGCAACTCGAAGCGAATGTGCACGACAACGTTTTTTGAAAAAAGTTTCCTAGATACACAAAGTAGAGTGTTTTCTTCAAAACAATAAATTACGGGAACTTTCTCGACTATTTGCTGATTTTGGAGCAGACATGTATTGACTAAAATGTGTTTATACGCTTAAAATAATGTTTATGGAGATAAAATGTGGCCGAAACGTTACATCAAAAGCGAAAGTGTCGAAGTGTTTGAGAAAACCAGCGCTTAAATCGTACAATTTGAAACATTAATACACCTCTCGGACGACTAGGGATATGTTGAGAACATTTGTATAAGATAACTGCAGAAAATAAGTAAATAAAGTGAGAAAGTTCTTACCGTGTGTTGTCGTCGGCACCGTTTCCCCGGTGTGTACGAAACGTTGTTGATGACGTACGTTTCCCACCCTGAAAGATTAAGATTATGGAAATTAATTAATTTTAAAGGGGCATAACTCCGTTCAATATTTTTTTTCCTTTTTCTTCAGAAATTTAACTTTCAAAATGAATAACAAGGATTAATTACAGTAAATTGATCAATTATTTATAAACAAATCATATAAATATTAAGTTTTTATCAATCCTTGAAGCCAATTAATGACTGGGAGTTGGATCCATCTAATTAACAAGTTTGGTGTACAAGCCGACAATCGCCACGGGGCTTGGGCGATAATTGGTTAATTAACAAGAGATAAAACTTTTGAATTTGGTAATTAACAGTGACAGTACATCATGACAGGTTGTTAATTAGCTCTGGGACAGGTAAAGTGACCAAATAAACAGGTAGCTTTATTTAATCTTTTAAAGAAACGAAAATGTCAGCGATTACCGCGATTTTTTGAAGGGGACTTCAACTTCTCCCTGTGACTTTACAAAGGCAAAATTAAACTTTTCAGGGCGACTTTTTCGCCCACATTGCCTGGTTTGGTGAGCCTTGAAACTTTAATCATGATTTTCTGCAAATTTCTAAGTCCAAAGGGCCATAACTCCCACAAAATGTGCCGATCAAAAATTCCTGGTAATATGCACAACTACATATGGTGTACTTCTTGCATACCAAGTTTTGTTAAATTCTGTTCAGAAGTTTAAGAGGAGTTGAGTTATCAAACTGTAATCATGATTTTCTGCAAATTTCTAAGTCCAAAGGGCTGTAACTCCCACAAAAATTTGCAGATAAAAAATTCCTGGTAACATGCACAACTACATATGGTGTACTTCTTGCATACCAACTTTCGTTAAATTCTGTTCAGTAGTTTAAGAGGAGTTGCGTTCACAAATTTGATCACAGACGGACGAACGGACCAGTCAAAAACATTATACCCTTAGCAACTTCGTTGCGTGGGGTATAAAAATGATGGAGAAAAAACTTTCTGTCCATTATTTGGATTTCTCTGAAGTTTTTGAAAATTTTGTGCATGCATGTAAACAGGAGGAAATTATCATTATTATAGTACATCATCCCATGGATCCATATTTGCTTGTTGTATTACATAGATCTACAATGTACGTGAACTTTTAAGGCCAGGCGTTTTTCATATTACACCTTAGGGACTGACCATTAAACTTAAAGGGGGGCATGGTTTTTTCCTGAAAAATATTTTGAGAATAATGTTTTCCTTAAGAAAATATTTTCAAAATGATTTTTTGAAGAAAAAAATATTTTGGCAGCAGATGGTTAGAAAAAAAATGTTCTGAAAAAGGATTTCTGCTGTATAAATATTCTGTCGGACCCCTTCAAAAAATAGAAACTCTGTCACAACGCATTCAAAAAATGGGTCAAAGACAGAAATGGGCGGATTTCGTTTAATAACGAGTACTGATTGTGACGGCAGCCGTCACAGATGTTCCCCAAACGAACAAGAGGTACCATAAATCAGCAAAAATACTGCCTTTTTCAGTTTTATAGAATGTGCCAAAGATGTAAAAATATAGAATATATATATGTATAATGTTCATGGCATTTTCAATGATGTGTTTTTATATATGCCATCTTGGATAAATTTTGGCGCCCATCTTTGATTTAGAAATTTCACGTTTTTGCATTTTACAGAAAAACTGTAAATATCTCTTTAGAACTTTTTAAATACTTTTGTAGTACTTATCAAGCTCTATAATACCACGAAGTTTCAAGGTGCTCATGACTTGGGTTACTGAGATATGACAATGTCCTATATAATGAACTTTTGCTATTTATTAAAAAAAAGCGGCCATTTTAAAAATTTCGAAGTCCTTATGGACACCTCTGATGTGGAGCATTACTCGCAACATCAAAATCTACCAGAATATTAATTTTTTTCAAAATCCAAGCACTTTTAAATTTTGGCAGCCATCTTGGATTTTGAAATTTCACATTTCGCATTTTGCGGAAAAACCGTAAACATCGCTTCAAATTTTTTTTTTGATATTTTTGTAGTACTCATCAAGCTCTATAATCCTACCAAGTTTCAAGGTCCTGACCACCTAGGTTACCGAGATATAGCAATGTCCTATATAGTGAACTTTCGCTGTTTACTCGGAAACGGTGGCCATTTTGAAAATTTCGAAAACGTTGTGCACACCTCTGATATGTGCCCTATCACTGTGGAAAGTTTCAGTGAGCTCAGTCTTCACATCTCTTCGGCTATACCCGGACAAGCGTTTGGCAGAGTGCGGAAGAAGAAGAAGAAGAAGAAGAAGAAACGGAGTAAAAACAATATGTTCCCACACTTCGTTTGGGGAACAACATAATAAGTAGGTGAGCGACAGACCTGAAATCACATCCCACGTTATGGTAGCCCATGTTGATGCTGCATACCAAATATCAAGAAGCTGTGATTAGTACAGTAGACTCCACGAAATCGGATATCGGCTACTTGGATATATCGGCAAATGGGATAGAATTTCAAAACACCAAACCATTTCCTATTCTTTCTATATATTTTTGATCGGGAAATAGGATATATCGGCAAATAGGATAGAATATTCCTCCAAAATGTTGCCATTTTGTATAAAAATCGGATATTTTTTGTATTTCAGAAGATCGTGATGACCGGAAGTTTGACATAAGTTTTCACCAACATTTGCATTCAACTCTCTGTTTATGATTTTTAATCAACAATGTATATTGTATTTACAAATAAAGATGTTTTTATTCAAATACTTGTTTTTATTTAAGCAATAAAAGATCTATCTTCTGTGTGTTTATTTTCTTGCACACCTGTCATGATCATCGTACATGCCGGAAGTCAAAATATAAATGATTTGAAACCTTTCCAAGTTGTTATTTCTGAAATCCTATGTTGGCACAGCTAATAAAATATATTTCAAAATGATATGGTGTTGGTACAAAATAAATTTATTAGTGGTGAAGTCAGTGTATATTAAGTGTGTGGGTAACACGTAGGTCATTGAAATTACAGGTGTACCTATTACGTCATGACTGTAAACAAATCATGTGAGTTGTGTAATGCTAACATTTCAACTGACTTCCTTTATTGAAGGTTTTCAATTTTGAAACAATAGATATTCCTCCACTATGATGCCAATCTTGAAAAGGATGTCTCAATAAATTTGAAATAAAATCCAAGACGATGTGTGGACAACCACATGGCTAATCAACATTTTGTAAATCAATAGTCGCCATTTTGAATATTCATGAGCTGCTATAATCTCATATTTGATTGACAAATGTAGACAAATTTTGACATCTTTATGAAAATGTGATCCTGAAATGCATAATTTTACGATTTAGATTTAGTTTGAATGAATACCAGCTTTTTAAATCTCGTACATTGACAGAGAAAAAATGTTGATTCTTGTTAGAGATTAATAAATTTTCTACAATGTAAACAACAAAGATGGACGACCTCAGTAAAACACATGTTATGGAGGGAATATAAGTACACAAATTGATGAAAATTCTTTATTAATTAATAAAATAACAATAGTTATTCACTAAATCCTTTATTCTTGCATGATACAACAAATATATAATATGATGGCATCTTCAACATGGAACACTTGGACAAGGCTTGGAGTTACGTCACCAAAACTGATATTCGATCTCCTGAAATGGCAAATCGGATATCCTGGGTAATCGGATATTTTTTCCTGACAAATTCGATATCCGATTTGGCGGAGTCTACTGTAGTTGCTAAGAAAACTGTTACGAAAATTTTCTACTATTGGACAATGTTGTCAAAAATTAACTAAGTGGGTAAACAGGAAGTAGATGAGGGACAGACCTGAAATCACATCCCACGTTATGGGACCTCACCCTGATACTGTATACCAAATATCAAGTGGCTATGATAAATAGTTGCTGAGAAAACTGTTACGAAAAATTTCTACTATTGGACATTATTGTAAAAAATTAACTAAGTCGGTAAACAGGAAGTAGGTGAGCGACAGACATGAAATTGCATCCCACGTTATGGGACCCCACCCTGATGCTGTATACCAAATATCAAGTGGATGTGATTAGTAGTTGCTGAGAAAACTGTTACGAAAATTTCTTCCCCGCCCACCCGACATTCACCATTTTATAACCCGGATTTTTCACTCCGTGAAATCCGGCCAAAAATATATATTTTTCCCACCCTTTGCACAGACAATTTTTTTCTGGCCAAGACAAAAAACCAAGGCCGCCTTCAAGTTAAATAGTCAGTCCCTTAGTTTTGCTGTAATCGTAATCAGAGTGTACAAAGGTTGAAAGAATGGGACAAGGGAATGTAGTGAACTAAGGGTTATGTTATTGTATCTAGCAAGACAGTGGTTGGTGTGAGTACTAACCAACAGTGTTATCTAACATTTTGAAGATATATTATTGCAGATTAGTAAAATAAATTATTGAAAACCTCCTCTGATATTCACTTGCCCGAAAGGATTTTTACTAGCTAGGGGCAAGCGGGTCAATTTCACAGAATGAAGGTTGATAAATCAGCTGGCCTCATGTTCCCTTTAAACATGCTCAAAACGCACAAGATCGCATCATTTTGCACTACCCGAAAAATAATTCCAGACCCCCCTACTGCTTTGTGCCTATTTTAGGGTTGGCATGTATGCTGATGCCCTAATGTAAACATAAGTACCGCGAGGTACATGTATATAAGGGTATATGATATCTTTTTAAGTTCCAGTGTTCTAGCTAGGATCTGAAAATAGAGGGGCGCAGGAAGAGGGCACTTTAGTGCGTGTTTCTTAATGAAGGGCATATTCATGTATAAATGTCTTTTTCTAGTCAGGGATGATTCTGCACTCAAATAAAAAAAGCTGAAAAGGTTTTAGAAGCCAAAATGAGGGTCGCGAAGCGACCCGAATACGCCTCGTAGAGGCGTTTATTCGGCCGGGGGTCTGGGGGCCGCTTAAGGCCCCCAGAAGCTCTGGGCTAAATGGTGCAAAATCCTGCATTCTGGGCCTCTCCTGGACTCAATTTGGCCTTGGTAAATTTTATATTTTTCACTTGAAGATTTTTTTTCCACCATTGAAATGGTTTATAGGCTGAAAAATGACTAAGTCCAACTCTGGAAAAAAATTGGGCAGCATGGCCCCTTAATTTTTAGCTTTTCTACCCCCCAACCCTCAACCCAGACCAAAAGTTTGGACATAGAAAGAAAGCAAAGAGGTTGGGACAACTCTCCCTTATCCTAAAGAGAGCATACCTCTTTGCAAGAACGATAGATATTTAATGCATGCAATATAATTTAAAAAAAGTACAAACCAGAAATTAAGCATTTGTTAATTTTCTTTATTCCCTATTCCTATTTGTAGGAGATCCTTTATTTTTCATTTTTATGATCCCCGGTCATGATCCTTGTTTCGTTTTCAACATGTTGTTTTTAGTTTATCTCCAAACCTTGTACAAGACCATGCATGTTATAAATAAAGTTGAAGGATTCGCATCCATGCTTTTCTAAAGCCCGCTTCAATTCCATCCACTTTTCATCATCCTATAAACGTTTAGAGTGCTTGAAAGTTTCCTTTCCATTGCATTACCGGTAGCGGACATGTTTAAATCACTTAGACTTTGGACCAATCGTGATCGATGTTGCTTAACTGAGGTTGTTTTAGCCAATGAAAACGCCTCTTTGTACCTTCACATTTATAAATTAGACCAGAAACGGTATAGAGCGGAAAAAAATCCGGATTTTCGTAAAACTGAAAAAAATCGGAATTTTTAAATTTAAAACGGATGACAGTCAAACGAAAAGCGGAATTCCGTTTTAAAGCGGAATAAAATCATCCCTGTCTAGTAAACAGTATTTATAATCAAATCTAAATTCCTGTTATTGATTTCTTAATGATCATGATGATGTTGATGTTTAAATCTTACTCTTTCTTTTAAAATTATTAGTGCTCTAATCATTCAATTTCACTTTGATCATTGTATTTTTTTATGCATTATCTTCAATGACTAATAAATAAGAAGTCATTCTTTTCATTGAATGAGTGTTGGTTTCAAGAAATTAGCCATCAATTTTGACAGGCTAAAATAATAAATGTTGTCAAATATGGTAAATCTATAAAAGCAAAATGACAAATAAACAAGAAAAGATATGGGTATAAACCCATATCCAAAGATACTCGGTTAGGTAATGAATTTAGTACATATCTATGCATTGATAAAAGTTATTATTATAAAAATTGATCCCGGCTTTTGAGAATACACAAAAAAAGGCAAAAAGGGGGATGGGCAGTTGTCGAAATTTTGTCAAATAAGTGACCAGTTCATGTATAATACCTAAAATCTATATCAAAAATAGATAGTATAACTATTTTGTGAAAAAAAATCTCTAGATGAAAACAGCAAAGCATGGGATTTAATGGTGTATAACTGTTCATAAAATTCGAATGGAGAAAGTGTCGTCCAGCTAGGAATACATAACTGACTGACAAAATTGAAACTAACCATTCAATTATCATTATAATGGTATGGAACAACGCTATTTTGGAAAGTTTCAACTCAGACCAACAGTAGATGTAACTAGGATTGAATAACAAACGTTCAATATTTGAACATTCATCACGCACTATATCTTTCAGCGCACACAGAACCTTATCACAAACTCAAACCAAATCCAATAATACTCTATAAGAACTGTTAGTATGAACAGTTCCGAGTATTGAAAATATTTATACAAAATAATACTTAAACTTTATATATTTAAATGAGCAATCTTTTAGGTAATCTATTGGTGAATTTGAAGTAAATTATATCATAAAGTTACAAGTTTGCTGAAAAAATATAGTTTTGAAAGGGGCATAACTCTGCACATCATTTATTCAAAGTGCCAGCTTTGCCGACGGGATGAAAAGATTGATCAATATTGATTAAAATCTTGTAAAATTTAACAAATAAGACTGATTGACAGTTATGGCTTAGTACTAATCACAGTTAATTACCTATAGTTCTCACCTGAGGCCATTAATTAGACAGGATGTTTGGCAGATAATGAAGCCATATACGATCACACTTACTAATATTGGCTTGGGTCAGACAGCTGTAATTAAATGACCCAAGAGACATTCAAAGGGAAGAAAAAGGGACACAGGGGCACCCATAGAAGGCAAAGGGGCACACTGTAAAGGGGGCAGGGCGCAGCGCCCCTCTATAATTTGGTCTAGCTAGGACAATGTTTTAAATGAAACAAGTACCTGTAGCACCACTACTGTTAAAGCATGATAAAATTTATAATCAAAAGCATGATTTTTTTTCGAATTTCGGAAATAAACACTAGATTTGTACTTCGAGTTAAATACCACACGGCACGAAATTACTTTCGCCAGAATACAAGAAAATGATAGAAATGAAGCAATGTGTCTCATCATCATCACATATATTTCAATATAAACATGTACCGTGAACGTTTAGGCATTGAATCGCCGACGTCTATTCTGTGTCGCTTCGACATTTTTGTTACCCTGTTCTTTGTGATGCGTAGTTTCTTCGATACATCATTCTTTACGGGGGTTTAGGTACTCGACTTAACTAAAAGTCCAAGAACAGCCGAATGATGGAAATTACCTAATTGGAATAAGGTATAAAGCACATGTTTTACCAACTTCCGGTAAAATCAAAACAAAATGTCTAAGAAACAGAATGATGATGAAAAATCCCTTGATTTTCACGAAATGGGACTAGATGATAGACTTTTAAAGGTTGAACCTAAAATGAGAATAGATTTTACTACGCATAATACATGCATCATGAGCATAAGATTTTTTAGTGATCTAAATTGACCAACTTCTCTTTTTTTTTCTGGTCAGATTATTGTTAGCAAGGCAAATACCATGTACATGTATGTGGAGAGCAAAACCCAAATTGCCCCCAATTTAAACACAAACATAAAATTTTCAACAAGTGGTTTGTTCATTTTTCTTTCAATATCCATGTCAGCAATAGAACTGACTGGCACAGGGCTCTTGCAGGGCTAATTATCTTGTTGAGATGTTAGCTCTGGTGAAACATTTTTGATTGGCCTAGGCCTACTCTTATCTTGTTGAGATGTTAGCTTTGGTGAAAAAAATTTTGATTGGCCTCCTCGAAAATTGGAGGCCAATCAAAAATTTTTCTCAGGAGCTTACATCTCAATGAGATTACTTGCAGGGAAAAAATACATTTTGAAATAATACATGTAATATGAGGCAGGTTAAACCTGTGACGCTCCCAAAAGTAACAACTAGTTTTATTATTTTTTTGTTCGAAAATAAAAAACATACGAGCTTTTCTTGTGGGTAAAAGGCATATTGTCTACCAAAATTTATACATTTTTTCGTTCCCTATTTTCTAATGTCAATTTGACCAAAATGTAGTAAAAGAAAACTTTGTATATCAATTTGTTACCAAATTTGCCATAAACTTGGTTTATTTCTTTCAACATTTTCGAACATGTTGATTTGAATATTTGTTTACATTCGTGACGACAGATATAATTTTAGTGTATTTAATGTGGCCATCGATCAGGATCTCGGATGTTTTGTTCCTGATGACTGTAATATGGTGAAAAAATTAGATAAATTCAATGTGAACTATCTAATTGTCTTATTTTATTATACATGAGTCATAAAGATAATTTTCTTTGTTTGGCGACTTTGCGTTTTTGTCTTCTTGAATATTTCCACTGGCTAAAGCCTTGTGAGTCTAATATTAACAAACAGTGTGCATGCTTAAGGCAGGATGAAGCTCATGAATATTAATTATTGTAAAGCTTTACAAATATTATTTAGGGATTATTGTTTTTGTGTTTTTCGATTAATTAGGTATCATAGCCGTATTTTTGTTGTTGATATGTTTAAAATTAGACAAAACAAGTTGTCTGTTGGCCTTTTTTTGTTAGTAAAAAAAAAAAATCGTAGACAATATCCCTTTAAGCTTGCGTTTAATGATGTCTAAAATTTTCAAAGAAAAAGCGTTGAAAAGACACCAAATGTTCAGGAAAACATTGCTAGTTTTGTATTTAAAAAACATTGCTTTAATAGCTAGTAAATTCATAAAATGTCAAATCTGAGGGATGGAATACTTAAGGCCGATGGAGCGAAATAAGGGACAATGTGATAGTATTTCCTGCTGTTTACAGACATTTTGAAATGTGGTGGACCTGCCTATTTGTCCAGCAGAATTTGCTGAGGTCCAGCAAAAAATCTTACAAATTACACTTAAATTAACAGGCGCTTGAGGTCTGACAGAACCAAAACATATTTCAAAACCTCTGTGTTTATCAGAGCTTGCAGACTTTTTTGAAAACTTCTAAAAATCTGAATGAGTGACTTGGCATTTTATCTTTCATATTTCAAGTATCATGGATCTTGGCAGACTTTCTACATTAACAAGCTTGCTGTGCTCACATTAGATTTTCACTTTGAGATTTGTTGTTTTCCCTCTCCAGTTTATAAAAGTCAAAGAAAGTTAATGAGTCTAATATTAACAAACAGTAACCTTCATTGTAAACATTAGACTAGTAGATGTATTATAATTTAAATTATATAATATCTTGTAGGCTATTGCAAGTCTTGGATGGGAGAATCCAACACCTATACAAGAAAAGGCAATCCCACTGGCTTTAGAAGGGAAAGATATTTTGGCAAGAGCAAGAACTGGATCAGGAAAAACTGCAGCCTTCTCCATCCCTGTCATACAAAGGATTTTACAGTCAAAACAGGTTCATAACGCATTAAATAAATGTATGGCATGACTCTGAAATGATTTAAGATGATTTCATTTGTTTGACTTACAGAGCACACTACTGTAACTTACACAATTCAAATAATATATATATATACTGGTCTTTTATTTTACAGACAAGTAAAGAACAATGTGTAAAAGCTGTATTCCTTACACCATCTAAAGAACTGTGTAATCAAGCTTTTAAAAATTTAATGGTAGGTATTCATTTTTATGATGTACCATTTTGGGTTTTTTTTTGTGGGTCAGACAAACCAAGAAAACTAGATTTTCAATGAATATGAAATTTTACTGATTTTAATAAAGAATTTGTTAAAACCACAAATTCAATAATCCACAAGTATGCAAATGAAAATTGATTTACTTTCACAGTAAATGTACTTTAAACAGACATGCATCCACAATGAAAATTCATTATATTACAGAATTAAAGAAATGCTTTGAAACTTCACCTGAGAATAGTATACTATTTTCATACTGTTTCTTGTCATATTGATATATTTGGTCTATTTCAGTCTCATGATGTGTTTTTTTTTAGAATGAAACTTGTTAAACATTTCAAAGGATTTATTTCAGTTTATTATTTGTTGCTTAAATTTTTCAGGAACTAACCTCTAGTTGTTCAAGGGAAGTGAAATGTATTGATGTGTCCCCAATGGTACCCCTATCAGCTCAAAGGTAAATCCAAACTAACTTACTTAAGTTTTAAAAATAACAACATCTTAAGAATTAAACATTCTTTTCTTACACAACACACAGCAAGGACATAGAAATGCACACAATTCTTATCAAATTTTCATAAAATTCATACATATATCTGAACATAAATACTTTGGACAAGATGGAAATTCAACAACTTTATGTGTAGGTTATGCCCTTTTTACTGTAAAAATAAGTCACATGAGGGGAATTAGTTTCAAAATGAAAATTAATATGGAAATTAAGACTTCATGAGGTAAGATACTGTAAACGTAGTAATTTTCGCCGTGTACTAATTTTCGCTATTTTCACGGTTTCTAAAGGATCACGAAAATAAGTACCCGCGAATATATCTGATAAAAAAACGTTTGCATGAAATCAGGTACTAGTATATTGTTGACTTTTTGAGTGTCGAATAATGAAAATGATAAGATAGAATGAATAAAGCATAAATTTTAATTGTTTACATAGAAGATAGAATGCTAGTGCAAACTGCTTGGCGTGAGCACAAATTGATAAATAAACATTTAATAAATTAAAAGACAAGGATCAAACAAACACTTAACACACATAATCCACAGGTCTTAAACACTTAATCTCTTAATTGGTCAAGGTATTGTATATGTCAACAGGTGAGAAATTGACAGCTTGGATTGATAGTTAAATACGACAATCTTTTACCGCTTGGGCGACCACCATCTAATTAAAAATTTAAATAAATATGATACTAATAAAGCTGCACCTAAAAACCGCCAAAATTGATACCTGCGAATATGTCCTAGTTCAAGAATCTGCAAAAATAAGCAACCGTGAAAATTATTACGTTTACAGTACCTTGTAGGGACCGGCCATTTAACTTGAAAGAGGGGGTGGGGGCTTGGTTTAAAAAAAAAAATTCTGGATAAGATTTTTGATGAAAAAATATTTTGCCAGCAATGGTAAAGAAAAAATATTCTCTAAAGGCTTTCTGACATAAAAAATAATGGTTATATTGGAAAAAATATTTTGTTTTGACATCTAAAAATAAATAAATATAAGGCCCCCCTTTCAAGTTAAGTTCATGATTTTTTAACTATTTCCAAGGCCAAAACTTATGGAGAAACCAGATATTGTTGTTGGGACACCTACTAGAATCCTAGCTCACATAAAAGCAGGAAATCTGAATATTAAAGACACACTAGAAATGTTAGTGATTGATGAAGCAGATCTAGTCTTTTCATTTGGTTATGAAGATGATGTCAAAACTATAATGAAGTAAGTTTTTGAAGTCGAAGTTTACTTTTAACTACATGTTGAAAGATATCCCAATGTATGTATAAGAGTTAATAAAATAGTGATTAATGTCATGAATGTATATTATATGAAGCTAGAGTGATTTCTTTAAAATGGATGGAAAATTCAGTCTTCAGTATAGGTACTATGCACTATTGACACATTCTGATAGAAACTTCCTCTCAAGTATGCAATTACAATTTTGCTCATTTATCAGGGCTTAGGAGATATTTTCATTGCACTCGCAATAAATTGATGTAACCCTCTACAAATTACATTTTGTAATTTGATCAACAAAAACTTGCAAAGTAGAAGTAAATAGATTTTTTAAGAATTCTGTAAAGATAATAAGTTACTATTATATTGGATTTTAGAATGGTGGTACCTTTTTCAATTGAATTTAAATGACACCTACAGTTTTGACAATTACATGCCTTAAGAGAAGAAATAAGAGAATCAAACTTCTTTTTTTCTCTTAAGACACCTAATTGGAAAACTTGTTGGTTTAATTTAAATTCAATTGAAAAAAGTACTACTATTCTGAAATCCAGTATAATCTGATCCACATGTTACAAAAGATGAACTTGAACTGTTATACTGTAAATGATAGTTTTATTGTCATTTGTTTGTAACATTGTAGACAGTTACCAAAGATTTACCAGGCTTTCCTTATGTCAGCTACTCTCAGCGATGATGTGATGAGCTTAAAGAAATTAGTCCTACACAATGCTGTAAGTGTTTGTTGTTTTGATTCTAGCATGAACTTCATAGTCAACTAATAATTTTCACAATTTCATGATCACAACCATGTTTACCTAATTTCACATTTATGTTCATTTTACTTATTTCATGCTTAAATTTGTTTTTGTGCATATTATGATACAAATACCACAACGGATATAATAACGGATAATTTTACCCCACCCCACGCAATGAAGTTGCGAAGGGGTATAATGTTTTTGACTGGTCCATCTGTCCGTCTGTCAGTCAGTCTGTCTGTCCGTGATCAAAATTTTCATAACAGATTTCTCAGCTATTATTAATCCTAGGCTTTTGATATCTGGTATGTAGCTTCAGTTGGGGGTCCCATATGGTGGGAAACGTTTTTAGATCTGTTGATCATCTACTTCCTGTTTAACGAGTCGACTTACACTTTTTTCACTAAATTTTCAGGGTTGAAAATTTTCGTAACAGATTTCTCAGCAACTATTAATTGTAGGTATTTGATATTTGGTATATAGCTTTGGGTAGGGGTCCCAAATGGTGGGATTGGTTTTCAGGGTTGTCGATCATTTACTTCCTGTTTAAAGAGCTGACTTAGACATTTTAGCTCACCTGGACCGAAGGTCCATGTGAGCTATTGCCATCACTTGGCGTCCGTCGTCGTCGTCTGTCGTCGTCTGTCGTCGTCGTCTGTCGTCGTCTGTTAACAATTTTCAAAAATCTTCTCCTCTGAAACTACTGAACAGAATTTAATGAAACTTGGTATGAATGATCCTTAGGGTGTCCTGCACCAAACTTGTGTTTCGATTTTTGATCCACCAAAAAACATGGCCACTGTTACTAAAAATAGACCAGGGGGGTCAGACTACTGTTTTTGGCTTGTAAATCAAAAAGTATAAGAGATAGATGAAATCTGATGCCACCCTGCTGCTTCAGCATCAAAAGTTCTACAAAAGTCTCCATTTGGTCGAAGTTGTCAGATGATCCCTTATAGGGGTTACAGCCCTTTAAAGGTGAAAAATAGCGGTTTTTCATGATTTTGGCTTATAGAATGAAAACTATTGCAGATAGAGAAAAGCTGTTGCTTGCTTAAATGTTCAGCTCATTTAGCTCTACAAAAGTCTCCATAGGGTCAAAGTTGTCAGATGACCCCTTATAGGGGTAACAGCCCCTTTAAGGCGAAAAATAGTGTTTTTGGCCTATAGAATGAAACTATTGCAGATAGAGAAAAGCTGTTGCTTGCTTAAATGTTCAGCTCATTTAGCTCTACAAAAGTCTCCATAAGGTCAAAGTTGTCAGAGGACCCCTTATAGGGGTTACAGCCCCTTAAAGGTGAAAAATAGTTTCTTTGGTCTATAGAATGAAAACTATTGCAGATAGAGAAAAGCTGTTGCTTGTGTAAATGTTCAGCTCATTAAGCTCTACAAAAGTCTTCATAGGGTCGAAATTGTCAGATGACCCCTTATAAGGGTTACAGCCCCTTAAAGGCAAAAAATAGTGTTTTTGGTCTATAGAATGAAAACTATTGCAGATAGAGAAAAGCTGTTGCTTGCTTAAATGTTCAGCTCATCTAGCTCTACAAAAGTCTTCATAGGGTCAAAATTGTCAGATGACCCCTTACAGGGGTACTGCCCTTAAATTTACGTGTTTTCATGTTTTTGGCTTATATAATGAAAACTATAGCAGATAAAGAAAAGTGGTTGCTTGCTTAAATGTTCAGTTCATTAAGCTCTTAACAAAAGTCTCTATAGAGTCAAATTGTTCAGATGGCCCTCAATATAAATAACAGATGGCCCTTAATATAAATAACATTTTGCACATTTTTGGCCTACAGAATGAAAACTATCGCTGAAAGAGAAAAGCTGTTGCTTGCTTAAATGTTCAGCTTATTTAACTCTACAAAGTTCTTTATAGGGTTGACATCAAGACCAGGTGAGCGATTCAGGCTCCTGGGAGCCTCTTGTTTAACTAAATTTTCGGGTTGAAAATTTTCGTCACAGATTACTCAGCAACTATTGATTGAAGGCTTTTAATATTTGGTATGTGGCTTCAGGTAGGGGGACCCATATGTGCAGATACATTATCAGGTCCGTTGATCAGCTACTTCCTGTTAAATGAGCCGACTTAGATTTTTTTCACTTAATTTTCAGGGTTAAAAATTTTGGTCACAGATTTCTGAGCAACTATAAATTGTAGGTTTTTATATTTGGTATGTAGCTTCAAGTAGGGGTCCCATATGGTGGGATACAATTTCAGGTCTGTCGATCAGCTAATTCCTGTTTAACGAGCGGACTTACACTTTTTAGCTCACCTGGACCAAAGGTCCATGTGAGCTATTGCCATCACTTGGCGTCCGTCGTCGTCCGTCGTCCGTCGTCGTTAACATTTTTCAAACGTTAACTCCTCTAACACCATAAGTCCAATGGCTTTTAAATTTGGCACAGTTGTTAATTAGCATAGGTAGTATAAAACTAGCGTGGGGATTTTTGATTCGTTGAAAAACATGGCCGCCATGGCTAAAAATAGAACATAGGGGTCAAATTACAGTTTTTTGCAAATAACTCAAAAACGATAACAGATATCAAAATTCTGGCATAGGGTAAAAGTGATCAGCACCTCAAGATCTACCTGCCCTGAAATTTTCAAGAAGATCCAACAACCGATGTAGGAGTTATTGCCCTTTTTCTGGATTTTTTCATACTTTTGCACTTATTTAGCCCTATATCTTGAAAACCATACAAGATATTTTAAAAATTCAAATTGCATATGATTAAGCACATCAAGATCTACATTTCATGTAATTAGGTCAAAGCTGTAGAACCATTTCTTTTAGGAGTTATGGCCCTTAAAGCGTCAAAATTTACCTTTTTTCATTACTTTTACCCTGAATTTCAAAGATTAACTTGTCTGACACCATACATCCAACTTCAACCAAACTTGGCACAGTTGTTTAATAGCATTAATGCTACAATTCTATCGTTGGGATTTTTGATTTGTCAAAAAATATGGCCTCCATGGCTTAAAATAGAACATAGGGGTCAAATTACAGTTTTTTGCAAATAACTCAAAAACGGTAACAGATATCAAAATTTTGATGGGAGACAAAAGTAATAAGCATCTCAAGATCTACCTGCTCTGAAATTTTCAAGAAGATCCAACAAATGACATAGGAGTTATTGCCCTTTTTAGCTCACCTGGACCGAAGGTCCATGTGAGCTATTGCCATCACTTGGCGTCCGTCGTCGTCCGTCGTCCGTCGTCAGTCGTCTGTCGTCCGTGGTCCGTCGTCGTTAACATTTTTCAAACGTTAACTCCTCTAACACCATAAGTCCAATGGCTTTTAAATTTGGCACAGTTGTTAATTAGCATAGGTAGTATGAAATTAGCGTGGGGATTTTTGATTCGTTGAAAAACATGGCCGCCATGGCTATAAATAGAACATAGGGGTCAAATTACAGTTTTTTGCAAATAACTCAAAACGGTAACAGATATCAAAATTCTGGCATTGGGTAAAAGTGATCAGCACCTCAAGATCTACCTGCCCTGAATTTTCAAGAAGATCCAAAAACCGATGTAGGAGTTATTGCCCTTTTTCTGAATTTTTTCAAAATTTTGCACTTATTTACTATATCTTGAAAACTATACAAGATATTTTAAAAATTCAAATTGCATATGATTAAGCACATCAAGATCTACATTTTATGTAATTAGGTCAAAGCTGTAGAACCATTTCTTTTAGGAGTTATGGCCCTTAAAGCGTCAAAATTTACCATTTTTCATTACTTTTACCCTGAATTTCAAAGATTAACTTGTCTGACACCATACATCCAACTTCAACCAAACTTGGCACAGTTGGTTAATAGCATTAATGCTACAATTCTGTCGTTCAGATTTTTGATTTGTCAAAAAATATGGCCTCCATGGCTTAAAATAGAACATAGGGGTCAAATTACAGTTTTTTGCAAATAACTCAAAAACGGTAACAGATATCAAAATTTTGATGGGAGACAAAAGTAATAAGCATCTCAAGATCTACCTGCTCTGGAATTTTCAAGAAGATCCAACAAACGACATAGGAGTTATTGCCCTTTTGAGCTCACCTGGACCTAAGGTCCAGGTGAGCTATTGCCATCACTTGGCGTCCGTCGTCTGTCGTCCGTCGTCCGTCGTCGTTAACATTTTTCAAACGTTAACTCCTCTAACACCATAAGTCCAATGGCTTTTAAATTTGGCACAGTTGTTAATAAGCATAGGTAGTATAAAATTAGCGTGGGGATTTTTGATTCGTTGAAAAACATGGCCGCCATGGCTATAAATAGAACATAGGGGTCAAATTACAGTTTTTTGCAAATAACTCAAAAACGGAAACAGATATCAAAATTCTGGCATAGGGTAAAAGTGATCAGCACCTCAAGATCTACCTGCCCTGAAATTTTCAAGAAGATCCAACAACCGATGTAGGAGTTATTGCCCTTTTTCTGGATTTTTTCATACTTTTGCACTTATTTAGCCCTATATCTTGAAAACCATACAAGATATTTTAAAAATTCAAATTGCATATGATTAAGCACATCAAGATCTACATTTCATGTAATTAGGTCAAAGCTGTAGAACCATTTCTTTTAGGAGTTATGGCCCTTAAAGCGTCAAAATTTACCATTTTTCATTACTTTTACCCTGAATTTCAAAGATTAACTTGTCTGACACCATACATCCAACTTCAACCAAACTTGGCACAGTTGTTTAATAGCATTAATGCTACAATTCTATCGTTGGGATTTTTGATTTGTCAAAAAATATGGCCTCCATGGCTTAAAATAGAACATAGGGGTCAAATTACAGTTTTTTGCAAATAACTCAAAAACGGTAACAGATATCAAAATTTTGATGGGAGACAAAAGTAATAAGCATCTCAAGATCTATCTGCTCTGAAATTTTCAAGAAGATCCAACAAACAACATAGGAGTTATTGCCCTTTTTAGCTCACCTGGACCGAAGGTCCATGTGAGCTATTGCCATCACTTGGCGTCCGTCGTCGTCCGTTGTCAGTCGTCCGTCGTCCGTCGTCGTTAACATTTTTCAAACGTTAACTCCTCTAACACCATAAGTCCAATGGCTTTTAAATTTGGCACAGTTGTTAATTAGCATAGGTAGTATAAAATTAGCGTGGGGATTTTTGATTTGTTGAAAAACATGGCCGCCATGGCTATAAATAGAACATAGGGGTCAAATTACAGTTTTTTGCAAATAACTCAAAAACGGTAACAGATATCAAAATTCTGGCATTGGGTAAAAGTGATCAGCACCTCAAGATCTACCTGCCCTGAAATTTTCAAGAAGATCCAACAACCGATGTAGGAGTTATTGCCCTTTTTCTGAATTTTTTCAAAATTTTGCACTTATTTACTATATCTTGAAAACTATACAAGATATTTTAAAAATTCAAATTGCATATGATTAAGCACATCAAGATCTACATTTCATGTAATTAGGTCAAAGCTGTAGAACCATTTCTTTTAGGAGTTATGGCCCTTAAAGCATCAAAATTTACCATTTTTCATTACTTTTACCCTGAATTTCAAAGATTAACTTGTCTGACACCATACATCCAACTTCAACCAAACTTGGCACAGTTGTTTAATAGCATAAACGCTACAATTCTATCGTTCGGATTTTTGATTTGTCAAAAAATATGGCCTCCATGGCTTAAAATAGAACATAGGGGTCAAATTACAGTTTTTTGCAAATAACTCAAAAACGGTAACAGATATCAAAATTTTGATGGGAGACAAAAGTAATTAGCATCTCAAGATCTACCTGCTCTGAAATTTTCAAGAAGATCAAACAAACGACATAGGAGATATTGCCCTTTTTCTGGATTTTTTTTCAAAATTTTTCACTTATTTAGTCCTATATCTTGAAAACTATACAAGATATTTCAAAAATTCAAATTGCATATGATTAAGCACATCAAGATCTACAATTCATGTAATTAGGTCAAAGCTGTAGAACCATTTCTTTTAGGAGTTATGGCCCTTAAAGCGCCAATATTTACCATTGTTCATTACTTTTCCCCTGACTTGTCTGAAATGGTAAGACCAACTGCATCTTAGCATGGCACACTGTTTGATAGCTTATATGCTACAACTCTATCGTTCAGATTTTTGATTCGTAAAAAAACATGGCCACCATGGCTAAAAATAGAACATAGGGGCAAATTTCATATTTTTGCTAATAACTCAAAACTGGTTTCAGATATCAAAATTGTGCAAGAATCAAAAGTGATCAGCATATTGAGATCTACCTGTCCTGAAATTTTGGATAAGATCTGACTGCTGATGTGGGAGTTATTGTTCTTTTTCCTAATTTTTGCCAAATTTGCACTTGTTAAGCCCAATATTTTGAAAACTAACCAAGATATTTCATAAATTTAAATCGCATATGGTTAAGCACAATAATATCTACAAATATATGTATCTGTGTAGTTCAGGTGAGCGATTCAGGCTCTTGGGAGCCTCTTGTTTCACTAAATTTTCAGGGTTGAAAATTTTCGTAACAGATTTCTCAGCAACTATTAATTGTAGGTATTTGATATTTGGTATATAGCTTCGGGTAGGGGTCCCAAATGGTGGGATTCATTTTCAGGTTTGTCGATCATTTACTTCCTGTTTAAAGAGCTGACTTAGACTTTTTTAACTAAATTTTCGGGTTGAAAATTTTTGTCACAGATTTCTCAGCAACTATTGATTGAAGGCTTTTAATATTTGGTATGTGGCTTCAGGTAGGAGACCCATATGTGCGGATACATTTTCAGCTCTGTTGATCAGCTACTTCCTGTTAAATGAGCCGACTTAGATTTTTTTCACTTAATTTTCAGGGTTGAAAATTTTGGTCACAGATTTCTCAGCAACTATTTATCATAGGCTTTTGATATTTGGTAGATAGCTTTAGGTAGGAGTCCCACATGGTGGGATACATTTTCAGGTCTGTCACTCATTTTTTTCCTGTTTAAGGAGCTGACTTGGAAAGACAACAACTCTTTTATTCCTAACTCGAAATAGATATTCTCTGTCAATTATGTGGACGCGTGGGGTATGTGAGCGTGCTCACTAAGGATCTTTCTTTTGGTTATGCTGTAAATCAATATTTCAAGGAGTTACCTCTCATCACTAGCATTTGAATCCAAAATATTAAATTTTGCTAAAAATGTGTGACTCCAAAACCTGTAAAAAAAAATTGTATGTTTAATACAGTAGGAAGTGATAATGGTAGGAATTATTTGTTGTGCCCCAAACAGAATGGTTATTTTTTTGCCTAAATTACTATCATTTGGCTTTATGTAGTAATTATATTTTTTTAAAAATTTCAAATCAACCCTCATACATATATTTACAAGTAGTGCAGCTATGCTCTAGCTCCATTAAGAACATCTTTCCTAATTAAATGTCTTAATAATTTTAGGTGATATTGAAATTAGAAGAATCACAATTACCAGAAGCTTCACAGTTGTCACAGTACCACATCAAGTAAGATATGTCCAGTAGACCAGGTTTCAACAAAGTGGGTCTTCTCAATGTAATGCTTGTAATGAACAGATATGGAAACTTGTGTCTTTCACCACAAACTACTTAAGTTATAAAAACTGCATTTGTCATGTCAATTTTATTTTTCTATGTGTATTAATGTCCTTTTAAGTTTTTTGGTCCAAACTCAATGTAACTTTGCTATCTTTCATTCGTTCCTTTCACATTTTTTTTTTCAGATGTGAGGAAGAAGATAAGTTTACACTTATCTATGCTTTGTTTAAGTTACGACTGGTCAGAGGAAAGTCCATAATATTTGTTAATAATGTTAATAGGTGCTATAAGTAAGTCAACTTGTGAGTTATTTTTGTTTTGACCTAAATTATGCACTTTAAGCCATATTGTTATGAAAGAGAAAAAACAATTACCGCAATGAATATTCTTCTACTGAATAACTGATGCATAGATCCTTTAAGTAAGTACGATACAGTAAAACTCTGTTATACAGGGTTGCCACGCATCCTTGAAACCTGGAAAAACCCTTGAATTTCATATTTGTCAGTTCAAGGTCCTGGAAAAGACCTTGAATTTTGAAAAAATGAAAATATCCTTGAAAAACCATAGTTTCACAATCAAAGGTTCATGATTGAACTTTTTCACAGAAAATTTCATCGGGGGACTGAAATTTTGTGGACTATTTTTTACCTTGCAAATGACTCAAATACCCTTGAAAAGTCCTGGAAAAACCCTTGAATTTTGCAACAACAAAATAGTGGCAACCCTGGGTTATAACAAATTTCAAGAGACAGAACAAAATAATTCGTTGTTAATGAAGTTTGTTGTATTGTTATAACAAATTTCGCTATAAGTACAACAAATTTGTAATTTTGAAAATAGTAATAGCACAATATGTTCTGAGGAAAGGAAAGGAAATAATAAATATATTTTTCAGAAAGCTTGTAAAAACATGTTTTTCAATATATTCTAACTTCTCAGATGGACTTGTCAATCTACATTCTTTAAAAAGTGGTAGTTTGTTTTCGTGAAAATTTCCAATTCCTATGTTTTTTCAAAACTCATTTTGTCTTTGTACCTGTTTTGTTGCACGTAAACATGAAGCTCTGATGAAGCCATTCACTCAACAATTTGATACATGTATGTAAATAACATTACATGTATTTTACTGGAAGTCAATTTGCCAGTCCAACGCAAATAGTTAAACACCAATTAATATGATTGACATGGTTTAAGATCAGTAAATGATTTTATTGTACTTATTTAATAATGTTTTATACTTCAATTTTGTAGATTAAAGTTATTTTTAGAACAGTTTGGCATAAAAAGTTGTGTATTAAATTCTGAATTGCCTGTTAATTCACGGTAAGTTTTTATATCCTAAAAAAGAGGAAAAATATGATTAATTTGCACTTTAATTTGAAGTTTTGACCATTAGAATCAGCATTTCAACTTATAAGACATTGAATCCAATTGTCAAACTTTTCTTCAATTTTAAACTTTTTTGTTACAGTTAAATCTGTTATTATCATTTCTTGAAAAAAAATCCTTTAATTAAATGCTTATTGAAAATAGTTGCATAATAATAAATAATAACATTGAATGTTGTTGTTGTTGGGTGGATTTCACAGAGTGAATAATCTGGATTGTAAAATGGTTAATGTCAGGAGGATGGGGAAAAAATTTTCCCAGCAGTTTTCTAAGTACCACTAGTAATCACAGCCCCGTGATATTTGGTATGTAGCATCAGCATGGAGACTCATATAGTGGGAACCTACTTCCTGTTTAACCAAATCCGGCCATTTTTTATGCTGACATATTTTTTTTTTATCATTTCCAACTTTAACTAGTTAAATTGTAATCCTATATTTCAGGTGTCATATAGTTAATCAGTTCAATGATGGTTTATATGATTATATCATAGCTTCAGATGAAACCCTTCTAATGAACCCTAAAACTAATCCACACCAATCTCTAGAGAAAAGACACAAGTAAGTTAATACTAAATAAACAGTCATTGAAAATTTACCATTGCAAATTATTTAAGCAACTAAATGCAGTATAGTCCTTTTTAGAAAGTATTTTCTGGACGTACAGACCTGAGAAATCTTTTACTTATGCACTACAGGTTAACGACTTCCGGGTAGGCCTCTCCATGGAAAATCTGTTGAAATTAACTAAATTCGTCAACTTGTTAAAACATTTTAAATCTGATTGTCAAAGTCTAAAATTACTAAAACATACGTTAACATCCAAGACTTCACTCCAAACCAGTTTATTTGAACCGGGAATGGGAAATTACGCCAAAATCAGATGGGGATAAATTGATGTTTTTTCTTAGCTCAACGTTGTTCACACCATGAGGCCGACCCACAAAGGGAAACTACTCTTGCAAAAATGAAAACAAAAGAATCGGAATCGGAATTCTGGGTGACTTTTTGAAAAGGGCTATACTCATGATTTTTCTTGAAAGACTGTCTTCCAGCACCATAGACATAAAAATTGAAATTTTGGCTGTCTTCTTTCTTATATTTTGAAAAGATAATTTGTCTTAGTTCAACTAGCATGCTCATTAGTAAAATATTTTTGATATGGGGCGCAAGTCTCACTATATACAAGAAGTTCACTAAAATATTTTTTTTGTCAAGTTAATTTGATGATTTCTGCATCCCCATCATAGGTTGCAACCTAATATCATATTAAAATATTTATAAATGCCATAGAAAGGTCTTGTCCAGCTTTCATAACACTTGTATTTTATATAAAAAAAATGTTTAGCAGTTGATTTTGAATTGAAAAGATAAAATACATGTATGTTAATGTACTTGGTATTGAAACAGAGACACCCTTTGAAAAATCTTTATTGGTACCCTTGTAAATTTCAGGAAAATAAAAAGAGACAAAGAGTATGGTGTATCTCGAGGTATAGATTTCCGGAATGTTTCTAATGTGATCAACTTTGATTTTCCTTCCACAGTAGATACATATATACACAGAGTTGGCAGGTTTGTAGCTCATTATAAATAATGTCAACAAAATTGAATTTTTAAAAAATAATTTCTTTATACGCTCCCAACATGCCCAAAGGCAGTGATAATGGTAGTAGTGTCAATATTTTAGTTGTACTATGTGATAATTTTCCTTCAAGGTCTGGTTAAGCATGCTTGTTTTCCCGAAACTTTCAGTGTCTTTTTAACATGTTTTCTTTGCAAACTTTTAAATAATAAAGATATTTCCTGCTTTCAGAACTGCTAGAGGAGATAATCAAGGAACAGCTTTATCATTTGTCAACATTCAGGAAATGAAATCTCTGGAGGCCGTTGAAAAAGCCTTAGCTGCATCTACACGTAAGTATTACACAGATAGAAGATAATGAGACGTAGAATAAGAGTATGGAACACACATACATTAGTGGCAATTCTTATTTCCGTAATGAAAAACAAATAGCAGCTTTCAATGTGACCAGGCCAAAATAAAAAAAATGTTTATTTCTTCTCTGGGTCAGAAAATTATTTGCCCTACAAAAAAAAAATGATTAAAAAAATTCTTTGAATTATTAATTCCTGTTCCAACATTGATCCTATTTTTTTCTTAATGCTACATAAGTATTAAAAATACATATTGCTTGAAACCACAAGGAGTGATAATTCAAATAGATACACTCAAAAGAAGCAAAACCGAATGATCAAAAGACCAAGTGAAACTTTTCAAGACATCCAGTTAAAAAAGTACCTGTCTGCCCTGTGTTTACAAAGGGTAGACCTTGGGGAGGGGAAACAGACATTCTTTTAAATGTGGCCCCAGTGGTTGCTGCTGGCTGTCTAACAATTGCCCTTAATCAAAGTTATGCATATGATTCAAAGCATTCCTAAAATTATTAAAGAAAGACCCTTTTCTGGACATATAGATACCTAAATCATTGAATTCATAAGACTTAAATGGCACAAAAAAGTTAAAAGAATAATGGCAGTATGTTTTTTCAGACAGGTCAATTCTTCATGTTTAAATTTTCTTATCATGCTTTATTTAGAAAAAAATCATAAACCTTAAATAACATGAATAACATGAATAGTATGGATATTATATGTATGCAGTTAAGAAAAAGTTAATGATGATAAATTATATAACCATGACTGCTGGCAGAGGAATGAGTTCTGTTATTTGGTCGAATTAGTACAAGACTTTGGTAAAATAAGGTGTAGGATTTTTTTTTAGGTTTTAAATTATTACATAAAACATGTAGGGAACTTACTATTTATTTATATGATATGCTGTCTGTGTTTTCAGCTGATGGAGAAAATGTGTTCAAGCCATATAACTTTAAAATGGAGGAAATTGATGGGTTTAAATATAGGGCAAAGGTAAACAATTCTTAAAGTATTCTCTTTGATTAAACCAGCAAAGCTGATGTAAAGACAAAAATGAATGTTTGTGTGCAAGTAGAATCACAATTGTAACATTGTCTGTAACACAATTAATAAGCAAACTGATGGTTATGTTTTAATGTAAACAGGAAAGTACATGTAAGAAAAACAAAATGCACAGCCTTGTACCATTACCATTGAACAAGATTTGGGGTTTTCTACTATTCAATAGTGGGAAGACTGGAGATTGAAACCATTCTATACCTTCAGTTGTAAAATATATTACCTGACTTGGCTTTAGTTTGTTAAGGATAAGTCTCATCCAGACATAGTTCCAGTATTAATTTGAAATTGTGATTTTTACAGGATGCAATGAGGGCAGTTACTAAAGTAGCCATCAGAGAAGCTAGACTGAAAGAGATCAAGCAAGAAATTTTGACATCCCAGAAATTAAAGGTATTTAGTCTTATTGTATAAAACAATGTTAAAATAAAATTAATAAAATTTTGACATTCTAATCATGTAAGGAAAAGTTTTCTCCTTTTGGACTCAAAAAGTTGAAATTTAGACATATCTCATAATTTATTTTCCAATATTTCCTCTTTATTTGTAGTCATATTTTGAAGACAACCCTAGAGATTTACAAGTATTGAGACATGATAAAAGTTTACACACAGTAAAACAGTCCAACCATCTTAGAGATGTTCCTGACTACCTGGGTAAGAACTCTGTCACAAACATTTTATCTTGCATTTGAAGCAAAGAAAGGCATATGTAGTCAGCAGTGTTAAAGCGAATAAATTGTTCCATTCCCCCAAGTTGAACAGGAACTCATCTAGGTATTTTGGAGTACCTGTGCTTAATTTTCCCTTTGAATGTGTTACAATTGAAGTTGATCTTGCTGATAAGTTAAAACTCTATAGAGAAGAGATTATCTTGTTGTATGAAGGAAAAAATTTCCTAGTATAAAAGATTTGACTGTGAAAATTTCACATTGGCAAAAAAGCTGAGAGTTGTTTAAAGCATAAGATTCATAAAAAAATAATTATTTAGTCGCAAAAATCATAGATTAAAGCTATATCTTTCAGCGATAGGAGTTTTTTTCCTTCCGGTAAAAATCATCTACTTATGAGTTGTTTTCATTTTCAATGAGGGTGTGAGTTTAACTGATCAAAGAGATTAGCCTCCAATATTACAAAATTCAATAGGAGGATTAAGCACAGGTACTCAGAAGTATCTAGATGAGTTCCTATTCAGCTTGGGGGAATGAAATGATTTATTCGCAATAACTATCAAAGTTAAGATTTATGAGTACCTCCATAACTCAAGAACTATTAGTTCTAAGAAAACAAAACTTGTTTTGCATTTGCCTAATGCCTTTAGTGTTGATCCTCATCCTTTTGACTGGACCTTGATTTTCTGGTTGAATGTTAGAAATCAAGTTATAAATTAAGGAAAAAAGCAGAGGTACGAATGGGGTATCCGAAGGAACATACTACATGTAGTAAATTTACAAGCTTTAGTTGTATGAATGAAAAATTAGACAGGGTTGGCAAAGTATTGACCGCCCGGGTTTTCCCGCCCAGGAAAACCCAGGTTTTCCCGGGCTGGGCAATACCCTTAAAATCATCAAAGTGGGCAATACTGGGTAATAAGAATTTATTCATGAAAAAAATCCTATTTAATAATGTTTCTAAATTTTTCCTCATCTACAAAATACATAAATTATTTGTATTTGACATTACTTTTCATGCATTACTTCAATAATTTGTATATTTGATTTACTTTTTTTCTCTAATTTTTGTCAGTCATTACAATTTTGACAATCATGACAATACATGTTGTTTAATCTATGCTAAGTATTTATGAAACCCCAGGCTATAAAACAAAACTGAATTGTGAAACGGTACCTTATACATGAAAAGATTAAATAAGGATTAATAATCAAAACATCATAATTTTGTCTAATTGTTAATAGGTAGGGCTTGTGTGTTTATAAGAATGAGACATACATGCATTAAAAAAACATTGAACTTGTATAAGGCCATATAAGGTTAATTTATAGATCATTTTGCATTTCTATACATGTAAACTTTATCACATTTACATTGTACTACATGTCTATTTTTTAATTATATTTTAATCTTTCACTATCTAAATCTGTTTTAATAGTTTTTACTAAAAAGTTTACATACACATCTTAATACTGATTGTTATGTAGGTATTTGATGATATTTTAATAAGAAAAAACTTATTACCCAGTAATGCCCAATAAAACCCAGTAAAACCCGGGTTTTCCCAGTATTTCCCGCTGGGCTCTTAAAACCCGGGTTTTTGCCAACCCTGAAATTAGATGTTAGAGACCTTGAATGACTTCTGTGGTGGTACTGTACATCAAACTATAAAGTGTCCACACTTTTTTACATCAATTGTGTTGACTGGTACCATATAAGTAAAAAAAATCATTGCCAGCTTTACCAATCATTCTTTTCTTTCCTTGAAGCTGATTAGATGACAAATTTATTATTATGTTGATATATAAAAATATTTTGTTCATCAATTATACCATTTTATTTATTATTTTATAATAAAAAAAACCTATATGTACATATTTTATCAGTGCCTCCTACATTGAAAAAGTTTAGTGGTGAAGGAAGTAGTACAAGATCTGGTCAGAGACCCTTTCACAAGAAACCATCACAAGCGCAAAAGAATTACCAGGTAACTCATGCTTAATATTTTTTATCTTCTGTCATCTTGGTTTTACAAAAAGAAGTACGCAACGCAACCTACACAAACCAGTAGCAATTTTAAAGTCAACAATGGAAAACAACCAGCAGAACTCAATGAGGCTAGTGGTCACTGCTTACCTTAGATCATACATTCTTCACTAATCCAAAAATTGTGAAAAAGACCTCCTTCTTGACAAAGAACATGGTGATCATCTTAGAAAATGTCTTTGCAAGTTTATTAAAGTCCCATTCGATAAATTTCACAAAAATTTGGTTACTGCAATAGTATTTGATGTTACACTGACTACATTGCTTAATGTTTTCAGAAAAGGCAAGCAGATCCCTTGATGAGTTTCCAGTTTGCAGGTCTGAGTAGCAGTAAGAAGAGGAGAAAATGATGTATTATAGAAGACTTGTTTTATTTTATTAATGATAAATATTGTTATTGTTTGTAATAAAAACAAATTTATTTAATCTTAAATATTTTGATGAAAAAAAGTTAGAAAAATACCCCCAAAATGCAACCAAAGTTGCTATCAACTTAGTAATGTTCATAGACACTGGGCAAAACAGCATAAAAAATTCTTACAATAAGAGTGAATATACATGAAGGTTCTTCAGAAGATTAAGGGATTTCAATCACATTACTTCAAGGTTTTTAAAGAAAAGTCTATTTCCTAAGCAAATGTGTCTCCAAAGTCACTAATAGCCTGCTTTGCACATATTCTTTTCAATTGCATATTTTTGCAGCAATATGGTGTTCTTATTTTGGTCAATAATTGTATAAAATATAGAAAATTGGCCTTAACAGTTTTTGTCTCGCCTGCGACGAATGTCACAAAAGGCGAGACTTAGGTATGGTGATTCCGGCGGCTACGGCGGCCTCCACAATTGGTTAAAGTTTTTGCTTAAGACTATTTTGTATGAACTAGTTATGTTACACCATTGATATTTGGTATGCAGTTGCATCAGCATCAGTACAGATCAGTTTTAAAAGGATTTCACCTGTATGCTCCTGCAGTCACAGTCTACTGACTTTGAAATTTTACACTGATTTTGCAGAGGTTAACCTTTTTTCTTACGTCTGTTTAACATGAAGCAGTTATGGTTTACCATTGATATTGGGTATGCACTTGCATTAGCATTAGTACAGATCAATTTCAAAAGCATTTCATCTGTATGCTCCTGCAGTCATGGTCTACTGACTTTGAAATTTTACACTGATTTGGTCGAGGTTAACCTTTTTTCTTACGTCTGTTTAACATGAAGCAGTTATGGTTCACCATTGATATTGGGTATGCACTTGCATTAGCATTAGTACAGATCAATTTCAAAAGCATTTCATCTGTATGCTCCTGCAGTCACGGTCTACTGACTTTGAAATTTTACACTGATTTTGTAGAGGTTAACCTTTTTTCTTACGTCTGTTTAACATGAAGCAGTTATGGTTCACCATTGATATTGGGTATGCACTTGCATTAGCATTAGTACAGATCAATTCCAAAAGCATTTCATCTGTATGCTCCTGCAGTCACGGTCTACTGACTTTGAAATTTTACACCGATTTGGCCGAGGTTAACCTTTTTTCTTACATCTGTTTAACATGAAGCAGTTATGGTACATCATTGATATTGGGTATGCACTTGCATTAGCATCAGTACAGATCAATTTCAAAAGTATTTTATCTGTATGCTCCTGCAGTCACAGTCTACTGACTTTGAGATTTTACACTTTTTAAATTTTTACTTATGTCATGAGTGTTTTATATAAAGCAGTTATGGTTCACCATTTATATTTGGTATGCAGCTGCTAAAGCATCAGTTAAGATCAGTTTAAGGAGGATTTTTACTTCATTTTATACTGTGTCCAGTTGCGTCGATAAAGGGCGTTAAACACCAACACACACACACACAGTTGCGACAGGCGAGACATGTATCTGTTTTAACAGTTTATTGAGAAATTAACTAGCTTAAAGGTAATTATGTGGTGGAATAGACAGATGGACGAACCAAAAAACGTTAAGTTGTGCTCATAAATAGATTTCAATACAAACTTTTAAGTTACTGCATATCTTTCTAGGGTAAAATGGTGAAGGCAACAACCTGGATGATATATTGTATAGATTTTGAAGTTTGGATAATGGTCTTTAAAATGATCCAAATTCCAAAAGTTACAGCCTTCTGCATACAAAAACAAAGGGTTGCACTTAAGTCATGCTAAGTAAACCCCGACTCGACCAAGTAGATGATCAACCAAATTTAAAATCAACCCCTTAAGCAGAAGTTGGAAAGTCTGTATGAAAGTTTTTACCAGAAAGACGAGGCGATTGAAATATAGCCACACCACTTACGAGTGGGGATATAATATATAGTTACTTTATGGAAAATGTTCTACATGCCTTTAAAACTATTATTGTTTTATTGAAGGCTTCATGCAGTTTTTTGTCACGCCTGCAAAGCAGAGTGGGATATAGGTGTTACTTTACTGGCAGCGGCAACAGGGTCAACTTTCAATGCTAAAGTTTTATGAGCACCTTCATATCTCAAGTCCTAGGTTAATGTATGCATATGCCCATGTAGTAACATAGCACAATTGCATCCCCATCTTTTGACTTTGACCTTGATTTTCTGGTGGAGTGACTTAAAAATGTTCATTACATATAATAGCAATGTTAAAAGTTCTATAAGCACCTACATATCTCAAGAATTTTTAGCCTTAAGTTGATGAAACTTGGTTTGCACATGTTCTTTTGACCTTGATTTCTTGGTTGAGTGATTCTAACCATTATCAATGCATTAAAATAGAAAAGTTTAAGTTTTCCAATGTGCACTTTCAGATATATTGGTGTTATCCTCTCTGTGAATGACGCTTATCCTCCAGAGTTAGAGATTAAAGAAACCACCAAATCTACTTGGTTCACGTCATTCTTGGATTTACATCTCGAATTTGACTCAGGTGTTCATCTCAGTACAAAAATATATGACAAAAGAGACAATTTTAATTTTCAAATAATTAATTTTCCTAATCTGGAAAGTAACACACCCACTTCACCAGCATATGGGGAGTATATTTCCCAACTGAACCGATATGCCAGGGCTTGTACTAATTTTCAGATTTTTTTTACCTTACACCGATGTCTCCATTATTGGCTTTTGGACCAAGGTTATAAGAAAATACGTCTCATTTGGTCTTCTTTTGATATCAGCCACTGGTAGCAAAATTCAAAATTATGTCAGATGAAATGATTCGTGAATGTTTCAATAAGCTTGTGACAGTTTGTTTTACTGAAATGATCACCTCTCTACCTCTATTGTGTCTCACAACTATGTTTTGTTTTGTGTTACTAGACCCTTAGATCGCAAAGGAGAAGGGAGGTTTGGCACCATAAAAACTGGTTCAACCCACCATTTCTTTTGAAATGCCTGTACCACTATTGCGATCTTCAATTTCTCTGGCATGTCTTCACCTTGTTTTGTCTTTGCTTCTTTGATTGATCACCCCAGTTCAGTAGTTTTGTTGTTACCTTTATTTTATGAACATCAACATATCTCTGTAACTAAAGTCCTAGGTTGATGAAACTTAGTATGATGATGCATCACAGCTGCAACCTCAATTTTATTTCTGATGGTGCTGGCAGCCAAGACATTGTTAACGCTTGTTTAAATTACACCTTGATTTATGGAGTTGTGTCTGTACACGTACTTTAAATGACATTATTATTACCTATATTCACATCTCAAACAAACAAATGCAGATAATAACAATATTTTATAAACAAAGCACTTATTAAAAGACAACACTGACATTCTACAAAAGTTTTTTTCATAAAATTTATTCAAGTAGCAGCAAGAGCCATTCTGATATTGACAACAGCTGTTTGAAGGTTCTCTGATGGTATAACTATAACAGTTCTTAACGCTTCCATCTGGTCTTCAGCATCCCATTTACCATCCACAACAGTGTCACGCTCTGCCTCAACAGAGTAACTGAAGGAAAACTCGCATTCCTGAAATAAAGATTGACAAGTCTTAAATTTTGGCATCATAAAATATTTTCTAGGATTTTGCTAGAATTTTCATTAGGTAATTGGTGGTAAAATGTCAATTTCTTCACATTTTGTAAGATGACAAGCACTGATCCATATTGAAAACGGCTGGCCGTTCATTACTGGATGTTGCGTCATGTACAATTTTCTGCATCTCAATACTGTTAGCAATCTCTACTACCTTATATCTATATATTTGGTATGGTGATCATGATGTCACCATATTTTCCTTTATCAAAACAAGACTATGTCCAATAATCATAATGGTTCCATCATGCTGCATTTGGGACGGACAGACCCGAACACTATATGCCCTCCCCCCCCCACTTTCATAGATTGGGCATAAAAATTGTCACAGAGAGTCTTATAAACAGAGGGTTCTTGATATTTAATCATATGAAAATAAAATGTTTTTAGTGTTTTTATAGTTCTTTCATTACAACTTTTGCTTTGACTAAAAAAGATATATAAAGCGATAAAAGAACATTTTTTTCAGTTAAGAAGTTTTCTGGTTTTCCTGTGCATTTCTCCAAAGCTTGATATACTTGAAGTGTGCTTTTGTAATTTTTGCTTCTTTTCATGTGTCATTTTTAGCTCTATACATTTTTAAAAATTAATACTTCAAACGTATTGCTAGTACTAGTAATTGATTATGAATGTGGATCATTGAGATTATTATTCGAGGACACCTTCATGGGTTATCCAAAAGACGGACAAACATAAATTGTGACAGTCAGAATTTTACTCCAGCAGGCTAACCCGGAGACGGGATCACAGACATCCAATAAAACTTAACCCTATTACATTTTAATCTTGTTTTAATCTGAGTATAAACAACATTACTAGTCCTTGTGTCACAGATAAGGATATTCATGTGTTGTGTGTATTTCCTAATATTCTGTTTTATGTGATGATTGTTTTCAAACTTATTGGAATAATCTTTAATGCTATAGCAATTTGTTGATCTAGTCAGTGAATGTTTTAGTATCACAGCTTACCTTAGCTATGAGTTCTTCCTCAGCATTTGTATAGAAGATCTGATCACCATCCTTGGGTTTGTAAGTCTTTGCCATCAGGATAAAATGACCAAAATCATATTTCATGTTCTTCCTTTTACATTTTTCCATTTCTTTGCTTAAAAGGATAAGATTTTTTGCAAAATCAAAACAAGTAATACTGTGAGCAAGCTCACAAAAGGATACCTCCCACTTCATATTGGACTCTGTACTGTACAAAAAATATCAAGTCAGGTTATCTCCCTTTGATGATAATCGAGAGCTATACAAATTCTTCATGTACATCTACATATGATGTTCTTCCTTAATGTACAGTTTCATCAAAATCCATCAAGTGGTTTAGGAGGAGCTGCGCTTACAAGGTCTCTCATTTAATAATGTATTTAAAAAGTCCAATTATCTCCCCTGAATGATGTCTGATGGCGATGAAAATTCTTCATGCACATCTACATATGATGTACTTCCTTCAGGTAAAGTTTCAGCAAAATCCTTCAAGCGGTTTAGGAGAAGAAGTGCTTACGTGTTATGTGGACAGACGGACGGACAGACAGACAGACAGACAGGGTGTTTCCTATATACCCCCCAAACTTTGTTTGCGGGGGGTATAATTACAGCAAAATGTTGATGTCTGATTGCGATGAAAATTCTTCATGCACATCTACATATGATGTACTTCCTTCATGTAAAGTTTCATCAAAATCCTTTAAGCAGTTTAGGACGAGTTGCGCTTTAATACAAGGTCTCCCATTGAATAATATATTTAAAAAGTCTAAGTCCAATTATCTTCCCTGAATGATGTCGGAATGTGATGAAAATTCTTCATGCACATCTATATATGATGTACTTCCTTCAGGTAAAGTTTCAGCAAAATCCTTCAAGCGGTTTAGGAGAAGAAGCGCTTACGAGTTATGTGGACAGACAGACAGACAGGGTGTTTCCTATATACCCCCCCCCCCCCCAAACTTTGTTTGCGGGGGGTATAATAAGATACAGTCCTCACACTGTAGACAGGAAAAGTAAATAACCCTACAAAATTATAGCAAAAACTTTTTTAAAAGTAATTACAGTGGAGTTGTACCAATAAAGCTTTCTGTTGACCTAAAATGCACAAAATTGATAAGTCACATAACTACTATTAAATTTGTAAATTTAAAATGATGTTGGAATATGA
Source organism: Arcuatula senhousia (assembly GCA_963971305.1). Taxonomy (NCBI): domain Eukaryota; kingdom Metazoa; phylum Mollusca; class Bivalvia; order Mytilida; family Mytilidae; genus Arcuatula; species Arcuatula senhousia. The sequence continues at coordinate 50,847,876 of OZ020305.1, forward strand.
TCATCTAAACATGAAGACATACAATCCTAAAATAATTCAGCTTTATATTAAAGAGTAACCTGAGGTATTGTAAATTAGAATGCAAACAATGAATAATGTGCCAACACTATAAATGAACAAGGCAGATTTGGCTTGAATCATATGTAGTTTATTTTCAACCCAGGGCCAATTGATAAACAGCGAGCAGCGACCACTGGTCACATTGAAGGCTGCTCGCTGATTTCCATTGTGGATTTTTTAAAATTGTCGTTTATATTGTAGTTTGTGTTGTGTACACTAATTCCACATCTCATTATCTTCTATAGAAAGAAAATGCCATTATCAATCCTCTGAGATATACTTACAAGAGTGATTCATACATGGGAACTGATATCTGTGGTGGTATGTTAATATATCTCTCTGATACAAGGAAACCTACATGTTGGTCCTGGTCGGCTAAAATCTGGGTAAATCTGTCAACCTTTTCTTGTGAACATTCTTTACATTTATCCAGTAGCAAGTCTTTCAACTGTGTAACACACCCAATGCCCTGTAAAAAGTAAATGAAATTTACAAGGATCTTTAAGGCTTGACATATGAAATTACAATAAGATTTACATGTTACAAAGTACCTTAAAATTGAAAAGAGCCACTAACTAAACCAGTCACCAGTACAATTGACAATTGTTGATCTTATCAGATTGCTTCATTTCTATTTTCATTTTTTTACTAACTACATTTATATATAATTTTACTGTTTATTACCTGTTTTTCTGTCATATTTAGAACGGTGATAAGTCCTAGTACGATATCATCCTCGCCCATGTCATCATCTTCTTCATCATCATCAGGAATATCTATCTGCTGCAATCAAATCAATTAGATCAAATTTAAACAAGTTTTTTTTTCATATTATCACCAAAACGGATGAAAAAAATTTTCCTGCCCACCCCATACTTTCAAGAAATTTGGATGAAAATCTATTATAGGAATCTAATAGGAATTATTTTATTATGGCCTACAGACAAAGAAGGTTATATACATATAAACAACATTGTTTTGCCATGACATTAAACAACTTTTAAATATCGAGAAACTGAGGATATACCATGTTTCATATTTCTAAAATATATGTAGAAAAATCTGTCAAAGTAAAAAATGGACGGATTTTGTTAAACAGGAAGTAGGTGAGTAAAATACCCGAAATTGTATCCCACGTTATAAAACCCCACCCTGATGCTGTAAACCAAATATCAAGTGGCTGTGATTAGTAGTTGCTGAGAAAACTCTTACGAAAATTTCTTACCCGCCTGCACGCCCTCTTAACATTCACCATTTTATAACTCGGATTTTTCACTCCGTGAAATCCGGCCAAAAATTAAAGTTAAATTATCTCCTCTGAAAAAAATCAAAGAACAAAGAAGTTTATTGATGACATGCACTTATTTCATGTAAACTGTCATCAAAACCAATCAAGGGTAAGAATAAACTGCGTTTATGAGACTGTAAATTAAGTCAAATTCTCTAACCTGAATGATTTGAGAGTAAACTAATGACATGTTTTTATGCTCATCTTCATATGGTTTGCTTCGAAAATTCCATCAAGCGGTTGTTTATGAGATATGAGGACAGAACTTTGTTTTCTGGGGAGTTTATTCTTTAATAAATAGATTTATATATAAATTTACTAAAAACTTCTTTTTGTTGATATTTGTTGTTTTCCATTTTATTTCTGACACTCTTGATTATTTTATTAAACAAACAAAACATAAATTGACAATTAAAGGACTAGAGCCACGAACCCCCATATTTGGCCCTGTTAATACTCAAATATCAAAATTGGTTTGTTTTACACCAAAATTTGTGTATGTATAGCTGGATGTCTGTGTTAAAAGAGAAAAGATCTGATTATGGTGTATAAATGAATTTCCAATTACCCTAACCCTTCAAAAATAGCCTAATTCAGTGATTTTTCACTTTTTGTCCAAGATGACTTGTTTTTTAGTCACAATTTCGTGATTTTCTATGTGGCGCCACCCCTCGCCCATCGAAATTTTTGTTGAAATATGAAGAAAATGATGTATTTATAATATTTAAGCAAAAATATTTATGGGCGAGGGGTGGCGCCAATGTCATTTTCACCAAAAACCAGGTGGGAAAATGTGAAATTTAGCTGTAATTAGCATATTTTCAATTTTAGCGCGTCATTTTATGACGTCATTACAACGTCACAAGTACAGAAAACTTTAAAATTGATTTTGTTTTGTAACAAGTAATCATTCTAGACTACTTGGCCACAAAATTCTTATCTTACAAATGAATTTGAAAAAATGGCCCGATTTAGGGCCAAATATGAGGGTTCGTGGCTTTAGTCCTTTAGGTTCATCATGAACATAATCGATAAATGTTAGAATGCACTTTTGTACAGAGATATCTTTTAAGAAGTTCATATTTGTCTTACTTTAATCACACTTCCAATAAAATTCTGTGCTATGATTGTATTTGCCATCTCTGATAAATCAACTTTAGCCTTTAAAAACAGCTGGAAAATAAAGATTGAGTGTACAATAAATAACATTATCCAATTTAAAAACCATAGATGCAAGAGAACTAAACTGAACATACATAGAAACTTAATGTGAAAAGACATGCCATCTACAATAAGGTTAGTGTAGTTATTTAATAAATGCTTGTAAAAACTGTGTTTTGGTATATACAGGCATATTCCCCACTGGCATACATGCACATGTACTTTACTTGTACCACTAATTCAAGAAATTTTCTAACGTTTTTATGTCGCTGTGACCTTGACTAGATTTACCCAAAAATCAATAATGTCCAACCTCTTATGGTATGTAACAATATCCCAAAGTTTCATTAAAATACGTTCACAACTTTTTGAGTTATTGTCTGGAAACCAATTGTTGACGCCCTTCAGCCATCGCCATAACAATACCAGAGTTAACTTCAGAGTTAACTTCATTGGCAACTCGGCTAAAAGTGTTCTTGTGAAGATGAAACAATTTTTTTTTACAATCAATAATCATAATAACATTAGTTGATAACCTTATGGAAGAGGAAGATAGATGTAATAGTATTTTAGTGAAAATCTCTACCATGGTGTTTAATCATTTACAACCACTGATTTATACACACATATTTCATACCTGCTGTAGCAATGCTTTAGTTCCATGAAAATCACTATCCTCAATCATTCTTGCCTCAAATTCAACTTGAATTTCCTAAAAATATAAATAAATAAAATTTACATGTATGAATCACACTTTTAGTATTTCAAAATGTTATTTGTGATTAAGAGGACCACATTAATTAGCCATTTTGAACATTTAAACCATTTTAGTGTACTACAGAGGATCCTATTAGTCCTACTCTTAGGGGTACCGGCAGCATTTTTTATAAACGAGTGAGGAATGTGAGGCAGTGCACCACTTCACTTGAGTCAAGGAGAATTTCATTATCATGACAAAACCTCTACGTCAGGGTACTTGAGCTCTAAATTAGACATTTACCAACAAACAGGCTAAGCACTGCTTGACATAATCATAGACTTGTCTAATATATATGTACAGGCCTAATGCATACATGTGACAGATCTGTCATGTCAAAGCTGGAGATTTTGATTTTTTTTAGCTGGAGATTGAACAAAAAAAGCGGGAGATTTTCAACACTCTTTATACAACTTGCTTCTCTCATTAATCTCCAACTGTTTATACAATCAAGAGGTCAGTTATGACAATGAACCTTCAATTAACAACTTTACCTGAAAATTTAACATCTGGATAATTGGCAAACCCCTAAATCACTGGAAATGTTGAACATGTTTAACATCTACATTTGTATGGTACAAAACACTGTCTTGAAAGACTATTATGTTTAGGAATAACTTATACCAAGAGGCGTGGGCTGGGTATATGCAAATATCCTAATAGCGATACTATATCCTATTTAAAATTAGGCAGTGTCTGCACGTCTACGCCCCCTGGACGATTAGACTACAGGCTGCACGTCCACGCTTCCAGAAAAAGACCTTACAACGGAGTTTTTCTGGGATACAACTGTAATCATATACCAGTTAATCAAATATACAGTAGTTTATTGAATGAAAGTGATTGTATAACAAAAACTGAAATATTATATATTTTATATGTATATTTAAATAGATAAAAGTACATGTATACAAAGGTTTATTTAAAGAACATTTATTACACTTGTCAACGAGTAGGATTGAGACATTCCTTTCTACTTTGTGCACATCTTGCACATCCAACATGATTGTTTAGGAATTGTCTTTAAGGATGCACACTTGAGATGCTGCCACTCTAAACACCCGTCACATGCAAGAGAATCATGATCATGTAACAACACTTTGCATTTACTGCATGTGTACTATGTCTTTTTTCTTCTGCTACACGTTTTTTTCAATTCTGTCCAAGCTTCAGATATCAAATACTTTCTAGTATGCTGCAAATGAACATTTTCATGCTCTGACAGTTTTTTGTAAAGGTGATATATTGACGGTATAATGATCAATCATAGAATTGCAGTGTAACGAGTTCAATACTTTTGAAAATTTTATTAAGGATTTTGAAAACAAAAACTTTATACAACTGTATAAAAGAAACTGTCAGATGGTTGAAAATGCTTTAAAACCAAATCCAAATAGGAATGTCAAAGAGGATCTTAAATATGTTCGGATTCAGTATTCACGTAAACATGGTTGGAAAAAATTTCATGCTAATCCAAATGTACAAGGTATTGTTTCACTCTTTCTCTCTCTCTCTCTCTTCCTCATCCTTAAACTATATCTAATCATAATCAATTTTAGTATTTAATGATATTGAACCAGTCAGTCTTCATATCCAGTATATAAATTTACTGAAGATAAAAATAAATTAAAAAGTATCAGTATATAATTTTATAAAGTATGTGCATGGCTTAAAAGAATGTATGTGCATCATTATCATCATCATCATAAGATTTTATACAGGTTTTTTATAGAGCTTCTACTCTTTTCTTTCTTCCCTTTCTACCTTTTCGCTCTATCTTTTTTTTCAGTACTTATCAAATGGTATTATGGAATGCCCATTTTGCATAAATGTTTTTGTTAACAAAGACATGAAAGAAGGCACGAAATAAACAACAAAAACAGTAAATTGTTATATACTTTAGTAAATGAGATGAAAAATATTCCTGGTTAGTTCTTGCCATTATTACTTTCTAGATAGTTTTCAACAATACTCACTTACTTACTATATATAAAAGGTTATTTTGCCCCTGGCATTTTATAGTAAATTTTATTTCAATCATGAAATTACAGAAAGCTTACGGAAAAACTCCGTTTTTAGGTCTTTTTCCGGAAGCGTGGACCCACAGCCTGTAGTCTTATCATCCATAATAATAATAATAATAATAATAATAAATTCTTTATTTATAGAGGGTAACACAGTTAGTTAACAATATTATTATGCTCACATAGTAAAAGTATGCAACAATCATGACAATATAATAACTAATCTTCCCTGAGGCCCTCATAGGAATTAAATTAAAACAAAATGAACAAAATGCAAACAAAATATATAAAATACAAAAGTCAATGTTTACACAGATGAAAAAAATGAAGATAAAAAAAGAACTATGAACAAGAATGAAGTAAATGACTCTTTATTTTCAATTTAAACAGGTTTGTATTACAGATAGCCTGTAATTGAGTTGGTAAATCATTCCCTAAAACAGAACCTGAGTATTGGAAGGATCTTTTATAGATTTCTGTTTTAGGCTTTGGTACAATAAGCCTTTTCTTTGACACATTATTTCTCAAATCATGGGTGTTGTTTGAGAATGTGAACATGTTTGTTAGGTAAATGGGAGCTTTTTCAGTTAGACTTTTTTGGATCTTTAATATTTATGATATTTGATTCTGATATCAACTGTCATCCATCCCAATTTCTGAAAAAGAGGTTCTGATGGCGATAAGGGTTCTGCATCTAAAATTAACCTAGCAGCTCTTTTTTGAAGTTTAAGTATTTTTGTAATACCTTCACTTCCACAGTTTCCCCAAACGATGCAACAATAATCATTCAATGGGAGAATATAGCCATTATAAAAAGTTTTTCTAGTTTCAAGATTAAGAAATTTTTTGATTTTAGAAACTAAAAAGAGTCTAGATGAAATATGGGAACAAATATGGTCAATTTGATGTTTCCAACTCATGCAACTATCAATCTTTACTCCCAAAAGTTTTTCACATGAAGAAAATTGTAATATTTCATCATTTATAGACAAAATTGGTTTCTCTGGGTATAAGGATAGTCTCTGATGGGTTCCTATGAACATACATTTTGTTTTAAGATGATTGATAAACATATTATTTCTTCTACACCATGTTTGGACATTTTCTAAATCATTTTGAATTTCTTGTTGAAGCTTTTTTATATCTTTTCCAAAACTGTGTAATGTAGTGTCATCAGCATAAAGATCAGTTTTGCAATTTTGAACATAAAGAGGAAGATCATTGATATAGATTACAAACAAAAGAGGCCCAATTATTGATCCTTGTGGTACACCATATTTTACCTCTTTTTCTTTTGAAAGTGTGTTATTAATCTTAACTTGCTGTGTCCTATTATCTAAGTATGAATTGAAAAATCCTATTGCTTCTTTTGAAAACCCATATATTTGTAATTTTTTACACAGATTTTTATGATCTACAACATCAAATGCCTTCTTAAAATCCAGAAGTACTGCTAAATTGATGTTACCATTGTTTATTTCATGTAACCATTTATCAATAATGTTGATAAGTGCAGTTTTGCAAGAGTGGTGTGGTCTAAATCCGGATTGAGCTGGATGCAAAAGCTTTTTTCTCATTAAAAATTCATACATATGGTTTGAAACATGCTTTTCTATCAATTTTGATATGGTGGGTAAAACAGATATTGGCCTATAGTTGGACGTCAGAGTCTTGTCCCCTGCTTTAAAAATAGGTGTTACCTTTGCATTCTTTAACAATTTTGGATATGAACATGTATCTAGTATTCTATTGAAAATATAGGTTAGAGGGGAAGCAATAAAAGGAGCACTTAGTCTTAAAATTCTAGGTCCAATGTTGTCAGTTCCACAGGATTTATTAATATCTAGTTTTAGTAATTGTTTAAATACATCATTAACATTAAATGGGGGGATTTTGAATTCATCTACATGCTGGTCATCTGTTTTACTTCTGACAAAACTAATAAGTTTTTCATGGTTTTCAAAATCAGTTTCCAAATTTTGCTCTTGATCCCTTAAATTTTGTACACAAGGGGTAAAAAAATCGTTAAAATTGTTTGCTATATCAGTTTTATCTGAGATGATTTCATCTCCTGATATTAATTGTAAAGGAGAAGTCTTAGTTTTAGGGTTAAGACTATGTAAACATTTCCACAGAGTTTTGGAGTCTTTACTGTCTTTTACCATGTTGTTGTAATATTGTTTCTTGGACAAGTCTACAGTATGCTTTGTCTTATTTCTCCATAATTTGTAACTTTCCCAGTTCCCTAAAGCCTTATACCTCTCTCTCATGTTTATTGCATTTTTTATATCATTATTGTACCATTCTGGTTGTTTTTCATTTTTGACCCGTTTTGTAACTATTGGCGCATGCTTACTAAGGGTAGAGTTAAGAAAATCATAAAACATTTGCAAACACGGTTTCCGGATCATTGTCATAGGAAGATTCAATTGTATGGAAAGGAACTTTCTCAATATCATTTAAAAAAGCAGTTTCATTAAATTTCTTAAAATTCCTATATGTAATTTCAGTGTGTGAATACTTTTTTTCTTCCACTTTTTCTTTTCTTGTAAGGCAGATTGGATAATGATCACTAATTGCATAATTGGAGACATGGGATTCAAAAACCATGTTTAAATTAGTTACATTGCCATTTAGGGGAAATCCTTTGTGCTAACAGATTTATATTAAAATCACCCATTAGAATAATATCATTATTTATACTATGCGGTGTGGACGCCCAGACACTACCTTAAAATTAATTGGTGGTGACTAAAACGAGTAACCCGGGCCCGGGCCAACATACGCTAACCCAAATATTTCAAAATGCTCTAAAATCTTTATTTCTGAATATTTTTCGATGAAATTTGAAAATAATGTGTAAAAGTATAGTATCTTATTATTTATTTTCGTTTTCCCAAATAAAAATTCAAAAATTTTAATTTCGAGACAATTTTTGATTTTAAAGTGACTAAAATGTGTAACCCGACGAAAGTGGAAAATTCATATTTTCTTCTATAAAACACCTTTGAATCTAACAAGAACTTATTAACGATGATATGATATACATGGGTGACGGACAATTACATTTTTTAACTAAAATTACGGTAAAATATTGCTTTAAAAGCGATTTTTCTATTTTTTTATCGACCCGGGCCGCTGATTGTCGAAATGGTATGACACGGGTGTTGCTAAAATATTACCTGCGTAACCGATATATTTTATGTACTAACTATCAAAATGTGAGTATATATTTGTTATCAACGATTGGTTTTTGAAGGGAACACTACCAAAATGTTATCAAGATATTTTAATTCAATGAAATAAATCTAAAGTATTATAAATCAAATTGTTTTATGTCGGTACTGTATTACTTCTTTTAGCTCTACCTGGGCCACTGGTCGGCGGCCCGGGTCCGTAAAAATGCATGAAAATAGCTTTAAAACGAAAATTCGAATATATTTTAGAACAAATCATGGCCTACGTTATCAGTTTTTCCATATCTTCAATTATTATCTCCACTTTTTCGTATTATAAGTGTGTTGGATGTGCAAATCGAGTTTTTCCACTTTTCATCAGGTTACACATTTTAGTCACCTAAAAATCGAAAATTGCCTTGAAATTAAAATTTACGAATTTTTATTTGGAAAATAGAAAATAAACAATAAGATACTATCTTTTTACACATTATTTCCAATTTTCATCGAAAAGTATTAAGAAATAAACTAATAAGAGCATTTTGAAATATTTTGGTTAGCGTATGTTGGCCCGGGCCCGGGTTCCTGGTTTAGTCACCACTAAATTAATTAGGCATATGGTATCCCAATTGGGGTTTCCCCCAACCTGTTTAAGTTAGACACAACACGTGTCATGACATGATAGTGGGTTTCTACCAATGAGAGGGTTGGTCGTGCAAAGTAAATAGCTTTATTTTATATGTGTAATCGAGTATCTTTTAAAATAACAATTTAAACAAGTCAGCAGTGCCCCTCCCCCTTTTCTAAAATCTTCAGTGTCGCTTCTTAATATTACTTCATTTATTTGGCCAGGATTACTATCGTCGTCATCTTCCATTCCACTAGAATCTTCATCTGTATCTTCAACATCATCTGGCTCCATTTCATTTTCTTGCACAACACGTTTCTTTTTTGATGCCATGTTGTTGCACATTCTGTATTTTAGTGAAGAAAACGAAACACTAAATTATGGAATATTTTTATATATAGTTAAAGTATTATTTATTTTTCAAATAGAATATTAATGAAAAAGTGATTTAAATATTTTTGAAAACCTTCCCTGAAAGCAAGGGGATAGAAATTTATTTGTAAGTTCGTTTTGTAAGCTTATGAAAATGAAAGTACAAAATTGGTTGTCTCCCTTGAAAATTTGCGGGAGTGTAGAAATTTCTAAAATCCAAAACTGGAATAAATGAACAGATAAATCATTTATATCAATATTTAAGCTGTAAGTTTTTTTAATGGTCTTCAATTCCAGTTACACTTTTTAGCTGGGCTGTAATGTAAACCTATACAACAGAAAATTGATTTGACATAAAATAATTTTATTTGCACAGGCAAATTTCATATAGCCTTGGCTGATACTGTATAGGGCATGAAATGTGCACCCAGTTACAAATGAGTGGTTTGAAATTACAGGACTCTTCTCTGGACACATATGTACATAAGGTGGCATGGTGTAACCGATGTAACCAAGTTTTTTAGTCCTAGCGTGTCTGATGAAGGTTTATCCAGAAAAGCGCTTCACACACAGTGAAATTTTTGCTTTTTTACATTTATATAAATCATTTCTATATGTGGATCATGTCTTTCTGTCACATATTCCATATTCTTTCGTTTTTAATATTATATCAGAGTTTGGTTTTTGTGCCATGTGGAGTTCGTAGAAAGCTTCCCCTTGCTTCAGTTGTACATGTTGTATGCTATTATATATTTTTGAGTACTGGAATATGTGTGAAAGACACAGTTTACATATTTCCAAACTTTGACAACGCTTGGCTATTTCTTTATAAATTGATAAATTTACTGTTTGGTCGTTGTTGTAATATTTTTGGCTTCTGTCAAGTCATGACAGTTCTGCTATAATATAAAGGACGTTTACATAAGCGCCTTAGAGTGGTTTAAGTATTATATAGGGCGCTATATAAATTTGTCTTATTATTATTTATTATTATTATAAATGCCCAGATTTTTGTTGGTCCTTCACATCTTGTTTGGGTCCTGCAAGTGTTATGTTTGCATCTGACTGAATGTCTGGTGTGAAAAAAAAATTGATATGTCTGCAGTGTAAGGGTTATAAATAAATTACATACTATAATCAAGCTAAAAAACATATTTAAATCACATTTTCTTTATTCCCTCAGATCTGGATACATATTCGGAGGATTATACATAAACAAAATGTGTGTAATGCTAATTAAAGAACTTCTTATATCTTATCTTATTGCAAAATGTACATGTAATTCTTGAATTAGCAATTCAATATTTTTTTTGAATATGGTGAAAGAGATGAAATCATGAAGCCATTCTTATTTTTTAGAAAATAATCAGCATTATGGACAGGATGGACGAATCTGACATAACATTTGATCAAAGGTAAATATGTGTAATGTTATGTACATAATGTACAGTGATGCAAACAATCGTCGGCCCTGTCAGACATTAGGGGCAAAAATCATGCAGGACCTACAAAACCTATTGTTGTGCAGGACCTGATGGCTGGCAACATTTTAGTAGAAAAATTTACACAAAGAGTCACAAAAACCTATCAGGCTAGTGAGATGTGGAATAAGTGTACGCGACCCAGCCCACAATCAAGCAGCAATTCAGAAAAACCACAATGGACAACCGCCAGCAGCCTTCAATGAGGCCATTTGGCACTGCTTGCGGTTCTGCAATTGGCCCATGGTCTAAATAAAATGCATATAATTCAAATCCAGTCCTGAAATAGTCTCAGATAGACCTCCTTCTTAAACAAAGAACAGAAAACATCAAAAAGACAAGTACAAATGAAAGCTTTGTAAAAGATTCCTGGCTTAGGACAGGCACATATAATATGTGGCGGGTTAAACTAGTTTTGAATGTTCCAATATCTTCAGGAATCACTCTAGGACCCTTTCATCTGTATAAAGTACTATATTTATATATCATATCTAATATAAAAGTAATCTCTTTAAAAAAAAAAAAGAGTCTGGCAAAACGTTGTAAGGTCTGGCAATACTATCTTCCTTGTAGGCCTCAATCATTTTGTCAATGTCTGACAGAAAAATACTGTGGATACATTTATTTTTGGGTACCAATTTTTGTGGTTTTATGAAAATTGATTGGTTTGTGGATTCTTGAATTCAGAGTTCTGAAGTCTGCGTCATAAAGATCAATGTTTGAGTTCCTTTTCGTGGAGTATCAAATTTCCTGGATTCAGGCTACCCACGAAAACCACGAAAATTGATACCCCACAAATAATAATGAAACCCCAGTAAACTGTTTGTATCTCTGTATGTACAAAATTTAAGCATTTTAATTCAGAAAGAGGAATTGCTGATCAATAACTGTTTTTGATTATTTGAATTTCACTTTAACATGTTTTATTATAAAATATGTTGTTCAATACATGTATTGAACACTTAGTTAATTATGATGTTATACATGTTTCACAATGAGGAAAATAAATGGGCACTGAAATCAAATAAACCAATCTCTGTTTTGATAACAAAGGATTTAATTTAGCACCAAGGGTAACAATTTCTATATCATGTATATTATTGATGGCATTACAATTTCAGAGCCAGAGCAACAGGGCTGGAGTCCATGTTACAAGGTGAATCTCCAGCTGTCAGGGGACAAGAGCAAAGCAAGACATTCAGACGAAGAAGTGCAAACTTAAACATTCAAAAATGTATCCTTAATTATGTCAATTATTAATGTACACAATTAAGTTATATACATGTATACCATTTATGTAAAATGCTTAAATTTTGAAGTGTATACAATGTACATGTATATTCACAGATTTCATTGTCTCTCTTTCAAAGATTACAAGTAAGGGATGACACTGTTTCTAAGTAATCATGTATATGTAGAAAAGTAAACTACCCAATTGAAACAGAAACTAGTAATACATGTACTGCACAAAAGAACAAATGACTTCATCATGTCCATTGAGTTTAAAAAGTATATTGGATAGTTTCTTGACAAAGGGGTAAAATTAGTTAACAAATGTACATGTGGATATAAGACACAGTATAGTTGGTGAAATAACACATAAAAATAATCAAGAAAGATTTCTTTAACAGTTTATAGCTTTACAAATGTTGGATGAAAGCATTTCATCTCCTGGACAGATTCAACAAATGCCCACCACATCTAGGACTCCTCTAAGAGGTGGTCTCAGATACTCATCATGTAAGATTTATATACATTTTGTACATGTTTGAATAGCACAAATTTACAGTCATTATTTCAGAACTTGTTGTTTATGTACTTTGTTTAAAATCTATGGTATGTATATAATTTTTATAATACAAATGCTTAGCCCTATTACAAATATGAATTATCAACAGTATTTAAATTTACACTGTAAACATCATGAACATAGATAATTTTGTGGGATGATTTTTTTGCTGCTTTTCATGAATAAAACATTGGGGTATAATTTTTGGATTTTTAAAATTTCTAATTATATTTATATAACAATTTTATTATTGCATGGGATATTTTTACATATGAAATGATAAATCTGATACATGTATTTTAATTTATATGATTTTGTAGATGCACCCAAGCCTTTAGATGTATCCACCATTCTTGGACCTACACCTAGAAAAACTCCACAGAAACAGGATAACATATCATTTAATATATCAACACAACACTATCCTCCACAGAGTATGTCAGGAGCTCAGTTCCTGGTAATTTATCAATCTATCTCAACTGTTTTCCACCATGATATGATTATATAGATATCTGTTGACCTTAAATTCAAAGATGAGGTCAGATTCATTATTGTTCCTTTATCTGTGTCTCTTAAGATGGAGTATGCATTTCCTTAATACGTTATGCTTCACATGAGTCACTACAAGGATCTAAATGTTAGAATTAGTTAAATGAAATATGTGTAAACAAAATCAAACCTAGTAAATTGGTTGTCCTTAATTGTCAAGGTTTTTTCAATCTTTTTCAGGAGGAAATGACAGAAGACTTCACAACAACAAATGTTGGTCTATTGTTGGAAGAAGATCCTGGATTGTTAGGTTTGTATTGAACTTTCTGTATGTAAAGAAGTATTAAATAGGTGCTAGAACAAAATAGCTACAACTCATAAAAAACAAACAAGAAAGTTAAAACAAGATGTGGTAACACACTTCAATTTTATTGGTGCTACTATAATTAATTGTCTGAATATAAAATAGAATAAACAAAAGAATATGACTGCAGTGGATTCTCCTGAACAAAATAGTAAATTTAGTCAAAGGTCATGACTTACATATACAATAAAAAAGGCTATTCTTCTAAGAAGAAGCTTTGTTGATTCAAAATTTAAAGATAAATTTGCAAAATGATACAAGTGTATTCACAAGGTTATTCAATTAATAACTTGCTGGGACGGCTTTACTAAATGCAATTTTCTTTTCATAACTTTGCAGGATGTAAAGGATTATTTAAAGATTTTATGGATACAATGAAGTCTTATCCCTCTGGGAATCAGTCATTCAATTTACTACAGGACTATGAAAAGATATGTCAGGAACAGGTCACTCTGCTGAAGAGAACTTTTAGAGGAGCAACTAGAGACTCAGTGTATGTATGAAATGCATAACATTTATAAAAAAATGACAGGTAGTTCAATACAAAAAAAATAAGGAGCTAAAATTACATTTTTATGCCCCATCTACAAAAGCAGGGGGTATATATAGTGATTGGGTCTGTTTGTCCAGTCGTTCATCCCTTCATTCCTCTGTCCCAAATTGCGAGATGGGGCATTATGTTGTTTGGAAATATTCTTGTGGTAAGAGATGTTTAAAGAAGTTATCTTGTTAAAAGAATACTTAGTAATCTTTAGCTTTTATAAAGTCTTAGAAACTTCACAGAAATTTCTCATGCCCTAGTTCCAATAGAATTTTTATTAGTTATGTACAGATTAAAGATCAAACCTTTCTACTGTTGTTGATAATATTGAAATGTGGAAAATGTTTAAATGGTTTAAAGTCTGAAGTGGAATAGACGTTTAATAATTTCACCATAATTGATGAAAAGTGCTCTTTTTGAAATCTGAATGCTACTTCTATCATTCACTGATTGGGCTCCCCAAAATCTTTGATGGTAAAAGTTTAATACTGCTTTTTATATTGTAGATCACAACAGAAGTATGCTCTACTGCAACTATTAACAGAGGAAAGGAACACCTGGAACTTGGTTAAATCTTTGTTTAAAGATCAAATGGAAAATGACCTTAGAGATGATATGGACCATGATATGATGGAGGTACATTAACAAACATTGTCATTCAGTATAAGAGTTCTGAACAGATGAATTAGCCATGTCTTAAAGGGGTATCGTCTACGAAAAATATTTTTTTTGTACTAACAAAAAAGGTCAACAGACAACTTGTTTTGTCTAATTTTAAACATATAAACAACAAAAATACGGCTATGGTACCCTATTAATCTAAAAAATCGAAAAAACGATCATCACTAAAAAAATTCGATTTGGTAGACAATATACCGTTTCAAGTCTCAATACATGTTTCTTAGAAAGGAAATAGTACATGTACATGTATTTAGTTGTGTGTATCCTCTTGTTTATTTTTATATGATATGGTAAGGTATTTCATTAGTTGTTCATCTTTCTTGACAATGATTCAATGGGTTTGAATAATATTCTGTACACTTGTTTAGAACAATAAGATAAAGGTCAAAATTAATTTGCAGTGAATTATGGAACTGGCATACAAAGCAGGTTTTGATATAATAATTTCCCATTAAGTTTTCTCTTTTTCTGGTTTTTATTTAACAGAATATAACTTTTAAAGAACATTCTCAGGACTTAATTGTCATCCATATGGAATTAAAAATAAAAGTATTGACATTCAATATCATAACCCATATCTTTCATTATACATGTTATTTATTATATAAACTTGTTTTTTACCTGTCTTATCTTTATTTTAGGGAACTCCTTTTTCAAAAAGTGACAAAGAAAATGTAGATAGATTGTTTGAAAGACAGGCCAATGTTCGACAGTGTCAGGTATACCTTTATATGTATTTAAAATAGAATAAGTAGCATACGATTGAGAACTTTAAGGCACTGAATGTGTTTTTATAAATGCCTAACAACTTGACATTAAACCAATTATTCATATAGAACCTCAGCCAAGTCTAAGACACAGATTTCACAGGTTGTAATATGAATAGCTGGCATTGACAACTCTTACATGATGAATTAGGAAATTGTAGCATTTGTAGAACAGTGTTATGAAATTATCTCATTTCCCTTGTTTTATGTTTTAACCTGAATATTTTTCCATGAAACTATAAAAACCCATACTCTACCATTATTTGAATTTGTCTTATTTTTAGTGTGTGGTGGATTGGTTAGAAAGTTCAGCCCAGGAAAGTGTTGACAACTACAGAGAAAATGTACATTTCTTCTCTGACAGAGCTGTAGCATGGTATGTATAAAATAAGAGTTCTGTAGAGGAATTTTGAAATATTTTCAACAGGTCAGCAAATTTTCAGGTTAATTTTAGACATATGTTCAACTTAAATGGTGTGTATACTTTTTGAAATCTTGATATTTAATAACCATTTCTGTTTTGTTTTGCTTAGACTTTGATGAAAAGTGGTGACAGGTGTTTAACTATATGAAGTTTTTTTTGATGAATTGGACCTATAATGAATTCTTTGGTGATGCTCACAGTTAAAACTTACTTTTAGTGTTTAGATTTTGAAAAAAAATAGGGCAAGATGTTTATTTATTTGTTTTTATATGATATCTTCAGCTATGAATATTACAGGTCATAAAAATTTATTGGCATTTTATTTTAGGGAGAACACACTAAGTAAACTACAGAAAAGAGATACAGGGACGGTATTTGGAAGTGAACGACCTATGGTTGATGAAATGGTTAGTATACCTTAAAATTAATGTTTTGCAGAATTGTACATGGGAAAGTATAATCAGAAATTGTACTTTGTGGAAAGCAATTTCTGTTTAGAAAGATTTTTTTCATAGCTGCAAATTATTATGTGATACTCTCATTTGTTTACATTTATATCAAAAAATTTACTTATAAAATTATGTACATTTATATTAAAAATGTTGATTAAAACTGTCTACATTTAAACTAAAAATATTAATTATAAAATTATCACCAATCTAGACTTTATCATTGAAGTCTCTTTCTTATTTAACCAGATTCACTTTAAATGTGATCCTTTAGAGAAAAATAATATTAGAAAAAAAAATTGTATAACAAGGGAATGGCACAACTAAAGGGGTATTTTATCTTAGGAATAAATAGTTAAAAATAATTGAGAAGATAGAAATGAAATGCCTGTTTGTATACTTTATCTATTTGCACATTGATTTTATTGTGATAATTTAATAGGACCCTGATGCACCAATAAGACAAAACAAGCTTCTGGATGACCTTGACA
Organism: Arcuatula senhousia; assembly: GCA_963971305.1. Taxonomy (NCBI): domain Eukaryota; kingdom Metazoa; phylum Mollusca; class Bivalvia; order Mytilida; family Mytilidae; genus Arcuatula; species Arcuatula senhousia. The sequence continues at coordinate 50,864,818 of OZ020305.1, forward strand.
AAGATGATGAAAGACGTCTGCTTCAGACTTTATTTCTCTGTTTAAGAGGGGGATTGGTTGAGCAGGTACAGTCTTTATTAGAAAAATGCTTGACTGTTACAGGCCTTTTAGACTGATTTTTTCAACTAAACTTGGTTATTGAATGAAAATGTACTTTGAATTTTTATTTGGAAATTTGGAATTTATTGAGTCACTGATAAATTTTTAATGTTCCTAACTCACTTTTATAAATTGAATTAGATATTAAATGACTTGAATTTAGAAAACAATGTTTTGAAATACAGGCTCAGGAAATATGTAGATCACATGGACAGTCATGGAGGGCCGCTACACTGGAAGGCTGGAGATTACACCATGATCCTAACTTCAGTAATGTCACAGAGGATGGTAGTCTAGCTCCTATAGAAGGAAACCCATACAGGGATATATGGAAGAGTGTCTGCTGGAATATGGCACAAGAGGTAAGAGGGAAATGGAAGGACTTAACACATAACATAACATGAGGCAAGGCTGAAATAATGCTTTTGTTCCAGACACAACACAAAACATGGATGGTTACACGAAAGTTCATGACAAAATATGCATTATTCTTGATATGAAATTAATTACATTAAAACATTCACTCTGGTTTGAAGCTTAGATATAAAAAAAAAGTATTTGAAGCATAGACAAATTTTTATGCTCAAATACATCAAGAAGGATCTGTCTGTCCATCTAATCACATATCTTGTAAACCCAATGCCTTATAAGCCACTTAATGAATGAAATTTGAGGAGAATTCCATGAAGAAATTTCATTGCTCTCTAATACATGTATGTTTTCAGTAGAGACTGTTTGTTTCCAATAAAGATTTTCATTACGAAGTAGGGGTATCCTTTTGTGTTTCCGACTTTTCATGCAGGTGCAATGACTTTTTATGATCCACTTTAGAAAGTAAAGGGGCATATAGTATTTGGACAATTGGCCTGTCTGTTCATCTTTCTGTTTGTCCCAAACAGGTTTACCTTTAGGTTGAAGTTACATGTACTTTCAATTTGCCAGGTTGGGCATCAAGTCTTTGAACATATTCATGTTCATGTCATAGTACTATTAGCAGCAACAAATAACAGTTAATAAGGATCCAGGAAGATTTAATGAACTTTTTTATTGATATTAGATCTAAATTACAATAATACTTATTGAACCTTTTCAGCCTAAATTTGACATTCATGAGAAAGCTATGTATGGAGTATTGAGTGGAAATCTACGAGCCATTCTACCAGCATGTAAGTCTTGGTCTGACCACCTGTGGGCCTATCTGAAGGTGGCAGTGGATGTCTGGGTAGAGCAAGAGATCAGATTACAGCCTACAAGTTCCAGGACAGTAGAGAGTCTACCTCCAGAATACTGGGACCAACTGTTAGTTTATGTTTAATGTTTTATCAGCTTTATGGTGGAAAAAGTATTTTAGTCTGTAGATTATTTTTTTAAAAGTCATGTCAACTTAAGTTATGTAATATTTCAGTCTGATCTTTTTTCTCCCATACTAAAGTTCATCTTAATGCTACATTTACCAATTGTTGCTTTCTAAAACATTGTTATTTGGGCATCATGGTCTTAACTTAGCAGCTTTATTGTTACCATCTATAAAAGCATATTATTTTAAGTAGAATAACAGTATGTAATTAACATTATTTATATCTTTGTATAATTTATCATACTGCTATATCATGTGATTTTCTTTAAAGAAGATGGATCTACTATTAATTACTTCAGAGAAAATATTAAGGAGCATAATGGTTGAAATAATTTTAGCTGTAAAGAGAACAATAAGCTTTGTCCATCACAGACTTATTGCTTATTGTGTGGCTATTATTCAGTGAAAAAAATCTCAACTGTATAAATGTACATCTGAATAAAAGACTAAATATTAAATTTAGTATTTTAAAAAAAATGAAAAGTAGCTTTTTATTATGTTTATACTTTATACTTAATTTTCTTTTCCTCACAGTACAGACATTGAGACTATTTTTGGGAAGATAGAATCTTATGAGGTAAGACTACCCAATAATCCCTTGAATATATAATTGAAAAAAAAAGGTTGCACCATAAACGGGACAATGAATTAGTAGCATTACATATACAGAAAGGTAAACTGTGGGCTAGCCTTAACAGTTTAAGCACAGCTTGAAACCACTAAATACATAAGGATCTTAAATGATATTAAATAGTACCACCATAAACCAAAGCAAAAAAATCATAGAAAGTGGGTGGCCTTACTATGCAATACAAAAACTGATATTAAAGGATTCTAGGCTTCATAATCTAATGTTGAACTTAAAGTAATTTGCAGATACATGTACATGATATGATAATTTGAGAAAATGATAATTTTTTACAGGCAGTAAGACATGAATGTCAGGAATGGTACCATGTCATGCAGAAGCTGGTTATTCTGGGCAAAGTTGACAGTAAGTAGATGTTGTTATTTTATTCTCATATTATTAGAGTAAAACAAATATCATCATTTGTCCTTGCAAACATAAAAAAAATATTTAACACTAGATGAGTAAATGAACATTAGTGATATGAAGCATCAGAATATTATAGCTCACATATATAATTGAATAATATTGTACAGATTAATCAAAAAAACTTTTTCAAAAAAGCTAAAAGCCCTGAGCTGTTAAATCCACTTCTTTCCTGCTATGCTGAAATTATATACATGTATATATCATTCTTTTTCTTTTATAAGTAGGGCCGTTCAAAAAATACATATACTCACCATTTTGCCTGCCATATTTGAATTCATACATGTATGTTATTATTATAAACTCATTTATTTTCAGAATTATTGGAAACTATGTCACATTGGATACATACAGACAGATCTAAACTTCCAGCTCACCTGATCAGATTCATGGCTCACCTCGTCTTGTTTCTGAGAACAACCAGACCAGAACTTAGGGTATGTATGTTGCTACCTAGGTACTTTAACACAATTTCTCCATTTATTAGTCCCCTACCGGCGAAAGCCTAAGGGGACTATAGGTTTGCGCTCTGTCCGTCCGTCCGTCTGTCCGTCTGTCTGTTACGCCTCAGTTTTCCTCACTTTTTTCTAAACGCTTATAGATAATGAACTGATTTTTGGTATGTGAGTTTACCTTGATGAGTTACAGATCAAGTTTGAGTTTCGTGCCGGTCCACAATTTTTTATGGGAGTTATGGCCCTTTGAACTTTGAAAATTCACTAAAGTTTCAGTTTTCCGCACTTTTTTTCTTAACGCTTATAGATAATGAACTAATTTTTGGTATGTGAGTTTACCTTGATGAGTTACAGATCAAGTTTGAGTTTCGTGCCGGTCCACAATTTTTTATGGGAGTTATGGCCCTTTGAACTTTGAAATACACTAAAATACCAGTTTCCGCACTTTTTTTCTTAACGCTTATAGATAATGAACTGATTTTTGCTATGCGAGTTTACCTTGATAAGTTACAGATCAAGTTTGAGTTTCGTGCCGGTCCACAATTTTTTATGGGAGTTATGGCCCTTTGAACTTTGAAAATTCACTAAAATTTCAGTTTTCCGCATTTTTTTTCTAAACGCTTATAGATAATGAACTGATTTTTGGTTTGATAGTTTACCTTGATAAGTTACAGATAAAGTTTGAGTTTCGTGCCGATCCACAAATTTTTATGGGAGTTATGGCCCTTTGAACTTTGAAAATTCACTAAAATTTCAGTTTTCCACACTTTTTTTTCTAAACGCTTATAGATAATGAACTGATTTTTGGTATGATAGTTTACCTTGATGAGTTACAGATCAAGTTTGAGTTTCGTGCCAATCCACAAATTTTTATGGGAGATATAACCCTTTGAAGTTTGAAAATCTATTGCAATTTTCTTTTCTAAACTTTTTTATTGTTCCTTGTAGATAATAAACTGATCAAGTTTAGGTATTCATTTGTTTGACAAATTGTTACCAGTGACTGAAATATGAGGCCGGTAGGGGACTAAGTATTGTTTTGCAATACTCTCAGAATGCTTGTTTAAACTACAACATATATAAGATAAACAAATTTATGTTTTATTCCTCTGGTATAGGCATATGTCTAGTAAAGTATATCAAATATGTATCAGAATGAATATTACCAAAATACATGTGCATGTCATTAAATTAATGTATTCCTGACATGCAATTTAGAGGATACACTTTGTGTATTCATACACTTTGTGTGTTCCCCTTAAAAAAATGAAATGTGGGTATTTCTATTAGAAAGTTCCAATTGTTCGAAATACACATCTTTATACATGTATATATTACTTTGCATAAAGGTACAACAATTTTTATTTCAATGTTATAGATTGATTGTATTGATAGATTTTGAAATGAACAACTTAGACACTGTATTTCAGGATGACTACATGAATGTTATACTAGAAGCCTATGTTGAAGACCTTATAAGAGATAACAACAGATTACTAGTAGCCCATTACATAGCCACCTTACGACAAGACAAACAGATCTTGTGGTGTGCCAAGTTCTTAGAAGGTGAGCATATACATGTAGTGACACTTTACTAAAAGTTTTCAAAAGCTGTCTTAGACCCGGTTAGGAAATCTTGTACCAAGTTCTTAGAAGGTATGATTAAATGTTTGGTGTTTGTATTATTATATAAAGTCTTAAAACTGAAGGGAGTTATCTATGGGTTTACCATTGCAAAGATTTTTAAAAATCCTTGATGTTTGATAACTTTTAATCTGCTGAGATAAATAATCTTCTAGCTTTGATCAAAATATAATTCATTAACAATTTTTTTACCAGGAATTGTAGAATTAGAAGAAAGACACAGATGTTTGGAGTTAGCCAAGGATGCTGGGTTAGACGTCCCTTCTATCACCAAAACTGTGGTGGAAAACATCCGTAGTCACAATGAAATAGACTTTAGTAAGAGTATGGAAACTAACGTAGATACCACTGTCAACGAAGAAGATAAAAAGAAGATCAATTCCATTGATTGGTTGGTGTTTGATAAACTACACAGGTCAGAGGCCATAAAACAGGCCAATGCTATCATGAGGTCATTTATAGGTAAGTTCATACTTTGAAAAAAAAACTTTGGAATCAATGTTTAGTGTTATCCATTTATTTAATTAGTTTGCCTTCTGTTTGGTCTTCAAATCAGTAAATAAATATATTTGATTTGACTCATACTAAAGTTTGTTCTATTTTAAAAGCATAATTAAATGATTTTGAATTTGTAATTGCTTTTGATTTAGAAATCAAATTTAATACTTATGACTTACAAAAAGCTGTTGTTAGTCATTGTCACATAGATAATGAAAAATCATGAATGCAAGTCTTTTTGATAAACAGTCATATTTAGATCAACTTTAACATGCAACATGTGTAATATTTTGTCTGTTTGTCAAGTTTCTCTTTCCTATATTCATCATCACCTAACGATATAAAAGTTAGATACATGTATAACAAAATCAGAAGTCAGATCATCAAAAAATGTCATACATTTGTACACCATAACAAGAACTAAATATCTATATAGAAAATATGAGTTAAAATTTCTGCTTTGACTTGAGTTTTACTTATTTTCTCATTGTCATTTACTCTTTGCTTTAAAATTGTGTGAATTTTAATTTTAGCTGTAAAGAAACTAACAGCTGCCAAAGAAGTATTTGATAAACTACCAACAGATTCTATTGATGTGGTCTATAAAGTTAGATCAATGCAGGTATCAGAATTATGTAAAGATGACTTCAGTTCTTCAATTGAAAACCATCATGAACAAATTGAAAAGAAGATAGAGTGGCCCAATTTTCAGAACTTGAAATATAATATATACCAAAAGATATTTAAACACTCAGTTTGTATGAGTTTACATGAGTTTACATGTATGTAGATATTTCTTGTCACATTGTTTAAGGCTATGATTCTGTATTTTCAGATAATTGCCACTCTCCATATTACAGTCACCTTTTAGCTAAATGAAAATTTGTTGGTTGGATTGCAGTTTAAAAATAGTGAAATGGACAATAAGCAAACAACAATCAATGAATTATTTCACTGTACTTTATCTTTAGTACCTTATTTTTTGTAGACTGGAACTTCAGAGTTATCACCAGAAGAAGACAATGTTGTTAGAGAATTCGTTTGTCATAAAGTCTACTTGGTAAGCAAGAGTTATCAAGTTCATATACAAAAAAAACTTACATGTTACATGTTTTACTACAAATTTTTGTATTCTATATACACTACATGATGATGATGTAGGAATATTTAATGATTGATCTGTAAGCAAATTCATACATGCACAGAATTCTTATGATTAGTAAACTAAAACACAGGCCTTCTGAATTTTTTTACGTCAAAAACAATGTGGGTACTTAAAAATTTGCTATCTTATTTCAAAGAATATGTCATGGGAAGAGAAATACATTTTATCAGCAATATTTTTGATTATGACAAAGAAGGTTGAAAAGTTGGTACATTCATGAGAATTACTTTGTTTGTATTCAGTAAATGAAACTCATACCTCTCAAAAAATTATAATTAAACAGAAGAAAAATACATTTATTGATCTTTAGTAAATGTTATTATTATTTTTTCAGGATGCTATGGAGAGCTTTAACGACTGGTTTAATACCTTCCACTACACACAGCCTTCTAAACCAACTGTTTCTCACACTGCCACATTTACTGAGAAAGTGGCTCATGAACATAGAATGAAACAATATGAAGCAGAACATGAAAGATGGAAACACAATCTCATGTCTCAAACCAAAGTAAGAAAGATAGAAGATAATAAGAAATGGACTTTCTCAATATAATGTCTACCAAATGACATACAGTCAAGTATTTCAGTTTTATTTGCTATATTTTCTAACCAAAATATACAAAAGTCTGCCTGACTGAATTAAATTTGTCTGTCTTAATTTTTAGAAGACTGTCTTAAATTTATTGGTGTTAAGACAATGAAATTTTATTATTTTCATCAGTAATGTTTAGATAATAAAGTTTCTTTTAGCATAAAAAGTAAACTATATGGTATGTTTTTCTTTGTCTTACTTTAAAAGATATTTCAGTCATAGTTTTATAGGTACTTGTAAAAAGAAAATACATATACATGTATAGCACTTTTAATGATAAAATAATATTTACAAATTTTCATCTTCTTTCATACTTTAACAGACAACAAAAAAGAAGATGTACAATGTGCTTCTATTCCTTGATGGTGGATGGATGGTTGACAACAAAGAGGTAAAATTATATACTATAGCTCAAAAATGGTTAACATTTCTGTCTTAAACCATATACATGTATATGATTAGTCATCATAACAAGACATTTGGTATCATAGAAGGGTCTAAGGTCAGCTCATGCTCACTCTCTCAAATACCAAATCACCCAATATCCTCATGTAAAATACAACACATTTGGTACCATAAGGGGTCCTTCTATCAACTTTTGTCTTGCCTGCAAAGCAGAGCAGAACATAAGTGTTACTTTACCGGCTGCAGCGGCGGCGTTAATTTTTGGGTAAGGTTTTATGAGCACCTCCATAACTCAAGAACTATAGGTCGTAGGTTGATATAACTTGGTATGCATATGCCCTAGTAGTAGCTTTGCACAGTTGCATTGCCATCTTTTGACCTTGACATCGATTTTCTGGTTGATTGACTTTGACAATTACAATACATTTAATAGCAAGGGTAAAGTTTTGCGAGCACCTCCAAATCTCAAGAACTATAGGTCCTAGGTTGATGAAACTTGGCATGCATATGCCCCAGTAGTAGCCAAGCACAGTTGCATCCCCCTCTTTTGACCTTGACCTTGATTTTCGGGTTGAGTGACTTTGACAATTTTTAATACATATAATAGCAATGGTAAGGTTTTGTGAGCACCCCAATATCTGAAGAACTATAAATCTTAGGTTGATGAAACTTGGTATGCATAAGCCCAAGTAGTAGCTTAGCACAGTTGCATCCCCATCTCATGACCTTGATTTTTGGTTGAGTGACTTTGATTGTTTTTATTGCATATATTAGCAATGTTTAAGTTCTATAAACACCTTTTGATCTGAGAAACTGAAAATCCTTATAATTGCAAACTATAGTGGAAGTAAGAAAGAAATATTGTTTCTGATGGTGCCGGCAGGCGAGACATACTTTAGTGTTAACTCTTGTACTGTTACATGGTACATTCAATATTTTGAAATGCATTTTGCACTTATCCATTTTCTTCACTAAATACATTTACGTTAACTTTAAATAAAGATTAAATGTATTACTAAATGTTATAAAACGATGTAATGTTCAACAGGTAGAAGAGCCAGATGAAGGTCGCCGTACCCAGATGGAACTATTACGTAATTTAGTTCTCCCAGGCCTGTGCTTCCTTCTCCACACCACACTACACACAAGCCAGCAGTATGCTGAGTGTTTACAGTTAGCTGATACTATAGCTTCAGAACAACACCAACTTTATAAGGTAAGAAAACCAAAACATACTGATGCATTACCTTATGGTGATTCATACATTTAATGTTTACATGTTGCAGGTAATTTTTGCACATTCAAATTTTTACATATTTTAGAGTAATGTAAAGCTCCTAAAATCAAAATTCTTATAGAATTTCAAAAATATGATTGCAATTCAATGGATAAAACTTCATTTCCACTAAAATAAAAACCACAGAGATTTATGAACATATTCTGTATAAAATAGATAAATTTTACACTACATTGTAGCTAAAATATCCGACATTGATAATTAAGATAATGTTGATAGGCTTCAACAACTCTGTCATAATTTCATTACTTAAACATTTTTCATTAATTGAGGATATATACATGAGCCTTTTCAAATTCTTAGATATTTCATATATATACTTTATGAATATTTTTAGAAAAAAATATATCTAAAATGATTTTTTTTATTTCTTAGGTTTTTAGGATAGATGAATTACGGCAACTGTTGAAAAAGTTACGAGATTCTTCATTGGCAGTTCTTGACCAGAATAGAGACACTTTGGGATATGACCTTGACTAGCCATGACATTGAGTTTTATGTGAAAATGTGAAAAAAAACTTAGACAATGGTAATGTTGAAAATGGCCTTGGTGTTTTTTTGGGTGGCTGTTTCTCAGATAAAGGACTTGGTATCTATTGACTACCACAATGTGTTCTGTATAGTTTTATTGACAATGTTGAATTCAATTACATGTACTGTGTGCTAGTATGTCAGTCATTAATAAATGTAAGATCATGTCAAAATAAAAGTTGATAATTAGTCACAAATTTATTTTTCTTGCACTGGTTGACTGCATACAATTTTAAATGTTTATACAATTACAATGCTTACAAAAGCAAATAAGAGAAACCTAGAAGTACCAATGAGGCATTCGATTGTCGTATATAAAAAAAAAAACCAAAAACAAAAAAAACGACAAAATCAAGAGATGGAAAAGACAACAAAACCAAACATCTCACAACAGAACACAAACTAAAAAACAAAAACTGCAATCAGCAATTCAGTTTCACATTGAAACTTATGACATATTTTTACAAACTATTTTAAATGTAACAGACATCTTCAGAGGCATTAGTCCCAAATGCCTAATTATTGATCCTCTTGAATTTAAAACAGAAGACTTTTGAAGTTACTGACGATAATTAAAGAATCTTGGTAGATGTGATTTTGCATATTATGAGATGTTTTGTTTTTGAAATTTTTTAATGGGCTGTATTCCTTTTTATATCTCACACAACTGGAAACTATTGCAAATTCAGATGCAAAGATGTACCAAAGGGCAATCAAATAGTGTGGCAGCATTGTGAAAAAAAATATTTTTGTAAGGTTTTTACTGAGCAACTTTTTATTTTGGAAAATCAAATCATATAACTTTAAAACTTTATTAAAAGCAAATAAACTGGAAAGACACCAATGTTTTATCTGGAACAAACTCATGTATTATGGCTTGTCAAATTAGTGAATAAACATATTTCAGCTATAACTCACCTTGTTATGAATTATTGTCTCTAAGCAGGGATTGACTTGAAACTTCAAAATTTTAAGTGCTCATTTATTCAGAAAAAGAAGTTCACAGCCAGCATCTGGACCATGTACCTTGCTAAGCATCCCTAGATGCACCTACCATACCAATATGGTTGATGTGGCACTTGTCAGTAAGCGGGAATGGACTTTAACCATTCTTCTATAAGTGGTCATCCATGCAGTAAATAATAGATCACAGCCAGCATCCAAAGCATGCATTGTGCATAGCATCACTAGATGCACATACAATACCAATATGGTTGATGTGGCTCTGGTCAGTAAGTGGAAATGGACTTAACCTATTCTTCTGCAAGTTGTCATTCATGCCAAAAATGTAGGCCACAGTCAGCATCCGAAGCATGCATTATGCTGAGCATCACTAGGTGGATCTACCATACCAATATGGTTGATATGGCACTTGACAGCAATTGTGTATGGACCTTAACCACTCTTCTGTAAGTTGATGTGAACGCCAATGCTCCGGGTATCACATAGGCCCCTCTTACTTTTGTGAGGTGAGCTAAAAATAATCAATATTCTTTTGATGCCCAACTAAAAACTTAAGTTAACCATTTGTGTAAGTTTTCATTAACTTGAGCCAGTTGAAGTACCATGGATTCCATTATTGATAGAAAACATACTATAGTAGAGAGGAAATGGAAATTTCATTTAAATCAGTAAAGATCGTATTTATAGATTCTTAAAAGGAAAAGTTGTACATTGAATTCAAATATCCATATCATACCTATCATTAATAAGAAATGATAATTTTTTGCAATGACCTTGTCCATCAGTCATTGTATCCACCTAATTTAGGTGTTTATGTCCTATCACAACAGAATTCAATGAAACTAAGTTTGTAGCCAATACACCATTTTTAGTTGTGCATTAAGCAGGGAAACTTTGGTCTAAAACATTTTGTTGGAGTAATGTCCCTTTAAACTTAAAATTTGTCCAGATCATTGTTTCTGCTCAAATACTTATTTAACGAAACGTGATGTGTAGCAAGTACATCATATGACTGAGTTTTGGTCCTTTTCTGAAATTAATATTTCAGCAACACTTTTCAACAAAATAAACAAGACCTTGGCATTGAGAGATATAGGGAACTCCAGCTTTCACAAAAGGGGGACAATAAAACTTGGTATGTAGCAAATACAGGTCTCAGTCTTGTATTGTTTTTCCCATAGACTTCTATAGTAAACCTGTGATTTTTGGAATTTAAAAAAAAATGGTTAAAATAATTCAATACAACTTTTGCTATATCTTTTCATTAAAAGAAGTGTCAGAAAACATTTTAAAGGGTTTGCCAAAAAAAAGTCGCACAAAGATAAGAAAATGACAGTTGGTTGAACTAAAAATAGATTTTTTCCTACTTTCAATTCAACTTCCATTTCAAAAATACCCCCCTTTTCATGAGAACTTTTTTATTTAATAATGCAATTTTCACATTTCAAAAAGTTAGTGATGTCAAAGTTTGGTGTCTAACCTTAAATTTAAGCCAAAAGTTAGAAAAAATGCATGAAAAGTAATGCTGCACGTCCACCCGCGCAAGAACTTGCAATACAAGACTGGTACCTACACCATATGTGGTATTGAATATTACCAGGAATTTTTTTTTCTTCTCTGTATTTTTGCTTATAATGAAGATATTCAACACAATACAATCGCAAGTACATACTCATAGTTGTTTAATATTCAATGGAACTAAAACTTTATACAGATTTCATTTAAATCTTCAACAGTATCACAATAGTACATAAAATGAATAAAATGTAGCATAACAAAAAGCCATTCAATACAAGAATGATAAACATGTATCTATGGTACTCTTTTTGCATGAACAGCTCTCTTCATGCCTAAAACTTAATTTTAACTTTGTTTCAAAATTCATAAAATAAAAGACCAATCTTTTGCAGTTTTCCATTGACTTGGTGATACTATGAACTTATTACACAGCCAATTTTGTTTCCAAGTTCATTAAGTAAAGAAATATCCATGAACTCTTTTGTATAGCATTTTTTCCCTGAAGTAAGATGTCCATGAAAGATCCGAATGACGAAAATCCTTATGCATGACATTATGATTTAGTTTCATGATTTGAAATGAGCCATAGGATCTTCATAATGTAAGTTTTTCATCCTCCAAGCTTCCATTTCCTCCTCTGTTGGCTGCACAGCCTCAAACATACTATTATAAGGTCTCTTTCGTTCATCTAATTTTAATAATTCTTCAGCTTTCTTTCTGTGTTCTTCTTCCTTTGCTAAGGCCTAAAATCAAAATTTATGTATTACCCCGTCATGTCAATTATTTAGGACTTTTTAAAATCAATCTTACCAATAAGACTGACAAAAATCTGCTGCACTCATGCAAACCAAGTACTTAAGATAGAGTAATATCAACAAATTAGATTTGAGGGGGAAAAAAATTCCTTTTGTGCATAATTTAAAATGCATGTAAATTAAGATTTGCAAGCATCTATGAGAAGTACTGTGAAGTATCAATTTTTCATTTATAGTGATGATAACATTTGTGTGTATGTGTGTTTTTTTCTCATGAAAATGGTTTTATATACATGAAAATAACCATTTATGTTGCATCAAATACTATAAAATAATTGATTTTCATTGGGTACCAATATCTGTGGTTTTAGTAGGTCAGAAAAACCACAAAGTTAAAATTCTCAACAAATAAGAAACTTTAAATAAAGAATTTGTTAAAACCAGGAAATCATATATCAACAAATATCAATACCCACCAATTTAGGTAGATTTACAGCTGGTGTCTTGTAGAATAAGATTTGAATAATAGTTTGAAGAAATATTCAAGTAGCATGAACGGTCTAAGAATAAAAACAAATGCCTTTATCCTATGATTTTGTTTCTCTGCATATATACGCCATATCCAATTTTTTTACATATACAAAATTACAAACCATCTTTAATTTTTTTGCCTTGACCTCCTCATCATCCTCAGATTCACTGTCGCTACTTTCTGACGAGGAACTCTTCTTTTTATGTTTCTTATTCTTATGTTTATGTTTCTTCTTCTTCTTTTTTCTTTTCTTAGCTGATAGCTTTTCTTGGTGTTCCTGAAAATATGAGAATTAAAGTATAAGGAAGAATTAAGTAACAGCTTTTACAAATAAAAGAAGAGAAACCACTATTTTTGCTTTGAAATATTTTACAGTTTAAAATAGAGAAAACTTTTGCAACGGGGTTTGCTTTGTGAATTTGGAGTCATGGAAATATTCTCAATTATAAAACCTCTGGAGAATTTATTTCCAAGTTTGATGGCTATAAACGATCAGAAACTGTCAACATCTTTATTTTACAAGGAACTTATTTTCAGGATTTTACAATTTAAACTAAGTCCATAGGATTTCAATTTTACATTTTCTGTACAATTTCTTATTCATCTCTAACATTTAATTCTTTTGCAGGTATTAAACTTCACGGAAAATGCCTTACCCAAAATTCAGGTACATGTATGTTAACAGTAGTCTGTGAAAATTAAGAAAACTTACAAATACATTTCAACACAATTTCAATAATCAGATATTTTTATGAAACTTCATAATTTAAATAAAAACCCTTTTTTTAATTATTATTTTCAGGATACCTGTAATAGGGATTTAGGCTGTTCTTCTTCCTCTTCATTTTCATCCTCGCCATTATCTATAGCTAGTAGTTCATTCTGAAAAAATTATATTGTTTCAATCTTTATTACTAGTACATATGTATCACATTTTTCCTTTTAATTATTAAACTGTAATGATGTCTTCTATGTTTCAATTTATTGTACATAACAACAAGTGTGTTGTATATTACATTTATCAACAGTCCTGTCAAAAGAAGAACCACAATGAAGTTTTTCTATAGTTTTTGTAGGCTTTCAGTAACTCACACAAGAACTGCTTTGTAAAACCTCCCATTTCTACTGCTTTCTAAGATTTGAACAAACAAGTAATACTGTTTGTGAGTTCACAATAGGATATCACCCGCTTCATAATGGACTGCCAAAAAAACCTCCAGTCCAATAACTCCCCCTAATCGTATCCGATAACAATGAAAATTTTTCCTGCACATCTACATGTGATGTTATTCCTTCATGTAAAGTTTCATAAAAATCTGTTGAGCAGTTTAGGAGAAGAAGCGCTTACAAGGTATGTGGACAGACGGACAGGACAGACAGACAGGGTGATTCCTGTTTACTTCCAAACTTTGTTTGCGGGGGGTATAATTAAGTCTATTTTGGTTGGAATAACGATTAAGTGTATATATGCACAAATATCAAGAATATATGTAGAGTACCACCACATATAGGTATAATAGAAAATTTATTTCCGTATGAATCAATGACAGTGACCTCTACATGTTGCATGTGCAATATCCATGATTTTGAAGTTACCTGTGAAGCTTCTTTGCCAGCTGCTCCTGTACAGTAAGACTCTTTAATTGTAGAATGACAACATTTAAAACCCCATTTTCCTGCATGCCAATAGGATCCCCAAACACTCTGAAAAAAAATTAACATTACATTAGAATATTAATGTCTGTATTAATTCTGAAAACTTCAATTTTTCAAGCAGCAATCATTGCTCTATGCTGAGAGCTACTAAATTTTGGCTGATTAAAATCGAAATTCCAACAAAGTTCCAGGCAATAAATTTTGCCTAGTTAGAATTACAAGACAAAAGAATCTTATGATTGTTAATCACATCCCGTAAAATTAATCAGTAATATATACATGTATCTTGACTTTTAAATGATGAAATTTATCCTGATTAAAGATAATAGACAGTACATTTAACACTTACTGTATGGTTATTTATATATACATCCTCCTCATATCTAGATCTGATTACTGGTTTCTCATTTCCTTTGATAATTGTACCATGCCTAGAATACTCTACATAGTCCTCCTACAAACAATTATAAACACATTACTTTTTATGTTGCTCGAAAAAAATTGTTTGTTTAAAAATATTACAATGTTGAAATGTATTTTCATGTCAAACTTCATCATATTTTTTTCCAGTTTTTAAATCTCCATTTTTGACACAATACTTTTACTCTATTAAAATTACAAAGTGGTCTGTGAAAAAAATAGTATAGTACTCTTATACCAGTCTTTTAGCAAGAATTGCCTTTATAATGGCATGTAAAAAAAGCCCTAAAATTGTTCATGATATTAAATAATAGACATAGATTTGAAAACAGTAAACTCTATCCACAGTGAATGAACTAATAGAAGAAATATCATACAGATAAGGTTAGGATAAAAAGTCTCAATTTGGAATCTGACATAGAGAATTTCAGTGATATTTTATACTCTTCTTTTCATTTTCCTAGTTTTGGTCATTTTTTCAATTCACAAGTTTCGTTTCGTAAAACAAAACAATTGAAATTTGAATTGTTTTTGTAAATCATATCACATGAAAGTATGCTAGGCTTGAAACATTATGAACTAACTGTCTGAGCCATAAGTAACTGTTTGGGAGGGGCTTCTAAGTGTTCCTCCCCACCATATTTGGCCAGAACACCCTCTTTAAGATTTGATTTGAAGTCGTCTTTTCTTTTTTCAACTTCCTTGTTTAACATGGCTAGTCTGGTAGGATCAGCTTGTAGATGGACATCTGTTCCTGATTCATAGGCCTGCCAAGCAAACACTGTCAAGACAAAAATATATTGTTCATTTCTGATAAGACAGCAGACCTACTATTCAGGAAGTAGCAATTGCAACTCCCCATGTTGCTGATTATTTTACTTTTTTCTGTTAAAATTATTATCATTTTAAATGCCATTCATTCTTCTCTCAAAATCAGGTTGTATTTCTAATTTAACTTCCAACTAATATCACATTTTAAAATTGAGAAGTGAGATTTATTTGCTGCCAAGATGACCAGTATAACTTTCTGCTTGTCATCAGTGTAACTACTTGCACTGGCCAAAGAAAAATGATTTGTTGCATATGATTCAAAACTAATCCTAAGATTGTCAATGAAAATCCCCATCTGGATCTAACTTACTTTGCTTTTTTGCAAATTCTGAAGCATCACCAGAAAATCTAACAAAATTGTCTCCTGTATATTTTACACTGAAATAGAAAAAAATATCATTTTAGTATTAAATAAAACATTCTAAACTATTCTAAAGACATATTTAAATAATAATAAACAAAAACATTGCATACAGTGAGTGGGTATTTTTGGGATGGATTCAATTTCTGCTATATTAATGATCCTTTTCTTGTCACTAAAATTGTATACAGCAAAAATTGAACTACTATTTTCAATGTGATGACAAATCACTAAAACTGAACATAAAAATAAAAACATACAACAGTTTTTCTCTTAAATGCTAAATAATGCTCTTATGAAAATAAACATTTATAAAGTTTATATTGGTCCCACAATAAATGATCTTACTCTGCAGGATCTTTGCCTTTGAATGGATTCTCTCTCATTGATCTGGTCTTTGGATCATAGAAAGCTGAGTTTACATCCAAGTTGTATAAATACTGTAATACAAAATAAAGCATTAGAACATAAAAAAGGTTAGTATGATTTATATAATAGAATATTGTTAACACAGCAATGTTTTGTTAGTATTATTGGGGAATGTCTTTTACAGTATTTTTTCTATAATCCTGTTTAAAGAGCTATCAGGAAGAATACAAGAAAATCTGTGAGCTAATGCTCACTAGTGATACCCCCGCTCCCCAAACTAAGCCAGGCATACAAGTTGAAATACTCGGTAAACAGAAATTAATTGACCTAGGAACAGAAAATCGCTTTACACCATATGGGACTATAGGATAAAGCTGCATACAAAATATCAGACCCCTATCTCATGTAGATGCTAGTTATAGGGAAACTGTGACGGAAATTTTGCATTTATGTCCATAATGTGTAAAAACCTAAGTATTCGGTAAACAGGAAGTAGACTACCTAGGAGCATAAAATCGATATACACCATATGATACTATAGGATAAAGCTGTACCGGTATATAAAATATCAGACCTCTATCTCATGTAGTTGCTTGGGAAACTGTGATGGAAATTTTGCATTTTATATGTCCATTATGTGTAAAAACCTAAGTATTTGGTAAAAAGGAAATAGACTACCTAGGAGCATACAATTGATATACACCATATGGTACTATAGAATAATGCTGTATACTAAATATCAGATCCCTATCTCATGTAGTTGCTTGGGAAACTGTGACGGAGATACCTTTAAGTATTCGGTAAACAGGAAGTGGACTACCTAGGAGCATAAAATTGATATACACTATATGGTACTATAGGATAATGCTGTATACTAAATATCAGACCCCTATCTCATGTAGTTGCTTGGGAAACTGTGATGGAAATTTTGCATTTTATATGTCCATTATGTGTAAAAACCTAAGTATTTGGTAAAAAGGAAATAGACTACCTAGGAGCATACAATTGATATACACCATATGGTACTATAGAATAATGCTGTATACTAAATATCAGATCCCTATCTCATGTAGTTGCTTGGGAAACTGTGACGGAGATACCTTTAAGTATTCGGTAAACAGGAAGTGGACTACCTAGGAGCATAAAATTGATATACACTATATGGTACTATAGGATAATGCTGTATACTAAATATCAGACCCCTATCTCATGTAGTTGCTTGGGAAACTGTGACGGAAATTTTGCATTTATGTCCATTATGTGTAAAAACCTAAGTATACAGTAAACAGGAAGTAGACTACCTAGGAGCATAAAATCAGTATACACCATATGGTACTATATGATGAAGCTGTATACAAATGATCAGAACTGTATCTCATGTAGTTGCTTAGAAAACTGTGACGGAAGTTTTGTTACGGACAGACGGACGGACGGACAAGGGTAAAACAGTATACCCCCTCTTCTTTGAAGCGGGGGTATGAAGAGGGGGTATAATAACAAGGTCACCCTGATGTAGCTCCTTAAAAGATACTCCCTGCTTCATCTTAAACATGATATAAAAAGTCTGATTTTCACCCTAAATGTTACATGCTTTCAAAAGCTATGAAATTTCTTTGTGTCTTTCCCCATACATAATACATGTAATATTTTTTCTCTCCTGTAAAGTTTCATTAAAATCATAAAGCTTTTAGGAAGGAGCTGCACATATATGAGATATTTGGACAGACAGACAACTTTTCAAACTTACCATGCCTATATAATTGATTTTTTTGTCCAATGTAATAATCTTCAACATAAAAATCAAGACAAGCTAGCTTTATGCACATAAATTATATTATATCTTGTTATCGGACAATCATATCTACCTTAGCTGTGTCTTCTCTTATACGTAGATTTCTGACTGTGATTCTCTGTTTGGTTTCAAATTTCTGTCCTGGCATTTCTATATTATCTGTGTAGCCCTTGTCTTCGTCATCACTATCTCCTTTCTTTAATGTAAAAAACAATGTATTGCTCTAGCTACAGTAAGAACTTCTTTTGTTTCAGATTATCTTACTCTAAAGAAATTATTGTTTAATTTTTATTTTTCATACTGAGTGAACTATCTTAATTGAGAAATCAGGGCTGTTTCATTTAAATTGATATGTGACAGGGGGGCAGCAGTTTTTTTTATTTTTCTGTTGGTGGGGGGGGGGGGGGTTAAAATGATTTTTTTTTGTGGATGTGTAATGATTTTTTTATATTGGTGGGGTGGTCTTGAACAAAATGTGTCCCCCCTCCCCCACATCAATTTAAATGGAACAGCCCTCAGATAATTGCTTGAAAATATGTTGACAATATCAAGTTGTTTTTTTCTGAAAATTTTTCGTTACAAAACAATTACAGACTTAATAGTAAGATTTATGGTTTCCAACCAAAATATTCAGCATTGAAATTACCTTTTCGATTTTCTCAGGATGTTCTTCCATTAATGACTGGTCTAAACTCTGTTCTTTTAATGTTCTTTTAGCCTGAAACAATCAACACATTTAATATTTGGGGAGAAAATTCCAAATAATTTTAAGACAGTTAAGTTTAGATTCAATTAAATAACCAGTCAAAGTCTAATGTTTCAATTTGACGGTTAATATTTTGTAAATAAATGATACATAACAGTTCAATAATCATATCAAATTTTGTGAGAGCTTACACTTCATTTGATCTTGCTGAAAATATAAAAAAAAGAAGAAACATTTTAAATACCTCTTCAATACGTGAAAAATCTTCCCTTAACTTTTCCTGGTGTTCTTCTGGATCTAGGCCATTCCATCTGTCCCTTTTACCTTCATAGTCAAAGTCTATCTCTGGTTGGATATGTTCATCTGGTGCAATATCATCTCCTGTAAATTTAGCTCCAACTTTTCTAGGTCTCTAAATTCAATTGAAAAACATAATGCCATAGAATGATTTCTCTCTATTACGGCCAGTAAAATAACATAACTGTTTAAATAAATGCATGTGCCAAGTAATGACTTATAAATTTTGACTCATCTTGCAGTTTGATAACTACAAGTACATTTGATTTTAAGCTTGAAAACTTAAGATGTGTATGAACCAACCTGGGTGTCCTAATGTGCATGTAAGCCCATTTAATTGGCATGGGATAAGTTGCACCTTAATAAGCGATCGTTTTATGAAACGGCACCTAGATCTTTATTCTCATACTAATTAACATTTTATATTTTCTTACTTCAAAACAATCTTTCTTTTTATGTGTCATTGAACCACAGTTTTGGCAGGCTCCTTTTCTAAATTTTGTGGCAACAGGTCCCTGAAAAATGTTACAAATAATATGAACAGGCAAAATGGAGCAAAAAACAAACTTTAATTGCTTGTTACGATGCTATAAAAAGTGTCAAGTATAAAGTAAGTGAAGAGAAATAAATGGTGTTCATTAACTTTAGAACTGTAAATACTTCTAATATGTTGCATAGAACATTTACATGATAAAAACTGCATTACATGCAGCTGTAATTTTGTAATCCAAATACATTGAAGCCAGTCAGCTATTTTTCATTAAGGATGTCCATATTGCTATTGATTTATGGAGGTTGTGCCACATAAACTCATTTACCGGCAATTTTGTGAATTTTCCTTTGATTTTTGCTGATTGAGATAACTTGTATCACAAACTGGCTGTGATACAAAAAATAACAGGTCACTTCTAAGGAGGCGTGTTACGTTGCTATGCATTAACATCACATGTATATGTTCTTTCACGTCAATAAATGAATAAAAATATATTGGAACGTCATTCATGAAATTGCCACATCACCGCCTACACTAAAATAGATTCTTCCTAAAATGAAATTATTAGGAAATAAGAAGTTGGTCATGAATAAATCAGTATTGCTGTTAAAAGAAATATAAGATATTTGGATTTTGAGATGGATTTTATCACGGCAAGTATCAGTCGAGCCCGGTAGGTTGAGCCACATAAACTTATTCCAAATCCATTATCATCTACATGTATAAGTACCTCTTTAACACCCTTTTTAAACCATTCACCAATAGCTGATGGTTTCTTAAATTGGTCAGGTTGGACTCTTTGATGTTTTAATGTTGCTGCAGTTGCACCATAATACCAAGGGGCTTGCATGATATACTGGGGAATGTGAGGGTTGATTTCCCTGTAAAAAAAGATAATTGAATAATTATTCTGCATTAAAGCTGTTAAAGAATAATATCTTAATATTTCTTATTAGTTTATGGCATGTTTCCTTGAAAACTCCTCACACTAGGAATTTCAGAAAATTTTCCATAATTAGTCATGTTAAATACAATTCTCCAAATATAATTTATGACAAACATATAAGGAAACAAACTTTTAGGTTGAAAAGGAATGTACAAAAAATTTATTGGCCTGTTCTTAATTTCTCTTGCTCTTTTATCTGTGTTATTTTCCTACTTAAGCATTATTTTAATTTTTATGGTTCAATGGCTGCCACTGAATAAAACAGCTCCAAAATTGATACTCAATAATAATGAAATCACTGTACTTACACAATATCACTGTTATTGTACTTACTTCCCATGTTCATCTACCATAGCAGGGGCTGTTCCAGCTTTTCTGGCTTCCTCTAATTCTTTCTGCTTCCGATATTCCTCCCTCGACACTTTCTTTGGCATGTCATCATCATCTTCTGACTTCTTTGCCTCTTTTGCCACCATTGAAGGTGGCAAATTTAGTGTGAATGACATCTTTCTTTTTCTGAGTTGTTTTTACCTGTAAGCATATCATGTAAAAGAATTAAATATCAGAAAGGTATTATCTTACATGCTTGCTTAGACAATAAAATTAAAATAAATTCCATGGGAAGGGATTATTTGGATTGCTGTGACAAGATCTGATAATTAGTATTTCCCATCATTTTTAGCATATATGCAGACTTATTAAAAACTCAAGAGAAATCTGAATAAGTGACAGAAGGTTTTCAAGCCTATAATTTTTCAAGTTTTTGGATCTTGTGACATTTGGCAGACTTTCTACATTAAAGAACTTATGCTATGCCATTGGGGGGTCCCAGAAATTCTGATAAGAGCCTTAGAGGGGGCCCGCTTTGGTCACTCTTCAATGATTTCCCTATATACATGTATTCAACAAAATTTTTCCACCTACATGTGTATGTATGCTAGCTTATAAGTAACATGTATCACATGAAAAAGTCATGCAAGTTGTGAAACAATTTTTACATATCAATATATTCATATCCAATTAAATATAATTATAGCTTACCTTAACATAAGCATACTTGATATACAATGCAGATAAAAGAATTCAACACATAACAGATTTTGCTTTTAACAAAGTTTTAAAACCAAGCCTTATAAAACTGACTAAGTCTGAACTCTGAAAATTGACGGAGAGGTATTTCTGGCAGGTAAAAACCCTGACCCCTTTATATAATTTTGATTGATTTATGGACCCCATTCCAGACATAAGCAACATCCCCTGTCAAGTGACACATAAATCCTGTTATATTGGTTTCATCCAATTAATTACAAGAGGCTCCCAGGAGCCTGAATCGCTCACTGGTTGATTTTGTGTTGTCACCAGGTAGTCTGGTTGGTGTTTTGTTGCAAACCACTTGTGCTGAACCAGTGTAAACTGCAAAATGGAAAGCACACCAGAATTTTTTGTAATGGATGAACTCTCAATTAAGGCCCTTTCCATTATGTGGTTTGCGCTGGTTCGGCACAAGTGGTTTGTAACAAAAGATGAACTTGTGACAACACAAAATAAACTTGTGTGAACCCCATAATGCAAAGTGCCCCTGGTCTATTGTCAACAACATTATTCAAAATTGGGAGCAAAACGTTGCGTGTCCATAAGCACAATTTTCAGTATCAACCACAGAGTAATCATGTCATTTGCCAAATATAAATTTGGAGTATTTGAAAGAAGTTTTTGATTATCCAGTTTTAACATTTCTGTGTTTTAATTTAATTTTTTTTTGTCTTTTTTGTGCATTTTTAATTCTTATGCTGTGGTCTCAGCTAGGCAATGCCTAAATCATGATAATTGTTTTGGAATGCATTGATTAACATATACCTATTTATCAAAATTTGAAAAAATCGAAGGCTAAATAATAAATTGTCACATCTTCGTATTTCTATTTATGTCGCTTGCGATTGAGCAAAAAAGCCCCTTACGTCCAAAACATGTGTCGGTGTCGTATGAAATTTAATTTATGTTTTGTTGTTGTTTACGTCAATATTTATCCTTAGTCCATAAATTAACAATAGCTGCATGTCTATATTGTTTTTCCTCTGTTGTTCCATAAAACACTTTTTTTTTGTAGGGAAAATACGTTAAAATTCTCCCCGGACAAATTTAGTCAAGAAAAAGATCCTGTCATTTTATTTACTTCCGTATCCTAATAGGATGAAGAGGACTGAAGTGAAGTCTGAGAGAGGGTATACCATATTTGCTTCCTTGTGATTGTCTTATGAACTTCCTTTTTTGCTTCATCAACTGTGAAATCAGGATTCATTCCTGAAAATATTGTAATAGTTTTTTTTGGCCTGGATAGATAAAAAAATGTGAATTTCAAAAATTATGCAGGTAGGATACATATATATAACAATATCACAGACAGTGTCATAAAGATGCTTAATGTCCTAAGGGGACAACCATTTGATTCCCAACGCGGGGATTGGCAGTTTAGGTCGAGTCAGATTATTTATTTTCAAAATTTTTCAGGTTAGAAAAATTATTTCCGCCGCCATGATTATTAAGTTTACATATACTGCACTTATATATCTGCTGTACTGAGATGATCACCTCAATATCCCTATTGTCTCTCACAACTATGTTGTGTTCTATGGTCATTACCGGATCCTAAGATCGCAATGGAAGAGGGAGGTTTGGCGCCATAAAACCTGGTTTAACCCACCATTTCATTTGAAATGCCTGTACCAAGTCTTGACCATTGCGATCCACCAATTCTCCGGTCTGACTGATTCGTTCTTGTCATTTTCTCTGGACTATGAGATTGATCATTCAAGTTCGGTAGTTTTGTTATTACCTTTATTTATAGAATCTGGAGGACAGAAAATTAGGGTGAGGCCAGGGGTGCTTTCCATTATGCCGTTTGCACCAGTTGAACCTTAGATTGGTGTTCCATTACCTGGTTCGGCGCAAGCGGTTTGCATCAAAAGACGAACCGGTGACAACACAACATAAACCGGTATGAACCGCATAATGGAAAGCAACCCATATCATTTATTTTCACTTTTTCCCAGGCCAGATGTACAAATATTTTACAAATATTTACAAAAACTGCCAGGCCTCCTGCTTGGAATCTGTAATCTGTACGTGTCATAAACTTTAGACACTGGATGGTCACTCGTGTACTGTAAAATGAATGCTCACATGTATTTATTATTTCTCACGGTATTTACTCTCGTGTAAACTTTATATGGTAGGTTGCAGTAGCTGTATTATAAAGAAAAACGTTCCGAATCACTTATGTAGGTCGCCATTAGTTGTAGTCTCTCTGTTTCCGATAAAGTTTTGTTTTCAGTTTCTCCTACAGTTAGGAGCACCTCCAAATCCAGGTGAATAGAAACTGTTAATAAAAATATGTCCTGGATTAATTTTTGCCTCTGTTCTTCATAGTTTTCACATTTGAGCAGGTAATGTTCAACAGTTTCTATTTCTCCACATGTACATATGGGACTGTCTACAAATCCTAATTTATGACAGTAGTCATTGAGTTTGGCATATCCTGATCTTAAGTTGTTAATTATGCTGGATGTCAATTTGTTTGGAAAATCTTTTTGGCATTTTTTGGTTACCTCTGTATGGAATTGGTAGTAAAATCTTCCTCGCTCACTTGCATCCCATCTACTTTACCATTTTTTCTCAATGCTTTGTCTCGCTGCCCTTTTTACGTCTTGTTTTGTGATGGTATTATGTGCATCAGTCTCTTGATTTTCTGTTTCTTTGGCTGCTTCTTTTGCTAGTTTATCTGCCAGCTCGTTTCCTTCTACATTAACATGCCCTGGGGTCCACTTCAAATCTACAACTATTCCTTCTTTTTGTACTATAAATGTCATTTTTTCCTTAATTCCAGCTATTGTGAATTTATGACTATCCGATTTCCAGTTAAGTGATAATATTCCTATTGATGATTGGCTGTCCGAAAAAATTACAACACGATGAATTTTTCTTTTAATTTCTGATTGGATGATGTGTTCCAGTACTGAATTAATCGCCAACAACTCTCCTAATAGTATTGATCATCTTTTACATACTGGTTGTTTTAGTTCGGTTATATTTTCCTCAAAGCTTAGTACAGCTCCAGCCCCGCATGGCCCAGGGTTAGATAAACAAATGGTCGTCCCCCAACCATATAGTTATGTAAAGAATGTAATATTTTTATACAGGCAGTCGCAGATTATACCTATGATGCTCCTAAAGTTACAATGTAGAGTCATATTTTTCGTAATTTCAACCTCTTTTACATACATAACTTTATGCTGATGATATTATTTTGTTGTTCAGCACTGCTAATGGTCTACAAAAATCTCTAGGGATACATTGTACTAGACAAATTTTGCTCTTCTTGGAAATTAGATGTAAATGAACAAAAATCAAAAGTAATGGTATTTAATTCCAATGGGAAAACCCATATAAATAGTTTTAAAATTAATAACTCCCCCATTGAAACAGTAAAAACATATTGTTACCTTGGAATAACTTTTAAATATAATGGTAATATAAATGTTTCAACCAAATTATTAATGGAAAAGGGTTGCAAGGCCTGGTTCAAAATGAAGAAAACTATAGGACTGGATAATGCGCGCGCATGTTGTCTAATGAAAAAACTCTTTGATTCTCTTGTAAGTCCAATAACACTTTATGGATGTGAATTATGGGTAGAATTTTGTCACTTAAAAGATACTGACCCCTTCAAACACTTACATTTAAAATTTATTAAAGAAATACTAGGAATACACAGCAAAGCAACAAATATTGCATGCTTAACAGAGCTTAATAGACACCCACTTGTAGAAAAAGTAAAATTACTAGCTATAAAATTTTGGGATCATATTTCAAATTTTTTCGTGGAACTTGCAATAGAGCTTTCTGTTACAAGCTATGCTCGCTATAAATAACATTATGTTAATGGTAACCTTCAATTAACTATATATATATATATATATTTAAAATCTCTGGTTGTATATCATATACTAAAAAAACTCTAACACAGTTTTCGACGTTTCGGCCAACCGGCCTTCTTCATGAAATTTATTTTGGATTGACAACATGTTTTGGAAACTAGAACGTCATAAAAATACCATTACCTCAACACATAAACATAAAGGTTTTTACTTTCTTATTTTTGTAAAGGAGAACAATTTGGGTAATTTAATTTTTACAAACAATCTCAAAAGTGCTCATAACTACCATCAATGTGGTTAAACTTAAAAGATTTGGTAGGAATTGAAAAACAAAAAATGATGTTTGTTTCGTAGTTATATACAAGTCTCAATTGAAGGGCATCAATAATTCATGGCAACATTGGCTCGATCCTGAGATCACAGACATTTGTAACTGTTCATAATTATTTGATTCTGTGTGAAATTCTCTTTTCATTGTAAAAATATCCTTGAGTAGTTGGAATTACAAGGAATGACTCTTATCTTTTAAAACTTTTACAAGCTAAAATAAATTTTAAAATGTGAATAGCTATTTTGGCAGCTGAGGGTAAGAAAAAAAATGTTCTGAAGAAGGACCTCTGCTATAAAAAATAATGTTGATAATGAAAAAAAATATTCTGTCGCGACATCTTCAAAAAATAAATATTTTGTCTGCGCTCTGTGCGGAAAATTTTTTCTGATCAAAACAAAAAACCAAGGACCGCCCTTCAAGTTAAATGGTCTGTCCCTAACAAATTCCCTGTTCACACTTCAAAAACTTAACTGAGGCGAACCCGGATTAATTAATCCGGATTACTGTAAACGTATCAATTTTCGTGATTTCTTGAACTAGGACATATTCACGGGTATCAATTTTCGCGGTTTTTAGGTGCAGCTAATAATTTTTAGTTTCATATTTATTTATTTTTTTATTTAGAAGGTGGTCCAAGACTGAAATCGCCCAAGCGGTAAAAGATTGTTGTAATTAACTGTCAATCCAAGCTACCAATTTCTCACCTTTTGACATATACAATACATTGACCAATTAAAGGATTAAGTGTTTAATGACCTGTGGAATAAGTGTTTGTTTGATCCTTGTCTTTTAATTTATTAAATGTTTATTTACCAATTTGTGCTCATGCCAAGCTGATTGCCCTTCTATCAACTATATAAACAATTAATTATGCTTCATTCATTATATAGTATCATTTTTAATTTATACGACACTACGTTTACAGTAGTTACCTCGGTTCACACAACTTTGGGGTTTTCCCATTTAAAAAATAGCGTTGCGTTGCTAAAAATAAAACACATGCGCATAGCGCCAGATTTGAATCCATTAGCTTTGACATGTTGTTTCTCGGTTTTCTTAAGAAACATCAACAAAAAGTAAACAAAATTGGAATAAGACATGATGTAACCAGACAGAAATAATTTTAAAAAGCCCTTTCCTGTTTGTGTCTATTTTCTCACTGTTGACGTCATAATACGTGTTGCGATGGTAACAACCTCGGATCTACTCCACTTTTGTGTTCACATTACATTCTGGGGCAACTAACCCTGGTTTGCCTCACATTAACTCCACCTCAAATAGGGGGTAATTTTAACTAGGGTTCGACCCGGATTAAAGCGTCACACTGTGAAAATCTAATCCGGGTTAATTAACCCGGGTCAAATCCGGATTAATTTAGCAAAGTGTGAACAGGGTACAAGAGTACTAAACTGGATGTTGAAGGAATATTCTGCCCATAGTACACCAAAAATATTTACTTCACTACCATTTTCGCTCTGTTCTGGAGCATATTAGTGAAGCCAAGTTGTGCGACAAATGTTGTTACCCTCATACCTTTTATGGATATCTGCAAATATAAAACAGATAGGTCCATGTTATGTAAATATAAGATCAGTGCCCACTCTCTTGCAATTAAAGTGGTCGGTACACAAATAAAGCTTAAAATAGCTGAATATTCCTTAAACACACTAATTCTGAAATTGAGAATGAGGAGCAATTTATTATAAATGTCCATCCCTCATAAATTTAGACAAGAATTTCTCTTTAAAATTAATAACCAACTGAATGATTAAGACATTACATTCATAACATATTTGTTTTTTTGCTTTAAATATTTCTCTCATTTTGCTTAAATTGATTAATCGAATATATTAATATAAGTGTGAAACTGTTTCAAATGTCACTGGCCATGCAGGCACTCCAGAAAAAGGAAACAATACATGTAAGTTTCAATTTACTAGGTTTGAAGTTGTTATTATTAACAGTATTGTTGTACATTTAACTTTGCGTCTGTTATTTGTGTTATAACTACATGTATTTATTGTACAGGTAAATGTGTTAAAGCTAATAATTTTCATTACCTACATGTAATGCATTGAATGTCATCAATGGGAAAAAAATCCCTCTAACAACTATTTTGTATTTTAAGATAAAGATTTTGTATTTTGTAGACTTTAAGATGAAGCACAATGCCTTACAAAGATAAACTTGGAAGAATATGTGGCTTTTTAAATGCAGAGGAAAAAGAATACAGTTGTAAATTTCTACGAAGATATTTCTTATTAGACGAAAAGAAAAGTAGATTGTATTATTACAAAGATAATCCAGAGGTAAATGTATTACAATGTATATGGATAATGTTAATTGTATATCTTACTTGTGCAAATGCATATGGGGGGAAATTAAAAACAGACATGCAAATAAACATCTAAGATATTTAATCTATACTTTGACCCCCTTTCCCTCATGGTTTATCTCCATTGTACTAATTGTGTGATAAAAGAGTTTAAGTGTGAAAGGAAGTAGTGTATACAAATGTCAACAGGACAAAAGAGCAAAAACAAAATCAGTAAATACGAATTAGAACAGCAAGAAGAAACAGGCAGTTCTAAACCACAAAAAAAAACAACTGAAAAGCAATAAACATTGTGAACTCAAGTCCTAATAAGAGTGAATTCAGGAGATACAGGTAAGCAGTTCTAGAGTAAAAGTAAAGTCCCAAATCAGCTGTTTTCTTGCACAAAAGAAGGAAGACATTTATAAAATGGAAGACGTTAAATTGAAGAATTTTATCTTAAAAGAATATATACTTGTACACATTCAATTTGGAATCAAATCATATGCCTGAAAAGTAAAAAATGTATTATTTTAATTAAAAAATAGTGTTCTGATTTTGTTTATTTTATTTTACAGAATCTGTATGCTGATTATAAACAGCCATGTGGAGAGATAGAAATCCATTTTATATCAAAGGTTGTATTTTGTTTAAGGGAGTTTGAAACTGAGTAATTAAACATTTTCGGGATTCTCTGCCTTTATCCATTTGAATGCATTTAAAAAATTCCAACATGTTTTTTTTACATTTAGTTCAGAATAAGTTAGAGAAGGCCCTTATAAACATCCTTTAAAAATATTTAATCAATTCTAATTACTATATCTATGTTAAAACTGAAGAAAAAGTTTCAGTGCATTTCTTATGAAAAATCTAGAGGAGTTTTATTTCCCGCCATATTTTTAGGTGCTTATATCTTTTCAACGCATCCATGTTTTTTAAAACTTTTTTCATAAAGTCTAGAGTTATTCTTTCCAATAAAATTATTTTAAAGAATTTTTTATTACAAAAAATTTCAGGCTTGTACTCCCTTAAATGATTATTGATTTTTTTATAGCCTGGTCATGTATGTGAATAAGGACAAACAGGGTTAAAAACTTTCTGTTTTCTGGGTGACTTCTTTCCTTTATTCAATTAAAATCACCTATACGAAAACTAATGAAAAAGACCCATGACACTTAGAAATATGTATTAAAAACAAGCAATTAACATTAACAAAAGCAACCTCGCTATTTGAAGGGTACAAGGCACCTTACTGGAGCAATTTAAGTGCATACCTACATCTATTGCACTGTAATGAAGTTCTTTTATTAAAAGTCAATATCTCATGTCAAATCATGGAGCACCAGTCATTGTCTGTAGATTTATTTTCTATTTGACTCTCCTAAATTTGAGACTTATCTTTTCATTCCCCTGCAAACAAAGTTTGGAAGGGTATATAGGAATCACCTTTTCCATCTATCCCTCTGTCACATATCACGTAAGTATAATTTTTCTAAACAGTTTAATGGATTTTGATGAAACTTTTTATAAAGAAAGTACATGTATAATATATTAATATGATCATGAGGAAATTTCATAGCTTTTGGATATCATTCAGGGGAGATTTAAGTTTTTTCCCAATGTCAAATCAAATATGAAGCAAAAGTATCCTTTTGTGAGCTCATCTACAAGTATTCCTAGTTTCTTTTGTTTATTATTTTGAGGTACATATAGAATATGATTCAGTCTTACATTTGTTTATAGCAAATTTGTAATGCATGCATAATTTTTAGTACAATGTATTTACTATTTAAAGATTGTGTTTATTTATTTCTTGATTAGGTTAGTGATGCCAGAAAAATTAGACCAAAAGTGGATAACTGCTTCTGTAAGTCTAAATATAAGGATATAGTTAAAAAAAAAATCTATTTGAAAAAAAAATTGGGGCATTAGAATGTCAAAAGTTTAATAGTGGAAAGACAAAACCAGCCAATACAAATGAGAATAGCATGAAGAAACAGATAACACAAAAATTGTCGAACAACTGAATAGCAATCAACAATGTTAATACTAGTAATGAGAGTGAACTCAGGTGCTCTGAAAGGGTAAACAGTTCCTGCTTGTTGTAACACACCTGTCACCTTACTAACAGTCAAACAAGTGTGTGCAATCCGGTAATGGAAAAAAAAGACTCATGACAAACCAACATCTCTTTACCCATCTTAGAGATGAAATCCCATATTTGTCTATGAGCACATGGTGTCATCTAAAACATTTCTCAATTGAAGACAACAACCATATCCTACATTGAGGTTGTATTGCATAAGTCATTTTGGTTGTCCTTGACCAAAATTTGTCAATTCATTGTCCATCAAGGCTGACTGGTCTTATGTTAAAGTAAACTCTGAACTATCCATTAATGTACATACCGTACATGTAGCAATCAACTATCGAAGTATTTTAGGGTAACATTTTTTGTCTTAATGACATAATTGATTTTTTTCAGCAATAACATATGCAGGACGTACCATATTTTTAGAAGCAGAAGATGGGGCAGACTTAGAGGGATGGATCAAAGCTTTAAATGATGCCAGTAAAATAACAGTATGTTCAACTTAGGCATAAATTTTAGGGTGTTGAAGGAATTGCAAGGCATATGTTGGAAACTGGGAAATGTTATGACAAAATATAGTCATTTAGGATTTTTCAATGTGAAAGTTTAAGGATGTTTAGTCTTGCAGGTTAAATTTATCTTGTACTTACATATTTACAGAAAAATGTCCTTTAGCATCAAGTTCATGTTACATTTTTGTACTACTTAAATGTTATGCTTTTGATAAATTAGGACATAAGTGTAATTTAAAAAAGCTATTAAAGGACTACCTGATTGAAATTTTAGATACCAGAACATGAAAGTCGGGCAGGAGAAATTAAGAGAGACAACTCTAAAACAGGATTCAAGGCAGAAATTGCTGGAGGTGTTGTATGTAAAATACCCATGAAGGTAATTGTATACAAATTAAATAAAATGATATATTTTTTTTTAATTAATATGTCAAATTCATATTAATATATTTTGAGTTAAATAAAAGACTTAAAAAATTTTAAAAATATCAGATAACTGTACTAGAGATATCACTTGTTCTACTATCATCTATGAGGGAATACAGCTTTGGTTGTTGATTTTTTGGGGGGAGGGGATGGAAGTGGGGGTGGGGAGTACAAAATAAGGATCAAGCATTATATCTGAAAGGGAGTGATAAATATTAACAAATTTACAGAAACATTAGAACATCTAATATTTTGGTGAGACCATATGACAGCACCCCCTACCCCATTTTAATGTTTCAATTAGATCTTCTGTATTTAAAAAAAAAATGATACAACATTTGCTTTTGCAGTTTAATAAGATACAGGTAAGGGGTTTTGAGTGTGATGTTGTTTGATAGTGGCTTTGGCTAGGGTGATTATCCAGCATAAAGATGAATGAAAAGGATTATCTATCTTGTCTATAATTTCTAGATTTTAATTTTTCAAATTGTCTTGATCATGTTACATGTATAAAAGCATTTTATTTTTCCTATTGGAGAAATTAATCATTTTGAAAAAAAAAAAATATATCAAATTAATGTGTTAAGAAAATTAACTAAAAAATCACAATACTTTTATTAGAAATCTTAACATGCCTCATCATTAGTTCATCAGTTTTAAAGCATCAATGTTATGATTTTATTTTGGCTGAATAAATCTTAAAAAAAATTGGCCTTAATGCACATTCCAATCAAGTTTTTGTCTGAGAATTTTTTTTAGGATATGAAATAATAATCAGATGAATCCATATCTTTAGGTGCACATTCTAGCCCTTAGTAATGCATATTTTTTCAGACAGTTAATTTGTTGTTTTTCTCTGATTACTGTTAAGTTATTGTTATGTTCCTGCAATGTTTTACAGAAGCAACATATACAGGTCTATTTTGGCATTATCAGTTATCTTCAACTTGTACTCTGCAGCATTGAAAAAAATGCTGTCATAGTTCTCAGGCAATTACATTCTGCAATATCTTGCTATTGGCATGAAGATTCATCCTATAGCACTGTATAAAGAAAGCAATTTTAGGCCCATAACTCATCTGTTTCATGTTTACAAAACTATAAAAAGAAAAGCAGTGAAAAGATGGAAATGGCAATTTATGACTACTTTTTGTGTTGAAAGTAAGTTCTTATTTATAAATAGACTAAAAAAAAGATTTAAGTTTCTCAGCTATTAAGTACCCTACCATATCCTGATTTCAGTTCTTTTGGTCTCCTACTTAGCCCTCTTAAGACATTGTCAATGCACCTCATCCCATTTCTGTTTTAAACCCTGCTTTGTTTTTATTGTGTTTTATGACATTTTTGCATGGCCTTTAGACTAGAATTAGAGATTTTCTTGTTTGTTGTTTCATGAATTACAAAAGGTTTTAAGATTTTTTTATTAGAGAGCAGGAAACAAGCATGAGTATTAGAAAGCCATGCAAGATATAATTCGAAGAAGGCTTCTGGCTGAAATGTTTATGGTTATTTTTTGAACAATTATCTTTAGAAAAAATTACAGTAAAACCCAAACTATCAGTAAAAATAAAAACTGTATCTTCCTAATGAAAAACTTATTGACCAATCTCAAAGCTAGCTGTATTTTGGATCATTATAACATTTGTGTAAGGTTGGACCTCCCACCAATCAATTCTAAAGGTTTTTTTCAGACATTTACAAGTGTTTACTTTCAGATTTATATTAGTTATGAATTATTATCCCTTAAATTAACACGTTATATTATTGGAAGAAAAAATTAGTCAAACTTAAAAAGTATAACAGTGTATAAGAGTCACGAAAAAGGCTTTAGTTATAAAATTGTATAGGTTATATTAGGTATAAGACAAGTTTCTTCTAAAACTCGCATTTGAGGATCAGTGTATGCATATTTGAAATTTGAATTCAGTATTCTGGTTTATCTCATTATTATACCCCCCGCAAACAAAATTTGGGGGGTATATAGGAAACACCCTGTCTGTCTGTCTGTCCGTCCGTCTGTCTGTCTGTCTGTCCGTCCGTCTGTCCACATAACTCGTAAGCGCTTCTCCTCCTAAACCACTTGAAGGATTTTACTGAAACTTTACATGAGGGAAGTACATCATATGTAGATGTGCATGAAGAATTTTCATCGCATTTGGACATCATTCAGGGGAGATAATTGGACTTAGACTTTTTAAATACATTATTCAATGGAAGACCTCGTAAGCGCAACTTCTCCTAAACCGCTTGATGGATTTTGATAAAACTTTACCTGAAGGAAGAACATCATATATAGATGTGCATGAAGAATTTTCATCGCATTCGGACATCATTCAGGGGAGATGATCGGATTTAAACTTTTTAAATACATTATATTACATTATTCAATGGGAGACCCTGTAAGCGCAACTCCTCCTAAACCGCTAGATGCATTTTAATTAAACTTTACACGAAGGAAGTACATCATATGTAGATGTGCATGAAAAATTTGTATAGCTCTCTGCTATCATTGAGGAGAGATAACTGGACTTTATGTTTTTTACCATACAGAGTCCAATATGAAGCGGGGGGTATCCTTTTGTGAGCTCGCTCACAGTAATATGGAGTAGGCATTGCCTAAATGCAAGCATAGCTAAAAGGGACTACGTTTTTTGTTCTAAATGTCGACATTCGGGGCTATCGCTATCATTTAATTTCCAATATTTCCATTTGCTTATTTTGGGGCGAGATGGTATGGGGTGATTAAGCTTTGAGACACGTTAGTTTCGTACGTGCACATAACCGAGACGAAATGAGCAGCTTATGTGTATTTATTATTTTAAGAATATTATTTTCTTGTAAAAAGCGCAATTTATTATTTTTTTAAAGCATTATTTCTTTTCTTATAAATTATTTTAACATTCACTCCGGCCCTGTAAAAATAATAACCCTTTCCGGACCATATAAAATCTAAATCAGCATTAGCAAATTTCCCGCGGAAACAAATACCGTAGAGCTCTCCGCTTGCAAGCTATGCTCGCTATTACTTGTTAATAAATAAAAAGTATAAATATTCAATTGGAAAAAAAACATTGCATGTTGGATGATCGTATTGTAGTGTAATACCTAACTACCAGTACCATTAAGAAACAAGATTTGTATATTATTTCAAGGTTAACCATTGTTTGTTGTTTTTTTATAGACCAGTGAAAGTGAAGGTGAAGGGTCATCTGGGGACAGTCCATACGAATCAGCAGGAGTAGCGGCCAATGAGATGAAGTCTTATATTAATGGTTATTGTGTCAAGCAAGGGGGCATGGTAAGTTACCAATGGATTGGCTTGCTACATCAGATGTTAATTGTTTCAAATATCCAATATTATAAAGTGTAACATATTCAGGGAAAAATCTTTAAACATTATTACATTTTGCAATTTTATTATACAAAATGTAATCTCTCCTATTTTATATAGTGTCAAATTTTTGCCTGACATACATTTTAAGCACCATTTTATCTATTTGATTCTTTAACACATAGTTGCATGGCAAAGACTTAAATGTTTGTAAAATTTGTAAATAAAACTCAAACTTATTAAAGGCTGTATATGATCTTCTTTAAGATATTTGCTTTGATATTTTTTACAGAGAAAGAATTGGAAAAGAAGATTCTTTGTTTTCTCAGAAAGTGGTTTACAGTATTTCAATTCAGAAAGGGTAGGATTTTACATAGATAATTATTCATGTAAGATAAAATCAAGTTTGAGAGAAAGACTCAAAGGCATAAAAAGACTTGACTTGAAGCTTGTATGTACTAGATATCACCTTTGTTGACTTGTGAAGCATTTATAATTGACAGAATAAAAACATCAAAGTCTCAACTGAAAAATATGATGCAGGTTAAACCTGATTAGCTCCCGCAGTTAAAGTCACTTTTATACATAAATGGTGCCTCATACTTTAATTAAAAGCAAGAACTCATTATCTTTAGATAACAACAAGAAACGCAAGCTTTTGCATGATTTTGAAAAGGAATGCTGCTGCAAACAGAACAAGGAAGTAATTTGTTTCGGATCTCGCAAAAGACACCTTTAAAGAATTTCTACTTTCATTTTTGAATACAAAGCCAGCTAGAGAGAAAATAACAATAACAAATTTGTTTATTACTGTGGACAAGTTAAATGTTATGACTGCAGGGAAACTTGTCTGTTGAATTATTCAAGTTATTTGTTTGGTTGACAATTGACCGCTTTTTTGGGGGTCTTGTTTGGGAAAAATTGGAATGACTTCTGTCATTTTGTTTTGATGGACGTGACCTCTAGTGATAGAATGGAAGATTATGACATCAATAATTAAAATATGCCCAAAAACCTAATTTAGAAAAAAAATTCTTTACATTTAAAACATTTCATAGCTGGGAATACTAAAAATAATTATATTAATTTATTAATTTTTTAAAATGAAAACTACAAAATAGGAATTTAATTTTGCATTCCGTGTTATTGGGTGCAGATTTTTGACTAGCTTATATGTCTTCTGGTTTAAGGCATCATACTCAGTCAATTTAGCTTCTGCTGTGCGGGAGCTTATTAAGAGAGTTATGACTATATCCCCCTGCATATAAAGTTTGAGGATATATATGAATCACCCTGTCTGTCCATCAGTCTGTCTGTATACAAACATTTGTATCTTGTAAACATTACTCCTCCTGAACCACTTGATAGGTTTTAAATGAAGGAAGCACATCATATTCAGATTTCATCTTTTTTGGATATCATTGAGGGAAGATAATTGGACTTTTCTTCAGTATGAGCTTGAGCACTTAACATGTATTCTTTGCTTGTTAGCAGCTTTATCAAGACTTCTTACCTTGAACTGCACATCGTTGATATTCTTATTGATGGATTCTAGCAGTACTGGTATCTTGAAGTTTTAACTGTTTACTAGTTATGGATGAAGTAGATAATTAATACACTTCTTGGAAGGGCTGTATGATAAAATGAATTAGGGCTGT
The DNA here is from genome assembly GCA_963971305.1 of Arcuatula senhousia. Taxonomy (NCBI): domain Eukaryota; kingdom Metazoa; phylum Mollusca; class Bivalvia; order Mytilida; family Mytilidae; genus Arcuatula; species Arcuatula senhousia. Next base: position 50,901,152 of record OZ020305.1, read on the forward strand.
TCCATAATTTTACGTGTTGGGGGGTTGGGAGGAACTTCTATTACATATATGGTGGGTGGTGGGTGTTTAAGAAAGATTTTGTTCAGAAACAATGATAAAAAATTAATTATTATTAGATGGGTGGTGGGGTAAAGAAAAAAGTGCCTCCCGACCACCCCACACATTCAATTCTGGAACAGCCCTTAAGTTACAGGATAAAAAAGTGGGAAATTTATCTCTTAAATATTGAAAGACTTTCTAAATCTTCAATATTGTTTTTCCCTTTTCAGGCCAAAGAACCTTTAAGAACATTACCGAAAGGAGAAATCATAGATGTCAGAAAATCTTCAGCGTAAGTTGTTACATAGAAGCGATATTTGGATTTTTTGCCCAACATGTATTTAGAAATGTATTAAGAATTTAAGAGTGAGTGAGTGAGTTGGTGTTTTACGCCCATGCAATGCTATATAGGTTATTCAAAGGCAATAAGAAGCCTAGAAATTTATATAAAGTAACTTATTTCAATGACAGTGAAATTGTTAAAAAAAGTTAAGTGGTCTCTCAAACCAGACTACTCTGTTTTACAGAAAGTGTGATTATAGTTAAGATAAAGCTGATTAGTTTAAATTTCTTACAATGCTTTTAGATTTATCAATTTGAGAAGATTTGGTAATTTCAATTGCCTCTTTACTCTACATTGGTTATCATTCAGGGGAGATAATTAGACTTGATATTTTTTTTCAGTTAAGAGCTGTTTTCATATTGTCAGAGATGGTTTACAGTTGTAGTATATACAAAGCCAAGTCATTTATTAATATTATTTTAATTGTAGGCATTCGAACAGAGATAATTTATTTGAAATACTAACAGCCAAAAGAACATTTTATATCCAGGTTTGTGATAACATGATGATATTGTCTTGGAAATGAAAATAAATCAGGTGGAATTAATAATGGGACAATAATGTTTTCTTTATTTTTTTTTCAACCATGTATAACCTTTGTTCACAATTATTTTATCAATAGACAGTAGAGCATGAACATAAAAATAATACATGGAATTTTAAAGATATTAGTTTAAGATCAAAATGACTGACCTAATTATCATTATCTGCTGTGAAAAAGGACAACCTGAAATTTATCCAACTTTAATATTTTAAAATAGATATACTTTAAATTATTTTTCACTTGTATGAATAAATTATCTATCACTTGTATAAAGAACCAGTTGAGTCTTCTTACTTTCATAGTGTAGGTAAATGAACAAAGTTTGAATTCTGGTGAAAAAAATATCAATTTTCGTGGTTTTCATGGGCCGCCTTTACCCATATCATTTGATCTGTATTCTGCCGTGTTCATAACCATGAATTTAAGAATCCACTAAGTATAGAAGATAATGAGATGTGGAATAGGTGTACACGACACAGCCCACAATCAAGCGGCAATTCAGAAAAACCACAATGGACAACTGCCAGCAGCCTTCAACGAGGCCATTTGACGCTGCTCGCGGTTCTGCAATTGGCCCATGGTCTAAATAAAATGCATATAATTCAAATCCAGTCCTGAAATAGTCACAGATAGACCCCCTTCTTAAACAAGGAACAGAAAACATCAAAAAGACAAGTATAAACGAAAGCTTTGTCAAAGATTCCTGACTTAGGACAGGCACATATAATATGTGGCGGGGTTTAACTAGTTTTTTGGGCCCAACATTCCCCCTATCAATATTCCTAGACAAAGCACAAAAACTAAACACACAATAAAAATCAAATCAATAAAAGTTCAATTTCACTAGAGAGAACCTAAGACAAAAAACAACAAAAACAAACAAAAGGAGGGTAAAGGAACTCTCTATAGAACACTTGCTGTTACTGACAGCTAGCTGAGAATCATCAATCGACTGATGTAAAAAAATCAAACATATCGTAGTCCATTTTCATCTAGCCACAAAAATAGATGAATCTACAGTACTTGCCATACAGTGTTTTGGATACAAAAAATGTGATTTATTGTCTCGCCTGCGACGAATAGTCGTGGAAGGCGAGACATAGATATTACTTTCCGGCGGCGTCGGCGGCGTCGTAAACTTTTTTGTAAGACTTTTGTTGACAATGAATTGCTTGAAAAGTATAATAGCTAGGCATCTGATATTTAGTATACAGACAGTTTAGGTTATGGTCTACGCAACTGTCACCATGCCGTGTGACCCTGACCCCATTTTCACGCTCCAGTGACTCTGTGAACTTAGATCTTTTTTTAGGCTGTAAACTTTTTTGTAAGACTTTTGTGGACGATGAATTGCTGGAAAAGTATAATAGCTAGGCATCTGATATTTGGTATACAGACAGTTCAGGTTATGGTCTACGCAACTGTCACCATGCCAAGTGACCCTGTTCCCATTTTCACGCTCCAGTGACTCTGTGAACTTAGATCTTTTTTTAGGCTGTAAACTTTTTTGTAAGACTTTTGTGGACGATGAATTGCTGGAAAAGTATAATAGCTAGGCATCTGATATTTGGTATACAGACAGTTCAGGTTATGGTCTACGCAACTGTCACCATGCCAAGTGACCCTGTTCCCATTTTCACGCTCCAGTGACTCTGTGAACTTAGGTCTTTTTTAAGGCCGTAAACTTGTTTGTAAAACTTTTGTGGATGATGAATTGCTTGAAAAGTATAATAGCTAGGTATCTGATATTGGGTTTACAGACAGTTGAGGTTATGGTCTATGCAACTGTCACCATGCCATGTGACCATGTCCCCATTTTCTTGCTCCATTGACCCTGTGAACTTAGATTTTTTTTCAGGTCAAAAACTTTTTTGTAAGACTTTTGTGGACGGTGATTTGCTGGAAAAGTATAATAGCTTGGCATCTGATATTAGGTATACAGACAAATGAGTTTATGGTTAATGCAACTGTCACCACGCCATGTGACCATGACCCCATTTTTAGGGTCCAGTGACTCTGTGAACTTAGGTCATTTTTTTCATGCAGAAAACTTTTTGTAATACTTGTGTGGATTGCTTGAAAAGTATAATAGCTAGGCATCTGATACTGGGTATACAGACACTTTTAGTGTTTAAATCAAGAAATGAAAGCTTAGGTAGTTGATTTTAGTGATGGTGCCGGCAGGCGAGACATACTTTTAGTGGCCACACTTGTTCTTCTATTGATAGTGTGATGACCCATCAGATACAGACAGATGGGTAAATACCATGAAACAGAACCTACCTACTACACAAATATCTCTGGTAGGTACTTGTAATATAGATGTCTCTCAGGTTGCACTTTATTGGTGCTAAACCTTTCTTTTAGCAATCTATGTACTACACAAATATATGTTGTGTTGTATTTTAAGTGAAATTGTTGGTTTGACTAATTCACTCCTAATTTCCTAAATTGAAATAAGACACAAAATGCTGTTTTGTGTAGTCTTTGTATAAGGGTTGATTTATAATATTAAAATCAGGTCAGTAATTATTGATATTTTAGTCTCAGTTATATGAAAGAGTTATTTTTATTGTGGGGTTGTACATACAATAAATTGGTTAGTTATAATCTATTTTATTAAATAAACCATACACAGTTGAATATTATGATTTTTTTATATTTCAAACAAGTTATAAGGATCCCAAGCTCATTTAAATATTTAATATAAAACCTTTTGAAGTTCATGGGTTCAGAATGATTCTCAATTTGACATCCACCCATTTTTTGGCCAGATTTTACAAAGTCAAAATTCGGGAAATAAAATGTTGAGTGTAAGGTGGTTGGGAAAAACATTTTTGTAACAGTTTTCTCAGCATCTACTAATTGCAGGATCATGAAATTTGGAATAAAGCACCAGCATGGGGTCCCATTTTAAGGGAGTGGATCTCAGGTCGGTTTCTCACCTACTTCCTGTTTTAATGGAATCTGGCCATTTTTGACAGATTTTTAGAAAAATGTTCTAGTGAATGCATGGAAAGAATAGTATTTGCATGTTCCTAAACTGTGATGGTAATTCTATGGTATCCCTTTTTCACTTAACTGACATTTTAACAGCAATTGCTGTATGTTTGTGCCATTATACATGTTTTAGAATGATAATATAGGGAACTCCAAAGAAATTAACCAAGGTAGTATCATGTTTTTTGTAGAAGAGCTAATTATAAGCTAATGCTGTTTAAAGCTTAGTATATGCTGCAAAAAGCAAGATATTTTTTTATAGTCTTTACAAGTTTTTTGCTATTCAAATTTTTGTGGAAAGCAATCTTCATAGTTCATATTCTGTCTTTTTGGTTTTAACATCCCATAAATGTTTTTTTTCTGCTATTATTGAAAAGGCTTGAATTATGATGGTATTATTTGACTGCTCTCAAGAGAGAAAAGGGAGTGGTTTAGCAGCAAATCTGTTAACAGGGTTAGATTTTGTTGTTTTTTTCAATGAAAAAATCATAGTGTAACATTGTAAAACTTGTGTAAACTTATTCAGATGCAGAATTACCTTTTATACATGTATTTAAAGAACTGCAAAATACAAGTTTAATTAATAAATACATGTTGTAATAATTCTTTTATTTTATTTGTTTAAAAGCTTTCAAATTGAAGTGTAAGTTTAAATTGGAGATTTGTAGTTCATTTTACATATCAAGTATTAAGGTTTTGGAAATTTTTTGGTGGGAGTATGTTGTCCTGTAAAAATATATTTTTTTACTTGTACATTTTGATATGCCAACTTTCCCTTCATGTAAAAAGATAAGTGTAAACCATTTGTGTTTATGTTTAAGTTGGTATTTCCAGGATTGTAAATAATAATGGAGCCAAGTAGAAAAAGAAGAAGGATGATATAATTACAAATTTTAAAGAATACTTCAAAACTTCTAATAATTTTCCTTTATGAGCTTTTTTTACAATAAAAATTTTGGTTAAGTTTTATTTACTACCATATAAGATCCCTTTCGTTGGATGGAGTAGATTTTTATGTCTTTGTGATGTAGTGATGACATGACCGGAGGGGGGCATTAAGCTGTTGGTCAGTCAGTACAAATTTCTGTGAAGCTTTTTTTTAGAAACAGTGCTTGAGAATATTTTTTCAGACCTGTCTTACATCTACTTCCTGTTTGAGGCCCTACACAGGGGCATCTTTGTCCCCTGGAAACATTCCTTCTCTAATTTACATTTTCATTTTTTTAATTCTTTTGCATGTTCCAGATATTTTCTAACATAGTACAAATGTATAATGATTGCTTTTTGCAAGTTTGTTTTAAAACCCTCTTGCTTTTTGTACTTAAGCATGTTTTTATATCTCTCTACAGATGAGTGAAACTGCCATTTGAATTATGGGTAATCTTTTCCTAACCTTAGATTGATTGCAGTTTTTGTTTTTATTTTGAGAATATTATTATTTTTAGTTCTTCAAGGGACTTACTGCATGTTGTTTATTTATATTGATGCTATTAGATACATTATAGAAACAATCTACTGTGGATCCATTTATTTTCTTGGGTATCAAATTTTGTGGTTAGATGAAAAAGGACCATTTCGTGGATTCTAAAATTGAACCAAAATTCATGGTTCTAAAAACTGTAGCATACAAATCAATGTTAAATTACCTTTTTGAGGGGTATTAAGTGCAGTTCTCTGTAAGAATCAGGCAAAATTTGAAAATTTTGAATCATGATTTAAAAAACACACGGTTTTGACAATAAATTGTCATTCAAAATAGCCTTCTAATGAAGAAACAAACATTAGTTGTTGTCTCAAGTGTCAGAGGATGGAGAAAAATTTCTGTTAAAATGATAGGAATTTAGTGTGATTTGACTGAGTTATCTCCCTGAGATTCAAATTTTATATGCATTTCAACCAAAATATATCTCAAATTACTGACTTTTAAGAAAAAGTGCCAATGCATTTTTTGTTACTTTTTAAGCATTTTGAACAGAATTTCAAGTCAAACTCGTGTGTTTTTTTTAATCATGATTCACCCGTTGCCTGATTCTTACAGAGAATGGCACTTTAAAAATTTTGTGGGTCAAGGCTATCCACAAAAACCATGAAAATTGGTACCAAATGAATGATAATGAATCCACAGTACTTATTAAAAGATAGCAGTATTATTATTTAAATGTTACTTAGTTTTGATTTTTTTTATATGCTCTTTGATAGGACTGTTCACGTGGATTTTTTAAACTGCTCTCACCTTTTTATGCCTGAATGATGACTTGTCAGAGGGGTGGAGGGGAGCGTTAAGGCTCCTCACAAAACTTTTCAAACTTTTCTTGGAAAATGTATAAGATAATGATTTGAAATTTGGTTAGGTGGTTTCGTATGTCAAAAATTAAGTTCTTAGCCATTTTAGATCTGTCAAGACCAATGCATCCTGTTTGAGTGAGAAGGGCCAATGATGAAAAGATCACAATTTTCTACTTATTAATTTTTTTGGGATCAAATTATAATTCTAGTATTCATTTGAATTTAATTACAAATCTTGATCCAAAGTAAAAAAATAGTGTTTTTCCCTCAAAAATATTTATGAGCATATCTTTAAAAGTACATAATTTTTTTATATCAATTACATGCAATCGATCTATGGTTTTATCGTTGTAACCTTACATATTATGCTATATATGTACATCCTTAATATTTGACATCATCATCATGTCATTAGCTCATGTACATGTTGTCGTCTGCTGTGTAAAAATGGATGTTGTAAAATAGCAGATATGTGTAGTGTTTTGAAATGTGCTGGTTTTTCCCAGTTATGTCTATCACATTTAAAAAGGTCAAAAAATTCGATGGAATTGAGATTCTCTAATTTTCATCTGATTTAACTACTTCCCAGGCCGTTGTGAAAAAATTTTTCTTCTCTCTAGAGAATTTGAAGTTCTCATAAATTGATTGGCCAATTTTACAATAGCCGTGGTCATTGCGACCGAAAACTGCAAGCAAAACTTTTGCCGATAAATATAATACCTTTAGACAGTCACAATATATTTTAGTTTACTTTCGATATTTTCTGACACAATTGTTATTATTATATCATTATAAATTATGTTTATGAATGTCATAAAAACTCAAATGTTTAGATTACTTTTATTAATTTTGAACTCTTGGTAAAGCGTAATAATATACTGACCAAATCAAAGGTTAGGAGAATTTAAACTTTAATCAAAATGAATCTGCTTTCTATTTGGTTTTCCAGAAAATAAGAGAAACAGCGTCTTACATCATTTCTTGTGGATTATCGGATATCTCAATCTCGATTGTTAAATGACAGAGTCTCGAGCTTAAAATTCTATCATTTAACTATCTTGATTGAGAAATCTGATAATCCACTTAAAACAATGTAAGAAGCTATATATTTCAGTGCAGTTGTGTAGTTTGAAAACATGTAGATTTGGAGCTAGCCTTTTGATAAGTCTCAATATGACTTTAGATTGAACATTTTCAGGGAAAATAGTTGTTATTTTATCTTTTTTCAAGTATCATATGTAACCCTTTCTCATATCTTTAGTCAAAGACAAATGAAACAAAATTTGAAATTCTGCCCATTTAGATTTTTGCTTAGTGATGGCTTTTTGGACACACTGAAGTTTTTATTGCTATTCAATGTTCACACGGAAACAATTTGTGAAACCTACTTTTCCATCATAGACTATTTAAACTTTAAAAAGTTGTTTAACTCTTGATAGGAAAGAGATGAAGCTCAACCTCGTAAAAGGAAATATATTTATGAATCAATGGTCTGAGGTATGAACAATCCAACCATTACCATGGCAGCCAGGGAAGCAAAAACAAAACGCTTAATTTATCAGCTTAATGTTAAATCTTAAAGAATAATATAATAAATTGTGTATTAATCATTACAAGATTTTATAATATAATTATATTTGAGATCAAAGGTACCAATGGTTTTGTATATATAAAGGGGAAACATTTTTGTTATTAAAGATTGCAATAATATAAAGATAAAAAAGTGATCACGCATATTTTCCCGAAACATTTTTTAAACGAAAGAAAATTTCTCATCAATTGATGACTTTTCTTGGCTGCTATTCCTATGCACCTGACAGATCAGTGATAACCATGATGAATTTCACCTCAAGATAACATGATTTATCCAATACATATCATGCTTTATTTGGAGCTTCAGATTGCATAAAACAATAGTAGACAAGACACAATAAAGGTCTCTTTATTGTAGAATTGTATTAAGAATACACAAACCCCAGGAACAGCTCATCACACTAAATTATAAAAAGCAGGTCTTATGGAAAAAGTGAACTATAATTATAAGGATATTAAGGTTTAATAAAGAACAGGTGGTTTTATAACTTTTTTCAATGCTTTAATATTTTATTTCATCTAAATTGAAAATGTGTTGTTTCACAAACAAATATATATACATTGTGTTTTTAAAGGAAATAAAGAATTTTCATTGAATAGGTTTAAGCTGATTGAGTACCCTTTACCCCAGGTACTTCATGTCACCAACCAATACATGTGTATATAAAGAGCTACAATAGATTACCTTCCCTCTTTATCATGTGTATCTCATTGCAGAAGCTATTTTGTCTTAAATTTTTCATTCATCAGATCCCATTTTTGCACAGTATATATATTACATATTAACTGTACCCTGGAAATATTTTCCTATCAATTTTAACTGATTAATCATTTTAATTTCAATTTTCTTATTTTATCAATAAAAACTAATTGCGTATGGTGTGTTGTGCTCACTCTTTCATGCATTTAATCTTCAAACATTATTTTGTTTCTGAAATTTTTAAATGTGTTTATTTTCACAAATTTCTCATTTTGAAAACCCTTATTTAAGGAATTTATATTGCTTACTTGTTATTTTGCAATACATTAATTATTGTTTTCCTTGTTCTGGAAACAAAATTGATTTTTGTTTTGCTTTTTTGATGTATGCTAATACATACATAGTTTAAAATACCACAAGAACAATAATAAAATATAGAAGCATTGCAGCAAATTACCACAACAGCTTTTAAACTTGTGGCCTCCATTTATTTAGATTTGCATGTTTTAAAACAATTTTTCCTTTTTTCCATTCACAGACACAGAGTCTGAGAAGGCCGCCGACTTCACAGGAAATGGCTGTTACCAAGGTGTTTCCAAGTAAAGAATGGGTATGACCTGCATGGCTTCCTGTTACCATAGCAACTAGAATCAAATGTATTAGATTTTTAGCATTGAGAAATTTGTGCAATTTTACTATTTGGATGTTATTTTCCTTAAAAACATATACTTATGATGCATTCCACTGACATTTTTGTTTATATTATACATATTTGTTATCAAATGTTGATGCAATATTTATAATAATTTTTTTTTACGTGTTTATTTAGGCCATAATAAAATGATTTCTTGAAAATAAGGGGGAATTGGTGAATTAAATCTTTTATATTTTATTCATTTTGATAAAAAAAAATTCTCCTATTTTAAAGGAAATTGACTAAAATTGAACATAATTTGCCATAAAATTAAAATAAAAATGTTTTGTGGCCACTAAAAAATCAGGGCAGGAGGGGATGAGAATTTAGGAATTTTTTTATATTGGCCTGATCACCACTAAGTTTGTGTAAAATTAACAATTGCCCGATTAATCTTATTATTTTATTATAAAATTGGAGTAGTATTTGACATTAGGCATTAATACATCGTTTTGTTGCTTCATTAAAAAAAAAACAGATCTGCCTTTCAATTGTGATCTCATTTAAGCTGTTCCCTTAATATAAACCCCTTGTCTTGATCATTGAATGTACTTAAACATAATTTTCAATTTTTACACTACCTTCCTTATTGGTTTAGAATATTAACCCCTACTCATTCTATATTCTATGTATAAAGAATGCTTTAAATTTCTATGTTTACTGGCTATACCTCTAGAGATGGCAGGACATTAAAGAATTTTCCATGTCAAGTCTCATGTTTATTACTTTATAATGTTTTTTGTGCAATATATTCAGAAATCCCACAACTTTATGTGCCATCTTAAACTGATTGATATCTTAAAAAAATAACGAATCCTGAAATGTTTACATTACAACAAATGTTAATATCCCGCTAGTGTGAAATCTATATTGTTATGTAATTAACCAGTCATAAAGTAGGAAACAAACAAACAATAAAACTTTTTGATATATGGAGCAATATTTGTGCTTAATCTTAAGACTATGAAATGATTTTGTCTTTTCAAATCCTTAAAAATTTATACTCACGATTAAGAATATTTTATGATTTTTTTTTTCATTTCTTATTGGAGGACAATATTTACTTTGAACAATCAGAGTTTTATGATCTGTCTTGAAATGTGGTTTACAGAGAAATTTAGGGTTGGATTCAGTATGATTTCAGCTTTCAAAAAATAGGCCTAGACCAAAAATGCATGTATTTGATGAAATGTTGCACAAGCATTTTGAATCAACTTATAACATAATAAACCCTTTATTCCTTGTGACACTTGTTTTACAGAAGAGATATATTTTCATTCTGTTTTATGCACATAGGCCTTGAAGGAGCAGATACTTTGTTGAACAAATGTTTTAGATTATAAAATATTAACTTGCCACTTTTATAACTGTTGATGTTTTTATTGTATAAAAGTAACATTTTGTTTGAACTTTTTTTGTTAATTTTGTTGCAAACACATCAGTTATCTGTATATAAATTAAAAAAAAAAACTATTACAGGTATTCAAACAACACAAATTTACATCAAACATCTGGGGCAGAACCAGAATTTTTGAAAAGGTGTGTAAAAGATGAATATTGTAAACATCATATTTTTGTTTCTAAAACAGACTATCATCTATTTCTATTGGGTTTTTTTTGGGTTTTTTTTTTACAAAGGATAGGCGTATGCCAGTTATGCCTTCCCTGGATCAGCCACTGAACATTGATACCTCCCCCCCTTTCTTGTTACATTCATCTCATATCATTAGATTTAGTGCTATGGTCATAATTTATTACTACATGTATATGTTATAAATGTTGATATACCTTTCTCAAAACCTGAATGTTTGGTATTCATCACTGAATAAAGGGTGTTTTATGTCACAATAGTTTTCATATTCATATACATTATGACAAAAAATGACTAAGACATACCTGTATGTAACTAGTAAAAGGAATTGATCTTTAGAAACCAAATTTAACAAGTGTACATGTTTACATGTTAATTAACCTGCATTTTTTTATTAACAAGCACTTTGTTATGTTTTTGATAAAAAAAAAATATTGTCAATATATGTTTGAAAAAAAGTAACTTTCTGCGTTTGTCTTTTACAAAGTGTAAAATTTGTAGTAAAATTTTTGAAGTGGTCACTAAATACTAAATAAATATGAACATTTTTTTTTTAAATGAACAAAAATTTATACATACATTGTTAATGTGTAGTTTAGCTTTATACCTCAAATGTATTACCAATAAACTTATTAACAGAGATGTTATTTGCATGTTTTTTTTAATTTTATTTTGGCATGTCTTGATTCCTACCCCACATCTAACAGTAACTACACAAACCTTCAAAAACTACACAATTAATAAATAGTCTTGTAAAATACAACTAATGGCATGTAAGACCCAGGAATGATGTTTGTTTGTTTGTTTTCTTTATTTTGTCCAATTTTTATCCATCCATGTGCAAAGAGTGTTGCAGAAAAAGAGTGTTGTTAATCTTGCTTTACAGGTGTAAGCCTCAATCACGTTTATTAGGAATTGATCTTTCATTTATGAAGATTGTTGTCCCTTTTTGCAGCACTGAGCATACCATATTTATTTCCCTGTCGCACTTTTGTAAGTGTTCTCAGACCTACACTTCTCAACAATTTTTCTTGAAACTTATACATTTAGTTTTTATATCCTCCTTGTATTACCCCCACTTGTAAGAGAGGGGCATATACATGTATTGCAATCACCTTGTTTGTCTGTCTGTCCGTCTGGTACAATATCTTAGCTTTTATTGAAGGGATTGATTTCAAATTTGGTAGACAGCTTAAAATGATGGGATGTACATTTCCTATACTTTCTAGGTCAGTCAGTGATTTACTTCCTTTTTCTGATCCAACTAAAGAGTATTTTTAGAGTCTAAAATGGAAAAATTTTCATAATAGATTTCTCGCCTTCTACTAAAGGGATAAATTTTATATTTGGTGCTCAGCTTAAGCATAATGATATGTATCATGCCTCCCCTTCACAGACTAGTCAGTTATCTACTTCCTGTTTTCTGAATGATGGAGTGGGGGTACACTTAGCACGACTTAGTGATCATTAGTCTATATTACTTCCATGGTGCATAAAACAAATTTTAGTAGGAGTTATGCCCCATTGACCATAAAAATCACATTCTCAATAGTTCCATGTTAACAAACATGCATCACAGATGCACATTTTTTTGTTCATTGGTTTAATTTTATTTAAAGTTACATTATTGGTACATTTTGGTAAGGGTGCAGCTACAGAGTAAGAATCACAACATTATATTGTCTTACTGTGTATTAAACATTTTGAAAACACCTATCAATCAGTCATTCTTGTTAAGAATAGCAGCAAAATTACTTGATGGCAATCTCGAAGTGTACTTATAAATCAATATTAGTGGTTACTTCGGAGAAGTGAAAATCACAATATTATTGATTCGAAAAGAAAAGAAAAGATACATGTAGGTTTATCCAAAAACAGTACTCTATTGCAATTCTGTGGTCTAAAAGAAGTTTGCAGAAAATATTGTTGATTACACATGATCAGATTAATCCATTGCATAAACCGTATCTGAGTTGTCCTTGGGAAAAGTTGTATGGCTATCCGAAAAAAATAGAAGAAAATGAGATGTGGAATAAGTGTACGCGACACAACCTACATTATAAACGTATATTTTAAATATCCACAATGGAAAACAGCCAGCAGCCTTCAATGTGACCAGCGGTCGCTGCTCGCTGTTTTTCAATTGGCCCCTGGATTGAAAATAAAATACATATGATTCAAGCCCAATCCCAAAGTGCATTGAAAGACCCTCTTCTTGACAAAAAAACAATTAACAAAAATTAACATAAGCTTTGATAAAGATTCCTGGCTTAGGACAGGCACATTAAAATGTGGCGGGGTTAAACTAGTTTTCTGGCGCCAACCTTCCCCCTAATGATAATCAATAACAAAGCACAAACTAACACACAGTAAAAATCAAATCGATAGAAGTTCAATTCAACAAGAGAGTATCTGAGACAAAAGGACAACAGGTAATTAACGGGACGTAAAGATACTCTCTTGAGAACACTCGAAGTTACTGACAGCTAGCTAAGAAGCAAATCTACAGGAGATTGAAATTATTAATAGTAATACATGTACTAGTGACCTATTTTAATACATGTATTGTTTTACAAACTTAATCTTTTATGAACTGTATTCTTAAAAGCTCTAATGAGCATACTTATTCTAATCAATTGTGAATACCATAACATGTTCTGGACCTTTAATTATAGACCTGCTTCAAAAAGTGAAGGGTTCACTGTTTCACCTATGGTCATCAAAAGTTTTGTACCCATAGTTCCATTAATAAACATTTTATTGTGAAGCACAATTTATTTAAACAGACTGGATACAAGTCCATTATTCTAGAAATGTTTATATATTACCAAGAAGAAATTTAGGGTTCATCCAATCAGTTGAACAAAATAGAAAAATGCAAGTGAGGATTTGCTCTGATTCACTTATTACCCCCAGCCAACTTAGTTTGTGGCTTATAGTTGGAGGCATATAATATTCAGGCCCGTTTCACCGTCTGTACATCTGTCCGTCCCAAATGTTGATAGATGGGGCATTATGTCTTTTTGACAGATTATTGTTCGACATGTGTGTCCCTTGACATACCTTTCATTTTATTTTAACCAAGAATCATTGCTTTGATCTTTGTGAAACTTCATACTCTAACCACAAAATGAACCACCAAATGAGATTTGAAAGGTTGGGCTGATCGTACATGTATTCTTACTGGCTCATCACATGTTAATTTGTAGTTGCATTTCAGAAATTTGTTTTTAGCTATTTTTACAGGAACTCTCGCTCCAATTTTCATGAAACTTTGTACACCAATACAATCAAACTGTCTTCAGTCAACATTTACCTAGTAGTGGAGAAAGAAGATGGCTGTGACTTCATCTTTAGTTTTTAAGTTGGATCCATTTGTTTGGTTTACTAAATGCAATGGTATACAGGGTACTTCATTTAAACTTCCGCAAACAACACTAATTAATCTATCCAAGAATTACGTGAACATAAATACAGACAAATAAATAAGACTCTATAAAAAAACAATTAAAAAGTAAGACTTGTTCTTGAATTAGAGCAGTTGCTTGAATTAGAGCAGTTGCTGAATTTTTCAATTCAAAAAGTAATATTTTATTTTAAAACTCTTGCAACAGAACTATAGAAGTTTCTTATATTGTCACCTTTGGCAATGCAACAGAGGGAGATAGTAATGATCTGGGTCTGTCAGTCTGTCATACTTTTGTAGATGCTAGTATGAAACAGCTGAATGGATGTTGCTGAATTCTAGTAGGATCATTCATCACCATATCCAGTAGATAAAATTTCAACATTATTTTGGTTCAAAAATATTTATGGGAATTATGGGATTTATCAACTTGGTGCATTTAGTAAAAAATAATGAGATGTGGAATAAGTGTACACAACACAGCCCACAATCAAGCGGCAATTCAGAAAAACCACAATGGACAACTGACAGCATCCTTCAACGAGGCCATTTGGCGCTGCTCGTGGTTCTGCAATTGTCCCATGGTCTAAATAAAATGCATATAATTCAAATCCAATCCTGAAATCATCACAGATAGACCCCCTTCTTAAACAAGGAACAGAAAACATCAAAAAGACAAGTACAAACGAAAGCTTTGTCAAAGATTCCTGGCTTAGGACAGGCACATATAATATATGGCAGGGTTAAACTAGTTTTTTGGGCCCAACCTTCCCCCTATCAACTCCTCTGAAACAGCTAAACCTAATTTGTCCTAATTTTGTAGGATTGTTTGGGACAATATTTGTTTGATCATATTGCAACACCATTATAATGCAACTTATTTTATAGGAGTTATGGGGCCTTATTGGCTCTGTGCAATATAGGACATAAGAACACTGTTGGACCAAACTCCTCTGAAACTATTTTTTTTTTATTTTGTTTAAATTTTGTTTTGTTGTTTTGTCACCATATGAATATGATTGTATGGAAACAGAGTTTTGACAAATTTTATATGAGTTATGGGACTTTATAAACTTTATAGGCTTTTCTAATTAATTTCATAAAATATATACAACCTTGACTCTAATTGTAGACTGAATTACCTGTATACTTTTATCAAAAACCTTAACTTACTTGAAGTTAATGAAAGACACCTGTATTATTTATTTTTCCAGAAGCCTGATCCTCCACAGAGAAGTCAAAGTCAAAATGATGAAGAAAGTCAACAAAAGAAAAGAAGCTGGTTACTATGGTAACCAAATATTACAAAAATCCAATCTCTCTAAACTGGTACATTAATTTGAATAACATACTTTAAAACATTATACAAGTGACAGATTGTACTATTTCCATGTCAATCAGCATAATTAAGAGAGTGACGTCAAAATGTTATTAAATTATTAACTTTATGATAGGGCAAATAGTAGTTTGTAGTCTAGATATGCTTCAAAACATTGCATTTTTATCAACATTTAATTTACAAAGAACATTATGGGCATATTCATTATCAATGTCAGCTATTTTTTTTTAGATATGTTTATATTTTTTCAAAGGTATAATTCCAGAATATTCATTTGCTTGTCAATTTAATAACATCCAATTTAATCTAATGGGGAGCAAGAGGTAAACCTTGTCATGATGTTTTTAAGAATTTTTTGTCTTTTTCCATTGAAGGTTTATGGATACCTTTACTTTACATGGCTTGATTATAGATTGATTATTCAGTTTGTGTTCAGCAAAGACTGCATATAGAATTCAAAAATAAACTGTAGCAGGACCTAGATAAATAATTTCTTATTAATTTTTGATAATATTTTCATGGTTAATTTTTTAAGTTACACTTTTTTTTAGCAGAATAAATTGTAGGTTAATATCACTAACGCCCTTGCATGTGGCCTCAAATCTCATGCTACGTTTAATTATAATTTTTTAAACTAAATGTGTACACCAACATGTCAGAAGTACAATAGGGATATTTTTTCCTTATTCTAAGTAAATTTTGAACAAAAATTTTGTACTTGAAAAAAACTGTGCTATCTTCAACTAAACTAGAGGCTCCCAGGAGCCTGAATCGCTCACCTGATCTCTTGTGCCAAAGTTTGAATCAATTTTACAAACTTTCAAGTATACAAAGTTGCAAAACAATCCTTTCAGTAGTTTCAGAGAAGATTTTTGGAAATCAGCTTAAATTAATAGAAAAAAAGGAAATGTGTCAAGATGACACTGATGCCCCGCTGGCAAATAAAATAAAACTGTTATTTTTACCAAATTTGCTAAGTCCAAGGGCCCTAATTTGGGTCAAAATCAGTGGACCGGAATGAAACTCGAACTTGACCTGTAACTCATCATGGTAGACTCACATACCAAAAATCTTTTGAATATATGCAAGGATGTGGAAAACTAGAGGCTCCCAGGAGCCTGAATCGCTCACCTGATCTCTTAGGCCAAAGTTTGAATAAATTTCACAAACTTTCAAGTATACAAAGTTGCAAAACAATCCTTTCAGTGGTTTCAGAGAAGATTTTTGGAAATCAGTTTAAATTAATAGAAAAAACAGTTAAAGGGCAATAACTACTGTAAGGATCTTTTGATGCTGAACAAGAAAATTTGCTTCCGATTTTCTTTATCTCTTTTACTTTTTGAGTTATAAGCCAAAAACAATGGTTTGATCCCCCTGTTCTATTTTTAGCAAAGGCCACCATGTTGGTTGGTCGACATGTTTATAATTCACAAACTTGGTAAAGGACATCCTAATGATCATGTATACCAAGTATCAATGCAATCCCTTCAGTGGTTTTAGAGAAGAAGATTTTTGAAAATCAGTGTAAATTAATGGAAAAAAAACAGTTAAAGGGGAATAACTCTTAAACGGCTGATCTGACAATTTAGACCCTGGTATCATTTTGGTAGATCTCAATGAGCTAAACAATTCTGCAATGCTAACTTTTCCTCTAGCTCTAACGGTTTTCAAGATATTGTCCAAAAACTGCAAAAATGGTCAAATTTGATGATTAAAGGGCAATAACTCCTATAGGGAGTCGTTTCACAACTTCGACTCAATGGAGAGATTCGTAGAGCTTTTGATGCTGAACAAGGAAAGTTGCTTCGGATTTTCTCTATCTCTTATACTTTTTGAGTTATAAGCCAAAAACAATGGTCTGACCCCCCTGTTCTATTTTTAGCAACGGCGGCCATGTTGGTTGGTCGACATGTATATAATTCACAAACTTGGTAGAGGACATCCTAAAGATCATGTATACCAAGTATCAATGCAATCCCTTCAGTGGTTTCAGAGAAGAAGATCTTTGAAGTAAAGTTAACAGACGGACGGACAACGGACGACGGACGCTTAACGAAGACAATAGCTCACATGACCCTTCGGGTCAGGTGAGCTAAAAAGTGCGGAAAACTTTTTTTTTACAAAATTTGCTAAGTTCAAGGGCCGTAATTTAGGTCAAAATCAGTGGACCGGAACGAAACTCGAACTTGACCTGTAACTCATCATGGTAGACTCACATACCAAAAATCTTTTGAATATATGCAAGGATGTGGAAAAAAAGAGCGGAAAACTTATTTTTACAAAATTTGCTAAGTTCAAGGGCCGTAATTTAGGTCAAAATCAGTGGACCGGAACGAAACTCGAACTTGACCTGTAACTCATCATGGTAGACTCACATACCAAAAATCTTTTGAATATATGCAAGGATGTCGAAAAAAAGTGCGGAAAACTAAAGTGTGACAGACGGACGGACGGAAGGACGGACGGACGAACGGACCGAAAAAAACTATATGCCCCCAACAAAGTTGGCGGGGCATAAAAACAGTTAAAGGGCAATAACTCCTTTAGATACCTTTTGATGCTGAACAAGAAAAGTTGCTTCGGATTTTCTCTATCACTTATACTTTTCGAGTTATAAGCCAAAAACAATGGTCTGACCTCCCTGTTCTATTTTTAGCAACGGCGGCCATGTTGGTTGGTTGACGTGTATATAATTCACAAACTTGGTAGAGGACATCCTAAAGATCAAGTATACCAAGTATCAATGCAATCCCTTCAGTGGTTTCAGAGAAGAAGATTTTTGAAAATCTGTGTAAATCAATGGAAAAAACAGTTAAAGGGGAATAACTCTTAAACGGCTGATCTGACAATTTTGACCCTGAAATCATTTTTGTAGATCTCAATGAGCTCAACAATTCTGCAATGCTAACTTTTCCTCTAGCTCTAACGGTTTTCAAGATATAGTCCAAAAACTGCAAAAATGGTCAATTTTGATGGTTAAAGGGCAATAACTCCTATAAGAAGTCGTTTCACAACTTCGACTCAATGGAGAGAATTGTAGAGCATTTGATGCTGAACAAGGAGGGTTGCTTCGGATTTTCTCTATCTCTTATACTTTTCGAGTTATAAGCCAAAAACAATGGTCTGACCCCCCTGTTCTATTTTTAGCAACGGCGGCCATGTTGGTTTGTCGACATGTATATAATTCACAAACTTGGTAGAGGACATCCTAAAGATCAAGTATACCAAGTTTCAATGCAATCCCTTCAGTGGTTTCAGAGAAGAAGATCTTTGAAGAAAAGTTAACGGATGACGGACGGACGACGGACGGACGACGGACGGACGCCTAACGATGACAATAGCTCACATGACCCTTCGGGTCAGGTGAGCTAAAAAATGTACAAAAATGTATCTGCGGTATATTATAAGGTGATATTTAACTACTATAAGCTATTTGTCCTTAAAATTTGTCATATTAACTTTACATATACTTAGATTTTCTTCAAAAAAGTTCAAAATTCCTCAGTCTGTCTTAATGAACCTTCATTGCAACAAAGGGAAATAATTTGCCTATATTTTCATTGAAAATCAAAGTGAATCACTCTGACTGTCCCTATTTCTTGTAATCACAATATCTCCCGAACAGAATAATGGATTATGTGTATATTATAAAAATTCACATGAAAAATATTACATCAAATTGAGATGTGGATGAAGAGATTTCATTGTTAATGAATATTATTCAGGGGAGATAATTTGATTTAATTTTTTTTTCTAATATAGAGTCCATAACTAAGAAAGGGGTACACTCAGTTAATTTGGTAACAGTTTTATAGTTTTCTAACTAGTTTTCATAAAATAAATATAAAAGTCAGTAAGAATGTTTATCATATATTTTTTGATTTACATTCATTTTGAAGACCCCAGTTCACAATATAATTAAATGTCAAGTTTCTAGATGAGCCTTGGACATTTTTGCAGTCTTAACAAGGAGATACTTGAAACTGTACCAGTACTATTCAACACTTAAAAGTACATGTACTGTAAAGTCGTATATGCTTTATTTAATCAAAAGTGCTAGCATCAATCTTATTCCAATGTAATTACTTGTAAATACATTTTATTTATTTTTCTATGCCTTTTTATAGATGAATATTTTTATTTTTACATTGCAAAATATATTTATTTACTATATGTGTGTGCTAGACTTTGATTGTTTACATAGGTTATTCGTGTCTGGCTTTTTATTATTCATAAAATTTCAAAACCGGTTTTGATAATAAATTAGTGATAAATGTTATTTTTGCTTTAAATTTACAGAACTGCAATCCCTATAAAACAAACAATATGTTAAATACTGCCAAAGAATAGCATTGGGAACAATATGAATGTCAAAAAATGTTTAAAAACATTTCCATCAATATTTTTGAATAAGTATTAGCTCTAAGTTACAATGTTACATTTAAGGAAATATCTTTTTACAGTCATTTTGTTTTAATTATCATAATAATCTATTCTTGTTTACATTACCAAATTTCACAATACATAAAATATTTGTTGTTTATTTGTTTATGTGCTTGCTTAGTGTGAGTTTGATCAGTGTTCTTAAATAAATTATTCTATATTTAGACGTTTTTTATCTGTCCTAATGAAAACTACTTGCAATTCATGTTCCAAGGAAGAAATATGTGTCTTGCAGACAAAAATGTCCTAATTGCCATATATCTGTTGGATTTCTAATAGATGTCTAAACAGTTGAAAAGATATGCAATTGACTAAAAATGTAATTTTATAAAGATTTAAATCATATTATTTGAAAAAGAAATAAAGCATGGCTTCAGGTCCTGGCTTCACAAAACTTGTGACCATGAGCTTTCAGTTGATCTCATAATCAGTAGGATTTTGACTAAACTCAGAAGCATTAATGGGTAGAAGTTTTCTGAAATTATATCAAGGGGTTCAGAAGTTACACTTCAGAAACTAAGACACAGAGGTAAACCTGAGTTCGACAGATTTACACAAGTAGTAAATAATCTGAACAGAGTTGAAAAGTCACAAAAAAGAAAATACCGGTACTTCTTTTAAAATACCAATTAATAAAAGATCTGAATAAGGTGCATACATCCATAAAACTTCGGTTGGAACAGTCCAATGTTCTTACATAGACAAAAATAATTAGGTATATCTTTAATAGAAGAAATACATGAAAATACATAAAATTGGAACAAACAAATTATCACAAAAATCATTCTGATGTAACATCAAAAACATAAATCCTTCTTTGGTAAAAAAAGTGTTGAAAAGGGAGTATTTTAAGTATACATTCAATACATGGAATGTTAGGCTAGAAGAAAAATCTGTTCATTGATTTAACTTCTAGGTAAACACAATATTTTCTAACAAATAATACAACCTTATTTAATAATGAGCTGCTTCAATTTTTTTAAGAAGAAGGCACATGGTTTGGACAACAAAGACAAAGATTTGTTTTGAGAGGCCTTGCAAATACTGGCATAGAAATGAGAAAAAAAAACAATAACAAAAAATTGACAAGTATACAAATACCAAAAAAAAATTCAAGTTTACAATTACATTTCTTTTAAGACAGGAAGAGCATACACAGAATAAAATATCACAGTAAAATTGATTGTCTAAATACTGGTTCACAATTATATTGGATATAAATATAAAATATGAATTAAAGCAATTGAGACCTGAAGACAAATTAATTGGTGGGGAAATAAAACAAAATATTACAAAAGTTCTATTGCAAGAAGGCATATAATTGCTATGGAAAGTAAGTTTATACTATAAACAATAGTATCACTTGTCCTGAGATGTTGGAAGACAATTTTTATCTAAGATCTTTAATTGCAACTTGGGCGGCTTGTCGACCAGGGACACCCATTACTCCACCACCTAAAATATATAGATACATGGTTAGGTAATATACATGTATGCAAACCATCTAAAGGGAATGGATTCTTTTCAACATACTTGTAGTTGTTTTGTTCATTGTTTTGTAAATCAGGAAGATATAGCCAAAACTATTTGAAACAAAGTGAGTGTGAGTTTGAAGGATAAACCGATAAACAGTTGCAAAAATAATAAATAT
The DNA here is from genome assembly GCA_963971305.1 of Arcuatula senhousia. Taxonomy (NCBI): domain Eukaryota; kingdom Metazoa; phylum Mollusca; class Bivalvia; order Mytilida; family Mytilidae; genus Arcuatula; species Arcuatula senhousia. Next base: position 50,922,781 of record OZ020305.1, read on the forward strand.
GTCCTTCATATGTATATCCTTTAATGTACGAAGCAATGCAGCTTTTTTCGCAAGAATGACATTTTAAAAATTGATTTGCATAACACCTTTCCATGGTTGTTGCAAGCTCTTTAAAAAGAGTTGACAAGGAGGTATTTTTTTCAAATGTATAAGTTTCAGTAACAACTGTGTATGAAATAAAATTAAGTCTTACTGGATTAGGTACTGGTGAAAATAAATCAATAAAAGCGCTATACCTTTGATTTGTTTAATTTCAATGCATATAGTGTGATTTTGTGTCAAGCATACTCCATACATGTACTCCATATTCTTTATGAAAATGAATATCACACATCCGAATTTCTACTGTTTACTACGGGTGTTGCCCAATTAATGTATTCATTTTAAACTTTGAATTTTTTTTAATTAGTGAAAAAAGGAAAGAATAATTTACCTGGGTGAGCCCCAGATCCACACAAATACAGGCCTTTGATTGGGCATCTATAATTGCTCATCTTTGTGATTGGTCGAGATGTATACAGCTGATCCAATGACATTGCTCCATGGAATATATTCTGAAAAAAAGGAAAAATCTGGTCCAAGATTTCAAGCACACTTATTCAAGGTTCCTTTCAGAAAAGACAGTACCTATAACAGCCATAATATCAATTTTGCTTTAACCAAAGTTCAAGTTTGTACAGTATCACTGGAATAACAATAAGCTAAATCGGTAGAATTCTATTTTTTGTTATTTTTTTCTTATCAAATATTTTTCTGTAAAGTGATAACAGCACATCAGCATGGTGTCTGCTCTGTAAAACAACAGAATATTTAAAACAAGGGAATGTCTCCCATACCAAAAAATCTTTTGAATATATGCAAGGATGTTGAAAAAAAGTGCTGAAAACTGTTATTTTTACAAAATTTGCTAAGTTCAAGGGCTGTAATTAAGGTCAAAATCAGTGGACCAGAACAAAACTCAAACTCGACCTGTAACTCATCATGGTAGACTCACATACCAAATCTTTGGAATATATGCAAGGATGTCAAAAAAAAGTGCAGGAAACTAAAGTGTGACAGATGGACGGTCAGAAGGATGAACGGACCAAAAAACTATATGCTCCCAAACTTTGTTAGCGGGGCATAAAAAAAAACATATGTGTATGACTTTATACATTAATAAATCCATTTGAAATTTTCTTATATTTGTACTATCAAAATTGAAATAGATGTATGATAGTTACCCCTCCTGTAAGGCCAAATGTTTTCTCTAGATCTGGTGGTGTCAGTATATCTCTCCCTACAACACTCTCCTTGAAACCAGGGGCATATGACTCAATGATGTCAAAAACTACAAATAAAAGATGAAAGGTAGATTTCTTTAATTTTACCTATAAATGAAAAATGGCCTCAAAGTTTCACTTTTCTTGTCATCTATAATAATTTACATTTTTTTAGTTGGTGTGACCTTACCTTCTTCCCTTCTGACCTTGATATCAAAGACTATGAGCTTTGGTTTCTCAAATTTTAAATGTGAGTTAAAGTTTACAAAGACATGATGTTTATAAGGACTCGTGTACCTTAACCTTTGGCCTATTGACACCAATATTTAAAGTAGTCTGTCCTACTATACTAGCTTTTTCAATAGTTGTGAGTTTCATGAAATTCTATTCAGATGTTCTAAGTCACCGAAACCTATTTAGAACAGACGAAAAACCCTCTTTTGAATTCAACATAAAGACAAAATCCGTTACACATAAGCTTTAACAATTATGATGAAAAAATAATAAAGAAGATCAATATACATGTACTTGACTCCAACTGATATTTTTGCCTAACCTGTATCAGCATACTGGTTTCTGGTTTCATCATCCCACTGTCCATCCTTCAGTGTATATGGTGTGTACTGGGTGAACAGTAAACAGACATGAGAGCCAGGTGGGGCCAATGTAGGGTCTAAACTACTGGGTATAACCATCTCTATCATGGGACTGGAAAAAAAAAGAAAGTACATAGACATGTGACCTTAGTACGACCGTGAAAATATTGATCATCAGACTGTCAAAGAAAGGAGTAGAGCCACGAAGGCCTCAAAATGGCCCAAAAATTCAACTTTGTTATATCTGCTTGTAGTTGTTGCAATAATGTTCATTAGTCTTTATATTTATTGAATTGCAATATTTTTTCCTTCAATTATTTATCAATAAGGAGAGCAGTGAGGTAAAAAATAGACTTTTTTGTGAAAAATAACAATTTGTGACTGTTTTCCTTGATTTTCATGTAGAAATAGATGAATATGAAATGGGCCACACCTGTCGACCAAAATTATTTTGTGATAGAAATGTGTATTATGATATTATGAATAAATTATCAAAAATTTACGATGGTCGAGGAATGTGGCCAATACTAATTTTGACGAAATATGCAGAGAAAACAGTGAAAATGTGTAAAAAATGAGGAATTTTCAAATTTGTGGCCTTTTTAAAGTCTCAAGGCTAAACCTGTAGTTTAGATATTTTGCTAAATCTTACTGATATGAAAAGTTTGTTCATACCTAAACATATTTTAGTTAAATTTTTGACAAGTTATAGTAGTTGACAAAATAGTGAAAATACCGGGCCGATTTAGGGCCTTCGTGGCTCTACTCCTTTAGATGAATTGGTAATAAAGGTAACCAAAAAAAATAATGTACCAAAGTGACAAAAACAAACATTATTAATACTGCTGGAGTTCTGTTGTTGATTGATATTCAGTCACTTTTGTGTTTCCATGTTTTACATGTTGTCTGTTTTTGTCCTGTTCTTGTTGGTGTTTACTGGATTTGTCTCTGCCCTTTCGGACTTTTGAAATTCGGATGCCCCATTTTTAGCTCTGATTCTTACATGTTTACTTATAAATTTATTGAGCACATTTTAAACATGTTAAAAAAGATGCTAAACTGCATGCATATAAAGCTAGGTCTTAAGAATACCTTCTTGAAAATCTGCCTTGCTGTGCCTCTAGATAAGCATCATGTATAAGATCAGAGTGTTCACAATTCAGGTGTATTGTGGCTCTATGATGTGGCATTACTTCTCCTTTGCTGTGGTTTGGATCTGCTAAGAAGTTCGGAATCTCTTTAACTGCCACTGTAAAAAAAAAAATACTGATAAAAAGGGAGATTGTGACAATGGGACATGCCTCTAAAACAAAAAAAAAGCAAGAAATCGCCCGTTGGATTCGAAAATACCTTTTGACATAATGTTTGTCATATCAAACCACTCTATCAAATATCTTATTATTCCCATGCATAGATTCTGAGACAAGCTGGTCAGATTTAGTTTGTAAGGACAAACAGACATGAGTAATCTAAGTTGCACTGTTGCAGACTTACTGGTAAATGAATATCAAATAATAATTAAATTTCCAACATATAAGATAAGATACATATATGTATCTTATAGATCAAATAAAAATAGCATTGAAACTGAATATCATCTTGTACAATGTACTATTAATATTTCAACCTACCATTTATTTTTGTGACTGGTGATTCATAACTTATATTTTTCAGATCTGTTTCTACATCTTCAGGTAAAGTCCCCTGTCAGAAAAAGACAAAAATTAAAACATGAGAAAAAGAACTGTGAGAAATCTCCCTAAGAAAACAATCCTTTTGATATTGGAGAGCAATAATCTTCTTCTTTCTGATCTTAATGTTAAAGAGGAGATGCAGGTTAGATAAACAGACAGGCAGAGGGATTCATTTTTTACCCCTTAACAAGTTTTTGCAGTGAATTATAAACAAAACAAAATAACTACCAAGTGCTACACACATATAGGTAAAACTAGAAAAACTGTGAGCCACAGCTCACAAATAAATACCCCCACCCCCCAAAAAAATTAATCAGATAAAATTTAGAATAGGAGATGCACATCTACATTATGTCACAACGATTGTGTGTAGGTTTCATGAAAATCCATCAAGGGGTTTAGGAGGAGTTGCAGATAAGAGATGTCCATGTATTGCTATGGGAAACCCCAAAATCATTCTGATCAAACTTTCAAATAGTAGGTGCATATCTATATTATGTTACAAAGATTGTGTAAAAGTTTCATGACAATCCATCAAGGGGTTTAGGATGAGTTGTGGATAAGAGATGGGTACCCCCATGTAGTCAATGGCTAAGTCCATGTTTTGGTACATGTATAGGAAACCCCAAAAATCATTCTGATCAAACTTTAAAATAGTAGGTGCACATCTAAATTATGTCACAAAGATTGTGTGTAAGTTTCATGAAAATCCATCAAGGGGTTTAGGAGGAGTTGCGGATAAGAGATGGGTACCCCCATGTAGGCGAATGGCTAAGTCCATGTTTTGCTATGGGAAACTCCAAAAATCATTCTGATCAAATTTTAAAATAGTAGGTGCACATCTACATTATGTCACAAAGATTAAGTGTAAGTTTCATGAAAATCCACCAAGGGGTTTAGGAGGAGTTGCGGATAAGAGACGTGTACCCTGAAGTGTAAGGGAAGGACGGATGGAAGGACGGACGGACACCCCTATCACTATATACCCCCCACTTTTGAAGTGGGGGGTATAATGAAAAAAGTCATATTAGCTATAAAAATAGAACATTCTAGGTTAGCAGCAAGCAGCTCCAAAACCATGAGCAGCAACCACTGGTCACATTGAAGGCTGCTGGCTGTTTTAAATTAGTTTAACCCCACCACATATTATATGTGCCTGTCCTAAGCCAGGAATATTTGACAAAGCTTTTGTTTGTACTTGTCTTTTTGATGTTTTCTGTTCCTTGTTTAAGAAGGGGGTCTATCTGTGACCATTTCAGGACTGGATTTGAATTATATGCATTTTATCTAGACCATGGGCCAAGTGCAGATCCACGAGCAGTGCCTACTGGCCTTGTTGAAGGCTGCTGGCGGTTGTCCATTGTGGTTTTTCTGAATTGTCGCTTAATTATGGGCTGTGTAGCGTACACTTATTCCACATCTCATTATTTTCTATAACTTGTGCATTCTTATTTTGTTGCTGATTTCTGTTGGTTGTGTTGTATATGTTGTATACACTTACTCCACACCTCACCATCTTCTATTGTAACATTACCTGGTCTAAGAGGTCAATGTAAGTGATCTTGGGTGTGGCATTAGACAGGACTGCCCTAGCTTTAACCTCTGTTCCGTCTGACAGTACAACTCCTCTGGCTTCATTGTTCTCAACTATTATCTTTGATACAGGCTGTAAAATAAACAGTGTTATACTCTTATAAAAAATTAACCCATGACTTTGTGATCCAAACAATGCTGAACATACCGGTACAAGTTGCAAATAAAGAAAATAATAAATGAGTACCAAGCCCTAATCTTTACCATTTTTGTGCAGGTGAATTCTTTATCCAATGGCTAACTTCAAGGTTTTTAAAAATTAGCTACTTGGTAATTGTTAAAACTTATTTCTAGAAAAGTTTATTGCTTTTTGCAGTACACAATATACTATCTAACAGAGTGAAAATAATAAATAAATTTCTTCCCATTGTAACCAAACTTTAAAGTCCTTATCTTTATGTTTTTGTTTAGAGAAGTAAAATTACCTGAAACACTAACTTTGTCAGTAAATATAGAAGCTCCATGGTCTATAGCACAATTAGCAATGGCTCCTGACACTGATCCCATTCCTCCTTCAACATAACCCCATGCACCTTTCACACCTTCTAACTCTCCCATCACATGGTGCAATAACACATACCTGAACAAGAAACATTAATTTCTGTTATGATTTTCATAGGACATTACAATTAATGATTGTTAATATATCATATTAAAGATTGACAGAATAACCTAAAACATCCACAAATGTTTTCCCCACGTTAAAAACAGAAGTTAAAACCACACGTGTTTTTGCAGGAGTCATTGACCTAGTCTATTATGGTAGTGTTCATTTAGATCTTGAGTAGATAAGTATTTTTTGTTTAAAATTAGAAGGTAAATGCCATATAAAAATCTAGAACAAATCTTTTCAATAGGTTTTTTTTTACCTTTAAGTATACATAATAAAACATTTTAGTTTACTGTTTCTTTATTTGAAAATATTGTGTTTTTTTCCTTTTACTGTTGTTTCATTATTTCTTTATGCATGTGGTTTGTTCGAAAGGAAAATAATTATCAATCCACAGTATTTTTTTTATAAATTATCTCCCCTTCAAAAGTACATGAACGTACATGGACTATATTTTATTATTTAAAAATAAGATTCACTTATTTCAAATTATTTTAGCTTATATCAGTTTTAACCTTTTTTAAGTCCAAACACAATTCAATAATGATTTTCAAATATATATAGTAAATACCTTAACCCTTCATGACTTACGAATTTGGTTGCATAAGATGGGTGTTAGTTCTAAATAGGTTAATATTAAAAAGATACCCCCGCTCCCCCAAATCCCAAACTATGCCATGCATACAAGTTTAAATACACGGTAAACAGGAAGTAGTTGACCTAGGAACATAAAATCACTATACACCATATGGGACTATAGGATAAAGCTATATGCAAAATTTCAGACCTCTATCTTTTGTAATTGCTGAGAAAACTTTGGCCAAAATTTTGCATTCATGTTCACTATGTGCAAATATCAAAGTATTTGGTCAACAGAAAGTAGTTGACCTAGGAACATACAATTGCTATACACCATATGGGACTGTAGAATAAAACTATATGCAACATATCAAACCTCTATCTCTAGTAGTTGCTGAGAAAACTGTGACGAAAATTTTGTCTAAAAAGTTCAATGTAGATAGCCCTTCATTTTTGCAGGGTTTGGTTAAAACAGATTTCGTTAAAGTAATGGTTTTTACTTACCCACTACCAGGTGTTTTAGGGCTGATCATAGCACCAATGACAGAATCAGTGGCTAAAGTGGCTTTCAGTGGCTCTGATTCAAACCATTTATCTAAAATCTACAATAAGTATTAAAGATATATTGTGGACTTATGTCTTCACATAACATGAGAAAATTTTCATATCAGTTTAATTTTTTGGAAAATCAATCAAATTTTGAAATTGACTTCGTGTTCGAAACTTCTGATTTGAATATTGCACTCTTCATATTCTAGCTTATTTATCACTTTTTACAAAATGTTCTATAATATGTCTTATTTTAACAATATGTGCAGTTTGAATTTAACTATGTTTTTCTGTAATGTTAAGCAGTGAATCAATTGTGATCTTCTAAATATAATTAGGTGAAAATACAAGTTTCCTTGTCTAATAAAAGAGTAATATAGATCTATGTACTAGAAGTTATCCACCTTTGTAGTTGGTGCTGTCATTAACTCAGTAAACGACTCTGTGTACTCTCCTAGACCTCGTACTAAAATACAATGTAGAAAAATGCAGAAAAAGGTCACTAAGTAGTCTTGGAAATTAGTACTAAAATACAATGTAAGTCACTAAGAAGTCCAGGAGAAACAAAATGCAGAAAAAATTAAATGCTCATATCAAGTTATTGTATATTGGGAATCCTAGAATATTGTTGTCATTGAATCTTTTTAAATCAAGTTTTCAAATAGATGCTGCTTTGTTGTTTATATAAACTGTCTTTTAACAGGTGAATCATAACATTCATTCATGCAAAGGAGATTGAAAACTTAAGACACTGAGGGTTTCTCATCATGCATATTTAATGACTTGATTCTGAGATGGGGTGTCACTAAGGGATCATCAGTAAAAAAAACATATGGAAAACATACAGATATGAAAGTAACTCATACCTGCATTTACAGCAGACTTAATGGACGGAAGCTGAGACCAGGTGTCTCTGAGGGAAGCATCGGAGAGTACATGGGGAAGATAAACAGGATTAGAATCTAACATTGGTTCAATGGCATCAACAATCTTCTCAAGCATGTGTTCATATTTCACAAACATCTGACAAAAAAATTCTTTCATTAGCAACAGTTACAGTAAAGCAGGTTATCTTAGTGGATGTTATATTTGTATGGATTTTAAAAGAAAATGTATCATATTCATTACATTTTCCATTTTGATTGATCAAATCATAATTTTATATTTTTCACAATTTTTTAAATTATATATTTGAAGTCAAATGGAGATAAAGCTCAAGGATAATTTATTTTGATGAATTAACTTCAAATGCTAAAAGCAACAAAATTTGTACCTAGCAAAAATAACTCATTTTATTGACTTGTAGTTAGAATAGAAAAACTTTATAAAATTGTAACGCTTTTTATACTCTCGAATTCTGGATGAAGTCTCAGAAAACATGAACTTTCCTAATCCCCAACAACAAGGGTTTCAAACAGGGCTCAGTTGTCTCACTGCGTCATTTAATTTACAAGAAACTGTGTATTTTAACTTAGAGTTGTCAAGTAAAATATATGTAGCTTTTATGGAAAGTCGAAAAGCCTTGGACACAGTGTGGCGAAAAGGGTTATTAGTCAAATTAAATAGATTAGGTGTGAAAGGTAAATTGTGGCAATTGATAGATAACCTTCATGTTAATACATATAGAGCCATCATTGTAAATCAATGTCAGTCTGTGTTTTTTCATGTAAATGAAGGTGTTCGCCAACTTTACTTTATAGATATAACCTACATGAATACTTACTTGAATTTACTCAAAATGGACATTTCCCATCCAAGCAAGAATGGAAAAAGATAGTAACACAGAGCGTGTCTAACATACAATCTAACGAATGGTCTACCCGCATAAAAAATGATAGTGACTTTGTTAAATTTCGAGAAATACACGATACTGTGACATTGGCAAATTATTGGCAGAATTCTAGAACAGAAAATGAAATAAAGAGATCTTTTTTTATTACCAAACTTTTAACAGACGTCCCAAGTGTTAGCTCAAAAATGTTATGCAAAATCTGTGATCCACAATACGTAGACTTTTTCAATCATGTTTCCTGTGCCTGCTACGCAACTACAGCATTGAGACAAATATGGTGGGACTTTATAATCGAAAACTTTGATCTAGAACTTTTTGTCGAACTCGACTCGTACTCACCGGATGTTCTTTACAACATTCTACTTGGTAAAGTACCGAACACTTTACAAGACAACGATGATGATTCAATTGATTTTATGAAACTCTGTCACGCTCACGTTGTACAATGCGCTGCAGAATACAACCGACGAATTAGACTTATGAGTGATAGCATAAACCAGGATTGTGCTAATACAAGCAACCCTTGATTGCATTATTACATGAATAATTTCATTATTTGTAAATATCATATTCATTTTCTATCTTCTATGTAATTATATTTAACTATTTGCATTATATATATTGATATAATTGTTCATATATCTCATGTACTTGAGGAAATAAAAGTATGATTGATTGATAATATACATTATTTATGTACATGTCGTAAAAGAAAAAGTTTTCGCTGATATAAACTCAGCCAAATATCTGTTACACATGTATTTCAACCAGAAATATTAAAATTTCAAATCCATGATGGCAATCAAATAAAATGCTAAACAAGCTAGCTCAAAACAAAAGGAAATTGTCGTCAAGTGCCTAAATTAGAAAAGGATTAAAAGATATTTTTCCTTCAAACTTAATAATTAAAAGAAGGGAAATAATTGAATTGATTATTTAGATTAACAAAGTAAACATAATTCATTCCCGGCCAATATCTCTCTTTTAAAGTATCTTGTAACACACCTCTGCATCTTTGGTAGAGAATTGAGCAATCTGTCGTGTTGTTTCAGTAGAATCTCTTCCCATAGTTAATGATCTAGCTTTACCATCTAGTCCTCCAGGTTTGATGAGAGGGGTGTAGGAATTTGGATCTCTCAAATAAACTTTCAAACCATATTTCTATCAAAATTACAATAAAATATCAAAATTACAATAAAAATATTATTTTTAAAATGCATGCAAAGTCTAGACTTAACTTGTTTTAATCAATGTACAAGTCAGTTCTAAAAAAATTTCAAAACAAAACCATATAATACAACGATAATATTACTGTATATTTCTAATTGATGATCATACATGTAATAACAAAATGTAACAGTTTATTTGCTTCTTTATACGAAAACTATTTTGACATTAAAACCCTTTTTTACTTTCATATTTCATGTTTTTCAAAGAATAAATCTCAGTTTGTTTTTCCTGCAAGAAAGATATCCTCCCAAATTCCCTTAAGGTTCTAAGTTCAAAGGGTCATAAAAAATGAAGATCCCAATTATCTGGTAATATGCAAAATTACATAAGTACATGTACTTGCTACATACAAAGTATCCTAGATTTTCGTTGAGACGCGGAGGGGAGACTTAATACTACCTTTAACTCCAGGTCAGAAATAATCTGAGGTCTCATCAAACTCAGGACATAGGAAGCTCTTGAAAACTTAAAACCTATAATGAAAGAATAAATCATGATCTTTATAACCCAATTTGTACATGTATTTTACTAAAATAAGAAAAATATGTAATTATTGTGGGATTTCTAAATCTGGCTAATGCTTTCATAATTGTCTGTAAAATTCAGCAAGATTAATTGTAAAGTATTTTAATTCATTAACTATTTTAAACATTTAGCTGAAATCACTAAGTAGAAGAACAAAACTTTGTAAAAGAAGTAATAGTTAAATTTTTCATCTATAACCAACTTTAACCTCTGAAAGTTAGCAGGCTTGGGGGAGATCGAAAAACAGACTGACTAATGAACCCAAACAATATATGTCTATCTACTTTCATACACAAGGCTATAACACAATGCATACTCTAAAAACCTCTTTAAACCAGTAAAACTCTAACACTTTGCAGATACAATTTCGAAATTCAAGATTGTACCTGGAACAATTTCTTCTGTGACAGCAGCACCTCCAATTACATGTCTTCTCTCTAAAACACACACATCAAATCCTGATTTCTGAAGGTAAGCTGCCTAAAATCAAAATTAAGACTGATTTCAAACTGATTTTTTTTTCACAATTGCTTGTGAAAACTAGTAACTGTTTTTACTAGTAATAGATTTTCGATATTACTTCAGATCGGTATTATAAAATTCCTCTATTTCATTTTTAAATTACAACATCCTTCACAATAGTTATAGTTAATGTTAACTTAATGTTACATTTCTAATATGCTTAAAGAATGTTTTAAATGAATCAACATTTTTTTTATAAATTGCACTAGCACAATTATTAGAAATCCACAAAAATATTAAATGTTTGACCAGAATAATTTGGAGTGTCATTTTATTTTTATTTACTTAAATTGTAAATCGTTTTTAAGAAAATTTCAAAATTTTAATGAGTTGATTATGTTCTCAATAAATATTTCATTTTTATAAACAAAACAAAAAGAAATCTTTACATAATAAAATTTCATATCCATAGAAATGTTGATCTGTAAAGCTAGATATTTATACTCACTGTGACTAGTCCATTGTGACCTAAAACAATATATATGACATTCTAACATTTCATATTTTTAGACAGCTGTAAGCAAATATTATTGTAAAATACAAAGCTTAAAATGTGATCATTACTTGATAAAAGCACAAGTACAAGTACAATAGTTCATGTACAAGTATTTTAATCTTTTAAGAGTCTACCATGTCAACTGACACTGTACCTACATGAACTACTGCAATGGTTTGAAAAAAAAAAATATATGATTATTTGAATTGTTTAAGATTTTAGTTCAGCTAGATTTGAATAGATCCATAGAATCAAACCACCTTTTGAAATGCCTTAATTCAATTACTGATTTTCATCTATGTATTAATTTCCTCATATATGAGCTTATATGGTTTTATTTTAAAACTCCTACTTTTTCATACATTGACATACAAGTTAAAAATAATTTTTTTGTGTGTGAAATATTATGACGCCAAATTCAGATTTAAGGTTTTCTAAAAGTTCTATTATACAAAAAGTTAAAAATCTAAGATAGATGATATAGTTAGCGGGACATAAAATGTAATGGTAATTCAATGCATTACTTAGCTAAAGCTGAGAAAATCATATCGAAGAGAATCAAATCATCCTATTAAATATATGAAATGGCTGAAAATAACAGTGTCGTGCTTGTGAAGATCTGGGATCCTCTTGATTAAACTTTGATGTTTCTACAGTATATTCAAATATAAAAGTATCTTTAGATAGCTGAATTTCTCGTACATTGTTTGATATAATTTTTGAAGCGTTTTATTTATTATTTTGTTTGTAATTTAATAAAATCTGAAGGATGGTGAAAAATAAAAAATCAAATACCACACGAACAGACTGATATTTGTCACAATAAACAAATTTCCTTATCGAGATGTTATCGGCCAGCAGGCGTCCTGTTAAAACAGGAAATTGACAAATTTCAAACTGTTAATTAGTTGACCTGAATTTATCAAATTGCCTTCAAATTTCACCTGAATATTCTCAAATCATTCTGCTATTTAACAGTACTATAAAAGATACAAATGTACTATAAGGTAAGATTTGATATGAAATGTATTAGATTTCCAAGAGGTCTATTTCTAAGTTTGAATTTAGGAAAAAATTCACGACTGACTTTAAAATGTTCCTTTGGAAAATGTGTGATAACAAGAGTTAACACTAAAGTATGTCTCGCCTGCCGGCACTATCAGAAACAATTATTCTTTCTTACTTTCACTGTATTTTGAATTTACATGGATTTTCAGTTCTGAGATCAAAACATGTTTATAAAACTAAAACATTGCTAATATATGCAATAAAAATAATCAAAGTCACTCAACCAGAAAATCAAGGTCAAGGTAAAAAAATGGAGACGCAACTGTGCTAAGTTACTCCTGGGGTATATGCATACCAAGTTTCATCAACCTAGGACTTATAGTTATTGAGATATTGAGGTGCTCGCAAAACTTTTCCATTGCTATTATAGTATTGAAAATTGTCGAAGTCACTCAACTGGAAAATCAAGGTCAAGGTCAAAAGATGGGGATGCAACTATGCTAAGCTACTACTGGGGCATATGCATACCAAGTTTTATCAACATAGGACCTATAGTTCTTGAGATATGGAGGTGCTCACAAAACTTTTCCATTGTTATTATATGTATTGAAAATTTTCAAAGTCACTCAACCAGAAAATCAAGGTCAAGGTCAAACAATGGGGATGCAACTGTGCTAGGCTACTACTGGGGCATATGCATACCAAGTTTCATTAACCTAGGACTTATAGTTCTTGAGATATGGAGGTGCTCGCAAAACTTTTCCATTAATTGCTATTATATGTATTGAAAATTGTCAAAGTCACTCAACCGGAAAATCAAGGTCAAGGTCAAAAGATGGGGATGCAACTCTACTGGGGCATATGTATACCAAGTTTCATCAACCCAGGACCAATAGTTCTTGAGATATGGAGGTGCTCATAAAACTTTTCCAAAAAGTTAACGCCGCCACCGCCTGTAAAGTAACACCTATGTCCTGCTCTGCTTCGCAGGCGAGACAAAAATGAAAAGAAAAATAGTCTAAACAAAGCAGCAAAACATACTCTTTCAAACGATGTATATATTTCATATGTACGATTCATTACGAAAAGTTTACTCGCTGGTAATGCAAGTGCCTATTTCAACAGGCCGAATCTGAATTTACAAATTAGCGCGGAGACACTGTTATTTTGGATTTATCATGGAGACCAATCTCTTTAATTATTGTCTCAGGCTAAAGAAATGGAAATTCATTTTTTCTCAGGTAAATAGTACAAAAAAGTCTGAAAACAACCTGCTCCAACAATCACTGCATCATACTCCGCTTTTAGAGACTTTTGATGCAATAATCTTGATAAAGGAGCTGCTCTTATAAATTTTTGAGAGAATTTTAAACTTTTAAACATTTTTTCTTAGTCTGTGTATGGCGCCATCTTTTAATCATGTGACTTTCTTAAATGTCAAATAATAAGGTTTATAAACTCTTATACTACTGACAAAAAAGTGCTCATATTTGTGTGTAGATCATGATAAATCATGGAAAATAAATGCATGCATCTAAATAACATTTTGCGGACCTAAAAGAAAGCACCCGACGTGACAGGTGCTTGCCCGGAAATTAATTGTACTTTTCCCGTATTTATTTTTCTACAAGATCTAATTCAAATCCGTTTTGAACTGGTTACCGTATTTTAAGTTTTTGTCTTTTCTCTACATTATAATCGAAAGGTACCAGATCATCAAAACAAATCGATCACATGATAATTTTCTGTCATCTGTAGACAAATACAGGAAAAACACAATGGTAGACAGAAAAACCTTACCAGTGGTTATTGTAACGGGGTTTTGGGCCTTTGTAGGCATTATATGTCCTATCCTAATTCAACTTTTCATGAGAAGATCTGCGAATAAAGGGTATGGATCCATAATTTACACAGATGTCAGACATACATGTATATTGTTACTAAATTACATGTATGATAAGGATGTTATTACCCACCTACGTTTACCTACGTTTGTTATGAACACAGAAGCTGCTGCTCCTCTGTAATCATCTCTAGATTCATCTCTTCTGTCATTATCATCTCTCTGGTCAACTTATGGATTCTTTTTTTTTATTCAGAAATAAGCTCTTGAGAGCTTATGTTTATTGTTATTTACAAATCTGAATTCAAATAAATCTTTCCTATCTTATCTTAATTCCAGATTCTGAATAATAAGGATCCAAATTCATTGGATTGACTTTCCAAAAGTTGTCTATACGGTTTTCAAATGTCTTGATCTTGTTACAGTTTATTACATTATTAAGGAGGCTTTTCCAAATACCCACTCCTTTGTTTGTAAAGAAGTGTTTTCAAATGTCTAATCTACAGAAGATTTTGCACGATTTGAACTGGTGGCCTCTTGTAATTGAATTGTCGTCAATGTTGAACAGTCTAGTAACTACAGTACACCAAGAGACATACCGTGACTAAACACCGTGATAGTGGTTCACCACTCTTAGAGACATGACAAATATCTTTTTTGTGGTAAAAGATTTTTAAAAAAATCTTTTTGGAAATTGTTCTGTATAACCATTCCCTCTAAATGTAAAAAGAATTTTCAAAAAATCTTTAACCACAAAAAAGATATTTGTTATGTCTCTAAGAGTGGTGTACCACTAACACGGTGTTCAGTCACGGTATGTCTCTTGGTGTACTGTACAAATGTACTTCCTCATTATACATGTACATGAAGATGTTCTTTAAGATTTTGAATGTTTCAATCGTATGGCTCACATTCTTGTTAACATTGCTAAAGCTAAGTGTTGGTAGTTTGAGTATTCTTAGTCTCTCCCCTTACAATTTTTCACTTAGAAGACTTCAAGAGGTAGCAATTCCTTTTTCAATATGAGAAATTTGTTGCCTTAAGGAAAACAGGGTTTGATCCCCAATGGTGATGTTTTGGATTGTTCTCTATGGTTATGCTTTGAAGTTCTATTGAAAAAATCTTTTTTGTCAAATTATTTTAACAGTAGCAGCTGCCAATTCTCTCCTCATTCATAGTAGTCTGCAAATGACTTATCCAGTTTCAACAAAAGAAGAAGCACCTACACAATTTTTCATACTAATCTGCAAGTGTACCATAATGGCCTACTTTGATTTGTAAAATTTGAGTACCCTGGTGTTACTGATTTTATGTTATTACATAGATGCATGTGAAATACCGATTTTTCCCTGTGAAATAAAATCTGGTAAATTCACAATGTGAAATATCAAAAATATTTTCACTCTTGCGTCCTTTCAGTCCAAACTCAATTATGACGTCGTGAATTGTATTGCGTTGTCGGCATGACTCCTGCAGTCTCAATTCATAAGCCATTCACATAAATTTATTCAAAACAATTAAATAGCGGCATTTTATTTATGTAATAAATACGATAATCAATTAGGTCTCATGAATAACCAAAATATGATCACTCGTGCAGGAACGCACTGAGATTTAACTTGTGCGTGGAAATCTGTGTGCATTCACCGACTCGTGATCATATTTTGGTTATTCACTCGACCCAATAATTATCCTATAAATAAATTCTATACAACATATGTTGTCTTGCACAATTGATTAAAGTTTCCCTCATATTGTTGATATTATTTTAGTTTCAATGGAAGAATTCACATCTTTGTGCCATTTTTTTCAATAGCAATGAACTTTAAGAGTGCTTTCTGTCTAAAAAAAGCAACTAACAAATTGGCATTTACAATGTACAGTGTCAAAAATCCATTTAGAATTTGCAAATCAAATCTACTACAGGGGTATTGGCTGTTCAATAGTCAGGCAGATGTCTTTACTTGGTACAGGCATTTCTAAATATTTTCTTTCTCGTGTTACAATTTTGCGCTACTGACAGTATGTACAAGCATTTCTTTTTTTTACCAACATCACAGGAAAAGAATTTACTTGTGCCTTAGATAGTTGAACATTCCTAGCATTGGCCATCAAAATATGAAAAGGAGGAAAGATGGCATCAAATTTATTATTTCAAATGTTAATCATGGCAAAGTTCAACACGTTGAAATATGTTTAATATTTGCCCAATATACATACACTTTAGTATAGCACCAAAAGCATTGCAATTTCTGCAAATTTATGCACAAAATTTATTAATTTCAATAATAATACATGTAGATGCATGCAGATACATTTTAATCTGTCTTTTCATTGTATATTATTTGCATTTTGTGCTTTCAATGATTTCCAATACTTTAATTACTGATAAGTGATTGATAAATATGAAATTCATTTGTAAAATACACTTGCAATTCTTTGGACGCCATCTTGCAACTTGACTAAACCCACTAAGAGGAAAAGGGCGGTTTTGAGTTAACTTTGGTCTGCTTCAAAAGTCAAACTTGGGTTCTTCAATTGCAACTCGAAGAGTACATGTAACCTAGAGTAAGTCAAGTTGGATAAAATGAATTAGGCCTATATTATTATGCTATTTACATTGTACATGATTAAGCTTGTTTTTATGATCCAAAAATGTACATTTTTAAAAATTTAAACTGAAATAAAATGCAGGATTTTACTTTTATTTTATTTATAGATTTTTTTTTTTTTTTTTTTAAGAATAATTTATTATTTTTTTCCAGGGTTGTACAGTTGATGTTGGTAATGTCTGCAGCATGTTGTTGGCTATTGTAAGTTAAATTCATAGATAAATAAGTGTAAGACAGCAAACAGATAACAAAAGCATGTGGATTAGATATACATGTTCTGATTTTTCATGCAGAGTTTGAGTGTTGCAGCATATTAACATTTACCTGTCGATGTACATGTACTTTAAAATATAAAATAAAGAACCTATTAATAATTCCAAATTTAACTTTATAAATACATTTGAAAGCTAATGTATCTGGGACTTACATCAGCCAAGTGAGACAGGTACCAGCTCATTAATAGATGTTCACTGGATCACTTTTCATGTTGCATCGGTAATATACATGTACATGAAAGGCAAACAATGACTCCTTACATATGTGTATACTTTATGGTATCATTGGTACATGTTGTTTTCTTTTAGTACAAGTAATGAATGTGGAAAAATAAATTGTGGTCATCAAAATTCATAAATGTTTGAAAATTTGAATATATAAGACAATAATTTGGATATTATTGGCAGGATTTCATGGAATGAAAATCAAGGTTGTAAAATGGTGAATGTCAGGTGGCGGGTGGGCAGGCAGGGAAGAAATTTTCGTTACAGTTTTCTCAGCAACTACTGATCACAGCCACTTGATATTTGATATATAGCATCAGGGTAGGGTCCCATAGCGTGGGGTTCAATTTCAGGTCTGTTGCTCATCTTCTTCCTGTTTTACAATAACATTAGCTGCCCATTTCAGTCTTTGACTAATTTTTATGCTTTGTATTAATTTTCATTACAGTTGGTTATTGGCCTGGCTTTTCCAAATGAATCCATTGTTAGGACCTGCATTATCCACAGATTTAATTAGAATATTACAAGCAGAATGGCCCAGTGACCCAAATCATCAGAAATTCTAGTTCATGGTTAGTAATTTGTTCTTAATATTTTAAAACTAAACCACAGAAATGAGATTTTTAAGTACTATTCCACATAAGGATCAGGCAGGGGGTGGCACATCGATAATTTCCAATTTCAGATTTTGGGGTATACATGAAGATGCATTCATTTTACCATAAAAACAAACCCAATGCAGTTTTTGTCTCGCCTGCGACAAATAGTCGCGGAAGGCGAGACATAGGTATTACTTTCCGGCCGCAGCGGCGACGGCAGCGGCAGCGGCGTCGTAAACTTTTTTGTAAGACTTTTGTGGACAATGAATTGCTTGAAAAGTATAATAGCTAGGCATCTGATATTTGGTATACAGATAGTTCAGGTTATGGTCTACGCAACTGTCACCATGCCATGTGACCCTTACCCCATTTTCACGCTCCAGTGACTCTGTGAACTTAGTTCTTTTTTCAGGCCGTAAACTTTTTTGTAAGACTTTAGTGGACGATGAATTGATGAAAAAGTATATTAGCTAGACATCTGATATTTGGTATACAGACAGTTCAGGTTATGGTCTACGCAACTGTCACCATGCCATGTGACCCTGACCCCATTTTCACGCTCCAGTGACTCTGTGAACTTAGGTCATTTTTCAGGCCAAAAAACTTTTTTGTAAGACTTTTATGGACGATGAATTGCTGGAAAGTTATAATAGCTAGGCATCTGATATTGGGTAAACAGACAGTTGCGGTTATGGACAACGCAACTGTCACCATGCCATGTGACCATGACCTCATTTTTACGCTCCAGTGACTCTGTGAACTTAGGTCTTTTTTTCAGACAGAATACTTTTTGTAATACTTGTGTGGACAATGGATTGCTTGAATAGTATAATAACTAGGCATCTGTTTTTAGGTATACAGACACTTTTTGTGTTTATATCAAGAAATGAAAGCTTAGGTAGTTGATTTTAGTGATGGTGCCGGCAGGCGAGACATACTTTTAGTGGCCACACTTGTTACATCTTAATATGTATTTGGTGCCTAGATATTTTTTGACTGGTTATATAGGAAAAAAATATGGCGGGAAATTTTCCCATACTTTTCATTATACAATGTAACTAAATTTTGATTGGTAATATCCTAAACCCAAGATAGACTGAAAAAATTAATGGTCAAAACTAAGTTTACTGGGGTTGCTTTACCTAATTTTGTTCATTTTTTTTGTGTATTTATTATCGATGTGCCACCCTATTAATGGTATCTGCCTGATTCTTACAAAAAGTAGTGCTTAAATACTTTATTTGAAGGATAGATGATTTTTAAATCAATGTTCATGATTATACATGTACATTTGCATTTTAGAACAGTTACCAACAGTGCACCATGGAAGTGTAATTGTTGATGTGGTATCAAAATTTATGGACTTATTACAATTCACAAGGCTTTTATTTTTGAACTATTTTGTTCAGGGTTCTTTAAAATTTGAATACAAAAAGTCAAAGATTAGTACATTGTATTTCTTCTTTGATTTATGAAAATGTTTGTCTTCAAAGGACAAGGTATAATAAGGGCCATATTTGGTCTCTTATTTTAATTGAAAATGTATCGTAAGTTAATAATTGAAATATCATTAAAGTCTCAGAGACCTCTTATAATGCATTTGTATGAAAATCAGAGAAAAGCGTCATTTAAATGTTTATTATGTTAATTTATAGGTCAGCGACAAGTAAACCATTGAATTCTCCACTGATTTTTACTCATTTCAAAGTGAAATTTAAAATTCTGTTTTAAAGTTCATAAGCAAAAACTGTTGTATACATAGTTGCTGGCATCTAAAAATTGAAAATACTACCCAAGTATTAATGTCCATTTCTAGTCAATTTGACAGAAATTATACAAATTCACGATGTTTTGACAAACTATTTGAAATAAATAACATAAAATTTTCTTTTAAATTTAGCTCCTTAATCTTCCTCATTCATTTTTCTTAATCAATAATAAAAGGACTTTTCTTTGGTCAGTTTTCTATATTTCAATCTTACAGGGTCCAAATATAGGCCTTACCATACATTGTCCTTACAGTTTTACAATGCTAATGACTAGTACATTTGATAATTTCTAAGCGAAATATGTTTTATCTAAGAATACCAAATCTTTACCTGCTAATATTTATTACTGTTCTTCTTATAGAATTAGTATAAAAATTAGTAATGTACAAATCATTAAAGATTTTTTAAAACTATTTCAGATTTCTCATTACACATCAATAGTCATGATAGTACAGATGTTCTATAGAAAGGAAGAACCCAGAAGGAGAATTGCTCTTTCATAAGTGTATAATTAATTTTTTCATTTAAAGAACTTTCCATTATTATCAGTACAGATACAATAGTTTCACAGAAACAGTTCTATACCTAAATTTATCCTTTCTTTGAGTATCATGTATCATTATTAGGAAACATATTAGAACAGTCTTAAACAGAAAATAATTTAAAGAATGTAGATATTATTTATGTTATATATGTCATATTTTATCATGTTATGTTATATAATTATGTATATAAATAAATAGATGATTGTGTAACAGTGTCTTGAATTTGCCAGTTTTTACAGCATTTGACAATGTGATTTAAAAGAATGAAAGGCCAAGGTTAATATTTTAGATCTTCTGACTGAACTCAGCTAATGAAAATCATATCATGAACAGTGTTTCAAACAAACAAAACCAAGTCATATAGTTTATTTGATTGCTTGAAAGTTGTTCTTGAATTAGCATTCTCCATGCTTTTAAATGTATACATTTGTACAAACATTGGCTTAAGTACCAGTATGTTGTAATAAATATACTATTTAGTATACAAAGGTTGGACTTTCTAGGAACGATAGTGGTGTCCATGAAATAAAAAAAAACAACAAGAAAATAGGTGATATATCACACTTAAAGTAGACAAGAATTGCGTATGATTAGTTGTCAAAAAATAAATAATGGTGCCTCCAATACCCAAACCAGATGTTAATCTAAAAAAAGGTCTGACTGCAATTAAACTTGACAACAAAAATCCAAGTTCTTCCTTATATATTTGCTATTTTATAACAATAAGTCAGATGGGTTCAGCTACACCTTGAAAGAATTCCCTTGTATTCCTCAAACAAACTAACCCTTTCAATTAAAAATTCTGGACCAATAATGGTGCATACAATTATTATATAATTATTATATGATATATGAACCAACCTTAACTATGTTGTAAATGTTCAAGGAAGCTCCACAAAATTCTGATTGAACACTGATCACAATATAAAATGAAGTGAAAAATGTTGATACTGAATTAAGGACTGCCAATTACTTATGATTGACTGGCTTTTAAAATTAATTTGCTATGGTACTATTAATTGCAACTGCATACTAAATGTCAAAGATGTACCATGCTTATTTCATGTTAAACAGATGCAAGAACAAAAGACTTATGAGTGTAAAAATTTCAAAGTAGACTGTGACTGCAGAAGCATACAAAAGAAATGATTTTAAAACTGATCTGTACTGATTTAATGAAATTGCCTACCAAATGTCAACGGTGAACATTTTGTACCATTACTTCTTCATGTCACAGACGTAGGAAAAGATGTTACAATTGGGCAATTCAGTACAAAATCTAGTCAGTAAGCAGTTTCTGCATAATTATGCAGATGAATCCCTTTTGAAACTGTCTTGTACTGGTGCTAATGCAATTGCATACTTATTTTTTTCCAACAAATGCAAGAAAAAAAACCTGCTAACGTTGGCCAAATCAGTACAAAATCTCTAAGTCAGTAGACTATGACTGCAGGATCATACAGATAAATGCTCTTAAAAATATTGATTTGCACTGATGGTAATGCAACTGCATACCAAATATCCATTGTGTACCATAGTTACAATATATATTTCATGTTACACAGATGCCAGAAAAGCCATTAACAATTGCCAAATCAGTTAAAAAGGGTCTCAAAGCAGGATCATACAGGTAAAACATGATTTTATGGCTCGACCACGTATGTGAATCGGCCATATAGTTTTACCCTTGTCCGTCCGTACGTCCGTCCGTCTGTAACACTTTGGTTAAGTTCTTGGTTAAGGTCCATTACTCGGATACTAGATGTTGGGGGTCAATGATATTTCACCACCAGATGGGTCTTGGGAAGGGCTACACCACCCACTAGAAATAAGGTCACTGTGACCTACATTTTATGCATGAACGACTTCGGTTAAGTTCTTGGTTATGGTCCATAAATTGGATACTAGATGTTGGGGATCAATGATATTTCACTATTAAATGTGTCTTAGGTAAGGTGACACCACCCACTAGGAATTAGGTCACTGTGACCTATATTTTACGCATGAATGACTTTGGTTGAATTCTTGGTTAAGGTCTACATGTTGATAATCAATGGTATTTCACCACTAGATGTGTCTTGGGTTACATGACACCACCCAATAAAAATTAAGTCACTGTGATCTATATTTTATGCATGAACGACTTCGGTCTAGTTCTTGGTTAAGGTCCATAACTTGGATACTAGATGTTGGGGGTCAATGATATTTCACCACTTGATGTGTCTTGGGTAAGGTGACACCATCCACCAGAAATGAGGTCACTGTGACCTATATTTTATGCATGAATGACTTTGGTTCAGTTCTTGGTTAAGGTCCATATCTTAAATACTACATGTTAGGGGTCAATAATATTTCAATACTCGATGAGTCTTGGTAACATGGCACCACCCACCAGAAATAAGGTCACAGCGACCTATATTTTACACATGAACACTTTTGATCAATTTTTTGGTAAAGGTCCCTATCCCAGGTAATACACATTGAGGGTCAATGATATTTCAAGAACGGGAGAACCATCCTGTGGCTCATAGACACATTTTCTAGTTTTATCCTAGATTGGGAAATAAGTTTGATGCTTATGTGAATCCCTCTCCAGTTTGCAGTTTTCCAGTGTTGCCTTTGTAGGGGCCCCTATTGAGCATCTTTAACTGCATTGGGCATTGCTCTCCTCATAAATAGGACAACCTTTTTTTTTTCGTTCTTTCCGAGGGACTAGCATCATTCCTTGAGACCATCCTATTTAAATTGAACTGTAGTGATGCTAATGCAACTGCAAACCATTCAAATGGTGTGCCATATTTTTCCATGTTAAATAGATACAAGAAAATAGCTGTTAACATTGTTCAAAGCAGTAGAAACTAGAAAATGTGCCTATGAGCCACAGGATGGCCCTCCCGTTCTTGAAATATCATTGACCCCAATGTGTATAACCTGGGTTATGGACCTTAACCAAGAACTTAACCAAAGTCATTCATGCATAAAATATAGGTCACATTGACTTAATTTCTAGTGGGTGGTGTCACCTTACCCAAGAAACATCTAGTGGTGAAATATCATTGATCCCCAACATCTAGTATCCAAGTTATGGACCTTAACCAAGAACTTAACCAAAGTCGTTAATGTATAAAATATAGGTCACAGTGACCTCATTTCTAGTGGGTGGTATAACCCTACCCAAGACCCATCTAGTGGTGAAATATCATTGAACCCCAACATCTAGCATCTGAGTAAAGGACCTTAATCAAGAACTCAACCAAAGTCGTTCATGTGTAAAAAAAAAAATAGGTCATAATGACCTAATTTTTAGTGGGTGGTGTCAGCCTACCCAAGACTTATTTAGTTGTGAAATATCATTGACCCCAAACATATAGTATCCAAGTATGGACCTTAACCATGAACTTAACCAAAGTCGTTCATGTATAAAATATAGGTCACTGTTACCTAATTTCTAGTGGGTGGTGTAGCCCTACCCAAGACACATCTAGTGGTGAAATATCATTAACCCCCAACATCTAGTATCTGAGTAATGGAACTTAACCAAAGTGCTTCGAACAGACGTACGGACGGACAAGGGTAAAACTATATGGCCGTTCCACAAACGTGGTCGGGCCATAAAAAACATACTGATGAAAGTTTTGATCTAAACCGAAGCTTATGCAACTGCGTACCGAATATCAATTGTGCATTATAGTGCGCTCGAGACAAGACCTTGTAAAAAAACTATATGAAGCTAAATCTGATATAGATGATCTCAAAGATACAGAGGGAAAAAATATTAATAGACACTGGCTTTCTCCTTTTGAACAAGTGATTCGAAATGGGACTAGACTTACACCACATACCTGTATTCAAGGGGGAGTGGACGAACCCCCCCCCCCCTTGAAAACCAACAAGCACTATTAAACTCTAAATTTAGGCGTTCTAAACCAATATGGACCGTTAAACTCGATGTGAAGAGAGGAACCCCCCTCACATTTTTTTTGCTAACGGACATGCCCCATCATCTCAATCATACCATCAAGTTCAGACGATTTTTTTTACACCTGACGTGTGTTCGTTTATTCAAGACTTATCAAAGGCGCTCTATCCAAAAGATTGATATGAAGATCTTAAAACAATAATGCCGATCTGGATCAATTTGTCTGGGTTTAGAAAGAACCTTCGTGTTTTGACATTTATACCTGCGTCGCCGAAGGCGAAAGCAGGTCTAGTAGTCGGGTCATTTCGTCCGTCTGTCCGTTCGTCCGTCGCGCTATGGGGTGCCTGTCTTGTGTAATCTGAATTTCAAAAACCAAACACTATAGATCTTTCTGAAATTTTACATAGTGATTACAGATATATTGAAGATGTGCACCTCTCCTTTTAGAGTCATTTTCTTTTATAAATTATGGGGCCAAAAAAGCGACTGTTTTATTTGTTTGCACAATAACTTTTGTTCTGGTTTATCAAATGCTATGAAACTTTACAGTAATGTTACTTACCATTAAAGGAAGGGTGGGGCTAATTTTGGGTGTCCCCTCTTTTTTGTTAAGAAATTAGGGGACCTAAAGGGTAAAAATTTGTTTCCACAATAACTTTTGTTCTGGTCACCCAAATGCTATGAAACTTTACAGTAATGTTACTTATCAAAAATGGAAGGTTGGGGCTTGATTTTGGGTGTCCCCTTTTTTGTGTCTAGAAATAAGGGACCCAAAAAGGGCAAAAAATGATACGTTTATTTGTCTGATTGCTATAAAATTTTCAAAAATGTTCCTTTACCATAAAATGATTGATTGGGATGATGTTGAGGTCTCTCGTTTTTTCGTTGAGAAATGAGGGGCCCAAAAGGGGCCAAAATGCAACTATTTTATTTAGGATCAGATTAAGAAAAAAATATTTTATTTCTAAATATTTATTGTCAGTCTATCATGGGTTGCATGTGACAAATATGCTTTGTCAGTCCACCATATGATGCAAGTGTCAAAAACTATTGACTGTCTATATTGAGCCTTGAATGTACAGGGTTCAAAGTTTTGCCGTGCGACGCAGGGCCAGGCATGGTTTGGTCTTGTTGAAATTAAAACTGTTCATTTCATGGCTTTGGTGTGTACTTCAACACAACAGTGTTGATACCGGAGCGGGCACCCCGGGGATTTAAAACTCCACCAGCAGCGCTAACCATCACGGATTACACTGTAGAAAAAAACCTAAAATTATAACAGTTCCAAACAATAAATTTAGCTATATCTGGCGCGCGTTTCGTCTGATCAAGACTGGAGGCGCTTTACCCAGAAGCTCAGAGCCCAGAAGATTGAAAATGCCAAACAGATCGGTTTAATGACTTGGAGTCCAAACAACAGAATATAATTCTGTGGTTCCTTGAACATTTACTGTAATCTTTGAATCATAATTTATTAATACCTCATACAAACATTATTTTCAGTGAGATTCTTCCACGTGATAACAGATTTGGATCTAGCATAGCTCACTATGTAGAAAAGCGTCTTAGAATCAAGATGGAACTGCTTACTCCTGCAGAGCTAATGAGTTGACTCTCGTGCGACTTGATTGACGTTGATTATTGCTGTTCTGTTGTTTGTTTATTTGGATTTTTAGCTCTCCTGATCCAAAGGGTAAAGTGAGCTATTGTCATCGTTCTTGGCGTCCGTCGTCCGTCTGTCCGTCGTTAACTTTTCTGCAAAGATCTTCTCTAAAACAACTGAAGGGATTGCTTTGAAACTTTGTACACTTGATCTACCAAGTTTGTGAAATTTATGCATGCCGACCAACCAAAATGGCCGCCGTTGCTAAAAATAGAATGGGGGTCAGACCATTGTTCACAAATGGTTAAGAGATAGAGAAAATTTGAAGTAACTACCTTTTTCAGCATCAAAAGCTCCTCTACAAATCTCTTCATTAAGTCGAAGTTTTGGGACCTCTCCTTATAGGAGTTATCTCCTCTTAATCAAAATTGACCATTTTTGCAGTTTTTGGACTATATCTTTAAAACCATTAGTGCTAGAGGAAAATTCAGCATTGAAGAAGTGTTAAGATCATTGAGATCTACAAAAATGATTTTAAGGTCAAAATTGTCAGATCAATCGTTTAAGAGTTATTGCCGTTTAACTGTTTTTTTTTCTATCAATTTTAACTGATTTAAAAAAAAATCTTTTTCTCTGAAACTACTGGAGGGATTGCTTTGAACCTTTGCACACATGATCTTCAGGATGTCCTCTACCAAATTTGTGAAATTTATGCATGCCGACTAACCAACATGGCTGTCGTTCCTAAATTTAGAACAGGGGGGATCAGAAAAGCTTATAGGTCAAAAAGTATAATAGATATAGAAAGTCAGAAGCAACCTACCTTCTTCAGCATGAAAAGCTCTGCAAAACAAGCTCTGCAAAACTCTTCATTGAGTTAAAGTTGTGGGATGACTCGTTTTATATAGGAGTAATTTCCCCTTAATCGTCAAAATTGACCATTTTTCACAGTTTTTTGGACTTTATCTTGAAAACTGTAAGTGCTAGAGGAAATGTTAGCATTGGGTTCAGCTCAATGAGATCTACAAAAAAAGATTTCAGGGTCAAAATTGTCAGATGACCCCTTATAGGGGTTATGGTCCTTAAGATGAAAAATATTGTTATCTGTGTATTTGATAGGGGTTATGGTCCTTAAGGTTAAAAAATATTGTTATCTGTGTATTTGACCTATAGAATGAAAGCTGTTACAGATAGAGAAAAAAAAATTTCTTGCTTAAATCTTCAGTTCAATTAGCTCTTCAAAAATATCCATTAGGCTGAAGCTTTCTGGTGACCCCCTATAAAAGTTTAATATATTGCCCCTAATTGTCAAGTTTTATGTTATTGTCTTGCAGATTAAACCTATAAAAGATAAAGAAAAGCTTTTGTTTCCTTGAATATTTGGTTATATGTGCTCTACAAAAGCCTTCATTATAAGGTGGAATTGTATGATGATCCTTTATTGGAGTTTTTCCCTCGGGTACCCCAAATTATTTTCATTCCATCGGTCATTGATGTCAGGTGAGCGATTCAAGCTCCTGGGAGCCTCTTGTTTTTCATTCCCAAAGTTTTTCATGGGATTTCGCCACTTATGATTATTGCTGATGCTGATGGGCAAGGAACTTTTACATCTGCACACCCTGACTTGTAGGTTCGACTGTATTGCCCTAATGACCATTTCTACATTTTATCGCCATGTCATCGAACCCTTCTGTTTATGTTTTTATGTCCTACAAGAACAATTGATGTTAATGTGGTGGCACCCAATTCCTGCTATATTTAACAAGAGCAAAACGTGTGATATTTGACCTTATGGTCCCAAAATCAATTGGCCCCTTACTCCATAAGCTAATGTGCGTTTCATTAAATTCTACCTAGGCATTCAAAAGCCATATGTCAAAGGAACCATGCAATTTCACTCTAAAAAATTTAAGTTTTTTTTAAACTTGTATCCTGACCTTTGACCTTTTGCTCTCCAGGCTTATTTCTTACCTGAAAAGCTTAAATTTGTGAAAGTTAGAAATGGCACTCTACCTAAAGGTGTTTAAGTTTATCCTTGGGAAACGAATTTTACTTTCAAACCTTTTTTTCATTTGTGAACCCTGACTTTTGACCTTTTGACGCACATTTGCCATAAATGGCAGTAAGTTTTACAAGGAATGGTAGAGAGAATAAGCCATCAAACTTTACTAGGTATAAACGTACACTCCTTTTATTTTGGTGTAGACTTTACCCCAGAGGTAATTGATAGCGTGGTAATTAAGCAACGACTTTGACCATTCAATGTACCTTTGATATTGTATGTATTTTTGTTAATCTATTCAACTTTTGATATATGGAACAGACAAAACTTTAGATTTACAGTATTTTATTAAATTATACAACAAAGGGCTGATGAAGAGATACACCCCTTTTGGTACTTGCTTTCAAACTACATTGTACATTAACTTCTAGTAACAAAATATCACAGAAAATACAACTGAGGAATATAATTTACATGGTTACAAACATGTGCAGGTTATGGCATATATTTGCAGACATCATAATAAGTAAAGTTTCAATTATTGCTTGATTTTCAATATTTTTCTTTTGTTTTTGGAAAATTAAAATTTGATATATGAAAGTTTACACAAAAATAAAAGGATAAAAATGAATTTGAAATAATTTGTCCTTTTATCACATTTGCAGTAAAATCAAATTATTTTTATGTATAAAGGTACAAAATGCATATGCTACAATAAAGATTGGAGTCATGTAGGGAACATGACAACTATAATTGTTAAAAAAACAGGACTGCTTTGTTTTATGTTTACCTACACTGTATGACTACATTGACTAAATACTATTATGTATGTTCAGGGTGTAAAATGTAATATACTTAAATAAATAACAAAATGTAAAATATGATATAAAAATAAATAATGCATCTATCTACTCAAAAAATCAACAGTGGATTGAATTTGTTCACCCGTTGATACATCAAGGGCACTAACCCGTATTTCAGTTTCTCCAAACTGCATTCGTGTTTGAATTTCTCTCCTTTGAGAAGCAGTTTCCCCAAAACTACCATCATCAGTCAGATGGAGAGTTACCGTCCCTACTTTATGGACACCAGGTTCAGTGATAAATTTAGGTTCTTTGTTTTCACAGCAATAAATGTTAATTTGGATGAGTCTTTGGTCCTTACGAGCGGGGGTATAACTCCTAAGAATCACATCACCAATGGTGACCGGTTGGTCCATGACGACGTATTTGTCAAAAACATCAGTACACCACTCTATTCCTTGTCGTGCTACTTTTTTATTAGCTGGATGCTTCTTAGGATTGAACCTGTTTAATACGCCAACTCCGTAGGTCAGAGGGCACCGTCTGACATTGACTATAGTCGGGTCAAGGCCAAACAAAACAGCACCTATCAAATCGATAAAACTGATGTTAATGAGGCAAATTAATTTGAAAACACCAATCTTAAGAACTTTAAATCGCAAGACACTTTCAGAATATCCAAATTCAGCCTTTTAAGCTTCGTTATTATTCTGTTTTGTTCGTTGTTGTGTCTAATTATCATTAATTTGCAGTCTGTTGTAGCAGGTTTGTCATTGAAATGTTTTAACAGTCTTTGTTTTGTTTGTTGTTCTTTTAGCTTCCCAATGCACTTTTGTGATATTTTATTTCTCTGTGTTTCACAAGAATTTTAGCCATTTTACCATTCTATGATCAATTAGACTTATATTTATTATTTGAAACATAACTTGGAATCATGTGTTAAAACTATACTAGAGTTTTTATATTGATACGTGTTAGACATGTACATGTATAATGCTTTATGGGAATAAATTATGACTTCGGGACTGAATTGCTAATGGAAGGAGTTAGTTAAATTTCGGATGTCTATCGATCATTTGCTTGAAGTTCTTAAATCTTTACTGATATAAATTTTATAACAAGTATTTTTAATTACCTTTCAGTATTGTCATAGCAACACCCTGAGGGATGATGATTTGAATGACATCTCCAAATGCTTTTCGAATTTCATTTTGTACAACGGCAGATTCCGAAAAACCACCAACAAGGAACATATATTTCAAATCTAAAAACGAAATAGACAAAGTTAAACAGTGATAAAAGTTTATATCAGTACACACCTATACAATCAAATTTACCAAACCAAACTTGGTTAGCTATTTTTAGATGATTTGCATTTGACCTTATGTAAAAATACTAAAAAGTAATCTTTTGAATGGTTTCAATTATTCTTATATTTTTGAATGTTTTAAACGATCTTCAACAAATTTTTGGTACACAAAGAGTCTTAAAATGAAATAAAAGTTTTTGAAGCAAGCAACAGCTTTCTCTATATTTGATAAATATTTCATTCTATAGCTCAAAGACATCACAATCCTTATTTCAAACCATATATTCACTATAAGAGTCGTCATCTTACAACAATGACCAAATAATGACTTTTGAAAAGCTTATTATGTTCATGATGTTTAAAACGTTTTAAAAAGAAACAGCTTTTCTCTATCTGCACATGCAAAACTCGTTCGGGTGTTTTACATTTTTGAAAAGAGACCATCTGACGTCCCTGTCACAATGGACAATTGATTTGTTGAGCTTACTGAGCTTGCTGAGCAGAACATTAAGCAACGCATAGTCTCTATTTTCAACTATAAAACTTTTGTCTCGCCTGCAGAGTACTTATCGTCTATTGTTTCTCTCAACAATGAATAAATGAATTAACGTACAATGTAATACCTAGGTATTCTGATGGTGCCAGCAGGCGAGACATACTTTAGTGTTAACTCTTGTTTACCTTTTGGTACTCCAACTCCTTTGGAGGTTGAACGACTTGCTGTTTATAATTTTTTTATTTTTTTTATTTAGCATTTGACATAATATTGTCTTGGAAAATGTAAATAAACACAACAGTTATTTTAATTTTGACAACAAAACATTGTTTTTAATATGTCATGGTTGAGATTTACATAATTATTCAATTATGATAGCTTAGGTCATACAAGGAGGTTCCAAATTTGTACAATTTTACCAAATATTTATGTAACTTGCCTATCATAAACATATATTATCAATTTATAATTGTAAACAGTTAGGACATTCTAGGAGGTAACGATTTTGTTCATGTTTATAACCTTTCGTACAATAACATTAGCTAACTGTAAATGGAAACAAAATATTTTACTTTATAGGTGACTAACATCCTTTCTTTTTTTTTGTCTTTTTTACGTCATTCTGTGACACCTAATGAACAACTTCAAAATTCTTGTATTAATTATTGAACACACTTCCGTCAACAAATGAGTAGACAAAACTGTAAGGTGATTATAATAGAAAGAAAATAGGAATAGCCGCGTTTCTTGAGACCACCCAAAAGTCATGAACTGTATGTTGGTCTATGTTGCTACCGGAGCCTATGATCTCATTTGAAAGAGGAGGTTTTAAACCAATAAACCTGGATCAACCTACCTGTCTCTTTGTTGTTTTGTCTTTCTTTCGTGAACATTTGATTATTTCTGTTTGGTACTTGTGTTATTTTCTTTAATTCACTCTAAGAAATTATGCACGAAACAAATAATAATTAAAAATAAAACTTGAGCAATACCTACCTGAAACATTGTTATTAAGAATGGACCCGATTTTCTCCTTGATTTTGTCAATGGTAGGTTGAAACAGTTTGTTCATGGCCTCCGGAGCCAATCTTAACATCCCTTGGGATGACCAAGTAATATCTTTGTTGCCGTGGCGTTTGATAGCAGTGTCTATCCCAGTCAACTAAAAAAATGAATAAAGATCAGGGATCAAGGATTGACGCCATAAAACATCGCTAATAAACCCGCAATTTCTTATGCAATTCCTCAATAAGTTAAGGAAAAATGTGGTCTTAAAATTCTTCCAGTATGTTATTGTCTTAATACTTTGTCTGCTTTTCCTGGACATGTTAGATATCATTTGGTGAAAGTCATGTCACATCATAATATAAGGAAACTGAGATCGCAACCTAGACCATCGGTTATCAAAACCCCTGAAAGATTAAAGATGTCCCCAAAAGACCACAAATTAACTAATTCAATATAATACTGAATAGCAAGAATTACAAATAAATCAGTTTTATTGGATTTAAACTCCATTCATTTTAGTCTTTTAGACAAAATACATGTAAGTCCTTCGTGATTTAATTGAAAAGGAAGGAAAACTGTGATTATATCGTACCTTATGCTTTCTATAGTAGTCAATAAAAGAGAAAGGCAATGCCACATTCAGTGGAGAAGTTTTGTATGGCGATGCTGATCTCTTCCTTGATTCGAAAGCTATAAGCATATCAATCCATCCTGCTGGTCTTTTCATCTTGTATTGTTCTATCATATTCTTTCCAAATATTGCGATCATCAACTTTTCAAACTCCACATCAACACCTGTAATTCCAATTGTAAGGTCATTTTAGGAGAATGGTTTTGAACTTAATTTTCACTTAGATGTTGTTTAAGAATAGCTGCTGAATCTAAATGTATATCGTGAACATTGCTTCCCTGAGCGAAACCGATATGTGGAATGGAATAAAAAGACTTGATAACAAATTCATCAAATTGGTTACTGAAAGTCAATTTGAACCAACTGTTAACTGAAATAAAGTTTTAACAATTCAACCTTAGATTAATCATTTGTAAGGTTTTTATGAATGTGGCTTCCTTTATGACTGTCAATCTAATTATTCTATTTTTGTAAAAAAAAAATATAAGCAAAGTCGATCTATGGCATACCTATGGATCCATAGGGCCCACCGCTAGCCTTGTGTAACTCTGCTAGTTTTCCTGTCTCGTCGAGTTCATGGACTGTAATATCGACTGTTCCTCCTCCACAGTCCACGACCATATATCTGGTCCCTAGTTTAAAAACAGAATTCAACCGAAGAATTACTGACATGTAGATTTTATTTATCCATAGCATGATTGAAACGTTTAAATTACGGTACCTTGAATGTTTTAATAACGAAAATTACAAGAAAGTTCCAGGCTCAATATCTATAATCGCGTTTGATGCGTACGCGTGTTTCGTTTATTAGAGACTCAACGAAAACGCTCAAGCCAAAAGTTGATTATGAAGAGCACACCATATTATTAAAATGAACTGAGTATAATGTCAAATAAAAGCTTAGTTTTTATTTAGGTAAATCTGATCTATTGTCTAGTTTCTCAACAAAACTTTAGTATATACATAACAATAGTATCTATCTATAACGACGAAGAAACAAGGTATAAAAGAATTTAGGTATAGCGAATATATGTTGGTACAAAGAATACTGTATAGTGGGTATATTGAAGAAGTGATAGGAGAAACAGGGAGAGTGGCATTCGATTTACCTCGCAGGATCATTTCCATTGAAAATTCATTAACTGAAAGAAAATGTAATCAATGAAGCAAAAATGCACTGTCAAAGTTTATTATTTATAAGTATTAATAAATAAGACACAATATTTGACATATTTTTTCTTTATCTTTTTCAATATTTGTTCATAAATAATTTTCTACAAATTCGTAATATCCAATCCTAATACCTTGGTGAGAGACTTCAAATGTGTTTTCAAAATTAACCGGTTCACTTTGGGTAGGAGACTGAGCTGGTCGATCAGGTTGTGGTACCAACTGATTCAGACGTAACTTCCTACAATAAATTGATGCTGCCTCTGGTTCCAGGGCAATTAAAAGCTGATCAGGGCATTCTTCTGAAGCAATACCAGCCTGTAAAATAAGGATATAAAAATTGTTGACGCAGTCTAAATATCCGAAAGATAATCTAAATTTGTTTCAATATTACTTCATTATTTTGCCAGTAAAGATTTTGTTGAAGATTAAAACTCAGTTTTTACAGTTCCATATAAAATAAATTAAAGCAGTAAAGATTAAATTAAGCTTGGAAAAACATTTGTCTTGTGGGGTATTCTTAATTGTGATAGCTGTCTGTTAATACCTTGTATGCTGCATGTCTCATGAACTGTTTCGCCGGTGCTTTCCATATTGCAGGAACGCAAACCACCCATCTGATATCTTCATTTTTGATTTTGACTCCTGATTGGTCAGTTAATTCTTGGATCACATGGTCACGGAAAAATGAGAGGGCATAAGTGAATATCTTCAATGCCTGGATAGGTCTTCCATTTGCTGCAGTCAGCATGGTATCTGTTGTGAGGTCCTATAGAATAATAAGAGCAATGCACTTAAAAGCTGATGACAGTGTGCAACGTGTTTTAAACAGTGAATAACCTTTTGACGAATTTAAAAAGTTATCTGTAGCTTTATCGGGCTTAAACAATTTAGACTTAATAAATTATAAGCTTAAATGTAACTGAATTCAAATGAAAGAAGTGTCTTGCTCGTTTTGCTTATACATGTATAATAGTTTAATACACTCTTTTATATGAATGGGTAAAATATATAGGATAACAATCAGCTGAGAACTAAAGACGAAGGTATTTGATAAAGGTGTCACCATTTAGACCTTAATGACGAGGAAATCTCTTAAAGTAAACTGAGGATCACAGTTTATCAGATCTAATAAGTTAGTTAATTCATGACATTATGCTAAAAGGTAAGTATATCGGTAAATCATTCAGGTAAGTTAATAATTATATGCATGGAATGCACATCAAAGATCAAAGGTTGGCGTAAACAGGTGTATGTACTGTTATGGTTATGTGATCGCATATACTATTTACTACAATTAATAAAGTCGTCAACACGTACACAATAAATGAATTCATGAATTCGGTCATTATTGCCGAGCAAACTGAAAAGTCACTTAGTCGATCTTCCTAGGTAATAACAAAATTACCGAACTTGGAGGATCAATCTCAAATGTTCTCTCTTGACACCATTTGCGAGGATGGTCTCAAGGAACGATGCTAGTCCTTCGGAAGAGACGAAAAAAAGGTTGTCCCGTGCATGTGGAGAGCAATACTCCATGCACGTTAAAGACCCCTTTGTAGAGTTCGATAAGAGTAGGCTCAAGGGGCCGCTGCAAAGGCCACACTCGCAAAACTGCTAGCTGGAGAGGGATTTACATAAGCATTAAGCTTGTTTCCCAATCCATGATAAATAAATATGTTTCAACTAAAACTAATCTCAAATGTTCATAAGAAAAGACAAAACAAGGAAAACATACCGTGAAAAAAATTGAGAACCGCAATGGTCCTGTTTTGGTACAGGTATTTCAAAAGAAATGGTGGGTTAAACCAGGTTTTATGGAGCGCAAAACGTCAATCTCTATTGCGATCTTTGGTCCGGTAGTTACACAAAACACAACACGCTTGAAACGAAATACATGTACAAACCTTGTCGTTAATGAAAAAAATGTGAATGGGATTTAAAAACTAATACTATTATAGTAACAGATGCTCTAGACAAAGTCCAAATTTGTTTTGTTTACTAAATTATTTGTATACAATTTATAGACGTTGCTCACCGTTGCGGTATGGAGTGTCATCTTAAACTTGTCGAAATACAGCCATTCCTGAGCCATCTCCTTGTCCATATCATGATAATTATCCCTGGCGTTGTAACCGAAGGAATGAAAGGAGCCATCTGGGCTCAGGAGCATTATCGTCGGTGTCTTTTGGTTAATGATGCCAGGGTCCCCGCCTTCCCATCTCCGCATCATGTGTATGCTGTCGGGATCTCTGGTAAAGCTGAAGGCATAACCACTGTATGCTGTTCCAAAATCGATAGCAACTACGATAAAATGTTCCCGATGGGTGGTTTGAGGTTGTTCTGCAGCAATGATGGAATTGTCCAAATTCAGCAAAGCCTGATCAATTTCAGTACGATCTGTGCTATCAATAGAAAGTTCCCTACGTGGTGCAATGACTGGTTCGGAGGGTGATACTTCAGACAACTTGGGGATTGGGGTAGTGTTTAACATAGTATTTTCTTCTTTTTTCACTTCTATAAGCTCGTCATCAACCACAGAGCTTTCTTTTTCGCTAATTTTATTTTTTTCCTCTGAAGTTTCTTTTGCAGTTTGCTTTTGTGCTTTGACGGACGATTTCGATGATGACGACGACGATGATGATGAAGAAGAAGACGAGGATGAACTTCCAGACCGTTTCAGCTTAGGAGACTCCTTTTCCTTATCTCCAAAGGTTTTCCATGTTTTTTGCATATCTCGAAATTCTGGCTCCGGAGACTCCACCTCATTTTCGTTCTTTATTACTACAGAGCTCTGTCTTGGTGAGTCGATTTCAAACTTTTGGGGCGTTGGTTCTATCTGCACTATATCTTTCTCTAACGATGATAGGGATAATTTATCAAAATCTTTTGTCTTCGGATCAATGTGTACTATTGTTGGACTAAATGTTGATTCGACTGCTTCTACTTTTTCCTCGACCAAAATGTCTTCGGCGTCAGACTTCTGTTTGTTGTCTCTTTCCAAATCTGGGTGTAACTTGGACGATTTAATGTCGATTCTAGGACTTGGCGTTGGCTTCGTGTGATCAATGTGTTCGTCTAAAAGTTTTGAGAAGTCTTGGAGTGTACGTAATGGACTTTGTTCATCTTTATTTTGATCTCTATTTGCAGGCTTCGGTGATGGTGTGTGGCTGGTGTCTGACGATGAAGACTTTTTAGGCGTTGACATATTAGATTTAGAAGCTTGATCGTCCGTCGAAGTCTGTGAGGTATCTTTTTGTTCCGATGCTGAATCAGTCTTTTTGTCCTTTTTCTTCTTTTTATTTTCATGTTTGACATCAAGAGTAGGATCGGTTATCTTAGCTTTATGTGTTCTATGGAAGAGATGTGACAACTTATCGAACGGAGACTCGGGCGTTGTCGGTGGAGTGTGTGAAATAGTTTTATCCTTTTTCTTCTTTTTGGTCTTTGATTCTTGTTTATCGACTTTGTTCGTTTTTAAATCAATCTTAAAGACATTAACTTGAACTTCTTTGTCACTTTTCATGTCTTTGTCAATCTTTTCGTCTCCGGAATCACTAGACGAAGACGATGACGAAGATGTCGATCGAGATCTCTGTTTCTTTTTCTTTCTAAATTTGCTCCTTTTCTTGGAGGGCTTCTTTTTATTCTCCTTTGAATCTGAAATGCATAAATATATTTCTTGTTTCCTAACCTTTTATATTTACAAAAAGAAAGCATATTTTTAGAAATCAGTTGCTCTGTAACACTTACAAAAAGTCGTTTTGTCGAGTGCATGTGCATACATAAACAGTTCGATCATAAAAAGGCAAAATAATTTGATGTTTTTCATTCTTCTCAAACCTTATGGTACTTTTATTAATGGAAACGAGCTAGAGGCGAAAGTTGGAATTGTAATTTTAAAAAGTCCAAAAAGATACAAGTACTAATAAAATATGTTGGCTCAAAAACAATACGAAGCTGAGAGAGATGACATTGCGATTCCTTTCATCTTAATTCAAACATATTTCCTTAAACCTACTGTACATAAAATTCAGAACCATCAAAGAAGCTAAACAGAATAACAACTTTATATGAGTTACAATTTGATATAAGGAAAGACGTTTAAGCACTTACTTAAAGGGTTGTTGGTGGGTGTCCTCAACTTAGCGTGAATGATTTATTTGATCGTATTTTCTTTATTGAAATTCTAATTAACCAAAGAAGGCAAGACAATGAATAAATAAACGTAAAATTAGCATTCATTATTTGTCAAAGTTAGTATTGATTTCTTGTAATACGTTTCGATATCGAACTTTCAGTTTTTAATTTGTTTTTGCGAAAGTTCGTGCTGAAATGGTCTTAAAAGTTTCTGAATTATACTTATTTACAAACGCATGCACTAAGGTCATTCAAATCAAACTAAATGTGAATAGGTTAAAATTTTAGTATTGTATAAAAGCAACCAGATTATTTTGAAGTTTTACGAAGCAAAATTAAAAACGAAAGAATATGGAATATGTGCCAGAAAGACACGATCCATGCACTTATTGAAATGATTTTGAGAAATGTACAACATTTCTCAAAATTTCATTGCGTGTGAAGCACTTTTCTGGATTAACCTTCATCAGACACACTAGGAATAGAAAACTTGGAAAACCGGTATAGAATATTAGATTTGATAAAACAAAAACAGAAGCCAAAAATATTACAACAATAACCAAACAGATAAATTTATCAAACTTTAAAGAAATAGCCAAACGTTGTCAAATTTTGGAAATATGTAAACTGTCTTTCCAACACATATTCCAGTATTCGAAAATATATAAGAGCATACAACTGAAAGTTTAATTTATGAAAAAGCTTTCAATGTTTGTAGCATAGGCGGATCCAGGGGGGGGGCCTGGGGGGCCCGGGCCCCCCCTTTTGGTGGAAAAATTTGGTTGAACATATAGGAAATCATTGAAGCGTGACCAAAGCGGGCCCCCTCTTAGGCCAGTCAGTGGGCCCCCTCTTTTCAGAATCTTTGGATCCGCCTCTGTGTAGTAAAATCAAGTTTATATACCAACAGAATCTGATTTGAACGTTATTTGTCTAAACTTGTTACAACTGCAGTAAGTGGTAAAATCTCAAAAATGTCAAAAGAATTGTCGCCAGTGATACCATTAAAATAAAGGTTTAGTGCGTTGTAAACATGTAGGTCTAATTATTTATTTCACTTCAACAGATAGGTGAATAATATGGGTAGGTTTCAAGTGTTTGCAGATATCTGTAAAGTTTGTCTTACGTTTATGACTATCTTCATCAAAGTGGCTTTAAAATCGTTTATATCTTTATAGTTCTTTCTGGTCAACATTTAAGTAAACAGAGGTGTATAGTGGATACACTTTGTATTATTTTATCAATGGAAAACACAATAATTGGCTCTATGTCTTGTTTTAAGAATTCCTTTCATGGTTGATTTTACATTTATAAATTAATTGTGATAATGATTTTATTTTTTCGCCCTTCTTACATATGGCTTATCTACATTGTAACCTTGTTATATTCTTGTATTATATACCGAACATATTTAACCTATAATGGTTTTCTCTAAAAGACTCTGTCTATGAAGCTTACAGAAGTCGAACCCCTTTTTTCTTATTCAAAACTTAAATATATATATTTTGATTTAAATAAATGAAAGTTAAACCGCAAAAGACGTAAAGCTTATTTTGATCTTTTATAAAACGACCAAAGACCAAAGATGCTGAGAACGGTAAAACACATCAAGTTTCATTAGTAAAAATAGTTGTGATTTTATTGTTTGGTCACCTTTTTTTTTTGTAGCCATTAGCCATGTATACTACTAAATTTAATTGAATGACTAAACCTTTGCTTGTTTCTGAATCAATTAAGGGGGTACAGAACACCTAAGGGAGATAACTCTTAAATATCACTTGAATGTTTTAACTAGGCACATTTATTCAAAGAATTCAAGCTTCTCAATGATCAAAATATAAAATGTTGAATCTCCATTATGTTCAATGAAAATTTTCACAAGAATTCTATGGTTCAATTTTCTTAAGATTTTGCAATTAAATTTATTTTACTAAAGAACATATTTCTGCAAATTTTCAGGAAAATTGAACGACACAATTTGATTTTAGCCAAAGTGTTGGGTACCCCCTTAAATCGGCCTTAATTTTCAGGATAATCTTTTTCTATTTTCCAAATAACAACAGCCAACAGAAAATTGGTTCAAGGCGTTATATATATACGTTAACTTTGATTTTCTCCCCATAAATGACAACATTGCACTGATCACCATAATAAACACATTACACTGTCGTTTTGTGACACCTGAGTTCGTTAGCACCTTTCATTCCAAAAAGAAACAAAAATGTATGATTTATTCCTTACTTCGTCATGACGAATTTGTGGTTTAAGTAAAAAAAAATGGAACAAACAAAAATTATATACAAGTTTTCTTGTTTTTTTGCTTTTAATTGATTCTGTCATAACTAAATTTTGCCCTTGTTATCGCATGAGGAATATCCTTATACATTTATTTTTGCCAGAAAATTTGTTTATTTTAGCAGGCTAAAAATTAAGATATATGCGCTCAAATTTCAGTCTATTAATCGTTAAAAACAAGTAATTATCTAATACATGGATTTTGATATATAAGAGTAACCCTCCTTTTCAACTTATAATATTATAGCACAATCTAAGAAAGCTTTTTAGGCAACATTGATGAAAAAAATAAAGTAATAAATGAAGGGCGGTTTTCTGATTTTTTCCCCCTGATTTTCCAAATATATATTTATTGTTCAGCGTGAAGGTTAAAAAACGATAAAAAAATATTAGAAACATCTACCATTATGGGATAAACCCATTATTTGGTATCAATAAATAAACAAGAGTGTATAAATACTAACATACAATCTATCACCATAAGATGGGCGTGGAATAAATAAGTCATTTGTTCTAACAATAGTAAAAGAGAAATGGAATTGAATGTGTTACTAA
Source organism: Arcuatula senhousia (assembly GCA_963971305.1). Classification (NCBI taxonomy): domain Eukaryota; kingdom Metazoa; phylum Mollusca; class Bivalvia; order Mytilida; family Mytilidae; genus Arcuatula; species Arcuatula senhousia. The sequence goes on from OZ020305.1 coordinate 50,963,036, forward strand.
TCATGTTTTCTTTATTAAACCTTGTTTAGCCATTTCAATCTCAGTTGAAAACATCCGCATAATCAAGCACTAGTTTATATGTCTGATTGAAAGATAATTTATCACAATTTAGATTTAAAGTGAAAATAATTTGAATTCATAAAAAAAAATCATATTTTTCTATTTCTACTTTATAAATACATTTCACATCTTGATTTACTTATTTATAAAAACAAAAACAGCAAATATTGTCGAAAGGTTACTCCCCAAATAAGCAAATTTTAAATTATTATTTGCAAGAGCACAACCATTAACATGGTTTGCATTCTCAAGTAACAAAATGAAACAACATGCAGTCTACTCACCCCCAGGAATGGTTTGAGATGTCATCACTGTCTCAGCATCTACCGGGTCTGTCAAGTTCTCCTTTGATTTTGAATGCCCTCTGTCGGGACCCTTGAATGAGAGTTTGTGCACCAGATTCGTGATCTTTTCTGGAATTCTAAGGCTAAAGTCAGGTTTGGCTTTCTTTGTGTCCTTTTGTTTACTTGTCTTAGTCTTCACTGATGGGTCGTCTACTGATGCCTCTAACGTTATTTCCTCCGATTTTGGAGATTGCAGAGTAGTTATTGCAGGGTAATCGTCGTCTGCTTTCTTTTGATGTTCCTCGAGGTCAGGAACATATGGCATATAGTTCAGTGGTACTTCTATAGTAACATTTTCAGCTTCTACCGTTTTAATTGTTACTGGGTTTATATCAAGTTCCTTGGCTTGTGAGTCAGCCAATGAAGTTTTTCGTTTTTTCTCTGATGAAGATTTTGAAGAACTTGAACTAGACGAAGACGACGAAGATGTCGAGGATTTCCTTTTTATATCCTTTGGTGAAATGTCATGCTCTTCAATCAAGGCTTCAATTTCGGGCGCTTCGTTTTGTTGAGGTTCAGAGATTTCAACAGTTGGTAACACTGCTGTTTCAACTTTTGTTTCTATTTCAGGTAAAATGATTTCTTCAAACTTTCCGCCGATTTGTTCGTCATTTATAAGTTCTCCTTTGAATTCAACTATCGGTTCATGGACCGATATTTCTTCCATATTATCCTTAGTGACAATTGGACCATCGAAATCAGGCGTTGTTACTATAATATCTGCTACTGGTTTTGTCTCTAAACTGTCAAGCTGATGGGATTCCTCCTTGGCATCTTTAATTTCTTCAGTTTTTGGCAACAAGTCTTCATCAGACTTGGATTTCTTATTGTCTACTTCTTTTTCGTTGTCTGAAGATGATGAAGACGATGATGATGAACTAGATGAACGGCTTTTTGATTTTTGTTTTGACAAAGAAGGTGAATCAGGTGCAACATTATCAGAAGGCTCTGATGTGTCTTGTTTTGTTTCATTAACAGTTGAATCTTCGGGTATTTTAATTTCCTCCTTCTTTTTCTTTTTTTCGTTATCGGACGAACTTGATGATGAAGATGAAGAAGATGATGAGTTTGACCTTGATCCTCTCACTATAACTGCTGGCGAGTCCGGGCTAACAATCGGTAGTTCTGGCTGCTCCATTTTGGTCTTGTCATCTTGTAGGTCATCGTTGGGTTTTGGAAGACCCTTATCTTCATTTTCTGAATGAGATGATTGCTCCTTCTTGTCCTTGATTTCATCGGCTTCTTTTTCGTTTTCTGACTCTGAGGAAGTGGACGATTCGCTTGACTTTGATTTTCTCCTGGTTTCTGATGGTAGGTCAAATTCGTTGTTTTTATCAGATTCGTTTAACTTCTCGTCAGGCTTCTTCTCTATCTTGCCATCATCATCTGTGTCAGAACTGGAAGACTCGCTTGATTTGGTAACTTCTGGTTTTGCCGGTTCGGGTTCTTTGATTTGTTCGACATCTTCTTTTTGATATACTGGTGTTTCATCTTTTTCTTTTTCTGCTTCAGATTCCGATGAACTTGAACTTGACGAACTAGATTTTTCATGTTTTGGTTTAGCGACGGGATATTCAATGACTTCTGGTTCTTTTTTATTTTCTTCCTCTTTAGCATGCTTTGAATCTTTTGAATCAGAAGAGCTTGACGAACTTGAGCTTGAGGATCTAGATCTGCTTTTTACTTGATCAATTTCATCTTCTTTTTGATTTACGGATATTTCATCTTTTTCCTTTTCTGTCTCTGTCTCCGATGAACTTGGACTTGACGAACTAGATTTTTCATGTTTCGGTTCATTTGCGGGAGATTCAATGAACTCTGGTTCTGTTATAGTTTCCTCTTCTTTAGCATGTTTTGAATCTTTGGAATTAGATGAGCTTGAAGAGCTTGAACTCGAGGATCTAGATCTTTTTTCTTGGACAATGTCATCTTCTTTTTGGTTGACGGATATTTCATCTTTTTCCTTTTCTGTCTCTGATTGACATGAACTTGAACTTGACGAACTAGATTTTTCATGTTTCGGTACATTTGCGGAAGATTCAATAAACTCTGGTTCTGTTTTATTTTCCTCTAATTTAGCATGTTTTGAATCTTTTGAATCAGAGGAGCTTGAAGAACTTGAGCTTGAGGATCTAGATCTTTTTTCTTGGACAATGTCATCTTCAACGATAGTAGGGTTAGTTTCCAAGTCAACAGTTTGGTGAGGAGCCGAATGCAAAATGCTTGAGCCGTAATATTCAATTACAGGTTCTAAGATTGTACCTCGTACATCTTCGACACTAGTTGGATCATTGTATTGTTCCTCGGTGGTGATAAGTTCTTGTTCTTTTGACATTTCATGATCAGAGGTAGGTTTTGGTTCGTCCTGTTCTTGTGGTTTGGTTTCGTCTACTGGTTTATCTTTGCTCTCGTCATCAGAAGAGCTTGAGCTTGATGAACTGGATGAGCTAGATGAGCTGGAAGATTTTGACCTCCGTCTTTCTTCAGGACCATTTACTGACAACAAAGGCTCTTCGGGTGGGGCATAAAAAATTGTCTCCTTATTATTTGGTTTTATTTCGGGCGGAATGTCCGATTCCTCCTGTTTTACTTCTACATTTCCAGTACTACTACAAATGTTATCAGTATCTACATCGCCTTCTTTTGATTCGTCTTGTTTTAAACCTTTATCTTCAGATTCCGAATCCGACGAGCTACTACTTGACGAGCTAGAACTAGAACTGCTAGACTTACGTTTAGAACTATCGCGTTTACTTGACGAGCTGGAACTTGATGTGCTGGACTTACGTTTGATATTTTCAGGTTTAGATATTTTTGGTGGGAGTGCCTCAGAAGTTTGAACAAATTCTGCAGTTATAATTGGAACGGGTTCAATACTTTCTTCAAAGTCTTCGCCCTCTGTGTTGTCAGCCGATAGGCTAATCTTGATGCTTGATATTTCTGGAGCATTTGATGTGTTTAACTCGGTTTCATCAGATTCCGACGCTTTTGATGACCTCAAATCATACTGATCCTGGTCGACAACCTCCAATTCAATCTGACCTTGGAAGATCATTCCACTTTGATAAGACTCATTACCCCCCGAGAACTGACTCGAGTCAGTTGGCATTATTAGTACATTGTCATGCATGTAAACTGGACCATAGTACGTTACTGACAGTTTCTTTGGCGTGTCTTCGTTCATTTTAATAGTGTTCTTTTCTGGTACTTCTTTTTGCAGTTCGTTTGCAATAACCTGGACTTCGACACTCTCTGGAGGTGAATCTACCATTATATTTGGAGGAGGGCTTAATGGAAGAGGTGGTGTGTCGCTATGGTAACTAGATGGAATGTTTTCGGTAGATGTGTGACTGCTGAGACTAGATTGTCTTTTGTGCTGAGGTTCGGGCTTATAATCTGGTAATGGTTCTGTACTTACGGTTTGGATTTGTGATTCCGTGATTTGGTCTTCAATATTTGGAGCAGGAACTTCCTTTTCGTCATCGACAATTATATCATCCTGAAAACTGTCCCATGGCTGGGTATAGATTGTGTGTCTCCTGTCGTCCTCTTTCTCAGATTTGTCACTTACGTGTGGTGCTGAATGTTCAATATTAACTTCCACCTTTTGTATGATATCCTCTGCTCCATTTTGACGGCCCGATTGTTTGTTTAAGGAATTCTGAGAGCTTGATGACGAGCTAGATGATGATCGTTTCCTGCTTTTGTTTTCTTTGTCACTGCTATCAGAGCTTGAAGTGCTATCTTTTCGTTTCTTGGGCGGCGAAGGTTCTATTTTTATTTCTTGTTGCAGTTCCTGTGCACCTTTCTTGTCCAAATCATACGGTAAAAGTTCAGAATTCCCATTAATCTCCACAGATCTAGAAAGTTGTTTTGGAGTTTCCTCTAAATTGTTTTCGAATTCGTATACTCTATACGGAGATTCACCCGACCAAGTTAATGCATTTTTGCTGCGATTTTCTAGCGCATTGTCATCCCTTTCTCCATTGTATCTCCTTAAAACGTTAATATCCCGTTCTCCATAGGCGAAACTCAATGGTCGGTTTACTCTAGTATTCCTTATTGGTGCCGTATCGTCAGAAATTTTACGATAAGTTCCGGTCGGACTTTCGTCCTTAAGGACACGCAATGAATACGCTCTGGCTACTTTGTATTTCTTTCCCGACATTATTAGGTTGATTTTACAATATTCCAATCACGTACGTATTAATGCATAATAAATGTGAAAATGTTCGATAGAAAATTAATGATTATGTTAATCACTTATAAATATAAAGTCCTTAAACAAGCGAATTCCTTCTCAAGACACTAACACCCTCTACTCTCGGTCAGGCATAGCGAAATGTGGTTCTCCAATGGCAACACTTCAATTTTATCTTTACGTGTATTCCAATGTCATTTTAATAATATACCATAATTGTTTAGCATTAGAGTTGTAAAACGAATGGTCAACCTCTGCACATACCCCTGTTTAAACAATTGATATCAATTCTGTTACAATTATGCCAAATATTTATGACATCTCACGCTCATAAAATCCGTTATATTTATACGTAAACATACAAACGAAGGCATATTTTATTGTCCGAAGATCCTGAAATATTAGTTTTCACATTGTCTTATATATCAGTTGTTCCACTTTTCCTGACCTAGTATTTATTTAATAATCGAACTTGATCAAAACATTTTTGCCGTAGTTTTCCCGTCTTTTTTGCATCTTGACATTTGTTTTTTTTTTGTAACGTTACATAGCACAGGTATTACAATGTAAATGTTACACTCTCCCTCGTCATATATAGCTTTCATCGCCTACTATACATAAACAATAATATGTTAATATGAAACAATATACAAAAAAATCGGTCACGTAGACACACGTCTATATATCATTTTATGACCAAAAAAAAATCCTGTTTCCAAACAGTTGATAATCTCTATAGTATTGTAGCTTCGTCTAACTTTAAGCTTATTTCCTTTAAAATGGTCATTTTCACTGATTTTTCTCTGATGGCAATATTTCAGAACATTCTAATATATATACTTGATCATACTTGTAGGTAAGCATTTCAAACTCCCGCGAGTATACGTGAAAGTGTCAGGCTGCCACTTTGTGAATTTTTCTTGTGCATGTAACTTTAATCAACTGAAAAAAAAATGAGAGAGCGGATAAAATTCAACAAGATCAATTAACATTAGATTCACCGGAGTCTGAATTTAATAAGGAAACCAAGATACGTTTTAATCATAGACATATATTTAATGCATTGGAAATAGATGTAAATTATAAATAACAAAATCATTTTTTAGAATTTTTATTAAGGGAAAAGGCTAATGCGGGCTAGGTGAATTCTTAGAGCAGTACTCTATATGAAATACTCTATATGAAATAGAGATCCGCAGTCTGTATGGGAAAAAAATCTTGTTCACCTTTAAGGGACAAGGCCCCCTTAAAGGAGCCATATCTAACTTTGACCCAACGGCGACGTTTATCAAGCATCTTGAAACAGTCTTTTTTGCAATTATTCTTTTTTCCTCTCGGACAAAAACCCATTAAAACATTATATTAATTTTTTCCAACTTTTAAAATACCGGTATACTAGTATTTGACACCGATGTTCATAGAGCTAAATGAGCTCAGATTTTATACACCTTTCTTTATTCTCAGCGCAGTTGATACTTGTGAGTACATTCAAAAAAAAATTCTTTTTGTTTCTGAAACATTTTACTTATTCTCACAATGATTGTATAAAACATGTTTGAGGCAAATGCTAGACATGAACAGAATCATGGTCATAAACATGTAATCAGTATAAGCCTAGAACTATGCTGACATCAGACCACCACTTCTTTTTAAGTGCCTGTACCAAGTCAGGACCATTGCGATCTTAAATTCTTCTGGTTTTGTGTTTCTCTCAAATAAAAATTGCAACAAAGTTCCAGACAAAAGCTTCTGTATTTTGTTCATGATAATTTTCATATCCTACATGTCCTATTATGTTCGACTTATAAAACCTAATTCCAAGAAAATTTTACAGTGTCACACTATTTTACATAACTATACATTATGGGTTAAGCAAATTTTACAGTGTCACACTATTCTATGTTACAATATATATTATTGACTTGAAGATTGCAACGGAAGAGGGAGGTTTGTCGCCATAAAACCTGGTTTAACCCACCATTTCGTTTGAAATGCCTGTACCAAGTCAGGACCATTGCGATCCACCCATTCTCCGGTATGACTGATTCGTTTTTGTCATTTTCTCTGGACTATGAGATTGATCATTCAAGTTTGGTAGTTTTGTTATTACCTTTATCTCTATTTGACACATATAATGACCTGCTCACGAGTCTACAACAACATTTAGATGTTCATCATGTTCGTACCACTTACTAAATTGCAAGTCACGAAACTTGTAAAGGTCTACATGACACTGGGCTTCGGTTGGGAAAAGGAGATAGAGATATATTGACCCTCTTGTACACTTTTTAGCATCATTTACGAAATGCATCTCATCTATCCAGTTCAAATATGTAAGAATTGAAACTCTTCGTATTGTATATACTCAAACATAAATTACAACAAAGATCCAGACATTAAATTTTGCTACGCCTGACGCGTGTTTCGTCTAATCAAGACTCATCAGAGGCGCTCTACCAAAAGTTTAAAATTCCAAAGACTATATGAATATGAAGAGCATAGAATAAATTACCAAAAAAATGTCGAACGAGAAATCAATAATGACTATGACCAACCTATGTCTGGGGTAGGAAGAACCTTAGGGTATTTTAGAATTTAGAAATTTAAACGGATAATTTATAGCTTTGATGTCTTCGTAAACACAAGATTGTAAAATTCAAACTGTTTAAAACACCAGGTTTCTCTACTTGTACTGCAAATGGTCGATATCCTGGCTTACCTGTTCGAACATTTTTATTTTTGAGCACTTTTCCATGTTTCGTTCAATTCTTTGGTTTTTGACATTCCAATGTTTTGATTGGTTGCCAATCATCCCTTTGTCTTTGGTTCATCTGGTTATGTATTAACGAGTGATCTAAAATAATTCAAAATTACTTGTTTGTGCATGGTGGCTTCGCATGTTCCAAAGCCCAGGGAACCACAACGTATAAATTGGAAATATAACTTTAATATCTCCATTGATGGTGTGAAGCTTCGATATAGAGGGTCAGAACTTGAATCGGGTGCAAACTATCATTCCCTAACCGTCTTAGGAAATATTTTTTCTTAGAATTAATTAAAACACAGCTCCAGCCACACATTTCTGTGTTGCCGTCAATTAAACATCTTGTTAATCTTCAAATTAAGGCAACTAAATGCTGTTGAAAACTTTAGGTGTATGCGTGTCGCTAACAAAAAATTACAATCGAAATGCGTAACTTTAACAATGTTCAGTTTGGTTGGCATGTTTTTCAGCAAACAATAGTTTTGCTATGCTGCTTGCTGATTTTACATGGAACAGACATCCTACAATCACTTTTTGGCGAAAGGAAATTTGCTCTTTCCTTTGACATCACCGTCACCGTCACCGTTGAATTGTAGTAACTTATTGCATCTTATATATTCAAGGAGCAGAGACTGCTTCATATTCTCGTAAAAAGTGGTGAAAAAAACTCGGCCTTAAAAAAAACAATTGACACTTCTCTAGAAATTGTATAAATGAAAGACAGATCATTCAGGAGAACTAATTAAAGTTCTCATTTTCATCTTCTAATAAGCATTTAAAAAAAACTGTCTTCCCTTACTCTGTGCTTAGGATACCTTTCTGCACAACCTAAATCTCGATAGAAAAAAACGCAGATCTATACAAGTATTTGTAGTATACCTTCTTACATGGTTTCGAATGGATTATTTGATTTCTCAATTGAGATAGTTAAACTGACAGAACTCCTCGAGCCTTCTCAATAATCTATAATTTACAAAAGAGCTTTTTAAAATTATTCCTTATTCTCAAAACACTTAATATGGAATAAGTAACTGGTTACTTAATCATTCCATTTTCCTTATTTCTTAATAGTAACTGGTTTTTCCGTAACGCCAAAAGAGCGTTTCGTCTATCTAAGACATATCAGAAACGTTCTACGCAAAACATTGGGTCTAAAAAATGTGTAAATTAGCCCTTACGGTACAATGTCTACCCCAAGTAGAAAAAACACAGGTTTTTCAATGGGACTCGGCTAGAATCAAAGGGGGACCATGGAGTGCAAATCTGTGTGGTCCTTATTTGTCTAAACTTCCGGTTATTCAACAATAAGGGTTAAATAATGTGTAAATTAGCCCAAACGGTACTATGATCTACTATGTCTACCCCCAGCAGAAAAACCTCAAGTCTTTCAATGGCAATTGAACCCAGCTAGAATTCAAGTGGGAAACAATTGGTCCAAAACATAAATGGTCCTTATTTGCCTAAACTTTCGGTTATTCAACAACAAGGGTCCAAAAACCTGTAAATTAGCCCTAACTGTCATATATCTACATCCAATGAAACATTCTAGGTCTCATAAAGGTAATAACAAAATTACCGAACTTGAAGAATCAATCTCAAATGTCCATCAGACTAGACAAAACAAGGAAAACATACAGGAAAAATTGAAGACCACAAGGGTCCTGACTTGGTACAGGCATTTCAAAAGAAATGGTGGGTTAAACCAGGTTTTAAGGCGCGCCAAACCTCCCTCTCCCATTGCGGTCTTTGGGTCCGGTAGTTACACAAAACACACCAGGTTTGTGATGACATATCAGGGATGCTAGGTTGTTCATCTCAGTACAACAACCAGCCAAACACTATTCAAAGCAAGAACTGACCATTTCGTCTAACATGATATTGAATTTTTCTACCAGTGGCTGATAACGAAGAAAAATCTTTTTAGAGATCGTATGAGAGGTATTTTCTTATAACCTTGGTCTAGTAGTCGGTTACAGAGAAAGCGGTGTCGGATAAAAAAATCTGACAAATGTGTACAAGCCCTGGCATATCGAATTAGTTGTGAAATATAGACACCGTATGCAGGTGACGTAGGTATGTTACTTTCCAGGTTAGGAAAATTAATAATTTTAAAATTAAAATCGTCTCTTTTATCGTAATATTTATGGCCCGACCACGTATGTGGATCGGACATATAGTTTTACCCTTGTCCGTCCGTCCGTAACACTTTGGTTAAGTTCTTGGTTAAGGTCCATTACTCGGATACTAGATATTAGGGTCAATGATATTTCACCACCAGATGGGTTTTGGGTAGGGCTACACCACCCACTAGAAATTAGGTCACTGTGACCTATATTTTACGCATGAATGACTTTGGTTAACTTCTTGGTTATGGTCCATATCTTGAATACTACATGTAAGGGGTCAATAATATTTCACTACTCGATGAGTCTTGGTACATGGCACCACCCAACAGAAATAAGGTTACAGCGACTTATATTTTACACATGAACACTTTTGATCAATTTCTTGTTAAAGGTTCATATCCCAGGCAATACACATTGAGGGTAAAATGATATTTCAAGAACGGGAGGGCCATCCTGTGGCTCATAGACACATTATCTAGTTTGTACTGAGATGACCACCCGGGTCAAATTCGAGATGCAGATCCAAGAATGATGTAAAACTAGTTGATTCTGTGGTTTCTTTAATCTCTAGTTCTGGAGGATATATTGAAGGAATCCATCTGCCAAACGACGAGTTGTTGACAGAGAGGACGTCATCAATATATCTGAAAGTGAGATTAAATGACCTTGCCTCTTTCATCTTCTTGTTCTTTACGAGTTCCTGTAGAAATTCAGTCTCGTAAGAGTATAAAAATAAGTCGGCGAGGAGAGGAGCACAGTTGATGCCCATTGGAATGCCGACTTGTTGTTGAAAAATCTCAGTGAGTGTCGCTGATCAAGATTAGTGGAGCTGAATTATGGTCACACAATTATGTATCCAAATCACCAGAGTTGTAGCTATCATCATGAAAAAGGAAGTGACAAAACATTACAAGAATGGGAACATACAGATGAATGCCTAATAACAGCTGAATTTTACTCAAAATTGTGTAAACTTACCCTCATACAGTGTTATGGACCAACTAATGACACTGATAGGGATACCAAAAATGCCACGGCATGATATAGTCTTAATAATAGGAATGCTAAAATGACAACACCAATGTAGAGCAGATAATGGGAAAGCACGGATATGGGACAAGAAATAAAAATTGCAACAGTCACTCAAGAACAGGTTCAGTGCATTAGCAAATGAGAGATGAAAACAAGAGTATTTGAACAAAATCAAAGTTGTTGACAGTGAAACTGCCTGCAGAAAAAGGTTTCACACCTTCAGACAGACACAAATTTGAAATGGTATCTGAAAATACTTGGCAAAAATCTAGGAGCATAAGGGTATTTAAGGCTTTTATGACCAGCTAAACGGCATCCTAGAACAACTCAGTAACAAAGACATCAATATTCTCATGGGAGACTTCAATGCAAAGATAGGTAGTAATAACAGCGGCTATGAGGAAGTTATGGGACTTTTTGGAGTAGGAGACATGAATGAGAATGGAGAGAGATTTGCCGATGCATGTGCACTTTTGTCATTTTCCAACACAAAAGAATCCATATGACACCACCAAGAAAATAGCAGGAAGGTGCAAACCAATGGAAAGACCAGTTAAGGACAAAGATGGTAATTTGCTTTCAGAAACAAGTGAACAACTAAACAGATGGGCAGAGCACTTTGAAGAGTTGCTCAATAGACCAACACCTGATAACACACCAGATATATTGCCTGCAGATACCGACCTACCAATCAACTGCAAACCACCTAGCAGGACAGAGATTCAGAGAGCAATAAAGCAGCTTAAGAATGGCAAGGCCCCAGGACCGGATGAGATTCCAGTATAAGCACTAAAAACGGACCTTAATACAATGCTTGAATTATTGTATAACCTGTTTGCCAAGATCTGGATTGAAGAAGAAATACCAACAGAATGGAAAGAAGGACATCTTATTAAGCTGCCAAAGAAAGTAGACCTTGGACTATGCTCAAAATATAGAGGGATAACGCTACTGTCTGTTCCAGCAAGAGTGTTCAACAGAGTGATTTTAGAGCGACTGAAAGGGCCAGTTGACGGGAAACTGCGAGACCATCAGGCAAGTTTCAGAAAGAACAGATCATGTACTGATCAGATAGTGACACTTCGCGTCATTATAGAGCAGTCCATAGAATGGAACTCTCCACTATACATAAACTTTGTAGACTACAAGAAGGCTTTTGACAATCTGGACAGGGAGATGTTATGGAAACTGCTAAGACATTACGGAGTGCCTCAAAAGTTTGTAAACCTGATAAAAAACTCATATGAAGGAATGTCCTGCAGAGTAGTGCACGGAGGACAACTGACAGAGGGCTTTAGAGTCAAGACCGGAGAAAGGCAGGGATGTTTGCTTTCACAATTTTTGTTTCTTCTTGCAATAGACTGGATCATGAAGACCGTTACAAGAGGAAAGAGAAACGGAATACAATGGACACTCTGGAACCGGCTGGATGATTTGGATTTTGCGGATGATTTAGCACTCCTGTCACACAATCACCAACAGATGCAGGAGAAGTCCTCAGAACTACTTAGAACCTCAGCTACCATAGGACTTAACATACACAGAGGAAAGACTGGGACCATGAAAGTTAATACCACCAACAATGAGCTAGTAAGCCTAAATGGAGACCCACTAGAAGAGGTAGAGTTATTCACATACCTTGGCAGTATAGTGGACAAACCAGGAGGTACAGATGCTGATGTCAAGACCAGAATCGGCAAAGCAAGAGGGGCATTCATCCAACTCAAAAACATATGGAATTCACGAGTCATCAGCAGGAACACCAAGCTTCGACTTTTCAACTCGAACGTGAAATCAGTCCTCCTGTATGGTGCAGAAACCTGGAGATTTACCAACGCCACCAGCCATAAGATCCAGACATTTGTAAACCAATGTCTTCGCCGTATCCTTTCTATCCACTGACCTGAAACCATCAGTAACAAGGAATTATGGAGAAATACAAACCATGTCAAGTTGAAGAAGAGATACGTAGAAGAAGGTGGGGATGGCTTGGACATACGCTAAGGAATCCGAGTTGAAACATCACGAGACAGGCGCTAACATGGACATCCCAAGGAAAGAGAAAACGAGGACGACCAAGAAACACCTGGAGAAGGGACCTGGAATCAGATGTTAAGGTGACAGGAAAGACATGGGGACAACTGGAACAAAGTGCAAAGAACATGCAGCGCTGGAGGACTATCGTCGATGGCCTATGCACCAGAAGGAGCGAAGGGCCAAAGTAAGAAAAGTAAGTAAGGGTATCAAGCAGAAAATATTGAGTTCATAATAAAAAAGACTGCAAGACCAACTACAGTCCAACTACAAGGCAAAAGACAAAGAGGTTCAGAGAAGTTCAAGAAACGATAACATAACTATGTTGATAATCTTGTCAGTAAGACAGAAAAGGAAGCCATTAATGGGGAAATGAGCGCTGTTTACAATATTACTAAACAACAAACTAGTTACATGCCAAACTGCAAGAGCCAGTCGAGTCAAAGACAAACAAGAAAATGTTTTCACAATGGAAGAAGAACGAGCAAAGAGATGAGTGGAATATTTTAAAGAGGTATTGACCAGATGAACCACACGAAGCAGCAATTATACCATCTTTTGTAGACACCAATATAGATACAAGCCTACCAAATCTGGATGATATAGTAAAAGCCATAAAAAAGCTGAAAACATAAAAGCTACTGGAATTTATACCATCCCTGTTGCATGAGTTATTGAAATCAGATCACAATACATCGGCCAAGTTTTACATCAACTTTTTCAAATCAATTGGAACAATGAGACTATACTTTCAGACTGGAGCAAAGGCCTAATTGTCAAACTACCGAATAAAGGGGACCTCAATGCTGCCACGGTGAAAATAGGAAAGAAATTGGTCTACTCTCTGTACGGAACAAAGTATTTTGCAAGATCATTCCCAGCCGAATTGAAACTGCAACTGACCTAAAGCTATTAGAAAAGGTGAGGTTGCATATAGATCAGATCGTTGCCCTCCGAAATATAATAGAAAAATATATTAAATTTAACACATCTTCATTTATTACTATAACTCTATTGATTTTAATTAAGAAAGCCGTTGGCCATGTCCACCGAAGTACTCCAAGGAAAATATTGATATCCTACTTCAGGTACATTTAAAAAATCGTCGCCCTTGTCAAATTTTATAGTATCTCTTCAGAAATATAACAACCACGCTTCAGATCGTGAGCTTAGAATGCCCAACGAGAAGATTCCTTGAACTGCACGCCACCCGGACCAGGAAGCAAGATACTTGATTTAAGCTTAAATGAGCTAGATACTAAACACGATTTTTGTCATGTGGAGACGTTTTAAAAAGAATTTCAAAAGTTTCTGTTCTTATGAAATAACCAACAGAGAGCTTTAAAACAGTACTGTCAACACCAGCACAAGAATTTTTGTTGTTGTTCGTTCGAGTAGTAAGTGGCGGTTGTATTGGCTCGCTGTAAGAATATTTACAATGTTCATTTCCACATAAAATTAGGCAATACTTATACGCCAATACAAAGAAACTTTGAGAAGAGAGATGAAGTAACAAAAGCTGACAAGGCTTACTGCACCGAATGAAATATTGCTATCATATTGAAGGTCTCTGTTTGCCTGAAGCCTTTTAAATGCGAATACAAAATAATAAGGGATAAATCACTCAAATCTTTAAGATCAAAACCTGAGAAATTTCAGTTTTAGCATAGACCTGTACATATTTTTTGAAAACAGATCTGTAATTCATTTGCTTCTAATTTAATAGCTACCTTTAGTGGCCAACTTCAACCACAGGGGCTTGTGTACAGTAAAAAAATAAAAATCCCCCTATATACCCTTTCACAGGGTATATAGGGTATATAGGGTCAGGAACATTATAAAACAAGTTTATTTAATGTTCCTGATAGGGTATATAGGGGGATTTTTATTTTTTTACTGTACACAAGCCCCTGTGCTTCAACAAATTGAAAGAAATTTTAGAAGTCCTCCTATTAATTTAATATTAATTTATATTAAAATATAAATTTAACTGATATGGTCATAATGCATTAAAATGATAATATATCTGTGCTATTTGACAGGGGCCTGCTAAAAAGCCATAAGACAATTTCATTCATTGGAAATATATGGGAAAAGAACGACAACTCCAACACGGAAGAAAAATGACAGGAAGTAAATGATGTCAGATTTCGACGTACGCATGCGCTCACAATATAAATATGTCGACTTTCAACTGATGGAAAACAGGTTCCCGTGAAAAAAGATGTTATCATCGCATATATGAACTATGTAGCTTAAATCATGGAATAATGTTAACCGTATATAGGCCCTTAAAGACGATGTAGCTTGTCCCTGTGTTTATCTTACATGCTTGCAAGCAATGTCATTTTTTAGCAGCTTCCGAAAACTCTTCCGTTTCGGCGGAGAGGATGACTTGAAATCCAAGAAAAAAGAGCTGTACAAAAATATCAAAAGAGATATCAATCCTGAAAATTTTTGGGAAATTCTGTCAGAAATCGGTGACGGCGCATTTGGTAAAGTTTATAAGGTAATGACTGAACAAAAAGCTCCATGATCAATATATTTGTGCCAGATTTTGTCAAATTATAGCTTGAAATAGCCCTAACATCTGTCTTTCAAATAACAGAGGTAAAGTATCATTGACATTCAGCGAAAAGATGGCAGTGGCATCCTTGTGCTAAAATATCGTTGCTTTTGTGGATTCATAGCTCTTTATCTATACTGCTGGAGTGCTTTTGATTTTTGTGGTCGGCCAAATCAAATTTTTTCCCAAAAGACAGCTAAGAGCTATGGAGATGCAGCTACACATGATTTTACCAGTTTTCAAGTTAAACTTGTTTGCTGTCCTGAACACTTGTGTAAGAGCATTTTTGAGATTTATATGAAAACAATTATATCTCTATAAACTGCTAATTATACTTGGGTTGCACAATGTTTCTGTTTCGGATTTGACTTGTCATGTAGCTGTAGATGTAATTATTCAACATATGCATATAAATCATTTGCAACTGACAAATAAACCCACAGGCAACATTTCCAACCCTTAAAAAATCAATCTTGAACGGAAACAAAGAAATCACTACTTGTATCTTCGTCCAAAAGAGGTGTTGGAACCATATTTTTTACCAGTTCCTCCTCGTTCGGCTAAAATAGTGACTAATCCCACAAATGCACAACCTGTCGTCATGAAAATATATTCTTACATGTGAAGATTTATTGTCATAATCTAAGATTCTGTCATTAACCAAAAAACAATATTTATTTTGATTTATATTAGAAGTCCTCATTAAAAAAAAATGTAATAAAAGAAACTTGATTGGGATTAAACATTTTCAAACTTGCGTATCGGTATATGTATTTGGTCCATGTTTACTTTGATGATACAGTTGATGTTTTAATTAGGTACTGTGCCGCCTAACCATTCAGTTTTCGGGTTTTGACATACATGTATTCCCAACATGCTCTTGCATGAGCAGTTAATAGAAAATAAAAAAAAAATACTCTTTTCTTGTTTTCCTATTTTACATGTACATTAATTAGACTTGGCCAAATTCATTGGTCCTACAGACATGTCCGATGTTTTCTTTTTCAGTTCATGCAAACTTTTGACCTTTTCCAGCCCAGATGTCTGTTGCCAGTCAAAAAATAATTGATCGTTATTTCTTTCCCCACTTTTGTGGGGAGACATATTGTTTTTGTTGTGTCCGTCTGTCTGTCTGTTCGTCCGTCACAAAGTTTGTCAGTGCAACTCCTCTGAAACTATTGAACCGAATTCAATGAAACTTAGTATGTAGGAAATACACCATATGTTGTTGTGCATATGACCAGGAAATTTTGATCTTTCAATTTTTGTGGGGAGTTATGGCCCTTTGAACTTAGGAATTTGCTGAAAATCCTCATTTGTCATCTTGTCAGCGCAACTCCTCAAAAACTAATGAACCAAATTCAATGAAACTTTGTTTATAGGAAGTACACCATATTTAGTTGTGTGTATTGCCAGGTAAGTTTGATCCACAAATTTTTGTGGGAGTTATGGCCCTTTGAACATAGAAAATTGCTTAAAATCCTCATTTGTCTTAAGAGCGCACTACTCTGAAACTACTGAACGGAATTTAATGAAACATGGTAAATAGGAAGGATAAAATATGTAGTTTTGCATATGACCAGGAATTGAACTTAGAACTGTTTGGGGAAAGGGCAGTCTGCACTGTTAGCCACTAGTCCGATGCTCCAGACTTGTAAAAATTTGTTCGGACTAGTGAAAAATAGCCAAGATTTTATATACATGTAGAAGTTTAAGGAAAAACCTTTAAAACTTGTTGTCGGACTAGTTGTTGAAAAGTTTTTGGTGCAGACTGAAAGGGAGGGAGACATCGTTTTTGTAGACAAAAACAAACTTAAATTTATTTTTGGTTTTGTATGGTATTTCTGGTAAAAAACATAATGTTTAAAAGTGACTGAAATTATCATGTTGCTGATCAAATTCACAACAGAGGCAGTAAATTGATACCTGGACTGCAAGTTCTGACCACAGTCTTGACAGTATTCCTTTTACATGTATATATCTTCTCTTACATGATGTAGTTTTGGTTTAATCCATTTTCAGTTATTTGTAAGATAATTCAACAATTTAATGGGCTCTCCTTAATATCTTGTTGTTAGTCATTTTCATTATTGTTCATTCTTCTTAGAGAAATTTATGATGTTTAAAAGGTGTGACATTTCAATTTGGTCTTTGTTCACTGCTTTTTCTTTTCTGATAAAAGTAGTAATTCTATACTCTAAATTTCAGTTTATATCTATAATTATCAACCAACTACACAAAATTCAGTGCTTTCAATGATTTTCTATGGTCAAATTTTTACATGTAAATAAGGGACAGTGGCATATAACAGGTATATGTACATCTTTTTGTTGTAAATTTCAACATGTACATGTATGTATATAAATCATGAATTTGCAGTCAATTGTAGCTCTACATGCAAGTGTTTTCAAGGTCTTTTGAACAACTCACTTATGTCTAGTAAAAATTAATCAGTAATATACAGGAAATTTTAATTAAGGTTTAATTTGATGGCCAAACA
Source organism: Arcuatula senhousia (assembly GCA_963971305.1). Taxonomy (NCBI): domain Eukaryota; kingdom Metazoa; phylum Mollusca; class Bivalvia; order Mytilida; family Mytilidae; genus Arcuatula; species Arcuatula senhousia. The sequence continues at coordinate 50,980,663 of OZ020305.1, forward strand.
ATGATGTTGATGTTCTTGAAATCATGTATAACCTTACAATATCAGGGCCTGTATGCCCATATTTGTCTAATAAACAAATAATGGAACAAATATGGACACTGCTTGGCCTCCTGACATTGTGGAAGTGCTTGATATCAGACAGTCCAATGAAAATTACAGTAGTACTAACATCCTGGCCAGAGATTTGGACTGCCTGAATATTTTGTTCATACATGTACCAGTAAATAAAAGTGCACTGCAGTTTAGATATTTTCCTCTATTGGCTTTAAAAACAAAAGTAGGTTAATCCTTAAAAAAAATATATAAAATCAACATCCTATAAAAAATGCTGAGGGTGAACACTGAAGCTATTCTGTTTTACCACCTTTTCCTAAAGTTTAAATTCATGAATTGATCTTTTCTATATAAACTACCATCATTGTATGTGACTATGCATGAATTAGTAGTACAAGAAAAGGTTAATCATTAGGGCTACTTGGATGTCCTATGCTATAAAGGTTTAATGTGTACAAGTCATAGTGCTGACAAATCTAGTTGTCCATTTACAATGTTACAATAATTAATGTACATAAGTCACCAGTAAATATAAACTCACAGTGTTATATAACGGTATAATTTGATAAACCTTTTCTGTGTAAAAGAGTTTCATTTTGTACTTTTATCATCATTTAGAAAAAATGACCATCCTTCAAGAAGACCACAAATAACTTTGATTTTAAGAAAAACAAATTTAAATTGTCAAGTTTATCTATTTTTCATATCATGTACAAGCATCAAATGTCACCCTAAGTTAAAAGTTAATTAGAATTAAAGGTCATTTAGTTTAAACTTTAGTATCTTATAAAGAATAATTCTTTTCCTGCTTTGAAATATATAAATTATTACATGTACATTGTAATATGACGAATACAGTGATATTTAACTTCAATAAAGCAGATTCTTCCGGTAGATGATAAAATTGCCTTGGTAACCTTTCGCCAAATCAAGCATGTATATATATTACTAGTTATTTTAAAGAAGAGAAATTTAAATTTTCTTATGTTATGTCATCAAGTTTTACATGTACGTATGGATATACAGTGTATGTCTTAATTAATTTTGGTTATATGTATCTTCATAATTCATGTAATTTATGATAAGATGAAATAATATAAATGTCATTTGAAATTGAAGACTTCCATGTCTTATTAACTCATCAAAATAGGGAGTGTTACCTACTGGTACATGTACTATAGTGTTATTTTCATTTAAAAAATGTTCTGTTTATCTGGAATTTCATTGAGAAATTCTTGGAACATTTTTTTTTGCATTCACTTCATGCATCAACATGATCAATTCTAATTCAGAAGATGTATATTTTGGTGAAATTTAATCCCCTATGCCCCACATTGCCAGTTTACTTTATGATGCAAGGAAAGGGGTTTTCAATTAAATTAAGATTTATATTCTGTAGATTCGTTTACCAAGACAATGCCCTTATATGGAATTTTTAATGACAATGTTTCAAATATTTCAGATTACTCACTTATATTTAAATACCAGTGAAGTGCTCTTTGATCGATAGTGTTCATATATTTCACTCTCTTTGTTGAAATGCAAACAAAATTATATAATCTTAATTACATTACAAAACGTTACTCTAAATTTTTTGGGTCTATTTATCATTTAAGGGTAGAGGTATAAGCAAAATCTCCAGGTTCATGAAATTATTATCTTAACTTCCTGAATGAAAATAGGTGTGGTGTTGTATTCTGAAATGATACATTTAAATAATGGGTGTGAAATGAGATTCTTGTATTATCTGAAAGTGGATATGTTTGATTGTATCTAGCATGAATCAGATTGATTTTTATGGTTAAAGAAAATAATGGAAGATTGTATTTACTGTAGATTAAAAGTTAATTTAAAAAGTATTTTCTGGTTAACATAGACAACAACAACCATTTTTCATTTGTTAGGTATACATGTAGATCAGATTTCATACTTGTTATTGACTCCCCCCTAAAATGTAGAATGCACCCTGAAATCAAGTTGTCAATAATATGAGAATTGTAAACAATTTGTAAGTTGGGGTCCAATTTTTTCATACCCAGTAATTTTGAAATACAAGTACAATATACCCATACCCATAAGTGATACAATTACTATCATATTATATGAAGAATTGTCTTATAATTCAATAACCAACTGGTGATGTGTTTAAGTATTTTGTATTATTTTATCGTTTCAGTCTGAACACAAAGAGAAACATTTATGTGCTGCCTTAAAACACGTAGAAATAAAGAGTGAGGAAGATATTGAAGACTTTTCTGTAGAAATCAACATATTAACAGAGTGTAAACATAAAAATGTGGTGGCTTTACATGAAGCCTTTTACTTCGACAGTAAACTGTGGGTAAGGTTTTACATGTTGTAAGTTTCATAAAATTAGTTTTCTTTACATCACCATTGATTGTTGTTACACTCAAATCAACATTGTAGTCTTTATTCTGATTATGATTTGAAAACTTGATCATAAAAAATGTAAAGATGTTTCAAACAACTTTATCAAAACTTTACCTGGAAAACCTGCAGGGGTGTAAGATTCAGTGACAAAAATATCAGTCTGTTAGCATACAAAAAAGGAAAGATCAACATGTATAGCTGGTTCAGAACTGTGGCACAAAAATAAATTATTGCATGTTGCAACACACCACTATGATGCTCTTAATTTATTATTTGATTTCAAATCTCCTTAATTTCAATTGAATCAGCTGTTATTATTTTTAGATGTTTATTGAATATTGTGGTGGTGGAGCCCTGGACAGTATCATGGTGGAATTGGAAAAACCGTTAACGGAAAAACAAATTCGTTTCGTGGCTCATGAAATGTGTGAGGGATTACAGTTCTTACATGATAATAAAGTAATACATCGTGATCTGAAAGCTGGTAATGTGTTGTTGACACAGGACGGTGATGTCAAACTAGGTACTAGTATTTATATGATTATCTTATAATTCTCTATATTAAGTGGTGATTTGACATATACAGCAAACAAGCAACAATCATTCAATCAATCAATTTATCAATTTGTTATGAAGGTACAATAAATAAAAAAGCAAAATAATTTTAAAGGTACATTTAGGCAAACCTTGTCAAAGTATTTATTGGCCAAATAAACTGAAATAGTATAACACAAAACTATTTGCAATATGTTTAAAAATAGCTATTAATTGTACACAGTCTAACTATTTTAGCTGCATATAAATGAAAAAATCAAGAATAATTAACTTGCCCAAACCATTCTGACTGACCATGGGCCCAGTACTAGTTTATAATTACAGGAATTACACTTTGTGCATTGTCTTCAAATGAATAACAGAAATTAAAATGAAAAACATATACAGTTGTATAAGCTTTAATTTAATCATTTGTATTTCAGCTGATTTTGGTGTTTCTGCTTTAAACACAAGAACTACACAGAGAAGAGATTCATTTATTGGTACACCCTATTGGTAAGTGTAAAATCAAAGAAACTATCAATGATACATTGTTAAAAAATGTTAAAATCATTATAAACATGATAAATATAATTACAATTTAAGTTAGTTGTATACAAAATGATTTAAGTTTAAACCAGTGATGTATAAAGTGCTCTAGGCTTTGATTTTTTAACCCCCCCCCCCCAAAAAAAAATCAAAACATTTTAATCTCAAACATGAAAGTTCTTGAGTATTACTTTCGATACGATACGGTACTTGGTTTTGTTACATATATCTAATGATTGTTGATTGTTGTTACCTGTTTTTTTTTCATTCTTTGTGATTATTTTGCATTAGTTTCCAATGTAAACAAAGACAAACATTCTTTTTGAATTGTTTTTATCATCGGCGATCAGGTCAGCCATGGCTATGACTAATATTGCAATCTTCGCTTTGAGCATTTCCAATAGAAAAGGCTAAAATAGTGACAAATTATCCGGAACTTGTACCGAATCGAAAGTTTAAAGTTTATACAGTACATCGAAATTCACCAAAATACCGTGGATTTTTGGTGCTTCGGAGTATCATTTCACCCCTAACAAGAAGGTCTTAAATATTGAGAGAAAGCCCACACTTCACTATAGCTTAGGACAGCCCTGAGTACCAGTTTTAGTGTAATTCTTTGTTAAATGCCAGTAACTGTCAGACAGCAAAATCAAGAAAATACAACATTTCAAAATGACTTAAACTTACTGTATGGGATTAGAAGTGAATTTGCATGTATTGGAATCTATCTTGTTTATGATCTTCATGAATTGAAAAAACACAAAATGATTTATTTCCATGTAAAAGAATGTGATTAGGATTGTTAGTTACCTGCCCAAGGTCGGTGTTTTCCTTCGGGTACTCCAGTTTCGTCCACCATTAAAACTGACCACCCTATATGGCCCAGGTGTGTTGAAAAGGGTGTGAAACCGTAACACACACACACATTTATATCTACTTATAACTAAATGTATGTCAAATTATGCATTTTGTGCCATGTTAATTAATTCCACTTGTGATTTCTACAATGTATCCACATCATATATTTCTCTAGGATGGCTCCTGAGGTTATCATGTGTGAGACCATGAAAGATACTCCATACAATTACAAGGCAGATATCTGGTCACTAGGTAAGTGGATTAAAGTATCACCATAGCCAAATATTGATCCCCCAAATAAAATACATGTACATGGTCTTACTTCGTATATCTTGTATAGGATTTTTTTGTAAAATGGTCTAAAGTTTGTCAATCATGGACAATCTGTATTGATACATGATGTGCACTTTTCTAAGAGTATTGCACGCCAAGTAAAAACACTTTACCTTTTTAGCTCACCTGACCCGAAGGGTCAAGTGAGCTATTGTCATCGCCATCTGTCCGTCGTCTGTCAGTCGTCCGTCGTCTGTCGTCCGTCGTCCGTCCGTTACTTTTTCAAAAATCTTCTTCTCTGAAACCACTGAATGGAATTTTTCAAAACTTGGTCCAAGTATTAATCAGGGCATGGTGTTTAAAAATTGTGTTCGGCTTTATGATTTGATAAACATGGCCGCTGTTACTAAAAATAGAACATAGGGTAAAATCACATTCAAAGACTTATAACTTGAAAACTAGAACAGATAGAAAAAATCTGAAGGATCTTAGGCTCTTCAGAATCAAAAGCTCTACAAAAGTCTCCATTGGGTCGAAGTTGTCAGATGACCCCTAATAGGGGTTATGGCCCTTTTAAGGTCAAAAATAGCGTTTTTTCATGTTTTTGCCCTATAGAATGAAAACTATTGCAGATAGAGAAAAGCTGTTGCCTGCTAAAATGTTCAGCTCATTAAGCTCTACAAAAGTCTCCATTGGGTCGAAGTTGTCAGATGACCCCTAATTGGGGTTATGGCCCTTTTAAGGTCAAAAATAGTGTTTTTTCATGTTTTTGCCCTATAGAATGAAAATTATTGCAGATAGAGAAAAGCTGTTGCCTGCTAAAATGTTCAGCTCATTAAGCTCTACAAAAGTCTCCACTGGGTTGAAGTTGTCAGATGACCCCTAATAGGGGTTATGGCCCTTTTAAGGTCAAAAATAGCGTTTTTTCATGTTTTTGCCTATTGCAGATAGAGAAAAGCTGTTGCCTGCTAAAATGTTCAACTCATTAAGCTCTACAAAAGTCTCCATTGGGTCCAAGTTGTCTGATGACCCCTAATAGGGGTTATGGCCCTATTGAGGTCAAAAATAGCGTTTTTTCATGTTTTTGCCCTAAAGAATAAAAACTATTGCAGATAGAGAAAAGGTAATGCTTGCTTAAATGTTTATCTCATTAAGCTCTACAGAAGTCTCCATTGGGTCGAAGCTGTCAGATGACCCCTAATAGGGGTTATGGCCCTTTTAAGGTAAAAAATAGTTTTTTTTCATGTTTTTGCCCTATAGAATGAAAACTATTGCAGATAGAGAAAAGACGTTGCTTGCTTAAATGTTTAGCTCATTAAGCTCTACAAAAGTCTGAATAGGGTGAAGTTGTCAGATAAGCCCTTTTGAGGAGTAATGGCCCTTTTAAGGTCAAAAATAGTGTTTTTTCATGTTTTTTGCCCTATTGATTGAAAACTATTGCAGATAGAGTAAAGGTGGGGCTTGCTTTAATGTTCAGCTCATTTAGCCTCAGGAAAGTCTACATTGTGTCTAAGTTGGGACATGACCCATTAAAGAAGAGACCATTATGCCTGAAGGACCAGGTGAGTGATTCAGGCTCCTGGGAGCCTCTAGTTTATAAACTGGAAGACACAAGAGTTGATGGTGTAGTTTTTAATGCATCAGGTTACTAACACCAAGGTTCATGGTTCAATCCTCGTCAGGGGCTTAAACTTCATGAACCAATTTTCAGACTCTCTCGACATCATTTGTGTGGATGGTCTAAAGGAACAATGCTAGTCTTTGGGATGAGACGAAAAAAAGTTGTCCTGTGGATGTGAAGAGCAATTCCCCATGCAAAATAAAGACCCCTTTGTAGAGTTTGATAAAAGTAGGCTCAATGGGGCCGCTACAAAGGCCTTACTTGCAAACTGTTAGCTGGAGAGGGATTCATATAAACATTAGGCTTGTTTCCCAATCAAGGATAAATAAATTTGTTTAATCTTACCGGATACACATTTTGATTTAAAACAAATTTTTGCAGAAAATGAAAAAAAAAGTTTTGATTTTCATGTAGATTATTGATAAAATTGGTCTGGAATTGCCTTTTGTAGGCAGAACTTTCACTTTAAAAAAATTCTTGGTCCGATCCTTTATATTTGTATGTGTCTTTTCCTTTACAAAGGATATATAATCAAATGTCAAGAATTGTATATAATTTTTTTTCCCTACCTGTTTTCAGGTATCACAATGATAGAATTTGCTCAGATAGAACCTCCAAACCATGACATGCATCCAATGAGAGTTCTCATCAAAATCCAGAAATCAGACCCTCCAACACTTAATGCACCTTCCAGATGGTATGTTTGTTATTCCCTCTACATTTTACACTAAAAAAATCAACATATCCTGTCCATCCTTCACTTAAGGCTTCTTCCATATGGTATAGACATTTTGCTCTCCTCATTTTATATGGTTATGCAACAATTTTACTAGTTTGTTATATTGATTAAGCTTTTTGTGCTAAGTTAAAATAAATCAACAGATTGAAGATTTAGATGACAAGACTAGTTCAAACATGCCAGTTTTCATATATGCATATCCAAAACCAGTAATCTAAGTCAGTTCTGTTTTTGATTCACTTATTTATTAGAATTGTTCTGTGTCCACCTTTCTTTGATGATTTGAGCTGGATTGTGATAAAGTAAAACCACACCTAAATCAGGCAAATCTTACATTATACCCCCACCCCAAATTCTGTATACTGTTTGTTTGTTTATTCAATAAAATCTTTATTTATTTCAGGTCTAAAGAATTTAATGAATTTATTAAGTTGTGTGCACAGAAAGATCCAGATCAGAGACCTACTGCAGGAGAGCTGTTACAGGTACTAAGGTTTTTATAATGACACTTGCAATGTGTTACAAAGTGTCATATACAAGGGGTCACTTGGCAAAATCCATCATTTTCCTTAGACAGCACAAGATTTTTGATTACAATTTTACTGACAAGCACATGTCTAAGTCTGTTAATATTTGGCATGTAGCTTTACTCTGTAGTACTATTTAATGTAAAGGGTTTTTGTGCCTGTACCTAATCTACTTTACTGTTAACTGTATACTGAAAAATGCAGATGACACACATAGTTGATGAAAAATCACAATTCTAAATTTGAAAAATCTTTTAAACATTTCTGTACTGTTATAAGCTAAAGTTGTAGCTTTTTCAGATAGTTGAAAATAAACTTACATGTAATACCATAGTGCCTAAGATTTCTTCACTTTATTGAACTTAAACACTTATAATTCTTATACTTTGACCAGTATTAGATTCAAAAAGGGAAAAAGGGAAACAATTCTGAATTTTTAATTAGATTTTAAATTCCAATTTTAGCATAGATTTGTAAAAGACTATACAGACAGGAGTGATGTAAGGAATCTGGTGTTAGAATCTAAAGCTGAGGTAGAGGAATGTGTGGAGGATCTGACAGAGGAAGAGGATATCAAGGAGATGAAGGTAAAAGACAGAGTATATGTTTAATTGAATTATTAATGCCACAGTTATTTCCCTTTGTGAAGTTCACCAGTTTTTTGCTTGGCTGTAGTGATAATCATTTTGCCAGTTTTTTCTAAGACTGAAACATAAAGGTAATTTCATATTTTGGAAGAAACATTCTCTTTTAAAAACAATTTAATCATCTAAAAAAATAATAACAACTATTTGTAAGTAAAAACATTAAAACACAAAGTGAAACAACCCAAAATTCAGCCTAGTACATGAACATGGTACAAATTTGATAAAGTTTTCCATGAACAATTCTTCAATATGCTTCAATCCTTTAAAAAGTGAATTCGATTTAGCTTATTCAACATTCAGACAAAGTTAGGCTTCATAATGTAGTTACTAATGTGCCAGTTGTATCTTGGTTATAACTTCCTGTCACAAATAGATTTAAAAAACATATAATCCATTAAATTTTTTTATAAAAACAGAGATATCTTGTTTTACAGTTTTAAACTGTAGGATTTTATAAAGTATATGTGTTTGGTATTTTTGAAGTTAATAAATATCTAACACCTACATATTCATTTTTATTTCAGTATTTCAGTTTCAGCTTCACAAGTAATCAAATGCATCAGTTTTGTTTTTATTGATTGAAAAATTATAAGTACACAATAAATTATGAAGTATTTTTTTAAGTGTTTTTTTGATAATTTCATGGGAACAGGAAGTTAAAATCACATAGGTTACTACAAAATGGGTTAATTTCAAAGAATATTGCAGGAAGTTAACAATGACACATTCTTTGATTGTTTTCTTTTTTGAATGACAGACTTGTGTGATTTTAACGAAGACAAAATCTGGGTCATAAAATTGTGAATGTTCGGCAGTGGGTAAGTGAGGAAAAATTATCTCAACAACTGGTATTACAGCCTCTTCTTACTTTGTATGCAGTATCAGCATTAGATTCTGTATGAGGTATTGAACCTATCAAATTCAATATTCGGTGTATTCTAAAGAGCATAAAATTCACAAAATGACAACAGACATGTTAATGGTCATTGTTCAAATGTTATAAAAATATATTTTTTTAAATTTTCAGCGTCACATGAGTGATATGTCTAGTGTTGACATAGATAATTTGTCAATATCTGGTGGAGAAACAGACAGAGAGAAGACTCCCACCCCTGACAGAGAGGTCAAGCCCCCTGAGATGAAACCAGCACTCAAGGTGGAGCCTTCACCAGAGAAACAAGTACAACCTGCAAAGGTAGATTTAGTAATAACATTTGACAGAAAACAAAAATGATCATTTAGAATTTAGTTGTTGCTTTGTCTGTCTGCCCACAATTTCTTGAAAATTATAACAGATCTGACACATTTTTACTCTTTGGTAAGATGCAATTTTAGGCTGAGCTTAAAAAAATTCATGTTAATTCATCAAATATTTTTGGAAATACTTAGATTTTAGTTGATGGGACTCCCACTGACTTTGTCAATATGCCTCATCATTGATATTTTAAATGAAAGCTTTATCAGGGTCAATGGCTAATAGGAAATCAAACTGATACTAAAATGATGATATTATTAATGATAGAAGAAAATGAGATGTGGAATAAGTGTACGTGACACAACCTACATTATAAACGTATATTTTAAATATCCACAATGGAAAACTGCCAGCAGCCTTCAATGTGACCAGTGGTCGCTGCTTGCTGTTTTTCAATTGGCCCCTGGATTGAAAATAAAATACATATGATTCAAGCCCAATCCCAAAGTGCAATGAAAGACCTTCTTCTTGACAAAAAAACAATTAACATAAATTCGACTAAATACAAACATAAGCTTTGATAAAGATTCCTGGCTTAGGACAGGCACATTAAAATGTGGCGGGGTTAAACCAGCTTTTATGGCACCAAACCTCCCTCTTCCATTGCGATCTTCAAGTCTATAATATATATAGTTACACAGAATAGTGTGACACTGTAAAATTTGCTTAAGCCATAATATATAGTTACGAAGAATAGTGTGACAGTGTAAAATTTTCTTGGAATTAGGTTTTATAAGTCGAACATAATAGGACATGTAGGATATGAAAATTATCATGAACAAAATACAGAAGCTTTTGCCTGGAACTGTTGTAATTTTTATTTGAGAGAAACACAAAACCAGAATAATTAAAGATTCCAATGGTCCTGACTTGGTACAGGCACTTCCAAAGAAGTGGTGGGTTACTTTTGATTCAGTTATGTTTTCTAAAAATATATGGGGTCATGGGATCATATTCAAGATAACAAACAAAAAGACTAAAAAATATTAAATGATAATTTAAATATAAAATATTTGATCTTTCAGAAGGAAGAAAAGCCTGCTACACCTGAACCACAGAAGGTTGTTACTCCAGAGCCTAAGGTCACACCAAAGGTGTCCCCCGCACCATCTCCTAAGGTCACACCCAAGGTGTCCCCCGCACCATCTCCTAAGGTCACACCTAAGGTGTCCCCCGCGCCATCTCCTGTTCCCTCCCCACAGAGAACACCTGAGAAATCACCTGCCAAGACCCCTTCACCAGAGCCCAGCCCACAGAAGGACCAGGATAAGTCTTCTGATGAAGGACTTGGTCCTAGTAGTGATGAAAAATCTGATATAAGTCAGGTAGGTACCTACTGTGGATTCATTTATTTTCGTGGGTTCCAATTTTTGTGGCTCAATGAAAAAGGATCAGTTCATTGATTCTTAATTTCGTGGTTCTGATGTCTCCAGCATACATATCAATGTTATTAAATTTTCGTTCGTTGGTTTTGAATTTTGTGGATCAAGGCCACCCACGAAAATTGATACCCATGGATAATAATGAATTGCAGTATTTAATGCATTAAATTCATTACAACAGGCCTCATATTTCAATTCTCAAATGTTTTCTGTGCTGTCACGCTTTTTTTGCATCACATAGAAAACCTGCAACAATGATCACTGACCTTTTCAACTAGTCTCCCCTCATAAGCCTATAAAAGAACCTTTAAACTTTCCTTAGTTAACTGATGAGGACAATATGACATTTTGCACTGTAAACAAACAAACTTTCATTTTCAAGTATTAAAAAAAATGGTTTGATTCGAAAATTTTTAAAAGAACACAACAAGAATCGTGTTTATTGATTAGAGTCTTAATTCGTGTCTAATTCACACAAGCTACAAATTTTTTGTCTATTTTTGTAAATCTTTTTCTTAATACTTAAAAATAATAAATTTGGAAGCTCTCAATCTAGCTTCTTCTCAAATAGGCACTATTAAATTTTTGCTTCTAGTCCTTGTATTTTGTATGATAGATTAACTCATTTTTTGGTAATCTTAGGAAAAAAATGAAAGGCAATACATTCAAGTACTTGTGCACTAATCAATAAAAGAATACTTATTTTTTACACCAATATTATGATTGAATGTTACAGAATGAAAGTCCGTCAAAGGATAGTGAGATCAAAGAAGATGTAGAAGGTATCGTTGAAGATCTCATAGACGAAGTTATTAAATCTACGGAAACAGAACCATCAGTTGCTGCTGTCGTATTTGATACTATTAATGATGTCATCATGCAAGATGGTGGAGAAGATGAAAATGAGACATCAGTTTACGATGTAACTGACATTGAAAATGAATTAGATGAAATAAAAGATGAAACAGAAGAAAAGGTAGATGACAAAAAGGTAGATGACAATGTAAAAACAGAAGAAGTGACAAAATCTGACAGTTCTTCTGAAAAGGATAGTGTATCAAGTGACAAAAATAGTGTTTCTAGTGTAACACGAATTGAAATAGGAGAAAAGGGCAACAAACCTAAAACTGAAATCATACAAAAGCCTTCTACGCCAGAACTTGAAAAACAAGAAATAAAAGTTCAGGTTGATAGTGACGAGGAAAAGACAGAGAAAGGGCAGAAAGGTAAAAATATCTCTGTCATTACTATTAATGGACAGGCTCCACCCCCTGCTGGAAATAGCATACTGGTCAATGGCCATGTGACAGGGGTCAAGGACACTTCTGGTAATGAGATCATGATTAATTCTATCTCTAATCAGAAGAACGATCCCAATGTCCCTCAAACTGATCTGGATTCCTGTGATGTTGATAACAATGATGATAAATCTGATGCAGAAAGTGTCAACACGGAAGACAGCATGGACAAGGTTGAGCCGAGAAAACCAACGAATCGAGCTCAAGGCCATATCAGAAATAGAAGTGTAAGTAGTTTATATGATATGCTTTTGACTAATTGGTACTTAGCAATTTATGCTTTTGGTATTAGGGTCATAGTAGCTATTTCATAAAATTGTCATATTTGTAAAGGTATACAGTAGAAATGTAAAAATATATAATGAATACTTAAGTAGTATTGCATTGTGGAAATACTGATTTAAAGTAGTAAGGGTATTAAGTACTAGTAGTTTGAAATGCTTTCTGTAATATTGCCTTTGCACAAACATCTTTTTATGTTACCTGTAACAAAACTTACTTTAGATTTTTAGTGTGATCTAATCTTCTAAGTATTGTGCTTTAAGCTGCTGTTTATGAAATGTTTACACTTACAATATTTCATTAATCTATGAACATGATGAAAATGCTCTTTTACAAAGCAATTCATAATATTTGTTCTTTAGTTATAACTTCTTAATTACATATCACTGCTTAAACATTGAAAAAAAACTATTATTATTTTGTTATTTAACAAATTTTTAAATCAGTGCCTGAGAATCTAGGATATTTTCTCTTCATTGAATTGCATTGTAAAAGTGTGGTCATTATTGCACTAAATGCTGCTGTCTTGTAGTATCTTTTGTATGGTAATGACACAATGATTTTAGTGAACATGGTTTTATGGCTTCAGATGTTTAACAATAAATTCAAGGGGCAGATTTTAATGTTCAAAAAGGGGGTTCCACATGTAGTCCATTGAGGACCATAAACGAGAGTGATTACAATCCAATTTTGCTGAAAATCAAATTTTTTTTTGGAAAGGAGGGATGCCAACCCCAAAAAATGTATACTATGGTATATGTGTCTGCAATTGGAATAAAAAAAAAATCTCTTAATTCTTTGTGCACTAATCTTTTAAGTTTTAGATTATGTTGTTAGAATTGAAGCCATTAAATGCATGTTTGTTTTCTAATGGTAATCTTGAATGCACATGTGACTCTTACATTTGAATGCACGAGTGACTCTTACATTTATATTGTGCTAACTTTACAGGCAAAGAAAGTAAGTATAGAAATTCTCTCTGACCATATCACTAACACTGTATACTGTAAACATGGATAGATTTTCTACATCTCTGCTATATCTTACATGTATCTCTAATCAGCAGCAGATTTATTAATTTTGTTAACAGGGGTCCCTTTGGCACAGCCTTGTCTTAGTTTAAGGATTTCCTTTGCATCTACATTGTATATTCAACCAAAAGTTTTCATAGGAGGGCCCTTTTCCTGGATTTACCACTGCTTATGAAGGTGTTTATGCATGCATGAAAACAACTTTAGTATATTTGAATAGTTAGAACATGTATAGATAAATTGAATTAAAAGATTTTTTGTGAAGATAATCCACTTTTACAGTATTGATTCTAACCCTGTTCAAATATTTTAGATTCTTGTTAATCAATGTTGTAAACTTCCTCAGTTCAAAATAACAGCATGTTCTTAGTCCTGATCCTGAATAGCCGGAAAAAAATGTAAGGCCCATATTTGGTCCGATTGAATCAAGTTGGAAGAAAAAACACTAACCTGCATGCAATTATAGAAAATGCCAAGAATTTTAATGAATGCACACTTATATGTACAATGTACATCAGAGTATGACTATGATGCCCAGATATGACTGAGGTATGGCAATTCTGCCAAAATCAATGAAATTCATCAACTCTAGATTTGGGTACTTTTATGTTTCCATTCAGACCAAAAGAATATGATGCATTCATATATACATGTACCAATTTCACATTAATCATTTTTGTGTTGCCTGAAACATGTCGCAAAGCGATGTATAAGAGTATGAGTCACTTTGACACTTTTAGTCGTCTTGCAACATCACAAAGATATCAATTGCTGTTTTCCAGGCAACTACTTATCACAGCCTCTAGATTTTTGGACATGTAGCTTCCTCCTATAGTACTATATGGTGTAAAGCAATTTTATGTCTGTAACTCATCTACTTACTCATGTTACTGTTTACCAAATTTTTTAAGACACAGTTGACATGCATTTTCCATAGAAGACTGCTTTCTAGTTGCTCATATTTGTTATGATTCAGAGTAAATGCCAGAATAGCTCTTAAAATTTCATTTGTTGTAGAATTTTCTTTACGTTATTAGAAGGCCCCCCACAATGACGATTGGGGAGCTCTATTGCTTCCTTCCTTTGTCTATCAAACCATCTACAATTTTTGTGAATGCTTCAAATCAAACCTATAAGCTTTTCATAGTGATTTACTACTATTTAAGCTTTTAGTATGGCTTTTACTTATACTCATAGCTTTTGATCCTTAAGATAAACTTTAGTAAAAATTATGCCCCTTTGAACTGCTTATATTATGCTATTTTCTAGGCAATGACAATATAGATACTCTTACTAAAAGTTTTTAAAAAATTTAAAATGCACTCCTATCAAAGTGAAATATAGAATTGTTATGTTAAGATAGTTAAAAAAACGCAGAAATAAGAAAGTGCAATAGCCAAAGATACTGTAATTTTAATCAATGTAAAACACTTTAATTTGATGTTAAAATTTCACTGCATATTTAGTAAATTGCTAGAGGGTATGATAATTATAATAAATGGTGTTGCGTACAGCTCTGTTAAGTAATTGGTATAATATAGAATGGATATGGTGAGCTGCAAGGCAAGAAAGGGTGTCCGTGTGCCAACAGTGATGAAAATCATCTTTTTAAAGCCATTGACACCGGAAAATCCAGCATGGGGTTGAGCTGGAATCGAACCCATACTCTGTCATCTATGGCAACTTCGCCTGCACTGTGTCCAGCGCCCTAGACCACTAGACCACCTAGGCTAGATAAAAATCTAGCTTTCGGTTGCCTAGTTAAGCCTCCTCTTGGCACACGGACACCCTTTCTTGCCTTGCAGCTCACCATATCCATTCTATATTATACCAATTATGATAATTATACCTGGTAGTTATTAATTACAGGTAAATACACATGTCTATTGATAATTTGCTAATGATTGTTTTTTTGACATTTTGTAACAAGTACCAATCACCCAATCTATAAGGCCTGTGACATGTTAATGGTCATGAGGTATCATTGTTTTAGAGTTATGGTTCTTATATTATTGTACATTATAAATAACATGAACATGATGAATACATGTATGCAATACACACAATACAATTTGCAAGAAGAATGAATAAGATGCAGTACATACATGTACATTTACATGACTTAATCATGATAAAAATATAATAAGTTATGAGATGTTAGATTAATATAAAATATCATTCTACAGTAATTATAAAAAGATTGGGGTATTAAATGTAAGCTTATCTGACCTACTTTTTGTTTTTTAACCAAAATGATTGTATCATTTGTAAACGGTTTGAAATTAAAAGTTAAAAAAATTAATTTTTGGCCGGATTTCACTAGTGAAAATCCATGTTATAAAATATTGAATGTCGGGCGGGCAGGCGAGCGGGTGGCGGGCGGGCGGGCGGGGAAAATACTTTCGTAACAGTTTTCTCAGCAACTACTAATCACAGCCTCTTGATATTGGGTATACAGCATCAGCATGGGCTCCCATAACATGGGATTCGATTTCAGGTCTATCGCTCACCTACTTCCTGTTTACTGACTTAGTCTTTGACCCATTTTGTTTTATTTTGATTGAACCATTTCGTAAAATTAAAACTCCGGATGAACACGTAGCACTAGTAAAGAAGTAAAATAGGCATGAAACTGCATTTGTTTTAAAAGAGTTTTTTTTTAGTATTACAAAAAATATTTAATTAAGCAGAAGGGTTAAAAATACATGTTTATGATCATCCCTCTCTAACATAAAATGATAAAAAGATAACAATTATATAAAAAATACCAATAAACACAGAAACTTGATATAAAGTAGTTGCAGGAGTTTGTATTGTGCAATTGCAGTAATGTGCATATAATAAAGCCCACCTGTATATGTTATTGTTTCCTATGCTACAAACGAGATAAGTGGGTGCCAGGAATAAATGAAGATGTCATTGTATTGGAAGGCTGTCAGATGGTGTATATTGAGGCTTACCAAGATTGTTTTATTGTCTCGCCTGCGACGAATAGTCGCGGAAGGCGAGACATAGGTATTACTTTCCGGCGACGGCGGCGGCGGCGACGGCGGCGGCGTAAACTTTTTTGTAAGACTTTTGTGGACGATGAATTGCTTGAAAAGTATAATAGCTAGGCATCTGATATTTGGTATACAAATAGTTCAGGTTATGGTCTACGCAATTGCCACCATGCCGTTTGACCCTGACCCCATTTTCACGCTCCAGTGACTCTGTGAACTTAGGTCTTTTTTCAGGCCGTAAACTTTTTTGTAAGACTTTTGTGGACGATCAATTGCTTGAAAAGTATAATAGCTAGGCATCTGATATTTGGTATACAGACAGTTCAGGTTATGGTCTACGCAACTGTCACCATGCCATGTGACCCTGACCTCATTTTCACACTCCAGTGACTCTGTGAACTTAGGTCTTTTTTCAGGCTGTAAACTTTTTTGTAAGACTTTTGTGGACGATGAATTGCTTGAAAAGTATAATAGCTAGGCATCTGATATTTAGTATACAGACAGTTCAGGTTATGGTTTACGCAACTGTCACCATGCCGTGTGACCCTGACCTCATTTTCACGCTCCAGTGACTCTGTGAACTTAGGTCTTTTTTCAGGCTGTAAACTTTTTTGTAAGACTTTTGTGGACGATGAATTGCTTGAAAAGTATAATAGCTAGGCATCTGATATTTAGTATACAGACATTTCAGGTTATGGTCTATGCAACTGTCACCATGTCGTGTGACCCTGACCCCATTTTCACGCTCCAGTGAATCTGTGAACTTAGGTCTTTTTCAGGCCGAAAAACTTTTTTGTAAGACTTTTATGGACAATGAATTGCTGGAAAGTTATAATAGCTAGGCATCTGATATTGGGTAAACAGACAGTTGCGGTTATGGACAATGCAACTGTCACCATGCCATGTGACCATGACCCAATTTTTAGGCTCCAGTGACTCTGTGAACTTAGGTCTTTTTTCAGACAGAAAACTTTTTGTAATACTTGTGTGGACAATGGATTTCTTGAATAGTATAATAACTAGGCATCTGTTATTAGGTATACTGACACTTTTTATGTTTATATCAAGAAATGAAAGCTTAGGTAGTTGATTTTAGCGATGGTGCCGGCAGGCGAGACATACTTTTAGTGGCCACACTTGTGTCAATTATGAACAGTTCAGTTTTGAGATCATTTTTTTACAGAAATTTTAGTGGTCATTTATATTTATTTTGTTCCAATATGCATGCATTTTACCATGTCTTATTTAGAAGTCAACGCAAGATATATTCTCTGTTTCACTATACTTAAACATCTCAATAATGTGAGATTGTATTTTCCCCCTTCCACAATTAGTAAAGTTTTCATTCATTATAATTATACATCATTTAATTAATTTGTTTAAAAAGATGAAAGGATATATATAGGAGTCATTCTACATGTATGATTGATCCATCAAAAAATGCTATGTTAACTTGTGTTTTCTTTCTTGTTAATCATGTTTTAGCATCAGATTAGGGAACTATTATGAGTGGTTCAAGGATGAGGTTAATAACATAGTCTGAAGCCCTTTATGATGAATAGCTTTCTGTATTTACCAATACAAAAAAGATAATTTGATAATAGCCCTCTCCGTTTATTGTATATATACTTGCATTATGTAGGAATGTTTATATATAAAAAGCTGTATTGTTATTTTTATGCTGATAATTCAATATGAAAAGGAAGAGAATAGATATTGTGTTTTGAAGAGACATGCAAATTCATTGAATCAGCAGTAAGTGTTTGACTTGTATGCTAAGCAATTAGAGGATACGTTTGTGTACTTTTGAATTAGAAAATTTGTGGTAATGTAAGAATAAGAATAGGAACACTTGTATGTGGGAAATTGAATCGCATCAAATTTGACACAAGAGCTCTGAAGTTCATACTATTGACTTATATGTATTCAATTATTTATTTGTAACAACTTGTATGTACATGTTGGAAAGGGTGAGGCTTATTCAATTGTGTACTTTATTTCTAGGAAAGCAAGAGCCAGTACAGAACTTTGACAAAGACCAGACGCTATATGAAAGATGGAGTTGTGGTTACCAGTACAACACAAAGAGTGGTCCAGGCAGGGGATGAGAACAAGATTAGATTGGACTATGACAACAGGTAAGGGACTACAGAGTGGTCCAGGCAGGGGATGAGAACAAGATTAGATTGGACTATTACAACAGGTAAGGGACTAAAGAGTGGTCCAGGCAGGGGATGAGAACAAGATTAGATTGGACTATTACAACAGGTAAGGGACTACAGAGTGGCCCAGGCAGGGGATGAGAACAAGATTAGATTGGACTATGACAACAGGTAAGGGACTAAAGCATGGTATGATTACAGACCAGTAAAAAAAACTGTTTCATTATTACAATGTACTTTTATTGACATGAAATTATGGTCAATCATTAATGTATTCAGTGGTCGGAAGTACCACCTAGTTATATAACAGGGATATGTATTGTCCCCCCTGTCAACATGACAGGGGACCATGACATTTATTATGATCTATCAGATGTATTGATGTGTAGTAATCACTTGTTTAATGGTCACTGATTCACAAGCTAGGTGTGGACCTCGGCAGATGTCAGTGTCTTGTGCAGGTGTCAAAGGGAGCACTCCCTCTTGATGGGGGATTAGTCCTGCTAAGCCTTGTGTCAGCAGTTTTGGACGTTTCTGGAGTTTGGATCAATATACAAATTTACTTTAATGAGTGGATGAAGTGGTTAATTGGAATTTTCTCCTTATCTTCAGTTGTAAAAGTCTTATCTGGAGTGTTTTTTTTCCAAAGGATATTGAACTTCTTCTTGGACTTGTACAAGTCTTTTAAATGACTATTCCAGTATTGATGTACAAAGTAGAGTTCTTTTTTAAGGTTAATTGGATGATATTGTCTTGATGTTAAAAAGAGATGAACTTCCAAAATAGAGAAGATATATTTAGAAGACTTTCATCTAATTGTAATCAATATTCTGAAGGAATTGGATTTTAATGATCTTTTTCAACTCAGGCATCTTAAGAACTAATGAAATTATAAGCAGTTACTTTTATGGAAAGATCAATTCAAAGAACTGATTTATATATTGTGCAATGTATTGTAAATTTTACAAAGTTGATAAATGAGCATATGGCACGTCTGATTTGCTGCAGCCCTTCTCTTATGTTTTGATTAAACTTGACAAAGTCTACAGAACTCTGTCTATGAACTAACCCTGATCTATTGATGTTGGCGTGGAATTTGTTCCTACCATTGGTCGACCATCAAATATTCAGGCAGCTAATGATACCAGTTATGATACAAATTATGTCATTGTCTTGCATAAAGATGCATGTTATTTATGGCTGGTATGTCTGAATGCCTGGGATGGAATATATCTATGCATCTGTTTGGCAAAAGTTGATTTGACATTTCCTGAGATAACGACTGTTTATAATTAGTAATCAAGGACAGTATATTTATACATGTATAACACAGGAGCCTCTAGAGTAATCATTGTCTAGTACTGAATTCATTAGACTATTCCATACATATTGTCTACTATTGTTTCTGTGAAGTTTGTGATTTAGGACTTGCTGTGGCCTTGTACAGAAGTAGTCATTGACAGTTTGAATTATCATCAACTTGCTTCAAAGCATATTTTCATTTGACAAAACATTTATAGAAGAAAAGGACATCTTTATTATACATTTTGTAGACTTTTGGCCTGGATTTTATGGATTTTTTGAAGGATCATCAGCTGGTCAGGATAGTTCACTGAAATTTTGATTTGATTTGGACATGACAAACATTGTACTGATGGACTGTGTCATATTTTAGACATTAAGGATTATTCTACATTGCTTAGGTTATAATACTTGAACATCATATATGATTTTCCTCCATTTAACAAGACGGTGTTGATATAAGGGAATTACAGCATATTGATCAGGAAAGGTTTATGTGGTGATTGTAGCAGGGAAATATTTATTAGCTTTTGACAAAATTGACAGAGAAGTATTACACTATTATACAGACGAGGATAGCTCATGTAATTGGAATATATCGAATGACGTTTTATGGAAATCATCTTATTTAGTTACTGGTTCATTTACAAGCCTACAATCATTGTCCAATGATATAACTTTGGATTGGTAGAATATTTGGTATGTCTAGATGACAAGTGATTGTTTCCAAATGCATTTGACTGCAATTCGATGCATATAGAGGAAAAAAGCTTTGTATGAATAGGAAGACAAGTGGATTTTGTAAACAGAATTGCCATGGAAATATCTGTTATATAATTTTTACTTTTATAATGCCAGAAAATCTATAAGTGGAAGGATCATGAAAGGCCAAATTTGTTCCTAAGCTTTTTATTACATAATCAGCATAAAGGAAAAAGTTCATTTAGAGACTCAAAACTTGGAAAAGTTTCTACAACGAGCTTTGTTTATTGGTCTGGCCGACAAATGCATCCAAGAATTGATCTTGACAAATATTCATTTAAAGGAAGTTGCAGACGAAATTAAGATGTGATTCCAAACTTTCTTTGGCAGTGGCTAGGTTTATTAATTGAAGCTGTGGAAGCAAAATAAGGATTTATCATCATCATGGCAGAAGCAGTGACTGATCAGTCATGGAATCTGACTGCCTTAGATTTGTTGGATAATGCCATAATGGATAACGATGTGCAAGATGACTATTTGGATTTGTCTCGAGGAAGCATAAATCTTGAAACAAGTTTAGATATGACAAGTCAGGAATCTAAACCCTGTTTTATCATTGGGGCTGAAAATGTTGAATCCATGAATTATTTGTATTATGAAATAGATATTTCCAACGCTAGACGTAAATCTGACACTCCATCGATGACCTCAACTGCAACTACTACAAGTCTGAGGTCTGCTAGTGATCATGATGCCCTCGCCATGTTCCCAATACGTGTTGGAACTACATTATGGAAAGACAACCCTGAGCAAGATGCATACAATACTTTTTCTGTCTCAGAAGATAATCTGACCAAAATTATTGATTATTTAGAAAATGTCTCCTCTAACAATAAGAATACGAAAACTCCAGAAGTTTCAGAAAATGTAATGAATTCCATGCAGGAGGATTTCAGGGGTGCTGTCTCAGATAGAGTCACTTTCATATTGGATACATATTATTCCATGTACATGACAAGGTGAGAAACACATTGAAGATGAATTTAATGTTTTACTTAAATGCTCAGAATAGTGTTTTTGCTTAAGCATGTTAAGTGAAAGATGAAACTATGATAAGTTACTTAGATATGCTGCCTTCATTGTCAGTACATGTATCTAGTAGCTGTAAAGAGCAGATTCTTCATATTTTTTTTCCCTTTTAATCAGAATTTCTTTCTTGACACTGGTGTACCCCATGTTAACCTATACAAACTAAAGAAAAAAATATTTTTGTTCAAGACTATCTAGTTGATGATACACATGTACCTGTAATGCTTCTTTTATTTCTGAAATGCTGTTGTTTTCTGTCCAACTACATTCTCTTTGTTACAATGGCTTTAAGTTTCTCACAAACTTTGGCACTGAATCTGTAGCAGGTTTAATTTTATTCTAAACATTTATTAATCTCAAAACATCTGAATAAAATCAAAAACTTCAAAAGGCTCTCTTCTTACTTTAACAAGGTTTTACTACCTCAAATACTGGTCTGTTTCTATTTTTACATGGTCTTAAAGCTTGCTTCATTTATATTTAGATACTGACAGGATCAGTTTTATTTTTGCTACAAATTTTTAAAACATGCATTTGGTATTGTTAACATCTAAGTATTGTGTTATTCAATGGTAAGTTGTAAGTTTTAGGTAATGGGCTGATTTCTTGTGTAATGAGGCTTGTAATTGTCCTATACAAATGTCAAACATAGTTACCGTCAATCAATCAACCCAATACACAAAACTGACAAAGATATGGTTGTTACACCTGGTTGTCACCTGAAATACATTCACATCTGAAATTTGGAAGATCTGTATTTATTATGTGCAGACAATTTTTTGCAGAGCTCCCATAGTTCCTTTCTCTGTACATCTGTACATATCACTGATTGATTTGTTGATTAATTATGATCTTTTGTGTATGTTTATCTTACTAAGAATAATAGTATTTTTTCTGATGCTAAAATTTAAGGCTACAGGTATTTTTTTGCTTACCGGTATTTTTTATTTTCTTAGCAACATTGTCATTAAAAAAAAACCTTCAAACCTTTGTTAAAGTCGATATTAGATTGAAGGAGTAGAACTATTATCTCTTAATTCCTGTTCAGAAACACCCAATTGGATCAGATTTTTCAGTCTGTGACAAAATACAAATGACAACAAAGTTGGACTTTTTCATTTACAAGAACTTGTCCTATGAGAATTTAGATAGAAATGTCAATGGTTGGTATGTATTATTTCAAGGAAATTTCTAAAATGAATCAAAGAAAGTAACAATTAGTAAATTTTTCTCCTTTTCTTTGATTGTCATGGAGAAGATGGCATCAGTTCATGTATGATCAGATTAAAGTTTTAGAATAAAAAAAAAGGCCTTTACAGAAGAGATTTACTGACAAAATTTTATATTTTACAAATTAAATTAGATATTCTAAAAAGTGATTTATGTAATCTGTAAAATGGTGAAATCAATACTAAAATAAGGAAAAGCTTTCAAATGAATCAAATTATGAATTGCCAATGTCTTTTCCTCTCTCAGGAAAATAGATTTAACTTTCCCTGTAGGTGTTAGTTATGTTAGTTGTTGGAGAAGATTTTCCCAATTTTCATTTCACCATATCAATTTCTTATTACTAATTTAAATCTGAATGGTTAAAGCCAGGTTATTCTGTTTGTAGAGTGACATTATTTTTTATTTACGGTTGAAAACTACATGTATGAACTTGAAGTGGATTTGTAATTTCCCTTTTCTTTTTATTATACCACACACAATGAAGTTGATAAGGGTATAATGTTCTGTTCGTCCGTCCAAGAGTATTCAGTGATCAAAATTGCCGTAACAGATTTCTCAGCAACTGTTAATCATAGGCTTTTGATATTTGGTATGTAGCTTCAAGTAGGGGTCTCATTTAGTGGGATTCATTTTCAGGTTTGTCAATCATCTACTTCCTGTTTATTGAGCTGACTTGGAAAGACAATATCTCTGATTTTTTTCTATTCCTAACTCTAAATACTAGATAATCTCTGTCCATAATGTGGACGGGTAAGGTATGTGAGCATGCTCACTAAGGTTCTTTCATATTACATGTATTAGTTAAATTTTTCATCCAAGTTAAAACAGCAGCCTTCAATGAAGGGAACAATTGGTGTGGGCCCAGCCCACTTTAATAGACGATATTGAGATGTGGAATAAGTGTACGCGACACAACAAACATAAACAAACAGCAATTTAAAAAATCACAACGGAAAACAGCAAGTAGTCTTCAACATGACCATAGGTCACTGCTTACCATCTTGCATTGGCCCAAGACTTATAGTACAATACAAAAGTTTCAAAACCAATCCCTAAATCATCAAGGAAAGACCCAATTCTTGACATAAAACAGTTAACACAGAATGACAAGGACAAACAAAGGCTTTGGCAAAGTTTCCTGGCTTAGGACAGGCACATATAAAATGTGGCGGGGTTAAACTAGTTTTTGGGATCCAACCGTCCCCCTAGTGATAGTTGCACAAAGCTACATATAAAACACACTGTAAAACTCAATCGACAAAAGTTCAATTCAACAAGAGAGAACCTAAGACAAAATGCTGTACGAAAAACAACAAGATGAGGAGGAACTCTCTTGAGAACACTCTAAGTTACTGACAACTAGCTAAGAAACATTTATCAATTGATGTAAAAGAATCAAATACATCAGTTCTAAATCCGACACCCTAAGTCAAAACAATGAATGATTTAGAGTTGTATCACCACACAGAACCAACATACTTGATCGCTGTGGTGCTTATAAATAATACAGTGGATACAAAGTGAAAATTTAACGTTTTAAAGTTACTATCAAGCTTTCAATATTTCTGCCAAAACATACCAAATGCAAAGATTTTACTAAAACATTGAATTCGTATTCTTTTTATACCCCCCACTTCAAAAGTGGGGGGTATATAGTGATAGGGGTGTCTGTCCTTCTGTCCTTCCGTCCTTCCGTCCGTCCTTCCGTTACACTTCAGGGTACCCATCTCCTATCCGCAACTCCTCCTAAACCCCTTGGTGGATTTTCATGAAACTTACACACAATTGTTGTGACATAATGTAGATGTGCACCTGCTATTTTAAAATTTGATCAGAATGGTTTTTGGGGTTCCCATAACAAAACATGGACTTAACTGTTCCCCTACATGGGGGTACCCATCTCTTATCGGCAACTCCTCCTAAACCCCTTGATGGATTTTCATGAAACTTACACACAATTGTTGTGACATAATGTAGATGTGCACTTACTATTTTAAAATTTGATCAGAATGGTTTTTGGGGTTTTCCATAGCAAAACATGGACTTAGCCATTCGACTACATGGGGGTACCATCTCTTATCCGCAACTCCTCCTAAACCCCTTGATGGATTTTTATGAAACTTACACACAATTGTTGTGACATAATATAGATGCGCACTTACTATTTTAAAATTTGATCAGAATGATTTTTGGAGTTTCCCATAGCAAAACATGGACTCCGCCATTCTACTACATGGGGGTACCCATCTCTTATCTGCAACTCCTCCTAAACCCCTTGATGGATTTTCATGAAACCTACACACAATCTTTGTGACATAATGTAGATGTGCATCTTCTATTCTAAATTTTATCTGATTAATTTTTTTGGGGGGTGGGGGGTATTTATTTGTGAGCTGCGGCTCACAGTTTTTCTAGTTTCAAAAGGTTTTTAATTTCCATAAGGTTGTTTTTGAATTTTTGTGCTTTATAAACTACATTGCTATAAAAATCAGGATGAGATATTCCTTTAACAATCAGAAATCTACGTGTACAGTCAAATTTTTAGATGAGATGTCCATATTTATGTGCAAATTTTGTAAAAGATTTGACTAATTAATCATCAACCTAAGATCTGAAACTTCTCCAAGTTCTTATGTTTGATTTATGCAAACATCTTATGACTAATGATGATAAAGACCCTTTTTCCATGGCCACACATTATGAATAAGGTTCATGCTTACAAAAATTATACTCTACTCTGTTAAGTGTTGCTGGTGCAAAAAGACTTTTTGTCTTGGTGACACATTCTGTCAAGAGTTGTTGCTCACAAAATGTTCTATTCTACTTTAGTGTCATTTATGCAGAAAGATTTATTGGACAAATTTGTTAAGCCAAATTCCCATTCACTTGGAAACTAAAATGCAATTTCATATACAATAATTATTCCACCTCATCAGTTTTCCATGGAATCCCATGGCTTGGTCAAAGACATTGACAAATCATTGTGTCCAGAATAAATCGGATTTCCCCAGAATAAAACCCTATATCTATCTGCCCCTGACAGATCAAATTGTCATCACTGGATATCTGACCACTACAGATAATTATTGGACAGCCTAGCATCCATAACTAGCTGTAATTGAATCTGTAAATAGGCTTAGGGGATGATAGTATTAATGACGGTCTATTATATTGAGAGCTGGGTTCTGGGTGAAGCAACAATTACATGTTATTATAGATGGTTGATGTGTTTTTCTGCCCACAACTTTTACTTTGAAGTTTCTGCATTATCGTTGATATAATGAGCACATGAATGAAATGATAACTGATAGTGTTAGGATGGAAACTTTAATTTTACTACTGGCAGAAATACACTCACAGGTATTTTATGCATTAAAAAAGGAAGAAAAGATGAGCAGTAATTTTAAATTGATAGAATTGACATAAAATTGGTTGTTGTGGCAAAAATTCTTAGAATTGTGGGTGGGCTCTTATTTCTATGGTAAACTGATTCAAATCATAAACACAATACAGAAACTGAATATTAGTACATCTAGTTACAAATATTAATCCCTGAAAAAAAATGTTTTCTTGAATTTTTCTGCATTCCTATCTCAACACAGTGGTGAATTAAGAAGATGGATGACAGGGGATGGAACCTCCTTTTTCCCAAGGAAATTAAGTTTTTTTATGCAAATTTTCAGCAAAAGTGGGCTAGGAATCAATCCTTAATTGTTGTACACAGGATAGTCTTTGCCTTTCAAGATGTTTGGATCTGTCCCTGCTTCTACACCTTGAAAATTGCTATAAAATGAACTTATAATATAACTGCTATCCTGAAAAAAAAAATAGAACAAATAATACAACAAAATTACATATCCCTAAAGAAATAATACAAAGTACAAAAAATAAATAAAAAATCAGAAGAATATTCCACTTGTTGAAAGTCATATACATGTAATGTCAAAAACTTATTGTTTTGCTTTGAAAATGGTATGTTCATGTACTATTTGATCCCACTTTAGTAACTAATGTAGGCATAATGTATTTAGATATAATCAAATTTCCTGGAACAGACATTGAATGTTTGAAACTCATCAATGCTACTTTGTGCCCCTAATTGTTCAACAAGACCAAAACCTTTAAAAACTTGTCATCATTATACCAATTCTTTACAGGAAGCAAGATTTAAGAGAGCTGAAGATGCTTCAGAAACAGGAGAACAAACAGTACCAAGATTTGGTGTACAAGTCACAAGGCTCCAGAGAAACACAGGAGA
The DNA here is from genome assembly GCA_963971305.1 of Arcuatula senhousia. Taxonomy (NCBI): domain Eukaryota; kingdom Metazoa; phylum Mollusca; class Bivalvia; order Mytilida; family Mytilidae; genus Arcuatula; species Arcuatula senhousia. The sequence continues at coordinate 51,007,849 of OZ020305.1, forward strand.
GAAAGTTTGACTATGATATGCAGGTATGGCAAATTGATAGAAGATACTTTCCATGCTTCTTTAAAGAAAAAAAAACAACAAAGCTGCATCAAAGTGTGAGGCTGAATAATACTTCAGTTGTATATAACATGTTTATAAATAAAGCACATATTTGAGATGATACAACCAAAAGATGATAGCAAAGTTAAAGTAGAGGCACAGGGACTTGCTCCCCTCTATCAATATTTTGTTAGAGTCAATGTGCGGTAGGAAAAAAAAACACAAGGGAGATACTACTTTCACCACCCCCCTTTTCTTTAATTCGATTTTCTTTTCATATATCATTGATCTCGTACCTTTTCTTATATAATTCGTTTCACAGATGATTTTCCTTTCCAAAACACCCAAATATATTTTCATTCATTGCATTTCAGCCTCAAAATCGGGTTTTGTTTGGTCAATTTTGTAAAATTTGGCAATCGCTTGGACATGAAAATGAAAGTACATTCTCGGGACTTTACCAATAAATGTAATGTAAAACGAAAGTAAAAACGTCATTAAAATTCATTCGGATTTCTTTCGAGTTTCGAGACTTTTCCTTGACATAATGCTTTTCATGTCCAAGCGATTGCCAAATTTTACAAAGTTGTCCGAACAAAGCCCGATTTTGAAGCTGAAACGCAATGAATGAAGATATATTTTGGTGTTTTGGAAAGGAAAATCATCTGTGAAACGAATTATATAAGAAAAGGTACGAGATGAATGATATATTAAAAGAAAATCGATTAAAGAAAAGGGGATTGTGAAAGTAGTATCTCCCTTGTGGTTTTTTCCTACCGCACATTGACTCTAACAAAATATTGATAGAAGGGAGCAAGTCCCTGTGGTAGAGGTTGAAAAGAACAGCATTAAAAAAAAACAAACAAAAAACAACAACATAAAAGAGCAACAAATTCATTAAGGAAAGGATGAAACAAGTTTCCACCCAGAGTTTAAAGATAAAAGTCTGAAACAAGAAATAAGTATGGGGAGGAGGGTTTAACCAACAACTTTTTCTGAACGTGTACCTGTTTATTCAATGAAATTTTAAAGAAACATTTGAAATTGAAATGCCAGGAAACCTCATTTGCATACTTGGTCTCCGTTGGTATGAATAGGAGCAAAATGTCTTTGAGATGTACTCCATTGAGTTATTGTTCTAGTAAATCTGAATACTATGTGCAAACAACATTTTATTCATATCTCTGTATTAGATATGCACAAATTAATGTATAAAGAACCAGTAGAAGAGGAAAATATTTGTATTTAACAAGTTTTTGTTTCAGTAACAAATGAATTTACTATATATTTCTTGTGTTTCTATAGAATTTGAAGAAGAATTATGACCAAGATATGGATACTTTGACAAAGCAACAGAAACAACAAGTAGAGAAAGCTGAAGGCACACAACAAGTAGAGATGAAGTCAGCAGCTAAACGACTTAAGATAGAACAGGTGAGGAATATACCATTAGATATTACAGCACAATGGGATGTTTAATTTATGGGACAAAAATTTTGAAACAATTTATAAGATATTCTCTATTTATCAGACCAATGTAATCTTTGATTTTCTAATATTTCACTGGACTGAACCATTATTAAATGGATATCTCCAGTAAGTCCTGCCTTATATTGATAACTGAAAATAAAGTTCTGCACTCAGTTTCACAAAACCTCTGAAGTGTAAAAATGATACTAAGTTTGAATTACAAGAAATTTTGTGGGCTAAAATCTACACTTATGATAAATTTTACACTTAATACTTTTTGTGAAACTAATTGAAGGGTTTTCCATGAAATACATGTACCTTTTATAACACAACCACTAAAAAGATAACGATGCTTGATGTTAGTTGCCAAGTACATTTTGTTTGTCATGATTATGTAGCCAGTCAAAGTCTGCTGTAAAAAATATTTGCAAAAGTAAATATTATGATTCCAAGTTTAATAAATTTCTAGATATTCACTGAGTATCAAACTCACATGCAAATTTATTTAACCCTCGTAAAGTTTCTTGTGGAAAATAGGTAACCTAGATTAGCATGTGATACGCAATTCATCAATCAGTAATTGCATTCGTTTCATTTTTTGAATGAAATGTTTGTCCCAATTATTCCTGTAAATATTTTTCTTATTCCAGTGGTTAACCTGGGTACTATTTTTTAAACACTATAATGCATTGACCTATTTACAGGTTCTTAATTTGGTAGCTTTATAACTATAATCCTCATCTTTTTTATATTTTTACAGGAGAAAGAATTGAAAATGTTTAAAGAGCAACAAAAACAGGAGATGAAGTTATTAAAACAAGAGTTAGACTTAATGTCTAAAGATAATAAAAAGGAAGCCATGAGAAAAAGAAGAGACGAGAAGGAAATAGAATTAGCAGAAAAGGTAAACAAAATAAAACAATTCAATTCCTGTCAGTCCTATTTTCATTTATTTGAGCCTGTATGGGTTGTAAGCAAGGAAAAAAATAATTTGATATATTAATATTTCATTACCAACTATTATCTCCAAGCCTAAAAGAGTTGGGTTGGGAATGTAGCATTTGTTTCATTCGTTTATGTTTGTACGTAATGGTTCTGATTTTTTGCAATAACTTAGGAACAACACATCATGGGATGATATTTGGTCAGTGGAAACAACGTGAATAGTAACCAGCCTCTGTATCAAAATAAAGTCACCTTGACCTACATTTTCCATTTGAATGATTCAGGTTTAAGATTTGGTTAAGGTGCATATCTCAGCAAATGCAAGTGGTAGAGGAATGATATTGGGTCATTGAGATTAGCTGTTGTATGTGCTCCATTTCTTTATTTTATATAAATTTTAATGGTTTTACAAGAAAACCAAGCAGTTCCTGAGTTTAACATTAACCTTAAATGCAAAAACCAGTAACTTGGGTAAAGGCTGATATTATCTTTTATTGGTAATGATTGGCAAAATAAAAAAATAATTTTTCAGTTCTTCACATGCACTGTAGCTATTTATTTTATATCTATTTCATTAGGAGAGACAATTCATGGAAAACCAACAAGAGAGAATGGAAAAACATATGAAACAGATATCTGATACACACAGACAGAAGGTGGCCATGTTAGAGAGTCAGTTCTTACAACAAAAACAACAATTACTAAGAGGTAAGAAAATGGGGTGATGGTCATGACAATTTGTACCATTTCTGTTAATGTTTATACCCCTGACTGATGTTCCATGTAAAGTAAATCAGCATTAAAGCAAAGAACTTTAATTTAACTTTTGATCTACAGTTTAACCTTAAAACCTCCATAAATTGCTTAATAGCATTTGATGCAACTTTACATGAAAAATTACATCTTATGAAGGTGTGCATGAGGCAATTGATTTGCTCTTGTGAATTGTTTAGAGATGAAAGTTTCATATGAGTATTTATTTCCATTATAATTGTCTAAAATCAAGTATCAGGTAAATAAGCCTGTACAATAATGTGATTCAAGAATTGAATGCTTTCTCAATATCAGCATTTAAAGTTTGTTTGATCTGATTTAACTCAGGGGTTGGGAAGGTAGGGGGCCATGGGCCATATGCCCCTTAATGATAAAAATGGCCCCTTCTAAATTTAAAATTTTATATAGATTGTTTAAGAATGGCCCCTTCAAATTTTGAATTATAATGAAAAAAGTGGTAAATGGCCCCTTTGTAAAAAAAGCTTCCCAATCCCTGTAACTTAAACTTTTTTACACCCAAAAAAGAGAAAATTTACATTATTCTTTTCTCTATTTTTTTTAATTAAAAAAAATATTATTGAACCATAACTGTTTATAAGTAATGTCTTACAAAATGATCAGGTTAATGTAAGGAGGGTTATTTAATGATTTCTTTATTTTATTTCAGCTCGAGAGGCAGCAATTTGGGAGCTGGAGAAGCAACAATTACATGAAAAGCATCAACTTGCCAAGAGTCAACTTAAAGATATGTTCTTCTTAAAACGTCATCAGATGTTAACTAGACACCAGAAGGTTTGTGGCTGATAATTCAGTTTGGAAAAAAATGGAATGCAAGACTTTGGAAGACTTGCTTATGTTACAATTTGTGATCTTGAATTTGAAAAAGCATGTCTTTTGAAGTCTTTTATGCCTTGATATCAAAACTAAGGGATCATTTGTATGTCTTATCTTGATTCCTAAGTATTATACTCTCACTCGTAAAAAAGGGGGCTATATTGCAATCACCTTGTCAGTCCAACTTTCATAATACTGTATAAGTAGTTTTTTTTCGTGGGAATTTCTAAAAAAAGGGAAGATATTTTTTCGCAGAATTCAATTTTAGGGATTGCCAATATAAGACCATATAATATATACTATTTACGAAATTATTTTCGCGGGACTATATTTTCCCGAGTTACAAATTATCCCGAAAAAAAGGAAAATTTTATACCCGCGAAAAAACAACTTATACAGTAGATTTCCTGGCTGCAGGGATTGATTTCTAAATTGGTACACAGCTTAAGTACAATGAGTTTTTATGTGCCTCCACTTTCCAGGTCTGGCATCTGTTTCCTGTGTTTCGAATTGTTGAGTAGGGGTATCCTTATCACGACTTAGTGACACCCCTTGTTTTCACTTTGTATAGCTTTGATACTGTTCATAAGTAAGACAAAAGGGTAGATTTTTATGTAGGTCACTGTGACATACTCTTTGTGTTCAGTTGGAGCAAGATAACAAAATAAAACATGATTGTGAATTTTATTTCTCAATTATATAAATAACATCCCATTTGTAAAAAAGGACGCTGTAGTACCATCACCTTTCTGTCTGCAGTTTTAGTTAAACATCAAGTTTTAATTTGGTCTTTGCATTTTTTACATTTAAATAATTTAATAACTCATTAAATTCATTGACTGTATTATGCTATGTTTCTTTATATTTATTAGGAAGTAGAACAAATGAAAAGAAGTAGTTCAGCAAAGGAAGAAGAGATGCAGAGACGTCATGTATTAGAAAAGAGAAGATTACCTAAAATACTTAAAAATGAGGCAAAGACTCGAGCTCAGATGTTCAAACAGAGTCTTAGACTGAGTGTTGTGGGATCACCTGAAGATGATCGAGCCAAAATGAAACAGGTAACTGTCGTCCAGTTTCTTTATTGCAAACTTTAAATTTGATTTTTTTTTTTTTTTTTTTTTGGTAATGTAAGAGTATGCACATCAAAGTTTCAGTAAAAGTGGTCCTTTTTGTCAACATGAGTGAAATTTTCATTAAGTTTAAATGAAACTGAATTATAAAGAAGAAAGTAAAGAACCTTTATAATCATGGATTAGGATATTTGTGTGTATTGGTGTAGAATAGTTCTATTATTTATTTCTAAACATTAAATTCATTGTTATATATATTTAGCTAATAAAAGAGGTAGGTACAATGCACTTGTATCTAATATCAGATGGGGAGTGTGAGGTATTTCTCTACACATATTTAAATTGTACTTCTTTATTGTCAAACTTAAGCAGGTGTTTTATATTTTTGTGTGTGTGTAACAACACTTTGCACACATTTGATTTACTAATCAAAAGCATTCAAAGAATGATGTTTGCAAACACGAGTCTTTTACTATAAACATTAGTAAGAATTTTTGTATTAGGAGAGTGATGAGTGAATGACCCTTTTCTTCATATTACATTCAAATAAATATGATAATGATTAACAAGGTGATTTTTTACTTGTGAATGTCTTTGATCAACAATTTTGTTTTCAAATTATTGGATACTTTCAATAAAAATTATAAAAACTGTTCATCCTTTGTTTCCATTCCTGAACTTTGTTGTAAATTTCTTTACATTGTAATTATATAATTCATATGCACTGAAACAATATCATTCTTCAAGTTGTGCTTTTAAATAGGGAATGAACCTTTATATAGTATTGATTTATTTTTCAACTGTAATTATTCCCAAAGTAAAAGTATGCGCTTTATTTCTATAAAATTGTATAATACATAAGTAGTTGATTATCTGGTAGAGATTTTTGTAGTCTTACTACTTAACATCAGAGTCCTCTTTAGAATTAATATCTCTTACATATAGATGTGATTTTGACTTACAAATTTCACCTAGTCAGACATTTATAGAACTGTACCACACTTCTTGTGTGAACTTAGATATGCTTTTATCCACATTTATACTAAATTTTTCAGAAATCGTAGTATTAAATTCACATTTAACATGACTGAAGAGGTGAATGAAAATGTTTTAAATTTGGTGTGATTGCAATATTCTTTTATGAAAATTGTGCAGAGAGTAAATGGTTGAGAAAGAAAAAGGCAAAAACATTTAGTTGAGATTAAAAAAACAATTCAAAAGGGATTCTAAACATAAAGCATACACAGCATTGAATGCTTATTATAGGCTTCATAATTATTTCAATGTACATGTATAATATTTAAAAAACATTAAAAAAAATATAAGGGATTTATAATAAGCCTTTTATTGAAATTACTGACATGACAGTCATTATACATATATAAGGTGCATGAAATATTATAAAAAAGAAAAGTTTTCATTTTAAATAAAATATCTACTGTATATCCTCATGCCTGTTCTGAATCAGGGCAATGTTATGACCATTATATTAGTGTATCTTGATTTGCATTTTCATTTTAAGGAGAGAACATTTAAATAAAACAAAAAAGTCATTAAGACCATAAAGTTTTGAAAATTTGCACCATATCAATTGCATATAAGGCAGAATCATTTAGTTGTATTAGAATGAAGAATAATAGATGTACATTCTAAAAGTTTGAAAAGTCATTTTATCTAAATCAAGAAGGTATGATCTACTTGATTTATTTTCTTCCTAGCTAAACTTGATTTCAAATTTATAATTTTTTTTCACTTTACTCCCTCTGGTTTTTGTCTCGCCTGCGACGAATAGTCGCGGAAGGCGAGACATAGGTATTACTTTCCGGCGGCGGCGGCGGCGTCGTAAACTTTTTTGTAAGACTTTTGTGGACAATGAATTGCTTGAAAAGTATAATAGCTAGGCATCTGATATTTGGTATACAGACAGTTCAGGTTATGGTCTACGCAACTGTCACCATGCCGTTTGACCCTGACCCCATTTTCACGCTCCAGTGACTCTGTGAACTTAGGTCTTTTTTCAGGCCGTAAACTTTTTTGTAAGACTTTTGTGGACGATGAATTGCTTAAAAAGTATAATAGCTAGGCATCTGATATTTGGTATACAGACAGTTCAGGTTATGGTCTACGCAACTGTCACCATGCCGTTTGACCCTGACCCCATTTTCACGCTCCAGTGACTCTGTGAACTTAGGTCTTTTTTCAGGCCGTAAACTTTTTTGTAAGACTTTTGTGGACGATGAATTGCTTGAAAAGTATAATAGCTAGGCATCTGATATTTCGAATACAGACAGTTCAGGTTATGGTCTACGCAACTGTCCCCATGCCGTTTGACCCTGACCCCATTTTCACGCTCCAGTGACTCTGTGAACTTAGGTCTTTTTTCAGGCCGTAAACTTTTTTTTTGTAAGACTTTTGTGGACGATGAATTGCTTGAAAAGTATAATAGCTAGGCATCTGATATTTAGTATACAGACAGTTTAGGTTATGGTCCATGCAACTGTCACCATGCCGTGTGACCCTGACCCCATTTTCAGGCTCCAGTGACTCTGTCTTTTTCAGGCCGAAAAACTTTTTTGTAAGACTTTTATGGAAGATGAATTGCTGGAAAGTTATAATAGCTAGGCATCTGATATTGGGTAAACAGACAGTTGCGGTTATGGACAACGCAACTGTCACCATGCCATGTGACCATGACCCCATTTCTACGCTCCAGTGACTCTGTGAACTTAGGTCTTTTTTCAGACAGAAAACTTTTTGTAATACTTGTGTGGACAATGGATTGCTTGAATAGTATAATAACTAGGCATCTGTTATTAGGTATACTGACACTTTTTGTGTTTATATCAAGAAATGAAAGCTTAGGTAGTTGATTTTAGCGATGGTGCCGGCAGGCGAGACATACTTTTAGTGGCCACACTTGTTTTTAAAGGGAATCAAACCTTCCACTATCTCACCTAAATAATTTTTATTTAGATATTCAAATGTTTTACTTATAATTGAAATTACTGAGGTAAAGAATACAGTTAGAGTTCTGTACTTAACAAGCTAAGAGGAGACACGAGTGTTGTCCTTCGTGGTACAGTGTACTTGCTTGCAGATTTTAAAAAAATATGTCTAAATAAAAAATCATACTTCAATTTCTTACTTTGTTCTCCTTTACTTATTTTTAGTTTGAAGAGAATGAAAAGAAGAGGATCAAGGCTGAGCAGAAGAGACAGGAAGATAAACATAAGAAACAGTGGGAGGACTTAGTGTTCAGAAATGATACCAGTCTAAAAGAACTAGAGCAGTTACAGGTGAATATAAAGACTATCTATTTATATCCTCATTCACACTATAAGATGGTGAATTTGAATCTGATTATCAAACTATAATCAATATTATTATTAGAAAAAGGATAAATTTATATTTGATGTTTCAAACCAAGATTTGGAATGTTATTCTGCATTGAAACTAAATTTAATATTCATAATCTAGCATAAAAACAATCTTGTACAGGAAAATTTGAAATGATAACTGAGTACACATAAACTTTAGAAGATTTGCTGTATGTGTCTGTGCCTATCACACCAAGGATAAGCTTTGCTTTGTTTTTGTTTTGCCAACCTTTCATAAACCTCCTGTTTCTTGACCATCATAAGACTTTGCACACACTTACTAGGAAAATTGAAAAATGGGAGAATCTTTAATTTTCTGCATTTTGGGATATCCCTGTCTGACACACTTGTTAGTTACACTTATTTCTATTCTACTCAATAAGCATTCTGTATTCCTTCAATATTTGTTTAGGGTGAGAAGAGAAAGATGTTAATGGAACAAGAGACCCAGAAGATCAAAGAACTAGATGAGCAATATGCAAATGAGCTGAGGGAATGGAAACAGCAGCTTGTTCCTAGGAAACAGGTGGGTTAAAAAAAAACACACAAAAAACATCCTCTATTATTATCTAACTTTTGTGTATGAGGTAGGCATTGATGCCACTTGCCTGGACATAGTGGAAAACATAATAATATTTAACAATATATTAGTTTAAAAGGGCAAAAACTATGCCCTACTGTCTGTCTTGTATTTAAAACAGGGTTCACACACACATAAATGCATTAAGCATAGACATGCAACAAATGATAGTGCCAAATTATTTTTTTTTATTTTAGCCTGTTAAAACTTAGATAAGTAATTTTATACATTATTGAATGCTATGTATTTTCAGAGATTGGAAGAAGAGTTCCAAAGACAGAGAGATGAACAAGAAAAGTTTTATGGGACTGTCATTATTACTGGAAATGAAGGTGCTTTTTCAGGTCAAAGGTCATCACCTACGACCTCCATGCGAAGTAAAACAGACTCAATACCATCCAGACATTCAACAGTTATATAAATATTACCCATAGTGCACTTGTGTGTATTGCCATTGTAACAATGCTACATTGTGATATATTACCATAGTAGCAAGAAGTGTTGCTAGTGGATGGAAAATGTGTTCGTGTATGTGATGCAAGTCATGTGACTAGAAAAATATATACAGCTGGAACTGTTTAAAGATTTCCTGCAAGGGAGATAACTTTAATGATTTTTTAAAATTAAAAATGATGTATCATCTTAATATCATATTTTATGTTTATTTATTATCAAGTAAAATTTGCTATGATTATGTCTTAAACAGGGCACAATGCTATAGATAATTTGTAATATTTGCTACAAAATTACTAGAAATAATAACAATGTACAAATCAATATTATCATTTCAATTACATGAAATGAAAAATAGACTATATTACATATATTTATGTATAATTGGAATTATTTTATTCATATTAAACAGTTTTACTGGTTTTGTTGAATTTCCAGTTCTAAGTTTTATACACTTATTTTCAAGTCTTACAAAGATTGTGCTATCTAAGAAAAAATGTAATAGATTTATTTATCAATATATATGTTTATTTTGTATTCGACATGTTAGTTATATTTATGTACAGGTTTAGTGCAAGGTTATATGGCAGTGCTGGGTTTTCAAGGCAAATTATATGTAATAATTATGAGTCATATGTTCAAGTCTATAAGTCCATGTGAATTTTTCAACACAATTATAGTTGAATTTAAATGTTTATTATTAATCTTATGTTATTTTGTAATTACATTCATTTAACCTAACAAAAATCAAACTTTGTTTTTAAGTAATTTTCCAAACCCCCCAAAATAAGATAGCATTTTTCTTCCCATGTAGTCATGAGAATAAATTTTCAATTGCTAGACATTAACAAAAATGTAGATTTTAAGTGTCTTGATATAAGCAAACCAGTGTACAACATTTTATTTGTTAATGAACACTTAATTGTCAGTTGAAATAGAACTGAATACTTCAAGTACACTGTCAGTGGAACAAGAATTAAGCATAAAGTAAACTTGAAACATTAAATAGTGTAAGCTAACATGAAAGATGAGAAAATGATATTCATTGGCAGGCACTCAAGTACCGGTATTTGTATTTTGAATTAATGTTAAATGTCCCGGTTGTTTTCACTCTGTCTCGATTTTCTCAGGATTATCATTTAAATCCATAGCTTTGCAGCCTTAACTTATGCATATAAAAGATGAAAAGGGCAATATTTTTAATTGGGCAAAGTTTTCAGAATCTAGTGCAGTATGGGAATACTGTTAAAAGATAATAAACGAATTGACTGTTTTTTTTAAAGCCATTTCAACCCATATTGGGCTTTAAAAACTTGAGAAAAAAAGTTTTATTGTGCTTTCAATAAGCTGTTGAGATTCATTATCTATTTGTATCTTTTTTTTAAATAAACTATCAACTCATAAAGCAGTCTGCTGCAAAATTAATTTTATGATAAAATCCAGAAATAGTTTTTATTTGTCTGCATTGTCTGTCAGTTACACTTTATTTCAAAATGGCTGTCATAGATTGTGCCTGGTGTTATTGAAACTTCGTCTTACGATAATGAATGTTGTTAAGCTTTGTTTATATATGAGATTTGTACAGACAATATAAAGCTAGTCTTAGGTTTTCAATTTTTAAAGAGTTTTATGTTTAGTTTCTGATTGATTCTACAAGTTAGTCATAGAGTTTTTTTCTGTAGTCTTCCTATAGCTAGAATTGTACAAGATTTTTCTGATTCATATGTATTTATTTCTGCTACTTTACAAAAAGGGAAATTTTTGTGGTTTGAGTTGTAAATGTATTTTAAGATTTGGTAGATGAGCTAGTAGGTTTGAATTGAAATTGATTTTATATACTCAAATTTATTGTGTGTGTATTGAATTAGTTCTTGCACACCATATTACATGATAATTCAAATCCTGGAGGATATTGTTAAAAGCAAATATTTCATTTAATTAACAGAAGAAAATTGTATTGAGCTAAGGTTTTTTCTTTTTATCCTTTTGGTCTTGGCCTACTGTAAAAGGGGGTATTTCCATGAGGTTAAAGTGTCAACTCTTTCATTTGCATATGTAAATCAGTCTTTTTGGTTTTGTTCTTGCAAAAATATTGATGGTGTGGAATTGGCCAAAATAAACCTCTCTCAAAAAGGATGGGTTGCGAAAGGCCCTATTTTGGCCAATCAATAGGCGAAAAATAAAAATTATTTCATAGCCTCTTACTTTATATCTTATTTTGTAGCAAAATGATTGTACTGTTGTAAAAGACTACTTTTAATTACTTTTGCACAAACGTTGCTGGGAAAATCATGATCAAAATTGACACATTTTGGATAAGAATTTCATTTTGATTGTTAGAAAATTTCAAGGTAGGGCTTCAATAGATTAAAATTTTGTGGTTATAAACCTGAAGAAAGTGTTAACAATTCTATAAAAGGTTCATCATATATAAAGGTTACTTTAAACAATAGTTATGAATTTGAAATGACCTCTAATCTCAAGAAAAACGTAGAAAACGGAGAGATTTGGCAAATTTTTTAACTACTGACAACAAGTTCAAAAATTATAGTCTTTTTAAATTTTCAGTATGTCTTGCACACGGAACCAGCTTGAAACTTTCACAAAAGATGTGTTTTAGTAATACAATTTTTTCATTTAAATATGGAGCTTGTTCCGCTTGCAAGGCTATACCTTCGGGAAGAATATATATCACTCATTTGCGCCACTTTCCCATAGGCACAATGTTAAAATCATTTGCGGTGGTTCATTTCAAGCAACATTTACTAAAAAATAAAAAAAAGCTTTTAAACTACAGACGTTTATTTTCAAAAAATAGAAATATTAACCTTTCAATCAAGACATTTTGTGATAGAATTTACCTAATTTTATTTTTGACTTTCTAAGTGGGCTGAAAAAGGGTCTTATCGCAACCCATCCTTTCTTGTTTTACAGTATCGGGTAATATGGTGTGACTTAGAAGCTTCCCAAACATTCCTCTCCTATTTTAAGTGCCATTATAGTTGTAGACTTAAACTGTGACTAGCTGTAACATGACCAGTGGCATATGAATGCTTATTCTGGTTTAAATTAGGTCTACCATATGTTCTTAACACTCACCACCATGCAGTAACAATAGAGAGCAATTATATGAGTTTAATTAGATTGGTGAATGGTATACAAAATTCTAACAATACAATTACTATTTTGAATTTTCTCTATTTTAGTTTTCTTTTAGCTACCTCTTGGTTACATAAAAAAAATTAAAAGTATCATTTAACATTTTTATTTTTTATTGCTGTAAAAACTTCATTATTAGTTAAAAACTTTTGTAGATTTTTTTTGTGTCTATAAAAGTTCTGTGGGTACCAATTTTACTGGATTTGGCAAAATTTACATCTTCTTGGTTTGAAAGACTTTGCTATGCAAATCAATAGGAAATTCCAGTATTTTTAGAAAATATGATTAGAATTTTGGTTTGCCTAAACCTTGAAAGTTGGTACCCTATGAACAATTATACTTTGACAATATATAAACCCACCTGAATATCACCAAAGAGGATTTGGGTCGTAAATCTTTTGGTTAGAATCTACATGCCTGTATTTATGCTTGTCTTATACTTAACATTATTAAATATAGTCAAATTCATATGCTTATGGTATTATGCAATTAATTTTGCCAGAAAAAAAATGTTTAATATATACATTAATATTTTGTCATATTGAATATTGTAAGATGCTTATATGAAATAACATACACCACTTTTTGAACTTCAATTGGGACATTAAAGAATTGACAATTTCATGGTACATGTAATTATCTAAATAAATTTCATTGAATACAATCTAAAAACCATATGTCTGTGTAAGTTAAAAAATATTTCAATTTTATGTTGAAACAGCTGTTCCATATAATTGTTTTTTATTTTCATTATTCAAATCTCAAGTCTTGAACTTTTTATTTTTAAATACTGTTGAATGTTCTTATTCATTATGGTTATTTGATAAACAAAATCTATAGAGGCTCTGTTATAAACTTTAAGTACACACACTTATATGTATTAACTTTTGTCTTCATTGTTTGTTTTTATTTTGTTAAAACAAAAATTATCTGAAAAACAAACAATATTTTCAAACAGAAAGAGAAATTTCTATGTGTTTATTTTTTTTCCAAATTATTTAGACTTCAACAGTATCTTTTGATTTTTTCAATGATAAGAGTTTTTTTCTGAAAAAAAAAGCAAGTAAAAAAATACTTCAGTGTGATCTTTGATAGCCTAAAACTGATATCAATCTTGTTTTTTTTAATGTACATTGTTTGTGAAATGAACTTATTATCTAGTTCATTTTATTCATTGATGAAAAAAATATTTCATAAAAATGAAATAAACATTATAACTCTTTGTTTGTCTTATTGATCTATGCAAAACATTTAAGAGGTTGTCCATGTAGAAATAAGGCAAAAGCCTGACTTGTGATTCAGCCTTAAAGTTCATGAACAAAGCAACCAAATTGTGCAAATATGCAAGAGTTATCTCCCTTTTTCTGCATATTTTCAATGCATTCTATATAAATTATATCTAAGTTATCACTTCAATAATCCAAAAATTTGCATTAGTTTTGGGGAACGGATGTTAACCTGTTGTGAAATCAATGACAATGTTTGAAAAACAAAATTTGTCATGTGCCAGCTATTGCCTGGGTAATGCTTGGACAGCCTCTTATAAGAATTCTCCACAATTATACAGATTTGGAATATATAACTGATGAAAGAACTTGATAAAACATTGTTACAAAACCATTTAAAACTGTCAAATTTGACATAAACTAACATAACTAAAGGAAAGTTTAAATCACAAAATCAAGCAAAGATGTGGTTTTTCTGTGGAATTTTATACCAAATTACATTAACCTACTTGTATTTTACACAAGTACCTAATTGGGGTGATCAATTTCAATTCTACCAAGAAAAGACAAAACAAGGCTTTAGTGCCATGTGGAGGTCGTAGAAAGCTTCCCCGTGCTTAAGTTGTATGCTCTTATATATTTTCGAGTACTGGAATATGTGTTGGAAAGACACAGTTTACAATATTTCCAAAATTTGACAACGGTTGGCTATTTCTTTAAAATTTGTTAAATTTATCTGTTTGGTCATTGTTGTAACATTTTTTGGCTTCTGTGTTCGTTTAATCAAATTTAATATTCTACCGGTTTTCCAAGTTTTTTACTCCTAGCGTGTCTGATGAAGGTTAATCCAGAAAAGCGCTTCACACGCAGTGAAATTTTGCTTATGTACATTTATTAAATCATTTCAATATGTGGATCGTGTCTTTCTGGCACATATTCCATATTCTTTCGTTTTTAAAGACCCACCAGAGAAATTTAAGATCACAATTGGCATTACTTGATACAGGCATTTTAAAGAAATTGGTGATAAAGAAAGTTCCAAGAAGAGGGCCATGATTGACAATGAAAGAAAATGAACAAACATGTTCCTTCAAATACAAATTTAAGATTGACTACCTTCAGTTAAATTTCAGTACATGTAAATCAGTATCTCGATTTAGATTGAATGACTTCAGTTTTCTCATATAAATTTAGGTTGAATAGTTTATAACACACCGCAGTGTTCTCCTTTCGCTGTTTAAGCCGGGTTTACCGACCACCTTCTTTTCAGAGCCGACCACCTTTCCTTAGGGTAAGGTGGTTGGTAATTTTCTTACAAAATCCTGTTTTTTCAACTCCTATTAATAAAATGAAGCCATTGAGTGATTGACACATTTACAACTCCAAGCCAACTTAAATAAAAACTCATTTGTCTAATTACAATTGTTGAATTAGGAGACATCGAAATCTCAACTAAATAAGCAATTTACAGGTAATTTTCCAACAATGGATATCTATTGAAGAGAGAGCTATTACCCATTTGGTAAGGGTATGCAATAATATATAACCCGGCTGGAGAGGGGTTTCTCAAAACACCCACCTTACATTTTTGAAAAAAGGAGAACACTGCACCTACAGGCAAAACACATTCTAAGTATATAGATGATATTAGTATATCAGATTCAAATCTTTTAGACTTTATATCAATTGCAATGTCATGCATGACTTAAATTTTATAATTAGTATTAATACACGGAGAAAATCATATGCCATGATTGACAATGAAAGAAAATGAACAAACATGTTCCTTCAAATACAAATTTAAGAGGACTTTGCAGTGACTTCAATATATGGACTGGTCACAAAGCTTTGGAAAAAAAAGCTGTATCCACACATTTAGTTCACCTGATTACTTTGCAACCTTGGCCCATCCATCCATTAACTTCTCCTCTGAGACCATCTGATAAATTGCGACCATACTTGGTATAGTTATGTCTCCCCCCAAATATTGTTTTTGTCGTGTCCGTCTGTCTGTCGCAACTCCTCTGAAACTACTGAACCGAATTCAATGAAACTTGGCATATTGGAAGTACACCATATGTAGTTGTGCATGTTACCAGGAAATTTTGATCCTCAAATTTTTGTGGGAGTTATGGCTCTTTTGACTTAAAAAATTGCTTAAAATCTTCATTTATCATCTTGTCAGCGCAAGTTCTCTGAAAGTACTAAACCGTATTCAATAAAACTTGGCATATAGGAAGAACACCATATGTAGTTGTGCATGTTACCAGGAAATATTGATCCTCAAATTTTTGTAGGTGTTATGGCCCTTTGAACTTAAAAAAAAATGTTGAAAATCCTATTATCTTGTCAGCGCAACTCCTCTGAAACTACTGAACCAAATTCAATGAAATTTGGTATATAGGAAGTACACCATATGTAGTTTTGCATATTACCAGGAAATTTTGATCCTCAAATTTTTGTGGGAGTAATGGCCCTTTGAACTTGGAACTTTTGGGGTAAACGGGGGGAGACATCGTTTTTGTAGGCAAAAACAAACTTTAATTATTTATTACATGTAGCATGGGTACTTTTAACTTATCATTCAGTTTTTTAGCTCACCTGACCCGAAGAGTCATGTGAGCTATTGTCATCGTTAAGCGTCCGTCGTCCGTCCGTCCGTCGTCCGTCGTCTGTCGTCCATCGTCCGTCCGTTAACTTTTCTTCAAAGATCTTCTTCTCTGAAACCACTGAAGGGATTGCATTGATACTTGGTATACATGATCTTTAGGATGTCCTCTACCAAGTTTGTGAATTATATACATGTCACCCAACCAACATGGCCTCCGTTGCTACAAATAGAACAGGGGGGGGGGGGGGGGGGTCAGACCATTGTTTTTGGCTTATAACTCAAAAAGTATAAGAGATAGAGAAAATCCGAAGCAACCATCCTTGTTCAGCATCAAAAGCTCTACAAATCTCTCCATTGAGTCGAAGTTGTGAAACGACTCCTTATAGGAGTTATTGCCCTTTAATCATCAAAATTGACCATTTTTGCAGTTTTTGGACTATATCTTGAAAACCGTTAGAGCTAGAGGAAAAGTTAGCATTTCAGAATTGTTAAGCTCATTGAGATCTACAAAAATGATTTCAGGGTCAAAATTGTCAGATCAGCCGTTTAAGAGTTATTCCCCTTTAACTGTTTTTTCCATTAATTTTAACTGACTTTCAAAAATCTTCTTCTCTGAAACCACTGAAGGGATTGCATTGATACTTTGTATACTTGATCTTTAGGATGTCCTCTACCAAGTTTGTGAATTATATACATGTCGACCAACCAACATGGCCACCGTTGCTAAAAATAGAACAGGGGGGTCAGACCATTGTTTTTGGCTTACAACTCAAAAAGTATAACAGATAGAGAAAATCCGAAGCAACCTACATTGTTCAGCATCAACAGCTCTACAAATCTCTCCATTGAGTCGAAGTTGTGAAACGACTCCTTAAAGGAGTTATTGCCCTTTAATCATCAAAATTGACCTTTTTGAAGTTTTTGGACTATATATTGAAAACCGTTAGAGCTAGAGGAAAAGTTAGCATTGCAGAATTGTTAAGCTCATTGAGATCTACAAAAATGATTTCATGGTCAAAATTGTCAGATCAGCCGTTTAAGAGTTATTCCCCTTTAACTGTTTTTTTTTCCATTAATTTTCACTGATTTTCAAAAATCTTCTTCTCTGAAACCACTGAAGGGATTGCATTGATACTTTGTATACTTGATCTTTAGGATGTCCTCTACCAAGTTTGTGAATTATATACATGTCAACCAACCAACTGGCCGCCATTGCTAAAAATAGAACAGGGGGTCAGACTATTGTTTTTGGCTTACAACTCGAAAAGTATAACAGATAGAGAAAATCCGAAGCAACCTTCCTTATTCAGCATCAACAGCTCTACAAATCTCTCTATTGAGTCAAAGTTGTGAAATGACTCCTTATTGGAGTTATTGCCCTTTAATCATCAAAATTGACCATTTTTGCAGTTTTTTGGACTATATCTAGAAAACGGTTAGAGCTAGAGGAAAAGTTAGCATTGCAGAATTGTTAAGTTCATTGAGATCTACTTAAAAGAAATCTGTATAGCAATTTTTCTTGTTCAGCATAAAAGGTCCTTATAGGAGTTATTGCCCTTTAACTGTTTCTTCTATTAATTTGAACTGATTTCCAAAAATCTTCTCTGAAACCACTGAAGGGATTGTTTTGCAACTTTGTATACTTGAAAGTTTGTGAAATTTATTCAAACTTTGGCATAAGAGATCAGGTGAGCGATTCAGGCTCCTGGGAGCCTCTAGTTTTATTTGTACCTGGAGTTCTATACTACCGTCCCTTGATCAGTACCTCGAGATCTTCACTACCTTCTCGTGATCAATATCCAGAGATCTATACTTCTTTCCCCTGATCATACCTGGAGTTCTATACTACCTTCCCGTGAACTGTACCTAAAGATAAATACTACCTTCCCGTGATCAGTACCTCGAGATTTATACTACCTTCTCGTGATCAGTACCTGGAGATTTATACTACCTTCCCGTGATCAGTACCTGGGTATTTATACTACCTTGTGATCAGTACCTGGGGATTTATACTACCTTCCCGTGATCAGTACCTGGAGATCTGTACTTCTTTCCCGTGATCAGTACATGGAGGTATATACTTCCTTCCCGTGATCAGTACCTGGAGATTTATACTACCTTCCCGTGATCAGTACCTGGGGATTTATACCACCTTCCCGTGATCAGTACCTGGAGATCTGTACTTCTTTCCCGTGATCAGTACATGGAGTATATACTTCCTTCCCGTGATCAGTACCTGGAGATTTATATTACCTTCCCGTGGTCAGTACCTGGGGATTTATACTACCTTCCCGTGATCAGTACCTGGAGATATATACTACCTTTCCGTGACCAATACCTGGATATCTATACTTCTTTCCCGTGATCAGTACCGGGAGTTCTATACTACCTTCCTGTGATCAGTACCTGGAGATCTATACTACCTTCCGGTGATCAGTACCTCAAGATCTATACTACCTTCCCGTCATCTATACCTGGAGTTTTATACTACCTTCCCTTGATCAGTACCTCGAGATCTATACTACCTTCTCGTGATCAATATCAAAAGATCTATACTACCTTTCCGTGATCAATACATCGAGATCTATACTCCTTTCCTGTGATCAGTACCTTGAGACTATGCTACCTTCCCTTGATCAGTACCTCGAGATCTATACTACCTTCTCGTGATCAATATCCAGAGATCTATACTACCTTCCCGTGATCAATACCTAGAGATCTATACTTCTTTCCCCTTGAACAGTACCTGGAGATCTATACTACCTTCCGGTGATCAATACCTGGAGATCTATACTTCTTTTCCGTGATAAGTACCTGGAGATCTATACTTCTTTCCCGTGATCAGTATCTGTAGATCTATACTTCTTTCCCGTGAACGGTACATGGAGGTATATACTTCCTTCCCGTGATCAGTACCTGGAGTTATATACTACCTTCCCGTGATCAGTACCTGGGGATTTATACTACCTTCCCGTGATCAGTACCTGAAGATATATACTACCTTCCCGTGATCATTACCTAGAGATTTATACTTCCTTCCCGTGATCAGTACCTGGATATCTGTACTTCTTTCCCGTGATCAGTACCTGGATATCTATACCTCTTTCCCGTGATCAGTACCTGGAGATCTATACTACCTTCCCTTAAGTTTAAAGATGATCTGACAACCCATGCAAAAATCATCGCCTTATTTTCTTGATATTTTCCAGATTTTGCACCTATTAAGCATATTATCTTGAAAGCTATTGAAGATATTTAGGAAAATCTGTCAAAGTAAAAAATGGCCGGATTTCGTTTAACAGGACTTGGTGGGCGACAGACCTGAAATCGAATCTCACGTTATTGGAACCCCCCTATGCTGTATACCAAATATAAAGAGGCTTTGATAAGTAGTAACGCAAATTTCTTCATCACCCGCCCGCCTGCCGCCCGACATTTTACCAGTTTATAACACGGATTTTTCACTCTGTGAAATCCGGCCAAAAACATACATATGGTTGAACACATCAACATCTACAAAATATGTAACAGTGTCAAAGTTTTCTGGAGCTACCCCCCTTTAAACGTAAAAATTGTCACTTTCGTATTTTCTTCATATAATGAAAACTGTAAAACCTCTTCATAATCTTTGACATGAATAACTACGTTTGTTGAGTCAAATGAGTTCTATACAAGAAAAAAAATTATCGAAGTTGTCAGATGGCCCATTTTTGGAGTTTAGAACCTTTAGTACATTTTTTTGTGTATTACAGTATAAAGATCTTAAAAGTTTGTAATGCAATTAAAATGATTATTTCCTAATTAAAAGTATTTATTTTAAACATATTTATTTATCCTGGATGGGGAAACAAGCTTAATGCTTATGTGAATCCCTCTACAGATAGCAATTTGCGAGTGTTGGTTTTGTAGCGCCTCCCATTAAGCATACTCTTATCGAACTCTACAGAAGTTATTTAGGTCTTTATGGCAGAAAAAAATCCTGATCAAGTCTTGCTGGAGGCACTTTCAGTTGCACAATGTCTTTTACAGAATTGAAATCTTACTTTCGGACAAAATTTCACAGTTTGCATAGTTTTTAGATAGAAAAGCTCTTAAAAGGGACCTTTTTCTGCATAAGGAGGAAATGTATGAAAATTATAAATTTTGACATTTTAAAGTGAATAGCTCATAAAAGGAAGGTCTTTGGTTAAATTAAAAATGATAATAACTTAATAGTTTCTGGTTCATAGCAACGTTTGAGTCGTTTACAGTCGTTTTTGGAGACTAACGGAATAAATAGCTTGACCGCCGTTAAGGCGCAAACAGCTTCCAACTCACGTATTCATTAAATTTCAGTTCGACTGGAACAAGAAAAATAAAGCATCTTCCTTAAGGATACAACACGATAGTGTTAGTGAGATTTGAACCTAGGATTCTTCATTGAACGATCCATCGTTTGTTACCCATGTCTAAATCAAACCGCTTTTCTCGTTCATTACTTTGAGGGAGCTGACGTGGACTCAAAATCATGCAGTGGTTTACGACGATTTCACTCTCAACTGTATGTGTAAAGTTAGAGTGTCACATTTCCAGACTTACGTTTCACGTGTAACGGCTGGGAATTCTTATCTTGTTAACTTCTTAAGTAAGGAAATACATTATATATTGTTAATGCTTTAAATGAAAATAATAATGCACGTTTGTTTTGTTTGTTTGTTTATTTTTTTTTTTGGGGGGGGGGGGAGTATTCTCAAACAAGAGGCTCCCAGGAGCCTGAATCGCTCACCTGATCTGTTATGCTCAAGCCTCTTACATAGTGTGCAACATGGTCTACATGTACTTGGTAAGTAACATTAAAAAAACAAGTTTGGATAGAAAATTCTCTTAAGGTTACAAAGCTATCCATTTGAAAAAAAAACAAACAAGTTAAAAGGGGGATAACTCTTAAAAGGTTGATCTGACAATTTTGACCCTGAAATCAATTTTGTAGATCTCAATTAGCTGAACAATTTTGCAATGATAACTTTTCCTCTAGCTCTTACGGTTTTTAAGACAAAGTTGAAAACTGCGAAAATTGTCATTTTGATGATTAAGGGGAAATGCCTCCAATAAGGAGTGGCTCCACAACTTCACTCAATGAAGAGTTATGCAGAGCTGTTGAAACTGAAGAGGGTAGCTTCGGATTTTCTCTATCTCTTGTACTTTTTGAGCTATAAGGTCTGACCCCCCCTGTTCTATTTTTAGCAACGGCGGCCATGTTGGTTGGTCAGCATGCATACATTTCACAAACTTGGTAGAGGACATCCTAAAGATCAATTGTACAAAGTTTGAAAGCAATCCCTTCAGTGGTTTCAGAGAAGAAGATTTTTAAAAATCAGTTAGAATTGATAGAATTGATAGAAAAAACAGTTAAAGGTGGATAACTCCTAAACGGTTGATCTGACAAATTTGACACTGAAATCATTTTTGTAGTTCTCAATAAGCTTAACAATTTTGCAATGCTCACTTTTCCTCTAGCACTTACGGGTTTCAAGATAAAGTCCAAAAACTGTGAAAATGGTCAATTTTGACGATTAAGGGGAAATTACTCCTATAAGGAGTCGTCCTACAATTTTGACTCAAAGGAGAGTTTTGTAGAACTTTTGATGCTGAAGAGGGGAAGTTGCTTCAGATTTTCTTTATCTCTTATACTTTTTCAGATATAAGCTAAAAACTATGGTCTACCCCCCCTATTCTATTTTTAGAAACGGCGGCCATGTTGGTTGGTATGCATGCACAAATTTCACAAACTTGGTAGAGGACATCCTAAAGATCAAATGTACAAAGTTTGAAAGCAATCCCTTCAGTGGTTTCAGAGAAGATCTTTGAAGAAAAGTTAACGGACGACGGACGGACGACGGACGCATAATGATGACAATAGCTCACCTGACCCTTCGGGTCAGGTGAGTTCGGGTCAGGTGAGCTAACAATAGGCATTAACGTAACTATAATGAAAGCATTCTTGAATATTTTTGAAAGTTATTGCTGCAAATATCTTTTCCCCCAATTTTCAACGATTTTCTAAAAGCAACAAATGCGGGGGAAAGAAGCAAAGAGGCACCAATGGGGCATTCGAATGTCAAAAGTCAGAAAGGGCAACGACAAAACCGACAAACACTAATAAGAACAGCACGAGAAAACACAAAACACAAAAAACCTAAACAAATTCAACAACGCGAACTCAAGCCGTAACAAGAGTGAACTCAGGTGCTCCGGAAGCAATTTTTGCGGTAGACGTGACACTCTGCTAAGGAAATCGATGTTAGTCCCGCACGCTCTGGAGTAACGAATCAATTGAGATACGTAAACTCCATAAGCTGGAGCGGACGGAATGTTGCTTCACAAGAAGGGAAAGTTGACGATTGGAAAGTCATCACGTTTGTCATAGAGCTTTGTTGAAAGTTTTCCTTGAGAGTCTATTTCGAGATGTAGATCTCAATATGAAGCAGACTTCCTAGAATATGTTGTGTCCTTTATCTCAAGTTCCTGATGATAAATGAGATAGAGAAAGTCACCAAATCAATTGTTCAGTGAAATGACATCATCAATATAACGGAACGTGAGATTACATGAGCTAGTCTGCGATATTTTTTTCGTCTAGAAGAGATTGTAAGAAGTCTGCTTCATACACGGCCACCAATCTCGCAACAGAGAACTCCGATATTTTTTCCTGATATGAGGTGTGATACGAGTTTTTCTCGCTTCAAAACGTAACCACACATTTTGTTAAGTTTATATTGAACACTTATTTCTTTAATTGGAAAATATGAGAATGCTATTCGATCAATATGGTCATTTACTACAATTATGGGTCTTTATTTTAACCTCAGATCCAAATGTTCTCTGATGAATCGTTTTGTTCTGTCGACGAAACGATATTTTTTTCAATGCTGACCAAGTAATTTGATGTTTTTTAAACGAAATGCTCATCCAAATTATTTTTTTTTTACTTAAATTGTGGCAACTAGTTTGCCACAAACGATAATGGTTCATTGAAATCTTATATTTCATAATTTAATGCATTAGAAGGCTTTAATGAAAATGTTATGAGTTATATGATTAAGTTGTGAGGTTTGGGACCAGTTATGAGTAGTTATTTCAGTAATTTTCGAGTTTTATATTTTACATTTTATATGTGCCTGTCCTAAGCCAGGAATCTTGAACAAAGCTTTTGTTTGTACTAATCGTTTTGGTGTTTTCTGTTCATTGTTTAAGAAAGGTGGTCTTTCTTTGGGTAGTTCAAGACTGGATTTCAATTGTATGCATTTTATTTTGACCTTGGGCCAATCGCAAAACAGGAAGCAGCGCCTACTGGCCTCGCCGAAGGCTGCTGGCTGTTTTTCATTGTAGTCTTTTTAAGTTGCCAGAGGTTTATGTGCGCTGTGTCTTGTACATTTACATGTATTCCATATCTCATTATCTTCTAGTATCGACATTTAGCACAAAATTCTGGAGCCAGGGCCGTCCTCAACTTGCAAGAAAGTACGAGAGTTAATTCCAGTGAAAAACAACAATAAAAACTATTTGTTTTCCTTCAACATTTATCATGTGTGGTTTTGTCATGCATTTTCCTTCATCGTCATGTTTTTGTTTCATTTAGCACAAGAAAAGTATAAACAAATTTTCAAAAAAAAATAATTAGGACCAACTTTCCAACATTTCAAGTTGGAAGCTGTTTTTTTTTTCAGTTTTCAACTATCTTTTAAAACACCGCAAGTAAATATTTAAAACAAATATATGCAAATAAATGCAAATATATAAAACAAATAATTATGATAACCATCATATCAGGAGAAATTGTAATTGATAAACAGCTTAACATGATCATCACCAAGAAGAAGCATAAACACCAATAACGAATTTGTAAATGAACATACGGACACAGAGCTATTTTTGTGTCTACAACAATAACCATCTTTGATCAGTAACTACAATCAACTCAACACACAGTAATTCGAAAGAAAGCAAATCTTAAATGGGATATTGATGTTCATACCATTATATTTTACATGGTGTTTTGCAAAGTGTTTCGGGTAATACTTACAGTACTTTAACCCAAAGGGAGAGCGAGCGACTTTGTGTAACTGAACCAAACTTTTAAAAAGTAATTTATGATAAAGATTAAAGTTGCAATAAGTGTCCGGTCTTTGCAAAAAAGCTCTGTTGACATCATTAATGGCACCCTTTTTGGTAAGTCCTAAGACAAATCACAGGGGCTTGAATTAAATCGATTTTAAAGCCTTGGCGGCTTTCCTCGATTGTGGGTTTTATAGGGCAGTGGGTCATTTTTTTAAAGTCGATATAAACGAACAAAATTCAACTATCTGTGTGAGACAAATATATAATGTATTTACAATGTAGCTGCATAATAATTATGCTTTACTGCTTGAAACTCATAAACACTATCGCAACTGACATCATGATAATACACCTCATAACAATTACTTGTAATGACGATAAATTTATTTTTAATCACTATATAAAGATAAAAGTTGCATTTTCTGACAGCTTTGAATAAAACTTATTGCGTTGAACATAAAAAGTGTGCATTTTTTGTCCCAAAGTGATCAAAATTAAGCATTGAAATAATTTGAGATTAAAAAATATACGAGTAGTCGGTAGAATAAAACGAATTTAGAAGATTCATGGCACTACAGATACAAACAAAGGACTGATAACACAAGTAAACGATCGGGGGCATCGAATAGCATTCTTGGAATTTTAGTTTTTATCTATTTTCAACGATATATAACCAGACAAAAATGAACTTACAGTTTGAAGCGAAGTTAATTGGTATCAAAACGGATATCCCGGAAATATCGCAACGGTTTTTACTAACATAACAAAATGTTATGATTTTCGAGATTGGTGGCCGTGTTCATATGAATGAAGAAACATATCAGAAAGCAAAGGTGCACTATTAGTGCCCATTGGAATCCCTATTTTTTGCTGAAAAAACACGTTTTTCTTAGACTCATTGATGACGAAATAAGTCTTAGTATAATCGACTACTAGATATTGTACATTTGTTTTCCTTTCTTTTTGAAAAAGCTGCGTTTAATCAGCTGTACCAATCGTGATTGGAGTTGTTCATGCGAAATAGAAGTGTTAAGAGTGGTTTTGATGCTATTGCAAGAAGAAGCTGATTTAGTTTTTTTATTTTAATTTCCTCCTTTATATACAGTGTTGTAGCTATGTATAGGGTACTATTGTGCTTTTTGCACACACAAATGATGTTATTTGGTGCTTTGTCTTCAGGTGCAACAACATATTTGTCATGTAAGGTGGACAGTGTTTTTGCAACATCAGCGTCGTTAAAAATGCATGGATATTGCTTTAGTGCTTATTGCGCCCTTCAAAGTTGATTCTTGCTAACTAGTATACGCGATCAGCTATGAAATAGCCATTGGGATGCCCTCTTGTGAGAGTTCTGATCTTTACGTCAAAAAATATAAAAATGCAGATTGAAATTGCTTAATGGTTGTGTTCTAGCCATGTGTCGGTTACTTTTTTAAGTTATGTAAATGAAAAACAAAAACTATATATGACACCATAAAACTGTGCAAAAATATGAGGTTTTTATCATGTAGTTTTTGGAGTAATGCAGTACTATTTCGGATTTATTATGTTCTAAATTCATGACCAGTGGATTCAGATCATTTTTTTTAGAAAAAAGAGTCAGGCAAGAAAAAGTCTTTTTTTTTGGGGAAAGATTATTCACTAGACATTTAATTGCATCGTTTTGAAATACTTTCTATATTTTCGCAATAAGTAAAATTAAAACTACAATTAAGAAGGAAATTACGAAAATTGGTAATTTTTTAGGAATTCTTGAAATTCTAAAATGGACTCCCAAAGGTATGGAAAAGGTACAAACTTTATCATACCACCATTACACTACACTCTCCAGAGGAAGTTCTAATTCCCGCCATAATTCCAGATAGGTACATGTTTTTAAAGTTTTTTCATTAAGTCTAAAATCTACAATTCTTTCAAACTTGTTTACAATGAAGAATTTAATTTTGATAAATTTTGTATTAGAAATTCATTTGGAAACTTCAGAGAGAGTAAAGCCTGGATAGTATAAATGTTTTTCGGTAGAAAGAGCAACCCGGCAAGTATTCTGAGAGAAGGAGCCGTTTTTGAAGTAAAGATAAACAATGACATAATTTTATGAAGAAACTCTCGATGTTTCAATGCATGTTTAATTATATTAACCAACGCAAAGTGGTTAATAAGTTAAAATAAGAGTTATCTTTGGCACTCTCATGCTGATCATGTTGATGATTCATTTGCGCATGTTATTCGTACGCGTGTGATATAAGTGCAATGTTGATAAAAATAATAATTTTATTAAAAGCCATGCCGGTAAGTGAATTAAGAGTTTATTTTTAAACTGAAACTTAAAAATACAGATTCTGCTGTAGCTAAAGATATAAATGATTTTCAATTTGGTATGAATCTTAATCAGCTAGCTAGCTATTAAAGCATGAGTCATCTTATATCTTCAGTTGTTTGTATACAGAATACGTAGAATAATTTCCATGTTATCAATTGTGAGTACTTATATATTTTTTACTTAATCTTTACTTAAATGTTCATAATCATTTGCAAATCCGCAGAATAAAACAGTGAGGGCATTTAGCTACTTTTTATACAACACTTTAGTTTATTGACTATAAAATGAACGGTGTGTTTTATGTTTTAGGGTTATGACTGATTCAACTGATTCATGTAGTGCCAATAGTATTTGCAATAGCTCGGCTTTAAATACAGATTCAACATTCGGAGCCCCAACTGTAGTTCACAGAGGGCACACGCGTTGTGTTGGTATGATGGCATCGGTTCCTTCACAACATAGTAACACAGATTTGTCTACACAAAAGGCCATCTTAGAGCAGCTATTTCTCAAAAAAGAAATCGAGGGAGATTTTTGGTACGTTGTCGTGGCTGAATGGTTAGAACAGCTCAAACGCTACATTGGAATACAAAGCAGCAGGAAGTTTCTTTATCATTCACGATCCCATCCTGGTCCCATTATAACAAGGAGGGACTATGCGCACACGGTGGACGTCGTCCATGAAGATGCGTGGAGAATGCTGGTTCAGTGGTATGGCTTGGCCGATGGTCATCGACCGATGAAGCTTGTTGTATATGCATACTCAAGAGCCCAAGAAATTGAACATAACTTAAATTCGTTCAAGGTAATGCTCTCAAATGCTCCGATCGAGGAGTTTCATAACATTCGATTTAGCAAGCTTGAGAAAATAGGTCATGTGGAATGGAAACTTCGCGATATCTATCAAATACACAAAAATGAGAAGAGTCGCTTATGGGCGAAATCGGACTCAGATAGTGAATGGCAGCTGCTTCTTGATCGAGACAAAGCTATCGGAAAATCACTCAACATAGATTCAGATTTCACGCGTCCTATCATTGCGATGGAAATATGCAAACAGGATGGGGTTTGGCGCAACAGTCCGGGATCCGAACCAAACACTCACGACTCTGCAAGTGGACCCCTTTATGAAAGAAACATCTTTGATGACATCACAAGCAACTGGGAAGTAGACATTCATGAACAGATAGATCATCTTGGTAAAAGCTTGGTTGACAATCTACATGTAAATTTTAACGCTTTTGTCCAGAAAGCCAAAGAATACGTTGATGAGCGAGACAACAATCTTCGACAGCGAGAGCGTAATTTATGCATGAGAGAATGCTACATTGACAATATAGATAAAAATCTTAGAGAAAAGGAAAAACGGCTAGACTCCGCTCTGGAAGACTACGAGAGCCTCATCCGGGTTAACGAGGAAAAGATAGAAGTATTTGAACAGGAACACGCAAGAAAAATGGAAGAACTAGAATCGGTGTTCGACAGACGTTTGATTGAATTGAATAAACAGCGAGACGACTTTGAGAGAGAAAGAGAAAATTTCCATAACGAACTCCAGGTAAATTACACATTTAGAATTTTTCTAAAGTAAACTCAACATCAGGTGTGTATCCTTAAAATTGAGATGTTATAGTAAGAACTGTACGTTTAAATAGCGGGAGTGTCACCGGATTTTATCATACCAGAGGGCCACAGGCGTTTGGGTCCAGGATTTTTATTGTATTATAAATAACGTGTATATAAAAATTTTCATCTCTATATAGACGAGATGAATTTTTTTTTATACACGTTATTTATAATAAAACAAAATCCTGGACCCAAACGCCTGTGCAGAGGGCATTCGAATCTCGAAATGAAAATAAACATATACTTGATTGTACAACAACAACAGAAGACATCGAGTACCATGCAAGTGAACAGCACCGCTTAACTCGCAACAAAAACGGGATTAAAACATGTACATATATATATCGTTTTTAATATACTAAGGAAACGTAACTAGCTCTAAATACAACACACCGTTGCGTTGCATGTGATAAAGTATAGAACACAAGTT
Organism: Arcuatula senhousia; assembly: GCA_963971305.1. NCBI lineage: Eukaryota > Metazoa > Mollusca > Bivalvia > Mytilida > Mytilidae > Arcuatula > Arcuatula senhousia. The sequence continues at coordinate 51,036,863 of OZ020305.1, forward strand.
CAGGCAAAAATATATTTTAACCCCGTCTGACCCGCGTTTCGTCTGTTAACGGTCAACACACACAAAAAATGATAATTATTAGATAAAATCAAAACGTAAAAAAGTCAAGAACAGAATTGATTAAGGTAAAGTCAAATCCGAGTTTGAATTCCTGTTTTAGAATTAATCAACATGGACATGATGTTTTGAGCAGAAATATCTATTTGTTTTAACATGCGTTTCAGAGAGGAGAACCAAATCTAGATGTCCGGTCGCTCTGTTCGTTCGTCTGTCTGTTTGTCCGTTCGTAGCGCAATTGGTGTACTTGTTTTGTGTAATATGCATAATGCCATGTTAAACTTAGCTGCTTTCATTTTGTGGAATTAAATCAATAAATAGATGTACCCGTTTTATAAATTTGATTTATTTTTGGATCTTTTAGAAACTATGCGCGAAAATTACTCCTAGGGTTCACATGCTTTATGAAGTATATAACTCAAAAGCCTTTCACCAATTTAGTCAAATCGCTTGCTACATGTTAGCTCTGTTGTTGGTTATTACTTCGTCGTAAAAATGTATAATATGAATGATTATTTTCTGACTATCAGCAGAGTATTACCATGCATAGTTTTGCTATTTTTTTCAGAGAATGTCAGAAATGTACAAAATTCAAGAGAACAAAATAAAGTTGGACATCGGAGGACAAATATTTGCAACCTCGTTGACAACGTTGACCCGTGACCCAACCTCGATGCTAGCTGCCATGTTTAGTGGTCGCCATCAGCTGAAGACAGAATGTGACGGTAGTCATTTCATTGACAGAGATGGGACACACTTCCGGTACATCCTTAATTTTCTACGTGATGGGTGTATAAAGGAAGGTACCCTCCCACAGCATGAATCGACACAGCGTGAGTTGTTGGCTGAAGCCGAGTTTTACCAGATTTCTGGACTTGTAGAGTATCTTAATAGTATAATTTTCAGTAAGAGTTCTGATAGCGGTGACTCTTTGAGTCTTGTTTAAAAAAAAGAATCACTGACCCCTCCGGCGAAATGACGTTTGGATTTGTTGGCTCCTGAACAATTGTTTTATTCAGTTTTCGGTAAGCCTCCAATTATAGGATATTCGAACTACTACTTCTAGGCATGAGGTTTAAAAAATGTTTCACTGGGGCAGAAAATTCAAGACTTATAATGATAGTGAAAGATTTATTATCAAAAGCAATGATTGGTATGCATAATAAATACATGATAAAATGAAAAAAAAATCTTAGGCTTGAAACATTATCTACTTTTCGCGTGATGAGACATTTTTCGTATCTTACTTGTGAAAAATACAATTTCCATTTGACAGGTAAAAAGCTCTGAAGTATCATTATGTAAATAATTTATTGAATAAAAAATTGTTACTAACTATACAAAATTAACTTTTACTGGTGGTTATACTTAGATCCAGTTTCAACACTAAAGTCCATGTGATCTATTGCCATCACTTGGCCTACGTCGTCGTCTGTCGTCTGTTAACATTTTTTTTGTCAAAAATGACCTTCTTTGAAACTACTTGTAACAGAATTTAATGAAACTTGGTATAACTGATCCTTAGAGTGTCCTGCAAAAAGATGTGTTTCATTTTTTTTTATGATGTCGTTGCTATAAAAAGACCAGGGGCCAAGTCAATAAGAGATAGATAAATTTTGATGCAACCTTCCTTCTTCAGTTTGAAAAGATCTGCGAAAGCCGCCATTGGGTCGAACATATCAGAAAATTCCTTATAAGGATTATGACTCTTTGAAGGTAAAAAAAAGCGTATTTTTCATGTTTTTGTCCTATAAAATGAAAACTATTGCACAAAGAAAAAAAGCTATTGCTCGTTTCAACCTTCAGCTCTTTGAGCTCTACGAACATTTTCTTTGGATCGAAGCTGTCAGATGACCTCTTATAGGAGTTATGGCCCATTAAAGGTAAAAAATAGCTGTTTTTAAATGTTTTTGCTTGTAGAATGAAAACTATTGCAGATAAAGAAATGCTGTTGCTTGCTTAAACCTTCAGTTCATTAGGCTCTACTAAAGTTAATGGGCTGAAACTGTCAGAAGACCACATATAGAAGACACTTATGGCTTAAGGACCAGGTGAGCGGATTCGTTATACTACATATTTAGAAAGACTATATGATAACTTGAATACACAATAATCATCATAACAAATTGTTCCTATGTTGAATATATTAAAAACATACAATATTGATTATTATTTTGTTATATGTGCTGTATTTGTAAGTTTTAAGAAGAAGCATTTGATTATAATCTTTATAAAACAATTGAACGCCGAAAACAAAGTGTTAAATGAGACGTACTCTACGCAAAAGGTTTGAAAATTTAACAGAGTACATTGAATATATACAGTGTCAATTAACCTGTCAATTCGTTATGCTTGCTTCACATTCATTTGAAAGATAAAAACAAAACGCGTTGAAAAATACTCAACCCTAATAAGTTCAGAATTAAAACAAACACCCATTGTATTGAATAAAACTATTACAAAGGGGTCGCATTTTGGATAAAGTTATGAAATTTGATAAAACACATTTATATACACAGTCCACTTTTTGTGACATAGTCATGACAGTGCTCGTGTTCGCGATAATCATTACATGAGGAGGCATCTTTCAACTTCGACCCAATAAAAACTTTTGTAGAGTTCAGCAGAAAACAAGAGCTTTTCTCTATCTGTAATAGTTTTCATTGTAAAAGGCAAAAATATGAAAAAACGCTGATGATAATGATAATTTTAGTTGTTAGAAATTTATCATAAGCGGTCGATAATGGGGGTTTTAAATGCTTATTAGGGTTTCTCGGTGATAAATTTAGTTTATCGGGGTGATAAACTGCATGAGTTCATCGACTGCAAACTATAGCGACAGTTGCTAAAAGTTGTTTTGTGTTACGTTTAACTAGTATTTGCACTCCGTAAACTATAGTTATCACAGATAAACTGGGTACTGGGTTTCACGAACGCAAACTATAGTAACCGAATGATAACTATAGTTTACGGTCTATAGAAATATAACGTTTAAGTTACTATCGCTTGCCAAACATATATAATATAGCACGCAAAAGTAACAATAACAGAAACCAAGTGAAGCGCTTCCACACCCAATGCTTTTCGATATTAGACTATTATATTTACCTTCAGGAAGAAGTATTGAGGTAGAGTAAGCATTGTAAAGATAAATTGCGTGTATTTGAATATCAAAACAAGATTCTGTTATTTCAATTAAAGCACTTTGATAGAAATCTGAAATGCAGAAATTAAGATTTTCTTAGTCAAAAGGGTCACGCCTCCCATAAAAATTTACAGAGAAAAAGCCTGGTAATATGCACAACTTCATATGGTGTACTTTTTGCATATCAAGTTTCATTTAATTATGTTAAGTAGTTTCAGAGAATTTGCGTTCACAGATTATGATTACAGACGGGTGGCCTGGCGTGCGAGTCCAAAACAATTACCAAGTTTTTTAAATTATTATAAGCTGTCGATTATGGAAATGTTCAATGCTAATTAGGGTTTCTCTGTGATAAACTAAGTTTATCGATCGCAAACTATTTGTTAAGGTTCATTTATACGTTAACCTCAATATGGCTTAATGTATATCGATTTTTCAATATATGTACAGCAAAGATTGCATAAAACGTTCAAAAATAAATAAAAATAAAATAAAATAAGGAATAAAAAAATAGAAAATTAAAAATTAAATAAAAGCAAATAGTATTTGCACATCGTAAACTATAGTTATCACAGATAAACTGTGTTTCACAAACGCAAACTATAGTTAGCGACTGATAAAGATAAACCCAGTTTACCGGTGATAAGTTGAGTTTAACGACTGCAAACTATAGTTATCGAACGATAAACCCAGTCTATCAACCGCAAACTACAATTTGCGGGCAATAAATGCTGTTTCGCGTTGATAAAGTATCATTTTCGCCTCGTTAACTATAGTTATCACTGATAAACTTGCTTACACGAATGCAAACTATAGTTAGTGAGCGATAAACCCAGTTTATCAACAGTAAATTATAGTTTACGGTCGATAAATGTAGTTTATCAGGTTTTAGTTACTCCTGTGTGCCATACATATAGCATTTCTGCAAAGTTTCAGTCAAATTAGTTGTGTAGTTTCAGATAAGATTTTTGAAATAGTTTACAGACGACGGGCGACGACGAACACATAGTCATGGCATAAGTTCACATGGCCCTTGGCCAGGTGAGCTAATAAATATACCGTAGCATGATATGTACAAATGCCAAACTCGGAAATATCACTTTCCCGAGCAAGTTGTCACAAAGTGCACTATACAATTGCTTTGATTGAGAGACCATATATACAAACATACATGATGAATGGTCTGAATATACAGACAAAAACAGACTACCTTTTAAAAATTTCCCTACATGCAAGTATAAATTAAACAAATTCAGAAAGAGAAAAAAAAATATATGGATACCCTAAATGCCAAAACACGGTTTCGATAAGTTCCCTTGCAAATATTTTTATTTGTGTTGCCGAATAAAGAAGTAAATGGAGATCTTGAATCTACATTGTTCAATACATGATACATGTATTATGCTTAATTGATTATAGAAGGATTTTTTATACAAAACAGTCGTTAGGTACATATATATGTAACTTTCTTTTAAGAAGCTAATTTTTTTTTATCTATTTAAGTAGAAATTAGCGGATAAAACTTAACAAGATATAGCTTATCACAAATTCTTATCTAACTTTTATCAATCTTCAGAATAGATTTAAACATATTTTTCGAGGTAAAAAAACTAAAAAACCAACAACAATAAAACAACACAAAAAACCCCCCAAAACTAAAACAAAACAAATAAGCACATACATTAATTAAATCAAATTCAGCAGTAAAAGAAAAAAAACAACCCTTAACCAATACGAAAAAAATGAAACAAAGATAGGATTATAGATAAAACATAAAACAAAACCCTCCCAAGAAAAAAAAAGAAAAATGCGCTCATGCTTCGCCATAGAAAAGAAGATAGCTATTGTGGCAAAAATAAGTAGCCTAGCAAAATAAAATAACACAAATTCCACATTCTCATTGTAACACATACTGCCGATGAAGTAGGTCTGGAATCATATTTACAGTTGTCAATGGTATTGCTTGGCGAGGCTGGTATGGAAAGAAATGTTGAATCCCCCACGCTACTTTTTTGGATATATATACTATCTGTGTGGAAAACTAATGACAGTTCATTTGAAACCACTATTGTCAGATCGATATCGACAGATGATTGGCTTGTTAAGTCAACAAAAACATCACTCCAACCCAAAATGATGGCATCATTTCCGAGGTTGAACTTATGCGTATTAATAGGGGCGTCAAAATTCTTGTCGATTTTTAAATGGGTTTCTGAAGACCCTGTGAATTTGATCAAGAAAAATTGAAACCAAGGAAAAGCTTCATTGAAATCATTAAACATAAAAGAAGAATCCCCATTATTCATTGAACTTGTAACAATGTCATTTGCTCTCGTAAGAAACACTGGGCAAGTTTCCCGTATACATTTTCCATAAAACGCAGTCATGTACGTTTTTATACCAGAGATCATGTCCTTGCACTCATTGTAGAATACTGATTCGTTATTAAACCTTAATCCCTCGGCAGAGGAAACGATTGTACAACCATCAATGAAAAAAGAATACAAATAAGTATATGTATTCTTGATAGCAAGTCCATCGTAACGCCCATCATCTGCTTTGAATAACTCGAAAAGAGGAGGGGAACTACCGACCGTTTCTCCTTGGAGATATCTGCCTAGCAACCGCACATTCTCTCTGATGTTATAGCAGTTAATTATATTTTCCTTCGTGGACCCTGAAGACGGCGATTCAAGAAAGTTATCGAAATCTTTCTTGCAGCTTTTGATTTTCTCTACGTGCTGGGTTATAAGAATATCATAAGCCAGCTTTTCAATGATAGATTGTATATAAACTAACTTGTTATGGATAATATTGATGCTTTTTTTGAGTTGGTCGATCGCTTGCATAATTTTCTCTTCAGGTTTTTCGGCAACTATATTATTGATTAAACTTATTGTATTGTCAATAGCCTCAATTGCATCTGAAACTATGTTTATAATGTCCAAACCTTTAGGTGTCTTTTTCTCGTCAGTTGGCGTTATGAAAGAAAGGACCATAAAAATTGTAACGATAGCTTTAGAGTCCATATTTCTAAAAAAAAAATAATAACCCAGCATAAAATAACATAAAACTGATAACAGATTCTTTAATAAATGAATCAGCTACCAAAAACATTACTTTTAATTTTGTTTTGAGATTTCTTTGATGGCTGGCTCTGCTGAAGGGATGTCTTCGTTTGCCTAAGGTGAACCCGCTCCGGCAACAACAGTTTAGGCATGATCAAACTCTCTGTTATTTTTTTACTTGTTAAAGTACTGAGATTATTTTACTCAAACCGGGTTTTAATTTCGCAATATGTTCGAAACATTTAGTTTTACGTGGTTTTATTATATGCACTAGTGTTCAAGGCCTTACAACTTTTCTGGCTTAAGCGTCCTTGATGAGCCTTTTCAAACGAAAACACGCGTCAGATGCAAAATAGAACCATTCAGTCGCTTTAAAGTTTACTTTATTTTGTTTTTCATGCTTTATCTTTTTCTGCAATAGAGAAAAAAAAACGAATAGAAATTTTACCAGTTCGAAAAGGACTAAGAGTACTTGAAAAGTAATAAAAATTCGTTTTAATTACTAAGTAGAATTAATTGATTTAAAATACCTTACGAAAATATTTTACCCTGATCGTTTCTTCTTTCTGGATAGAAAACCTTGTCGGTTAAAGAAACTCTGAAGTCCTTAAATTTTCACGCCGTCTAAATTACATAATTATGCCTATAGAATGATCTAATTTCGAAAAAGGACCTGCTCTTTGTGATCACGTGACTGTGTGTCATAGCAGGGACAGTGCATTCTTTTGTTTATGCACCTCAAATATAATTGTTTAAAAATGCGCATGTCTTTATTCCATTAGAAAATAAAACGCAATAAATCTCAAGGATCAAGGTCATATTTTATATAATGTCTTTAAATGGATTTTTGAAAAACTTATTTTCTTTGAACCACACACACACAATTACTTGTAAACAACGAAACCAGATCACATGTTACATAAATGTCCGTCATTTTACTCCAATTTGCTGTGTCATTGAATATTTAATTCATGGCCTCAATAAGTAGAAAACATTTGTTTATATTTTTTGAACCGATCGACAGGACTATTCAATTTTCTTTCGAATTTCCTTAAAATATACAGATAAACGTTCGACATTCATTGCTCCAATGTTTGTTGACGTCATATCTATAGTCCAGTTTGCCTTTGACATGCAAGTATCCAGAGCTTTTCGGGACATATCAACTCACGACTAAAGAAATAGGCTATTGCGTTGTGGTGTTGAAAAGAAAAACTCTTTCTGCATTGAGAACGGAGACTTAATAAACTTAGGCTCTTGACAGCTTGATGAACACAGTGTCGGTGTTCTAATGGAATTATAAGTTTTGAATGAATCCTAGTATGTGTTCCTGTAGCTGAAAACTTGACTTGCTACTAATTAAGTACAGTGTCTACGTATGGACTATCGTAACAGGTTTTCGGAAATTGTTGATAAATTAATGTTCATGCTGTCGACTATGACCAAAAAAGGCATAAGTCTTTTAAGTCAGTTACCTACATACATTTGTGTATTTCACATTTGTAATTTTCAATTATCAAAAAGTGTAAACTTTAATGTACGCAATTTTAATACGTAAACTCCATAAGCTGAAGCGGACGGAATATTGCTAAACAAGAAAGGAAAGTTGACAATTGAAAAGTTGAAGTAATCACCTTTGTCATAGAGCTTTGTTGAAAGTTTTTTTAAGAGCCCATTTCGAGATGTAGATCTAAATATGAAGCAGACTTCCTAGAATCCGTTGTGTTCTTTATCTCAAGTTCTTGCAGCTATATGGGATGAAGGAAGTCACAAAATCACGACTTCATGAAAGTAAAAAAAAAACATAATATAGACTAATTAATTAATAAACGAATTTTAAAAGTATAAAACATTTATAGATTTATTTTCAAAAGTACAAAAAATGTACTAGTAGTTGATTTAAAAAATTATATGTTCAGAGATATTTATTCAATATGTAGGACTCAAATATATGACGGGTTCAAAATCAATGGCATTTTAATGGATTTTAAATCTGTGGCGGATTTTGACGTAACAGTTGTTTCAAAGACGCCAAATCTATGGCAGATTTATGCCTCCAAATCTTTCAAATCTATGGCAGATTTCCAAAGACGCCAAATCTACGTCAAATTCTTATGAATCCAAATCAATGGCAGATTTCAACCACACCAAATCTATGGCAGATTTTAAGTGCCACCTAACAGATGATAAGTTATAGTATCTAACGAAATTCTCGTTACATTATGTAAATAGAACATCAATACATAATAAATTTCTTTTCTATGCCATTATAGTTAAATCCCTGATGCTAACATGACCTTACCCCTAACCCTAGCTGTATCGAAAAGCTGACCCTAACCTGATATTCGAGACGACTTCCTCATTTTAATACATGTATAACCCTGACCCTAACCCGTAACCCCTTACTCTAACCCTAACACTATTGAAATGAAAATCTTACACTGACAGTTAAGGCGGCTCCCTGATGCTAACCGGGTACTAGTAGTCGAGGCGGCTCCCTGAGGCTAACTTGATTGTCGAGGGTGTTCCCTGATGCTAATCGGCGAGGCAGCTCCCTAATGGACCTTTGATCGTCATTGCGGCTCCCTTGTGCTAACAAAATGGTCGTGATGGCATAAACTTATGTACCGGTATGTCGTTTAATGCTGACCCTAACCTGAGAGTCGCTGCCGCTTCCTGCTGCTACTCTGATAGACTAGGTGCCTCCCTGATGCTACCCTGATAGTTGTGGTGGCTCCCCGATACTACCCTGATAGTCAAAGTAGCTCCCTTATTCTAGCCTGATAGTCGAGGTGGCTCCCTGTTGCTACCCTGATAGTCGATGTCGCTCCCTAATGCTAACCTGATAGTCGAAACCGCCTTCATAGCCGAGATCGATCAAATAAAATTTTCTTTTTAAATAAAACAAAATCCAGAAATACGTATCCGTTAGTTTGGTTATACAAAGAGGAAAACAGTTATAAAAATGCCATAGATTTGGGACAGTCAAAATTTGCCATAAATTTGGAACAGTTAACTTCTTCCATAGATTTGGGATCACTGAATAATAGATTTTGATGTCATGATCAAACATAAAGTTTGGAATCTGCCATAGATTTGTAACGTCTTAAACCTGCCCATATTTGAAGATTTAGTAATGACATCATGATCTGCCACAGTTTGGAATCTGCCATAGATATGAAACCCACCATAAATCTTAGTTGTACAAATATAATAATCTTTATGTAACAAAATTCCAGACAATCGCTGGAAAAAAACCCTGATAAATTTTGATTTATTTAAACATTGATGACAAACAAGATATATTTTGTAGATGCATATGTAACAAGAAAGGATATGGGTAAACCCATATCCAAGGATACTCGGCTAAATTTCTTTCCCGATACATGTATATTAATTCAATGAATATTTTTCTGTTTGTTCATTTTTGTTTGTTTGTTAATTGTTATTAAAAGCAACAGGATGAAGAGAATGATGTGCTTGTTTTCGTGGTGATATAAAGCAATTTACTCAAAAAGTATAAAAACCATGTGAAAGTATGTTTTCCACAGTGATTTTTTCAAACATGATACATTATTGCATATTATTCATGATATTGCTTGAACTGACATTTATATTTTTCTTCACTATTTCATGTATATTGTGTACCGTTTACAATTAAGCCTCAAAATCCCCAGAAAGGGGGGAATACTATTTATGATTTACGTTAAAATTGGTGACAATTAACATTTTAGCCCGAAAAAAATTTCCCAATTTTGTGGCACACCCAAACCATTGTTTATATTTTTTTCATGAGATTTTCAAGTGTGTAAGGTAAATTCAAATTTCATGTTTCTGCATTCTGCAAAGTATTTGTGTATAAAAATGAAGAAATACGGATTGAGAATTGATATGTTTTTAGTACGTTTCTTTTTGATTTTGAAGTCATAGTTTACTTCTGAGTCAGCGATTCCTCTTGAGTTTAGATTGATATACAAGTCTATGCCATACCACAAATCATACATGCATAACATGGTAGATAATCTAAAAGTTTACAAATTTTGATAGCATCTTCAAGACTAAATATAGATATTTCAATGCGTAAAGAAATCAATACAAGGTGAATTGCATGTCGATGACAACAGTACACTATTATTGTTGTTTAAAAATCCATACATTTCCATACATTTATCATACTTTATATTTATTGAATTAAATTCCATGATTTTTTTGAAATATGTAACCATGTACAGTAAATATGCTAATAAAAATGATATACACGTTGACTGAACTGATCAGCCATATCAACAATCGAGTGAAGAAGGCTTAGACGACGGGAAGCGTATGAATTTTTTTCTATCACCTAACTTTCAAATAACTGATTTAGCTAAAATAGATAAATCAAGCATGTCTTAATTTTACATATCGTACCATAAGTCCAAATAATTTACCATGATGGCAATTATAAATAACTTTATTCTTAATCTTTCATCTGAACTATTTTGCGCATTTATAGTTGTGCTTTGGTACCCCAGAACAATAGTATTACTCTTCTATGTATTGCCGATTATGGTTCCTTGATCCGAGTAATACGAAAACATGTTGTCTTTGAATCTGAACAAGTTTCTGTATACGACAAATCGTACATGTGTTTCTGTAATAAACCATTTTCATATTTCAGGGACTGCTGAATAATTTAGTATTTTTTGGACTGAACCTGACCCGACATGGACTGGTTTACCATTTTTTGTATAATTGAGCAAAGGAAAAATAGTAAAGTTTTAACACATTATTTTAGGAAATCTAGATTAAAATTATTGAAATTATTGGTTTTAGCAAATAATATGCCTAAAGAGGATTCGTTACTGTCTTTCTGAATGCAAATATGTCATAGAGCAAAAAGTTCAGGTAGAATGACCAAAATGCCCTTTTACACTTATTTTAAGCTAAAAATAGTTCCAAATCAACATCTTATTGATGTATCCTTATTTTTTAGTTCAAATCCATCAAGATTACAATGAAACATTTGTAAGAAAACATAACAAAATCAAGTTTATTCTGACCTTATTGATGCAATATTTTTGTTTGTCCTACTCAGGAAAAGATAACTCTCTAAAAAGTGTTGAGAAGGACTAAAATAATCAGTCATCCCAGAAATATGAAAATAGTCTATTGGTTTGCACCTTTAGATACCGATAATTTTAAGATTATAGGAGCAAGTATTTTTGAATTGAATTGCGAATGCATTGTTTTTATTTTCCTAGATTGCACATGGGCAAAACAAAAAATAAAAATTACAATTGTTAAACACTTTTTTTATAATTATTTAGAAAGTGACATTCATACATATGTATCATTGCGGCTCTTGTAAAGTTTGGCTGCCGACAGTAAATTGCAAGCCCCATAAGGATTATTATTCCAATTACATATATGACTTTATTTTTTAATATTCGTTATGACATAACCATTATGATATTATCCTCAAGATGACAAACTTTATGATGGCATTATTATTATCATTTTGATGACAATATCATAATAACAGAATGAACATTTTTGAATATTATATGAACAATATACTGGTCAAGGGCACATAGTCACAGTAATTCATTTTTTTTAAATAATTTGCAGCTAATTCGCTCCAGAACTGATGAAAAGAAATACCCTAAATTCAAATTTACAATTTGCTCATCAAATTAAACAATTGTGTCAAAGAATACAAACGTATACAAAAAAAAACATTATCAAAACATGTTTTTAATCGTTTTTTGAATTCTATTTTATATCAAATAACGAAACATTGAGAAATAGGACTTTAAAAGCAGTAGTTTTTCATAAGTATATCCGTTTTATGGCCAAACTACAAAAAGACACAAACAAACACCACCTTATTGACATTTTTAACAATACTTACATATACTTAGACGACATCCTCGCCCTTAACAGCCCCAATTTCTCTAAATTTATAAATGATATCTATCCTAAAGAATTAACCCTTAATAAATCTAACTCGACCGGCGATAGATGTCTATTTTTGGATTTAGATTTAAGCATTTTCAATGGAAAATTGCACACTAAAGTCTATGATAAACGTGATGACTTTTCTTTCCCAATCGTGATGTACCTCTAGCTCCATCTTACGGAGTGTACATTTCACAGTTAGTCAGATATGCTCGAATTTGCAGTGGTGTTTCTGATTTTTATGACAAAAACCGTTTCATTACAGAAAAATTCTTAAAACAAGGTTATCGATACCACAAATTAGTCAAATCTTTTACTAAATTCGTTCATTAATATGGGTATCTTATTGAAAAATTTAACTGTACACGTCGTTTTTTGATTGTAAAAGGAATATCACATCCCGAATTCTATGGAAATGTAGTTTATAAGGCACGTAAATTCAAAAACAATCCTCTTGACATGGTAATTTGGCTTAAAAACTTATTAAAGAAAGGATACAAGTTGAAAGTTATAGTAAAATCTTTAAATTTGGTGTTTTTTGGTAGAAATATTGATAATTTGATAGTAATTCTAAAAAAATAATCTTTTACTTTTTGACTTTTGTATTGTTTCAAAGCACTACAGCGATCAAATATGTCGGTTTTGTATGATGATATAATACTAAATCATTTGTTGTTTGAAGTGTTATGTTGGATTTAGAATCGATATGTTTGATTTTTTACATCAATCGATAATTGCTTCTTAGCTAGCTGTCAGTAACTGCGAGTGTTCTCAAGAGAGTTCCTTTACGTTTCGCTGTTCTCGTATAGTACTCTTGTCTCAGGTTCTCTCTTGGTGAATTGAACTTTTGTCGATTTAATTTTTAAAGGGTCTTTTTGTGCTTTGTACAATAAACTATAGGGGGAAGGTTGGGCCCAAAAATCTAGTTTAACCCCGCCACATTTTATATGTGCCTGTCCTAAGCCAGGAATCCTTGTCAAAGCTTTTGTTTGTCCTTGTCTACTATCTGTTTTTTGTTTTATGTCCAGAAATGGGTCTTTCTTTGATCTTCTAAGGATTTGTTTGAATCTTATGCATTGTATTTTTAGTCTTGGGCCAATGCAAGACGGCGAGCAGTGACCTCTGGTCATGTTGAAGACTGCTGGCTGTTTTCCATTGAGATTTTTTTAAATTGCCGTTTCTTTAATGTTGGTTGTGTCGCGTACACTTATTCCACATCTCTTTATCGTCTACTACTTAGATACAGGCTTTAAAAAATTAAAAGTGTACCATAAATAAAAGAGGAGACAGGAAATATAGTGGACTGAAAAGCAAATAATAATAATACAGATTAAAAAAAAACAAAAACAAAATAATAAACAAAATAAACAAAACAGAAACCAAGAAATGAATTTTGAAGACAAAAAACTCTATAAAAAATAAAAATATGCTACGCCAAGACAAAATAAGTAACTATTGAGGCAAAAAGAAAAACAGACGAACAAGAAACCGATACAACCGCATTGGATAATTTAGGCGGGGAGTCATCATAGTTACAATTGTCAATGCCTATGTTGGACGAGGCTGCTATGAAATAAAGTTTTGTATTTCCCACGGCCATTTCTCGAGCAATCATACTTTCTGCGTAGGAGACAAAGGACTGTCCCTTTAAAACCCTTATTACCAGATCATTATTGTCTGTCGTTTGGTTTGTAAATTCAACAAAAATATCACTCCAAACCAAAATGATGGCATCGTTGTTATCGTTGAATTTCCAGATATTGATTGGGGTGTAAGGATTCTTGTCGATTGTAGAAGATCCTGACATGTATTTAATGAGGAGAAAGTGAAACCAAGGGAAGGCTTCGTTAAGGTTATTAGAAATGGCAGATAAATTCCAATTTGAAGTTGTAATAATATCATAAGTCCTTGTGAGAAACACTGAACAAGTTTCCTGTATGCATTTTCCATACAACTTAGCCATGTATGTTCTTATACCATTTGTCATATTTTTACATTCTTTGTGGAATCCGCCTGATTCGTTTTTATATTTCAATTCCTCAGCAGCTGTAACGATTATACAACCTTTGAAGAAAAGCCCAAAGAGGTAATTATAAGTGTTCTTGATTGCACTCCCGTCACACCCACCGTCGCCTGATCGGAATGCATCTAGTTCAAAGAGGGGCCAGGAACTTCCGATCCTATCACCTTTGAGATACATACCTAGCAACCTAACGTTTTCTCTGATACCATAGCAATGTTTTAGGTTGTCTTTAGAAGATTCCTTAGTCGGTGATTCCAAAAAAATGTTTAATTCTTTTAAGCAGTTGACAACTTTTTCTATGTGTTGCGTTACAATGATATCATATGGAAGTTTTTCAATAGCAGACTGTATATATTGTAATTTGTTTTGAATATGATTTATGCTTTCTTGAAGGCGTTTGATCCCTTTCATTATTTTATTGTTTGCTTGTTCGTTTAGTATATCCATCACTAGATTTAATGTATCGTCGATAACACCCTTAACTGTTTCGGCAATTGCTAGTATTTCCGTTCCTTTGGCAGATTGTTGTCCACTCGTTTCCACAAGGCAAATAAGCAGTAATACACGTAATAATTGATTGATGTCCATCATGTCAATAATCCTGAAAGAGCAAAAAAAGTTCATTTTAATACTATCGAAATTGTATCATTTGTATATTTAAACCTGTTAACGAGTTTCATGTTAAGGCAGAGCATAAGTTCGCATTATAAAGTCATTATAGATCAATAGGAAATATGTATTAAAGTTAGATTGTGGTCACCAAATAGCTGTTCTTATATTTTTTGTTTATATAATATAAATGGGTAAGTTCACGATTTTTGACATATGGTCTTAAATTGTCCAGAACAATGTTTTAGAACAGTCTGCAATTTTCCCCCACATTTTAATGAATAGCAAAGATATTAAGGATGTTCGCTACTATTATTGAAAATAAATAGGTTTCAAATTTGATGCTTTAAATGAAAAGATAATAGTAAAAGGTATAAAATAAGCAAAAAATTTTGATAGGTTCGTGATCTCGTTTTCAAGATAAATGACGTTAAAGTTTTGGCGGGAAAAGGTTTTCTCTGTCATTTCATAGGTTTAGCATTAGCACTATTTAGCTGTTAAAACACATGACAGGATAAATAGGATTTGATAAAACTTTGTCTATAACCTCTTTATGACATAATAAAGACATAGATAACAAGAAAATGGGGGGTTCGTGGGCAAAAAATTTAACCCTATTTTGATGGTAAAAACCATGACAGAAATGACAGAAATTCCAAAACAAGACATGCGAGCATCCTTAAGGATTATCTATTTGAAATAGACCCCTACTCTACATTAGGGGTCTAACTAAGCAGATCAGAATTTCTACTTAGTAGCAAAAATATATAAACGTTTAAGTGATCAGGTGGTATGTCTAATAACCAACAAAATAATTGAAAAACCAAAGTCAAAATGATTTTTTTCATTGATTTGAATGTAAATTGGTATAGTCATAATGTATTTCATGCTGATATCAACAAAACAAATTGTTACATAGTTGCCTTCTCAAAGTACTTCGATTTTACTGAAAATGAGCAAATACAGGGTTTTTTATTATGGCAAACTTGAGGGAAATGCTTAAAATTGCATAAAGCTAAACATTTTGAAAATATTGGAGTTTGTTTGGGAGGATTTTATCAAACGCAGAATGACCCTTTTCTTGACCAAAGCGTTTGTCTATATATTCCCATTTGTTATATTCGCCCTCTTAAAGGTATTGCATTGGAACTATTTATAAAATACAATTTCGAAAATCGTATATCTTATATAATAGGACAATCAGTTTATTGATCCCTTAAAGTAAAGAAATGATATTGCAATATTTTTCTTCTTGAGACTATTGAATATACTGAATAACGCAAGAAATACGTTATGTAATCTACAAGCATTGTACATGCAAAACCTCTTTAGATTTTTACATGTCTAAGGAAGACCAAGGCATGGTTTTAGTATATATAAAACAAAATATATCATTTCAAAGACATGGGATGGGGATTCTAGCTGTTTGCTTTGAAAATAATCTTTTCTTGTTTTTTTTAATTTTTTTTACATCTTAAAAATAGCTTCATAATGTAAAATAGAACCAATTCAATGTCCTTTTTGTTAAAGTTTTTGTTTTTAATAAAAGTGTGTAAAATTCCAATTTTTTTTTATTAATTTCATGTAATTACTGATGAAAGTAAGTGATTTCACGTAATTTTAAGACCTTTAGGAATTACATGAAATTGCTGAATTTTCAGTTATTTCATAAAATTCCTAATTACACACTTTTACTGTTACATATTGAAAATTCTTTTTAAGAATTGAATATATTATTTTTAATTCCACAAAACAATTTTGTATATAAAAACTTACCGATAACAAGGATGTATTGAATGAACTAAATTATTGATCTTAGAATATACAGATAAACACGTCTTACAGTGATTCTTTTAATGTTGATCTTTTAATATTACAATATACATGTATGATCTGAAAATAGGAAAATTTGATTTCTTTTTGTGTGTGTGTGCGAACAGTATACTAAACTGCATGTCGACGCACTACACACATCTACTTTCAACATATTGCAAGCCATTGTATGTATCTATGTATGAAAGTAATTTCCTCTTCTATCAGGAGCATTCTCATTGAATGAGATAAGTACGGTATCTCGGCACTCCTTTCATGGATTGCTGTAGTGTCCATATTAGTCGGACTCTCTTGACCGAACGTGTGGTTTAACAGCTACAAAAAGCTGACATTGTAACCATCGTTTAAGATGGTTAATCAAAGAACCGTTGTTTTTACCGAATACTTGGAAGTTTCATAAGAACCAAACCATTCTGATTCAAGTGAAATACTATAAGAATAATAATATGATAAGACCAAAACCCAAGTAACTAAAATGATATGGTAAAACTTTCAAATGAAAAAAATATTGATCGTTGTATTTCACACCTTTATTTTTTTCTAATATAAGAGATAAAGTAACATAATAACTTGATAAATAAGCAGCTTAATCATAAAATATATGAGCATATGACCTCCAGGGACCCCACATAAAACTTAAAAAATCCTATTTTAGAGGAGGCGCGTCCCAAACTTTTACGTTTTAAATCAAATCAAATCAAATATCTTTATTGGACATAGCACAGTAATACATGTGAACTGTAAAACATAAAGACAGGAAAGCAGCAGCTAAGAAATTTACAAAGAGATGCTAGATACTTAGTGGTAATCAAGAGGCTAATTTAAGGTGGAGGTTTTGCTGGTTTTATCTATGAATTTGGGTTTCAAATTACACTCCCAATCTTGATAACACTCAGGAAGGAAACTTTCCAGACAAAAGAGTAAAAAATTGTCACTTTTGTCCTCTGCGAGTTAAAAACGTTTACATTACGGGCAATGGAACCTTTACTTCATTTCAACCTTTACTGATGTGTGATTACCTTGCCCTTTTTCCTGGTTTGGACCCCCGTACGGTTGGCATTTCATTTCCATTTTAACAAAAACTCATATACTTTAAAATTTTAATAATTAACCGAAAGTACCGGCCGAAATGCAGTTGACCCAAAATGCTTGTAGATTTACATAACGTATTTCTTGCGTTATTCAGTATATTCAATAGTGATTTTTGGCACAGACACAAGTCTCAAGAAGAAAAATATTGCAATATCATTTCTTTACTTTAAGGGATCAATAAATTGATTGTCCTATTATATAAGATAGGGTATTTTCGAAATTGTATTCTATAAATAGTTCCAATGCAATACCTTTAAGAGGGTGAATATAAAAAAATGGGTATATATTTACAAACGCTTTGGTCAAGAAAAATGTCATTCTGCGTTTGATTAAATTCTCCTAAACAAACTCCAATATTTTCAAAATGTTAAGCTTTATGCAATTTTAAGCATTTCCCTCAAGTTTGCCATAATAAAAAAAAGACCTGTATTTGCTCATTTTCAGTAAAATCGAAGTACTTTCAAAGGGCAACTTTGTAACAATTTGTTTTGACGATATCAGCATGAAATACATTATGACTATACCAATTTACATTCAAATCACTGAGATAAAAATGTACTTTTCAATGATATGATTTTTTTATTTCTAAAAAGGCGACCATCTTAAATTTTCCGAAAGTTGATTGCAAACCTACGAATGCCATAAAAACGTTTAAATTCTTAACCTATATGTGTTGCTAGGACGAGGCAATAAAAAATGTTATTATTTAGATTTTATTCACATATCATTTTATACACTTTTCTGACTCCATTTTCAGAAAAAATCGTTAATGACAAATAGATTTATGTTTGACATTCAAAACTTATATAAATCTCAATGGGATAACAAAATTGTTTTTAAAAAACATTGTTAAAGTTGGTAACAAGACAAAATTCATTTTTTTTTTACATTTTTATATATCAATGATCAGCGTTCACTGAGAGGTTTCTCCTTGAAATATCGATATATAGCTTATCCAAATTAACCATTTCTACCCGCGTTTTGGTATTTGTTATTTTGAAACCACCGGACGATAACCGCTGTTGGTGTATCAGAGGTCCCCGAGAGTAATCACAAGTCTGGTCGTCAGACTTGTCTGACACGATTTACCATAAAATTTCTAATTTATTTGTCGCTGAAATTTCCGATTTTTAAATTCCTTTCAAAATCAAATGCTACTGATGAGAGGTTACTCCTTGAAACAGCGATATATAGCATATCCAAATTAATCGTTTATACCCGCGTTGTGGTATTTGTTATTTGACCTATTTGACCTATTTGAATTTTGATTGAAATTTTCCCCAAACTAGTCAGTAAGTTGTTATGCGTTGTTACAGTTTTTATTAAACAGTCAACCAAGCAACTCCTCCAACACTTATGAAATTATTACAAATAGATTTTGTGGTATATTTTGACTTTGAATTAAAGTGGAAGTTCGAGATTTTTTTCAAATTTGTCATTGAAAGACTATCATATAAAATTATCTATGGTGAAAAATGTATTGTTTGGAAAAAAGTTTTGGATTGATCCTCCAAGTTCGGTAATTTTGTTATTACCTTTATTGAAAAGGTTAACGATATCAATTGACACCTGTTCATTTATTTAGGAATTTATTTGTTAGATATTTTTCAACGCATTGAAAACAACAATTCAGAACATTTATCATTTGGAATGATTAAAAAGATTTTAAAACAACAAATAAATGTATATATATTTTGATTATTAGCTCGTTATCTTTATATATATATTAGTTCTTAGAACCATTTTATATCCAAGGACCACCATAAGACTACCAATTCGTATTCTTACTGTTAAGATTGAAAATTTGCGTTGTCTAAAATAAGATGCCTTCTATAGTTTTAGGACTAAGATGTGTCTATAGAACATTTTTAGACACGACTTGGTCATAATACACTTGTTAAACAGGCCCCAGGATAGCAATAAATGACGTACATGTGTGCTAAATCGCAATATATGTAAGAAATTAAATGTTTATCAACTCATTTTAAAGATATACGCGGATTACACAAAATGCAAAAAAAAAGAAGAAAAAAAAGAGAAGAAAATCATACCCCAATGAAAAAATATGACCGTCATTCTTTTGATAATAAAAATTAAATCAAAAAGTGTTTTTTTTTTAAATATAATCCCAAAAAATGTATCTATACACTTTTATGAAATACAAAACAAAATATGTTTTGTTTGGAAACTTTACACATAGTATTCTTTTGTTTCTTTCCTTGTCAATTTAGCACATTTATTGAAAATTTTGCTTAAGAAATTTGGACCATCTTTACATTATTCAATATAATTTCTATATTTTCAATGTGATTGCCAAATATTTTATATATGATAATTTCTGAATAATTTCTCTTACCAATGATATAAATATTGTGTAACTTCAATTTTTGAAATTTGTGTAAATAAAGAAGAAAGGTTGGGAGGCATACAAAAATATTCACTTTTTGTTAGTTTGTATTGAATGTTGCTCATCCCTTGTTTTGGACATCCCTGAATAAAAGTATGGTTTTGAGTCAATTTCGTCGGTAAACTTAATTAAAGCTTTCTCTCAAGGTAATAATAATTTGTTGCATCAAATTGCGTTGAAACTCAAACCATGGCCGTAAAAGTAAAACATTTATCATTTTGAAAAAAAAAAGAATTGAATTCAAAGTCGTTTAGAGATTTATTGACATTCTGTAATTCAGATTTTTCTTTCATTAAGAAACGGACAGCTTAAACGCTTAAATGTTGCGACAGTTTTATAAAATAACAATAAAATACCAACTAATCCTAACACTGGATAAAGGCAATACTTTCTGCAGGCATGTGCTAGTTCTGTGTATTGATAAAAGATCGAATTTGAGGAAAAGAAATTGAAATTTTTAGGTTTGCTTTATCTTTAATGCTGTAAAACCAGACCAGAACATGCATTTGATTACCTTGAACTGTATTGATTTATCCTTTTAAATATATATCTTTGAAATGGAACTTTTTCGTTTCGAAAATCGTTTTCTGCAAAATATGTTTTTCGATAACATAAAAAAATAACCATAACAACCAATTCCCCAACTTAAGCCCTATTGATAAAATAAAATTTTCATTAGTCCCGAAATATGAGTTATTGGCTGATCTGTGTGACTTTATTCAACAGTCATTAGAATTGAGAAACAGGTCCATGTCAGCTAATGCATAATTCTACTTGATTTTTGGGGGTTCTTTTTATGTGATGTTATTGTGTTTTATTGATATTGTTTGTATATTTGTTAGTTTTTGATTGTATTGCTTGACCCTAATGGGTGTAATTTTGCAATAAAGATATTCAAAATGTATGACATAATATACATAAAAAGCCATGTCAATAACCATTGTGATCCAAATGGAAAGTCAAAAAATTTAAATTTGAATAAACCACCTAAATATATTCAAATAAGTACACATTTTAGGTCAAAGTAGTTATTTTTTAGACATGCCGATTTAAGGGTTTTTATTGAAATATAACAAACTAAGGACATTTTCTTTGAAATATCCGTCAATTTTATTTGAATTCTGTTTGATATTGCTTATTCCAAAACTTTAGTTAAATTGTTTCAGCGATTTTGAATTTTTTTTTCAAAATTCTCATTTTTCCATGAAAAATACCCGGTTGCCATGGTAACAACAAATAAATGACCTTAGTAATTTGTTTTTGAATACATATTTATATAGGCTTTAATGTACCCCAATTTATAAGGAAACATTTTTTTTTCACATTCCACTCTTTCTATATAAAATGTTCAATGGTTACTGACACGGCCTCTTAAGATTTTTATATCACATATGTTTTATCATGATCATTTGCTTTTATGGTTCTTGCTTATATCTTACAAATACATATTTATATAGGCTTTAATGTACCCCAATTTATAAGGAAACAATTTGTTTTTCACATTCCACTCTTTCTATATAAAATGCTCAATGGTTACTGACACGGCCTCTTAAGATTTTTATATCACATATGTTTTATCATGATCATTTGCTTTTATGGTTCTTGTTTATATCTTACAACACAAATTGTAAATAATATTTTTTCGGAATCAAATGGATACCAGTTTCCATGCATCACCATTGTAATATAGACCCCAAACAAACTTTCGGCAGTTTATTTTCTCTCTCATATTGATGAAATTCATTTCTATCTAGTTTTGATTGAGACTGTTATACGATTGATCATGTATATGAAGTTATTAAGTTATGAATTATTGCAGTTTACAAATTGAAAATTCTGAAGATTTACATCTTTTACATACTAGTAGAAAGTTCATTATTCATTTTTCTTAAGCTAGTTCTAAGTATAAATACTCACTGACCCTAACTCTGGATTCTGTACTTTCCACAAGCCAACACCTACCTAGTTTTGTTTTTTTTTCTTACAAAATCCTTATAGCTCTGTGTATTCAAAGTGGAATAAAAATTATAATTTAAAAAGAAACTATTGCCGGTTTATACTTTTCTTTGTCCTTACTGTCTAGACACCAGAGCAGACATGCGCAATTGCTTTGGACCATTCTAAAATAGCTCTTTGTAATGTTCGAGAATAAAATCTTTATCAGATAAATACATAAATAGATTTCAATCTCCTTTATGTTTTGTCATGATTGTTTGCTTTCGTGTTTCTCGTTTTCATCAATCATATTTTCGAAACCAAATGACACCAATCCTTCAAACCCTGTTGTTAAATGCGCCCTAAACCAAATCTATTAATGGGTTTTTCGACAGGTTATATTTTGAGAAGACATTCCCACACTTACATTATGTTAGCTCCTATATAATATGATTTCCCGTGCCAGGTACTTTTATTTCTATGTTCGTGCACCACGGGCTAAATATGAGATCTAGTTTCACCAAAAACAAACTCTTTACTTTCAGTTTTTATCCCCTCGGTCTGTACACTAAGCATTTCACCAAGCTTTCCAGACTTCTTTTTGGTGACCAATTTTGACATTTGCTCTTTGAATCATAAATCATAAAATGTACTCAAATATAGCGCAATGCTTTTTGTATAGCTATATGTGAGTTCATGTGCATACTAATGTTTAAATGATAGTATCCTTAAGTATGTAACCGTAGAGCATGATCCACACCACCGTCCAAGAGGATCAAATCCAGGCCTCCCCGGTAACAAGCCAGCTCGTTACCAAAATGAACTTAAGATTTAAACCTCTAGCCATGGAGAAAGATTTCGGCTTTATATTACCTACAAGAACGCAGGTTTTCAAACTGTCCATTTAGCCCTTTTCGACTTTTGACATTCGAATGCCCCATTGGTGCCTCTTTGATCTTTCAAGTAAATCAAGTTTGTCGTAGTACCTCTTTTCGAAAAAAAATATCGGTCAAGTATCTGAATATTTTATAAAAAAAAAAACCATTTCAGGTATTTGAAGCTTTCTCGAACTTAAAGAAATCCAGCAATTACCAACAATATAAAAGACAGAGTAAAAGTAAACTCAGCCCAATGAATATATTATAAAAATGTGTATGATATCGTTTCCATCGGATAAACTAATAACATCATTTCTATAGAAAATGAAAGAGGTAAACCCACTTAAAGAAATGGTTTGCACAGTATCAATTGATTGGTCGGATATCAAACAACTCGGCGGACAACAGTGTTAGCTTGCTTCATGTATAAAAAATAACAACCCCAAAGAAAATAAATATGTAACAAATGTCCTTTGCGTATAATCATTGTGCACATAATTGAGTCTTAATAAGCATAAAGAATGTAAATACAACAACGAATCTAACAGCAATATCTTAGGAAAGGCGTGATATTTTTTATTGGGCCAACAATGTGCTTCAACATATACAATAAAAAGGGCTTGCGAAACACACAAAGAGTACAGACCAAAATGATCCCAAATACCGACGCCAGATATGTTACAAGGTTTTCAGTTCAACTACAACTCTTAAAGGTCATGTAAATAGACTAACTGGCATGAAAGAAAAGTGCAAATATGAAAATAATTTGCTAATAAATATTCTTTGAAAAAAGCATGTAAAATATTTTCTACAAAAATTGCTAACATTGAAAACAATTATAATATTTTCAGAGAATTTCTACTAATTTGGCTTTTACAACCATGTGATTAACCAATAATTAAGACGTTTAAGTTTCAACATAGCAGGGAAATAATGTCTTTGTTTTGTCACAAGATATTGATTGTTTTTATGTTACCATTGCTTCAATATTGTGTCGGAATCATTCTCAGTATTCACCACACAACTTGACCAAAAAAAAATAAAATACGTTTAAATCAATATGTTCTACAACAACAGGTCAAAAATAATAAAAAAAAACCCAAAAAGTTGTAGAAAAATGCAAAAAAAATGTTTGATCTTCTGTATTCCAAAAGTCTCGTTGGTAGCTTTTGTTTTAAAAACACTTTGATGATGAATCCGTTTTAAACTTATACTTTAAGCTGATTTAAAAAAAAAAAAAAAAAAAAAAAAACAACTGCGGTCTTACATGTAAAACTTTCATTCAACAAGAAGTAGTCGTATTATTAATACAGTATAAGCGTATTTGATTGTCATTGAGATAAAACTACATGTACATGTAAGATATCAAGATATCAAGATTTCTTGACATTCTGCAATTTAGATTTCCATAAGTATGTTTTCTTTCATCAAGAAACGGACAGTGCTAATAAAACGCTAAAATGTCGCGACAATTAAATAAAATAACGATGAAATACCAACTAATCACACCGCTGGATAAAGGCAATACTTTCTACAGGCATGTGCTAGTTCCGTTGACGAATTTGGAAAAAAAGATTAAAATTTTTAGCTATGTTTTATCTATAATGCTGAAAAACCAGACCAGCACACGCGATTGATTACCTTGAACTGTATTGCACGCCAGACAGTCGGTTAATCGAGGAAAAAGTCTGTTGATTTACCTGTTTATACAGTTAAATGGGAAATGAGTCTGTTGATGGAATCGGTAATAGGTCTGTTGAGAGTAAAATTGAAATTTAATTCACAAATTCTCTGGAAAACGTCTATTTTTTACATGAAATAAGTATCCAATCAAAAAACGAAAAGTGTAGGACAAAATGATATTCATTTCAGCATAATTTCCAATTATTCCACAGACAGAAAGCCATCACAGTTTGTAACAAAACGAATAGGCGCAGTGACAGTAGCAGCAGTATTAAGGACTTAAAAAACATGTTTTCACTAAAAATCGATAAGTCTCTTAGAAAAAAATCACAGATTTGGTACCAAAATGTGCGGTTAGTTATTAGCTAAATTATTGGTTATTAAAAGTTTAACATATAAATATTTTAGATATGGTTAATCGTCCTTTTATTAAAAATTTGACGGTTAAAGTCTGTTGATGAGTTGGTTAATGTCTTTTTTGTCAGTTGATGCGTCAATTAACCAGTATAAAACGGTAATATAATGGTATACTGAGCGTTAAGAAGGTGATGAAATGATGATACTTCAAACTTTAGATACGTCTAATGTCTTTATAAGGCAAAGAAGTCAAATCATATGTTCAATTGGGTGGTAAAAAGGAAGAAATGAGTAGAATCATCTGAAAATGACAGGAAAGTCTGCGATTTGTTTCATTCTCGATTTCACTTTTTGTCCGTATGTCAGTCCGTCACAAAGTTTATGGAAGCAACTGATCTGTAACTTTTGAGCATAATTTAGAAATAGTTTGTGAGTAGTTTACATGTATCCTGTTGACGTGCATACAATAATTTTTTATCCCGTTTTGTGGAGGTAATTTGTACTGAACAACTTGCTAACGAAAGATCTAATCATCATGTCTTCGTCATATTGTTGTTGTATCTTCTTTGAAACTGTCCACCATTTGGGTAGTTACAGAGGAATGTACCTTTTAAATAGTGATATTTTTGCCAATGAACCCGCTATTATTTTAGATAAAGTTGAATTGGTCATAACGAGCTAATTTACAACATTTTACCTATCTTGCTTTTCCACAGGTTTTTACTCTTAAATAAAATGTAATGCTAACCTATTAATAAATCAGAAAAAAACTTTTCCTGCAAAATTTATAACTCCTATTATCTTTAAAACGATTTGGGGAAGCTACATTTTTTGTTTCGCCTGCGACTTTAGTCGCTAAAGGCAAGACAACTTCTTTCTGTCGTCGGCGGCGGTGTAAATTTATTGTAAGGCTTTTGCGGAAAATTAATTACTAGACAAGTATTATAGCTTGGTATCTGATATTTGGTACAGTATACAGACGCAACTAACTCCATGCCGTATGGCATTTTCATGGTTCAACGACTCTGTCAACTTAGAGGTTTTTCGGGCCAAAATACCTCTTTGCCAGGCTTTTGAGAAACTAAATTAAGTGAAAAGTATAGTAGCTAGGCATTTAATATTTATAGACAGTTAGGGATGTTGTCTACGCAAATAATTCCATTTGAAACTGACCCCATTTTCGTAGTACAGCGGATATGCAGACTTATTGGAACCATAAAACTCTTTGTAAGACGTTTGGAAAATGTATCAAGTGAGAAGTTTAATAGCTATGGATCTGCAATCTGCTATATTGACACTCCCGGATTATGGTGTATGCAACTGAAACCATGTCTTATGTTTCCTGGTTGCGCAAATCAAGATAACCATTAGATAATATATGGGACCAAAAATGATTGAAAATGAAATAAGTAAAAAACATCTAGGTATATTTTATCTGTATTCACATACTTGGTATTATGGTGTACGCAACTGACACCATGTCATGTGACCATGACAGTGACCATACGACTCTGACACCATGTCAAATGACCACGACACCATTGCCAGTAGATGTTTGTGTGTTTCTTGTTTGTTCGTGCGTGTTTTGTTTTGTGTTGACCGGTTTTGCATTCGCTCTTTTGGACGCTTGGCTTCAGAATGCGCCATTGGTGCCTCTTTGCTTTATATATATATGTTGTGTACAAGTTGTAATTTTGTACAAGTTATAACATGTACAAAATATTTGTACAAGTTATAACTTGTACGGACCAAAAATACAAGTTATAACATGTACAATTTTAGCCTGTACATGTTATAACTTGTACAAAATAATGACAAAAATGAGGTTTAACTTGTACAAAATATTTTAATATAAAATATTTTTAAAATACTAACACTTTTGACTAAAATAAGGATTAGAAACCTAATTCAAAACATCATTTTAAGAAAATATAAAGTACTTAACAACAATATTAGAGAACAAAGATGATCAATACCAAATGTCAGACATACTAGGAAACTAAATCTGTTGTAGATTCACAAATGACCCTGACTTGGTACAGACATTTCAAAAGGGAAAGGAGGCTGGTTTAAAGCAGGTTTTACAGCACAAAACTATCATCTTCCATTGCAAATTGGTGAACTAATGTGACATAAAGCCAAACCAAGTTGAGCAGTTAAGCAAACTCTATTACAAAATTCACAAAGAAAACTCACTTAAAAAATAGAAGGAAAAAAGGCACAAAAGTGGACGGACCGGAAAAAGCAAGTCTTAAAAATCACTTGTTTGTAAGTAACATAGGTTAAATATTAGTTATTTTAAAAAGAAGTACTGGCATTCAGATTTTTGTTAAATTTTAACATAAACATGTAAATGCCTATTTAGATATTTCATTAACCATATTCAACAGATTTGAGATGTACATGTAGTGTTTTATATTTCTTGTTGCAATCTAGAGAATAATATCAGATCAGAATTGGAATACAGGTGAACATGTATTGATATTTTCTGGTCTTATACTTATAATTGTTGCCTTTATAACAAAGTACTATCAGCTTGGTCTGTAAGAGCTTATTTATTCTTAATTCTTTTCTAGAAATTGAATGACACATACCAAACACATTGTCAAATGTTGCATATACATCAGATTCAACTTTTTTAACCCCAAAAAATAGAAAAACAAACAAAAAAACATATATTCCATTAATCATGTTAATTTTAGTTTATTTGATACGTCAAAACATATGAAAAGATTATTAACTTTGTTAATATGTGTTAACATTGATCAATATTGATCTTATTATTTATAAATGATGATTATTTCATGTAGCTACTTTTGAAATAAATGTTGTACAAGTTAAACCCAACTTTTTGCATTATTTTGTACAAGTTATAACATGTACAGGCTAAAATTGTACATGTTATAACTTGTATTTTTGGTCCGTACAAGTTATAACTTGTACAAAAAAATCGTACATGTTATAACTTGTACAAAATTACAACTTGTACACAACATATATAATATAATAGCTAGTTATCCAATATTTGGAGGCAGACCAATTTAGTCTACACAACTACAACCATGTAATGTGACTTTGACCCCATTTTCATAATTGAATGTCTTTTGTGAAATTGTGTCATTTTTCCCATTGCTTCTTAATAGATCTAGTGTTTATCCTTGTTGCAAAGTACAAGTCTCAATGCTAGTTACAATTCAGCGTGTGAAATCCAATAGGAGTACGAAATGACACTATGACAAACAATACACTTATCCGAGAGAATTAAATCACACTATGAGCCGATCATGTCTTTCATAAGACCTTCTTAAGAAAAGATAACAAACATAAAATTATGTAAAAAAATTACGAATTATCGAAATTTATTAAAAATAAGTTTTATTCATATATTCTTTTGATGAATATTCTCCTTTATAATGTTTTGGACCACACCATATATATCGAAAACTGACTCATTGATTAATATATTAACTCTCAACAGACTGATCAACAGATTGAGTTTTCATTAACCGACTCATCAACAGACTGTGTTTTAACTAAAACATGATTTATAGCACAAAAACTTAAAATTGCGCACAATGGTTTTGCATATAAATAAAATAGAACACATCCGATGTAATGCATCTGCTGGTGCAACAAGAAAAAAAGTTATTTTGATATTTATTAAGATTTTGCATGGTTTTGTTTACATTTTTGAATGCTAAAATGTTAATGAAATATATACTGAGTAAAATGCCTTTTCATTTTATAGCTTATTCAATTGGTGTTAATACAAACTTTTAACATTTTTAATTAAAGTATTCTTTTTCATATTGTTAGACAAAAATGGTTTTGCTATTTGATTTACCATATCAGTGAAAATGTGTGCTATTTACTAATCTTACGATGTTTTTCTCGATACTTCCATATCAACAGACTCGAATCGACTCCATCAACAGACTCATTTCCCATTTAACTGAATATACAGGTAAATCAACAGACTTTTTCCTCGATTAACCGACTGTCTGGCGTGTATTGATTATCCTTCAAAATATATATCCTTGTAAGGAACTTTTTCGTTTCGAAAATCGTTATCGGCAAAATATACATTTACTTATTTAGATACTTTTAGATTTTTATATCATATATACTCATTGACAAAAGAAACGTTTTGATGTTCTTAAAAACCAATGAATGAAAAAACTTTTATCGGATGATTTATGAAATGAACATGAGACTATAACACACATGTTAACTCCAACTGCAATTAATCTTATAAGAAGATTTAAAGCGCCTTTGTGTATTGAACTGAAAGAAAAACAAAGTTTAAACACCAATTGGCTAAGCATTTTAACAGAGGTTTGAGATTGCCAGACGAGGGGTGTGAATGTTAATTTTCATTCGAAGACAACTTTTTATTCCGTTTGTTTTGTAACATTTGGTGGAGAAATTTTTCAACAACAAATTGGCATTCCAATGGGCCGCACAAATTATACTTCTCTCCTTGCCGATTTGTTTTTATACTCTTACAATACTGAATTTCTTTAAGAACTCGTAAAGAACAAGAAGATGAAAGAGGAAAGGTTCTTTAATCTCA
This sequence comes from Arcuatula senhousia, assembly GCA_963971305.1. Taxonomy (NCBI): domain Eukaryota; kingdom Metazoa; phylum Mollusca; class Bivalvia; order Mytilida; family Mytilidae; genus Arcuatula; species Arcuatula senhousia. The sequence goes on from OZ020305.1 coordinate 51,066,463, forward strand.
CTTTCAGATATATCGACGATGTCATTTCTGTAAGCAACGCTTCGTTTGGTTGCTTCACATCATTCTTGGATTTTCATCTCGAATATGACAAGGATGACCATCTCAGTACTAAAATTTACGATAAAAGAAACGACTTGAATTTTCAAATTATTAATTTCCCTAACCTTGAAAGCAACATACCTACCCCATCTGCTTATGGTGTTTATATTTCACAACTTATTCGATATGACAGGGCTTGTACAAATTTTATGTGATTTTTTTATACGACACCACTGTCTCCGTGGCCGACTTTTAGATCAAGGTGACAAGAAAATGCGTCTCATAATTCTTCCTTCTTTATCAGTCACTGGTGGAAAAATTCAAAATTAGGTTGAACGTATTGGTAACTGATTGTTTTGATTAGTGTTTTTTCTGATTGTTGTACTGAGATGATCATCTTATTATCCCTATTATATTTTCACTACAGTGTTGTATTTTGTGTTACTATCGGACCCAAAGACTGCAATGGAAGAGGGAGGTTTGGTGTGCCATGAAACCTGGTTCAACCTACAATTTAATTTGAAATTCCTGTACCAAGTCAAGACCATTGCAATCTATAACTATGCTGGTGTGTCTTCCATGTTTTGTCTTTTCTCTTGGACATTGAGATTGATCCTCCTAGTTCGTTAATTTTGTTATTACCTTTATTTGATGAAACTCATTTCTACTTAGTTATTCTTGTACAAGAATGTAAAAGAATATTCATTTATTTAAGTTTTTAAACTGATGAATTATTGCAGTTTTCAAGTTGAAAATTTGGAGGATTTACCTTTTAAATAGAACGTTAATTATTCATTTTTAAAGCTAGTTCTTAGTTTGTATATACTATGATAACAATTCTATAGATAAGGAGTATTTGGATGAAAAGGAATATTGGTTCAAATGAGCAATTAAAAAAACCATTTTAATTAATATCAACAATTATAAAGGGGTTTTCAAAACCTCGATTTTACGCAAAATTTAAGTCTACTTGATGATTGTAAAACAGAATTAAATCGGTTTGTTTTTTCTTTCATATAGAAACGGACGGCGATAATGTAACGTTTAATGTTGCGGGATCATAATAATCATGCAATGGAGTTATAATAAAATACTCACTGACCCTTACTCTTGATTCAGGCAGTACTTTCCACAGACTAACACTGACTAGGTTTTTACAAAATCCTAACAACTCTGTGTATTCAAAATTGAATACTAGATGTAAGTTAAAAAGAAACGATTGGCGTTTTAAGCTTTTTTTGCTCTCAGTGCAAAGACAACAGACAAGGCATGCGCAATTGCTTTGGACCATTCTAAAATATCTCTTTGTAATGGATTTTTTTGTGTTTGAAAATATAATCTTTATCAGTTGAATATATAAATAGATTTCAATCTCGTTTATGTTTTGTCATGATTGTTTGCTTTCGTGTTTCCCGTTTTCTTAATTCTTACAACAAAATTGTAAATCATATATTCGAAAGCAAATGACACTAATCTTCCATGCACCTCTGTTGTTAAATGCGCCCTGAACCAATTTTATTTGTGTTTTTTTGGACATGTTACCCATATATACCACAATGCTTTTTGTATAGCTATATGTGATTTCATGCGATAACTAATGTTTATATGATAGTGTCCTTAAGTATGTTACCGGAAAGCAGGATGCCCACCACCGTCTACGGAGATCGAACCGGGGCCGCCCCGGTGACAAGCCAGCTCGTCACCGGATTAGCTAAAGATTTAAACCTCTGGTCGAGTCGATAACAACTTGCAGCTTTACATTACCTACTAGAATGCAGCTATTTAAACTGCTCCGTAGCACTCCCTCATCCGTAAGATTCTTCATATCTTAATTAACGACTCTTAGCCCTTAAAACCCCGCGGGTTTTTGAGTTGGGCGCCAAATGTGACCGGAAAGCATGAACCACACCACCGTCATATTTTGCAGCAATATATTACCTTCTAGAACGCAGGTTTCCAAACAGTCCCGTTCCTAGTAAATCAAGTTTGTCGAAGTACCTCTTTTAAAAAAATATCTGTCAAATATTTAATATTCTATAAAACATTTCAGGTATGCCCTCCTTACATGACAAATATGTTGTTGTAACTGCAGACAAAGCACCAAATACCATATTTTTTTTCCAAACATTATATTGACTGTTTGACAGCTGAATAAGGGGTTGTTTGTACTACACAGCTACAACACTGTTTAAGGAGGAAATTATTGACTATCACAAATATGTAATTTCCTCCTTCGGCTTTTCTGTTGGTGTCAACAATGATAACATACATAAAAATCCATATTAACAGCGCTTCTTTACAGGGTCATCAAAATGTACCACTATACCTCTTTTAGTTCTGTTGACTTCAATACTTACGGCAATTAAATCCTTCAGAAATCGAAAGAAATGATGGAAATTCTTAACACTAAATCAGTTTCCTCTTGTAACAGCATCAAAACGTTCGATTTCTCCACACTTAGTTTAAACATATTTATTTATCCTGGATTGGGAAACAAGCTTAATGCTTCTATAAATCCCTCTCCAGCTAGCAGTTTGCGAGTGTAGTCTTTGTAGACGGCCCCTACTGAGCCTACTCTTATCGAACTCTACAAAGGGGTCTTTAACGTGCATAGGGTATTGCTCTCCCCATACACGAGACAACCTTTTATCGTCCCTTCCGAAGGACTAGAATCGTTTCTTGAGACCATCCTCGCAAATGGTGTCAAGAGAGAGTCGGAAAATCGGTTCATGAAGATTTCACCCTTGACAAGGATCGAACCACGAACCTCGGTGTAAGCAGTCCGACGCGTTAAGCACTACATGACCGGTTCTCCACACTTGACACTTCTATTCCACATGGACAACTGAAATCACGATTGGCACAACTGATTAAACGCAGTTTTATCCCACCAGAATGGAAAACGCAGGTACAAATATCTGGTAGTCGATTACACTAAGACTTACTTTGTCATCAACGAGTCTTAGAAAAAAAAAACAAATATACAGAAGACAAAATAATCGACATGCTCAATTTTCTTATCTACAACATATTTATTCAGTTCGGTGGACGTTTTTTTCAGTAAACAGTAGGAATTCTAATGTGCACTAATGGTGCATCCTTGCTTGCTGATTTGTTTCTAATTTCATATTCAGCTTCTTACACTCTGGATTATACAAAAAAGACCGTAGACTGGCTCTCTATTTTAATCTTCATTATATTGATGATGTCCTGTCACTGAACAATTCTCGATTTGGTGACTTTTTACGTTTCATATATCCTCGGGAACTTAAGATAAAAGACACAACAGATTCTAGGAAGTCTGGTTCATATTTAGATCTTCAACTCGAAATAGACTCTCAAGGAAATCTTTCAACAAAGCTCTTTGACAAACGTGATGACTTCAACTTTCCAATTGTCAACTTTCCCTTCATGTGTAGCAACAATCCGTCCGCTCATTCTTATGGAGTTTACATATCAAAATTGATTCGTTACTCCAAAGCTTGCGGAAATTACATCAATTTCCTCGGCAGAGCGTCACGTTTGACACAAAAAAAGTTATCACAAGGTAATGTTGCTCCTCGGTTGCTGTCGTCACTCAAGAAATTTTACGGTAGACATCATGCACTCATAGACAAATATGGGATTTCCATCTCTCAGATGAATGCAGACGTTGATATGTCATAGTGTTTTGTTTTGTCTTCCTTTACCGGATTTGACGCACTGAATTGGAAATTGGCAGTGCGTCGGGTGTGCTATAGCAGACAGGAACCGTTCATTCGTCCTGAGTTCACTCTTATTATGAATAGAGCTCGCGTTGTAAATTGATATTTGTTGTTTCATATGTTGTCTGTGTTTGCGTCCTGTCCTTGTTTGCGTTTACTGGTTTTTGTCGCTGCCCTTCCTGGCTTTGACATTCTGATGCCCCATTGGTACCTCTGCTTTCTCGAACAAGGAAATCCAGGAATATATTACCAACAATATAAAACACAAGGAAAAATCAAACGCAGCCCAATAAATACATATTAAAGATGTGTATGATATCGTTTTCATCTGTTATACTAAAAACATTATTTTTTTTTATAGAAAACGGAAGAGGTTATCCTTCTTGAAGAAACGGTTTACCCAGTATCAATTGATTGGTCTTGAACAAATCGGCGGACAATAGCGTTAGCTGGCTACAGAACCCCCCCCCCCAAAAAAAAAATATAAAAGAAAAGAAAAATGTAAAAATTGTCCTTTGTGCACACGATTTAGTCTTAATAAGCATATTACATGTAAACACAACCACGAATCTAACAGCAATATCTTAGGAATGGATGGGCATGATCATTTCATGTGCCACTAATGTGCAAAAATATATACAACAAAACACTTGCCATACACACAAAGAGTACAGACCATAATGATCCAAAATACCGACGCCAGATATGTTACAAGAGTACAGCTTCCAAAATTCATGTGATCAAACTAACTGACATGAAAGAAAAGTGCAAATATGAAAACAATTTGCTTATAAATATTCGTCAGATTTTTTTTTAAAATCTGACGAATATTTATAAGAAACGGTTTACAAAAACAGCTTAACTTTTTAACTTTTAAAATTCCGAACAAGTTTTACAGTGTTTCAATATGCTTAGTTAATTTTTTGTACTTGAAGATCGCAATGGAAGAAGGAGGTTTGGCGCCATAAAACCTGGTTTAACCCACCATTTCGTTTGAAATGCCTGTACCAAGTCAGGACCATTGCGATCCACCAATTCTCCGGTATGACTGATTCGTTTTTGTCATTTTCTCAGGACTATGAGATTGATCATTCAAGTTCGGTAGTTTTGTTATTACCCTTATTTACAATAAAAACAATTATAATATTTTTTGGTAAATTTCTTATAATTTAATTGGCTTTTACAGTCATGTGATAAAAAATTATTCGGATGTTCTATTATGCAAATAAAGGTAATAACAAAATTACCGAACTTTGAGGATCAATCTAAATGTCAAAGAGAAAAGACAATTTCATTTGCTACCTTCTTCCTACAGGTAGCAGGGAAATATATTTATGATATGTCACAAGATATTGATTGTTCTAAAATTTTATGATTGCTTCAATAATTTATCTGAATCATTCTCATGATTCACCACACAACTAGACCACATTGCAAAAAGTCTGGATTGCATTGTACGATTTTTAGATAGACATCTTTGCATGCTCTGCAAGTATAATATGTATGCTTTGGATCTAAGGCGATTTTCAAAGGCATTCTCTGAGAAACATGTACCTATAGCACAATATGTACTACAACAACATGTTAAAAAATAATAATAAAAAATGTGAAAGGTGTAGAAAAATGCCGAAAAAAGAAATGTTTGATCTTCGTCTTCGGTATTCCAAAAATCGAGTTGGTTGGTAGCTTCTGTTTTAAAAATTCTTTGATTAACCCCTTATACTTTAAGCTGATTTAAAAATATAAAAACAAAACTACGGTTTTAGATAGCATTCATTCAACAAGATGTAGTTGTATTTCTAATATACGAGTAGCATTAGCGCATTTGTATATTTATCAGATAAAACTAGAAAAGCACGTGGAATCCCCCAAAAAGTAGAAATGAAAAACTTGAATCATTTATAACGTCTATCAAATCTGACGTGAAATCATTGATATCAAACGAAAGAAAAAACAATTTATCAAAAGAGGAGAATGAAGCCCTTAAGTCATTAAAAGACCGAGATGACATCATAATAAAACCAGCCGATAAGGGCGGTGCAGTTGTTGTAATGAACAAAGAGGACTACATTGAAGAAGGAAACCGACAACTTCGAAACTCAAAATTCTATAAAAAATTAGATAACGACCCTACAAATGAGATTGCTGAAAAAATACGAAATACTCTTCACATAATGAATGAATCCAAAGACCTTGACAATGACACATACGAATATCTACTACCGGATAATAACTGTAAAGCCGGTCGATTTTATCTACTACCCAAACTGCACAAGGAGGGAATTCCAGGAAGACCCATCGTATCTGCAAATGACCACCCGACTGAAAAGATTTCTGAATTTGTGGACTTCCACCTCCGCTCTCACGTCGAAGACTTGCCATCTTTCATTCAAGACACAACTGACTATCTGAAAAAAGTTCAAGACATGAACCCATTACACTTCTAAAATCAGTGTTAGAAAACAACAATTTTGTATTCAATGGTGACAACTATTTGCAAATAGACGGCACAAGCATGGGAACAAAACTTGCCCCATCTTATGCAAACATTTTTATAGGACATTTGGAAAAAAGGCTTCTCTCTAGTGCTCCATTCAAACCTTTGTCATGGTACCGTTTTATAGATGATATAGACATGAAATGGAACGACTCTGAATGAAAATCTGTCAAAATTTATCGATCACTGCAACCAATACCACCAAACCATCAAATTTACGCACGAATCATCAAAAGAATGTATATCTTTTCTAGACACAACCACAAAATTAGACAAAGACGGTAACATGGCAACGGACCTCTTCGTGAAAAAACTGACAAATATCAATTTCTTATTCCAAAAAGCTGTCATCCGAAACATTGCTCTCGCAGTATTCCATATAGCCAGGCTTTGCGAATACGACGAATCTGTTCCACCACAAACAAAGAAACCTTGAAAAACAACTCCGAAAGAAACTTACAAGTCGAGGCTATGCAAACAGGCAAGTAACATCAGCTTTCGAAAAAGCAAAATCCGTTGAACGAAACAGCCTCTTAACATACAAAAGAAAGGAAAGATCAAACAATATCCCCCTAGTTGTCACATACCACCCAGATTTAAAGACCATCTCAACAACAGTGAAACAACATTGGACATTGATCGAAAACGACACCAAGTTGAAGAAAATTTTCCCTCTTCCCCCTGTCATGGCTTTTAGAAGACCAAAAAACATCCGTGACATCCTAGTGTCTTCAACATTGAGACCTAAAACAACGAAAGAATTAGGCTGTTTCAAACCATGTGGCAGAAGTAATTGCAAATGCTGCAAAGCTGCAATTACTGACAATACCTTTACCAGCACTGTCACCAAACGGAGATACAACATCTTTAATGACTCAAACTGCAAAACAGAAAATTGTATCTATGTCATTACCTGTACCACTTGTTCCATTCAATACGTAGGGGAAACAGGGGATCCCTACAATTTAAGACTTAACAACCACCGATCATCATTCACAACAAGAAAAGACTGCCCACTAACAAGGCATCTTGTTTCTAGTGGACACTCTTTTGATGCTGTGAAATTCCAGATCATAGAAGTAAATCCGAAATGGGATACAATCTCAAGACGCAAGCGAGAAAAATTTTGGATGTATCAGCTCCGAACACTAGAACCTGATGGTCTGAATGAAAAAGACCAAAAGATCTTAAAAAACAAGTAAAAAAATAGTATTTTGAATATTTCACCATGTTCAATGTTTGTTTAGTTCATTTTTACAGTGTTTTCTAACTCTTAAATATTTTTATGCTCCTATTGGAATGTAGCACTAAAACACACACGTGCTCAAAGTTTGTTTTAAAAGACGTATTCTGACTAAAAAAATTCCAATCTATGGCCTGATGAAGAAATCTTGTGATTTCGAAATATTGCCACAATTATTTAAATATATTATTCAATTTATAACACATTAGTGTGTTTAATTACATTTCTAGACATTGATTATATTCACTTTGTAATTGTATCTGTTTTTTGTAAACAGATCCACACTTAATTAGTTTGAATGTTTTGTGCTATTTTTAGACACATTTATATCAGATAAAACTACATGTACGAAGCTGTGGCATGTAATTGCCCATATTTCACGTACAACTGCAACGGAAATTTTGTATAGAAGCACATTATTTATGCATGAAATTTCAAGTTTTCATTTCACAGGAAATAGATGAGTTACAAGGAAAAAATCATTTTACACCATATAGTATACTTCAGAAAAAGTACATGCCAAATATAAAACGGCTGTTAATTGTGTTAAGTATTTTGGAAGACTGTAATGGATTTTTAATGTCCCAAGGCGACGAATAGTGTCAAAGTGACTCCTATATGATGATTTGCAATACATAACAGACGAAATAAAAAACTGCAACTAACTTCAAGATGACAAGCCAAAACTGCATCTTACGTGCGTTCATCTACATTTTACCAAGTCAGCATCTTTGCGCCCTTGAATTTTTCCTGTAATGACATAACCTTCATGGCCTTATTTGTTGTGATGATTTTATATCTACCGATTTTGTCTTTGTCTTTTCGGATTAACGATACATGTATTTCAACGAGCGGACAAGCAAAAAAAAGGGGGGAGCGACATTGAAGGTCTGTATTTTAATCAGACTGATGTATTTGCTTGCCGCTTTGGTACACCAACGGATCCTTGATTTATTTTTGAAAACAAGGTTTCAATTCCACCCCTAGTAAGGTGAATTCACGACGATCAGGAAAGTCCAGTGAAGGATTCACGTAATATAATGTTGTATTTGGTGGGTTGAATTCGAAATACAAAACACACATACAATGCACACATGAGCATTGTTAATAAACATAAACCTATGTATTATTTATATTTCTTTACAATTTACATTTTTGTATTGATTTCATGACAATAAAATGTGAAAGTTTGCTTAATCTATCATTAATGGTTTAAAAGTTATGATTAAAAAGGTTATACATTTTATAACTCTAAATTAAAAGTAAACAACACATTTCAAACTTATGATAAAGCATGCAATGTGTACCCACGTTCTTTTTATATCATTTTAAATTAAAACATGCAAGAAGAGTACTGCCAACTGTAATTCAAATTAGTTGACACATCATCCCGGTAAATTGTATCACCATTTTAGAGGATTCAATTTTGTTCAGTTATAGACTTCTGTTTTGGTAAATTGTGGATACTGTTTTGTCAGGTTATATCATACATTTTTATGGTTATTTACATAAGATTGCGTATTTATAAGTTGCATATTTGACCAAATTAACTGTAACTCATTTCGTGTTATCCAGGAATTAACAGAATTCGTTAATTCGGATATCATGCATGCTTACATTCCAAATCTTAAATATTTTGTACTTGTTATATGCTTACAACCTTTTGGGTAAAATTTGCATTAATACAGCTATAATAGATTAATTTCTTCATTCATATGAAGCAGACTTCTTACACTCACTTCTAGACAAAAAAGGATCGTAGACTAGCTCTCTGACGTCGGGTCAGTGCTCAGCCCACAGAGCGACCAAGTGTGAACCCTAGGTGGCTAAATAGGGTGGCCCTCGTCCGCGGGGGTTGGCAGGTCTATAATACGGAAACCCTGACCGCCGACCATAGTGGGCCAACGTGTGTGGAGAGTGCCACGCTTCATGCACGTAAAAGACCCCTTTGTGGACCGCCAAGTAGTGCACCACATAGGCTAAATTTTCCGCCCCTACCCACCTCTCCCTTTTTTCTGTGGTTCTTCAAAATAAACCGGTCCTTTGTTTCCGACCCCACCCCCATATCTCATTTATCATCATCATTTCATGTTCATTTATCATCCTTTTCATGTTCATCGCCTGTAAATAACCTATATAGCGTTGCATGGGCGTAAAACACCAACTCACTCACTCACTCACTTCACTATCGGTTATATTGATGGTGTCCTTTCACTGAACGATTCTCAATACTCATTTATCGCCAGAAACTAAATTGAGATAAAAGACACAACGGATTCTAAAAAGTCTGCTACATATTTAGATCTAAATCTCGAAATAAACTCCAAAGGAAAACTTTTAACAAAACTCTATAAAAAACGTGATGAAAATCGTCAACTTTTATACTCCTTGTCAAGTTGTGTAGCAAAATTTCGTTTACTCCAGCTAATGGAGTTTAAAGTTCCACAATTGGTTCATTACTCCAGAGCTTGCGGAAATATTACATCGATTTCCTTTGCAGAGCGTCACACATATGACACAAAAAGTGCTAACACAGGGTTATGTTGCTCCTTGATTGCAGTCTTGACTAAAGAAATTTTTAGGAAGACATCATGAGCTCATAGACAAATATGGGATTTCTATCTTTCATATGAGTGCAGATGTTGGTTTGTCATAAGGTTTTGTTCTATCTTCCTTTACTGGAATTGACACGCTGAATTTGAAATTGGCGGCGCAACGGGTGTTAAATAGCATGCATACAGGAACTGCTTACTTTTCCGGAGCACACGAGTTTACTTTCGTTCGACTTGAGTTTGCGTCGTTGATAAATGTGTTTTGTTGATTTTGTGTTTGTTTTATGTTTTGTGTTTCTTCGTGCTGTTCACATTCATGTTTACTGGTTTTGTCGTTGCCCTTTTTGACTTTTAACACTCGAATGCCCCACTTGATTTTTGTCAAAATACTTGGAGTTTTTGCAAATACTTATAAGTAGGAATTAAATCAATATGACCCTAAGATATCTTAAAATGCTCCTAAAACGTTTCTTAATAACATGTTTGCATAATTTGGAATTAAATGCCCCATCTCAAATTTTTCTAGATCTGGAAGGGTGTGCATCTACATGCTGTCTTATTTTTGAAACGAACCTGCATTAGCAATGACTGTGAATTGGTTGCCCTTATATTCCTGTAAACAGACACATTTCATTTCGTTACAGTATTTACTATTTTCGAATTGCAAACCTCCGTGCGGGTCCCGGGTGGCAAATAGGCCCACAGCAGCGCTTTAGCTTATCGGTAAACGTCCACTTAAAATCGCTCAGAAACCTTTTGTCGTGTCAGGCCCCTTTGCCCAAATAGCGACTGGTATGTGTGCCCCAAGTGGTTGAATGGCGCAGACCTGTCACAATGAATGCCGGGGTCGTCAGGCTATAATGCGGAAAACCTGACAGCAAAGAATAGTGGTGCACCGTGTGGGGAAAAAAGAACCAAGCTGCAGAAGGATCCCAATGTAGGAGGCTTAACTGTCCGTCCAGGCTACCCATCAATCCTTTTTCCAATGGCAGTCAAAAACTATCCTCACTGATTGGCCCGATGTCCCCATTTCCTCGACTTTATGATCATTTCATGTTCATTGTATTACCCTTTTTATGTACATCTCCCGAATATATCCGAAATCGTGCTGCTTGGGAGTAAAGGCAAAACTTACTAACTAACTAACGAATTAAAAAAAAAACGGGATGGGGGATTTATTTATAGATAAATGGGTTGGTGCTTCCGTAATTTGAGACCCATGCTTAATATCTGAGGTGCACTTTTTCGGGAGAGGGGTTTGGCTTCCGTGATCGCAGGCCGGGCAATCAGTGTTACTTTGCCAGCGGCGGCGACGACGGCGTCGGCGTTTAATATTTCAGTGTTGGAGTTATGTTTATGAAACTTGGTATGCATATGCCCAAGAAAAGTAGCTTTGGTTTTGTTTTAAAATTTAATAGAAGTTTTTGCACAAGATCGGGTTTACTTGAAACACAAAAGTTTAACCTCAAAACAAAGAGAGATTCTTTTTGTCCCTTCAACTAGTCGACCGGGAAATTTAGGACCGTCCATAAACTACAAAAGCGCTCATGAAATATTTTTTAAAGAACTTACAAAACCTTAAGGTTTCCAGAAAGTATCTCATTTCTCGTCAGGCGTAGCAAAATTTATTTTCTGGAACTGTGCTGTAATTTTTATTTCAGATGGATATGATTAGGAGAAAACTCAACCAGGAGATGAGAAATGTATCAAAAATCATTTTGCATTCGCTTGTAAGACAATAAATTTTAAGATGAAATGGTAGAATTTTCAAAATTTTTCTATAACCGTTGGTATAGGGATAATAAACTCTAAATGATCTTTTTCGCTTTCGAGCATGTCTAGAAATTCAACTAAATATGCAAAGCCTTGATTGATGTTTATCGATTGTATTATTTTCACTAATAATAAGCATGTTATATTTAACACAAATCTTTGATTGGTCTTGTCTTGTTCATTGTCTTGTAATGTCATATTAAATATATTTTGTCACTAATGAGTCATTTAACAATATTTTAGTTTCTTAATGTGGATATTTAACTTAACATTGATTATCTTTAGTTATACAGCATTTGCCCACAGATATTAATACATATAAATTTAAATGTTTTTTAAACCGATACTAAACCGAACTCCGTGCATTACCAAAACAGAATCATCTTATTACCAGAACATTATCCGCCAATTTTTACATCTATTTTTTTAAAGATATAGTCATTTTTTCAATACAAATCATCAACTTGTCTCAAGTACGTATAATAGCCTTGCTTTGATGAAAAATATGGACACTTTATGCAAACAAAAATACAACTATCATACTATCTGATGTTATATTTTTCGTCATGAACATAACTCAACCTTGACGTTTTTCGTAAATTGTAACTTTATTTTAAAACAGATTTGTATATGCTTTTACGACATTTTAGTTTTTTGTGGTACAAATAAAGAGATGGGATTAAATTGAGCATTTACCTTTCGAAAGACATTAATTTTGCAACAAAACAAAGTTGTTCCTTTTTTATTTAACCCGACAAAACTGAATCGTCTTATCAAATATAACTTTACGTGAATCCTTCACTGGACTTTCCTGATCGTCGTGAATCCTTCTTACTAGGGGTGAATTCGGAGTCCAGCACGAATGGAAAGGTTTACGAACTATTTTGTTGAATTCTACACGAACATTAAATAAAAGACGAGGAGTGGAAGAATGAGCACCAAATCTCATCTTTTCTCTCTGGATCCAACAAGAAACTTATTTTGTCTTACCTTTTTTGCATATTTGCAACACTAATTTGTTTTAATTTTTTGACAGGAAAACATTGGAGACCTCCACTAACATAGCCAACCATTGGTGCAGTTGATTAAAAAAATGCCTTTATACAAAACTATATAGGGAACTATAAACCCACAATACCATTAGCAAAGCCAACCTTCTACATGATCTAAAAACAAAGTAAATCCCAGGCGAAAAAACTTTTAATTGCATCTAACGCGCGAGTAATTTATACAAAACAAACAGAGCAGGCCTTTGCTTTTTGTGTCCAAAGCGGCTCGAGAGGGAATATGTGTCAGAGCCTGGTATTAGCTCTACGTAAAATTCCCATAAATCATTTTAAGATTAGATGGACGCTCTGGACAGCGACTATTTCAAAGTGCCGATCTGATAATGCAGTTTTAAAACCCGAATCGATCATATTTGGTCCCGTTGAAGTGAAAATCAACTATTCAATTTTCAACAATACATAATTTTTTACTCCTTTAAAGTACCTTTTTGTGTTTATTTGACAAACCAACCCAGAAGAACCCCTTTTCTTACTATCATTTTAAAGCAATATAAAAGCCATATATATGTTGTGTACAAGTTGTAATTTTGTACAAGTTATAACATGTACAAATTATTTGTACAAGTTATAACTTGTACGGACCAAAAATACAAGTTATAACATGTACAATTTTAGCCTGTACATGTTATAACTTGTACAAAATAATGGAAAAAAATCGGGTTTAACTTGTACAACATTTATTTCAAAAGTAGCTACATGAAATAATCATCATTTTAAATAAAAAAATCAATATTGATCAATGTTAACACTTATTAACAAAGTTAATATTTTTTGTTTTGTTTTGACATATCAAATAAAACAAAATTAAAGGAATAAAAGGTTTTTGGGTTATTTTTTCTAAAATTTTTTCTGCAATAAAGTTGAATCTGATGCATATTTTTTAAATGTAACTGTTTACAACTACAAGTTTTGACCACATGTTTGGTACATGTCATTCAATTTTTAGAAAAGAATTAAGAATAAATAAGTTTTTACAGACCATACTGATAGTACGTTGTTATAAAGGCAACAATTATAAGTATATGACCAGAAAATGTCAATACATGTACACCTGTAGTCCAATTCTTCTCTGATATTATTTCCTTTAAGTCGATCTCTGGATTGCAACAAGAAATATAAAACATTACATGTACATCCCAAATCTGTTGAATATGGTTTATGAAATATCTAAATAGGCATTTACATGTTTATGTTAAAATCTAACAAAAATATGAACGCAAGAACTTCTTTTTATAATAACTAATATTTAACCTCTGGTACTAGTGATTTTTAAGACTTGCTTTTTCAGGTCGGTCCACTGTTGTGTCCTTTTTCCTTTATTTTTTAAGTGAGTTTTCTTTGTGGGTTTCGTAATAAAGTCTCCTTTACTGTTCAACTTGGTTTGGCTTTATGTCACACTAGTTCCCCGATTTGCAATTAATGGAAGATGAAAGTTTTGTGCTGTAAAACCTGCTTTCATCCAACCCCCATTGCTTTTGAAATGTCCATACCAAGTCAGGGTCATTATGAATCTACAACAGATTCAGTTTCCCTAGTATGTCTGACATTTGGTATTGATCATCTTTGTTCTCTTATATTGTTTTAAGTACTTTATTTCCTTAAAATAATGTTTTGAATTAGGTTTTAAATCCTTATTTTAGTCAAAAGTGTTAGTATTTTAAAAAAATATTTGTATTAATATATTTTGTACAAGTTAAACCTCATTTTTGTCATTATTTTGTACAAGTTATAACATGTACAGGCTAAAATTGTACATGTTATAACTTGTATTTTTGGTCCGTACAAGTTATAACTTGTACAAATATTTTGTACATGTTATAACTTGTACAAAATTACAACTTGTACACAACATATACATGTAATATAAATCAATCACGAAACTGTATTGATAACATTTTTGTAAAATCAAGATTTTCACTTTCTCAACATTTCAATGTATAAAAGCCAACCTTTGGATTCAGTTCGAAAACTGTGAACAGAAGCATGTATTTTCAAATTCAATTTTCAAAGTGTTTATCTTGATGGGTCTATTTACATGTTTTTAAGAAAATCTACCGAAGAGAAAAAATCGTGTATGGTGCATAAAACTTTAAAATGTCATTTTCAACATTAAAACCCTGATATAAATCATTAAAATGACACAGTTGTCGCACACACTATACACGAAGCTCAATATATATACTGACAAAATGGACTTGGGGCACCTTTTAAGATGGTTTCTAAATAAAAGAATAGTACAAAAGACAAGCAATTATTTCGCAAGTTGCTGTAACAGATTTTTTATTTTTTTCATTGAAAAACCTTTTATATCTACATTCTTATCATGATCGTGTTTATTTTTTTTGTTTAGCGGTACTCTGCCATATTGTCAAGACTTATAGAAATTGGAATAAAAGAGAGCCAGCAGTGGACTGTACAAAGAAGAAGTAGATATCTATTGAAGCAAAAGGAAACTAGAGTACCCTAACAAGATAGAATAACAAAAGTTGACGCTTAACCCTGTAACACATACTGCAAAACTCGATTGAGTAGGCGGCGAGTCATCATAGTTACATCTGTCAATGCTTTCGCTGGACGTGGCGGGAATGGAAAGAAACGTTGAATTGCCCACGCTCCTTTTGTACACATATATGCTTTCTGTGTAGGAGTCAAGTGATTTTCCATTTAAAATTCTTATAACAGAAGCAATTTCTGTCGTTTGGTTAGTAAATTTTACAAAAACATCACTCCAAACCAAAATGTAAACTTCATCACGGACGGTGAATTTCCATGTATTGATAGGGGTGTCAAATTGCTTGTCGATTGAAAGTTGGGTTAAAGTTCTTGATCTGTATTTTATCAAGAAAAATTGATACCATGGAAATACTTCGTTAAGATCATTGGAAATTCAATAGGGATTCCCTTTTGAACCTGTAATAATCTTATACGCTTTGGTAAGAAATGTTGGACAATTTGTCTTAATGCATTTTCTATAAAACTCAATCATGTACGTTTGTATGCCAGTTATCGAGTCTTTACACTCATTGTAGAAATCTGATCCGTTTTTATACTTTAATTCCTCGGCAGCAGAAACGATAATACAACTATCAATGAAAAGTCCAAAGAGAAAAGCATAAGTGTTCTTGATTGCACTTCCATCGTAATCACCATCGTCTGATCGAAATACAAGAAGTTCAAAAAGAGGCGGGGAACTACCGACCGTCTTGCCTTGCAGGTATTGCTCTATTTTATTGACCGGGCTGGTTACGGGTCAATTATTTCGGGATTCTACCTTTAAATCTTACCTAAAAGACAGAGAAATTTAAGCTCCGCCCAACCTTGTGAATAAAAAAGAGTAATATATGCCTCTCTGTTATACGATAGCAGTTGATAAGATTGTCTCTAGGGGATTCCTTCATTGGTGATTCAAGAAAGATGCTTAATTCTTCCAAGCAGTGTATGATTTTCTCTGTGTGCTTGGTTATGATTATGTCGTATGGAAGCTTTTCAATGATAGATTGTATATATGTCGTGTACATGTTATTATTTTGTACAAGTTATAACCTGTATGACACATTTGTACAAGTTATTACTTGTATGATGACATCGTACAAGTTATAACCTGTACAAAATCAGTTGTACAAGTAATAACTTGTACAGAAATTTTTGAAGAAAAAATAATAACTTGTACAACTGTTCAGTGATTTTAATTGTGTAGGTCAGTTTGATTTATATATCAAAGACTTTTTTAGGTTTAATTTGGTATTTTTTATCATGGATTTTTAAAGTGTGCCGCAGAAACATATTTCACATCTCATTATTTTCTATTTTGTAAAGAGGTGTCACCCTTTTCAGCTGATATCTTATCAAATAGCTATATCCTAATTAATTCTTGAGTTATGTTTTTTGTCAGAAAATTTGCTATATTCAAGCCAAAAAGATATAGAATTTTGGAACATTTTTTTATCAATTCATCCATAATAGCTATACTAAGATACCTTCTGAAATGTGTGCAAACTCCTAAAACAATATCCAGAAATAATAAATGACTAAGCTGCAACATTTATACAGTCATAGAACAACGTACTTACAAGCGAATTTTGAAAAATGAATTACAACAAAGTTTCAGACAATAAATTTTGCTACGCCTTACGTGCGTTTCGTCTATTCAAGACTCATCAGAGGCACTCTACTAAAAAGTTGAAAATTCTTAACACTATATGACTATGAAGAGCATAGAATAATACATGTACCAAAAAAATGTCGAACTTCTATGGTGAATAGTCCCTGAACGTTTTGAGTACTTTTTAGTAAATGGTGTGCCGTTTTACAGTGGGTTAACAGTGTTAGAATAAATACCAGAAGCTAAATTGACTTCAAATATATTTTTCTTTATTTTACAGACTTAAAATAACACAAGAACTGTGTACTGAAATCTGAATATTTATTCAAAAATAGCTGATTTATTCTCATTGCCAAGTTAACATTTTAATCTATAAACTGTTTTTAAAACAATAACTGTTTTTCCAACAGTTTATTAATAAATACAATTAGACCATATTGTAAGGTTGCTTCCTAACTTTTGAACATATTTCTTATATTATTTTACAGTTTAGCCCTTGTACAAGTTATTATTTTTTCATGAAAAATTTCCATACAAGTTATTACTTGTACAACTGCGCTTGTACAGGTTATAACTTGTATGATGCCATCATACAAGTAATTACTTGTACGATTTTTTCATACAAGTTTTAACTTGTACAAAATAATAACATGTACACGACATATACACTAACTTGATATTTGATACTTGATAGCAGTAATACTTTCTTTAAGGCGTTCGATCCCTTCATTGATTTTGTCTTCAGATTTTTCGTTAGTCATGCTCCGAATTAGATTTAAACCGCTGTCAATAACTCCGATAGCCTCTGATGCAATATTTAGTATAGCTAATCCCATGGGCGCTACCTGTTCACTTGGTTTCACACAACAAGTCGAAATAAGAAATATACTAGTAAACCAAATTGCCTTGACACCCATAGCACTAAAAGAAAAAAAATCTTATAACATATTCATATAAACTCTAATAGATTTAAACTGTTTACCTTTTCAGTGCTCCCTGCTAATGCTACTGAAACTCTAATAAATCTTAACATTCATACTATTAATAATCTTTGCTTGACATAAATTTATATTTAATATACTGATTATTTGAAAATAATCTGAAGACACGATTGACCAAAAAGCTGTTGAAATTTGTCAATAGTCCCTGGACCGAAGAGCAGAAGTGAGCTAGAAATGGAGTTCGCTGTACTCATCGGTATATCAGTAACATTTTTCTTGATTCATAAAGAAAAATATGTCTACTATATGGAATCATCAGGTGTTTTCCCGATTTCCGGGGCAAACGTTGATAAAAACGCCGTTAGGTAAATGACGTCAAAAAATGTCAAAATCCCATATTCTTTCAAAATCACTTGTATTAGAAAAAAAAATGCATACTTTTGAGAGTAAAGTTGGTTTTATTACTTTGTTCATAAGAATTTAAATGTTTTTGAAAATTAATAAACCGGAAGTGACCCATGAAGCAGAAAAAAATGTTGTATCAGTGTTCCAGCCAAGATCTATCAATATGAATACATCACATATAGTTCAAATATATTAAATTTGAATAGAATTTATAAACAACACTAGTTTATGATAATATTGTTATCCTACAACATGTAAATAATAACAATTTTACGATTATGGAAAGACGCGCAAAGCAGAACCAATAATAGAAAACCAAGGTATATTCACGTAAAATGAACTGTTCTTAGTCTAACTTCTCACACGTGGCCTCTCTGGCTAGATTGGATCTTTTTGAATCAAATATTCAATCCGGTGCAGCTCTCAAGCTCCCTCAGCATGACAGGGTGACAGTTGGCATGGGGACAAGTGTCATTAGAACTGGAGGAAGAGTTCTATCTGCATGCTTTTCCCAACCATGACTATCCAGGCTAAATATTTCAGGATTGGGATTTGAATGCCGACAACCATATTTTCGTTTGATGCTCTGCTCGCTTCAGGTGTTGCATTAAGGCATCTTTTATCGACGGCAAAGCTTCATTTTGGGAGCCGTTTTTGGCAAAGGGTTTCTATCGCATTTTATTTCAAGTAGCATTTGTTGGTGAACCGTTGTAAATGCTGGCAACATAGCGCTCTAAATCATTTGCTATTTCTTCCATTGGTCTAAAATAAAAATGAAAACAAAGTTCCAGACAATAAATTTTGCTACGCGCGTTTCGTCTATTCACGACTCATCAGAGGCGCTCTACCAAAAATATTGAAAATGCCAAACACTTTTCTAACAGAAAGATCAGCAATAGAACGAAACAGTGACTGGTTTGACTTGAGAAGTTCCCAGGGTTTAACATTTCCTTGCTTTACAAAATAGCTTGTTGAATCACAACCAGTTATAGAATGAAAGTATACAAAGGTATATTCCAAGTGATCTTGCAATGACATGAGCAGGGAAAATTGCCCCCACCTTTAGTCAAACAAAGACAAATCTCACAGCCATTAAAACTTTTGTGTTGGAGAACAGATCAAAGCTTTAAATTATCCGTTTAAATTTCAAAATTGTCTAAACCCTAAGGTTCTTCCTACCCATACATAGTGTTGATCATCTTAGTAATAATTTGGTTCCCCTGTTTAGTATTTTTGGTTTTATTGTTCTATGCTCTTCATAATCATATAGTGTTTGACATTTTCAATATTTCTGGTAGAGCGCCTCTGATGAGTCTTGAATAGACGAAACGCGCATCAGGCGTATCAAAATTTATTGTCTGGAACTTTGTTGTAATTTATATTTATAGCCAATGTCGAAAGCAAAATGGTCTTAAAGGACGAGCACATATGTATCTGGTGAAGATACTTTGATGCGATCAAACCCAGACCTAGCAGCAACAGAGGCATGAAATACTTTACGTGTATCCGCTTCTTCGAATGAACAAACAATGGCTCTATTTGAACACATCTATCTTTTTGTAATAAAAGACCTTTTCGCCAACAGTCACACCTCCTGCAACAATCAGTATCTGGTCCTCCGACCGCAGTTCCGGTACATGTTTGTTCCAATATAAGCTTGGACAGAGAGTTGGTCAGTTGCGATTTGTTCTCGGGCTCAGATATGAACTTTTTCCCATTTTAATGAAATTGGGGTTTGTTCATTTAGATCTAAATCAATTTGTGTTATGCGACGACCAGACCCACGTTTGTTCCTTTCACCTGATTTTATTGCGTAGTCTTTTTACTGATCAAATACTATATTAGCTCTTCTACTAATGCCAATAAGACCACCTATTGTTTTGGTATGCCTGTTGATGGACTGTTCGAGTTTTAAATCTGTCCATACTTTGTTAAAATTCCCAGATGAACCTTTTACAGGAAAGTTACCAAGAGACAATTGTTGCGCTGCAGGTGCAGTAATAGATTGGAGACGCATATCAGCAAGTTACACAGGTACCCACCTTGAATAGTTTGTGTGATCATACTCGAAAAAGTAGGGAAGCATTGCAGAAAGGGATGACAGATGAAGTTCCAATATTCCTAAACGTTCTGCTCGAATGTATTGGAGAAGGATAGAAACCATGTGGATAGAAAATAAAGAAATGTGGAATAAGTGTACGCGACACAGCCCACAATTAAACGTAATCATTCCAGAATGTGATTGTTGCATTATCAGAGTTAAGTTCAACAAAATACCTCGGTTATAGTGGGACCCTCTAAACATTTGATCAACAGTGTTACTTGCATATATATCAGAATCAGCCAAAGCATCTTCTAACCCGCTGTCCTTAAAGCATTTTCCCAACACTGACAAAAATATCATGGCAACATGAAACACTCCCAGTCTTATAATCAAACGTTTGAAGTGGTATGGCATTGAATTTCCTTGGCCTTACAGCACAATGCTTAATCAAAAGTCAACACAGTGTTTATCTGTCCAAGTTTATGCATCATTTTGTCAAGCATATCAATAACGTTATATGGCAGATAGATTGGTAGCCGATGCTAGTAACATGGACAAAAACCAACAACAGAATTTCTTACGAACTTGCTGTACATTTTTGCTGACCATCTAGGTATGGGGTTATCGATGGTAATTTCTAACAACTTTACGAGCACATGCGACAAATGATTCAAGCTTGGTCAAGAAGATCTTCAGTATCAGAATCTGTTCTATTAGGTTTTAAGATCAAGTTGATGTTGACTTTACCTAAAAGACAATCTTGTGTTACCTGAAGAATACTTTTTCAAAGCTTGAATGTCACATTGCAGGGTCATTAATGTACTAGCCCTTATTCTCGTTGTTGTTTTACCAAACTGTGAATCTGGTTTTATTTTGTCTGTGTATTTACTTGACGCTGGTATAGTACCATTGTTGTAGCATGTGCTGTGAGCTTGCCATCAAGAGTTATTATTATCAGCAGCCGTCTGTATAAAAGATCCAGAAACAATGTTTGATGGAATGATCACTTCTGTCACAGCCTGGTGGTTATTTGTCTCAAAACGACATAGAGTTTTTGGGATACATATTTGTTAACAATGGATATTATGTCGTGGGAGAAATATTAAAATGTCAACTTTGTATTCAGCACCGCGAATAAAAACTCGAAATGTTGATTAGATTTTTGAAAAGTTTATAGTATTGTTCAAAAGCTGGAAGTAATTGATTGATTGATTGATTGATTTGTTAACGTGAAGTTACAGGAGAACATGACGCCAGAAGAGCTTTTTTTCATTTTAATTTCACTATGGGTTTGAACAGTAGAATGTTAAGAAATTAAATTTTGATATCAAAGTCATGAAACATGAAAGTAGCATTTTGTTTCAGTGAAATACTTAAAAATATATCATGTTTGGCTTTAACAGACATAATACCTTAAATCTATTTGATATGTACAATAAATATAACATTTTTCAGTATTAAAACGAATAGAGTTTTAAATAGTATGAAAAAAAGATACAAAATGACGTCATCAACTGAACAGCCAATAGAATCTTTCAGCCCGGGAAATCGCAAAAACACCTGACGAAGCAGTATTCTATATGCTTTAATCTACCAGAATTTACATAAAAACTGCTGATATACCTTTGAGTACAGCGAACCCCCGATTCAGAGCTTCGGTCCAGGGTCTACAATACAACCATTTCTTTCAAGTCTATAGCATTTAACCAAATCAAGTTTTGTTCAGAGATAATTAACGAGTCTGGATGGACTGTGAGGCCCGGGTATGAGGCACAGTAGAAACACTGATTGAATATCGTAATGGGTCTTATGATATTTTCGTTTAACTTCAGTATGAATGTTTTGCAAATATTCATATCTTGAAGATATAGACAAACACATATCACTTAAGAAATGAAAACCAACACATTCTCTAGCTCCATATCCGTATGAATAAAACTTTGAGCCAAGAAATATACAAAAAAAAGAATGCTTCATATTATAAATATTTGAAAAATATGTCTAAAAATATCGGAAAGTTAAAGAAAACAAAGAAATTATGTCAACAAAGTTAAAAGTAAATTTGATCAAAATAATTTTTTTTTAAAGATGTGTTGGGGGACCAAAGTCATCAGACTTCTGGCCAACAACCAAAACCTTTATGTCTAAGAAAAGTGGATGTAGTAATAACCATATTACTTTGAATGAAGATGGTAATACATGTATTATCAATAATCCATCAGAAGTGGCATAAGTTTTTATTGTTTTTTTTTTATATAAATGTTGCCTTAAGTATTGAAAAAAAAATATTGTAATAGATCAAGATCACCCCAGTATATGTTTGTTGTCTGTTTGTACAATGATAGAAAATAGATCTGTGTTAGAAAACCTGAGTTTTCAGCCAGTAAAGACTGAGTATGTAAATAATTAGATCAAAAAGTAAATTAAAGAAAGCTACAAAATTATAAAGTTATCACAGCCATGTATTGTAAAACAAATTACAGTTTTTATCAATGAATGTATAAATGTATCAACTTTTCCAGTTAACGACTCACAAGTTTTAAAAAGAATAACATTGTAGATAAGGGTAGTAATCGACCAGTTTATTTCAAAATGTTTTGAAAGAGCCAATTTTGATCAATTGACTGATTTATTTTTCAATTTCCATTTTCATCCATTATTATCAGCTTTCAGGAAAGGTTTTGATTGTCAAACAGTCCTTTTAGAAATTATCGAAGACTGGAAAAACTTGAAGTTTATATTAAAATGTCTGAACAATTTATATACTGTTACTTAAGAGTTATGTGTCTGGCAGGAAGCGGTGTGTTAAAGTAACACATATATGTAGTTCACTTGAAACTTTGTACAAAGGTGTTCCAAAAACTTTAAGTCTATAACAGTCAATAGATTAAATAATTAAAAAAAATATTATTACATGTATAATTACTTAAATACAGAAACTACCTATTAAGTTAATTCCTACTGATCTTAGTAAATACATGTTAATTCCTGAATGAGACCAATTATTACAAGGAAGCACTGATTTTTTAGAGAAATTCTAAACCTATTTCACTTGCCATTATTTCTACAGTTTTTCAAATAGCTAAAATAGTACATTACTTTAAGTATCTTTTTTTTTACTTCAATCCTAATTGAGAAAGAAAACATTATGAATAAACAAAATTTACTTCAGTAAATATTTTAATTATAACCAAATAATAGTATTTCTTTGTGCAAGAAACACTATATTGACTGTTTGACAGCTAAATTAAGTGTTGGTTGTACTAGCAATAGCATCACCTACCCAGCTTCAAGGAAGAAATTATTGACAATCATAAATCTGTCATTTCCTCCTTCGGCCATTCTGTTGGTGCCAATAATGATGACATTCCATCCCTGTATTGGATCCCTAAATTAAATAAAAAAACATACAAACAGCGCTTCATTGCAGGTTCAATGTACAAAAATGCAAATGTACCACTAAACATCTTTCAGTTCTCTCGACTTCAATACTTACGGCAATATAATTGATTCGTTACTCCAGAGCTTGCGGGAATTACATCGATTTCCTTGGCAGTGCCTCACGTTTGACACAAAAACTGTTAACACAGGGTAATGTTACTCCTCGGTAGCTGTCGTCATTTTTTTCATGGTAGACATCATGCACTCATAGACAAATATGGGATCTCTCCGATGAGTGCAGATGTTGGTTTGTCATAGGGTTTTGTTTTGTTTTTCTTTACCGGATTTGACACACTGAATTGGAAATTGGAAACGCGACGGGTGTGCTAAAGCAGGCAGGAATCTCTTAGTCTTCCGAAACACCCAAGTTCACTCTCATTACGGCTAGAGTTCGCGTTGTTATTGATATTCAGTGTTTTTGTGTTTCCGTGTTAATCTGTTGTCTGTTCTTGTTTGTGTTTCGGGTTTTGTATTCTACCCTTTCGGACTTTGACATTCGGATGCCCCATTGTACCTCTGCTTTTTTATCCGAAACTATGACACTTTGCAGTTATTCACTAATAGGAGTGGGAATACTCAATTAGGTTGTGGTTCTTTCCAATTCAAAGGTCTTTTGACTGGGTCATGCTGATCCTAGGAAGGGTCAGCTGCCTTATAATTGTTTGAAAAGCGCGGTTAGATAAATTGAATACTATTTAACAATTTTGAATGTCGCAAGTGTGTATTGTTGTAGCATACCGTATTGAGAACAGAAATTCACTATGGTTTCTTAACAAACTGGGACGTAATTGATGAAATCATAGTCAATGTAGTCTAAATTTTGCGCTTTCATGTGTATTTGTCACGGAAATGATCCTACAAATTATATGTAGATTGGTACTTTTTGGTACCTTTGATCATATTTTCAGATGGTGCTCGTATTGCATGCTTATTCGCTTTATTTTTTTTTAATATGAATCGTCTTTGTCGCCCGAAATGGGTCTTTAAAATAACCAATGTTTAGCCCTGTTTTGATATTTAACGGTAAATCCTAATAATTTTGAAAATACACAAAACTACATCAAACGACCACCAAGCGGTGGAAATTTGAAATTCTATTTTTCGGATGACAGATTTAAACCTGGTTTTGAAAGTTATTAAACTAGTTTCCTATAAACATGGTGTTTATTTAATCATTATCAGAAATTAAAAGCAGTGTTTGTGTGTGTTCAACGCTTTATTCGACACACCTGAGCCAAAATAAAAAACTGATTAATTAATAATAATTTATTCCAAAAGCAATACAGCTTATAGGCTAATAAACATACAGTATAATAATTATAAATATGAATACAAATACATATTAGATATATGGTTTGGAGTATGGTTCAAGAATTTCTAACATTCTCAGTAAACAACAAATATTTACCTAAATCATTAAGTTCTTTAATGTCATTGACGGAAAGTAATTGAATTAGCTTAAATACAGATGAATTACGGTAGTAATAAGGTTGAATAGATTTAAATCGCAACGGTGTATATTTTGTACACTCAAGTATAAAATGATATTCATCTTCAATAGAGTTACAATTGCACATTGTACATAATCTAGCATTTCTGTCTATATTATAAAAACTACCGGTTTCTATAAGTAAATTATGAGCATGTATACGATACTTGGTTATTAAAAGCTTATATCTATAATTTACAGGTTTATCTAAATAAAATTGCAGTTGAAACCTATTATAGATGTATCTGTTGTGTACAAGTTGCAATATTGTACATGTTGCAACATGTACATGTACAGATAAATTGTACAAATTAAGACAAAATCTGACATGGTTGTCTTTCACCGATTACATGTAATCCCAAAGAAGACTTGTGAGATTTTTCTCTTTTTGTTGAAATTCTAATGTCCATTTTAATAGATATTCACCTAAATGTTTAATAAATAGTATTACTGAAGTGCCAAACAAAAGCATTCAAAGTGTTGTAAAATCAAGACATCAAAGTCTGGGAACTTATATTGCCATCATTATGTGGAAGATCTTAAAAATTGTTTTATTTTATAGACTTGATTGTGAACTTCATGAAACACTTCTTCTTTGATAATCCATTTTCATTTATGATTACAAAAAATAAGTCATGTCTATTAATGAAGAGGACATTAAATTTTTTTCTTAACTTGTACAATTTATTTGTACATGTTGCAACATGTACAAAGTTGCAACTTGTACACGACATATCGATATAAACGACACTTTAGTGAATTACTAAAAAATGAAACAGCTTCACTAATAAACTCATCTTAAACACGTTCTCTAAATTCATTGACTAAAACATCAATATTTTCTACATTTTGTGACAACCAGACATATTGAAAACCATATTTACATAGAATGTCTTTGATATCCATTTACTGTTTGGTTACATTACTTGAATTGAGCATTTCTTTGTAACAACTACTTCATATACAGTCATCAGTATTTAACAATCTAAACTAATTTACAATATCTTTCAATGAATAATGGTGTCTTTCCCAATTCAAAATATAGCATATAGTTTGCGGTACTTCTCTTTACATTTAGAACTCTTTTCAAAAATGACAGATGCAAAGTTTCTATATCTGCTGCTTTGTGGTTGCCCTACACTTCACTACTATAATTCAAAATAGGCTTTACATTTGTGTCAAATATTGATAGTAAAGTTTCTATGTTAAGACAATCTTCTTGGATTTTACTAAAAAGACTAAAAAGAGCCTTTTTACCTTGATTACATAACATTTTTTGGGTGTCATTAAAATTACCATTGTACTTTAAAAGAACTCCAAGATACACAAAATCATCACACATTTCAATAGGTTCGCCATTAATAAACCATTTCTCATCAGTTTTAACAAAGCCTCTTTGTCTAGAAACAACAATTTTAGTTTTACTTAAAATTATAAACAAGTTTTGTTCATTCGAACAAGTATTTATAACATCAATCATTTTTTGTAACTCACTTATACTCTCACTAAAAATCACAGTATCATCAGCATACATAAAAAGATATAAATTAAGCAACTGTAACTCATTTGGTATACACCCTTGACTTATTAACTCTATTTCTAGGTCATTTACATAAAGTGCATATAAAAAAGGTGATAATGATTCTCCTTGTAGAAGACCAATATTACAATGGAAAAAGTTTGAATAGCTACCTTCATGCTTAATACAAGCTTTCAATTTAGAATACATAGACTTTAAAACAGACAATAGTTTCCCATTTATACCAGACTTTATAAGTCTTGACCACAGATAAAGGTGGTTGACACTATCAAATGATTTGTAATCTATAAAACAACAATAAAGACGTTTATTATTTCTAAGAGATTTAGAAATGATAGAATGAAGAGCAGAAATAGCATCATGTGTTCCGTATCCTGGCCTGAAACCAAACTGTGCATCGGTAATTATGTTATTTCGTTAGTCTACTGTTTATAATTTCCAATATGAGACAATTACGAGATTCCACGGTAATTCCCTGGTTCGTCGGTATCACCTTTTTTAAACAGTGGTACTTAAGTTATTAAGTGTACACGAATTATCAAATAAATCAGTATTACATAATTATTGCAAAAAGAATTTCACCAAGTATGTGAGGGAAATAAATTCAAGTAAATTGCAGCTTGTCAGTTTTACACATACTGCAAAGTTCGATGGAACAGACGGTGAGTCATCATAGTTACAGTTGTCAATGGTTTTGTTGGATAAAGCGGTTATTAAAAAGAATGTTGAATTCCCCAGGTTCGTCGTGCGTGTATATATAGTCTCCGTGTAAAAGTCTACCGAAAATGTATCTGAAACTTCTAATTCCATATTGATAGGCCCTGATGTTTGGTTTTTGAATTCAACAAATACATCACTCCAACCCAAAACTATCACGTCATTATTAACGTAAAAACTATAACTGTGTATGGGGAAGTTCTTCTCTTTTTCAATTGTCAGGTTTGAAAAGAGTGTTGGTGTGTATTTAATCAAGAGAAATTGAAACCAGGGAAAAGCTTCGTTAAAATCATTGAAAATAATAGATAGATCTTCATTATTTTCTGAACGAGAAACAATGTAACTGGCTCTGCTTAGAAATACGGAGCATGTTTCCTGTATACAATTTGCATAAAACTCAGTCATATACGTTTCAATATCCTTTACCATAACTTCGCACTCTCTGAAGAAAATGGCTTCATCCTTATACTTTAATTCTTCGGCAGAAGAAACAATTGTGCAACCATCAATGAAAAATGTATAAAGATAGGTATATGTGTTCTTGATCGCGCTTCCGTCATAACGCCCATCTTCTAATTTGAATAATTCGAAAAGAGGATGGGACCCGCTAACCGTTCCGCCCTGAAGATAACTGCCTAGCAACCGCACGTGCTCCATGATGCCATAACAATTGACGAGATTGTCTCTGCTGGACCCCGAGGACGGAGACTCAAGAAAGTTATCGAAATCTTTTCTGCAGCTTTTGACTTTTTCCACGTGCTGAGTGATTATGATGTCATAAGCCAGCCTTTCAATTACAGATTGAATATAAACCAACTGTTCATGTATAGCATTGATACTGTCTCTAAGTTGGTCGATCACTTTCATTATTTGGTCAGTTGGCTTGCCGTCTACTATATCAATGATTAAGTCCTTCCCGAGGTTAATAATCTGGATTGCCTTTGAAGCAATGTTGATTATTGTCAAACCTGGAGGCATTTGGTTGTCACTTGTTGTTACAAAGGGCAAGACTAGTAAGATGAAGACGAAAGCTTTTGTAACCATTTTCTACAAAAAAAAAGATTTTATTCATCACTATGGTTCACTAACTCAATATAAACGTAATCTGTAAATATAATTAATCGAGTTAATATGAGAACGAATTCGAAATACAAAGATAACTTCAATTTTTATTTAATTCTGCAGTTCTGTCAAAATTCTACGGAAGAAATCGTGTGCTCTTAGACCAATACGGGATTTCTATCTCTAAGATGAAGCACACATGTTTGTTTGAAAAAAAGGTATTGTTGTAACTTTCCAAATTTTATCCACCTTAAACATTTTAAATGTATCGTTGGCAACATGATGTGTGTTCTCTAAATGTATTTAGCTACATGAACTACTTTCCCTTCAACAACAACTGAGTTTACTCATATTCCAACCTGGGGTCATTTTTCTGGCTTGTTTTAAACTAGTTACATGCATATGTGTTTTTGTATGTTGTGCTGTATGTTTTCGCGATGTTTTTATGTCTACCGATTTAGTCTTGTCTCTTTCGATCGACCCAATACCAACCCTTTGCTTCTTTTTTTAATTAAAGACTCGAAGGAAAAATCACGATGAGTCCAAAGCCTAAAATTCCAATGGGGAGCCAAAGTTCTAAAAGACAACAAATCTCTTAGAATAAGTCGAATAACACAAACAAACAGACACTAGCAACAAGACCTCATGCAATCAAAATCTTAAAGGTAACTGATAAATAATAAGTACATATAAATTCAGGCTTTTGATCAATTTTCTTTTTGTGTCACTTAGAAGCTTTGTTTCAGTAATCGAATAAGAGTGGTTGACAAACGTTTGACTTAATTATAGAACTATCTACAGGTAGACTGGAGAATTAAAAATAAATATACATTTTCTATACTAACTCGTCTTCAACTTATAAAAAAAATCTTAGTATGGAAATTGCGTAGATCATGTTGAAACTAAAAAAAACTACATTTCAAGGAAAGGGGAGGGACAAGATAGTTAAAGACAATGTGCTAATAATTTTAGGTTATTCAGCATGTTTTGGAAACTCCATATGACTGAAAAATTTTCATTCCACCATACCGTTTAGATCTCGTGACATTTGGTAAACTTTCTACACCGAAAAGCTCGCTACTCTCGCTAAGTATTATTGAAAAAAGTATTGATAAGAAATATTATAACTTTAAAGAATGTTAATATCAATCTATATTGTGATACATAAATGAAATGTGAAATTGCTCCCAGATATTAAAAAAAATCGAAAAAAAGCAACTGCACATTTTTCATAAAATACCTCTTGTGATTAGGAGGATTTTTGCAAATTCTACGATATAGTGATTATTAAAAAATCGGTGAAGACAACATAATTTTCTTTATGAGGTAGGCTATTTCTATTCTTTGTTTTAAATTTCAAACGTGCTAGCAAGGTGTGTTCACGTTTCTCCAACATTTGATAATTAACTATAACAACATTTAATTAAGGGTAGTGATTAGGGGGCCAACTAAAGGATAGCTAAGTTATTTATAACCTGTTGAAAATATATAAAATATTTTTAAAAATTGTATTGTTTGTTCACATAGTCAAAATAGAGTCTGTAGTCCAAACGAAATGTTAAGAATATCGTTTTTTCTAAATCCTTGATTTTTATTTTTTAAATTTTTTTTTAATCTAACTGTTTTTAATTGCTTTATTGTCCATTTTATGTTGACTTTTAAGGATGCTGACTTTTACAAAGTTCTTATGATTTTTTTTAAACCTTGTATTTTTGAATTGTTTTTCTTTCCTTTTCTAATCTTATTCTTAACCGATGTTGAATTTTTAATATTAAGACATATACTTCATTTGACGAATGTTCAGAATATTTGTTGATAGAATCTATAAATAATTACAAATGAACAGTCAACTAAAACAATATAACAATACGTGTTATCCACGACGAAAAATTTAATATTTCCACACAAGCAATACAAAAATATAGAAATACAGAAAAAAAACCACTGTCGAATAGAACTATGTTAATGTTTTACTAAAAGCTCTTGGATTCAATGTGATGCTTACTCTATGTAGTTTTGGACTGAAATCTGCTAGTCAAGGAATCTGTGCATGAGTGTTCTGAGTCTATAATCAATGTAAAAACTGTATTTGTTCCGTTTTGATCTGGTTATTGCTTTATACAAGGCTTATTGAGTCAAGAATCTAACAAGGTTAACCTCATATGTTCTGAAAGGCCAGTATTTCTTGTGAATTGCTACATGTACTACTAGTACTTGCTATCAGGGGAACGGTCAAATCCAGTGAAAAAAGATGACACGCAAACACGTGATAATATCACATCTTTTACATACGTTATTATTTGGGATATTATGAGTAATTGTTAACAAGCACACACTCTTTCTTTTATATGGCTTTGAAGTCACGTATGAATTAAAAGGCATACATAAACTTCATTTATGGAGATACCCGAGTGTTGCCGCACAAGAAACCCGACATAAACAAGAGGCTCCTAGGAGCCTGAATCGCTCACCTGAACTACACAGATACACATATTCTGTAAATATTATTGTGCTTAACCATTATAATGGGATTTAAATTTCTGAACTATCTTATAAAGTTTTCGAGACAAAGGGCTTAATGAGTGCAAAATTTGGCAAACATTACGAAAAAGGGCAATAACTTCCACATCAGCAGTAGGATCTTTTTTCAAATTTTAGGACAGGTTGATCCTTATATGCTGATCACTTTTGATTCTTACACAATTTTGATATCTGAAACCATTTTTGAGTAATTAGCAAAAACCTGCAAATTACCCCTATGTTCTATTTTTAGCCCTGGCAGCCATATTTTTTTACCAATCGTAAATCCAAACAATAGAATTGTAGCAGATATGCTATTGAATATGTGTGCCAAGTTGAGATGCAGTTGGTCATATGGTGTCAGACAAGTTAATCTTTGAAATTCAGGGGAAAATACTGAACAAGTGTGGCCACTAAAAGTATGTCTCGCCTGCCGGCACCATCGCTAAAATCAACTACCTTAGCTTTCATTTCTTGATATAAACACAAAAAGTGTCAGTATACCTAATAACAGATGCCTAGTTATTATACTATTCAAGCAATCCATTGTCCACACAAGTATTACAAAAAGTTTTCTGTCTGAAAAAAGACCTAAGTTCACAGAGTCACTGGAGCGTGAAAATGGGGTCATGGTCACATGGCATTGTGACAGTTGTGTTGTCCATAACCGCAACTGTCTGTTTACCCAATATCAGATGCCTAGCTATTATAACTTTCCAGCAATTCATCTTCCATAAAAGTCTTACAAAAATTTTTTCGGCCTGAAAAAGACCTAAGTTCACAGAGTCACTGGAGCGTGAAAATGGGGTCAGGGTCACACGGCATGGTGACAGTTGCATAGACCATAACCTGAACTGTTTGTATACTAAATATCAGATGCCTAGCTATTATACTTTTTAAGCAATTCATCGTCCACAAAAGTCTTACAAAAAAGTTTACGGCCTGAAAAAAGACCTAAGTTCACAGAGTCACTGGAGCGTGAAAATGGGGTCAGGGTCAAACGGCATGGGGACAGTTGCCTAGACCATAACCTGAACTGTCTGTATACGAAATATCAGATGCCTAGCTATTATACTTTTCAAGCAATTCATTGTCCACAAAAGTCTTACAAAAAAGTTTACGGCCTGAAAAAAGACCTAAGTTCACAGAGTCACTGGAGCGTGAAAATGGGGTCAGGGTCAAACGGCATGGTGACAGTTGCGTAGACCATAACCTGAACTGTCTGTATACCAAATATCAAATGCCTAGCTATTATACTTTTCAAGCAATTCATCGTCCACAAAAGTCTTACAAAAAAGTTTACGACGCCGCCGCCGTCGCCGCCGCCGCCGCCGCCGCCGGCGGAAAGTAATACCTATGTCTCGCCTTCCGCGACTATTCGTCGCAGGCGAGACAAAAATGGTAAATTTTGTCACTTTAAGGGCAATAACTCCTAAAAGACATGGTCCTACATCTTTGACTTAATTACATGAAATGTAGATCTTGATGTGCTAAATCATATGCAATTTAAATTTTTGAAATATCTTGTATAGGTTTTAAGATATAGGGCTAAAAACTGAAAAAAAATTGAAAAAAAAAAACAGAACAAGAGGCTCCCAGGAGCCTGAATCGCTCACCTGACATATGTGCCTGAAGTAAAGGTTATTAGGCAAAATCTATTTGACATTGAGAGGGTTATAAGTTTAATAAAGGGACCATCTGACAATATGGTGGATCTTAAGGTGCTGATAACTTTTATCTCAATTAAAATTCAAAAATCTGTCACCCTTTTTGAGTTATTAGCAAAAAAATGCAGTCTAACCCAATGTTCTATTTTTAGCCACAGCGGCCATGTTTTACAACCAATCAAAAATCCCACATCAGTTCTATACACCTAATGCTAATAAACAACAATACCAAGTTTGGTTCCAATTTGACTTTAAGTGTCAGAGGAGTTAACATTTTCAATGTAATGAGGAAATGCTTTTTAAAAGCTCAATTTTGACTTTCTAAGGGCAATAACTCCTCAAAGGAAAGGTCCTACAACGTTGACCCTATTACATGTTTAGTAGATCTTGATGTGCTTAACAATATGCAATTTAAATTTCTCAAATATCTTGTATAGTTTTCAAGATATTGAGCTTAACAGGTGAAAAATTTGCAAAAAATCCACAAAAAGGGCAATAACTCCTACATGGGTCGTTGGATTTTCTTCAAAATTTCAGAGCTGGTAGATCTTCAGATGCTAATCACTTTTGTTCCAAACCAAAATTTTAAAATCTGTCACCGTTTTTGAGTTATTTGCAAAAAAACTGCATTTTACCCCTATGTTCTATTTTTAGCCACAGCAGCCATATTTGACGATCAATCCAAAATCCCCACATCAGTTCTATACACCTAATGCTAATAAACAACTATACCAAGTTTGGTTCCAATTCGACTTGAAGTGTCAGAGGAGTTAACGTTTTCAATGTAATGAGGAACTGCTGTAAAAATGCTCAATTTTGACCTTCTAAGGGCAATAACTCCTAAAAGGAAAGGTCCTACAACGTTGACCCTATTACATATTTTGTAGATCTTGATGTGCTTAACAATATGCAATTTAAATTTCTCAAATATCTTGTATAGTTTTCAAGATGTTGAACTAAACAGGTGCAAAATTTGCAAAAAATCCACAAAAAGGGCAAAAACTCCTACATGGGTTGTTGGATTTTCTTCAAAATTTCAGGGTAGGTAGATCTTGAGGTGCTGATCACTTTTAACCTGTGCCAGAATTTTGATATCTGTAGCCGTTTTTGAGTTATTTGCAAAAAACTGCATTTTACCCCTATGCTCTATTTTTAGCCATGTTTTACAACGAATCAAAAATCCCCACATCAGTTCTAAGCACCGAATGCTAATGAACAACCATACCAAGTTTGGTTGCAATTGGACTTATGGTGTCAGAGGAGTTAAAGTTTTAAAAAGTTTACGGACGACGGACGCCAAGTGATGACAATAGCTCACATGACCCTTCGGGTCAGGTGAGCTAAAAAGCTCACATATATATACAGTTGAACGTAATATATTGGTATTATTTTTTTTATCAAATTACAAAAGTGATCGGCAAAAACCTAGTAATTCTTTTTCTGCTTAAGCTTACCATGCGTAAAGAAATATCATAGATAAATGAGTAAATACCAAAAATGTATTAAAAAACGAAACAAGAACCAAACTGACAAACAAAGTTTTTTTTCGAACGTCGGCATATATTGGCTGAAATGTTATAATGTTGCAGGTTCATGACATCGTCCCAATATATTCTGTCTTTAGTTTTAAGCCCTCTGCTGAATTTTCCATCATTTACACCATGAAATTATCATATCTTTCGTCTAAATTCTGATAACACCATGTATGCACTGAGTGTTGTGAAAGAAGTAGCTCCTGCCGGGCGATGTTTTGGCATTGAAAGGCCCGAGCGTAACGTGAAGCAGTTTCAAAGTCAGTGAAGAAAACATATTTTTATAGATACAATTTTTTTATCTTTAACATTTTTTATTCTGAATGAGAATGAATGAGAATGAAAAACGAAAAAAAAATCATTTATCAAGCCTTTTTATTTACATAAGTTTTATTAAAATTAAACGCTCTCTTTCTTTCAATTATATACATTTTCTTTTTTGTTACTTTAAACATTTAAAAGCCTTGTTCCTACAAAATTTACAGGTGAAATACAGGTAAGAAAAATATTAGCAATCCTTATGAGGGCCCCTTAATCCCTACCCTTAATTGGATGTTGTTATTGCTAATTATCAAATGTTGGAGAAACGTGAATAAACCGCTAGCAATGAGCAATGACCTAAAGAAAAAAATCAAAACGTTTTGTTCTTCAGTGTACGCTTTACAGACTATAGGTATTGTGTACCCCCCCCTTTTAAAAAAAACCTGCAAAACTAATTTCATTATACAATATTAGCAAATTTGTTAAATCGGTTAATCGCGTACATGTATGAAGAAAGAACAAAAAACATTTGACACAAAAACACGCCGTCCCAATTACTGATTACAAAAGCGCTAGATTTCACTTACTTTTTTTGTGGATTGCCAAGTTCGGTAAATTAAGACATTATGTACTGAACATGTATTTAAGGGATTTTAAGATCCGACCTAAACACCGCTATTTATGTACTATCAATCGAATTAATTTCATAAATGATAAAAATGGACTGTGATATTTGTTTTTCCTTTATCTATGTGGTATCTATTCCGAAAATGAATGTAATTATTTTCGTTTTTATTCACAGTTGTATTTTAAATCATTTATTTGGCGTTTCATTGAAGATGCTTTTTTTCTCGTGTCAGATCTTCGTCTTTATTTCTTTTTGTTTTTTAGTATACAAACTTTACGTTGAACTATATCAAACGAATAACTTAGGGGTAGAATTTTTAATGCTATTTAGTTGAGTGATAAAGTTTAGTTTAAACATATTTTATTTGAAATCTATTTCAAATGGGAATTGGACACAAGTACATAGTATTTATGAAGTCCTCTCCCTATTACAATACAAACAAAATAATAACATCAATGGACATGCACGTAAATATATAATTATGATATAGGAATTGAATTGGAAGAAAAGGAAAAAAAAGGTCATGAAACACGAAACATGTGCTGTGTGTGTTTGTGTTTGCTTGATATTTACTATGTGATAGAGTAACGCCTGGTTACCAAACTAGTTTCTTATAAACAAGATGTTCCATTTTTCATTATTAGAAAGTTAATTGTCTCATCACTCTAAAGCAAACAAGTTTTTAAAATATAGATTTATTTCTCAGCATAATAATTGTATTGCAGCCCGAATTCCTTCTCTTT
The DNA here is from genome assembly GCA_963971305.1 of Arcuatula senhousia. NCBI lineage: Eukaryota > Metazoa > Mollusca > Bivalvia > Mytilida > Mytilidae > Arcuatula > Arcuatula senhousia. Next base: position 51,102,430 of record OZ020305.1, read on the forward strand.
TTGCAAATTGATAAATAATGGAGAACTTCCAATAAACTTAATCCAGGATTGTGCTCTGGTCCACCATCAGCGGTTATTGACCCAGTGGTTTCGAAATATAGATACCAAAATGGGTTAAAATGTGTTATTTGGTTATGCTATATATGCATATTTCAAGGAGTAACCCCACTGAATCAGCATCATTAGAAGGTCAAAAGTCAAAAACATTTAGAAAAAAGTAATCAAAACCAAAAACATTCTAACAGGGTAGCCAAATCCAGCACCGATGATATCAACCATCTGCAGCATTAGCATGAATTTCCAAAAACAATTGGAATTTCACCAGGAACAATTTTCATATCTCCCTTTTTTACGATTTATCTTACTTCTTTTGTGTACATTAAAATGAAAATGTTTGAACAATATTTTCAACTGTAACAGCTATGAAACCTCAAAACATTGATTGAACACAATTTGTTTATTTGTCGACAACATAAATTCTTACTTTAAACATTTCAGATGTCTAATCATGTACTGCTTGAAGTGTCTTTTCTTTTTTGATATCCACATTTAGTGGTTCAAACCCTTTGTGATCTTTGAGATTAGAAATGTAGAAAATCCATTTTAAATTTATTAGGTTCATGCAAAATTATGCTGAGGTTGCACTTACGTTCATAAATATTTAAGGTGGTGCTTAATCTATGGCGGACATGTAGTAAAATAGTATACCGTTAGTCATGAGCTTGATTTGAAGTTCACCCTTCTAATCACCCACAAGCTGAATAAAAATAAGAAATTTTAGAAAATTGTGTTCATGATTAAAAAAATTCATGATTGCAAATCATTTTTATTTTAAGTTTTTTTTCATTTAAAAAAAAGAAGAAAACATACCGCATTCAAATGTCAAAAGTCTTAGTTTGAAAGTGCAACGATGATCAGACTACAGAAACAAAAACAATACTAAGAAACAGACAACACACACACGAACAAAAAAAAACCCACAAAAATAAACAAAACAAACAAACAAAAACTCCGCTGGGGGCAACAAAAAAAAGAAAGAAAAGAAATCACCAACGCTTTAAAATAGCGGTAGGAAGCATTTTGGCAGTGAAAAGGTAACATACTGTATTCAAGTCCAACTTGCCTCATAGTGTATGGATATGAAGTAGGTTTTCTATAAAGAAAAAAAAACAAAGAAACAAAGTGGTGAAAAAAAGGATCCCCCTCCAAACACGTTATATTTATAAATGTAAAAATTGCAAATATAAAGATAAATTATTGGTTTTATATAGCAAAATTGCAACAAAGATACTATAAAAACAAGAAAAACTACCGAATTTTACTGACAGTCACACGACGTTACAGCATTAACAAAGTTGTCTTGACATTTTTAATTCTATTGATATTTTTTCGTCCTGGTTTTAGATTTTTCTCCAATATGAAAAATACGTTTCTATCCCCTATGATGTAATCCCCCTGTCAACAATCGGGCATGGCTTTCGATCTAAAAGACTTAGTAAGTTATTTTTAGCGTGCTTCTAGGGTTTTAGACACAAAATTGCTAATATCTATAATGAATTTGTTCACTTTCGTCCAATTTTGTTTAGAAATGAATAAAAGATACTTCAGAGTAAAGTGTTTCCACTTCTATTTATTTAGGTTGGGCATAACCCACCAAATGATAATGTTGAATTGTTACTAAAACTGTCCAATGGGTAATCATATTACAATAGACGGGTATATTACATATTATATTGTCAATCTGTATCTGTATCTGTATTGGTATGTGTAGAATCATATTAAGGCTTTTATACACGGTGGAGATCGAAGAGCGCCGTTGTTATGGGCGGAGTTCTTGTAGAGCGGTCTTAAATGCCTCTACAACTTGCATGCACAACTTTATCTGGTAGTTGGTTCCAGTGAATAGTTGTTTCCACAAATAATGAATGTTTGTACTGTGGTTTGTTGCTATTGGGCCAAACAAAAAAGTATGTGTGTTTACTGTCACATGCTGAAAAAAATTAGGGTCGGTAGGTAGGAAATTATTTTTTCTATATAATTTTTTTTTACCTTGAGTCAATGGGGGCAGCTTTGTGACTTTAACAGTGCTTAATGGAAAATGCTCAAAAAAACTTTAGGGTAGGGGGGGTAAAAATTAGGTAGGGTCGGGTGACAGTAAACTCACCTACTTTTTTTTTTGGCCTTGGTTTGTCAATACCACTTATTTTCAACTACAGTATATAACACACGCCTTTTCATACATTGTCAACTACCTAATTGTTTTTTCTTCTTCAGAATTTTGATCAACTACAGGCAGCTAAAGGTGCCTTGGATCAAGATGCTTCAAATTATGTAAACAGGGTATGTGAAAATAATTCCTCTCATTAATCAGGGATTTCAATGAGTAATATTGATTATCTGATTATTATTTACTTTTAAATACATGTATGTACATCATGTACATGTAAGATTTGAAATTATGGAAAAGGGGTAAGGCACCCAGTGAGTCAATTTAAATATCTACCATGGAAAATTTCCAACAGCCATCAATGTGACCAGCACTGGCTGATTTTAATTTGCCCGGTACAGGAAGCTAAAGGGGTAGGGGCTATAAGGTGTTTATTTGGCCCCAAATTTGTTATGAAAATAAATTTGGAGAACAGATCAATTTTATAGTGTAATTAATTAATGTTATGTATGGTTGTAATGTAACAAGCTGAAATACACATGTCTTCATTGACATGATATCTTAATTGATTGCTTAATGACATCATATTTTAAGAAAAGCTGAAAAACAGCCAAAATTCACAAATTTAAGACCAGTTTTTCAAAAAATTAAACACCTCCGCATGCTTCCAACAAAAAGATATTTCACACACTTCAATATTGTGTCATCTTGCATATTTATGCTCAGTTTCATTTTGGTGGAGGCCTGTGGAGGCATTCAAATTTAACAAAAGCTAATGTAAAATATGACTTTTTTCACCATTTTGGACAAATTCAATAAAATAGTCATATTTAAAAGACCTGTGTAGAGAAAAGCTCTCAACTTTCAATGCCATAATTGCCAAACACTTTGTTTGCATCATTTTAAGAATGCAAATTAAACATAGTTCATTCAAATAAAATACAGTGAAATTATGGGGCCAAAATAGGGTCTTAGAGCCCCTACCCCTTTAAATAATAAAATGCATTTAAATAAATAATGCATCATGTAATTAAAACCTTATATTATTGCCAAACAAAGAAACCAAAACATTCACATGTTGATTTGAAAACAATTAAAAGAGAATAGTATAAACAGGGTACAGAAATTCACATAGTAACCAAAAAAAAAGAACTGTAGATTTGAAATTATCAGTCTTGAAAGCAATATTTCACATGTTATTTTAATTTGGAATCTATTGGTCATGTTGGTGGAGATCAGATATTTAACAAGTTAAAAAAATGCACATTACCTTTTGATATGGTTGTTTTATTTTATAGGATGAAGTTGAGTTGGAATGGGCCATGAAAACTTATCACCATGCAGAGACACATTTTAATGTAAGTTCATAAAGATTATAGTACAGATTGATGAGGACTTCTGAGAAAAAATAATTGTAGTGTTACCAAAAAAACAATTCCTAATAAGAGCAAATATTCACTTCCATGACATGCATGATTGAACAACCATTACAATTAGGCCATGATTTTCGGGAGATGGCTTTATACAAGGGTTCAAGTCTTGTTTCCAAATCCTGTGATTAATTTGTTGTATTAATTTATTGTCTCATGTTTCAATATTTGAAAATGTATTCTCAAATTAAATAAAAAATATGTTTACACCAATTTGGCCATGCATGTATTCCCATATTCAGACTCCTTAATTTGTTATACTATTTAAAAATTAGATAAAACCACAAAAATAACCTGAAGTAACAGTCATCAAAGTAAAATTAGTTGGACTAGTTGGACTTTTTTCATGCAGGCACAATGTTTTTCTGCTTCATAGACTATGTCATAGGTTATTTGTAAACTGACTCAGATACAAATAATTCTGTAATATTGCTAAGTTTCACTGTAACAATGTATTTAATTTTCAGTCAATTTATTATTTATTTGTAGTTGATTAGTTCTGTGGATCCATCAGTTCTAAGGCTTACTAAGTTTGATGATGAGATTTACAGTCATTTTCGACAAGAGTTTCCGGATCTAAAAATAGATGTTATAGATGTTGACGAGATGAAATCACCAAAAGGAAAAGAAGTAAGCTACTTTGGCTTCATTCTTATTCATGGATCTCAATTTTTGTGTTAAGTTTCAATGTCACTAAAACAAGAATTTAACAAAGTGTGAAACTATATTTAATCATAAACCATAAAAATTAAAAATTTCAACACAATGTATTTCTTAAGGGAAACCACAAAATTGATATAAAAAGACATAAATAAATCCACAATAATTCGAATGATATTCTTAAAAATTAAATTATTATCCACCTATCCCATTTCTTGAAGAGGGTCAGAATGAATCCCACTTGTTAGAGTAAGAATTGTTTCTATTAAATTTTCTCCAATTTTCAACGTTTTTGAAATAACATTTCTCAAAACCAATAAATCTTATTCAAATTGTTTCAATGACATCCTGCATTTAGGATGAAAGGATCATATGTAATATGGGAAGTATATTTTTCTTTATTCAGGCTTACATGAGGCCTAGAGTTTTTTCTTTGTCTTTTGTCTGTCAATCTGCCAGAATGTTTTTTGAATCTCAAAATAATCCACAGGTTTTTTATAAAAGTTATAGATTGATTTAAAATTATACACCTATAGTGAATTTGGTACATGTGCATCAAAGGATTTACATGTTACATTTTATTTTCAATTGACTTCCCTAATTGTATATGATTGGGTTTATCAGTTGCCTGCCCAAGGTTGGTGGTTTCCTCCGAGTACCATTAAAACTGACCACCCTACATGGCCCAGGTGTGTTGATAAAGGGCGTTAAACACCAACACACACACACATTTTATTTTCTAATCAAGTTATTTTGAAACAATTAACATGATTAAGGATCTTTCCTTTTTTGAATAAATATAATAATGATTTGTAGTTCACCAGTTGAAATACATGTATCTAAAAGCAGTTCACAAACTATATTATCAGTGGTTAATTGGCCATGGGAACTGTAATCTTTCTCAACTCATATAATGGAATTTACACTAAGATATATAAGGCATATATATATATATATATGGACTATGTGCATGATAAAAGTATAAGCTATTACCTTATTTATTAATTTTTAGAAATGGCGAGAGTTTTGTGATTTTTACAAAGGAAAGTATGATGACTTTAATATGGGAACATTACTAAGGACTGATAGCTCAAAGGAGTTTTCAGAAGAAAACTCATTCTTGGGTAAGATGAATTATATAGAAGAATTGATGTTATTAAGTTAATTAAGTTTTTGGAGTCAATTCTTCATCAAACTTTATTCACTGATTTACATTCATGTATATCATATAAACAGAAGGAAAATGAATCAATAGAATAACCTGAGTTGTCTTGTTCTAAATCTCAGTAGTGTCTGATGTTAAATTCCTATACTGTACACACATTACACAGAAATGAACCAAACGTATATAGCAATAGTAATGGCATACCCAACACAAAACTATTTTCAGTTAATATTTATCTATAAGGTTATCACTATTCAGTAATAGAAAATAATAAGATGTGGAATAAGTGTACGCGACACAGCCCACAATCAAGCCGCAATTCAGAAAAACCACAATGGACAACCGCCAGCAGCCTTTAACATGGCCAGTAGGCGCTGCTCGCGGTTATGTAATGGGCCCATGGTCTAAATAAAATGCATATAATTCAAATCCAGTCCTGAAATAGTCATACAGTGTTCCAGCCAGGATTTGAAAAGGGCAGGGATGAATTTGTAAAAATATGGATTTTAAATCCGACACAGCACTTCAAACAATACTGATTTGGTGAAGTGTCATCACACAAAACCGACATGCTTGATTGCAATAATGCTTAAAAATGACAATAGTAAAAAAGCTGACAGAAGTTTTAAAGTAAGTATCAAGTTATCAATATTTCTGCAAAAAATCACTAGAGTCAAAACAAAATGAGTGTGCCAATACACATTTTAATCTAAAAAGTTGACCTATACCTTTTTGTCTGATATAAGTTTCCTTATATCATATATATTATAAACTTTTTCTTCCAGTTGTCAGGATACAGTTTTTAGCCATTGAGATAGCAAGAAATCGTGAAGGTTTGAATTCTGGACTCCGAAAGTTAAAAGCAGATAAAGCTGAAAAATCATGATACCTTCTTACAATTTCTGTTGGTTGATTTGGAAAGGGCAAGCAGGTCTTCCTACTGCACTGTTTGGAATAAAATCTTACACCTGATTATGAATATCTGACATGTTTTAAACCATTCATGCAAAATGTTTAAGGGCCTTTATTAAGAACAGTTTAAGATTTGATACTCTAAATGTATGTTGTTTAAAGACCTGTTAACCTCTTCTTACTGCTTTTTTTCACAGACCAGGCAAATTTGTATCCTATGGATACATATTTTGTATATTTTACAAAAATCTATTTTCTAGACATTTATATAAGTATGTAAGTTTTTATATGTTTGAAAAGTATGAAAAAAACATACACATGTACTATTGCAATATTTTTCTGTTTAAAGGGGAATCAAAGCTTTTTGTTCATTTTATTAATGAACTTAGATGTATACCATACCACAAATTCAAAATTTATTGAAATATTATATTGTTTTTGTAACAATGAGATTTAATTTAAGAATGTTTGTTTTCACCATGATTGCTTTATTTGCATCTTATACCAAACAGACAAAAACTTTAAAATGGGTTTACTAGACAATAAAGAAATGTATTTATTTTATTTCATTTGCTATGCCCTAATCTTTAATGTTGTACATGCTGTAATGCAAATGAAAAGATATCATGTATTATCCACATTGTTTTTTGTTTTGTTTTTTTTGTTTATGTTCTTTTTAGTTTTAAATACTATGTTAATGTTGTCATATTATGATTTTTTTTATTAGCGAATGTCTTTAATATTCATTTTAGATTATGTATACTTACTTTAAGGGAATATCATTGACTTTTAAAACACTTGTTTGTATGGAAGTAGGGTATATGGTTATCTAAATGTTTGTTCAATAGCTTTTGCTCATGCAAATGATTTTTTCTTGCACATCATTTAAAATTACTTTAAAAGATGTTTTACATGTATTTCATTTAGTTCTTATTTTTTGGGTCGCTTCCTCCATATATACATGTAAGTAAAGTTTTATTCTTGTATGTAGAGATGTTATTGTATTTCAGACAAATACCATGAAAAATAAGACCAGGTTCATGTAACAAATGTTCATGTATATAGTAAAAAATGAACTAGTTATTTTACATTTCAGTAATTAAAAAATTAAAACTATGTGGAGAATTTATTAGACTGATTTTTTAGTGCAAAGCAGTGTATGGCACATAATTCAAAACATATTTTATGAAAAAATCATGGTTACTCCCCCTTAGTCTATGTAGGAAATAAAAGACGAAAGCATTCTAAGTCTGTTACCTTCTTGCTTGTACTGCTGTTAAAGAAAATTAAACATGAAAGCATTTTAGTGCTTTTTTTAAAAGCTTTACTCATTTTGGCTTGTTTCTCAGAAAATATTTTTGATATTGATTAAAATTTTGAGGGAAGTCTGATATGACAAGCTGTTTCCTATAAAACAATTTCTAGACTTAGTTCACTCCTAGTTCGGTTAGGTTCAAGTCACCTAGGTCAAGGGAGGTGGCCATATGAGCTTTTGCCAACACTTAGCATCATTAATTGTTCATTAAAAAAATCTTCTTTAAAGATCACTTGGCCAAAAGTACAAACATCCTAAAAAACTGAGGGTTGTTAGATTTTTTAGCTCACCTGGACCGAAGGTCCATGTGAGCTATTGCCATCACTTGGCGTCCGTCGTCGTCGTCGTCCGTCGTCGTCGTTAACTTTTCTTTGAAAATCTTCTCCTCTGAAATGTCTGAAGGGATTGCTTTGAAACTTTGCACACTTCATCTATGGAATGTCCTCTACCAAGATTGCACAAATGGTGACCGCCCTCTAAACAACATGGCCGCCGTTACTAAAAATAGACCAGGGGGGTCAGACTACTGTTTTTGGCTTGTAAATCAAAAAGTATAAGAGATAGAAGAAATCTGATGCCACGCTACTGCTTCAGCATCAAAAGCTCTACAAAAGTCTTCATTGAGTCGAAGTTGTCAGATGACCCCTTATAGGAGTTACGGCCCCTTAAAGGTGAAAAATAGCATTTTTTCATGTTTTTGGCTTATAAAATGAAAACTATGACAGATAGAAAAAAGTTGTTGCTTGCTTAAATGTTCAGCCCATGTTGCCCTACAAAAGTCTCTATAGGGTCGAAGTTGTCAGATGACCCCTTAAAGGGGTTACAGCCCCTAAAATAACGTTTTTTTTATATTTTTGGCCTATGGAATGAAAACTATAGCAGATAGAGAGAAGCTTTTGCTTGCTTAAATGATCAGCTTATTTAGTTCTACAAATGTCTCCATAGGGTCAAAGTTGTCAGATTTCCCTTATAGGGGTTTTGGCTCCTAAAATGATGTTTTTTCATGTTTTTGGCCTATAGAATGAACACTATAGCAGATAGAGAAAAGCTGTTGCTTGCTTAAATGTTGAGTTCATTTAGCTCTACAATAGTTACATAGGGTTATAGTTGTCAGATTACCCCTTATAGGGGTTACACCCTTAAAATAACGTTTTTTCATGTTTTTGGCCTTTAAAATGAAAACTATTACAGATAGAGAAAAGCATTTTCTTGCTTACACATTCAGCTCATTTAGCTCTAGATAAGTTTTTATAGGGTCGACATCAAGACCAGGTGAGCGATTCAGGCTCCTGGGAGCCTCTTGTTTAGAATGAAAAGTTCTACAACTGCCTTTATTGATCCAATGTTATCAGAAGACGCCATGAAGGGATTATAGTCCTATGTTTTGCCTTAAAGAATGAAAACAATTGTATGCAAATTGTTGGTAGCAAATATAATATGCTCAACAAGCTCTACAAAATCTCCATTGAGTTGATATATCCTACAGAAGGAAAACTATTGCTGATAACAAGTTTGATTTTAATCATAGAAAAAATAACATCAAAAAGGATTGGTAAATAGGACTTGGCCATTATATTTCCTCTCCATAGATGATACCATTAAATGAACAATATAATAGTCTTAGTGAATAATACAGGCAAACCAACATACCAGATACATATGATATGACTATATACTGTGAGAAAAGGGAAAATACACGAAGCACAGGATGTAGCCAAAATAACTAAGAAATAGCTATCAATTATTAATCAGATATAAACTATATTTTTGGCTTCTTGAAGATGGTGTGCAGCAAGCATGCAAAGATATTTATAAATGTTGTTGCTTGCCTAACAATTTAGCTAATTGCAATGATATCAAACATTTTATTATAAATAATATTTTTGTTGACTAGGTGTACTGCAATTCAGGCTCGTAGGAAAAAAATCACACCATCAAAAATGTTCCTTTCTTGTTTTACCTGAAACCCAAAGGCCATGCGGGAGACCTTTCACTTGATTTTCGTGAAAATTGTCTTGGTTCAAATATATTTTAGATGAGCCACCTACCTTTTTAGCTCACCTGGACCGAAGGTCCATGTGAGCTATTGCCATCACTTGGCGTCCGTCGTCGTCGTCCGTCGTCGTCGTTAACTTTTCTTTGAAAATCTTCTCCTCCGAAACGACTAAAGGCATTGCTTTGAAACTTTGCACACTTCATCTATGGGATGTCCTCTACCAAGATTGCACAAATGGTGACCGCCGTCCCAACAACATGGCCGCCGTTACTAAAAATAGACTAGGGGGGTCAGACTACTGTTTTTGGCTTGTATATCAAAAAGTATAAGAGATAGATGAAATCTGATGCCACGCTGCTGCTTCAGCATCAAAAGCTCTACAAAAGTCTCCATTGAGTCAAAGTTGTCAGATGACCCCTTATAGGAGTTACGGCCCCTTAAAGGTGAAAAATAGCATTTTTTAATGTTTTTGGCCTATAGAATGAAAATTATTACAGATAGAGAAAAGTTGTTGCTTGCCTAAATGTTCAGCTCATTTAGCTCTACAAAAGTCTTCATAGGGTCGAAGGTGTCAGATGAACCCTAATAGGGGTTACAGCCCCTAAAATAGCGTTTTTTCATGTTTTTGGCTTATAGAATGAAACTATAGTAGATAGAGAAAAGCTGTTGCTTGCTCAGCTCATTTAGCTCTTGAAAAGTGTTGACATGTTTAGGGTTGACTCAGACCAGGTGAGCGATTCAGGCTCCTGGGAGCCTCTTGTTAGCTCACCTTGCCAAATGATTTGAGCTGATGCCATCACTATGCGTCCATCTGTCATCGTCTGTAAACAAATTCAAAAATCTTCTGCTTTAAAACCACTGAACCAATTAAACTGATTTGCAGGAATGATATATGACATATTGGAAATAAACGATTCTCATTTTGAAATGATTCAATAAAATCATGGCCACTGTTACTAAAATAATAGGGTAAAATCACTAACAATGGGTTATAACTAAGCAACTATTAACAGATAGAAAAAATCGGAATGAACTTAGGATCTTTAGAAACAAAAGTTCTACAAAAGTCTCCACGTGGTCAAAGTTGTTTTAAAGAACTTTTTTGTGGTTGCGCTGGGCTCAGACTTTGTATTATCCCCTTGTTTATATTAAGTTCATCAGTCTTTTCTATGCTAAGTGAATTTGAAGGATGATGTTAATTTAAAGCTTCTTAAAAATGTTCTTTCCATCTTTTCAGTTGATCTTCGGTTTTGTAATATTTTTACATCTTTGCCTTTTAAAGGTGTTGTATGTTCTACCACAAAGTAGTATTGTTGTGTGGTACAGGGCCCTCAGATACCTGTTTCTGCTTCTCTTGACAGAAATTCTACATAGTTTCTTTTTTAAACCTCCTTATCTGTCTCACTGTAACAATTTTGGGTTTGTCTGTTTTATACATGTCTGGAGGCATTTAGAATCTTTTCCTAACATTTTTTCCTGTCTTCAATTTTAATTTTACCCATATGTTTCATCTGACATCATTTTTTTGCTTTTGTTGTACATACACTAAGTTTCTTTACAAATTGTTATCATTGCCTCTTTATATTTTTGACAAACAGTTTCAGTGGTGTTGTCGTTATCTCTGAGGTTCTCAATTGCCGAGAATCTGTTATGGAGGTTAAGTTTGGAGTCTTCATTTACTGGCTGTTTTTTAGCTTTCCTATATTCAACTATATTTTAATTTCGACATTTTCTGAGCAAGAGTTTCAGTTGTACTTTTCCAAACACCAAGTTATGGTCTTAGGTTGCATCGGCTCCCCTCTTTGCCCCAAATCTTGAAGTAATGATCCTTTCCAGATCTGACAATATGGTCTAACTCATTTTCGGCAGTTCCTGCTGCTGACACCCAGTGAACTTTGTGACAGTTCTTGTGAGGAAAAATTGTACCTCCTATAACTGGATCATTGATAGCGCATAAAGCTGCAGTTAGTTCCCAATTTTCATTCATGGTACTTATGCCATGTTCACCTTCCTCCCTCTCTCTTCCCTTTCGAACTTACTTTAGCGATTAGGTCTCCCATTATCACTTAAATATATCTTTTTGGTGCTTGGTTGATGGTTGTTCGTAAGGAGCGGTACAAGTCTTCCTTGTCATTTTCGTCTTCCTTGTGTGAATATTTACGTGAATAATGATGGTTTAAGGAAACATCATCAAATATAGCTGTTTCGATAATTGGTGAAACTGGATGCCATTTTAGAATTTTTAGCTATACGAAATTTCAAAAATGCTTGCTCGTGTGAATCATCTTCGTTTGTGTTGAGGAATAAATAATAGTATGTCCACCGTTTGTAGTGGTTATGCCTGAGATGTTTTAGTTGATTTCTCTTAGGCCTAATATTTCAATTCTATATCGAACCGATTTTAGCTACTTGTGTGCTCTTTTCTATTTGATATAAGGTTCTTTCATACCAGGTGACTATCTTTGGTTGAGGTTTAGCTGGAAACAGCACCATCGGCATTTGCGTCACTCTGTTTTCTATTTCAGTGATACAAGTTAATAACCCATAGCTGGGGCCAGGTTGTTGAGAGCTATGGCATGTCCACACACACAGCTGTGGATCTACATTCTGTACCTCCAGGGTCCTTGCCACACCGAGATCTATTGCCATTTTAATAGCGAGCATAGCTCGCAAGCGGGCACGAAGTGCCCGCTCGAGCGGAGAGCTCTACGGTATTTGTTTCCGCGAGAAATTTGCTAATGCTGATTTAGATTTTTTATGGTCCGTCCGGAAAGGGTTATTATTTTTACAGGTCCGGAGTGAATGCTAAAATATTTTATTAGAAAAGAAATAATGCTTAAAAAATAATAAATAAGAAAATATTATTCTTGAAATAATAAATACACATAAGCTGCTCGTTTCGTCTTTGTTAAATGCACGTACGAAACTAACTTGTCTCGAAGCTTAATCGCCCCATACCATCTCGCCCCAAAATAAGCAAATGGAAATATTGGAAATTAAATGACAGCGATAGCCCTGAATGTCGACATTTAGAACAAATTAATATGAATAAAAAAATATATATGAAAAAGATTGTTAGAAATGGAAAAACTTGTTTACCAAATAAACTTATGAATTTTGTCATTTTACACATTTTTATTTTTTCACATATTTTCAGGCTATGCTCGCATTTAGGCAATGCCTACTCCATATTAGCAACAATTCGTTCATGTATTTTGTTATTTGTTCCTTTTCATTGATCTTACTGTCTAGCTTTCGTGGGTCTCGGATTTTCATTTCAAAAGTATTGTTATTATTTTTTTGGGGATTATCATTTCTTTTCTTGATGTATCTTGTAGTAGGTTGGTTATTCTCTGTCAGAGATGAATAAAGGTTATTATAAAATTACCAAACTTGGAGGATCCATATCAATGTCCAAGAGAAGAGACAAAACAAGGAAATCATATCGGAAAAAAATGAAGATCACAATGGTCCTGACTTGGTACAGACAGTTAAAAGAATGGTAGGTTTAACCAGGTTTTATGGCGCACCAACCTCCCTCTTCCATGGCGATCTTAGGGTCCGGTAGTAACACAAAACACAACACTGTTCTTAAGACATAAAATGGATATTGAGATGATCATCACAGTACAACAATCAGAAAAAAACACTCATCAAAACAATCAGTTACCAAGACGTTCAACCTAATTGTGAATTTTTCCATCAGTGGCTGATAACGAAGTAACACTCAGTCAATCGCTAATCAAAACAAGCACTTACGTTTAACACAATGTTGAATGTTTCCATCAGTGATTGATAACGGATTTGAAGTTTTTTAGAGATCGTATAAGACGGATTATCTTGTAACCCTGGTGTAATAATCAGTCACGGATACAGCGGTGTCGTATCAATAATATCTGAAAAAATTGTACAAGCCCTGTCATATCGAATAATTTGTGAAATTTAAACACCGTGAGCAGGTGAAGAAGGTATGGTACTTTCAAGTTTAGGAAAATAAATAATTTGAAAATTGAATTCCTCTCTTTTATCATAAATTTTTGTACTGAGATAAACCAATTTTACGTCGATCTGTATGTCAACTGATTTAATGCATTTCTTTAGCTATAGCTGTTCATTATACATTTCCCACTTATCTTTGAATTAGTAGTTAGATAGTCTAGAAAATTTGCAAATTATGTATTTTTTTTTTCAAATTTGCAAACGTTTTTTTAATTTGAGGAAACATTTTATTTTTTCAGGTCCATTGAAAATATTTCAATTTTTAAATAAAATTGGGGAAAAATCCAAGCCCCACAGGTTTGTGCCGTAATTTGATAAAATATAGTTCATAGTTAATGCTATGAAAAAAGTTGTATAGCAAATGAACTATTGTGCTCAACCTTTTCAGTTGTTAATTCCATACTACTACTGGTTCGAGTAGACTATACTGGTAATGTCAGGTATGCTATCCTTTTGATGAATATTGGCCCTATTTCAAAATTGATCAACTCGTGCCTGATAACCAAAAAGTATGCCTAAATGTATAACCTACTTATTTGTGAAAAGTTAACTATTTTTGATTTGTTGATTTGTAAGGTTATGTAAAATAGGCCACTTTTATGACTAACATGATTTTTGGTGCTTAATAGGGATTGCATGTTTTTGATAAGAAGAATTTATTAACCCTATTTCCCTAAAAAAATATTGATGTTAAAAATCCCTGGTCGAATTGTCCGACACGAATTTACTTTTATATTTTTTACTAGAATATGTTCCAATCGCATAAATTCAAATGGTTAATAACTAGGTTTCTTATCTTGTACTGCAAATGGTTTAGATAAAGTTGACGTCAGCAGATATGTCGGACTAAATATGATAAAAATAATGATACCATTATTTCAAAAGACATTTGTTTCGTGCTGAATTAATTAAAATCAATTATTTCAAATAAAATTAGGTCCTTTTTTCACAAACTAGATCTACAGAGCAAGGTTAATGTGCCTTAAAGTGCAAAATATGATGGAAATTAATTTGACTTTTCTGTTCCATTTTTTTTATACGAGTGCTCTTCTTACATTACTTTTGATTTTCGACCTTCCATTATTTTGATTCAAATGATGTTGATCAGAGGTTACTCTTTGAAATATGCTTATACTGCATAAACTAATGTAACTTTTTAAGTCCTGCTTTAGTATTTTGTATTTTTGTACACTTTTGGTTTTCGGGATTCGTACGCTGCTGATCAGGGTTTGATTACTTCATACAATATGCATACACAGCATAGAAAATAAACACTTTTATAATTAACATTGTCTTTCAATTTCATATTTTGATAAAAATGTAAATTAACTTTATTAAATTTTTCTATAACTTTTTTCCTTATTTACCTTATTTTCTGCATATTGATTACTGTTGGTACACAGAGTGATTACCAAACTTTTGTTTTTGCATTTTTGTAATAGAAGCAAATGAATGATAAAGAAAAAAACACAGTAAAAGTTTGTCGGGACACTTTGCCATAACTTGAATTTAAACATAAAATATCGTTTTCTTACAATATTTTGAAATTGCAACTTACTGTATAAATCCTTCACATTTTTACATATTTTGAAAATATCGAAACCCCTTTTTTCCCAAAACTTTTTTCCCAAAGTTTGAATTGTTGCAAGTCCCCGCTTTTTTGTTATTTGTTTTCGATTTATCGAGTCAAATCCACTGCTTAGTTGTCGGTAATTATTTCTTCCCTTCATCTATTTTGTTTAGTAGCTTTCATGTTAAAAAGTGCAGTTGATATTGTCTTTTTTTTTCAATTGGTCCTTAATTAACTTATGTCCAAGTGGATTTTATATATTCATTTAAATATGTAATTAAATTTTCATAAGTTATAGAAGGATATTATTCAATTATCACCCTAGTTGATGTTTTTTTTTTTCCCACGAGGGCTTGCCCCGAGAGTGACCTTACTTTTCGAGGGGAAAGAAATGCCGGGATACATATCATCTAGGGTGATAACTGTTATATTATATCGAATATTTGAATGAAAAATTCAATATTTAATTCTGAAACATGTTTCGGAAATTTAAAAACTTTTTACATTGGAAAATATCCAGCCAATACCATGTTGAAGAAAACACTTGGGGCTCACGTGAGAGGGTGACATTACCATGCGACCTATCTATTACCGGTTGATCCAGTGAAATATCACATGTCACGTGACCGCGTCTTAGCGAATCACAATAAGGATTTTTATATTAGTACATAATATTTCTAATTATTGTAGCTTAGCGCAAAATTCTTATTTAATTTGCTCAGGGATAAAATGCTTGTTTATTTTCTCAGGGATTAATTAAAATTATTAAGACTTGATTTATTATGATGAATAGGACGTATTTTTGCACTAGTTTAGATTTTTTTCAATGCTTGAGTCAAATAGTAGTATCTAACTTTAATAGTAATTATTGATTATTTAACAGAAATATTTTGAGGATTTCCTAAAAATTTGAGAAAAAAGCTGTCACATTGTTACCTTAAGAAATTTGCTAAACAAAATGTAAAAAAATATAATATAATCCGTCGCTAATTTCTTCATCTGATGCTTTCATTCATGCTAAGAGCTGATTGGTTGATTTATCCGAAACAGGAAGTATTTGCTTACTTCTCATGTTACTGCGCCTTATTGGAAGATCTCTTGACCTGAAGATAATGCCCTGCATCTTTATCTTTATTATGGCGCCTGCAACGTGTTGCAGAAGCGACATATAGGGGTTACTTTGGCACTATCCGTCGTCTTGCGTCGTCGTCCTGCGTCCTGCGGCGTCACAAAAATTTCCGTCACAGTTTTCCAGGCAACTACATGTCAAAGCCTCTTGATATTTGGTATGTAGTTTCATCACATAGCACTATAAAGTGTAAAGTGATTTTATGCCCGAAAAATAACTACTTCCTTTTTGACGAATACTTAATTTTTGATATATAATGGACATAGATGCCAAATTTTCGTCGCAGTTTTCCAGGCAACTACATGCCACAGCCTCTTGATATTTGGTATGTAGCTTCATCGCATAATACTATAAGGTGTAAAGGGATTTTATGCTCGAGAAATAACTACTTCCTGTTTGACGAATACTTAATGTTTTATATATAATGGACATAGATGCCAAATTTTCGTCACAGTTTTCCAGGCAACTACATGCCACAGCCTCTTGATATTTTGTATGTAGCTTCATCGCATAGTACTATAAAGTGTAAGGCGATTTTATACCTGAAAATCAATTACTTCCTGTTTGGCGAACAAACATAGATACGCAGGCGACATATGCCTTCCGGGGAAGGCTCCATCTAGTTTTCTATTTAAAGTTCAATAGGACAATAAGACATCTGAATCCTTCAAATGAAAGTGTGAGTACGATAAACGACGTTTTGATATTTTGATATTCAATTTCCCCTCAAACAAGACCCAGACAGAGCATAACTGAACTTTCAAAATCATTATATATCAGCTGCACCTTTAAATGAAATAAATTTGAAGAATATCCATTTAAGCGTCCAAGGAGCACAAAAGTTTGATGATTTAGGTAAAGAAGGGACAGGCAAAAATTGCTCAAAATGTCGTGTTTAAAAAGTATGTACGCTTTGGAATATTGCATGCCGTTGATGCATGTATGATTAAGTTAACTCTCGAGAGTTAAAATTTAAACAAATACGTACCAAACATTAATAATATAAATATGTTCTCCACATTAATGTGTTTAACCATAACGTATTATAAAGACTTCCATATTCTATGATCATATTTTGCTGACATTGGTTAAAGCCGGCCAATTTCTTTCATTTATATATGTGCTTAGGTTTGTTAGTCGATGGTTTCCTCCGGGTACTCCGGATTCCTCCACCAATAAAACAGACCACCCTACATGGCCCAGGTGCGTCGATAAAGGGCGTTCTTACGTATTTTTCGGGATCCACATTTGATTGACACCATTTCTAGAATAACAACATTTGTAATATTTCTGGACGCCGGATTTTCTTACCATAAGTATTGAAGTCAACAGAACTGAAAGTGGTTTAGTGGTACATTTGGATGACCCTGCAATAATCGCTGTTTGTATGGAGTTTTATGTAATTTAGGAACTATGCGGATGTGCTATAGCAGGCAGGAACCGCTTACTCTTCTGGGGCACCTGAGTTCACTCTTGTTACGACTTGAGTTCGCGTTGTTGATTTCCGTTCGGTTGATTAGGTGTTTTGTGTTTCTTCGTGCTGTTCTTGCTTGTGTGTACCGGTTTCTTCGTTGCCCATTCAGACTTTTGATACTCAAATACCCAATTGGTGCCTCTTTGCTTCTTCAAATACAGGGATGGAATGTCATCATCATTATTTAAAAAATGCAACAGCCTTGACTTTTTCACCAAGACAAGTATTTTCATTTCAACAAAAAACAAAAACAAAAAAACATTTATAATATTTGGTTAAGCCGGAACGTGTATAAAGACACAACTTCTCTTTAATCTTACTTCCAGTTTAATTCTCTACAAATATAGATTTTTAGTGGTTTAGAGCAAACTTACTACTTTAAAATTGTTTTAAGTCGATTATACCGGTAGTGTCTGGTATATTAGTCTGCTTTGAATAAATGTTACCCTTATTTTGAAATTATCAAGTTTTATCTGATAAGAGATTGGAAAAAGACGCGAAATTTGATTACTATGCTGGTATGCACCAAAGTAAAACCATACATAATTCTGAAAAGTTCACTACCTTTGATTTGTTAGGTCATCTAAAATCGGTCACTTTTTAAATATTTGATTACACGTGTAGAGCAAACTAATCAATTTACATCTACAGAAAGAGTTTAAAGAATATGTTTTTCTTTAAAGGTTCTTTTAGAGAGTTTTATTCAAGTCACAAAAAATCGTTACATAAATAGCGACCATTTTCCGACAACGGTGTCACTTACGATTGTAATATGATTTGGACCAACATCTTCACATTATAGGTATGCAAATATATGCATAACGACTAAATGCAGCCAAATATCAAGGCAATTTTACGTATATACCCCAGGATGGCCGATATAGACTTTTCAGGCCAATTGAAACTTCGCAAACGTAGTTATCCCAATTGTATGTGGGTCAGGTACATGTTTACTCCAAAGTAGAGCGACAAGTATATATTGGCTAAATGGATATGCCAGTGTTTGGATCCCTTTCTCTAAAAATCACACTTCTAGTGCACTGACCATCTGTTTGTTTTGAAGTAAGAGAATACTCAATTATCTCTCACACAACTCTTGGAAAAATGAAGCTACTTTAGTAGTTGACCATCTCTTTATTGTAGACGAATAACATAATGTTAGCTTAAGTTTTACAAATATTTAAAAAAGATTGAAAAATTGTGGACTGTCAAGACAAACAAGTTTAGCAGACCAAAATGATTGATAGGAATTGGTCCAAACGGAGAACAATGCTGAAACAGCTGCTTACAATAAATGATATGCACTCCATCATTCTGGACATCATCTTAATGCACGTTACATGGAATTGTGATGGAAAGTATTTTAGCTCTTAATTGCATT
Organism: Arcuatula senhousia; assembly: GCA_963971305.1. Lineage (NCBI taxonomy): Eukaryota > Metazoa > Mollusca > Bivalvia > Mytilida > Mytilidae > Arcuatula > Arcuatula senhousia. Next base: position 51,121,628 of record OZ020305.1, read on the forward strand.
TTTTTCAAGTAACTTCCTTTCAGCATCATTTGAATTAACATTGCAAGATCGAAAACTAGAAGTATTGAAATCAAGGTACTTGCATCCCAAACTAATGCTTGTTTGATTAATGCTATAGGGTGTGAACATATAACTTGAATATGAGACCAAACACAGTGAAGTTCTCAACGATACTTTTTTCACTTACCTAATACCGATATTGACAATATTTAACATTGGTATTTCAACGATTTTGTGAAAATTAGTAGAGAGCTGTGGTAGGGCTCCTTTTGAAAGCGTCGCTAAATAAAATAGTTTAAATATCATCTGTTGCTAATAGCTATTTGTAATGATTTCCATTCATACTGAGCGCTGATTGGCTGATTTATCTGAACCAGGAAGTATTTACCTTCTACTCATGTTACGGCGCCATATTGACAATGGAAGATAAAATGTCATCTCTTGACCTACTGTCGATTTCTGGGTCGATATGTCATGTTCTTGCTTTATCTTTGATCTACTATTTTTAGTTAAATAGGGTACCCAAAACATTTTAAATAAATGGAAATACAGATAAAACGATATATTTATATTTGATAAACTATATTTTGATGACCGATAAAGTGCTGTGGATTGTTTTATTTTCGGGGGTAACAATTCTTTCAAAAAGAATGGACAACACAGGAGTCAATTACATTAAGATTTATTTGGTCATCAATGAGTCTAAGAAAAAGATTAAATATATAGAAGACCAAATTATCGACAAGCACGATTTTCTTATAGACAACATATTTGTTTAGTTTGGTGGACGTGTATTTCAGCAAACAATAGGGATTCCAATGGGCACTAATTGTGCATCTTTGTTTGCTGATTTGTTTCTTCATTCATATGAAGCGGACTTCTTACAATCTGTTCTAGAAAAAAAGATCGTAGACTGGCTCTCACTTTAACCTCACTTTCCGTTAATTGATGATGTCCTTTCACTGAACAATTATCGATTTGGTGACTTTCTACATCTCATATATCCTCAGGAACTTGAGATAAAAGCTTTACAGATTCTAGGAAGTCTGCTTGATATTTGGATCTTCATCTTAAAATAGACTCCCAAGGAAAAATTTCAACAAAGCTATATGACAAAAGTGATGACTTCAACTTTCTAATTGTCAACTTTCTCTTCTTGCGTAGCAACATTCCGTCCACCTCAGCTTACGGAGTTTGCGTATCACAATTGATTCGCTACTCCAGAGCTAGCGGGACTTACTTCTATTTCCTTGGCAGAGCGTCACGTTTGACGAAAAATATTATTACAAGGTTATGTTGTTCCTCGGTTGCTGTCGTTACTCAAGCAATTTTACAGTAGACATCATGCACCTATAGACAATTATTGGATTTCCATCTCTCAGATGCGTGCAGATGTTGGTTTGTCATAGGGTTTTGTTTTGTCTTCCTTTACCGGATTTGACACACTGAATTGGATATTGGCAGCGCGATGGGTATGCTATAGCAGGCAGGAACCACTTACTCTTCCAGAGCAGCTGAGGTCACTCTCGTTACGACTAGAGTTTGCGTTGTTCATTTATATTCAGTAGTTTTTTGTGTTTCTGTGTTTTATATGTTGTCTTTTTTTTAGTCCTATCCTTGTTTGTGTTTACTGGTTTTTCTCTGCCCATTCGGACTTTGACATTCGAATGCCCCATTGGTAGATCTACTTTCTTCTAACTGCAATTACTGTTTATGAGCTGTATGGCAAATTTTGGAATTTTATTCTGCAAAAGCAACACTAGAACCAAAACAGGAAAAAAGTGTTACAAATGCATAAATCTAAATATAATCCGAATAATAAGTATAAGATCAACTAGAAAAAACTGCAAGCGACAGCTCAAGAATAAAAACTTCCTCCCCAAAAACTCAATCTGATAATGTTTTAAAATAGAAGGTGCATATTTACATTATGTCACATACACAAAGATTGTGTGAAAGTTTTATGAAAACCTTCAAGGGATTTAGGATGAGCTACAGATAAGAGATGGGTACCCCATGTAGTCGAGTGGCTAAGTTCATTTTTGCAATGGGAGACGCAAAATCATTCTAATCAAATTTTAAGATTTCATTATGTTACGAAGATTGTCTAAAAGTTTCATGAAAATATATCAAGGGGTTTAGGAGGAGTTGTGGATAAGAGATAGGCACCCCTTTGTGGTCCAATGTCTTAGTCCATTTTTGCTCTGGAAACCCCAAAAATCAGTCAGATCAAATTTTAAAATAGCAGGTACACCCCTACATTATTTTACATAGATTGTGTGAAAGTTTCATGAAAATCCATAAGGGGTTTAGGAGGAGTTGGGTACCCCCTTTTAGTCAAACATCTAAGTCAACGTTTTGATATGGAAACCACCAAATTATTCAGATCAAATTTTAAAATATGAGTTGCACATCAACATTATGTCAGAAAGATTGCGTTAAAGTTTTATGAAAATCCACCAAGGGGTTTATGAGAACTTGCAGATTATAGATGGGTACCCTAAGGTGTAACGAAAAGACACAGTAATGGACGGACAGACAGCCCTATCACTATATACCCCACTTTCAAGCGGGAGGGGGGTAGAAATATCGAAGGACAAACTACGATGGAGGAGTTGTTAGTAAAAAATATTCGTAGACAATATCCCTTTAAGAATTCACATTTATTAAGATAATAGTTATAATCAAAGTGTACATATGAGATTTAATTTCATGTATAAGTACACCTTACCTAAGAAAAAGTAAAGAGCTTACATCTAGACCACGGGGAATTATTCTACATACTCCACGCGGCATTAAAGACAAACTCCTGTATTAAATATTTTATTTAAGGAAATGAACATGAGACCATAACACACATGTAAACTCCAACTTAAATTATTTTTTATGAGCTGTATGCCCATTTTGTATATTTATGTATGCCCAGCAGCACTTATTCCAAAAATACATATACAAAACGGGTATAAATATGGATAATTTTGAAGTGCTGTATATGCATATTTCTAGGAGTAACCTCTCATCAGCAGCATTTGAATAAAAACATTTGAAGGCCATAAACCAAAAGTATTTAACGAAAAGTGCTAAAAGCCAAATAAGTTCGAACAGGAAAGCCAAATCCAACACCGAAGATATCGACCATGTGCAGTACAAGAAAAGAAACCTAGTGTTTTAAACAATTTTGAATTTACAGCAGAAACGACAGAAAAGTATTTAAATTTATTGGTAAATTCGTTTCAGACATGTCTGAAGACCAGGTTTGTGATTACCTTTGGGGACCTCAGGTACACCAGTTGCGGTTATCGATCCAGTGGTTTCAATATACAAAAAAAAAACCCAACAACATGGTTAGCATACATGCTTACGTGAGCTCCTTTCTCTAGTTTGCAGTATTCTCGGTGATATATGAGTGAACCCTATTGAGTCTAGTCTTATCGAAAACTGCAAAACGGCCTTGAAAATTCATGAAGTATTACTCTCTGTATACACAGAACAATCATTTTCGTTCGTTCAAAAGAAAATGCATCGTTCAAAAGTTAGGAAATCCACAATTCAATATTTGAAAATGCATAAAACCAAATGAAACCCGACAAATCAGTGAACTGTAATAATGTGCTCGTAGAAGATTACAGGAGTTCTTGACTATATGGATAAAGGAGTTTGCATGCCATTTTTTCTAATTTTTGTCTTAGCTATATTGTACTTTCAGTAAACTGATCTTTGGATAGGTGATCGAGGTGTTATCCTATGAAGACATAGCTTTTCTTTCCGGAGTATCTGAACTCACTCTCATTTCGACATTTGTAAGTCTTTGCTTCCCTTTTTTAAAATGAAAATACACTCAAGCGTAAATTAGAAAAAAAATCATGTTTTCAACTCTCATTTTGACATTTGTAAATCTTTGCTTCCTTTTTTTAAACGAAAATACACCCAAACGTAAATGCTTATCCTCAATTCCAATGGTATAATGATCAACGTGAATGATATAATCGCGCCTTTCAAATAGCTTCTTTACATCTTGATTACTATTTACAACTTCTGACGAGTCTTAAATAGATTTTACACATATTTTTTAATTGCCTTAGCAAAACTTAACCTTATTCATCTATTTGTCGTTCATTACTCCGACAGCACTAGTTGACTGACAAATGTTACATAATATTCATCAATCCAATCAGTGCAAGTCTGTTCGAGTGGCCTTGGAAATTCAGTTCCAATTATTCTGAATCAGAAGCCTATAAAGGTTGTTCTTTAGTGGGTCATTCCGTTTCGTTTCAGGACACCTAGCCTAGAAATATTTAAAGGCATTTAATAATGACGAGCGTTTCGTAGCATAGTCAGATTTAACAACTACCTTGGTTAACTATACATGGCAAACTGCCAATAATTATTGCATGTTTGAAAACTAAAGCAGAGGTTAGAAATTTACTCCTGCAATTGTTGAAAGGAAGGTTCTTCCCGGAGTGGGATAAAGGGGGATGTTCCAGGTAATCTTTTCTTTGAAAAGAGGGTCATCATGAACTACAAAATCACTCTAGGAGAAAAGTGAACAATAAATAAAAGTAATAACAAAACTTCCGAACTTGAATGATCAATCTCATAGTCCAGAGAAAATGACAAAAACGAATCAGTCATACCGGAGAATTGGTGGATCGCAATGGTCCTGACTTGGTACAGGCATTTCAAACGAAATGGTGGGTTAAACCAGGTTTTATGGCACCAAACCTCCCTCTTCCCTTGTGATCTTAGGATCCGGTAATGACCATAGAACACAACATAGTTGTGAGACACAATAGGGATATTGAGGTGATCATCTCAGTACAGCAGATCAGTCAAACACTAATTAAAACAATTAACCACCATATCTTTTAACTCAATTTTGAACTTTTCTACTAGTGGCTGATAACGAAGAAAGCATTTTTTTAGAGATCGTATGAGACGTTTTTTCTTATAGCCCTACTCCAAAAGTCGGTCACGAAGAAATCGGTGTCTGATAAAAAAATGTGTGAAATGTGCAAATAAAGGTAATAACAAAACTACCGAACTTGAATGATCAATCTCATTGTCCAGAGAAAATGACAAAAACGAATCAGTCATACCGGAGAACTGGCGGATCGCAATGGTCCTGACTTGGTACAGGCATTTCAAACGAAATGGTGGGTTAAACCAGGTTTTATGGCGCCAAACCTCCCTCTTCCATTGCGATCTTAGGATCCGGTAATGACCATAGAACACAACACAGTTGTGAGACACAATAGGGATATTGAGGTGATCATCTCAGTACAGCACACCAGTCAAACACTAATTAAAACAATTAACTATCATATCTTTTAACTCAATTTTGAACTTTTCTACTAGTGGCTGATAACGAAGAAAGAATTTTTTTAGTGATCGTATGAGACGTATTTTATTATAGCCCTGCTTCAAAAGTCGGTCACGAAGAAACCGGTGTCTGATCAAAAAATCTGTGAAGCTCTGGCATATGGATATATATTTTAAACGCCCGCTTTGTTCCATAAAGTATGGGTAAAATATTTAAACAACTGCAATTTCAACATGCACTCATAATTGCTATCATTGATTTAAAATCACATCCTCCTGAAATACATAATGAAAAGGACATATATACATCCTTAAAGCTTTGTTGGTTTGAAATAGTTCACCTTTGTTAATTATAAACAAGATTTATACATGCTTATATAAATTCTTCTCTCCGAATGTGGCCTCTATGGCGCCCTGAGTCTAGTTTTACCCAAAGACGTATTACTCTTCACACCGAAATACATGAGACCTGTAAAAGCACTAACATCGTTCCTTGAGAGCATAATCTAAGATCGTATTAAGGGAAAACTACCGTATATCATAAATATGTCACTCACCAGAAATCACCGAGCCACGGACCTTGATGTTAATAGTCTGGCACACAAAACACTACACAATTGTTCTACAATAAATAAACTTTGTCCCCAGCTTGGCTTCCAGTTTGAGATACAAATAAATCTGATACGTAGTTTTTGGTCATTCTGTTCCATACTTTTATATATCATTGGTTGATAAAGGTTGACCTCAAGTAGTTCTTTTAATCAGTTCCAGGACACATAGAATTAATTGTCGAAATATTGAAAGGAAACTTTTAACTACTATGTCATGTATTTTAAATTTCTCTTTACAGGCAGGATCCAGAAATTTTTGAAAGCGGAGTATTTTCCTAATTTTAGGATTAAGGGAGGCACAAAAGTAAAAAACTGAAGATAATGAGATGTGGAACAAATGTACGCAACGCAGTTCATATAAACAAGCGGCAATTTAAAACAGATCACAATTGAAAACAGACAGCAACATTTAACGTAGCCAGAAGACACTACTCACTTTTTTCGATTGGCCAAAGGTCAAAATAAATTGCATGCAGCTCAAATCTAGTCTTTAAACAGTCAAAGAAAGACCCCCTTCTTAAACAATGAACAAAAACACCAAATTAAAACGACAAGTATTATCAAAAGCTTTGTCAAAGAATCCTGGCGCTTTAGCATGTAGAGGAGAACATTCACATATAATGAGGTTTATCTATTTATAAGATAAACCAGTTTAATGAAAGCGAGATTAATAAATTTTCTATTCTCTCTCCGTAATTTAATATCCGTATTTGTTCCGGGTTTTATAATTTTATTCACGAATTGACATGTGATGGACGAAGGAAACAAAATGATGTGTATTTAATCTAAGCAATCCTTCATTCTACCCTATGATTAGATGACAAATTTGCCGAATTTGAGAAGCATGTATATGGCGCACCATTCTCGTGAAAAATTAGGACAGTTGTTTTTACATAATTGGAGGAAATTTGAAAGTAATCCAGCCAACGAATCAACAAAAATTGTCAACAAACATTGCCTTAAATATTTGTTAAATAATTTGAACCCATCTGTTTGAAACATCGTTAAACCAAAGGAACTAACGTTCTTTCCTGGACTTGAAATGTTATACAACTTGACCCGGAGGAAAAACGATAAAAGAAGAAAGATTTAACTCTGTCGGTACATATCTTTTTGTCGAAAAACAGAACTTTCTAAGGAAAAACGATAAAAGAAGAAAGATTGAACTCTTAGTTACTAAGAACGCGTGATGTCAAATACAGGACGATGCTGATAGGGCCATCTGGTGCTTCAAGGAGTCAGGATAAAGCAGGATCATTGTACATGTAGGCTTGCACATTTCCGAGATCAGATTATAATTCAAGGTACATGTTTATGTTTAATTCAAAATAGCAGCTACACATAAATAAATTTACATGAAAAGTAAAGCTTAAACTCAGCTTATACCGGGACAGTATATATATAATTTATTGACCATTAAATTTCAAATACACGATATTTATTACTTCCTGAAGTAAATGTTCTTGTCAATGATAAAATTAATCACATCTTGTTTGCATGTGTACGTCAACCAAATCACACGACGGGCACCTGTTAACCGACGTTACGTCACATCCAAATCAAATCATTGATGTCATGTTCACGAAAACAAACCACTGCATAAAACATGTCGTACTAACAAACTTAACATCGAACGGAGTTATTATATTTATTTCAAATTTAAATTCGAGTACTGCTTGTAATTTTATATTTCAGTTAACTTTTCTGTTGTGTTCTTATATGTTTATTCGTTTGCTTTATGGCATTTCAACTTCCTTTGCCATTGTTTTACTTATACTTCCATATCGTACTTGCTAGCCTAGGCTGGTGCATGGAGTGACAGGTCAAATCACTGTGTCTGCCCGTCCGTCTTTGAACACGGCTTTCAAATATTAAGAAATACTCGAATCGATCCAAACACCTTTGACATAAATAAGTTCACACTGTCCTTATCTCCAAACCAGGTTTAATTACTTGTAAAGCTATTTTGATTTGTCCTGCATGGGGGGCTAGCTACATTTTATATGTTTCCTGCTTGACAGTATATTGAATAATAAAGATGATATCTTTAGATGATTTCGTGCTGATCCTCTGATAGTTCACAGTCACAACATGTCACGTTAGAATTTGTCTTGTGGGCATTGCCCCCCCTCTTGTTGTCCTAGTTTATTTGAAATTGCAGATCAAATATTTTTATGGTTGCTGTGGCAGAATTCTCCACAGCCGAGACTTAAAATCTTTTTATCTGTGTATATGCATTTTTATTTTATACCATTTCGGCATCATTTTGTCTGGCGTTTTGTCTGCCAAATTCCCATTTTTTCGCATGGCTCTCCAATCTTTTGATGTCATTTTGAACGTCATACGAAATGTAATTAGGGGAAACCTTTGAAAATATATCATGTTTATATTTAGTACCAGAACTGCATTAGACTGGGTTTTTTTCGCTCACAATTGTTAGACCAACGTGGTTGATTTTGTTTTGCCTTCGTGACGACAAATATATTTTAAATGTATTTGTTGCAGCCATCAGTCGGGATCTCAGAAAGCTTTAATGTGGTGACGAATTGAACAGGTTCATTTATATAATCATTTGCTTTGTTTGGAGACTTTGGCGTTTTTCGCCGACATTTGTTTCTTCACGGACTGAGGTCTGGGACTGGAGACGGATGCTTGCAGCGTGTATGAACCGTAAAAGTTTTAAGCAAAGTTGGATACAGTGTGCATGTTAAAGGCGGGATTAGAGCTCATGAATGTGAATTTTTGTAAAACTTTTCATGATTAATGTTTTCCGGTTTTTAGATTAATTTTGTTGTTTACATGTTAAAGTTTAAAAATAGACAATGCCAAAATTTTTCTTTTGGCCTTTTTGTTAGTACAAAATTATTTTCGTAGACATACTCCCTTTAACTTTTATTCAATTTATAAACTTTGTATTCTACATAGTTTTTCTCGATAGTCAATTGATTGCGTAAGTATTGATTACTGTCTAGTTTCTTATTATTCGCATATTGACAATTAAAATATTTAAGAATGCAGACACTAAACATTCACATGTACTCGTGCTTCTGAGATTGAAACTATAGGCATGCCAAATTAAACTAGTGGCTCAATAAGAAAACTTGTTTGCATATATTTACTAATACACAACATGTTTCAATCAGGGCATGATTACTTAACAACATGAAGTCACTAGATACGTTATAGAGATTCGTTCAGGCGATGATTGATAATTTATGTTGTTTAATTTTTCATACATTAAGAAGTGCCTTGTTTTATCACATTAAAAAAGGCAATTATTCTCATCTTATATATGCTCAGTTTAGACCGTGATTGAATGAAGAATTTAAGTTATTCAATACCTTATTAAACATGAACAGCCAAGCAATGCCTACTTAGGTGGGAAATACAAATTATATTTATGTTTCTACTATATTGAATAATTCAATTATACGGTTACCTATTGGCCCTTATTCACTCAGATTGAAAGAATGGTAGATAAAGTGGGCCGGTTGGGTAAAGTTTGAGCGTGTATAGACACTCTCATTTGGCAATAAAAAGGGGAAACAGTGTTTTGCTCCATAAATATCAATTAAAAATTTTCAACGCTTTACCGTTGAAATTTGGTCTAGATCATCTCATGCCTCCATGAGTGGTCGGTTCTGATCTGTTTCCGGATTGAATTTGACCAGTGCATACTAAAAAATAAAATCCAACTACAAATTAAACAAAAGAAAGTGTGTCCCAAAAGGGGGCCGGGATGTATTTTTGAACGTGTATAGACACGCTCATTTGGCGATAAGGGGACACTATTCTTTCCTTAATTGTACGTCGGGTCATATTACCATTTAAAACTTTCCAACGCTTTACCGTTGGAAGTTGGTCTAGACCATCTCATGCCTCCCATGAGTGGTCGGTTCTGATCTGCAGTCACCAGATTGAATTTGGCCAGGGTATACAGTGTCTGAAATAGGAAAACCCAATCTGGTGGCCCAAAGAAAATTTTTGGGCCAGTGTTCTTATATGTGTCAAAAATCTACTCGCAATTGGCCAGTGGGCAAGTGGCCATTTCAGGCACTGTGTACAGTATAATAAAAGTAAATCCATGGTAAATCTAAATCAAAAATAATATTAATTTTACTCCCATGATAAACCATGGGGTGACAAAATATGGGCTGGCGTACTGGAATATTGTGTCCCTCGTTCTCTCCAGGAACCTGAGAGGAATGTGAGCATCCATTGCCTACCAATGGTGCACAGATTTGTCCGTATATCCTAGTGATTGGCATTCTGTTTCCCTATCTTGTCAATTCCTCTCTTGCAGCTAGCTGTGGCCGTAATTAGCCATTTAATATGTTTGTCTCAATATTTATGCGCCAAATTATTGAGTCTTTAATTAAAATGTGGCGGGGGTAAACTAGTTCCAAAGAGGGATATCATGAACTATGAAACCACATCTAGGAGAGGAGTTGATAATAAAATATTGATGTTGGAAGATGGATAAGAGGATAGTTATAAACTCCTTATTTTCGGTAGAGTGTTGAACCAATGGGAGTCAATTCAAACAAGTGTGATCTTTGTAGTGGCTTATTGAGTCTATAGCTAGTTGTATCAAATTCTGCAAAATGGTCTTCATTTTCATGGGGCATTGTATTCACAGAGCAATCATTTTCGTTCGTTCTAAAAAAAAACAAACCATACATCTTGCAATACACCACTGGTCTATTAAAGGGTTAATTTGCCCACGGTTTGAGTTACTGTAAACGCAAAAAAAAAACATTTACCTTATTTATGGTATTATAGTATTTCAAAATACCAATACCGAAACGGGTACAAAAACTCTTAATTTAGTTATGGTGTATATCGATATTTCAAGGAGTAACAACTGAGGTTGTGTAAGAATTATCTCACAGAATGATGCTTATCCTTAGTGACGGAAAATGGTTGTCCCGTGTATGAGGAGAGCAATATCATATCACTTTGTTGTGTGTGATAAGAGTAAGCTCAATGGGAAATGCTACAAAAGCCATATTTGCAAACTTCAAACTTCATAAGTATCAGCTAGGCGACCGTTTCACTAAAGTGGTCGTAGATCGTACGATTACGATGGCACGTACGATTTTTCCCAAATCTATGATAAATAAATATTTTTTTAACTATAAAATAAGGTTATCTTAATTTACCCTCAATGATATTATTTCTCATGTTGTTTATAGGAAGATCAGTATTTTCTAGACAATCATACAGATAATTTTCCTGGAACGTTTGTATTAAAGATAACAGTATTTGTATAATCATTTTGGTGAGCCTTTTAGTACTAAAGGCTTGATAAAAAGGTAGGATTTATTAAAAAGTATGCTACATTAATTTCAACGACCTTGGTTTACTATACATAGTAATAATTAGAAAGGCGATTAATCAAAGGTAACGAAGAATGTTACCTAATGGAGAAAAACACATCTAAAAATTCAAATATTAGTTTCTATTTCTATTTTTCTTGTTTTAGTCGATATAAATAAATAAACAATGAAATGAAATTAGACAACTGAGCAGTAGGACCTGGTGGTCAACTTCAATCGAAAAAATAGTACGAATAAGTTAAAAATTAAAAAAAAAGTTTTTAAATGGAAGGATGTATAGTATATGCCTAATATTACCTCAAATATAGCACCCATATATAGCAGTGTGACCTTGAATTCTACTTAAAAAGTTATATAGCACCGATTTTAATATTTTCAGGATTTTGTCAAATCGACTATCATTTAAAAAAATACCTTCATTGCTATTAGGCGGTAGAAAACGAGAACAGTCTAGACCCCTTAAGCTTTATTCAAGAACATCTATATCTACGTTTTAATAATTTCTTGCAATTATGAAAACACGTAGTCTAACAAAGTTCAATCTTAAGATTTTCCTAGAATAAGTACCAAGGACAAGTCGCATCTGCAAGGTTACTTGACATAAAAGAATGGGACGCAGGTGACTAATTTATTTTATTCAAATAAGAACAATTGTGATAAAATAATAGGTCAAATAACTTCAAATGCAACATGTATATTAATGCAAATTTATAGTTTATAAAGTGCAAATCAGCAACATGAGTTACATACGTCATTTATCATTGACTTTGAAGATACTTATTATATAAAATATATTATTATCTAGATATAAATGAAATATCGTGATTTCCGAGTTTTTTCTAGATTTTCACGGAGTTAATTACAGGATTTATCTAACTCGCGTGCGAATTCATCTAACCCTTGTGAAGTTTCTCGCAAAAAAAATACGTAACATAGATTAGTGCGCAATACACAATTCGTCAATCAATAATGTTTTTCGTTTTCATTATTTTGATGACCTATTTGTCACGTTTATCCAAATTGTCTATATAAAAAATAGTATATTCGGGGTGACGAATATCAATTTTAATGTCACTCGTGTCGAAAAACGCTAGGGGATTCAACTAATGCGCGGAAGCTGGCGTTCGAGACTCATGACATTAAAATTTATATTCGCCACCCCTCATTAATTATACTATAAATTGTAAAGTAAAAAAAAGTCATTTAACTGGTTTCATTATTATCTGTGAGTTACCAATTTCGTAGATTTCATAGATGAATTGTATTTGGATTCCTCTGGTCACATTTGCACACCAAGAATTCAAATAATCAAATAAAAAATCATACGGACTGTTTTGGGGGAGGCGACAAAGAATTGAAACCCACAAAAGTAATTTAAGTTTAAATACTTAACATTATTTTGCTAAAGTCAATCCATTTATATGAACCATCACAAAAAACTGTGAATACAAACTTTTTTCTGCTTCTTACAAACCAAATCCATACCATTGTTTCCAATGTAAGTGTGATAAAATAATTAAGTTTATAAGATCTCATTATCTATCCTATACAGAAGTAAATAATAGAAAAGAAAACAGGGTCATGAATGGTCTTCAAATAGATAACAAATAACTGCCTTTGATTGCTAAGACATTTGTTCTGGCGCCAAGTAGATGTGTTGGCATAAAACCAGTCATTTATCATATACTTTGGTACTTTTGTGCTGATTGGATTTCATATTTTTGCTAATAACTTTAATTATCCACGGGTTTCACCCTTTTAACGACGATGGACACTCTTAGGATGCTAGTTGAATGGATATCTAATATTCGCTTTTCAAATTTTACGTGATAACTAGAATTCATCACGACCTTACTTTATGACAAATGTTACAAATGTTTTGTCATCCTTTACCGGATTTGACACGCTGAATGTACGATTGGCAACGCGACGGGTGTGCTATAGCAAGCAGCAGGAACTGCCTACTCTTCCGGAGCACCTGAGTTCACTCTGGTTTCGAGTGGAGTTTGCGTTGATGATTAATATTCAGTTATTTTGTTTTTCCATGTTTTACATGTTGTCTGTCTTTGTCCCGTTCTTGTTGGTGTTTACTGGTGTTGTCTCTGCCCTTTCGGACTTTTGACATTCGGATACCCCATTGGTACCTCTGCTTCTTAAAATGTTAAATTGATCAAATAATTTTTTTTATTGTTTTAATTTATTTGATTTTTTTTAAATATGGCATTTATGTGTTTTTATTTGTATCCTGAAATATATACCGTATAGCGGAAAAATTTTGCAAGGTTCTAATTTTCGCTTAATTCGCGACCATTTCTGTATCGCGAAATTATAACCCGCGTAAAATAGAATCAACATAAATTTGTATTGAGAATATTATAAAATCGCGAAAACATATGTCCGCGTATATAACAATTTAGTCATTTGGTATTAACTTGCAAAATTTGCAAGCCGCAAAAAGTACCCGCTATACGGTATTAAAGGCTTGGGAGCATAGACAAATTTAAGCAGAATTGATTAACCCTAAGGTTCTTCCTTCCCAGACATAGGTTGATCATCTTAGTAATAATTTGGTTCCCCCAGTTTGGTATTTTTGGTTTTACTGTTCTAGGCTCTTCATATTCATATAGTGTTTGGCATTTTCAATACTTTTGGTTGAGCGCCTCTGATGAGTCTTGAATAGACGAAACGCGCGTCAGGCGTAGCAAAATTTATTGTATGGAACTATGTTGTCATTTGTATTTTGGATATAAAAAGGTTTAAATAATATTCAAAGGCTCTTACAGGGTTAATAAGTGTATACAACTTTATGTTATGTATCAAAATAAAAAAAAAAAATCAATGAAAATTGGGTTTGCATTGTGAATGAACGATATCGATGTTACCGAAAAACAAACCAAAACTTGATTTGGTACTTTGTGATTTTGTTGATCATTAACAGAAAAAAAATGAGATGTAGAATAAGTGTACGCGACTAAGTTCACATAACCAGCACTACTTAAGAAAAACCACAATGGAAAATCGCCAGCAGCCTTCAACGAGGCCAGTAGGCGCTGCTCGCCGTTCTGTAATCGGCAAATGGTCGAAATAAAATGCATATAATTCAAATCCAGTCCTGAAATAGTTAAAGATAGATCCCCTCTTAAACAAGGAACAGAAAACAACAAATGACAAGTACGATCAAAAGCTTTTTCAAAGATTCCTGGCTAAGGACATGCACATATAAAATGTGGCTGGCTTTTTAAACTAGTTTTTGTTTTGATCCAAAACAAGATTGATATCATCAAGGAAATGTACACCATCACAATGATTTAAGACAGGCAAGTAAGAAGAGTAGAACCGATGTGAGTTGCTACAAAGAACAGTCCGAAACTTCGAATACCCCTTGTCTGCTACAACAGTCTGTAAAAACCGGTGAACGAAAAAAAATATTGCAATACCTATTTGGCAAAACGTCAGATGTTACGTGTTGTACCCACAATAAGATTTTCCGTATAATAGCTTCATATCGTTAGTTTTTAACCTTTGGATACCTTAGAAATAAGACGACAGGGTCCTTAATTAGCTATAATTCCTCTTAATAACAGATAATATATATCAAGTTCCTAAAAAATAACTAAAAGTAAAATTGTAATATAGTATAAATTTTAATAGCTTTCTGCCTATTTAAGACCAAAGATGATAAACAAAAAGCAGTACACAAAATACTGGCAAGACAAATTATTGATGATTCATAAATAGCAACAATGACAGGTTTTATCTAACTTGGTTATCAATATTTTATATGAAAAAGAAAAAAAAAATAAGGCTCAGGTGACAAAATAGTAGGTCACAATAACATCATCTGTTACATGTCTTTGGCTAATTTTATTCTACACTTGTTATTTATACAGGTCGTTAACATAAACATCTAAATTACTTATAGATATCAGAAATGAGAGGGACGCATCTGTGTTTTCTAGGTTTCACCTGTATAAGCTTTGATAAAAGCCTTTCTGTTTAACGTTTACCACTACTGACTATAAGCGCGTAATAAACGTTTTTCTGAAAAGGTGCGATCACACCTTTGGTATCCCCTGGGCACGGCTTGCTTTCTTAGGTTAAGGCCTTTCAATTATTTTGAATCAATTGCTACAAATGTGAGGTTAACTTTCTGCGGTTTTTCATTTCTCATAACCTTTAAATACCTTCATGAAGTTCTTTCATATACTCAGCAAATTTGAAGCACAACCGGTAGTTTGTTGGTTGACAATTTGATGACAGCAGAACAGTTTTGTTATTACAAAGAAAATATGATATGGTTATAAAATGCAAAATAAGGTACATGGTACTTGCAAGATTATTTTATTACAGATGTGATACTGTGATATTGCTTCATCAAGAGTGTTTGCCCTCTCTTTTAATTGTTAATTTAAGTGCATCTATTCTCGTATGACAAACATACAAAATACTAGGCCCATTAACAAGAAAAAAAAAATAAAAACATTTCTTGAAAGTCAAAGACATGTATATTCCTCATCAAAACAATATAAAACGTAAATTATACGAAGTACAGTATTAACATACATGTCAGTCTGTGAAATTAGGGTTAAACCGTCGTCATTGCTAAAACCTAAAGAATATATGAATCAAATTATTTGTTATTTATATTCAAATGTATGTAAACAAAAATCAAAATTTATCAAAGTTCATGGCAATTAATTTTGGCACGCCTGGCTTGCGTTTCGACTATTTAAGACTTAAATCACCAAAAACTATGACACCCTAAAACCCTGAACTGGAAGTGGTTTATGTTGCCATAAGTGAGAAGTTCCATGTACACATTTTTAACCATTTAGGTTCTATATTTTTTTCATGAAATCATGGGTTATAGATGTAATTTTGCACATGCATTTGCATAGTTTGTCATGATTCCTTGAAATGATACCAAGACCGACATCGTAAGACGAGATATTTAGAAAATAGACTACAGGCGTTCTAATTACGGTATATTGTACAAGTAAGAACAAAGGTGATTAAACAATAGGTCAAATAACATTAAATGCTAGTTTTAATTTAAAGTCTTCTTAGATATCTTAGAACACATGTGACACTAAGAATATTTTTCCGGAGAAAACCAAAGCCCCCTTTCAAGGTTAATAGTTATTCCCTAAGAAACGACTGCATGTATTTCTAAATATTCATTAGCCAAACGTCAGCATGCATAGGTCTGCTAAAATGCGTTCCTGGGTTTTCAAGGTCTTTAAATATGATACACGTATTCTTGTTTGTTTCACCGGTGACTTGTACGCCTTTCCCTGAAAGTCTGTTAGTAGTTGACAACATTAAACGGTTATTTTTACTAAAATAATAGTTTACAAATGGCTTGCACAACATATTTCATATAGTTTGGTCATCAATATTCTATTAACAGAAAGTAAGAACAAAGGTGAAAAAATAATAGGTCACAATAACATCATATGTAACATTTTCTAATTTTATTCATTTGTGTTAACAAGAAAAAAATATTTTTTGTCATTAAACAGTACACATCTGTTATCCTTGAAATCTTTATACATTTTATCACTAAAATACTTTAACAAAAAACTTGAGTTGTAAAAAATATACCTGATAGAAAAAAAATGAGATGTAGAATAAGTGTACGCGACACAACCTTTAATATTAACGTAAATCTAAAACAACATTCAAAATGGAAAACAGCCAGCAGCTCTCAATGTGACCAGCGGTCGCTGCTTGCTGTTTTTCAATTGACCCCTGGATTGAAAATAAACTACATATGATTCAAGCCCAATCATAAAGTGCAATGAAAGACCCTCTTCTTGACAAAAACAATTAACATAAATTCGACTAAATACAAACATAAGCTTTGATAACGATTCCTGTCACATTAAAAATGTTGCGGGGTTAAACTAGTTTTTTGGCGCCAACCTTCCACCTATTGATTATCAATAACAAAGCACAAACTAACACACAGTAAAAATCAAATCGATAGAAGTTCAATTCAACAAGAGAGTATCTGATACAAAAGGACAACAAATACTTAACGGGACGTAGAGATTCTCTCCCGAGAACACTCGAAGTTACTGACAGCTAGCTAAGAAGCATCCATCGACTGATGTAAAAAACAAGTATGTCGATATTAAATTCGACACAACACGTCAGACAACTCATGATTTGATGATGCATCATCACACAAAACCGACACACTGGACCGCTGTAATGCTAAAAAATGACATAAGTATATAAAGGTATTAAAAAAGTATAAAAAGGCAATTAACATTTTAAAGTTAGTATCAAATTATCAAAAAATTTACCAAAGAAGACTAAATTCAAAGATTTTACTAAAATTTCCTTTTTATAACCTTAATTCAATAAAGTTTTAAGCCATTTTTTTATTCCCAAAGGATTGTTTTTTAATTTATTTGCTTTATAAACAACATTACCGTAGGAATCGGGAAGGGATATTCCTTTTACAATCAAAATTCGACGTGTATAGTTAAACTTTCCAATAAGGTATAGATATTTATGATAAAACTTAGTAAACGACTTCACTAATTTGTGGTAACGATATCTTTGTTTTAGTATTTTTTTGGTAATACACCGGTTTTTATCATTAAAATCAGACACACCACTGCAGATCCGAGCATATCTTACCAACTGTGAAATATATACTCCGTAAGACGGAGCAAGTGGTACATCTCCCTCTAGCAAAGGAAAATTAACAATAGGAAATGAATAGTCATCCCGTTTATCATATATTTTATTGTGTAATTTTCCATTGATAATACTTAAATCTAGATCTAAAAATGGGCATCTATCACCGGTAAGGTTAGATTTATTCAAAGTTAATTCCTTGGGATATATTTCCGTAATAAAATTAGAAATGTGGGATTGTTTAGTGAAAGATTGTCGTCTAAATATATATATGTATAATTAAAAGTTTCAATGAGATGTTGTCTGTTGGGGTCTTTTTGAAGTTTCGCCATAAATTGGGAATCATAACAATACAAGAAAAAATCATATTATTAATTTAACGAATTATACGAAATTCTACAAAGGAGTTTTGAAAATGATTTATTCTGAGTTTAACAATTGACATGAAGTTATTTATAAAATTGTCAAGAGATTTAGTATCTGCTCCTTCTCTCTTGATCCACGATTTACAGTAAGAAAGAAGTGCAGTTTTGATACAAAGAAGCAAGAATTCGAATTGATCTTTGAAGGAGGTCTAAATTGTGGGCCCCTTTTCAGAAAATCTATTACCTTTGGGTCCTTGACAATGGTTAGGAAGAAGCAGAGGTACCAATGGGGTATCCGAATGTCAAAAGTCCGAAAGGGCAGAGACTAAACCAGTAAACACGAACAAGAACGGGACAAAAACAGACAACACGTAAAACATGGAAACACAAAACAACTGAATATCAATCAACAACGCGAACTCCAGTCGAAACAAGAGTGAACTCATGTGCTCCGGAAGAGTAAGCAGTTCCTGCTTGCTATAGCACACCCGTCGCGTTGCCAATAGTCCATTCAGAGTGTCAAATCCAGTAAAGGAAGACAAAACAACACCCTATGACATACCAACATCTGGACCGGTAACAACACGGTCACAAGGAATATATTTAAAATCAGAATTAGTACAGTCGCATGACAAAGGAATATTCGTATCCAGTTCTTCATCAGTAGTGGTTGATGTATAATTAAAAATGATGTTACGGGTAGGTTTTTTATATTTATAAGATACAATAAGAGGTTCAGTATTAGAAAAATAATGTGGAATGAGATCTTTTTTTTGGATTTTTGAACCCACAAATATGCTAGATATGTTTATAAAATCAAGTCCTCTATTAATTTATGTTAACTTGATAAAATGTCGAATGTGGTCTAGAGGACTATCAATTTTAGGAAACAGTTTTAAATAACACAGTCCAATTAAATATTGTTTACAGATACATACATGTAATACTTTTATATAACGCGTACGAATAGTTAATAAGTCCAAGTCTGATTGAAATACAGACCTTCAATGTTGTCCCCCCCCCTTCTTTTTTTGCTTGTTGACTCGACATTGAAAGTCTGTATTTGAATCAAACTGCTTTATTCCAAGCTCGACGAACTTGGCTATATCTAGGAGATAAGCATGAAACGAGTGAAATATTGAACATGTAACAATGAAGAGCTATTAAGTGGAATAGGAAAAAGGACCGAAATAGCAAACCAATCTCGACGGCCACTTGAAAATGAAGGAAAGGGTAAGATCGGACAACAAAGCATACTGCAGGATGTCCATTGTCCTTACGTGATAATCCTTTTTTTTTATCGCCAAATGTTATTGGAAATGGTACATTTTTACTATAATGTGCACTAGCTATAGGCTGTCCAAAATTATTGTATCTGTCTACTAGTCTGCTTGTTTGTTCATTAGCTTTAACTGATTTGAAATCGGGTTTTCACTATTAAAACAAGGCCACTAAGCATGAAATAACTATACCTACAGTAAAACGTCAAAGAAATGTGAATCAACCTTCAATATTATCATTCAAAACAATATAAAACAGTACATTGCAAGAGTTCATACGAAGTTCAAAATCAATTTACAAGTTTACTTGATATTCATCTTCTGTGAAATCAGGGTTCATTCGTAGTCATTGACTCTGTAATTCCTATTGGCATTGACCTAAAGCGACAAAAATATGAATAAAACTTAATATAACCTGTATGTCTAAAATACCTTTTTGCTGCTTTCGTTACCATTCTGATGCTCAAGTTAAAAATATATTTGAAGACATCGTCAAAAAATATATTCGAAAAAACAAACAACCAATGAAACTTTGGAAAATATGTGATGTTAACATTTGAACTATGATTTCTTGTTTCTAGGCTAATCTTGTGCTTTCCTGGTTATAATGGACCTTTAAAATCGTGTTAGAAATTAAAATCATAAAACTGTGATTCTTAGTGCTTTTCTTTTTCATGTTTACTGGTTTTGTCGGAATTTTGAAACTCGAATGACCCATTGGTGCCTCTTTGATTCTTTTGAGTGCTTTATGTTATGGCATTTTTATAGTTTTCTTGAGGAAGCTTATATAGCTTTTATACATGTAGATTTCCCGAACTGCAGTTTAAGGTAAGGAAGTGCGTGTATATATTAATACTTTAGTAAAACCACCACTACAAATCATACATTTGCAAGACTTCTAGAGTCATGTCCCATCAATATTGTATGCAACATCAGCAGTATTCCTAAATTGTGTCTTCATTCATTTAAGAAGAAATTTAATTTTACTATATAATGATAATCTAATCTAATGAAAAATGTCCATTCACAAAACAACATAAAGCTTGCTTATCGATTGACAGAAAGTTCACCAATAAGTCATTGGGTCAATGATAAAATATGCGTCACATAGTATACTACAGTATTTAAACGTCATTCGTTCAACGTCACGTTTCACATTTCAAGGTTGAAGGTCTTCATCGGTTTACAGAGTCAAAGATCTCATATGACCTATTGCAACAAGTTGACAAAAATAAAACCAAACTAAAACATATGTAAATAAACAAACAAATTAAAGAAAAGAGACAAACATTGGTTAAAAAGAGACTTTAGAATCAAACAAAGAGACACTAATTTATATCTATTTATTTGATAAAAACACATTTGATAAAATATATCAATGTTATTTCTACAACCATTGTCTACAAAAATCAGTAACATGTAACCCTATTAAACTCTCCAAACTGCTTTGTAATCATAAATGTTTATAAAGTTCACCATGAAGTCATTGGGTCAAACATAAGATTTACAAAAAGGAACGTCATGGTTCAATGTTATACGCAAGATTTTTTAATAAAAGGTTGGTTGAACGAACGCAAATAAATATAAATTTAATACAGATTATTATATATAAAATCTTTGTAGTAAAAACTTTTTACAAAACTGACCCTTTGAGCATAAACCTATCAACTAAAACTAAAATTGTTTTTACAATTAGCAAAATATGTCAGCAAATGGACCAATAAATAACAGCAAATACAAAATGAATTATTCAATGAGCACATCATTTTCAACAATTCTAGCTGATATTATCAAAACGTTGTCCTTCTAACATGACAAATGTACCGCACATGCAGATAAAGCACCAAAAACACCATTTTATTTTGAACACATAAGTTTGACTGTTTACAGCTGAACTAGGTGCTTATTGTTCCATCAAACTACCGTAGACAAGAAAGGAATATTTGACAATCATAATTCGGTCGATTCCTGTTTTAGCCTTTCTGTTGGCGGATACAATAATGTCATTTTATTCTTATATCATATGCCAAAAGATTATAAGATTCCATACAAGCATCTTGTTAATGCTGAGTAATCCAAACGTACCATTTAACCCTTTTCAGTTATGTTGGCATCAATACTGACGGCAAAGAAATCAGGCCTTCAAAAGTAATTTGATGGTTGCTATTCTAGACAGGGTGTCTTGTGGATTCTAAAAAAAAATGGAAATTCTTCACAAAAAATCATTTTCATCTTATAATAGCATTAAATCAAAAACATTTGAATTTTTCCAGCCTTGTATACATCAATACAACACCCACAACTTACTCTCGATTCGGACAGTTAACAAAACGTAGATTCTTCAATAGTTTAATCAGCCACTAAAAGTATAGTGGCAAATCAATGTATTCTAGGTATGTTGATGCTTACCCTTCCAGAGTACCTGGTTCACTCTTGTTGTGGTATGTGTTCGCGCTGATTACTGACGTTTGGTTGTTTTGTGGTTTTTGTCCGACTGCCTTTCCGTCGTTCCAGACAGGTTTCCGGACTTTTTACCACATGCTTGAAGATACTGAGATTATTTTTTGGTATGTGAGTCTATCATCAAGTTCGCTTTTCGTTCCAATCCGTTGATTTTAACCGAATTTTGACCTAAATTTGTCATGAAAAATAAAAATATGGACCTTTTTTCCACAATTTTGTGTCAGGTTTCTTTATATTGTGGGGGGGGCATCTTCTGTGTCTTATAGACACAAATACCTTAGTTACATGTAGTTTTATATTAGGGACGAAAAAGTTTAACAAACATTGTTACCTCGGCAGCGGAGGCATTACCGTTCTAATTTTCATTAGATTTTGAGATTTGTATGACCATTAATATAATGGACTAAGCATGTGTCTTAATTATCAATTTTGTATAAGATAGTTTTGTATAAGAAATATTCTTCTTATTATTATAACCGGAGGGACATGTCAGCAAGCAAGAGTGCACAAAAGAGTCTATTGTAATACAATTCCTGTTGGAACTAATATGATCTTAAGCATTTCGATTACTGTATTTGATTTTTTCTGGGATTTTCCTTGCAATATCACTAATTTAAATTAAACAAAATGATGGGATATTCTTAGCAAAAAAAAAATTGTAACCTGCAACGCGATCTCAAAACAAGAACAAACTCTTTTTGTTCCGGGTGGAAAGCAGCTCTTACTTGCTTACAGTCAATTTAGGGTTGGTTAAATGAAGAAAATCCAATCGGTACTTATCTCAGGGACAAACATCACTATTTTATTACATTATGTCTACCGTAAAAATTTTGACAACAAGCGACCCTGTGTCACAATAATTATGCATGCCAGACTTACTATATTGTAGTCCTAAAAACTTATAAGAACTTAATTGTACTGGAATAAAATATCATTTGTCAGGCGTAGCAAAATTTATTGTCTGGAAGTTTGTTGTCATTTGTATTTCGAACACCCGTAAAGGTTAGCACTGCTGGTGGAATTTTAATTCCCTGAGGTTAGCCCGCTCTGGCACCAACACTTTAATGTTGGAGAACACATCAAAGATTTAAATTAACCGTTTAAATTTCAAAATTGTTTAAACCCTAAGGTTCTTCCTACCCCAGACATAGGTTGATCATCTTAGTATTAATTCGGTTCCCCCAGTTTGGTATTTTTGGTTTTACTGTTCTATGCTCTTCATAATCATAAAGTGTTTGGCATTTTCAATATTTTTGGTAGAGCGCCTCTGATAAGTCTTGAATAGACGAAAAGCGCGTCAGGCGTAGCAAAATTTATTGTCTGGAACTTTGTTGTCATTTGTATTTTGTTTAGAATTTGCCAAAGGTATTGCATGTAACAAATCGTTTAAACTAGCTTAACAATTCTTATTGTTACTCGACCTTATTTAGAATTAATTGGCAAATAGAAATTTTTTGATCAGACACCGATTTCTTCGTGACCGATTTTAGGAGCAGAGCTATAAGAAAATACGTCTCATACGATCACTAAAAAAATTCTTTCTTCGTTATCAGCCACTAGTAGAAAAGTTCAAAATTGAGTTAAAAGATATGATAGTTAATTGTTTTAATTAGTGTTTGACTGGTCTGCTGTACTGAGATGATCACCTCAATATCCCTATTGTGTCTCACAACTATGTTGTGTTCTATAGTCATTACCGGATCCTAAGATCGCAATGGAAGAGGGAGGTTTGGCGCCATAAAACCTGGTTTAACCCACCATTTCGTTTGAAATGCCTGTACCAATTCAGGACCATTGCGATCCACCAATTCTCTGGTATGACTGATTCGTTTTTGTCATTTTCTCTGGACTATGAGATTGATCATTCAAGTTCGGTAGTTTTGTTATAACCTTTATTTAAATATTTTGGTAAGATTAGAAGCGACCATATAAGTAAAAGTTTGATCAATTAAATTGTATTAATTGGTTAAGTATGTTTCAGACTTGGTTGAGTACAATTTAGACTAGATTAAAACATGTAATATTCGAAATGAAAAAGAGCAGTCAATACTTTTTCAAAACGTGCAAACTTACATTTTGTGGATATCTTTCAGATTTAATCATAATGATTTCAAAAATGATCAGACTTGATCGAGGAAAATTATATCGTGTAAATACTTAAGACTTTTTCACTAAATACATTTGGACCTTACTTGACGTCAGTGAAGCCTAAGGATCTTGCATTTCTGACAAAAGGTTAGTGGCGAGCCCACAGAGCGACCATAGTGTGTAACCCTGGTTCCTAAGGAGGATTCCCCTCATCTGCAGGAACTGCCAGGTCTATAAAACAGAAAGATTGATCGCTAACCATAGTTGGTTGTGTGTGGACATAAAGCATGCCACGCTTCATGCCAATAAATGATCCCTTTGTGGACAAGGTTGTAAAAATCAACTCACTTACTCAGAAAGATAAATACAAATACTATACAACTCTGACATGTAGTATATGTAATTAAAAGACGTTTATTGTTTATTCACAATAAACATCTTGCTTTTAAGGTCGATAACCAGCTAGTCATTGCTTGGTTCATGAGTCGCCATGACACAATTGACATAATGATATATAGGTCAGCGATACGTCGGTCAAACCTATGTAACTTGATATAGTAAAGGCAAAAGGCTGACCTATAAAGAATTACACCGATTAAAAGAATTTTCTTCCACAGATATTTGTTTAAAAACAACAATACATATCGCCTATTACAATAAAGCAATTCGTGATGAGAATTTTCTGCTTAATATTAGTATATATAATGACAGTTGTGAGTAAAAAGCATAACTGATTACATGAAAGGACAATGAGTGTATCTTTAGTAGCTGAATGAAACCGATCTACATGTCTTCATAGAAAGAAGCAGTTTGACGTTTATACTTTGGTAATGTTAGAAGTATATTGGTAATGAATCTAAATAATAACTGACATGACTGAAAACCGTAACAAAACTCGATGAAACCATGGGAAAGATGTCACAAATTAAACATGTTAGAGCATTTAATTCATGTATTTTATTTAAAAAAACTGTTATATACACTAAAGAACAAGTACTCAGTGCCTTAGCACTAGGAATCGACACAACTTGACAAAAATTCAACGAGTAGTTTGTTAATTGTTTTTAATTAAAATCAGAACAGAAATCACTAGTTATGATGATAATGAATTGACGAACTAAAAGCGGAAAGACGAGAAATATTCTCTTTTTATGCTATGCATTTTGTTTTGTATGCTTGTGTTAAACATGTTCAGAATGTATTTACGATACAGACACGCTTTCTTTCTTTTTTCCTTGCTACTAACCTGTTAGCCAGTAGACAGCTACAGTAGACGGCAAGTATTAATGTTATAGAGGTTACTCTTTGAAATGTGCATATATACTGCATTAACAAATTAACCGCAGGCCCGTACACAGGGGGGGTGCGAGGGGTGCGATCGCACCCCCCTTTGAAAACCAACAAGCACTATTAAAATGGGCATTTTTATTCAACTGTGACTATTAAAGTTGACGTTTTGCATGAAAAAGTCTATTTCGCAACCCCCTTAGGAAAATCCTGTGTACGGGCCTGAACCGCGAGAGACTTTTTTCACCTATATGTTTTTCCTTCTTGTCTTATTGTTTATTCTTGTCAACAAAAGAGAAAAAGATTCTTACAGGAACAATCGAACATTACCATAGAAGTGTATAGAATGGAGATATCGAAATTTTTTATGCTGTTGCAAGATGAAACTGATTTTAAGCTTAGAATCATCAATATTTCTTTCGAATTCTCCAGAAGCCTCATTTGATCGACACAATTTGTAGAATTACAACAATCGTTATATTTCTGGACACCAGATTTTATTGCCGTTAGTATTGACGTCAACAGAACTGAAAGGGGATTGTGGTATATTTTGATGACACTGCAATTAAGCGCTGTTTGTATTGATTTTAGTATGATTTAAAGGAACAGACAAAAAATAGGCACGATGCATTAATATTTCTCAAAATTTCGTGTTTAAAAGTATGTACCCACTGGAAGATTGCATGTATGATTAAGTTAATTCTTGAGAGTTAAAATTTAAACAACACAAATGTGTTTAATCAAAACCTTTTATAAAGGTTTCCATTTCTGCTTTCCTTTATTATACGATCAATTACACATTGGTTGGAGCTGGTCAGTTTTTATCATTTATATGAAGTAGGTTGTTTGATATTCCAGATCAAAAGAAGGCAGACTACCAAAAATGATCAGTTTTGGGACCTTCCAATCTCAATCCCATATATATATCTCTAAGAATACTCGGTTAATGACATGAATGACTTAAAATATCTTACGATGTTCTTTATATTGTCATTAAATCGTAAATTCGTTAAAATAAGTACCCGCAAAAATAAGTATGTTTACAGTACGTTTACAGCATGCCAGAAAATGGTCCAACAACAGGAGAAAGAGAGTGACGTTTTGTCGGAGTGATTAAAGCTGGGAGGTCATTGATTTTGAAAAGAATCAATTCTTTGAAGGGCTCAATGAGCACTAGAGCAACATCCATTTTTAACATTACTGATGTTGCAGAAACACTGTCTATCTTACATGACAAATATCTTGTTGTACCAAATAACATCATTTATGTGTGCAAGAAACACTGCATTGACTGCTTGACAGCTGAATTAGGGGCTGGTTGTACCAGCAATAGCACCACATACACAGCTACAACACTGTCTAAGGAGAAAATTATTGACAATCACAAATCTGTCATTTCCTCCTTCGGGCTATCTGATGGTGCTGACAATGATGACATTGCATCCACGGGGGCCTATATTACAAAAAAATCCATACATTCATGCGCTTCATTGAAGTGTCATCAAAATGTACCACTAAACCTCTTTCAGTTCTGTTGACTTCAATACTAACGGACATAAAATCCGGCCTTCAGAAATATTTCGACTGTTGATATTCTTGAAATAGTGTCGATCAAATGTGGATCCTGAAAAAATCGAAAAAAAAACTATTGGAGATTCTTAGCTAAAAATCAATTTCATCTTGTAACAGCATCAAAACTTTCAATTTCCCCACTCGTTACACTTCATTTCCGCATGAACAACTCAATTACGATTGGCTCAATTAATTACACACAGCTTTTTCAAAAAGAATTGAAAGGTACAAATATCGGCTAGTTGGTTACAGTAAGACTTACTTTGTCATCAATGCGTCTAAGAAAAAAAAACAAATATACAGAAGACCAAATAGTCGACATGATCACTTTTTTTATCGACGACATATTTGTTCAGTTTGGTGAAAGTGTTTTTCAGCAAACAATATGGATTCCAATGGGCACTAATTGTGCCCCTTTGCTTGCTGATTAATTTCTTCATTCATATGAAGCAGACTTCTTACAATCTCTTCTGAAAAAAAGATCGTAGAATAGCTTTCTTTTTCGTTCCGTTCTGTTCTATTGATGATGTCCTTTCACTGAACACATTTGGTAACTTTTCAATCTCATATATCCTGAGGAACTAGATAAAGGACACAACGGATTCTAGGAAATCTGCTTCATATTTTAATCTACCATAAATGCAGATCTTGATTTGTCGTAGAAATTTGTTTTGTCTTCCTTTACTGGATTTGACACACTGAATAAGAAATAAGCACGCGATGGTTGTACTTTATCAGGCAGGAAATGCTTACTCTTCCCGAGCACCTAAATTCACTCTTGTTATGACTTCGCGTTGTTGATTTTGTGTTTTTGTGCTGTTCTTTTCCGTGTTTACCGGTTTTGTCGTTGCCATTTCGACCTTTTGACAATCATTGGTGCCTCTCTGCTTCTTTCAGATGAGAACAGATGTTGAATTGACATGATAGAATATGAGTATTTTCGTCCTGTCTTGGATTTGACCCACATTAAAAGCATCATTAGCAAATGATAGGTGTTCAATAGCAAATAAGAACTGCTTACACTTTTGAAGAACTTGAGTTCACCCTCGTGTCGATTGAGTATACGTTAAAAGAAGCAGAGGTACTAATGGGGTATCCGAATGTAAAAAGTCCGAAAGGGCAGATACAAAACCAGTAGACACGGAACGGAACAAAAACAGACAACATGTAAAACATGGAAACACAAAACAACTGAACATCAATCAACAATGCGAACTCCAGTCGAAACAAGATTGAATTCAGGTGCTACGGAAGAGTAAGCAGTTCCTGCTTGCTATAGCACACCCGTCGCGTTGCCAATAGTCCATTCGGCGTGTCAAAGCCGGTAAAGGAAGACAAAACAAATCCCTATGACAAACCAACTTCTGCACTCATCTGAAAGATCGAAATCCCAAATTTGTCTATAAGTGCATGATGTCTCTGTAAAATTTCTTGATTGAAGACAGCAACCGAGGAGCAACATAACCCTGTGGGAGCAATTTTGCGTCAGACGTGTCGCTCTGCTAAGGAAATTGATGTAAGTCCCGCACGCTCTGGAGTAACGAATCAATTGAGATACGTAAACTCCATAAGCTGGAGTGGACGGAATGTTGCTACACAAGAAGGGAAAATTGACGATTGGAAAGTTGAAGTCATAAAAACGTGAGGGTTGTTTTTATTATGTGTATTTGTATTTTGAGTGGTTGCTTTTTGTTATGATTTTTTGTCGACCGATTTTGTCACGGTTGGCATTTTCAGACTAACAAAAGAATCAGAGGTACTACTGGGGCATCCGAATATAAAAAGTCCGAAAGGGCAGAAACAAATTAACACCTATGGGAACACGACGAAAAAATAGAAAACATAAAACACAAAAATACAAAAACTACTGAATAGCATTATAAACTTGAACTTAATTCGTAACGAAAGTGAACTAAAGTGCTCTGGAAGAGAGGAGACAACATCCGAGGAGCAACAAAACTCTGTGTAAGCAATGTTTGTGTGAGACGTGATGTTCTGCGAAGGGAATCCGGCAAGCTCTAGAATAACGACACAATTGTGATACGTGAACTCCATAACCTAGTGTGGACGAAATGTTTCTACACTTTAAGGAAAACATTGGTACATCTTTGTAAATTTGGAAACCTGCAATAGTTTTGGTTTCACATTTTCAATAAAACAAATATTTTCAATTTAACAACAAAAACATTCATAATATTTGGTTAAGCCGGTACGTGTATAAAGATGCAAGCTGCAAGTATTGTTTAAAGTCGATTTTACCGGTAATGTCTGTGTACTAGTCTGCTTTGAATAAATATCACCCCTATTTTGAAATTTATCAAGTATTATCTGATAAGAGATTGGAAAGGGTACGAAATTCTATTACTATGCTGGTACACACTAAAGTACAACCTTACACAATTCTGAAAAGTTCACTATTTGATTTGTAAGGTTATGTAAAATCGGTCACTAATTGGATTTTTGTTTTTTAAATATTTGATAATAGACGATATTGAGATGTGGAATAAGTGTACGCGACACAACAAACATAAACAAACAGCAATTCAAAAAATCACAACGGAAAACAGCAAGCAGTCTTCAACATGACCATAGGTCACTGCTTACCGTCTTGCATTGGCCCAAGACTTATAATACAATACAAAAGTTTCAAAACCAACACGCGAAGAACCAACACATCTACAAAAAGGGTTTTCTAAATACGTGTATATATGTTTCTTCAGACAATTTTATTTTAGCTTGAAACCAAGTCACAGAAATCGTTATAGCGATCGTGGCATTTACGATTGTAATACAATTTGAGCAAACATCTACATATTGTAGGTAAATGAAAGTTGTAAATACATGCATAACGACAAAATGCAGACAAATATCAAGGCAATGTAACGTATATATCTAAGCATGATCGATATAGACTTTTCAGGCCAATTTAAAACTTTTGCAAATATTGGTATCAATTGTATGTGGGCTAGGTATATATTTACTCCAAAGCAGAGGGACAAGCATATCTTGGATTAATGATGCCACACTTTGGATATGCTAATGGTGTTTGAACCCCTATCTCTCAAAAGCATATTTCTAGTCCAACGAACATCTTCCTGTTTCTAAGTTAGAGAAGACTAGAAAAATCTCTAACAAGAAGACTGAAGATAGCTTACCACCTTTTCAATTGAGATGAAAAATATACATGTAAAGTATACTAAAGTTTCACACGTATACTTTTAGAATAACTCTATCAATACTAGACTATCAGGACAAACAATGTAAGTACACAAAAACGATTTAAAGGAATTGGCTCAACCGGAAATCAATGCTAAATTAGCATTTTTAGCTCTTAAAGCATTTTTCCATGAGTTACTTCTTACCAGCAGCATTTGAATTAAAACACGAGAAGATCGAAAACTAGAAGTATTGAAATAAAAGTTATCGTACCCCATACTAAAGCTTTTATATTTAATGCTACTGGGTGTGAAAATACAACTGAATATGAGACCAAATACAGCAGTCAAATATCTAGTGGTATTCAATTATCTCCCCTGCAGAAAAAAAATCTGTTTTTTAAAATTTTTTTACGATGTAAATAACGATGGCGGCGAAATGTAAACAATCAACTATTTACATTTATTGCACAAGGATCTGACTGCTATCATTTATTGGTACGTGACACATGTAATGTTATTCAGAAATCTTTTCTGCTTTGTAAACTGTTGTTTGAACGGTCAACAAAGATGCGTGGTTTAATATTTCGAATGAAACTTGAAGGACGAGAGAAAGGAAGAGAATGTCAACTCAACCTTCAAAAAATACACAGGGCGTTATACCTACAATACATTCTCGAAACTAGTTGAAATGTTAGGTTTACTTAAGATAGATATTGGTTTGAAAATTCCCTTTTAATGGCAAGAATAAACGATCCACTTCATTTGAATCTGTTGATAGCAATTACAAAGTTTTGTTTTTCATTGATAAATAACATGCTATGGAACAGATACCGGATTACTGCTTTCTGAATTGGATATTAAATTCTAACACAATGCAAATTCATATGTTGTTAATCCCAATTTATGGACACCGGTCAAAGGGTAAACATGTTCTTTGACGTTATCAAATTCAACAGCTAAATTATGTACTTTTAAAAATAATGTCGTCAAGACGGACTGAAAAAAAATTTAAAATCTTTTTCTTAATTTTATTTTGGCTTAACCTCTTGCAGTACATGTCTGAAAATTTGCAGATAAAAAGATATACATTCAAAGAAATAGTGTATTTTTTTCAATTTTTTCTATAAACGTTAACTTTGTGCGATCCATTTCAGTTGCACCGAATGCATTTTATAATTATCCACATAAAACATGCATTATAGATGTAATTTGTTACTGTTTTAATTCATAAGTTTTTTTTAAACATCATAACTTAAAATTGAAAGAAATGTGTTGCTACAAAGAACTTTTGATTCACTTGAAAACAAGGATAAACATTCGAATTGACTTTCCTATCTTATCCGATAAGAGCTCACATTCTATTGTTTAAAAACCACCGGTTTTCAGAGTCCCAATGATACGTTTTCCACTTTTAACCTCATACCGATATTGATTATATTTAACAATAATCGTCCAACGATTTCGTACATGTACACGTGGTGCATAGGTAGAAAGCTGTCGTGCGGTTCCCTTTGAAAGCATTGCTTAAACATGAAAAAGAATAGTTGGATATTATTTGTTGCTAATTCCTAAATGTAATGACATCCATTCATGCTTAGTTGCTGATTGGCTAGTTTGTCTGAACCAGGAAGTATTTACCTACTACTCATGTCACGGCGCCATATTGACAATGGAAGATAAAGCATCAAATCTTGACCTACTATCGATGTCATATTCTTGTTTTATAGTTAAATAGAGTACTTATACAAACTTTTAAATAAATGTTAAGATAGATAAAAAGATATTTTTATATTTGATAAACTATATTTTGATACCTGATCAAGTAGTGTACTTATACTTATTTCTAAGTAAGATTTTAAGATACTTTCTAAACCAAAAGAGACTGATTCGAGGTAAAAAGGGTTTAACCAATTGTGATATTAAACATAATTTTATGTTTTTAAAGCGAGGCTAATGGTTAAACTGATTCTAAAAGTGTCGGGATGTTCAAAGTTTCATGTATTTTTGTAGAAAAACTGACAATTCTAATGATTTGAAAATAGAGTGACAATGTATTGAACAAAATCGCAAATTTATGTATATCTAAAGACTACCTATATTGTTGTTCTAAGTCGAACTCTTCCGGAGCACCCGAGTTCACTCTTGTTTCGACTGGAGTTCGCGTTGTTGATTGATATTCAGTTATTTTGTGTTTCCATGTTTTACATGTTGTCTGTTTTTGTCCCGTTCCTGTTGGTGTTTACTGGTTTTGTCTCTGTCCTTTCGGAATTTTGATATTCGGATACCCCATTGGTACCTCTGCTTCTTCGATGCTTTTATCAATGCAAGAGTGATAGAAGTAAAAGTGTACCAAAGGGGTAATCAACATCATAAAACCGAAAAGACAAAGACAAAGTCGGTAGACAAAAAATCATCATAACGAACCAAACCATACAACAACACAACACACACACACATAAAAACAAAACCACATTCAGCAACGTAAACTCAATTCGAAACGAAAGTGAACTCAGGTGCTCCGGAAAAGTAAGCAGTTCCTGCTTGCCATAGCACACCCATCATTTTGCCAAATATCGATTTAGTGTTGGTCAAATCCGGGAAGGATGACATTACCAAACTTTATGTCAAACCAACATCTGTGCTCATATTTGAGATAGAAATCCCGTATTTGTATACAAGCACATGATGTCTTCCGTAAAATTTCTTAAGTGATGACAACAACCTTGGAGCAACGTACCCTTGCGTTAATAATTTGCTTGTCAGCCGTGTAGTTCTATCAAGGAAGTCGTTATAATCCCTATATGCTCTGGAAAAACGAATAAATTGTGATGCGTAAACTCCATATGCTGGAGCGGACGGAATGTTGCTACACAGAAAGGGGAAGTTGACTGTTGGAAAGTTGAAGTCATCACGTTTGTCATAGAGCTTAATACAAAGTCTTCCTAGTGTGTCAATTTCGAGAAATAGATCTAAATATGAAGTGGACCTCCTAGAATCTGAAGTGTCCTTTATCTCAAGTTCCTTCGGATATATGAGATGTAAATAGTCACCAAATCGAGGATTGTTAGTGAAAGGACATCATCAATATAACGAAATGTGAGATTGAAGGATAAAGCAAACCTGTGGTCCTTTTTGTCTAGAATTGATTGTAAGAAGTCTGCTTCATATAAATGAAGAAACAAATCGGCAAGCAATGGTGCACAATTTTTCCCATACGAATACCTATTGTCTGCTGAAAAACACGTCCACCAAACTGTACAAATATATTGTCGAACAGAAAGTCGAGCATTTCTATTATTTGATCTTCTGTAAATTTGTTTCTCTTACTAGACTCTTGGATGACAAAATAAGTCTTTTGATAACCGATTACCAAATACTTGTATCTGCGTTTTCCGTTCTGATTGATAAAGCCACGTGTAATCAACTGTGCCAAACGAAATTTTAATTGTGAATGTGTATTGAAGAATATAATGTAGAGAAATCAAAAGTTTCAATGCTATTACAAGATGAAAGTGACTTCGAATGGAGAATTTCCATCAGTTCTTTAAAATTTTTGAGAATCCACATTTGGTTGACGCCATTTCTGGAGTAACAACAATCGAAATACTTTTTAAGGCTTGATTTTATTGCCGTCAATATTGATGTTAACAAAACTGAAAGAGGTTTAGTTGTACATTTGGATGACCCAGCAATAAAACGTTGCTTGTATGGAATTTTATGTAACTTCGGAATCCAATACAAGGATGGAACGTCATCGTATATAAGTTTAAATTAGAGCACATTTGTATCGATAACGTGGGAGTTTTGTTAACCTCAATGTATATTATAAAGGCCCTATTTTCTATACACATTAGACAAGTTAATTACACTTAGGGACTGTATTGTGTTATAACTTCACTTTCCGTTATATTGGCGACAACCTTTCACTCAACAATACTCAGTTTGAAGATCGCCATTTCTATCTGAAACATCTCTTAGAATTTGAATTTAAGGACGCTAAAAAATTTAAGTTTTTTGTTCCATATTTGCATTTAAGACTCAAATTTGACACTCGAGAAAGACATTCAAGAAGCTCTTTGACAAAAGGTGATGACTAACTTTCCAAAAACCAATATTGCTTGTTTCGTGTAACAACATTCTGTCAGTTTAAGCCAAGGGAGTATATAGCAATTGATTCGTTATTCGTGTTTCATGATCTTTGATTGCTCATTTGTTAATGTCTTTAACCTATAAAAGATATTATGTTATCATGTGCTCTCGTAGAAAATTAAAGGATTTCTTAATCAAATGGATGAAGATGCTTGAATTAGCCGGATTTAACCTTTACTATTCTAATCTTTGCATAGGAGATCGGGGTGTTATCTTATGAGGATACGGCTTTTTATTCCGGAGAACCTGAATTCACTCTCATATTGACATTTGTAAATATTTGCTTATAGACAAATATGGGATTTCGATCTCACAGATGAGTGCAGATGCTGGTTTGTCATAGGGTTTTGTTTTGTCTTCCTTTACCGGATTTGACACACTGAATAGACTATTGGCAACGCGACGGGTGTGCTATAGCAAGCAGAAACTGCTTACTCTTCCGGAGCACCTGAGTTCACTCTTGTTTCGACTGGAGTTGTTGATTGATATTCAGTATTTTGTGTTTCCATGTTTTACATGTTGTCTGTTTTTGTCCCGTTCTTGTTGGTGTTTACTGGTTTTGTCTCTGCCTTTTCGGACTTTTGACATTCGGATACCCCATTGGTACCTCTGCTTCTTTTACAATGAAGATAGACCCCCCCCCCCAAAAAAATTGTTGTCATCACAGCTGACGGCATAATGATAAATGATAAAATCACGTTTCTCAAATGACTTCTTAACATTTTAATTCATGTTACTTTTACAATTTCTGACGAGTCTTTAAACTCACCTGAACCGAAGGTCCATGTGAGCAATTGCCATCACTTGGCGTCCGTCGTCTGTCGTCTGTCGTCGTCTGTTAACAATGGTTTAAAATCTTCAGAAACAGAATTTAGTGAAACTTGGTATGAATGATCCTTAGGGTGTCCTGCACCAAACTTGTCTTTCGATTTTTCATTCGTAAAAAAAATGGCTGCTGTTACTAAAAATAGACCGGGAGGGTCAGACTACTGTCTTTGGCATGTAAATCAAAAAGTATAAGAGATAGATGAAATCTGATGCCACCCTACTACTTCAGCATCAAAAGTTCTACAAAAGTATCCATTTAGTTGAAGTTTAGTCAGACAACCTCTTATAGGGGTTACATCCCCTTAGAGGCGAAAAATGGTGTTTTTGGCATATAGAATGAAAACTATTGCAGATGGAAAAAAGTTGCTGCTTGATTTAATGTTCAGCTCATTTAGCTTTACAAAAGTCTTCATAGGATCGAAGTTGTCAGATGACCCCTTATAGGGGTTACAGCCCCTTGAAGGCGAAAAATAGTGTTTTTGGCATATAGAATGAAAACTATTGCAAAAAGAGAAAAGCTGTTGCTTGCTTAAATGTTCAGCTCATTTAGCTTTACAAAAATCTTCATAGGGTCGAAGTTGTTAGGTGACTGCTTATAGGGGTAACAGCCCTCAAAGCAAAAAATAGTATTTTGCCAATAGAATTTGCAGATAGAGAAAAGCTGTTGCTTGCTCAAATAAATGTTCAGCTCATTGAGCTCTCCATAGGGTCGAAGTTGTCAGATGACGCTCTTATAGGGGTTACAGCCCCTTAGAGGCGTAAAATAGTGTTTTTGGCCTATAGAATGAAAACTTTTGTAGATAGAGAAAAGCTGTTGCATGTTTAAATGTTCATTGAGCTCTAGAAAAGCATTCGTAGGTTCAAAGTTGTCAGATGACCCCTTATAGGGATTACATCCCCTTAAAGGCAAAAAAATAGTGTTTTTGGCCTATAGCATGAAAACTATTGCAGATAGAAAAACTGTTGTTTGCTTAAATGTTCAGCTCATTTAGCTCAAGAAAAGCATTCATATGGTCAAAGTTGTCAGATGACCCCTTTATAGGGGTTACATCCCCTTAAAGGCAAAAAAACGTGTTTTTGGCCTAAAATGAAAACTATTGCAGATAGAGAAAAGCTTTTATTAGCTTAAACATATATAACTTATTTAGCTATACAAACGTCTTCATAGGGTTGACATCAAGACCAGGTGATCGATTCAGGCTCCCAGGAGCCTCTTGTTTCAACTGTATTAAATCAAAACTTTACCTAATTCATTACTTTATCGTTCATTACTCCGACAGCACTTGGTGACTGCCAAATGATATATAATATTCATCAATCAAATCGATCAATGGT
Organism: Arcuatula senhousia; assembly: GCA_963971305.1. Lineage (NCBI taxonomy): Eukaryota > Metazoa > Mollusca > Bivalvia > Mytilida > Mytilidae > Arcuatula > Arcuatula senhousia. The sequence goes on from OZ020305.1 coordinate 51,158,073, forward strand.
ACTGAAACAAAAAAGTCTGATTCGGTAGCTTTGGAAATTCAGGTCCAATTATTCTGTATCAGAAGCAAATAAAGGTTGCTCTTTAGTGGGTCATTCAATCCGTTCCAGGACACCTAGAATCTTATTTGTCGTCTAAATATCTAAAGGCTTCATAAAGGTAATTACAAAACTACCGAACTTGAATGTTAATCTCATAGTCAAGAGAAAATGACAAAAACGAGTCAGTCATACCGGAGAATTGGTGGATCGCAATGGTCCTGACTTGGTACAGGCATTTCAAACGAAATGGTGGGTTAAACCGGGTTTTATGGCGCCAAACCTCCCTCTTCCATTGCGATCATAGGATCCGTTAATGACCATAGAACACAACATAGTTGTGAGACACAATAGGGATAATGAGGTGATCATCGCAGTACAGCAGACCAGTCAAACACTAATTAAAACAATTAATCACCATATCTTTTAACTCAATTTTGAACTTTTCTGCTAGTGGCTGATAACGATGAAAGTTTTTTTAGGGATCGTATGAGACGTATTTCCTTGTAGCCCTGCTCCAAAAGTCGGTAAAGAAGAAATCGGTGTCTGATAAAAAAAATCTGTGAAATGTGAGCAAGCTCTGGTATATCGAATAAGTTGTGAAATATAAGCACCGTATGCAGGGGAAGTAGGTATATTGCTCTGTAGATTAGGATAATTAATAATTTGAAAGTTAAAATCGTCTCTTTTAAATGACAAGCTTTTCATACCATTATATAACAAACCCAAAGGACTATAAGTGTAATAAGCTTGTCTAATGTGGATAGAGAAACTAACCATCAAGTACTTAGCTCAGTGCTATGTAAATGGTCAATTCATAAAGAAGATTAGAAATAAGAGCCTTTATAAGACATTATGGTTAACAAAACACCCATGTTATCGATACATATGTATTCTAAATATTAATTACAACAAAGTTCCAGACTATAAATTTTGCTACGCCTGTCGCGCGTTTGGTCTATTCAAGAATCATCAGAGGCGCTCTACCAAAAGTTGAAAATGCCAAACACTATATGACTATGAAGAGCATAGAATGATAAATTAAATTTATAGTGCAGATGATGTTTTGTCGTAGAAAATTGTTTTGCCCTCCTTAACCGGACTGACACACTGAATTTGAAATGATCAACATGATGGGTGTGCTATAGCAGGCATGAACCGCTTACTCTTCCGGAGCACCCGAGTTCACTCTTGTGACGACTTGGGTTTGCGTTGTTGATTTCCTTTCGGTTGATTTTGTGTTTTGTGTTTCTTTGGCTGTTCTTGTTCGTGTTTTCTGGTTTTGTCGTTGTCCTTTCGGACTTTTGACACTCGAATGCCCCATTGGTATGCATATGCCCCAGTTGTAGCTTAGCACATTTGCATCCCAATCTTTTGACCTAGACATTGATTTTCCAGTTGAGTGACTTTGAAAATTTTCAATACATATAATAGCAATGGAAAAGTTTTGCGTGTACCTCTATATCTCAAGAACTATAAGTCCTAGGTTGATGAAACTTGGTATGCATATGGCTGAGTAGTAGCTCAGCACAGTTACATCCCCAATCTGTTGCCTTTGGCCTTAATTTTCTGGTTGAGTGACTTTGACAATTTTCAATACATATACATGTAATATCAATGTTAAGGTTTTGCAAGCACCTCCATATCTCAAGTATTATTGGTCCTAGGTTGGTGAAACTTGGTATGCATATGCCCTAGTAAAAGCTAAGCACATTTGCATCCCCATCTTTTGACATTGACCTTGATTTTCTGGTTGAGTGACTTTGATTATTTTATTGCATATGTAAGCAATGTTTAAGTTCTTTAAACATCTTTTGATCTCAGAAACTGAAAATCCATGTAACTTCAAAATATAGTGGCAGTTAGAAAGAATAATTGTTTCTGATGGTGCTGGCATGCGAGACATACTTTAGTGTTAACTCTTGTTCTACAAAAAGATATGAAATTTTGATCATCCCGACACCTTTGAAATCAGTTTTACCATCATACTTGCTTTTATAACATAAAATTATGTTTAGGCACGAACCATTTTCTTTTGGTGGGGGGCCTGGGATTTTTTTTTTCAAAAAAAAAAAATCCATTTTTAAGAGAAAAAATAAAAATGCTCCTAATGGAGCTGAAAAAAAATATTCATACAAAAAAAAAATATAATATACATCCTTTGAACTCAAATGATAAAAGCCTGATTTTTTTCTGCCTCGCTTCGCTTGGCATACATCACCTTATTCATCATTCCGTTTTGCAAAAGTTTCAAAGTTTGAAATTATAATGTGCTACGAAATAGTATCACTTTTATTGTCTGGAACTTTGTTGTCATTTGTATTTCGAACACACGTGAAGGTTAGCACTGCTGGTGGAGTTTAAATTCCCCGAGGTTAGCCCGCTCCGGCACCAACACTTTTGAGTTGGAGAAAACATCAAAGCTTTAAATTATCCGTCTAAATTTCAAAATTGTCTAAACCCTAAGGTTCTTCCTACCCCAGACATAGGTTGAATATCTTAGTAATAATTTGGTTCCCCGTTTGGTATTTTTAGTTTTACTGTTCTATGCTCTTCATATTCATACAGTGTTTGGCATTTTCAATATTTTGGTAGAGCGCCTCTGATGAGTCTTGAATAGACGAAACGCGCGTCAGGCGTAGCAAAATTTATTGTCTGGAACTTTGTTGTCATTTGTATTTCGAACACACGTGAAGGTTAGCACTGCTGGTGGAGTTTAAATTCCCCGAGGTTAGCCCGCTCCGGCACCAACACTTTTGAGTTGGAGAATACATCAAAGCTTTAAATTATCCGTCTAAATTTCAAAATTGTCTAAACCCTAAGGTTCTTCCTACCCCAGACATAGGTTGAATATCTTAGTAATAATTTGGTTCCCCGTTTGGTATTTTTAGTTTTACTGTTCTATGCTCTTCATATTCATACAGTGTTTGGCATTTTCAATATTTTGGTAGAGCGCCTCTGATGAGTCTTGAATAGACGAAACGCGCGTCAGGCGTAGCAAAATTTATTGTCTGGAACTTTGTTGTCATTTGTATTTCGAACACACGTGAAGGTTAGCACTGCTGGTGGAGTTTAAATTCCCCGAGGTTAGCCCGCTCCGGCACCAACACTTTTGAGTTGGAGAATACATCAAAGCTTTAAATTATCCGTCTAAATTTCAAAATTGTCTAAACCCTAAGGTTCTTCCTACCCCAGACATAGGTTGAATATCTTAGTAATAATTTGGTTCCCCGTTTGGTATTTTTAGTTTTACTGTTCTATGCTCTTCATATTCATACAGTGTTTGGCATTTTCAATATTTTGGTAGACCGCCTCTGATGAGTCTTGAATAGACGAAACGCGCGTCAGGCGTAGCAAAATTTATTGTCTGGAACTTTGTTGTCATTTGTATTTCGAACACACGTGAAGGTTAGCACTGCTGGTGGAGTTTAAATTCCCCGAGGTTAGCCCGCTCCGGCACCAACACTTTTGAGTTGGAGAATTCATCAAAGCTTTAAATTATCCGTCTAAATTTCAAAATTGTCTAAACCCTAAGGTTCTTCCTACCCCAGACATAGGTTGAATATCTTAGTAATAATTTGGTTCCCCGTTTGGTATTTTTAGTTTTACTGTTCTATGCTCTTCATATTCATACAGTGTTTGGCATTTTCAATATTTTGGTAGAGCGCCTCTGATGAGTCTTGAATAGACGAAACGCGCGTCAGGCGTAGCAAAATTTATTGTCTGGAACTTTGTTGTCATTTGTATTTTAATATGTTTAGTACATGCATACATCAATAGTTTTGTTCTGTTATGATATGAACCTGTTGTCCCGCTTGGCAAACAAAATTATATATATATTTTTTAAAAAAACCTCCCCATCCCACTGGTAGATCCAGAAATGTCTATAAGACTGCATTGGTCAATCTTCACAGATTTCTTATAGTTCCAACTGCATTCTCGTTTATGATATGAACCTGTTGTCCCGCTTGGCAAACAAAATTATATATATATATTTTTTAAAAACCTCCCAATCCCACTGGTAGATCCAGAAATGTCTATAAGACTGCATTGGCCAATCTTCACAGATTTCTTATAGTTCCAACTGCATTCTCGTGTTGTTTTGTAGTTCATATGATGATTGTTTTTAGTGAATTATGAAATCTAAATATCATGATAAGCTTTCAGGAAATCACAAGAATGGACGATTTTGCATCATTTACCCAAGAGCTTTTGAGGCCTTCAGCGGTCCCCATGTCTGTTTAGTATACTAGTTACGCAGGATACCTAACCAAATCAAAAGGCTTGTTTTTCTATGATCCTCTATTGGCTTCAACTTGTACTTTTCTTTGTCTTATTTCAACCAATGTCTTGCTATTTCAGGGAAATTAACTTTTGAAAACTTTGAAGCCAAAAGGTGAAGCTAAAAGATAATCATGTGATAAGTCCCCTATGTGACAAGATTACCAGGTCAATTACAAATGAATTTTGCTTTCACTTCTAGTCTTGATAAGTTCACATATTAAAAAAAGTATATTTATAAAGAAACAAATTTTGGATTTTGGATATCCAGCTATCTGACTTTGTCTATTGTTCCATTTAAATTAATATTGCTATATACTGAATGTTTATTTGGGGGGGGGGGATTCTGGTTTTTAATTATTTTCATTTTTTTTTTAACTTTGTGCTTTCAATAGAGGTTGACATATTCGCCATGTCTCACTATATCCCATTTTTCATATTAATATGTGTATGTTTTGAATATGCATGTATTCAAAATGAAAATACAATAGTCCAATGCACATTTCATCTCCTACCGAGAGTTTGTCTGTTTGACTTATTCCACATATCCCATTTGTCTTTAAAATATATGACTGTTACTCACAATGAGAATAAATTAGTAAATGAACTGGCCTAATTCACACAATTGATAAAAGACCTGTAAACTTAAGTAAACTTAAGAATAGAAAAACAAATGTAAAAAAAATATTAATTTTCTAAATTGGTCTGGAAAAAAATTATGATTTTGCATTGGGTAGAAAAAAAAAATTGTAACTTTGATTTGGACAGAAAAAAATGATATCAGGTTACAAAATCCCAGGCCTCCACCGTATGAAAATGGTTCGTAACTTAATAAACACAATGGTTAAATTTTTTTATCTCGTATCAGTCTAGAATAACAAAAGCTTTAAAGCTGACCTATTGATTGAGAAAGTATCTAAAATCGTACTTATAAATTTATATGTAGACTACTTTATCGGGTAGCAAAACATAGTTTATCAAATATAAACATATCTTTTTATTTGTATTTACTTTTTATTTAAAAGGAACTATAGGTTTTCTATTAAACTAACAACAGTAAATCGAAGATAAAGCAAGGACATGACATACCGACCCGGAAATCAACAGAAGGTCAAGATGACTACATTTATCTTCCATTGTCAATATGGCGCCGTGACATGAGTAGTAGGTAAATACTTCCTGGGTCAGATAAACCAGCCAATCAGCAACAAGAATGAATGGATATCATTACAAATAGCTATTAACAACATATAATATTCAACTACTCCATTACATGTTTTAGCAACGTTTTCAAAAGGAACCGAACGACAGCTTTCTACTTATGTACCACCTGCACGAAATCGTTGAACGACTAATGTTAAATATAATCAATATTGGTATGAAGTTAATAGTGGGAACATGTAGCGTTGAGAGAACTTTACTGTGTTTGGTCTCATATTCAGTTATATGTTCATTATCAGGTAGCATTAAATTTACAAGCATTAGTATGGGGTTCGAGAACTTAAATCATTTGTAACGTGAATTTCAACTCTTCTAGTTTTTGGTCTTTCAGTGTTTTAATACAACTGCTGCTAAGAAGCTACTAATGGAAAAATGCTTTAACAGCTAAAAAAGCTCTTTAGCATTGTTCTCCGGTTGAACCAATTCCTATAAGTAGTTTTTGGTTTGCTTACTTTGTTTGTCATGATAGTCCAGATTTGGATTTAGTTACTACATTGGTAAACTATACACAGCTAATTGCCATTAATTATTGGAAAGGCGAAAACTGTAGAAGAGGTAAAAAACTATCTTTTATCTTGGGGCGGACTCAGAAATTGTTGAAATGGAGGTTCTCCCCAGAGTAGCATTAAGGCAGGTGTTCTAGGTAATCTTTGACTTTAAAATGGGTATCATGAACAATAAAATTACAACTAGGAGAGAAGTTGACAACAAAACCATGGCGATGGATGGTGAACAAGAAGTATGTTTTTAACGTTCGTTTGATCCATAGAGTGTTATTAAAATATATTACCGATTGCATAAATAAAGGACCCAAAGGCGTTTGGCAGACTATTTTTCAATTCAAATAAGCTTTTCGTTTTGACATACTCAATTGGAAAGTAGCAATGCGACGGGCGTACTATAATAGGCAGGTACCGCTTACTCTGCCGGAGCACCTGAGTTCACTCTTGTTACGATTTGAGTTCGCGTTGCTGTTTTCTTCGTGCTTACCGGTTTTGTCGTTGCCCTTTCGGACTTTTGACACTTGAATGCCCCATTGGTGCCCCTTTGCTTATATTTTCTCTTATAATTGATATCATGTATTTGAAATCACGACATGTTGAATTCCAAAAGGAAAAGGACACTTATATATCATAAAAGCTTAGTTGGTTTGAAATATTGTAAACCTGGAAATTTTCGCGCAGTCTTTCTTTCGTGGTTGTACGGAAAAATATGAGTTTGCGCAGTTTTAACTTCGCGTTGAAAAAGTTATTGTCCATAGACTACAATGGAACACAAACATATTCGCGCTGTTTAATTTTCGCGCTGACAATGTCAACGCGAAAATCGCGAAAATAAAACTGCCGCGAAAATTTCCCGGTTTACAGTAGTTTAAATATACATATTTTTAACACTACGTGTTTATATATGAATTATTCTCTCCAGTTTGCAGTGTTTGAGTGCGACGGCCCTATTGAGCCTAGTCTTACCGAATTATAAACATGGCATTTACGTGCGTGTGGTATTACTATGTCATACAATTTACAGAAGACCAAATAATCGACATGCTCAACTTTCTTATTGACAACATATTTGTTCAGTTTGGTGGACGTGTTTTTCAGCAAACAATAGGGATTCCAATGGGCACTAATTGTGCACCTTTGCTTGCTGATTTGTTTCTTCATTCATATGAAGCAGACTTCTTGCAATCTCTTCTAGACAAAAAAGACCGTAGACTAGCTCTCTCTTTCAACCTCACGTTCCGTTATATTGATGATGTCCTTTCACTAAACAATTCTCGATTTGGTGACTTTCTCCATCTCATATATCCACAGGAGCTTGAGATAAAGGACGCAACGGATTCTAGGAAGTCTGCTTCATATTTAGATCTACATCTCGAAATTGACTCTCAAGGAAGACTTTCAACAGGGCTCTATGACAAACGTGATGACTTCAACTTTCCAATCGTCAACTTCCCCTTCTTGTGTAGCAATATTCCGTCAGCTCCAGCTTATGGAGTTTACGTATCTCAATTGATTCGTTACTCCAGAGCGTGCGGGACTTACATCGATTTCCTTGGTAGAGCGACACGTCTGACGCAAAAATTGCTCACACAGGGTTATGTTGCTCCTCGGTTGCTGTCTTCACTCAAGAAATTTTACGGAAGACATCATGCACTTATAGACAAATATGGGATTTCGATCTCTCAGATGAGTGCAGATGTTGGTTTGTCATAGTGTGTTGTTTTGTCTTCCTTTACTGGATTTGACACGCTGAATGGACTATTGGCAACGCGACGGGTGTGCTATAGCAAGCAGGAACTGCTTACTCTTCCGGAGCACCTGAGTTCACTCTTGTTTCGACTGGAGTTCGCGTTGTTGATTGATATTCAGTTGTTTTGTGTTTCCATGTTTTACGTGTTGTCTGTTTTTGTCCCGTTCTTGTTTGTGTTTACTGGTTTAGTCTCTGCCCTTTCGGACTTTTGACATTCGGATACCCCATTGGTACCTCTGCTTCTTTCATATACTTTTCAAGGTGGAATCCTGTTTTTCAAAGACCATCACTTTTTTTTCGTTCAGAAGAAAATGCATCATTGCTATAGATAATGCATCCTTGCAATAAGATGAGAAAGTTTCATGCAGTTTTCGCCCAATGAGGAGGATTGAACCACGGACCTTGGTGTTTATTGACCGACTTATTTATACATTGAATGCAATATTTTTGAGTTTTATTGGTGTGTAAAAGCGTGGACCTAAGCACATTTTCAATGAAGCGCGGTAGCGCTTCATGTTGAGAATGTGCGCAAAGGTCCACGCTTTTACACACCAATAAAACTCAAAAATATTGCATTCAATGTATATAATTACATTCCGATAAAATAAATTAAATGTTTGCGCAGAAAATTGCACGAAATGCATGAGTTTATCTTTTTTAAATTACTCCGCGCAAGTCGTTGTTAAGGTGGCACGTGCTAGTGAGTTTTATCGAGAAATAAAACTGCATTATTAACCAATAGAAATTGTCGTTATAAATTAGAATGTAATTATTAATCATTAAGCATTACTTCTTATCATTTATTATAATACAAAAGGTATTTAAAACATAGGCTATGCAATAATTGTCTAAAAACAATGTATTTTTCGGAAGGGACGGAAAATCTTTGTCCCATGTATTGGGAGAGCATTACATTTATGTTTCAGACTCTTTTGTGGAGTATACTCAAGTTGAGGCGTTACAAAGGCCACACTCGCAAGCTGCATAGTTGAGAGAGATTCTCAAATGCAGTTGTTTTTTATCCGTTTGAAGACCATTCATGGTCCTTCATAAGCATCAGATTTGTTTCCAAGTTATCTTAATTCACTCTAATTGATATGATTTCTCATTTTGTTTATAAAGGTCAACATTTCCTAGATTATCATATCAGATATTTTTTCCTGGAACGTTTGTTTAAAATATATACTATCATTACGGCGAGCTTTTAAGTACTTTAGTCTTAATAAAAAGTATGATTTAAAAAAATATGCTTCACGTACTTTAACAACCTTGGTTTACTTTATATAGAGATAATTAGGAAAGCAATTGAGTAAATTTAACAGCGAATCTTGCGAAATGGAGAAAAAAACCTTAAAATTATGAAAATAGAACACATGATGTTGCCTCAAGGATCACGTAGTCTTTAACATAGTATTTCGATCTTTAGATTACCAAGGACAAGTCGTATCTGCAAGAGTATTTGACATAAAAGAATTTATGATTTATAAAGTGCAAATCAAAAACATAAGTTACATCTGACATTTATTAGAGACTTTGAAGATACTTATTAAGTAAAACATACTCATAATGCAAATAAATCATTTAAGTGGTTTTATTATTATCGGTCAATTTCGTAGATTTCATAGATGAGTTGTATTTTGATTCCTCTGGCCACATTTGCACACCAAGATTTCAAATTAAAAAAAAAATCAAATAGAGATTGATCATCCCAGTTCGGTAATTTTATTGTTTATTTATTATTTATTTAATTTGCTTAAGTTAATTCGTTTATATGAACCATAAAAATCAAAACAAAACTTTGAATACAAACTTTTTTTTTCTACTTTGGAAACACACCAAACATATAGTAGCATTGTTTCCAATCTAAGTGTTATAAAATAATAAAGTTTATTAGATTTTATTATCTATCCCATACAAGGGAGAAAATAATACAAAGAAAAAAGGACCATGAATGGTCTTCAAACGGATAAAAAAACAACTGCATTTGATTGCCGAGACATTGGTTCTGGTGCTAAGTAGATTTGTGGGCATAAAACCAGTCATTCATTTGATACGACGCTTCCTTTGTGCTGATTGGATTTCATTTTTATACTTTAATTTTCCACAGGTTTCACCCTATCCACGACGAAGGACACTCGAAGGAGGCTAGTTGAATGAAAATGTGATATTCGCTTTACAAATTTTACGTGATAACTAGAATTCATTACGACCTAGGTTTTTGACAAATGTTACATTTTAAATTGATCAAACAATTTTTTTTATTGTTTTAATCTATTTGATTTTTAATAAAATATGGCATTTATGTGTTTATGGATGTATCATGGAAATATAAATTATAAGCATGGGAGCAAAGTAAATTTAAGCAGAATTAGTTTGGATATAAAAAGATAGAACGTGACATTATTTTCTTTTACGCCTCCTTTCACCACTATATTTTTGCGTTAAAAACCAATTATATTTTCATAAAATAGAAATTAAACAGTTTTTTCCTTGAAATCATTGAATTTAAACTCTAATCACATTTTATTTACTTCGAAATTTCTCTCCGATTTCCATACTTAAATGTCAAACTTTAATTCATTACTTACATTTTATTAAGTTTTCTGTTTTTGTTAAACTAATAATCAAAGGCTCTCAAAGGGTTAATTAGTGTCTACAACTTAAATGCAATGTATCAAAATAAATAAATTTCAATGAGAGAGGGTTCGCATTAATGAACGATGTTACCGTTTGTTGAAAACAAAACAAAACTTGATTTGGTACTTTGCGACTATTAACAGAAAATAATGAGATGTGGAATAAGGGTACGCGACACAGTTCACATAACCAGCAGTAATTAAGAAAAAAAAACACATTGGAAAACCGCAATCAGCCTTCAAAGAGGCCAGTAGGCGCTGCTCGCCGTTCTTCAATCGGCAAAATGTCTAAATCAAATGCAAATAATTCAAATCCAGTCCTGAAATAGACCCCTTCATAAACTAAGAACAGAAAACAACAAAAAGACAAGTACAAACACAAGTTTTGTCAAAGATTCCTGGCAGGACAAGCATATATAAAATATGGTTGGGTTTTCAAACTAGTTTTTTAGGGGGTGCAAACAAGATTGATATCATCAAGGAAATGTAAATCATCAAAATCATTTAAGACAGGCACATCTGTGGTCCTGTTAAGTAAGCAGAGTATGACCAAATGACCAATGGGGGTTGCTCCAAAGAACAAACTCCCAAACTTCGGATACCCCTTGTCTGCTGCAACAAACTGAGCAAAAATGTCTATAAAATGTTGAGTATTTCAATTATGAGCTTTTTTGTAAGTAAATAATTTAGAAGAAGAAAACTGGAAAATTGAATTATCATCTTTTTATTTTCCACGCATACATTTCTTAGTTTTATTTATTTATATTTACCCTTAACATTCATGACATTAAACATGTTTAACATGCTGGTCTTGCGATTAAAATGGAGCGAAGATGTTCAACTTGTTTTGTTAAAGTTAGTACAAAGGTGACATAGAAATAGGTCATAATTGTCATTAATCATCAGATGCTATCTATACATGTTATAATTGTTCGTATATATTAATATCTTATACAACAAGAATAAATATGCTCATTAAGCAATATCTAAATTAAGGCATTTAGGCATTATTTACTTATTACTCTACATCGTGCACGACATCTTGTGGAAGAAAGCAAGTCATAAAATAAACATTGGAAGTTTGTTGAATGTGCACTGCTTAACTCTTTCCATATAATGCACGTGGTCGATGTTCTCTTTGCTGGTTTAATAAGCCGTTTTAAGTTTAGGAATAGACTCTTTTGGTTTTCGACTGTTTGGAAGTCGTAAGTAATAACTGGCAAAAGAAATGTGAGAGGAGTGAAAACCGTTGTTTTGACCAATAAATATTAGCAAAACGTCAGATGTTACGCGTTGTGCCCACAAAAAGATTTTCCGCATAATAGCTTCACATCGTTAGTTGTCAACCTTTGGATACCTTAACAGATACTTTAAATATCTAGTCCTAAAAATAAAATAAAAAATTCGAAAAAAAAAAACAATTTAACAATGTAAAAATTGTAATAGGGTAATTTGAATAGCCTTTTGCTTACTTACAAGAATACCAAAGATGATAAACAATACGCAGTGCACAAAATACTAGTAAGACAAAATTGTTGATGATTCAAAAATAGCTAAAATGACAGGTTTTATCTAACTTTGTTATCAATATTTTATATGAAAAAGAATAAATATAAGATTCAGCTGTTGTCAAAATAATAGGTCACAATAACATAGTCTGTTACATGTCTTCGGTTAATCTATTTTATACTTGTTGTTTTTATAGGTCGTTAACATTGACATCTCTGAATTACTTATAGATTTTAAAAATGAGAGGGACGCATCTATTTTTCTGGGTTTCACCTAGTTAAGGCTTTGATAACACTAAATTGTTTTGCTTCACCAAATGCTGATTAGAAGCCCTTAATAATTTTTTTTTCTAAAAAAGGTGCAATTACACCCTCGGTATCCCCTGGGCACGGCTTGCTTTCTTAGCATTATGCCTTTCAATTATTTTGAATCAATTGCTACAAATATGAGATTAACTGTTAGCGGTTTTTCATTTTTCATAACCTTTAAATACCTTCATGAAGTTCTTTCATAAACGTAGCAAATTTGAAGCACAACTAGTAGTTTGTTGGTTAACAATATGAAGACGGCAGAACAGTGTTTTACTCTGACAAAGAAAATATGGTATAGCTATAAAATGCAAAATAAGGTACATGGTATTTGCAAGATTATTCTTTTAACACAAGCTTCTTATCTCTCTCTTTTAATTGAACAATAATTTAAGTGTATTTATTCTCGAATGACAAACGTACAAAATACTAGAACTTTGAACAAGAAAAAAAAATACTTAACATGGCTTGAAAGTCAAAGACATGTATATTCTTCATCGATGTATTTTTTCAAAACAATATATTTATTTTTTATTGAGTTTATACGAAGCTCAGTACCAATATACATGTTAGTCTGTGAAATTAGGGTTAAACCGTAGTCATTGCTTAAACCTTAAAACTATGAATCAAAATGTTATTTATGGTCAAATGTATGTAAACAAAAATCAAATTTATAAGTTTTGGGCAATTAATTTTGGCACTCGCGTTTTGACAATCTTAGTCTAAAATTGCCAAAAACTATAATCCCCTAAAAACCTTAACTGGAAGTGATTTATGTTGCCATAAGTGAGAAGACTCATGTGCACATTTTTAACCAATTACTGGTTCTATATCTTTTATGAAATCATGGGTTATAGAAATAATTCTGTACATGCACTTTCATAGTTTGTCATGGTTCCTTGAAATGATACCTAGACTGACATCGTAAGACATGATATTTGACTTAAATCATAGAATGCAGGTGTTCTACTTATTTTGTACAAGTAAGAACAAAGGTGATTAAACAATAGGTCAAATAACATTAAATGCTACTTGTCATTTAAAGTCTACTTTTATATCTTAGAACACATGTGTCACAAAGTGCACACATTTATAAATAATTAATAACAAAAATGGTCCTTTAATGTTGGGGAAGTTTAAATTATGTCTTAAGGCAAACTATTATAATTAACTCCGAACCATTAATATATTTGCACTCATAGAATTTGTAGTTTTTGTCAACATTTGTTGTTTGTTTGATTGCTAAGCCTACAATATGAATTTGGCTGGTGCAAATTTTAAGCATTAAAAATAAAAAAAATAAAAAAATCATATTGATGATATGCCTTATTATTTTTACAAGGTTTGCAGGAGCGTTGGATGCCTTAAGAGTGATTTTATCTTTTTTCATTCAATGTCATTTATCATATTTTTGTATTATACTCTTTGCTCTAGATCTTTACTTCTGAAGTTGTCTCTTAGAAGTATTACAATCTGGAAACATTATGACACTACTATAAGCTAACCATTAAAACACATTAAATTATTATATTCAAAATGATAAGAAATAAAAGAAGCAGATGTACCAATTGGGTATCCGAATGTCAAAAGTCCGAAAGGGCAGAGAAAAAAACAGTATATACCAACAAGAACGGGACAAAAACAGACAACATGTAAAACATGGAAACACAAAAATAACTGAATACCAATCAACAACGCGAACTCCAGTCGAAACAAGAGTGACCTCAGGTGCTCTGGAAGAGTAAGCAGTTCTTGCTTGCTACAGCACACCCGTCGCGTTGCCAACAGTCCATTCAGTGTGTCAAATCCGGTAAAGGAAGCCAAAACAAAATCCTATGACAAATCTGCACTCATCTTAGAGATCGAAATCCCATATTTGTCTATAAGTGCATGATGGCTTCCGTAAAATTTCTTGAGTGAAGACAGCAAATGAGGAGAAACATAACCCTGTGTGAGCAATTTTTGTGTTAGACGTGATGCTCTGCTAAGGAAACCGATGTAAGTCCCGTATGCTTTAGAGTAACGATTCAATTGAGATACGTAAACTCCATAGGCTGGAGCGGACGGAATGTTGCTTCACAAGAAGGGAAAGTTGGCGATTGGAAAGTTGAAGTCATCATGTTTGTCATGAAGTTTTCCTTGAGAGTCAATTTCAAGATGTAGATCTAAATATGAAGAAAAACTTCCTAGAATCCGTAGTGTCCTTAATCTCAAGTTTCTGAGGATATATAAGATGGAGAAAGTCACCAAATCGAGAATTGTTCAGTGAAATACAAATGACAACAAAGTTCCAGACAATAAATTTTGCTACGCCTGACGCGCGTTTCGTCTATTCAAGACTCATCAGAGGCGCTCTACCAAAAATATTGAAAATGCCAAAACACTGTATGAATATGAAGAGCATAGAACAGTATAACTAAAAATACCAAACTGGGGAACCAAATTATTACTAAGATATTCAACCTATGTCTTGGGTAGGAAGAACCTTAGGGTTTAGACAATTTTGAAATTTAGACGGATAATCTAAAGCTTTGATGTATTCTCCAACTCAAAAGTGTTGGTGCCGGAGCGGGCTAACCTCGGGGAATTTAAACTCCACCAGCAGAGCTAACCTTCACGTGTGTTCGAAATACAAATGACAACAAAGTTCCAGACAATAAATTTTGCTACGCCTGACGCGCGTTTCGTCTATTCAAGACTCATCAGAGGCGCTCTACCAAAAATATTGAAAATGCCAAAACACTGTATGAATATGAAGAGCATAGAACAGTATAACCAAAAATACCAAACTGGGGAACCAAATTATTACTAAGATATTCAACCTATGTCTTGGGTAGGAAGAACCTTAGGGTTTAGACAATTTTGAAATTTAGACGGATAATCTAAAGCTTTGATGTATTCTCCAACTCAAAAGTGTTGGTGCCGGAGCGGGCTAACCTCGGGGAATTTAAACTCCACCAGCAGAGCTAACCTTCACGTGTGTTCGAAATACAAATGACAACAAAGTTCCAGACAATAAATTTTGAAAGGACATCATCAATAACGGAAAGTGAGATGAAAAGAGAGAGCTAGTCTTCGATCTAAATAACTTTAGAACAACAACAAGTTATAAAATTAATCAAATGAATCACAAAAAGGATAAAACATGACCCTGCAAAAATGTTTATTGCGGACGAATTTGGGCAATAACCGAACACAACCTCGAAAAGACTTACAGTTACTTAGTATATACAACAAAATGACATGTGTCACAAATATTTTTATGTAAATAATGATTGTAGAAAAATATATATAGAAATGTTTATTAAAAAAACATAAACAGATGTTAAGTACTTAGTACTAAAGCATTTTAAACTGTATCTACTTGACAAAACACTATCTTCACTACAAAAACCAAAGTGCTCTATATATATTAATTAGTTAGTTATTTCTTTTTCCCAAGCAGCACAATTTCAGCTATATTCGGGAAATGTACATGAAATGATGATGAGGTAGGGAAAAAGGAGGACAAAAGGCCAAAGGATAGAGCGTTGACTGCCACTGGAAAAAGGAGTGATTGGTAGGATAGGGAAATTTAGCCTCTTGCATGTGGAAAATATGTGTCCCACTCTTACCGAGGCTTGCATGAGGGTTCTTTAACGATCGAGATATGAGTAGTTCTTCGCTCACAGAGAAATATACAAAATGAAACAACGTTTAGAATTAAGAAAATTTTTGAAAGGGATGTTAAAGCCTTAGAAACTTTGGGAATGTTGTTTTTCGAAAAACTCAATATGGTCGATCTACGGGCCTTAACAAGTACAACAGCATGTATGCGCAAAATCAGCAAAAACTGAACGGTTATTGTAAGCTTTCCTTTGGTCCATTTCTCTCCCAATGATCAAAATTGAAGCAGAGTATCTTTTAAAAAAATATTGATAATCAGCATTTCCCGTACTCAGCACCTTGTTAGAGGGACACATTGGTAACTTTCCAAAATATTCCAAAGCATCACAATGCTTAATTTTTCAACTTCAAATATTTAAAATATAAATCATTTCCTAAATTCAGAAATTTTAAGCTCTAGGGACAAACATATCAAAAATCATCAAATGAAAATGAGTTCTGACATCGCTATGGTTGGAGAATTGCCTCAGTCTCAGTTTTGGTAGAAAATTTATATATATTGTATTTCATCAACTTTAAATACTCATTACAAAATATTTTCTTTCATTATTAACATTATTTTATATGACAGATATCTTTCTTTCGAATATTGGTTTTTTTCTTAACCTCTGGTTCCAGAATATTTGTTTTCACCACAAATCAGTCTCAGGATATTCTTTAAGAGGAAACCAAACCCTTCGAGGTTAATGATTATTCCCTAAGAAACGACTGTGGTTCTTAATATTCTGTAGCCAAACCGTCAGCAAGTATAGGTCTGCAAAAATGCGTGTCTCAGTTTCCACATTTTTATTTTTCAAGGTCTTAAAATATAATACACGTATTCTTGTTTGTTTCACTGGTGACTTCTACGCCATTCCCTGAAAATCTGTTTTTAGCTGACAACATAATAACACGGTTATTTTTACTAAAATAATGGTTTTAATATCCTTCACAACATATTTCATATAGTTTGGTCATCAATATTCTATTTTACAGAAAGTAAGAACAAAGGTGAAAAATAATAGGTCACAATAACATCATATAATAGATACATTGTCTAATTTTATTCCTTTGTGTTAACAAGAAAACAATATATCAAAATCTTTTAAACATTTTGTCCCTTAAAAAACGTCATCAAGAACAATTGCCAAAAATTTGAGTTGTAAAAATTATACCAGGTACATAATACTTTTAAGTCAGAAATACAGAAGGTTTTGTAACACTGTATAGTAGCTTGCCTAGGGCAGTGGTTATTAGCCACAATATAAAAAGCCTGTCATCACAGGGAAATGAGTGAAATATTGAACTTGTAACAATGAAGAGGTATGAAGTGGAATAGGAAAAAGGACCGAAAGGGGGCAAATGAATCTCGACGGCCACTTGAAAACGAAGGAATTGGTCAGATCAAACAACAAAGCCTACTGCAGGAGGTTCATGGTCCTTTTCTTATAGCAACATTATATTTAAAATGGTACATTTTTACTATAATGTGCACTAAGGTGTCCAAAATTATTATATCTGTCTACTGGTCTGCTTGTTTGTTCATTAACTTAAACTAATTTGCAATCGGGTTTTCACTAGTAAAACAATGCCACTAAACATGAAATAGCTATACCTACAGTAAAACGTCAAAGAAGCAAAGGTGTACCAAAGGGGTAATCAGAATCATAAAACCGTAAAGACAAAGACAAAACCGGCAGACAAAAAATCATCACAACAAAACAAACCACATAACAACATAAAACACACACATATAACCGCATTCAGCAACGCGAACTCAAGTCAAGTCAGAGAAATGTGAATCAATCTTCAATATTATCATTCAAAACAATATAAAACAGTACATTGCAAGAGTTCATACGAAGTTCAATATCAATTTACAAGTTTACATGATATCCATCTTATGTGAAATCAGGGTTCATTCGTAGTCATTGACTCTGTAATTCCTATTTGTATTGACCTAAAGCGGCAAAAATATGAATAAAACTTAATATAAGCTATATGTCTAAAAGACCATTTTGCTGCTTTCGTTACCACTCTGATGCAGAAGTTAAAAGTATTTTAAGACATCGTCAAAAAATATATTAAAAAAAAACAACCAATGAAACTTTGGAAGATATGTGATGTTAACACTTGAACTATGAGTTCTTGTTTCTAGGCTTATCTTGTGCTTTCCTGGTTATAAAGGACATAAAACTTGTGTTAGAAATTTAAATCTTAAAACACTTTTCTTCATGCTGTTCTCTTTCATCTTTACTGGTTTTGTTGTTGCCCTTTCGGACTTTGGAACTCGAATGGCCCATTTGTGCCTTATTGCTTATTTTGAATGCTTTGTGTTAAGCCCTATTTATCGTTTGCTTGAGGAAGCTAATATAGCCTTTATGCATGTAGATGAAAAAAGTTCAATCCTTCTCTATATTTTTCCTTTTCCCAAACTGCATTTTAAGGTAAGGGGATACGTGTATATATTAATACTTTAGACAAACAAGCACTATAAGTCCTACATTTGCAAGACCCCCATAGTCATGTCCCATTAATATAGAATGCAACATCAGCAAAACCGTATTCCTAAATTGTGTCCTCGTTTATTGAAGAAATTTAATTTCACTATCTAATGATTATCTAATCTAATGAAAAATGTCCATTCACAAAACAACATAAAGCTTGGTTATCGATTGACAGAAAGTTCACCAATAAGTCATTGGGTCAATGATAAAATATGCGTCACATAGTATACTACAGTAAGTCTTTTTAAACGTCATTCGTTCAACGTCATGTTTCACATTTCAAGGTTAAAGGTCTTCGTCGGTTTACAGAGTCAAAGATCCCATATGACCTATTGCAACCAGTTGACAAAAATATAAACAAACTAAAACATATGTAAATAAACAAACAAATTAAAAAAAGAGACAAACAATGGTTGTAAAGAAATTTAAAATCAAACAGAGAGACACTAAATCATATCTATTTATTAGATAAAAACACATTTGATAAAATATATCAATGTTATTTCTACAACCATTGTCTATAGAAATCAGTAACATGTATCTTGTTATACTCTCAAACTGCTTTGTAATCACAAATGTTCATAAAGTTCACCATGAAGTCATTGGGTCAAACATAAGATTTACAAAAAGAAACGTCATGGTTCAATGTTATACGCAAGATTTTTTAATAAAAGGTTGAACTAACGCAAATAATAATATATTTGTAAAATCTGCTTATTCAAAAATTTTATATACAGATTATCATATATGAAAAGCTTTGTAGTAAAAAGTATACAAAACTGACCCTTTGAGCAAAAACTTATCGACTTAAACCACAATTCTTTCTTACAATTAGTAAAATTTGTCAACAAATGGACCAATAAATAACAGCAAATACAAAATGAAGTACATTAACAAAGCTTTTAGGCTGTTAGGTCCTTGATTTAGAAAGAATATTCAATAAGCACTAAGGCAACATTGTTTTCAACAGCTCTGATATTATCAAGACATTTTCTACCTTTTATGACAAATGTGCCGCACATGCAAATAAACACCAAAAACATTTTTTTTTGAAACCATAAACTTGACTGTTTACAACTGAACTAGGTACTGACTGTACCATCAAACTGCGTAGGCAAGAAATGAATAATTGACAATCATAAATCTTTTCCTGTTTTAGCCTTTCTGTTGGCAGATACAATAATGTCATTTTATCCTTATATTATATGCCAAAAGATTATAAGATTCCATAAAAGCAGCTTGTCAATGCTTGGTAATCCAAACGTTCAACTTAACCCTTTTCAGTTTTGTTGGCATCAATACCGACGATAATAAAATCAGGCCTTTAAGAGTAATTTGATGGTTGGTTTCTAGAAATGGTGTCATGGGGTTCCTAAAATGGAAATTCTTCATATAAAATCATCTTCATCTAATAATAGCATTAAATCATAGACGTTTGAATTTTTTCAGCCTTGCATACGTACATCAATACCACACCTACAAATTACTCTCGATTGAGACAGTTAATAAAACGTAGATTCTTCAATAGAACGAAAAATGCAGAATATTATATCACGTATCTGTTATACTATAACTTATTTTGTCCTTCACATGTCTACTAAAATGGGGAAATTTAAAAAAATCAATTCATAGCAATGCTGAATTTTCTTGTAAAACAATATTTGTACATTTTTGAGGACTTGTTTTGCAGCAAATAATAGGTTCCTAAATGAAGACAGATTTCTAATGGTTTTATACTTTTTTGCTCATACATATTTGAAGATTGTTGTCTTCATTCAAAATATTCTATGGACCCCGTGTCTCGTTGATAAATAATGTTGGTTTTTCATAGTTTTGTCGCCTTTTAATGGATTTGACATGCACTAAACTAATCGTTTACATCGAGGAGGCTGTGCTGCAACTGCTTGTAATATCTGAGTCATTCGGGACAGTATAAAACACGATTGTACAATACTAACTAAGTTTCGCTGCTATGGCATTCTTTGTGTATGTTAAGTACAGTTAGCCGTTAAAAAGTATACTGTCAAATCAATGTATTCTAAGGTATATTGCTGCTTACCCTTCCAGAGTACCTTGTTTAAAATTGTTGCGACGCGTGGTCGTGCTGGTGATTGGCGTATGGTTGTTTTTGTGGTTTTTGTTTTGTTTTAATTTGTCTGTTTTTGTTTATTTTTGCTTCTGTAAGTACTGTTTTGTCTTTGCATTTTCGGATTTCCAACACTTGAACGCTGTTTTGGTAACTTTTTGCTGCTTTCCCGACAACTTTTTGGACACACAGAAGAGTTTGAGAGCAAAATCTATTTATTTCCCGATTTTCTCCCTACGTATATCAGGAATATGCACTACCTGAACTCACTTAGTATTTCAATAGTCTACATATGGTATCACGTCTTATAGCTTTACGCCATACTTTTTTGTTAACTTTCCTGATAAAAAAACGATATGTTTTCCAAAAAAAAAACCAAAAGATGTGGGCACTAATCTGAAACTTTTCCATTTTTATGCCAAAAAAGAAAAAAATAAAGAAATAGATTTATATAATTTGAAGTCATACTTTACGTTGGTTTATCTTAGTATGCAATCCGCCTCTTACCATGCTTACACTGAAGTGAAACATTAAAATATGAAAAAGCGAAATTAATTAAATAACAAACCAGTATGCATGACACTAATCATTTGTTTATAAATCATTTGGTTTATACTTAGTTTATTCATCTTCTAACGGAACTTAAAACATTGATAAAACATTTCTACGGAGCCACAGGGACTTGCTCCCCTCTATCAATATTTTGTTAGAGTCAATGTGCGGTACGAAAAAAAACACAAGGGAAATACCACTTTCACCACCCCCTTTCTTCAATTCGATTTTCTTTTAATAAATCATTGATCTCATACCTTTTTCCTATATAATTCGTTTCACGGATGATTTTCCTTTCCAAAACCCCCAAATATGTCTTCATTCATTGCATTTCAGCCTCAAAATCGGGCTTTGTTCGGGCAGATTTGCAAAATTTGGCAATCGCTTGGACATGAAAATGAAAGTACATTCTCTGGACTTTACCAATAAATGTAACGTAAAACAAAAGTAAAAACGTCATTAAAATTCATTCGGATTTCTTTCGAGTTTCGAGACTTTTCCTTGATGTAATGCTTTTCATGTCCAAGCGATTGCCAAATTTTACAAAATTGTCCGAACAAAGCCCGATTTTGAGGCTGAAATGCAACGAATAAAGATATATTTGGGTGTTTTGGAAAGGAAAATCATATGTGAAACGAATCGTATAAGAAAAGGTTTGAGATCAATAAGCTATTAAAAGAAAATCGAATTTAAGAAAAGGGGTGGTGAAAGTGGTATTTCCCTTGTGTTTTTTTTCGTACCGCTGACTCTAACAAAATATTGATAGAGGGGAGCAAGTCCCTGTGACGGAGCCCTGCAAGGGGCACCAAATAAAGTAATTTATATCGTTATTTCGATCAAATATATTATATCGTGATTTCAATATCTTTTTATCGTTAAAATAATTTATTATATCGATTTTGAAACAACTATATAGTTTTTTTTTGGTGTCCCTTGTGGGGCTCCGTACAAATATATTATTACGTGAGATAGATAAAACTTACCTTTACCAAATAGTTCAAATTCTGTAAAAATATTTCAACTGAACAAGAGACTTATATAAATACATTTAACACATGTCAATTATGACTAATTTCTTTCTTAACTTAAATCTTACCTTTTAATGAATAAAGATCATGAAAAAAGTAAAACTTGCTGAATTTATCGATTTATTTTTTGAGTCCAGATTAAATAAAGACCAAACGAAACAAAGAAAAAAACAAGGGAAAACATCCTCTAAAAGATTGCTTGTTGTCCTATATATAAACAACAAGTTCGTCACAAAGGGCGAAACGACAAAAAGAACCATATAGTTTTGTAGTCGTAATTAAAGCACGAACAGTTTAAATAAGTCACTGAATGTTAATTTTGACATACATGTATAAATCCAGACATAAAGCAGTCTTTTAGAATCTAGTTGGTCATTAATTTCAAGTTTTTATGCCCCCGCAACTATAGTTGGGGGATAAATATATTGTTTTATCATTGTCCGTCCGTTTTGCAAACTTTTTCCCACATGCTTGAAGATATTGAGCTGATTTTTGATAAGCGAGTCTACCATGATGAGTCACAGATCAAGGTCGCTTTTCCGATCCGTTGACTTTTACCGAAATTTTGGCCCTTTGCCTAAAATATTTTATGAAACTAACAATTTTCTGGACCTTTTTTTACAATTTTGAGTCCATTTTCTATATAAATTTTGGGCATATGCTGTGTCTTTCGGATACAAACATCCTTAGATACATGTAATTTTATCATGTCCCTTAATTTTCAGATTTTTTTTGTCTAAAATTGGTTGTAAGCAATCTGCTTTTTACAATTATAAATGGAGGAACATATCAGCAAGCAAGAGTGCACAAAAAGTGCCTATTGTAATGCATTTCCTGTTGAAACAAAAATGTTCTTAAGCATTTCGATTACTGTATTTTTTTCTGTAAGTATGTTCTTTGTCTAACATAAAAGCAAAAGAAAAAAGAGTATAATCAACAAACCAAATAATTTTGGTATTTGTAATTTTGAAACCACTGGGCGATAACCGCTGCTGGTGGACCAGAGGTCCCCGAGGGTTACCACAAGCCTGGTCGTCAGACTTGTCTGACACGATTAACCATAAAATTTCTAATATTTTTGTCGCTGAAATTTCCGATTCTTAAATTCAAAATTGTTTAAAACACCAGGTTTCTTTCCTTGTAATGCACATGGTCGATATCCTCGGTGCTGGATTTGGCTTCTTTGTTCGAACGTTTTGGTTTTGAGTACTTTTCGGTTTCAACAGTTTGGAATTTGACCTTCCAATGTTTTGATTAAAATGCTACTGATGAGAGGTTACTCCTTGAAATATCGATATATAGTTTCATAAGCCTGTGGAGGCTGGCTATCTATATATTAATATTATGTAAACTATGTTATGCATTTCATATTTTGTACATATATAACAGGTTGCACTATAATAATAAAATATATATATAGCATATCCAAATTAACCGTTTATACCCGCATTTTGGTATTTGTTTACGGGATATTTTGTGGACATTTTAAAAGTTCAATTCTTTCGGCATTATCTGTCTTTCGGTTTATTATTTGGACATTAATTCATAATTCTAATCTTTTCTAAGTGCTAAATTATGTAATTCCTTTTAGGTCTTTTATAAGGTGTTTCGTGTCCGGTTTTTATATCTAAATCTTTAATTATTTCTATTGTCAAAAATGTTTATTTAACGCGCTAGAGACCTGTTGGCAGGACTTGCTAATCCAGAGACATTAATCTGTTTGCATAGTTACTTATATTTTCATGTTATTTATATTGTTGTATTTTGTTTTGTATAATCAGTTTTTGGTCTTAGATCTGGAAGGACACAGATCGCTAAAATAAAGTTATATTGAAATTGGACTACCGTTTCTGTCTGTGTGTTTTATGTAGCCGGAAAACCCCCGGTTATATCTGGTGGAGAACCCGGGCACAAACCCCCGTGTACCAGCTCTACCTTGTGAAGAAGCTAGTTACCCCAACATTATGATGGAATTTTACACAAATTGTGATTATGGACATTGGAACTACCAACCCGTCAGATATGGATACCATATCACAGACGTTCTGTGCAAATTTTGTGGAAAGGAGACCGGCAATTATCGCCCTCACCAGTGTTCCGCCGTTCGGACTTTCTGTTATAAATGCAGAAAACCTGGACATTTTGCCAGAATGTGCAAATTTCACAATAGAAATATTTCGGACTTTCACGTAAAAAGAAAATCAAAATCGCAACAGAAAAGGGACGCGGAAAGAATGAAAGCATACATAGAAAAGAAGAAATCCAAAGCATCGGAGACAATCTTTCCGTTCAGTGATATTTGTGACACCGAACTTACTGCTATAACTAGTGAAGCTCGAGAGGAAATTTTTCGCGAGAATGTGAGGACATTAAAAACCGCTAACGTAATTTTAAGGGATAGAATATCATTGATGAAAAAACAAACATCGGGATTAATGAATAAGACTGTGGAAATCCATAGACTAGAAGCTGAAAACAAAACATTACATGAACACCGGATATCCGTTCTGGAAGCAATCGATGAATTACATGAAAAACTAGAGGAAAACCACTACACAATAGCAAAGTATCAAAAGCAGCTTTCGAGTGCCGACGAAACTATTCAACGTTTATCTAGGGACAACGAACATTTAAGAGTAGACGTGAAAAACAGTGGAATTAAAGAACGGTTGCAGATCGTCAAACTTCAGGAGGAGATACAAAACTTACAGGAAGAAATCAGAAATATAACGACGGAAAAACAATATTTGGTCCAAAGTTCCACAGTATATCGACACAATTCGCCACCTAGGAATAACGCAAGGTATCTGAGAAACCGAGGAAGACGTCCAAGAAGATAGCACAAGAGGATGTTATTCGTCAAACTCGGGGACCGAGTTTAGGTGGGCAAAAGGAGAATATAACCGGGATATTTTGTGGACATTTTAAAAGTTCAATTCTTTCGGCATTATCTGTCTTTCGGTTTATTATTTGGACATTAATTCATAATTCTAATCTTTTCTAAGTGCTAAATTATGTAATTCCTTTTAGGTCTTTTATAAGGTGTTTCATGTCCGGTTTTTATATCTAAATCTTTAATTATTTCTATTGTCAAAAATGTTTATTTAACGCGCTAGAGACCTGTTGGCAGGACTTGCTAATCCAGAGACATTAATCTGTTTGCATAGTTACTTATATTTTCATGTTATTTATATTGTTGTATTTTGTATTGTATAATCAGTTTTTGGTCTTAGATCTGGAAGGACACAGATAGCTAAAATAAAGCTATATTGAAATTGGACTACCGTTTCTGTCTGTGTGTTTTATGTAGCCGGAAAACCCCCGGTTATATTTGTAATATATGGTTTGCAAAAACTATCAGTTTAAATTGTGCTATTGCAGATTTTTGCTGTATTTGGAGAATCCAAGTGTACCGTAAGGATAAGTCAAATAAATTAATTCTGTGGCATGAACTTGTTAGGAAAGCAGGTCGATGTTCCTTACCAAATCACTTTAGTAAAATTATGATAGGGAATTCTTAGTATGTATTGTCAGGAAAAAAAATCATGACAAGGACAAAGTAGTCTGTGTTTTATTCTAAGAACTAATTCATCTTCATTAATCTTAAACGCCAAAATGTGTGTTTAAGTTCATTCATTTTAAAATTCTGTTGCTTTTCAATCTAACAAAAGTGAATTGCACTGTATTTGTTAGGAACATTGGTAGAAGCATATGAGCCATTCGAATTTCGTATGTTCGAAAAAAAGCCAAGACCAACTCAGTACAAACAACATAAAAACAAACTGCACAAAAATATTTTAAACTGTAAATTAAACGCGAACTCAAGACAACAGCTAATTCTTTATGTTACGGGAGGCTAAGCAGTTCTTAATTGCTGTTACATAACCGTCACGTTCCCAACGGTCAAATTTTGGTGGATTGAATTAGGACAATACAAACTGTGACAACCAAAGATCGGTACTCATCTGAGGGATAGAAAATTACATTTTCGTAACATTATGACTAACGTAAAATTTGTTGAGTGACAACAACCGACCTTGTTTCAGCAGTATACATGCCGAAGCGACTTAATTACTACTAGTTATACTAAAGAAGTCATAAAAACTGTAAAAACTTAATTTTATTCAACTAAAATATCATTTGTTTTAAATTTGCCAAAGGTCTGGCATATTAAAAATCGTTAAAAGTAGATTCAATGTTCTTATTGTTGCTTTACCTCATTTAATATTAATTTGCAGACAAATAGGCAGAAAAATCTAATTCTGAATTTAAACGTTTCTTTGAGAAATTTTTGACCTTATAAAATCAATAGTTTACGCATTTTTGTAAGAATAGAAACGACCATATAAATAAAGGTTTGACCAATTCAATTGTATTAGTTGGTAAAGTATGTTTCAAACTTAGTCGAGTACAATAAAGTCTAGATCAAAATCATGTTAGACTTAAAATAAAAAATGGCAAATGAAACTTTTTCATAATGTTCTTACTAACCTGTTGTAAATACATCCTTATTATATAGTGTCCAGACTTGATAGAGTACAATTACATTGTATGAATACTTTTTAGATTTGTTTCTCAATGACTGAATACATATGAAAACGGGAGGCAAATATATATAAACATATATGTATATAAGCCCGGAGGAGAATCTACCTTGAAGTAACAGGCGACTCGGGATCTTTCGATTCCAACAAAAGGTAAGGGCCCAGCCCGCGGAGCGACCATGGTGTGTACCCTTGGTGACTAAATAGGGTAGCCCTAATCTGCCAGCTCGAGGTTAGCCAGGTCTTTAAAACAAACAGCCTGACCACTGACCAAAGTGGGCTTTTGTGTGATTCATGCATATAAAAGATCCCATTGTGAACCACCAAGTAGTGCATCCGCTAAATTTTAGCATCCTTTCTCATCTCCATTTCTGGTTATCTTCAAAATCTACTGTTTCTTTGTTTCCTATCCCAAACCTATATGTCTCATCTTTATTTTGATCATCGCCATTTAATACCCTATATAGTGTTGCAAGGGCGCAAAAAATAACCAACTTACCGATAAATACTATACAACTTTGATTTGTAGTATATGTAATTTTTAGACGTTCATTGTTTATTGACAATCCACCCACTTCGATGGCCTTTTGCTCTTAAAATAAGGTCGATAACCAGTTGGTCATCTCTGGGTTCACAATGAGTCGTCATGACACATTCGACATAATGATATAGGGCAGTGGTACAACGGTCAAAGCTATGTAACTTGATAACGTGTAGGTTAAATGGTTTTAATCAATTAAAAGTTCTAATTTTCTAATATAGATATTAGTTTTAAAACAACATTCAATAAAATAGGAATGGCCTATCACACATACAGTACATATATATAACGCAATTTATGATAAGAAATTCAATACTTGATATCAGTTATATATAATAGCAAAGAAGAGAAAAGGGCATACTCCGATTGTCTGCATTTTATACCAATAATAGATGTTAATACTTTTTTCTTGTTGAAATTTCCCAAATTTCCAATGTTAAATTAAAAGTATAATTTAATAATCCTAAATATGGGTATATACCGAAGAACAAGTACTTAGCACTTTAGCACTAGAAACTGTCAGAACTTGACAAAAAGTATTTTTTAAATTATCTTTAATTAACATCAGAACAAGAAATACTAGTTTAAATGATAACGAATAGATGAATGGAAAGCGGAAAAGTGATTTGCTGATTTGGCATGAATAAAAGAATAAAGCTATTGACAATAGTTTAAAGAAATATTATCTTTTTGTGTTATGTAAAGTTTTTGGATGCTAGTGTAAAGCATGTTAAGCATTGTATGTTACAATAAAAATTAGCCTTTCTTTCCATTTACCTTGCTACTGAGCCATGAGCCAGCGGACATCCCCCGCCAGTACTTATATTACAGGTATAGAGGAAGGTTTCAGATGCAATGTTCAATTTACCCCGTGCGGGTTCCGGGTGGCGAATAGGCCCGCAGCAGCGCTAAGCTTGTCGGTAAAAGTCCACTCAAGAGCGCTCAGAAACCTGGCATCGGGTCAGGCCGCTTTGCCAACAAAGCGACAGGGATGTGTGCCCCAAGTGGTTGAATGGGGCAGCCCTAACATCGAGAGATGCGGGGTCGTCAGGCGATAATGCGGAAAACCTGACCGCAAACCATAGTGGTGTACCGTGTTGGGAAAAATGTCACGTTCCTCGCACGTTAAAGAACCCTCCTGCAGGTCTCGGTAAGAGTAGGACCCGTAGGATCCCCATTCAGGAGGCTAAATTTCCTGTCCCTACCCATCACTCCTTTTTCCAGTGGCAGTCAAAACTCTCCTACCCGATTGGCCTTGTGTCCCCATTTCATCCACTTCATCATCATTTCATGTTCATTGTTTCACCAATTTCATGTTCATCTCCCGAATATAGCCGAAATCGTGCTGCTTGGGAGTAAAGCAATAACTAACTAACTAAGCAATGTTCAATTTAAAAAGTTCTCATCGATAGAGCGAAAAAATCCCCAAGAGAAACTGCGGAAGGCGAAATCTTCAATTAATATTCAATCATCTCATTTTCTAGTGAGTGACTGACAATAAACATATTGTTCTTATTTTCTTTCACCCCTTTTTACATTGGCGTTTTCGGTTAGTCTTGATGTAAAAAAACATGACTTACATCCTGTACATGACTGCATATCTTCGGTTATATATTTCAAATTGCATGAATTTCAAATAGATATTTGGAGTATAAACCAGAAAATCCAATTGTTTCTTAATATTCTTTAGCCGTACAGAAGTATTTTATGTCAAAATGTTTTCTCAGTAATTCATAAATTTAGTTTTCAACATTTTTTTCTTTTAGTCTTAAAATAGAAAAGTAAAACACGTAGTTTTGTTTGTCTAATTTATTTAGTGTACCGTGCGTTTTTCTATTTAAGTTAACAGATGTATATCTTATTTTAAATGATTATTTTTAGATATTCGATTCAATTTATTTAATCATCAATTTTCTATTTAAAGAAAATACAACAAAGTTGACAACATATTGGGTCGCAATAACACATGATTTATGTAATTGTCTGATTTTATTGTACACATGTTACAGTCTCGTCTGTAAATAAACCTTTGTTTTTCTAGAAAACAATTTAATTTGTCAAAGTAATCCACATCCATTTTGTTCACAAGTGCAATGGCAAAAACCTTTATTTTCGAAAGGCTCCGACAGCACTGAACATCCCCCAGAATGCACATTTCATCACGTGGAACCATCCTGCGAAACATAACTACGTGCGGACTAACGAGTATGAGTTGTCAAGTGACCTAGAAATTTGTAATTTCAATTTCAGAATCTGGAAGAAAAATCGCAATCAAACTGAACGCCGTTGTTATATAAATGACGTCCAACCTGAAATTTGGAATTAAAAAAGCTGCTTTAATTAAAAAGAGAAAAGGTCGGAGATTTTCACTAAGCATCCGTTAATACAACTGACCAACCTTTTGTACTCTGTCCCATGTGTCTTTCAAGCAGTGGTAGTAAAGGAGATAGGAATCAAACAAACTGGACACTATAACTTAAGTTTATTTATTAGATTAAAAACACATTTGAAAAAAATATAAATGTTATTGTCAAATCATTGTCTATAAAAACCAGTTACATGTATACTCTAAATATGCCTTGCAATAGCCTGGCAGACGAACAGCACGGATTCAGGAAACGTCGATCCTGCGAAAGCAAGCTCATCAACACCATTGACGACCTATCAAAGGGACTGAACTCAAAACAGCAAATAGATGCCATCCTGCTAGATTTCAGCAAGGCCTTTGACAAAGTCCCCCACAAAAGACTTTCCATGAAGTTGGATCACTAGGAGTAAGGGGTAATGCACTGAAATGGATCAAGAGCTTCCTCTCTGTGAGATCACAACAAGTAGTTGTAGAAGGCGTAACATCAAAGCCAACTCCGGTGACATCAGTAGTACCCCAGACCAGATTGTTTGCCGATGACTGCCTTCTCTATCGGCAAATCAGAGGAGAAGATGACAGCACCATAATACAAGATGATCTGGACCAATTACAGCAATGGGAGAAAGACTGAATGATGAGTTTCAATCCTGACAAATGTGAGGTGATTCGTATAACCAACAAACAGAACATCAGTAATGCCAGCTACAGCATCCATGGGCACACATTGAAGTTAACAGGTCAAGTACCTTGGAGTCACCATCGACAGCAAAATATCATGGGGTCCACACACAAAGAGTGTCACAAGAAAGGTAAACAACACCCTGAGCTTTCTCCGCAGAAAAATCAGTCGCTGTCCAAAGCATATTAAAGAGACAAGCTACAAGACCCTAGTACGCCCCAGTTAGTGTACGCCTCAACAGTATAGGACCACTCGAATAAGACAAACATCAAACGCATCGAGGCAGTACAGCGCCGTGCAGCCAGATTCATCGTGGGCGACTACAGGAGAGATAGCAGAGTAACACCAATGCTACAACAATTGCATCTAGACACCTTGCAAACCAGACGTCAAAGAGCCCGCTGCATAATGATGTACCGAGTAGTCGACAACATGATTGACATTCCACCACAATCACTAACACCGGTACAGCGAAGCACCAGAGGCCATAACCAAAAGTTCCTCCAGCCAACTTGCTCAATCACAAGTAACCAGGACTCCTTCTTTCCAGCTGGTATAGTCCTATGGAAATCACTGCCACAGCACTTGATCAACGCAGATTCCCTCGGTACCTTCAGGGAGCGGATCAGCGTCTACTACTCCAACTAAGCAGACGACATGTACAGATGTAAATAGTTTTATCCTGCTATGATTTTAACCCCCATCACACGTACCCGATTTTAACACATTGTGCGACTATGCTCCAGAGGAGCCCGGCACAGTATTGGAAGACGAAGACGAGCCATCAAATGCACCATAAACACAAAGTAATTGGGTCAAACATAGCCATACAATATATAGAAATATGCATTTGAGAAGTATAAGACAATGTAATGTTTGTACACAAGACGTTTTGAATAAAAGGTTTAACGAACGCCAACATAAAAACATATTCGTAAAATCTGCTTATTCAAATATTTCATAATAGCAATTATTGTAGCAAGTGTTTATTTAAAAGCTTTATGGTAAAAATATATTGCTACAAAGCTGAGTCTTGTACGTACCAAAATATCGTGCAACAAGATCTATCGACTGGAATCAAAAATAATTTTACAATTACATGCTGAGTAGTAGAATATGCCAGTAAATGGGCCAATGGATAACAACAAAAACAAAGTGATGCACTTTCACAATGGGTTGAGACAGCGAGGTCCTTGATTTTGAAAAGAATTAATTATTCAAAATGCTCAATGAGCACTTAGGCAACATCATTTACAACAACTCCGATATTGTCAAGACATTAACCACCTTACAAATGCGTCGCACATGCAGATAAAGCACCAAATAACATCATTTTAGTTTGATTGTTTACAACTGGACTAGCTATAGGCGCTATAAATTGCATAACAAACTACCTATACGTTTCTTTGCTAAGGCATTCATTCAATGTGTTCTACGGTATTTGCTGCTTACCCTTTTAGAGCACCTTGATCCACTCTTGTTTTGACTAGAGTTTGCGTTGGTTATTGTTGTGTTTTATGTTGTTTATTTTGTGGAGGTTTTTTTTGGAAGTAGTAATTTTGGCTGTCCGTTTTTAGACTTCTGACATTCAAATGTCCCAGTGCTGCTTTCTGGCAATATGAGGACGCAAGACGCGTCTGTGAACAAAATCCTGACATTCACACATTCACGGATTTCTCTACGTAATAGTTGAAAATACCATACGTGAAATCAACGGTTTTATAGTTTCTATATATCATACAAGTCTTATTGCATAAGTCTTATATCTATATGTCACACTTTTATTTAAACTTGATTGTAATATAATATACTTAATTTTTCAATATTAATGTGGGCAATAATCTGAAACATTACGAAAGATGGTGTTTTTTTTCAATTTCAACGCGAAAGAAGAAAGTGAGTTATGTTTTGAAATCATACTTTCACGTTTGTTTATCTATGTTGGTTTATCTAGGCGATCCGTCCATATATTGACGGATTTTTGAAAAATCAAAATATGCCAAGGGTGTATTAAAAGTTTGAAGTTTCATGCAAAATGTGTAAACATAGATAACAATTTAACAATGTAACGTAATTCTGGGAAACTGTAAACATGGATCTTTTGTATATCAAAACATCTAGATCTTTGTTTAGTTGAAAGTTCAAAGAACTAAATATCATTAATAATAAATTTGTGGTGGAACAAATATACTGTACATGGTCGATATCCTCGGTGATGGATTTAGCTCTCATGTTCGAACGTTTTTTGTATGAGTAC
This sequence comes from Arcuatula senhousia, assembly GCA_963971305.1. Lineage (NCBI taxonomy): Eukaryota > Metazoa > Mollusca > Bivalvia > Mytilida > Mytilidae > Arcuatula > Arcuatula senhousia. The sequence goes on from OZ020305.1 coordinate 51,190,524, forward strand.
TTTTCTTTCAGTAATTATGGTTTTTGAGCTTCCAATGTTTGGGTTTTGATTTTTGACATTGTTTATGACCAAATTCAAAGATCTGAACAAACTTTAAATCAACGATAAACCAGCTGCATTTATTGACGATAAGAAAGTTGAGCATATCGATAAATTGTTCTTCTGAAAATCTGTTGTTTGTCTGAAACAAATGAGGAACAAATGAAACAGGAGAGTGAGTATAATCGACAACCGATATTTGTACATGTACCTGTATCATAATAGCAAAAAATACCATTTATCGACTATGCTTCTCGAGATTTAAGTTGTCCATGAAAAAACCATGTGCCAATTGCAATAGATTATCTGTTGGAAAAAAACAACACCCCTGCTAGAACAAATATATGGTCGATAAAAAAGTTAAACATATCGATAAATTGTTCTTCTAAATATATGTCTTCAATCTACCTTATTATAGATAAATTTGACACTGCGAGTATATTTCAATTGAACAAAAGAGACTTAATTTATACATTTTTAATATGTCAATTAAGACTGATTTCTATCTTCAAGCAAATCGTACCTTTTACTGATTAAAAAAGATCAAATGGCTAAATTCATCATGGTTAGTTATAAGTCTAGATTTAATTTTAGACCAATCGAATAAAAGGAAAAAGGAAATGAATTGTACTCTAAACGATTAATTGTTGTCCGATATATGTTAAACAATTTCCTCTCAATCTTAACTTAAAGGACAAAACACAAACCACACACAAAGATTTGGAAGTAGTAAATTAACACACCAGCAATTAAAGAAGTCAGTTCTTACACTGACTGAATGTCAATTCAAACATTTAGCAGTCTTCGTAGAATCTGGTTTGTCTTTGATTTCAAGTTTCTTAAGATTTTTGAATATGAGATGAACAATGTCACCAAATCGAACCCCAAACATTGGAAAGTCAAAAAACAAAATTATTGAAAGAAAAGAACTCGTACACAAAACGTTCAAACACGAATCACCGAGGTTATCGACCATGAACAGTACAAGGAAAGAAACCTTGTATTATTAACAACTTGTATTAAAAAAAAAAAACCAACACTATCACTGTGAACTGATGAACAAAACTGTGCCAATTGCAGTAGATTATCTATTGGAAGAAACAACACCTCCATCTTGTTTGGCACAGTTGATTAACGTAGCTTAATAAAAAAGGACGGAACACGCATACATGTATACAAGTGTTTGTAAGTCGCTAAAAAGACTTGTTTAGTCATCTATGAGTCTAGTAAGAAATGTTTTTTTTACAGAAGATCAAATAATAGAAATGCCCAACTTTCATATCGACAACTTATTTGCACAGTTAGGTGGACATGTTTTTCAGTAAACAATTGATATCCCAATTGACACAAATTGTTGTGCTCAATTGCTTGCCGGTTTGTTTCTTCCTTAATATCAAGTGAACTTCTTACAATCACTTCTAGACAAAAGGTTGCAGACCTGCTCTATCCTTCAATCTCACTTTTTGTTGTATTGATGATGCCCTTTCGCTATAAAATCCTCGATTTGGTGTCTATTTACATCTTATATATCCAAAGGAACTTGAGATAAAGGACACTTCATATTTAGATTTATTTCTCGAACTTGACACACTAGGAAGGCTTTATAGAAAGCTTTATGACAAACGAGATGACTTCGACTTTCCAATTGTCAACTTTCCCTTTCTGTGTAGCAACATTCCGTCGGCTCCAGTATATGGAGTTTACGTATCACAATTGATTCGTTATTCCAGAGGATGTGTGGAGTGTAACGACTTCCTTGATAAAGCTACGCGGCTGACAAGCAAATTGTTAAGACAGGGGTATGTTGCTTCCAGGTTGTTGTCATCACTCAAGAAAATTTACTGAAGACATCATGTGCTTGTAGACAAATACGGAATTTCTATTTCTCAGATGAGCGCAGATGTTGGTTTGACATAGAGTTTGGTAATGTCATCCTTTCCGGATTTGACCAACACGAAATCGATCTTTGGCAACGTGACGGGTGTGCTATAGCAAGCAGATACTGCTTACTCTTCCGGAGCACCTCCTCTATGTTGATGATGACTTTTCACTGACTTTCTTCGTCTCATATATCTTCAGGAACTAGAATTTAAGAACCGTTAGATTCAAGAATTTCTGCTTCATATTTAGAAGTAGACACTCAAGGAAGACTTTCAAGAAAACTCTATGGTAAACTTGAAAAATTCAACTTCCCAATCGTCAACTTTCTTATGTAGCAAGATTGCGCAGCTAATGGAATTCACGTACAATGTATCACAATTGATTCGTTATCCAAGAGCTTGTGGGACATACATTTTTTTTCTTGGTAGAGCATCGTGTTTGACACGCAATTGCTTACACCGGATTATACTGCTCTTCGGGTGATGTCTTCACAGAAGAATATTTTTTTGAAAACATCATGAGCAAATATGAGCATATAGACAAATAATTATAATGTAATTTCTATCTCAAATGAGCACAGATGTTGGTATATCATAGGGTTTTGTTTTGTTCTCTTTTACCGGATTTGTTACGCTGAATTTACCTTTAACAACGCAACGGGTGTTTTTAACGATCAGAAACTGCTTAATCTTCCAGAGTTCACTCTCGTTACGAATCGAGTTCGCGTTGTTGAATTTTTTTCTAGCAATTTATATGTGTTTTGTCTTGTCTGTTTTTTTTTGTGCTGCAAAAAGAGTTTGACTGTCAGATAGGGGTAAGACATTTAAAACGCTATCACCGACTAAATGCTTCATTTCAACATTTTGGTGATTGTATTTTTAGTCCAGCAGTTTTGTCAATAATGCCCATTGTTTTTTCAGTCAGGCTTTCTGAGTTTTGACAAAACATGTCGTTGACGCTTTTCACCGAAGCCTTTGTCTATTTGCACACAGAAGGTATACGGTCTTGCTTTCTAAACATCGATGCCAATAAGTACTATCAGAATGATCTACAACCAACACAGTTGTCACAAATATCGTTTAACTCCCATTCATTTTCACATGTATCCCTGTGGGCTGACGAATGGAAACGATTTCATTAATTTATTTCCATTATAAAAATCAGGACAAGGATATTTTTAAATAACCTGTGCTTTATATTTAGAACTAATTCGTCTTAATAAATTTCAAACGCAAAATGTGTGCATAAGTTCAATTATTGCACAATAACCAAAAGTCTGAATTGCATTATGTAAGAGAGAAAAAACCTAACAATGAAATTCGCTTTTGAATTGCTTTACTCTGAAAAGGACAAAACAAAATCAAATGACAAGAAAAACAAATTGAAAATAAACTGCACAACATATGAAACATTTTAAACAACTTAACTGCAACCACCAGAGCGATCTCGAAACACGAATGAAATATTGTGCTACGGGAAGGTATGCAGCACCCGTCATGTTGAAAGCGGTCAATTTAGTGTGGGCTAAATTCGGTAAATAATCAAGCAAAACATCTGTACTCAAATAAGAAATATAAATATTTTTTATTTACGAGCACATTGTGTCTTCCGTAAAATTTGCTAAATGTAGACAAAAAGCGAGGATCAACATTTGCCTGTGTCAGCAATTCGCGTGTCAGGCATGACTGATTATGGTAGGTTTTTTCTCCAACCATACTCTTTTTATTGAGTCTGATAATATAGAAAAATATCATTTGAAGTGGTTTAAAAAGCAAATTGTTCTTATTTTTACTCGCTCTGAAATCAAAATTATTTCATATTTGTCATAAGCAGAAATTCTTCTTCAAAAAGTTTTTTTTTCTTTGTTGCCAAATTATTGTTTTAACAAAATTGTTTTAGAAAGCCAAATTTCTTCAAGTTAAACGGTCGGTCCCCCATCTTAAAAACGTTCGTTATTTAACTACACTCCACTAACGACCCTTTTGCTTTCTTACTAGCAAGGTCAATAACCGTTTGGTCATTGCTGGATTCATAAGGAGTCGTCCTGACACGATAGACATAATGATATAGGGCAGTGGTACACCGGTCAAAGCTATGTAACCTAATATAGTGTAGGTGAAATGACTGACCTATTTAGGTTTAAATCGATTAACCAAACATTACCCTTATAGATATTGATCTAAATAATGACATTATACGACAATTGGGATGGCCTATTCACATAACACAATTTAAGAAAAATAAAATTAACACTTGATACTTACATGGCAGGAAGGAGTAACAGACATAATTTGATTGTCTGAAAGAACAGTTTTAAAGGGTCCATCATATAGAAGTGCATATCTAAGAGATGAGTAAAATTGACTGATAGGTTATATTGAAAGGTAATGCCCCAAAAATAGCAAGATTAACAAAAACTTCCAAAATAAGATATCGTTTGCTCCTATTGAACAAAGAGACATACTTGCTCCTATCAACATTTTGATTTAGTAGAAAAAAATCTCATAGACATTATACTCTTTCATCAAAACGTGGATATAAAAACCTATCAAAGTCAAAAATGACCGGGTTTCATTAAACAGGAAGTTGGTGGGCGACAGACCTGAAATCAAATCCCCATGCTTACACTGCATACCAAACATCAAGAGGCTGTGATATGTGATAAGTAGTTGCTAAGAAAACTGTTACGCAAAATGTTTCCGCCTGCCACCCGACATTCACCATTTTATAACTCAGATTTTTCACTCCCTGACATATGGCCGAAAAGGGACAATTTCGGTCAATTTAATAAGTGATTTTGTTATTGCTTTTCTCCCAAGCATATCGCATTCGGCTTGTTCCTTGATATGATCATGAAAGGGGAGATAGAATGAACATAACATGATCAAAAGTGGAGAGAAGTGGGATAAGATCAGAAGATCATTAATAAAAAGGAGTTTCTACTGTCATTGAAGAATGAAATGGTTGATAAGGAAGGGCGATGAGGCAGTTTGGGGCTTGACGAACCTGTTATACGGTTACCCATATTTCATTACATCGGCACACATGTATTTTCTATGGGCAAATCACCAAGGTACGATGATCAGTGTCCTGGGCGCTCTTTAGTTCACTTATATCGATAGGGTAAAACAATGGGGTATAGGACTATAATTGTCCCAATTCGTGTGCCATCCGTGAACCGCACTATGCAATGGTAAAAAATAATCTCTCTAGCTTCCTTTTATTTTGTATAGAATAGAAAATAATGAGACGTGGAATAAGTAAACGCGACACATCTCACATAACAAGCGGTAATTTAGAACAAAAATACCATGAAAATCCGCCAGCAGCCTTCAACGTGGCCAGTAGGCGCTGCTCGCCGTTCTACAATCTGCCCAAGGTCTAAAGAAAATGCATATCCTTAAATAGTCAAAGATAGACCCCTTCTTACACAATGAACAGAATACATCAAAAAGACAAGCACAAACAAAAGATTTGTCAAAATTCCTGGCTAAGGACAGGCACATATAAAATGTGGCGGTGTTAAACTAGTGAGTACACCAAAGGCCTTTCAAGGAATTGATTTGAAATAAGCAATTGTGGTAGGCTTGCAACAGTCGATGAGTTGCATTTACCCATTTGTGTGATTGACTGGAAAAAGTATTCCCCGACATGGAAATTGCAACTTAACTTTTAAATTATTCAAATAAAAATGAAAAATAGGATTAGAAATACAAATGACAACAAAGTTCCAGACAATAAATTTTGCTACGCCTGACGCGCGTTTCGTCTATTCAAGACTCATCAGAGGCGCTCTACCAAAAATATTGAAAATGCCAAACACTGAATGAATATGAAGAGCATAGAACAGTATAACCAAAAATACCAAACTGGGGATCCAAATTATTACTAAGATATTCAACCTATGTCTGGGGTAGGAAGAACCTTAGGGTTTAGACAATTTTGAAATTTAGACGGATAATTTAAAGCTTTGCTGTATTCTCCGACTCAAAAGTGTTGGTGCCGGAGCGGGCTAACCTCGGGGAATCTAAACTCCACCAGCAGTGCTAACCTTCAAGTGTGTTCGAAATACAAATGACAACAAAGTTCCAGACAATAAATTTTGCTACGCCTGACGCGCGTTTCGTCTATTCAAGACTCATCAGAGGCGCTCTACCAAAAATATTGAAAATGCCAAACACTGAATGAATATGAAGAGCATAGAACAGTATAACCAAAAATACCAAACTGGGGAACCAAATTATTATTAAGATATTCAACCTATGTTTGGGGTAGGAAGAACCTTAGGGTTTAGACAATTTTGAAAATTTAGACGGATAATTTAAAGCTTTGCTGTATTCTCCAACTCAAAAGTGTTGGTGCCGGAGCGGGCTAACCTCGGGGAATCTAAACTCCACCAGCAGTGCTAACCTTCACGTGTGTTCGAAATACAAATGACAACAAAGTTCCAGACAATAAATTTAGCTACGCCTGACGTGCGTTTCGTCTATTCAAGACTCATCAGAGGGGCTATACCAAAAATATTGAAAATGCCAAACACTGAATGAATATGAAGAGCATAGAACAGTATAACCAAAAATACCAAACTGGGGAACCAAATTATTACTAAGATATTCAACCTTTGTCTGGGCCAGGGGTAGGAAGAACCTTAGGGTTTAGACAATTTTGAAATTTAGACGGATAATTTAAAGCTTTGCTGTATTCTCCAACTCAAAAGTGTTGGTGCCGGAGCGGGCTAACCTCGGGGAATCTAAACTCCACCAGCAGTGCTAACCTTCACGTGTGTTCGAAATACAAATGACAACAAAGTTCCAGACAATAAATTTTGCTACGCCTGACGCGCGTTTCGTCTATTCAAGACTCATCAGAGGCGCTCTACCAAAAATATTGAAAATGCCAAACACTGAATGAATATGAAGAGCATAGAACAGTATAACAAAAAATACCAAACTGGGGAACCAAATTATTACTAAGATATTCAACCTATATCTGGGGTAGGAAGAACCTTAGGGTTTAGACAATTTTGAAATTTAGACGGATAATTTAAAGCTTTGCTGTATTCTCCAACTCAAAAGTGTTGGTGCCGGAGCGGGCTAACCTCGGGGAATCTAAACTCCACCAGCAGTGCTAACATTCACGTGTGTTCGAAATACAAATGACAACAAAGTTCCAGACAATAAATTTTGCTACGCCTGACGCGCGTTTCGTCTATTCAAGACTCATCAGAGGCGCTCTACCAAAAATATTGAAAATGCCAAACACTGAAGGAATATGAAGAGCATAGAAAAGTATAACCAAAAATACCAAACTGGGGAACCAAATTATTACTAAGATATTCAACCTATGTCTGGGTAGGAAGAACCTTAGGGTTTAGACAATTTTGAAATTTAGACGGATAATTTAAAGCTTTGCTGTATTCTCCAACTCAAAAGTGTTGGTGCCGGAGCGGGCTAACCTCGGGGAATCTAAACTCCACCAGCAGTGCTAACCTTCACGTGTGTTCGAAATACAAATGACAACAAAGTTCCAGACAATAAATTTTGCTACGCCTGACGCGCTGAAATTTAGACGGATAATTCAAAGCTTTGCTGTATTCTCCAACTCAAAAGTGTTGGTGCCGGAGCGGGCTTACCTCGGGGAATCTAAACTCCACCAGCAGTGCTAACCTTCACGTGTGTTCGAAATACAAATGACAACAAAGTTCCAGACAATAAATTTTGCTACGCCTGACGCGCGTTTCGTCTATTCAAGACTCATCAGAGGCGCTCTACCAAAAATATTGAAAATGCCAAACACTGAATGAATATGAAGAGCATAGAACAGTATAACCAAAAATACCAAACTGGGGAACCAAATTATTACTAAGATATTCAACCTATAAATGTATCCATCATTCGTATATCTATTTTTTCACTCCCTGACGTCTGGCCGAAAAGAGATAATTTCGATCTATTTAATAAGTGATTTTGTTATTGCTTTTCTCCTAAACATCGCGCATTCGACTTGTTCCTTGATATGATAATGAAACGGTTGGTAAGGTAGGGTTGGGCGATTAGGTAGTTAATGGCTTGAGCTTCACGACCCTGTTATACGGTTACCCACAATTAATTACATCGGTACACATGTACGTTCTATGGGCAAATCACCATGGTACTATGATAAGTGTACTCAAGCACTCTTTGGTTCACTTACAAAAAATGTATATCGATAGGGTTAAACGATGGGGTATAGGACTATAATTGTCCCAATTCGTGTGCCATTCGGGCGGGCATTCGGGAACCGCACGAGGCAATGGTAAAAACTAATTTCTCTTTCTTTTTATTTAGGATTGAATAGAAAATAATGAGACGTGGAATAAGTGTACGCGACACAGCTCGCATAACAAGAGGTAATTTAGAAAAAAAAAACGTGGAAAACCACCAGCAGCCTTCAACATGACCAGTGAGTAGGCGCTGCTTGCCGTTCTTCAATCTGCCCAAGGTCTAAAGAAAATGCATATATTTCAAATCCAGTCCTGAAATAGTCAAAGATAGACAGACCCCTTCTTAAACAAGGAACATAATACATCAAAAAGACAAGTACAAACAAAAGATTTGTCAAAGAATCCTGGCTTAGGACAGGCACATATAAAATGTGGCGGGGTTAAACTAGTAAGTACACCAAGACAATTCAAGAAATTAACTTGAAATAAACAATTGTGGTAGGCTTGCAACAATCGGTGAGTTGCATTTAACCATTTGTGTGATTGACTGGAAAAAGTATTCCCCCGAAATGGGCCTAGAATGGAATCTAAACTTAATTATATGAAAATAAAAATGAAAAAAAATAGGATTAGAAAAAATATCCATCATTCGTATATCTATTAACGAAGCGGACAATCAACTGTCTTAAAAGTTCAAGTTATGATCAATACAGTTCAAACAGAATCAGTATTGGCCTTGAATTTAGATTGACTCTGATGCAAAATCACTACCTTATCCCGAGAGTGCAAGAGTTCAAGCGAGATTGTTTTATTTATTTCCATTATAAAAAACTGTAACCTCTTCACCTTGTATTTTCCTTACTACCTTATATCATTTTACCTATCTATGTAAGGTCATTGAACTACGTCACTTAAGGTATATTGACTAAAACATTAGTCTCGAACCCAAACTCATACTACCAAGGTAGTGAGTCTGGGAAAACACCTATTGATTTCTCGTAACCACTAGGTGGCGATCGTTATACCTTTTAACCTTTACCACGTGTGTATATGACGTGTTTAGCATACAAGATTCATTTCAATCTGAAATGAACCAACTTTAAAAACTCAACGTTTCATTGGTCTTCCGTGGTTTTTGACAACTGGTTCTGCAAAATCGAGAATCGGATTGGTCAAACGTGTATGGTTCTGTAATCAAGAATGTCCCAATTTTTAACTCCAATAAACATAAACAATTTCCAAAACCAGGTAGACGCCCGTGAGTACAATTTAACGATAAAACGATTTTTTTTTATTGTTAACAAAACCAACTTGTTTTCAAAAATGTAAAATATGATGTCTTATTATAAAATAAGAAATGCTATGTTATAAGAGAACAACTCACATCAATTCGAGAAGTTATCTCGCTGTTGCATTTGCATAAATTCACTGAACCATAGGCACGGAATTCTGAACATACGGTTGAGTGATTTTCGTCAAACACTATGATAAAGCCTGAAAGTACTCCGAACGTACACATAACAATATAGGTAATGGGACTGTTCCAGACTCTTATCATCTATTGATAAGCGTCTGGGTGATCGAGACTACTAAAACATATACTATGGGAGGTTATCGATAGTGTATCTCAGAGTTTAATTTTTTCTACATATGGGTGATCGACATTTGTTGACAGTGTGACGTAGATTTGCGTTGATCTGTCGCTATTTAAGGAGATGTGCTGCAAAATGGTTCAATATATTTTACAAACTTCGACTAGACCAGTTGATTATCTATTTTCTATATTATATAAAGTGAAGTTTTTAAAAGAAAATGATAGACTATATTTCTGTGGCAATTATTCTAATTTTGCTGATCGTGGATTATTTGAGAAAGGATAAAAACAGCGAACATGTTGAAGATACCTTAGAAGAGTCGAAACTACCCCCGGGTCTTGATGGACTACCAGTTTTAGGAGAGACATTGCAGTTCTTAAGAAAAAAGGTAAGCTATCTATCAGTGTTTATTTATACATAAATTACAGAACATGTTTAATTATGCAAATATATCTTTGTAACTATTTAATCAAATCTTTTTTTTTTTGCATTGAAAATAATAAAAGCTGAAGCATACTGTAAAAGTATGCAATTAACTTCTTTCTACTTGTTTTAAGACCATTTAAAGTCGTATACACCTTGGCGTAATTTTGTTTTCTTGTTCAGGTTGAACTTGTAATGTTTTAATGATATTTTGGTTTCATTTTAGGGACAATTTTTCAAAGAAAAGAGGGCACTTTTTGGTGAAATCTACAGAACACACCTGTTTGGAAAACCTACGGTCCGGGTAACCGGGAAAGATAATGTCAGGAAGATTTTATTCGGAGAGAATAAAATCGTGAGGCACTCCTACCCAACTTCAGTTAAGCTGCTTGCTGGCCCAAACAGTCTGGCAATGTCCTCGGGTCTTGATCATGACAAGAAAAGAAAATATTTGATGCAATTTCTAAAAACTGAATTTGTAAACCAGCATGTGTCTAGTCTGTCTGTATTAGTTATGGAACGGTTAGAGCAATGGTGTTCTTCGCCATCAGTTGACCTTTTTAAGGAAAGCAAAACCTTAATAACTGAACTCTCAGCCAAGTTCCTGATCAGTTCTGACATAGACAATGACTTTACGCAACGTATGGTGCCATTCTACAACCAGTTCACTGAACATCTGTTTACAATTCCATTAAATCTACCAGGATTTGGATTTCGTAAGGTACATAAAATTAATTGAGATTAAACTGAGACGCGAAATAATTGTACACGATACAGTGTTTTAAACAGTCAATTAAATGTGCAATAATATATTCTTCACAATGTTAAAAAAGGAAAGTGGGGTACTTCAATTAACAGCAAATATTAATATTGTATCCTCAAGCCAAAGAAAACGTGTCCATATATGAATATTGATTTTAAAATAGGAATTTATTTTCAAAATCGAATAATATAACTTATCTTCTTTGTGACATAAATGCGTAAGAATTATGTAAATGTTTGCAAAAAATAAACAACTCTAATCTATAGCAAATGAATGTTCCTCAATGTACATATTTATTCAATCGATGAAAATTATTACATAACATTTTACCAGTTCTCTTTAGTTCTTTGTAATGACTTAAAGTGTGTTAATATTTTTTAGGCTTTAAAAGCAAGAGAAGGACTGAAAAAGATATTCAAAGAAGCTCTCTTGACAAACAAAGATTCTAATAAATCAGGCTTTCCGTCCGTTCTGGAGGCATATGGGGCTTCTTTAGATGAAGATTCCTTCAACGAAGACGCATTTCTAGATGCAGTTCTTGAGTTGTTGTGGAATGCAAGCGAAACAACAAGTAGTAGTGCTTTTTCTGCAATATATTTGCTGGCTAAGCACCCACAGGTTGTAGAGAAAATCAGAAATGAGCTTAAAGAAAATGATGTCTCGACCAGCTTCACCGACCCATTAACACATAGACATTTACATTCCCTGAAATACGTGGATCTGGTAGTGCGAGAGGTCTTACGTCTGTTACCACCTGTGGGCGGAGCTTACAGACAAGCTATTGAAGAAATCTCGGTTGGGGTAAGCGTTTTGTTTTGTTTAATTTATACTTTCAATAGGGTTTAAAGGCTCATCAGTTTGTATATGTTAACATGTTTTGCATTCTTAGTTATTTGGTCTGAAATGTAATATCAAATACGTAACAAATTTAAATGTAAACATATCTTTGCACATTGAATTAAGCAGTACATGTACTTCCAAAATTGTGCTAAAACATTGTATTAAGCGTTAAGAAAAATGCTAGCGTACGAATGCAGTTCTTTATAAAACTTTTTTTTTATTTCAGGGTTACATTATTCCTAAGGACTGGACAGTTATTTGCGGCTTCCGAGAGACACATGAGAATGATCTATCGTCCGACGACCCTCTTTCTTTTTATCCTGAAAGGTGGTCGGAGAAAAATGGCTCCAATATTCCTTTCTATACATTCGGAGGAGGGAAAAGAATTTGTCCAGGACAAGCTTTCGCCAAGCAAATATTGAAACTTTTTATTGTAGAATTAGTAAGGAATGTAGAGTGGACAATATTTAACGAGGATTGTGAACTAATATATATTCCAACACCCCAGCCCAAAGGGGTCATGACAGCTAAATTTTCTACCTTACGAACAAATGACGTTTTGTAAAAAAACGAAATATCTTTTTTTTTCAAACTGTGCCATATTAAACTGACTTTATGCCATAATGTGTTACCGGTGAATTTTTTCTATTTGTTAGCTTGTTTGTTAAAATGTGGATTTGTTTTTATTTAACAATAAAATTATAAAACCCTTGAGTTAATATGACATTTTAACTGTACCAAATGCCATGCAACATGTCTTAATATAGATAAAATTAACAAATGACTTGTTACATGATTTACGTTGTAACTAAAAGTCTGTTCTGAATAAAGGCTTGGCAAAATATCACCAACATCAAATAAATGTGTGAACATTTTTCTCGCAGCTGTCATGCTGTATATGATAAAAATACAAACACACTTAAAATAGCAACAACATGATACTAGTTTCTTTGACTACTCTGTATCGATCAAATGTGCTTTAATGAATGAAACTAGTATCATAGAGGTAAGCAGAAATAGTGCGTGAAAAGGTAAAAGTACAGAATGATGAATGAACTTACTTCAACATGGACATAGAAATAATTAGGCACGGACCATTTGATTTTCTGGGGGGGGGGGGGGGGGCCTGGGATTTTACTTTGAGCCGGGAAATTTTTTTCGCCCGCTTTGCGGGCCAGATTATTTTTTTCACACACATATTAAGCAAGGAAATTTTGTTGGCAAGATTATTTTTTTTCAACTTGCAAGATTGAAACCAGATTACTTTTTTCAACCTAGGTGCTGGCCAGATTATTTTATTTTACAAAAATCAGGGCCGGGAAATTTTTTTCAAAAAAATCCCAGGCCCCCCCAGAAAATCAAATGGTCCGTTCCTTAATACAGCCATGTTCTAGACAATAGATTTTGCTACGCCTGACGTGTGCATTTCGTCTATTCAAGAATCATCAGAGGAACTCTTCCCAAAGATCGAAAATGCCAAACACTATATGAAAATGAAAGGATAAGCATGATAAAAATACCGTACTGAGAACCAAAATATAACTAAGATCAACCAATATAGAACCTTTGGGTTTTGGCCATTTGATATTTAGACAGATAATTTCAAATGTTTAATGTGTTCATCTGGATCGGGCTAATCTACTCCACCAGCAGCGTTAGCCTGTAAATTCAAATAAATATTACAAACCCAAACCTTCCATTAAGGTTAATACAGACAGGTGTCACATGACTTTTGTACCTTAAGAAATGCAAAATTTAAGACCAGTGTCTATAAAATCAATAGTAAGAAATAGAATATTTGAATTTATTGAAATGGGTAATAAATATTCAATTGTTTAACAATTGCATCAATCGTTTCATGAATAACGCAATTTTTGACAAAAACAAAGGGAGATAACTCACTTCAAAATTACCCTAAATTTACAATGGAATTGAATAGTAGACAAAAATCTAAGCTGGTGACCCCCTGTTTTCTATGTTTTATTTTAATATATAGGTAAAAATATAACTTTTGACAAAATAAAAACAAGATCCTATTGTAAGGAATTTTTCTGAGACATGATTTTATGCCTAAAATTTGGCCTTTCCTATATAATCTATTGTAATTCAGGCATATTTTAACCACATATATTGCAAAAACGAGCATGGTGACCTATCCTTATTTTTATTTTAATTAAAGGATATTAATAACATGTTTCATTTTAGACCATAAAATCAAATGTTTAATGACAGAATTTTTTTCAGTATAGGTGTCCACATTAACCTTAAGCAACAGATTATCGCTTCGTTTTTGCATTATAAAATTCATCGAAGCAAAGAAACACCAAAATGACAAACCAATAAGACGCAAAGTAGATAGGCAAAAACAACAACAACAACAACAACAACAATATCACCGGACAAAACCAAACACCATGACAAAACATTTCAGCTCATTATGCATTACAAAAGTCTTTATAGTATCGAAGCAGTCAGATGACCGCTTTTAGGAGTTATGACCATTTGAAGATCAAAAATAGCATTTTCTTACGTTTGTGCGTGAAAAAATGAAAACTATTGCAGATAGAGAAAAGCTGTTGCTGGCTTAAACCTACGGCCAACTAACCTATACAAAAGTCTCCTTTGGGTCGACACGGTCGGATGACCCTTGATAGAAGACCCTTATTGCTAAGGGGCCAGGTTAGCGATTCACGCTCATGGGAGCCTCTTGTTTTGTGCAGTCGTCACTATATCAGTAACCATTAGTCGCAAGCCGAACAATACTCAACAAGATCATGGATACAAAGAGATATTTAGTGTGTTGCATACGAAATGCAAGTAGAAGACACGAAAATCTTAAAACAAGCTAAAACGAGTCTTTTCGGACTGCTGTTTTTTTCCCAATGACCCTATGTTACTCTGAAAATAAGTTAATAGACAAGCTTTTTCATTAGCCAAAGGTTACCTGTGATGCTTTTAAGTTCTTTCTCTTGTTTTACACTCGGGTAAGTGATAGGACAATCAATATACCTTTTGATCATTGTCGGTTATAAATGAATGACCAACAACTACAAAAGACCGGTAGTGCACTGGTTCTTTCACATTTCTCGATTGGAACTGCAAATATCATTGTTCCAAGTTGACATTTCTCACTTCTAAATTGACATTTCTGACCTCCAAATTGACATTTCTAACTTATAAGTTGATATTTCTTACTTGCAACTTGGAAACTGAGAAATGTCGATTGGAACTGAGACAGTTGTAGCTACAATCGAGAAATATAAAAGAACTATTGGCATAACCTATCTTTGGTAAACAGCTGATGAAAACTCAAGTAAGAAGATGATAAACCAAATGAGTATACTAACATGAACCTTACAAGCAATGATTAACCATAGTTAAATCAGGTTAGACAAGAGCTTGAAAGTGTAACAAAAACACATCCTACATAATGTAAAGGTGACGAAATGATACGATATTCCTCTATATGCATCTTCTAATCTCCCTAATTTAGACAACCTATTTGAAC
This sequence comes from Arcuatula senhousia, assembly GCA_963971305.1. NCBI lineage: Eukaryota > Metazoa > Mollusca > Bivalvia > Mytilida > Mytilidae > Arcuatula > Arcuatula senhousia. Next base: position 51,205,775 of record OZ020305.1, read on the forward strand.
TTACATTCTTTCATTTTATATAAGTGAGATGAAAGTAGGACTATGTGTCCGAATTTCTATCTCTTTTGATAATTTATATATTGAGGTTGATATTCAGTTTTTTTTATATTTCTGTGTTTTATGTTGTCTGTTTTTTTTTTCTTGTTCTCGTTGGTCTTTACTGGTTTTGTCTCTGTCCTTTCGGACTTTCGACATTCGGATGCCCGATTGATACCTCTGCTTCTTTCAGGAAAAAAGCAAGCCGAGCTTTTACTTGCAACCTTCAACAGAAATGTTGAGAGACTAGGGTAAATTGACATTACAATAGCCACGCAAAATACCCGGCCCTGTAAAGGTGAAAAATACCATTTTTTTATGTTTTTGGCTTATAGAATGAAAATTATTGCAGATAGAGAGAAGTTGTTCGCTTAAACCTTCAGCTGATCGGGCTAAACTAAAGTTTTATATGAGTAAAAGGTGTCAGACGACCCCTTATTGGGGTTATGGTCCTTTAAAGGAGGGAAAAAAAGTTTTTCATGCTTTTGCCTATAGAACGAAAACTACATATATTGCCGATAGAGAAAAGCTGTTGCTTGTTTAAACCTTCAGCTGATTGGGCTTTACAAAAATTCTCATGGGGTCAAAGTTGTCGGATGACCCTTTATAGGGAATATGGCCGTTTAAGAGTTGGAAAAAAATCGATTGTTCGTCTTTTTTGCCGGTAGAATGAAAAATGTTAAAGATAGAGAATAGCTGTTGCTGCTTAAACCTACAGTTCATTTGGGTCTTCAAAAATATCAGTTAGGCTAAGTTGTCAAATGACCCCTTATAAAAGTTATGCCCCCTAGTTGTCAAGTTTTGAGTTTTTACAGATTAAAACTAGTATCAAAAATTAAGAAAAGCCATTGTTTGCTCAAATGATCAGCAATATGATGAACCTTTATTGGAGTTTTTTTTCCTCAAATCTCCCAAAATATTTTAATTCCATCAGCCATTGAAGTCAGGTGAGCGATTCAAGCTCCTGGGAGCCTCATGTTTAGATTGGTATTGTCCACAAACCCAATTCAATACGGCTTCTCTCGGTGGTTACATGTAATAAATATCAACCCATTACAACGACTATGAGATCACCTTAAATGACCACAAATTTTGCAGTCGTATTCATACAAAGCTGAAGCACTTAGAGCTACATAAAATAAAAATAAAAATGTTGAAGTTCCAGTTCTAATAATAATTCGTGTGATAAATGATGAACAACCTCTCCAGATGAAAATAAAATGTTCGCATACGAGTTATTTGGTTTGTCTCAGACACCAAATCTTTCTTCCACATGACCCAAGTTATCCTGTATGAAAATGTTTTCACAGTTGTATGGCCCCTGTGCTTAGCGCGACAGTGACTTGAGCAAATGGTGTTTTTAGCAATCTTGAATTTTAATAACAGAAGCGGAAACGAAAAACGTTATTGGTAGAAGTGTAAATTTCTATCAAATAATTGTCATGATTGTGCGTGGTAAGGCAACTTCTTCCATGAATGGACAAAGGGCGACAACTAGTTTGAATACAAATCATAAGTCGAGCCTCTGCTGTGTGTCTCGAGTCACCCAGTTCTTTTAGTGACAGTTGAACCGGACACAGGATCCGTAAGCTACAGTTTATGTGATTCCTTTGACATATCTGATTTGGCGGTGCTACAATACGGTCTCATTACTTCCAAGATGTCTAATGATGGAGAATTACACTGGGTGTATTTCAAAAAGAAGTTCTATTTTGTTCTAGAATGTTGCTTACATTATAATACTTATTCATTTCAATATTTTGGACACTTCACGCAAATTTCAAGTTTTTCGTGAAATTAAATTTCATTTTTTGTCTTGGACTTTATGATAATGAAGACTGTTCAGGATCAAAATGTAATTTTATTTAACAAGCTTATAGTTAACTCGGGTTTTGCGTTTAATTTTTTTTTTATTAAACCATCCGCACGTGAAAGAACCTGCTGCAGGTCTGTATGCAGGAGAATTATTTTTTCCGGTCCTACTTAATCCCTCACTTTTCTTTCCTCCCTTTTCTAGTGACAGTCAAAATCTGATTGACCTTGAGTCCTCATCCCGGGATCCTCATTTCCTCCATTTCATCATCGTGTCGTGTTCATTTGATATAGCCGAGTTCAAGGTGCTGGAAAGTAAAGCAAACTAATTTTACTGGTCTTCAACAGTAAAATACATGTGCGAATCAATTCAATGTTTACCTTAGTTGAATCACACAAACGGTTGTACAGTATATATAGTTACCTTTACAAAGCTACCCTTTTCAAATTCATGTATTTGTATACGTATTTAAATTCCATCGTTGGCAATTATATATTTTTAGATCAGGAAGTGCTTTTTGAAAATATGTCTTAAAAACGCAATTACCGCTTTATAAGGTATGTTGCTTTTTTGTAAAAGAGTAGCTCTTTAAGAGAACGCCAAAGTAAGATTAATTAGTTTTTTTTTAATATGGTTCACGATTCATTAAATGTACTGGTGTTTTTTGTTTTCATTTGCTTCGTTTTGAACGCAGGAATAAGCGATTAGTGACTTTCTTCAATCATATTATCATAAACCCTTTATGCTAAGTAAGATACAAACGATGCCTAGACACCTAGCAGTATTAAACTATCTTAATTCATCGGTTACCTGTTCAAGGTGACTTAGGTCGGTGCCTTACTTCCGTGTTCTCTGGTTTCTGACAACCCTGTTTGATCCATGGGGATATAAAATGACGTTTAACCCCAAAAGTTAACCTTAAAAACCTACTGTTATGTATGCCCTACTGGTTACGCAATATATACTAAAAGATTTAATCATGCTGCGGGTATCTTTACTATTTTGTTGTTTTTCTGTAAACTGGTAACACGGGTTTTATTCAATAACTATTCTACAAATGTGTTTATTCATCTGGTCATTCAGATTTTGTTGGCATTTTCTTATCTTTTTACAAATTCATGAATGCTTTATTAACTTATTAGCAAATTGATATACTAAATTTTATAAAGTTGCAAATTCAGTTTTATGTGTAACTACAACATGTATAAAGAAAGATAATTCAAAGACATACGGAACAACGGTATTTTGCAACAAATATATATCAATAACTGTCATACTTAGAATTCTAGCTGAAAGCCGAGAAGTCTTGTCATGTTCAGGTGGTTAATCAAACTTCTTTAAGAGAATAAAAGGGAATACCATATCGAAATCTATCGATTCCCTTCCGTTTTATTTTATTTTTTTAACTCACCCGGCCAAAGGTTTTGCCATCTTATGCCATCACATTGCGTCCGTCGTCGTCCGTAAGAATTTTAAAAAATTCTCCTCTAAAAAAAACCCTATGGATTTAAGGCTTTTCGCGATTAAACGCTCTTCAAAAGTTGCCACTGGGTCAAAGTTGTCAGATGATCCCTAGCATGTATGTGGGTTTAATATAGCCCTTATAGTTACAATGAAGGTAGTAAGTATTAGTTATTGATTTACTAACAAGCAGCACGGATTCGGCTATATCAGGGGTGGGTGAACATGAAAGGGGTATAAACAAGAAATGACGACGAATTAGTGATAATGGGAACATATATGGCCACTTTGAAATATAGAGATGGGTAGGATCAGACAATGAAGCCTCCATATGGGAATCCTACAGACCACACTCTTATCGAGATATGCGGCCAAGGTTCTGTAACGTACGAGGTGTGCAACATTTTTCCCCAAAATGATGCCCGACTGTGATTGGCGGGTTTTTCGAATTATGACCTTACGACCCCGGCCTTCATTATCAAAGGGCTGCCCAATTCAATCACCTGGAGCCAACATCCCAGTCGCTTTGTGGGCAAAGCAGCCTGATATAGCTCATAGAAAAAAGACCATTATGGCTTAACGACCAGGTGGGCGATTCAGGCTTCTTGAAGGCTCTAGTATTACTTAGTCATTTGTTCAACATTTTTATTTGTCTCAATACCGCCTGACACATACTAGACATAATTTAAAAAAAAAATAATTTATTGCACATAATTGATATCCTCGGAACTGTTCTTGATTTTCCTCTTTCGGTTGATTTTGGCTATTCTCTTTTTGGTAGCTTTTAGAGTAGCCCACTTGCACGGGTGTTTTCGGGTCATAATACAGAGAGCCTGATCGCTGACCATAGTGTCCAACGTGTGTAGAATTTGCCATGCCTCGGGCGCTTGGTGACCCCTTTAAGGTTGTTGACTTAAATTTGACACAAAGCCTCCTCTGTCAAAAGAACCCGTTCTTTTGTTTCTCGTCATCATTTCGTGTAAATTTTATCTTTTTTTTTTATATTTCTCCTCTGATATTTTCTGCAATGTATACACAAAGTATATGTTGCTCCGGCGTAAACTCCATCCTCATTTACCCCATTTTGGGTTACTTTTTGATTTTCTATCAAACCAATTTATTTAATTCAAATGCTGCAAAAGAGACGCAACTACCCGAAATTCATAGGCCACAGTGGTCTGTGAGATTTAACGTATATCATACTAACCAAGGCACTGTATTCCGCCGTAACTATGCTATTATTTTACAGATAGCGTTGACACCCACTTCGATATTTTGTATTTTGCAACACCAACAAAATATTTCAAATTTGAATTCGTATTTCTGTCATTCAAAAACAATTTTAAAGAGAAACGAATAAAATCTACATTACTTTAAACTGAACTCACAGTGTCAATTCTAGAGGGACCTCAAAGTAAGTACAAAGACTTCTGCAATCGGTTTAAAATTGATAATTAATCTTGGGGTTTAGAAATTCCATATAAAATCTTAATCTGAAAATGTCAAAAAGGAGCGTCCAACTCTCAATGTTATAATGCCATATGAAGTATATAATCCTTTACAAATAAAGGAGAGAAAAGAAGAGAACAAAAGTCGGTCGAACAAAACAATTAAAATGTTAGAATTTCATGCTGAAAAAAAAATGTGGGAGACTGATGTTAATCTGTTCGCAATCGCGATGACATGGGACTATTGCAATGTTCATGTATATTGTAGTATAATATTATACAGTCAGTATACACCGATTTATAGGAAACGCGCACCAAGTATATGAAATACTGTAGATTTTTGTAACATGGCTGGGATGGTCAGATGATAAGTTGATAACAAAAAAAATCTACCGTTTTAGTCATTTTTGTTGGTTGTTTGTGTCAAGTATATGCCGGTGGTGTAGTGGTTAACGCATCAGGCTACTAACACCAAGGTTCTCGTCCGGGGTGAAAATTTCATGAACCAATTTTCCGACTCTCTCTTGACACCATTTGCGAGGATGGTCTCGAGGAACGATGCTAGTCCTTCGGAAGGGACGAAAAAAGGTTGTCCCGTGTATGTGGAGAGCAATACCCCATGCACGTTAAAGACCCCTTTGTAGAGTTCGATAAAAGTAGGCTCAATGTGGGCCGCTGCAAAGGCCACACTCGCAAACTGCTAGCTGGAGAGGGATTTACATAAGCATTAAGCTTGTTTCCTAATCCAGGATAAATAAATATGTTTAAACTAAACTAAGTATATGCATTAGTCAGGTTATTAAAAAAAGGTTAAAACAACTACGGCACGAATTCGGCTTTATTGAACGGAGATGAACATGAATTAATGATGAAGCAGAGGAAACGGAGACAAGTCCAATCGAGATTGGATTTTTTAGTGCTGTTGAAAAGGGAGGGATGGGTAAGATCTGATTATTTAGCCTTGTGCAGGAGATCCAACGGGTCCCACTTTTATCTTGACCAACTGCAGACCGTGAAATTTTACCAACACAGTATTCTACTATGGTTTGTGGTCCGGTTTTATGCGTTATGGCATTATGTGATACTACATTCAACCACTTCGGGCATGAATCCCAGTCGCTCTGTGGACAAAGTGGCCTGAGCAGATGTCAAGTTCTTGATCGCTCATAAGTGGACTTTTATCGGCAACCTTTGAGCTGCTATGAGTGTATCCGCCATCCCGGCACCGCATGGGTTAAAACAAATTTAGGTGCGTGAAGTTCGATAGGATCTGAACATTTTAACATGTTCAGGGGCTTTAGAGAGCCTTTCATAATTACCCTGCATGTAGCATTTTAATCATAGAATAGAATGCGTGGAATTCGCACTGTTTCGATTTTGAGGCTTAGATTAATTTTGTCCGCGCAAAGTTTTCATCGGTGATTGCCCTTAATCGGTATTAAAGCATTGTCTTTTAGATGACAATTGTCTTGGTATAGGCGTTTTGTTTTGCTAAAACATGTACTTACAAGTATAATCCTTTTATTGTATATTTGGTAATAATTCTCATCTTAACTTACATTTCAGATGACACAATGTAAGTTAGAATAAAATGATTGTACAAGACGAAGGGGACGAGACAAATGAAGTAGAACCTCGGCAACAAATAGGTATAATTTGGGGATTGGAAATAAATCTTATGTATTATATTATTTAATGTTGTGCTAATGCAAGACAGCGAGCAGCTACTTTTGGCCACGTTGAAATCTGCTGGTTTTCTTCCAAATAATTGTTGATTTTTATAAGATTTACGCTTGTCTGTGTAGCCGGGCTGTGTCACGTACACTTATTCATATTTTATCATCGTCTATATGTTGGAATTATGAGAAACCTTCTTTTACATTTTTTGACTAAAAATTAATAACCAAACATAAAAGTATTTTCCGGAAGAAAATGATTGATAACAAAATACAAGAAATAAACACCAAAATGATGACAGAAAATCTGTTATTACTTCAATAGCAACAATGTTCTACCAACCAAACAAAAAAAAAAGGAATTAAGTTCTGAAATAAAACACGAAGATAGGAAAGAAGGGAAATCATATTCGTGCTATTGAACTTTCGAAAAATTCCACACCGAAGAATAATCGACCATAAGTATACATAAATATTTTTGTAATAGAACTTACATGTAACCGTCTTTATTTGGTAACAAGTTTTATGCGTATCGTTCTCTTTTAACTCTACTCAAAGTTCTTTTAATGTTCACCATTATTTCATTTACAGGTGCCCAAGACCTTTTAACGTTGAATGTTAGCCATAACGGTTTCCTTAGACACGAGAACACATTGGAAAGATTTGTTCGGAAGACGGTCATATTCAAACCATTCTTTAGAGAAGCGGTAAAATGTATGAACATTTCCATCTTTGTATAAGTTTTGTGTGTGTTCTTTTTATGTAGACAGGAAAGACCTGCAAAACAAATAAATCCTGATTTATGAAAGAAACAAAGAGGAAACAATAAGCCATTCGAACGTCAAAAGTCCGAAAGGGCAAAGACAAAAACAATAAAAACGAACGAGAACAACACAAAGAAACACGAAACATATAAAGGAAATAAGTCCTGCAAGCTTTGGAATAACGAATCAAATTGTAAAACGTGAACTAAGTAAGCTGGAGCGGACGAAAAACTGCTACAAAGGAAGAGAAAGTTGACAAAAATCGAAAGGTCATAGAGCTTTGTTTAAAGTCAAAGCGTTCTACGAAAAGCACATTCAACAAATATGGTATCAATTGTTTGCGAAGATTTTTTTGTGGTTTTGTCTTCTATAGTTTAAAGTATGAGAACAATAACGAAGTATAAATATAAATTAGATTTGCCTTTTTTCCCAGGGAGACAACGATATGCTGTGCTATGTGATGGATGTATGTATCTCTACAAAGACGAACTTTCCAGGGCGCCTATCAAGGCGTTTGCACTGACTAACTTCAACAAGTATGTGAAATTCAGAGTTATAATTAAAAATTTCAAAACATACATCATGACAAAACAACTTGAAGCATTTTTCACATTTATTCAAGATTGATTTTAACTATACAACCGACATGTTGCCTTGAAAAATCATTTCTTCTCCTAGATATAACTAAATAATTTACTTTTGCTATATATCCACCTGTTTTGTTCTGTTTTGCTGGACATTTAGAGATGGATTTTCCCAATTTAGAAACTCCGATGTTCCATTATTTTGTTGTTTAAAATTTTAAATCAAAATATTAAAGAAGCCAAAAGAAGAGAGGTACCATAGGGACATCGAATGCATTGAATTAATAACACAAACGAAAACAGCACCAAGAAACACACAATACAACTGAAGGCAATCAACAACACGAACTGGAGTCGTAACGAGAGTGAATTAAGGTGCTCAAGAAAGGTAAGCAGTTCCTCCTTGTTGCAACACATCCGTTGCGTTGCTAACGGTTAATTCAGGGTGTCAAATCCGATAAAAGAGGAAAAAAGCAATGAATAACCCCAAAATTCGTATCATTATTAGAATTAGTGTTTATGTCTGTTAATGCAGAATCGAACGAATAGAATGCAATAAGAAAAATGACCGACAGCAGAGAATGAAGTTTCAATTGGTCCCCAAAGATGACACCACACACCCTCTAAAATTTTGCTCCTCAACTGACACAGAAAGAAAGGTTAGTGTTCTTGTTTGGTAAAGATTTTTTCACGACACTTTAGAAATTCTTTTCGTTTCCTGTCAAAGTTTTATTGACAAAAATAATTCGAAATGGTTTTGCCAAAATCTTGTAATTTTGAAAATTTACTACATTTAACATTAAAATCAGGAAATCAAAAGGCCCAAATGCATCTAGTGCAAGCTTAAGAACAGTTTAAAGACGTATAAAACATCTACGTGAATCAAAAGCTACAAAGAGTCATACATCTCAAACAAGAGAAATGAAAGCCGAGAAACAAACTTGAACCATGATAACTTGTATATACAAGATCATGATTTTTTTTCCTGCAGGGCTGTATTCATTTTACGGTCTCTAAAATTGGCTCTAGAATAACACACTGTTTTTATCTGCAACTTGTTTTCCAATTTTTTCTTCAAGGTATGGTTTAAAAAAATTAGAAATGAGATTGAGAAGGCGATGCATATATCTTCACAGCTAAGAAGGTAATTAATTATTCGTGGTATATCCCAAGAATTTCAATTTATTGTGGCCAAGTCTTTGAAATATGATTTTCTTTTTTAGGAAAAAATATGACAATTACATTCTTTAATGGTGGCTTGTTCATATGAAATAAAGTGATTCTAATACTGTTCGTATTTTTTAACCCAATCAGTTGCAAAAGTTGCTCTTAAAACCATAATGTACTGAATTGTATGTTGATCTTTACTGCACGCATTGTGTCTGTTGATTAAAATTGTCGTCATGTAATACTAGTGAATTAGTATTATATGAGCTTAATTTCATGTTTTCTTTACAAATTAAGTGATTTTGACGAAGAAGATTATGTTTTCCTCGAAACACAAATCCAACAAGATAACAAGCCATCAAAATCAAGATCAGAACCGTCAGATAAAGACAGAACAAAAGAACAGAAGAAAGAAAAGAAGAAAAAGGAGAAAGTAGAAACAAAACAAGAGACGAAAGAACTACATAGGAAACCTTTACCACCAATTCCAAGCGAAGGTAGAAGAGATGAAAAGAATTATAGGCGTCGTTTTTGTCACTTGTTCGTCTTACAATGGGGGATGAACATGCCCGCATTTTATCCATAAATCTTAGAATGTTATTTATTTATGTTTTGACATTATGATAAAAAATAATAATAAATTAACCGGATTAGACATGACAAAATGTCTGTCTAAATATGAGCAGACCTGTGGCTATCTAGATCTCAAAAATCATTGTTTTTATACGCTCCCGGAGGGACCGATAATGGTAGAAATGTCAATATTTTAGTTGTACTATGAGCTGAATTTTCCTTCAACGGCCGGTTTAGCACGCGCTAGTTTTCCCGAACTTTCGGTGTCTTTTTAACGTTTTTATCTTTGAAAATTTTAGACGTCATTTAAACGCTCACGTAACCCACAAGAAAGGCGGGTTTGATTTTATTTTCGAACAAAAAAATAACTATGATTAAATTAATTAATACTGCGGGAGCGTTACAGGTTTTACCTGCCTTATTAGCTCACCTGGCCAAAGGCCATGTGAGCTATTGCCATCACTTGGCGTCCGTCGTCGTCGTCCGTCGTCGTCGTCGTCGTCCGTCGTCGTTAACTTTTCTTCAAACTTCTTCTCCTCTGAAACGGCTGAACAGATTCGAACCAAATTTGGTCTGATGGTACCCCAGGGTATCCCCCACAGAACTGATGTGGGGATTTTTGATTCGTTGAAAAACATGGCCGCCGTTGCTAAAAATAGACCAGGGGGGTCAGACTACTGTTTTTGGCTTGTAAATCAAAAAGTATAAGAGATAGATGAAATCTGATGCCACCCTACTGCTTCAGCATTAAAAGCTCTACTAAAGTCTCCATTTGGTCCAAGTTGTCAGATGACCCCTTATAGGGGTTACAGCCCCTTAAAGGTGAAAAATAGCATTTTATCATGTTTTTGCCCTATAGTATGAAAACTATTGCACAAAGAGAAAAGCTGTTGCTTGCTTAAATGTTCAGCTCATTTAGCTCTACAAAAGTCCCCATAGGGTCGAAGTTGTCAGATGACCCCTTATAGGGGTTACGGCCCCTAAAATGATGTTTTTTTCATGTTTTTGGCCTATAGAAAGAGAACTATTGCAGATAGAGAAAAGCTGTTGCTTGCTTAAATGTTCAGCTTATTTAGCTCTACAATAGTCTCCATAGGGTCAAAGTTGTCAGATGACCCCTTATAGGGGTTACGGCCCCTGAAATGATGTTTTTTCATGTTTTTAGCCTATTGAATGAAAACTATTGCAGATAGAGAGAAGCTGTTGCTTGCTTAAATGTTCAGCTCATTTAGCTGTACAAAAGTCTTCATAGGGTCGAAGTTGTCAGATGACCCCTTATAGGGGTTACGTCCCCTGAAATGATGTTTTTTCATGTTTTTAGCCTATTAAATGAAAACTATTGCAGATAGAGAGAAGCTGTTGCTGGCTTAAATGTTCAGCTCATTTAGCTGTACAAAAGTCTTCATAGGGTCGAAGTTGTCAGATGACCCCTTATACGGGTTACGGCCCCTAAAATGATGTTTTTTCATGTTATTGGCCTATAGAAAGAAAACTATAGCAGATAAAGAAAAGCTGTTGCTGGCTTAAATGTTCAGCTTATTTAGCTCTACAAAAGTCTCCATAGGGTCGAAGTTGTCAGATGACCCCTTATAGGGGTTACGGCCCCTGAAATGATGTTTTTTCATGTTTTTAGCCTATTGAATGAAAACTATTGCAGATAGAGAGAAGCTGTTGCTTGCTTAAATGTTCAGCTAATTTAGCTGTACAAAAGTCTTCATAGGGTCGGAGTTGTCAGATGACCCCTTATAGGGGTTACGGCCCCTAAAATGATGTTTTTTCATGTTTTTGGCCTATAGAAAGAAAACTATAGCAGATAAAGAAAAGCTGTTGCTTGCTTAAATGTTCAGCTCATTTAGCTCTACAATGTCTCCATAGGATCGAAGTCGTCTGATGACCCTTAAAAGGGGTTACGGCCCCTAAAATAACCTTTTTCATGTTTTTGGTCTATAGAATGAAAACTTTAGCAGATAGAGAAAAGCTGTTGCTTGCTTAAACGTTCAGTTTATTTAGCTCTACAAAAGTCTCAATAGGATTGAAGTTGTCAGATGACCCTTAATAGGGGTAACAGCCCCTAAAATAACCTTTTTCATGTTTTGGCCTTTAGAATGAAAAATATAGCAGATAGAGAAAAGCTGTTGCTTGCTTAAAATTTCAGCACATAAAGTTCTACAAAAGTCTCCATAGGGTTGAAGTTGTCAGATGACCCCTTATAGGGTTACGGCCCCTAAAATAACGGTTTTTCGTGTTTTTGGCCTATAGAATGAAAACTATAGTAGATAAAGAAAAAACTGTTGCTTGCTTAAATGTTCAGCTCATTTAGCTCTACAAAATATGACATCAAGACCAGGTGAGCGATTTAGGCTCCTGGGAGCCTCTTGTATTAGTTATGTATTTTTGTCAATTTTGTATTATTATCACATGTATGAGCCAGAGTATTAAGGCGTAGTTTAGCCATGCCGTATATTCTTGTTATTTTCAGTTCCACAAAATTTCACAAACTTGCAAAATTACACAAATACTTTAAAATTTTTCACTTCGAAAATTGCATGGGTCATTTAGATTTCGAAATTTCACACCATGTTCGATCCTTAAAATAGAGCCCTTAACACATTCAAGAAATTTCAGTCTCACATCTTATCATAATGAACTTAACTTTATTTCATCATCGTTTGTTTTACATTTTTTTTAATCACACCTCACAAATGTAAAAAACAACATAGGAAGTCTGCACTAGCAGTTTAATGCTTGCTATATTTCTATTTTAAGGCGATGATGATGGAACTCCAAATGATAAGGAAGACGAAGATGATGATGATGATCTTGGCGAATACGACTATATCAAAGAAGAAGTAGTAGATTCTTTTAAAAGACCATTACCGGGTAAATATCTTAAGTAACCAAAGTAAGACATTGGTGTGTTTTTCCGACATTTTTAGACACAATCAATGTCTTCGACACACCACGGGAGACATATTTTTATTCTATTAAAATCCATTATTTCTCAACACTTTAGGGGACGACCATTTAATTTAGAGGGGGGCCTGGCAGTTACGGTCGAGACAGATAATTTATTTTCAAAATTTTGCTGGCCAGAATATTTATTTTTCGCCGCTACGCGGCAAGAATATTTATTTTCTGCATATAATAGCTTAATTGAGCAAGGATCTTGGGACAGATTATTTATTTTCTTGCAAATAGAGGCCAGATTATTTATTTCCAACTATATTTCCAGGCCAGAATATTTATTTACAAAAACTGCCAGGCCCCCCTCAAAATCAAATGGTCGTCCCCTTATAGTAATAAATGAGACTATTCCATGAATACGCCATCTGATAAAATGGTTTGAACAACCGACAAACATTTATTATTATTTTATATTAATGAGCATTTTCAAATGAGACACGACTTTATTTTCGACTTGTAATTCCATATTCACTTTCACTTATTTATTTGCCTCTTTGCGCATTGAGGGTAATAATGTGGTTTTAGCTTCGAGTTTTAGGAGGAATTCACAAAATGCGTTTATGTTCTTAAAAATAAATGTTGAAATTGCATATATTATAGAAACTCCTGGTACATCGTCAGCTGCAGATGAAAAGAAAATTCCTCGCTATCAGAATAAAGGTCCACATCTCATAAAACCCATTAAACCAAAAGTAGCTGCCAAACCAAAGATTGAAAGGGTAACCATTTATGAACACTCAAAAACAGTGTTAAATGTTACTGTCTCGGGCATGAAAGTGTAGAAGACATATATTGGACAGTAGATTTAAATTTTTGAGAATTTGATAATCAAATCGTCAATTAGTATTTGGTTAAGCAGACAGCTGAACATATTGATTGTTTATCACATGAAACAATTCATTTCTTATATTGTATTCTTTAATTTATTGATGAATCACCTACTTGATCATTATTTTTCTTTTCAAAACCAACTGATGATTTCATGGGACAAAGGGAAATCTTCTAACTCTGTTGTCCAATATTTTAATCCAAGATAACAAATTGCTCTTATCCTTAGATTCCTATATTTCATCATTAATATGGATCTTTGATTTTCGTTAATCAGAAAAGTCATCAAATTCTTTGGAAAAAATAATCGCTCGTTAGATGCATTTTATTCGATTTTATTTGTTTGAAAGAGGCTCGCTAGTCTTGTTTTGGGATTTATTTCATTTTTTCGGAATCCTCTGGTTTTTACCATCAAAATTAAGTTAATGTTTTCGCCCACGAACCCCCTATTTTCTTGTTATCAATGTCTTTAATATGTCATAAAGAGGTTATTAACAAAGTTTTATCAAATCCTATTTATTTAATCATGGGTTTTGACAGCTAAATAGCGCTAATGCTAAACCTATGAAAAAGTCAGAGAAAACCTTTTCCCGCCAAAATTTTGACGTCAATTATCTTATAAACGAGGTCACGAACATATAAAATTTGTTTTCTTATTAAATACCTTTCCCTGTTATCTTTTCATTTAGGCCATCAAATTTAAAATCTTCAATAAAAAAAATCAATAATAGTAGCGAATATCCTTAAACATCCAAAAAGAAGAATCTACATAATTAAACATTTTAAAAAAGGATTTGTTTAAAACAAGTTGTGGCGCTATGGAACAAACATGAAAATTTTGATTTCGATCTGCAAAAAAGAATCTTTATACACCTTGATGTAGAAAAAAAATTAATGTACAAAAACAAGACTGACTACTGATTTAGAGTTCTTTTTTACTCGTTTCTGACTTGAGGGAATTATATATGTGTTGCTAATACTTGTATTTTAATTTATACATGAAGCAAAAATGTATCTATGGGGCATTCGAATGTCCGAATGGACAAAGACAAAACCAAACACGAATTAACGAGTACAGCACGAAGAAACAGACAACATAAAACACAAAAACTGCTGAAAAGCAACCAACAATGCGAACTGAAGTTGTAACGACAGTGCTGTGTGTCAAATCCAGTATCATATATTGTTAATCTTGTAAAATGTACTTTTTTTATTTCATTTCAAACAGAGAACAAGATTTTCCCGGTCTGAATTTGAATTTAATAGCAATGATAGAGTGCAAGCAGAAACGTAAGTAAAGACAACGTCTGTAACATTACGTTTAAACAGAACATACATTGCAAAAAATGTAATGAACTATTTCATACGATGCCTCTCACTATCTCAAATACATGACTGGTTTCTGTTATTTGTGCATGGATAGTTACCAGGAAATAGCCATATTTGTGTTATCTTTTTGAATTTATGAATAAACATTCAATTACCTTATAAAGATGTAATTGTAATCAGTTTACCGTCATAGTTAAGATTTTTCTGGTTGGGTCAGTAAAGTAGTCACATTGTTGTTTTCGGTCTTTAGCAAAAGTCAGTATAAAATCTTAAAGTCAATTGAACATGACTGCAGAGCGCAGCTCATGGAACTGCATATCAAATATCAATGGTAAATCACAATTTGTTCATAGCAAAAATTAACATTTTTTTTGCCGCCACTGACTAATATCAATCAATCAATCAATAATTTTATTGGAAAGAGCACAATAGAGGCGTGATCCAAGAAACATATACAAATAAGATAAAGTTTATAATTCCCGCCATATTGCATATGTGCCTGTCCTTAGCCAGGAATTTGTTTGTTCTTGTCGGTGTTTGTGTTAGTTGTTCTAATGCCAAGAAGGTGATCTTTAAATAAAAATTTAAGAAGGGGGTTTTAATGATATTCATTATAGTTTTAACCTGGGACCAATTGAAAAACGGTAGGTGGCAAGAACTGGTCGCGTAAAAGGATGCTGACTAAGTTATTAATTGCCGTTGTTTCCGGGGGTTGTGTAGTGCTCAAGTATTTATCTCATTTTTCTATATTGCTAAAAGTTATGTAATACTCTGATTCCTTTTCAGAATTCTAGAGGGTGAACCAGTTGGCACCTTTCTTGTCAGGAAATCAAGATCTGACAACCAAGAGGTATTAGAACAATACTATAACGGTTGTTTTAAAAATGTACACTTACGTCTTTAACAAGTTCATTGTAATCATCAATTTGAAATTTCTTATTAATTGGTTCACCATACAAATGACAACAAAGTTCCAGACAATAAATTTTGCTACACCTGACGCGCGTTTCGTCTATTCAAGACTCATCAGAGGCGCTCTACCAAAAATATTGAAAATGCCAAACACTGTATGAATATGAAGAGCATATATTTTGGAAATTTGGAAATTTAGACGGATAATTTAAAGCTTTGATGTATTCTCCAACTCAAAAGTGTTGGTGCCGGAGCGGGCTAACCTCTGGGAATTTAAACTCCACCAGCAGTGCTAACCTTCACGTGTGTTCGAAATACAAATGACAACATAATTGACCCTTAATTCTAAATTTGAGTAAAAAAATGAAACTTGCATTTTATGCATATTTATAAATTTAAAATATCTCTGTCTTAAATAGATATAAAAAAAACTTGTCTGGCGACAGGTTCTCCACATCTAAAAGTGCAAATTATATTGTAAAATTTTGTGGATTTTTGTCAATATTTTATTAATTTTGCTTAATAATCATTTTTACCCCTATGAGATAGTAAACATTTATTTATTAATAAAAGGATAGATATTACAAACTGAAATTGAAGCCCAAACCTGTTCAAGTAAAAAGTTGAGAAAGCTAAATTTTTTTCGACTCAGTTTAGAGCTAAATAATATATGTGGTTGTATAAGTGAAAAATGACTTTTTTAGCTTAACCGACTCACGAAAATTGTTGCTGACCAACGAAAAATTATATTTTGACGTTAGGTGCTCTGAGTTTTCTTAAGTATACTTTAATGAAAAACTTAGTCTTGCTGTGGTCCTAGTTTGGCCTCTTAACGTAAGTTAAATAGTTGAGATACCTTAAAAGATATCACGTAAAAGTTTTGGTACCAAATTAATGTATCAACATACATGTATATTATTATTATAATATAATATTAGTATTAATGTTTTCGTGTCAATTAAGTACTTTTGAATCTTTATCTTTAATTGTAGGTTTTGTCAATAAAAACAGAGGATGGACTTAAAGAATACAAGATTTATAACAAGGTAGGAATCGCAAGGGCGGTGATGATTTTATATTGATTTGACATATATATTTTCGTTATGCTGTATATCGATATTTCAAGAAATAACCTCTCATCAGCCAAATTCGAATAAAAACACTTGGAGGTCAAAAACCAACAATACTGAATGAAAATGGTTCGACTGACAGGGAAGCCAAATCGAGCACCTAGGATATCGACCATATGCAGTACAATAAAAGAAACCTGGTGTTTTATACAATTTTGAATTCAACAATCGGAAATTTCAATAACAAAATTATTTAAAAATTAATGTTAAATTTGTGTCAGACAAGTCTGAAAACCAGGTTTGTGATTATCCTCGGGGACCTCTGGTCCACCAGTAGCGCTTATCGACCAAGTGGTTTCAAAATACTAAAACCAAGACGGGTATAAAGATAGTTAATTTGGGTTATGCTGTATATCGATATTTCAAGGAGTAACATTGGAAGGTAAAAAATTATTGAATGAAAAGTACTCAAAGCCAAAAGGTTGGAACTGGGGCCCCAGATCCAGTACCCAGGATATCGACCATGTGCAACAAATTAATCCGTTTCAATAGCAAAATGTTCTCCTGTGGCACCAGCAAAGTTTGAAAGTGGCAAAAATAATTACTAGAAAATTAATCTTACTAATTAGAATTACAAAATTGTTACCAACACGAGAATGTTTTATTAGCATTTTGATAATTTAGACTGATCAGATCTATTTGCAGAGACAGGCAATAGAATTTCCTTGGTTATATTATTGACGGTTCGGAAAAATATAAAGTTCTTAAACCCCTGTCTTCAATTTACAAAATTGAACCTAACAAATTGAATTGAGTCAAAAATGAGGGAAGCACGGGTTGTTTCTTCTTTCAGGAAAAGGGATATAGTATCGATAACAAAGAGGCCTGGTTCAAATCAACAGAAGAACTTTTAGAATTCTACGCAGAACACAGTGTGCCTAATAGAGTGCTAACATTGACTAGAGGTTATAGTAGTAGTGGAGATGAGAAGTTTTGAATATGGCATTAGACATGATATTATATAAATAACATATAGCTGAGAGGGTGATAGAGTAGATTGATACCCTGAGAAAAGCATTGTAAGCTACATGTTATTTGATTTATTACACTGAATCATTTCAGGACTGTTTACACACGCATTTTTAAATCTTTTTATTTATTTCTTCAAACTAAAATAAAATGTTGCCCCTATGAAATAACTTTAAATACACTTTTATTTGTTAGAAGATGCATAATTAGTTAGTGTTTGTTGGAATAAGCACCTTACACGAAATATTGTTGAATCTAGATACTAGCAATTATACAACAGATTCAGAATGTACAATTGAGGCTGTGCACGAACTCGGCGCACGAGAGGGTGATAGATAAAAAAAAATATCACCCTCGAGATGAAAGATAAAAAATTATCACACGCTGGGGTAATAATTTACCTTTTTGAAATATCTTATATGTTAGATTTAAGTGTTAAATTAAAATTTGTTAGGGAAATATCTTATGTATAATAATTTTGATTATCTATAGCGGAAATTTTCAAAACAGCGACAATTTTACTTTTTTCAAAATAGCGGTATATCTTAATAGCGACAAAACATGCATCAAAACAACGACAATTTGAATTGTCAAAGCAGCGAAATTTACCTGTATGGTGTGATTGAAAGGAAAGAATGTACAAGAGACAACGGACCTAATACGAACTAGACTGACGAACAGGCAATATGCAAAAACCCGACTAACTAAGGTTGAATTAATGATATTGGTAATTTATAAACCATATTTGATAACATAACCGATAGGAATTGCATATTGTACACTTAAATTTCATTCTTTTGTTTCATTAAATTTATATCTATGTAGAGGCATTTAATTTAGAAACACAAATGAAAATCATCTTTTATTTCTCTTTGCACATTTTCTTTAATATTAAAAACGAAAGAATATGGAATATGTGCCAGAAAGACACGATCCACATATTGAAATGTTTTTGATAAATGTACAACAGCTAAATTTCATTGCGTGGAAAGCGCTTTTCTGGATTAACCTTCATCAGACACGCTAGGGATAGGAAACTTGGAAAACCGGTAGAATATTAGATTTGATAAAACAAAAACAGAAGCCAAAAATGACCAAACAGATAATATTATCAAATTTTAAAGAAACAGCCAAATGTAGTCAAATTTTGGAGATACGTAAACTGTGTCTTTCCAACACATATTCCAGTACTCGAAAATATATAAGAGCATACAACTGAAGCACGGGGAAGCTTTCTACGACCTCCACACGGCACTAAAGCCAAACTCTGATTACATGTAAATCTTATGTTCGCGTTGTTGATTGATATTCAGTTATTTTGAGTTTCCATGTTTTACATGTTGTTTGTTTTTGTCCCGTTCCTGTTGGTGTTTACTGGTTTTGTCTCTGCCCTTTCGGACTTTTGATATTCGGATACCCAATTGGTACCTCTGCTTCTTTCGCTGTTTTGATATATGATCCTTAGAATATCTAATTAAATATGACGCTGTTTCGACTAGCAAATGTCGCTGTTTTGATTGTCGCTATTTTTAAAAGCCGCTGCTTTGATATGGTCCCATCTGTAGATCTATGTTCTTAAAATGAACCGATGTTTTTCAGTTGTTTATTCAATAAACACTTATGATTCAATTATAATAAGAAGCTCTTTTGGGATGATTTACATGTATTTAATATGGAGTAGGCATTGCCTAAATGCGAGCATAGCCTGAAAATAAGTGAAAAAATAAAAATGTGTAAAATGACAAAATTCATAAGTTTATTTGGTAAACAAGTTTTTTCCATTTCTAACAATCTTTTTCATATATATTTTTATTCATATTAATTTGTTCTAAATGTCGACATTCAGGGCTATCACTATCATTTAATTTCCAATATTTCCATTTGCTTATTTTGGGGCGAGATGGTATGGGGCGATTAAGCTTCGAGACACGTTAGTTTCGTACGTGCATATAACAAAGACGAAACGAGCAGCTTATGTGTATTTATTATTTCAAGAATATTATTTTCTTGTAAAAAGCGCAATTTATTATTTTTTAAGCATTATTTCTTTTCTTAAAAATTATTTTAGCATTCACTCCGGACCTGTAAAAATAATAACCCTTTCCGGACCATAAAAAATCTAAATCAGCATTAGCAAATTTCTCGCGGAAACAAATACCGTAGAGCTCTCCGCTCGAGCGGGCACTTCGTGCCCGCTTGCGAGCTATGCTCGCTATTATGTTAAATGTTAGTATAAGTAGATAAGTTTAGATACATTTTTCTAATAGTCATTGAAAAATGAATCGCAATTAAACTTTTGACTTACCGCTAATTAAACAAGTTAATGCAGTTACCTGAATGCAATATCATTACATTTGTAAAAACACTAGCACTGTCCTTACTGTCTGACAAAACTCTCGCCAGGCTTAGCTTACTGTCTGGAACTATTGTCATTACTATTTAACTTTTATTACATGTATTACACAATGTCTTGAAGCACTTTTCAAAATATTTTGTACAATGAACACTCTAAGTCAATAAAATAGGTGAGTTGTTATCATAATACTCTTACATTTTTAGTTTTCAAAAATCAACCTTTTTAACGATGTGGTAAGCTTGAAGGACAGGCATCTGTTTTAAGGTATTGACACAATCCATTTATGTCCGTTTTTAGTACATGTTTTCTGGTGTTTTATTTGTCTGACTGTTTACAAAACTTAAAAAAGAATGGGAAAAGCTAGCTCCATCCAATCATTTGAAATGATTAAGAGAAGTTTGTTATACTAAGTTTCTTAGAGGTCGAGCAATCAAGTAAATCACACACACAAAACTAAATGATATTATACTCCCAAGAATTTTACTAGACACTATCACTAAATTAGTACTTCATAGTGCCATAAACGGTCTCATGGACTAATCCAATAGTCGAAAAACAATGTGTAGATCTTTTAAACAGTAAAATGCACTATTTTCAATATATAATGCAAACACATAAAAACTCAATTATTGACCTTTTATGGGCATAACCCCCACATAGGTCATGTGATATTTTTGACCAAGTCGACATTTTTATAGAGCTGCTTAAGCTGAACATTTGATCAAGAAAAAGCATCTCTCCAAATGCAATAGTCTTAATTCTTTAAGCCAAAACACAATAGTTTATATTTTAAGTGCCAAAGCTCCGAACAAAAGGGTCATTCACCAATCTCAACCCAATAGTATGGAACGCCAAATTAACATATATTCAATTAATTGTACCTATCTTCAAATAATTGAAGATATCTTCAATTGAATTATACCTATCTTCAATTGAATTATACCTATCTTCAATTCAATTATAGATATCTTCAATTCAATTATACCTATCTTCAATTCAATTGTACCTAGGTACAATTCAGCACAATTAAAGATATCTTCAATTCAATTGTACCTATCTTCAATTCAATTGTACCTATCTTCAATTCAATTGTACCTATCTTCAATTCAATTAAACCTGTCTTCAATTGAATTGAACCTATCTTCAATCGAATTGAACCTATCTTCAATTGAATTAAACCTATCTTCAATTCAATTGTCTCTATATCTATAATTCAATTGAAGATAGGTGCAATTGAATTGAAGATAACTTCAAATGAATTGAAGATATCTTCAAATGAATTGAAGATATCTTCAAATGAATTGGAGATATCTCCAAATAAATTATGGAGATGTTGGAATTAGACCTATCTTCAATTGAATTCAAGATATCTTCAATTCAATTGAAGATAGGTACAATTGAATTATACCTAGGTGCAATTAAATTGCACCTAGGTATAATTCATTTGAAGATAGGTTCAATTGATATGAAGATATCTTTAATTATTTGAAGATAGGTACATTTGAATTGAAGATATCTTCAATTTATTTGAAGATATCTTCAAATAATTGAAGATATCTTCAATTATTTGAAGATATGTACAATTAATTGAATATATGTTAATTTGGCGTTCCATACAATAGTGATTTTTTTTGTTTGAAGAGCCCCATAATATGAGCCTTTAATCAATCAACAGCTTTTATCTATCTGCAACTGTGTTCATCTTGTAACCAAAACTTCTATCTTTACCTTTTAAAGTGTCACAACCTACAGAAGAGGTCATATAGCAACTTCCCCCTACAATCACTTTTGAAGAACTTCTAAACCTGATAATTTGACCTATTGAACACTTTTTATAGTGAACACAGCTGAGCATAAAAGCAGCCAATTGATTTTGAACTCACCTGGCCAAAGGCCATTTGAGTTTATGCCATCAATATGCGTCCGTCGTCGTCCATTAACAATTTTAAAAATCTTCTCCTCAGAAACCACTGAACCAATTAAATGAAACTTTGCAGGAAAGACTTTCTGGTAAAAAACGATCCTCATTTTGAAATGATTCGATAAAAACATGGCGTTACTATAAAAAGAAAATACAGTAAAATCACTTTAAATGGTTTATAACTCAGCAACCATAACAGATAAAAAAAATCCGTAGGATCTTAGGCACTTCAGAATCAAAAGTTCTCAAATAGTTTCCATTGGGTCGAAGTTGTCAGATGATCCCTTAAAGGGGTTATGGTCCTTTAAAGGTTAAAATAGCATTTTTCATGTTTTTGCTCTATAAAATGAAAACTATTGCAGATATAGAAAAGCTGTTGCTTGCTTAAATGTTCAGCTGATTATGCTCTACAATGGTTTCCATTGGGTCGAAGTTGTCAGATGACCCCTTCTAGGGGTTATGGTCCTGTACAGGTAAAAAAGTGTGTTTTTTTTTCACTATAAATTGAAAACTATTGCAGATAGAGAAAAGCTGTTGCTTGCTTAAATGTTCAGCTCAATATTAAAGCTTTACAAATTCATAGAATTTACAGCTCATTCATAAAGTTCTTAAAAAAGTCTCCATTGGGTTGTAGTTGTCAGATTACCACTTATAGGGGTTATTGCCCTTAACAGGTCAAAATAACTTTTTTTTGCCCTATAGAATGAAATCTATTGCAGGTGGAGAAAAGCTGTTGCTTGCTTGAACCTTCAGCTCAATAAGCTCTAAAAAAGTCTCCATTGGATGGAAGTTGTCAGAGAGGGGTTATGACCCTTCAAAGTTCTTATGTTTTTGTCCTATAGATTGAAAACTATTGCAGAGAAAGAAAAGATGCTGCTTGCTTAAACATGCAGCTCTTCAAGCTTCACAAAAGTCTCCATTGAGTATAAGTTGTCAGATGACCCCTTAAAGAAGAGACCCTTATGGCTTTAGGACCAGGTGAGCGATTCATGCTCCTGAGAGCCCTTTGTTTTATGTGCAATAGTTTTCATTTTATTAGCCAATTGCACGAGTTTTGCCACCTTTGACCCAATTGACACTTTTTGTTAAACTTCTCAAGCTGAACATAAAACCAACAAAAAGCTTCTGCAATAGTTTTCTTCTATCAGCCCAAAACATGATTTTACCTATAAAAAATGAATACTTTTTATCCAATCAACAGCTTCTCAAACTAAACATGTACGCAAACAAAAACTTTTTTTCTCTTTCTGCAAAAGTTTTCATTATTTAGCCAGGTTTTTTTCCCTTTGAGGACCATAACCCATGAATGAGTCATTTGACAAACTTCTACCCAATTTTGAAGATCTCCTCAAGCAGAAAATATATGCAACCAAAACTTGTTTTCTATCTGCAAAAGTTTCATTTTATCAGCCCAAAACATGATTTTTGGTCATTTAACCCTGACAACTTCGTCCTATAGAACATTTATTTACAGCTTCTCAAACTGAGCATATAAGCAACCAAATGTTTTTCTCCATCTGAAATAGTTTCCATTTTATAAGCCAATGACACGAGTTTTGACAACTTTGACCCAATGAACACCTTTTGTAGAGTACAGGCGTTGGGGTCAAGGATTTTTTTAATTATCGATTACGTGTATATAAAATTTTTCGTCTCGTCTATATACTATAGCGAGGGTCAGATTTTTTTTTATATACACACAATAAGAAAAAAAATCTTGGGCCCAAAGGCCTGTGAAAGAGAGCTTCTCAAGCTGAACATTGAGCAACCAAAACTTATTTCTGTCTGTAATATTTTTTTCATTCTATAAGCTTAAAACATGATTTTTACTTTTTAAACCTGTCAACTTTGACCCAATCAACAACTTCTCAAGCTGAATATTTACGCAAACAAAAACTATTCTCTATCTTTGCAATAGTTCATTCCACGAGCCAAAAGTATGGTATCTTACCCTTGAGGGGCCATACCCCTAAGAGGGGTCATTTGACAACTCCTACTAAATGGAGACCTTTGTCATCTGAACTTTTAAGGTAGCAAAAGCTCAAACTTACCTGCGAAAGTTTTCATCATTTGAGACAAACATGAAAAATATAAGATTTTATGGCCCGACCACGTATGTGGATCGGACATATAGTTTTTCCCTTGTCCGTCCGTCCGTACGTACGTCCGTACTTCCGTCCGTAACACTTTGGTTAAGTTCTTGGTTAAGGTCCATTACTCGGATACTAGATGTTGGAGGTCAACGATATTTCACCACCAAATGGGTCTTGGGTAGGGCTACACCACCCACTAGAAATAAGGTCACTGTGACCTGTATTTCAACACGAACGACTTCGGTTAGCTTCTTGGTTAAGGTCCATAACTTGGATACTATATGTTGGGGGTCAATGATATTTCACCACCAGATGGGTCTTGGGTAGGGCTACACCACCAACTAAAAATTAGGTCACTGTGACCTATATTTCATGCATGACCGACTTCGGTTAAGTTCTTGGTTAAGGTCCATTACTCAGATACTAGATGTTGGAGGTCAATGATACTTCACCACCAGATGGGTCTTGGTAGGGCTACACCACCCACTAGAAATTAGGTCACTGTGACCTATATTTCATGCATGAACGACTTTGGTTAAGTTCTTGGCTAAGGTCCATATCTCAGATACTACATGTTGATGGTCAATGGTATTTCACAACTAGATGTGTCTTGGGTAACACGACACCACCCAATAAACATTAGGTCACTGTGATCTATATTTTATGCATGAACGACTTCGGTTAAGTTCTTGGTTAAGGTCCATAACTTGGATACTAGATGTTGGGGGTCAATGATATTTCACCACTAGATGTGTCTTGGGTAAGGTGACAGCATCCACTAGAAATGAGGTCACTGTGACCTATATTTTACGCATGAATGACTTTGGTTAAGGTCCATATCCTGAATACTACTTGTTAGGGGTCAATAATATTTCACTACTCGATGAGTCTTGGTAACATGGCACCACCCACCAGAAATAAGGTCACAGCGACCTATATTTTACACATGAACACTTTTGATCAATTTCTTGGTAAAGGTCCATATCCCATCTAATACACATTGAGGGTAAATGATATTTCAGGAACGGGAGGGCCATCCTGTGGCTCATAGGCTCATTTTTTAGTTTTATATAAAATAGCCATTAAGGGGTTATATGACAACTTTGACTCAATGAAGACCTTTGAAGTGCTTTTTTAAAAGAGCATTAGATCTATTAGTTTCGTTCTATCTGTTAACGTTTTATAGTTTAGTTCTGATGCTTACATGGTGCTTTTCCCAGCCATGTTTTAAATTCCGTTTTGTAAACAAATCACAATCATACAAAGTTTGGTTGCATTTGGTCAAGTGGCAATATAGAAGCTTTTAGAAAAGTTTAATAAAATGAGCTTGGACGATCAATCTCAAATGTCCATGAGAAAAGACAAAACAAGGAAAATGTACCAAAAAACTAGAAAAACTGTGAGCAGCAGCTCACAAATAAATACCACCGCCCCCCCCCAAACATTAATCAGATAAAAATTTTAAATAGGTGGTGCACATCTACATTATGTCACAAAGATTGTGTGAAAAATTACAAATACCAAAACGCGGGTATAAACGGTTAATTTGGATATGCTATATATCGATATTTCAAGGAGTAACATCTCATCAGTAGCATTTTAACCAGAACATTGGAAGGTCAAAATCTAAAACAGTTGAAAACGAAAAGTACTCAAAACCAAAACGTTCGAACAAGGAAGCCAAATCCAGCACCGAGGATATCGACCATGTGCATTACAAGGAAAGAAACCTGGTGTTTTCATCAATTTTGAATTTAACAATCGGAAATTTCAGTGACAATATATTAGAAATTTTATGGTAATTCGTGTCAGACAAGTCTGACTACCAGGCTTGTGATTGTTTCATGAAAATCCATCAAGGGGTTTAGGGGGAGTTGCGGATAAGAGATAGGTAACCCTTGTTCTCAAATGGCCAAGTCCATGTTTTGCTATGAGAAACCCAAAAAATCATTCTGATCAAATTTTAAAATGGTAGGTGCACATCTACATTATGTCACAAAGATTGTGTGTAATTGTTCTGAAAATCCATCGAGGGGTTTAGGATGAGTTGCGGATAAGCGATGGGTACCCCAATGTAGTCGAATGGCTGAGTCCATGTTTTGCTATGGGAAACCCCAAAATCATTCTGATCAAATTTTAAAATGGTATGTGCACATCTACATTATGTCACAAAGATTGTGTGTAGGTTTCATTAAAATCCATTAAATGATTTAGGAGGAGTTGCGGATAAGAGATGGGTACCCCCTTGAAGTCGAATGGCTAAGTACATGTTTTGCTATGGGAAACCCCAAAAATCATTCTGATCAAATTTTAAAATAGTAGGTGCACATCTACATTATGTCACAAAGGTTGTGTAAAGGTTTCATGAAAATCCATCAAAGGGTTTTGGAGGAGTTGCGGATAAGAGATGGTTACCCCAAAGTAGTCAAATGGCTAAGTCCATGTTTTGCTATGGGAAACCCCAAAATCATTCTGATCAAATTTTAAAATAGTAAGTGCACATCTACATTATGTCACAAAGATTGTGTGTAGGTTTCATGGAAATCCATCAAGGGATTTAGGAAGAGTTGCGGATAAGAGATGGGTAACCCCTTGTAGTCGAATGGCTAAGTACATGTTTTGCTATTGGAAACCCCAAAAAACATTCTGATCAAATTTTTAAAAAAGTAGGTGCACATCTGCATTATGTCACAAAGATTGTGTAAAGGTTTCATGAAAATCCATCAAGGGGTTAAGGACAAGTTGCGGATAAGAAATTGGTACCCCCATGAAGTCGATTGGCTAAGTCCATGTTTTGCTATGGAAAACACCAAAAATCATTCTAATCAAATTTTAAAATAGTAGGTGTACATCTACATTATGTCACAAAGATTATGTGAAAGTTTCAGGAAAATCCATCAAAGGGTTTAGGAGGCGTTGCAGATAAGAGATGGGTAATCCCATGTAGTCGAATGGCTAAGTTCATGTTTTGCTTTGGGAAACCCCAAAAATCATTCTGATCAAATTTTAAAATAGTAGGTGCACATCAACATTATATCACAAAGAATGTATGTAAGTGTCAGGAAAATCTATCAAGGGGTTTAGGAGGAGTTGCGGACAAGAGATAGGTACCCTGAAGTGAAACGGATGGACGGACGGACGGACACTCCTATCACTATAGACCCCCCATTTTTCAAGCTGGGGTATTAAAATGAAGACTGCAACAGTCCTGACTTGATACAGGCATTTCAAAAGAAATGGTGTGTTACACTAGGTGTCATGGCGCACCAAACCTCCCTCTTCCATTGCAATCTTTGGATCCAGTAGTTACACAAAACACAACACGGTTGTGAAGACATAGTAGGAATGTTGAGGTGAGCAGACAGATGAAAGATGCAAGAAAACCGCAACTGTCTAATGGAATCACCATATCTAAGTCATGTTAGACTTGCCTTCCACAACATGTGTCACAACCAAGACAAAAACCAGATAAGATGTCCTTCTGACCTTTGTAAATTTACAAGACACAGCCCTATGCCCTTCTATCCTTTTTAAATTTACATGGTACAGCCCTTATGCTTCCATGGATCAGCCCTATGTTTTAAACAGGTCATCAACTGCCAATTAAAAGTCAATAAATACCACTTATTTTTCAACAGTTTATTAACAATTATAAAGCACTTTAATACATAATATAAACAAATAAAATTCATTGTAAAAATTGAAAAAATGCATCAAATATTCATTGCACTAATCAAGTACAAAATGTGTAAAATCTTGATTATTCTTGCATGAATGATTAATGCAGCCATGATGTCTGACCCAATATGCCCTATGGTCAAATTACAATTTATAACCCTTAAGTTGTACAAGCTAAACCTGATCTGAATTAGTACATTAAACATGTAAAGATGAACTTATTCCTGGTACAATGAATTCTTTCTATTTGTATCGATACCTTGCCACATACATATTAATTTATCATCTCCATTGATCAAAATGAGCCAATTAAGTCAAGTTGCTTTCAAGTCGAACAAGTTTGCAAACAAAGAAAATAATTAAATCCTAGAAAATTTTACATAAATTTAATAGAATTATAAACAAGATCAGCATATGTGTAAGATTTAGAATTTAACACATTTTAAGTAAAGAAGAAAATCTACTTAAAATATATATATATCATGTATATGCATTATCAATAATTCACTGTACCAGGGAATAAACAAATTTTAAAAAATATTAAAAATGTGTCAGCTTGCACTTATGCTTTTTGCTACGGAACTATAAACATGTGAAAATAAGTAAAACCTGAACAAAATCATTAATTTCATGGTTTACAGAAAAATGTTAATTAAAAGACATAACACAGAAACTGTTTCATGAAAGCAACATATATATACCAATTAAGCAATAAAATACTTATTTTTTTCTGAAAGAACATGCATGTTAAAAGTTGATAACATATCCATGTGCATATCTTTTATTGAATACAATTTTGTTTACTTTAGTTTTTTTTTTTCTTTTATAAGTCAGCTTTTAATACAAACATAAGAAGACAAAATGATTACTGTCCAGGAGAAACTACTCCGTTTTTAAATAACACCCTTTACTTTACAATTAATACAGATTTTTACTTCTCTTTATTAAGTTCATATAAAGTGGTGCAATGAATACATACCATACAACTTGTAATTTCCATGGTGTGAAATTTTTGCTGATTGGAATGAAAATTATATAATTTAATTTTTGAAGATTCAATTTTTTGCGGTTTTACATCATTTACAGACATATATACTTCTTACATTTTAATGTGATTTTTATTTTTGCAGTTGAGTCTCAACTGTGAAATAATGCAAAAATTTAATTAAGTTGAAAATTTACAGTTATACGATATTTTTTACAGTTCTTCATAAGGATATTAGACCCAACTATTTCAAAATGTATACAAAATAGAATGTTAAGCATTTGATAAAGTTAAAAAAACACCATGGATGGAATTCTGATATTGATTAGAAATTGCTTTAATTGAGATAAAAAATGTTACAATTTGTGCATTATGTGAAAATTAAGGTGATTTTGGTAAAAAACTTTGAATGATAAATATTCTTCAAAAATATTAGAAGAATAAAATTTGTTTTTTTTAGAGCGGTAAAGGGTGTTGAATTTGTCACAATCTAAGAATCACTGTGTCTTCTTCATTCTATCTACATTTTGTATGGACCATTCAGATTTAAACATACAGAGACAATAAATTGTGTCTTAGAAAAAATTTGACAAATGTTCTCAATAGAAATACATATCAGTAATAATAAACCAAAAATAGTATCACAACTTTAATAAATCTAAATGGTCAACATACACATTTCTTAAAAATTCTATATAGCAACATCCATTAATTTTTTACTGGATTTTTTTTCAAGTCTATATATAAAAGAAAGCAAATATTATCAATATTTATTTCAATACTTTTTATATTTTTGTATTTTTTTAATTACCTGCCATTTTTTTTTCTTATTGGTTAAATGAACAAAAATATATGATAATAATGATAATGTATTATATGAAAAGGATTTTTTGGTGTGCATTTTATTGTCACAAGAATGAAATGATAAAAAAATGTTAATGAAAGTCGCACACATGATTTAATCTTATGTTTGGTAAAATAATGCTACCTTTCATTCATGCTTGTAAATGTAATAAAATGATAAGAAACTGTAAATTTTGTTCAAACTTAAATGTATTTGAAGATTTCTGATGAAAATCTTTGAATTATATACTATTATAAGGCAAGGCCCCTGGTCCAGATAAACTGATGTACAAATATGTCGAGTCCTGATTTTAGTTTGAAAATAATTCTTTCTTGAACAATATTATATGATATATCATGATTTTTGTTTAAAATATCACACATCCATATCATAATGATTGCTTGGAATATATATGAATAACCTTTTCTTTGAATTAGTTTTTTTTATTATTTAATTATTTTTTGCTGAACATAAGATTTTAAAATTTATGTAACCCAAAGACCAAAACAAGACTTTTAAGTCATTAAACTAAAAAAAAAACAACATGTATTTATTCATTGTTTTACCTCTTATGCAAAACTAAAATTATTTCTTTTATACCAAAATTGATCATTTTAAGTAATTTATAATCATGAAATACATGTACACCTAAAATGAAATCATAACCTCATACATGTTTTTTGACACTGGGTGATTATGAACTGTGACCTCATAAAAATATCCATTCTTTCAATGAGTGTATGCTTAGCATACTAAAAGTGAAAACACATTTATACAATTATAAGATAAAAACAAAATAAAAAAACATAAAATCTGATGAAATACTGACCAATAGGAATGGCAGGAGTATTTTAACATTTTTTGAAAGACAAATAGGTCTAGCACTTTTGAAGTAAATATTAGTACTGCTACGTGCTATACGATCATTCTGGATTTCGGAACAAACTCTGGGGCATCTGGATTTAGCTTACTGGTAATTATCTGAAAAAGAAACAACAAAATATACTGTATTTCATATGCTTTTCATGCATAATATATAATGACCTAAAATCAGTACTCATGATATACATGTAAGACCTATGTCAAAAGTCGCTGTGACAAGTAGTTGCTGAGAAAACTATTACAGAATTGTCTACCATTGACCATAAGTATTGACTCTAAGTCTGTAAACTGGAAATAGACGTGTGACAGAACTTAAAATTTTAGTTAAATGGGTACTCAAAATATGAGACCTCCTACTGAAGTAATAAATCAAATTTCAAGGAACAAGGATACATGTAAGTATTTGCTGGGAAAATTGTTACGAGTTATCATGGTTATGTGACAGACAGTGGGAGTATAACTGTATGCTTACCCCTGTTTTTTCTTAATATAATTTTTTGGCAAATTTCAAATAGATTGTATATCTAAATTTCAAATATCAATTTCTTACATCCTTCAACTCAAAATCAATACATAAATGTGTGTGTGTTTAAGGGTTAAATGCCCTTTTTTGATGTACCTGTGCTATCAACATATAGGGTGGTCAGTTTTAATAGTGGAGGAAATCAGAGTACCTGAAGGAAACCACCAACCTTTGGGCAGGTAACTGACAAGTATAATTACATACAGATGGCCATCAGGAACTCTATTTTTTGTCAATTACAAGCCCGACTCCGATACCACCTGAGAGTTAATCGACTAGTGATCAATAACGTGGTATTTAAACTTAGACAACTCGGCCACCCAGGTACCCAATACATAACAAGGGGTTGCACTAAGTCGTGCTAAGCATACCCCCACTCGGCCATTCAGAAAAACAGGAAGTAGATGATCGACTGACCTGGAAAGGGGAGGCACAGTACAACTTATCATGCTAAAGCTGTATACCAAATTTGAAATCAATCCCTTCTCTAGAAGCCGAGAAATCTGTTACGAAAAATTGTCTATTTTTGACCCATAAAAAGTCTAAGTCAGCTCGGAAAACAGGAAGTAGATGATGGACTGACCTGGAAAGGGGAGGCACTGTATAACTAATCATACTGAAGCTGTGTACCACATTTAAATCCAATCCATCCAGTAGAAGCAGAGAAATCTGTTACGAAAAATTTCACTTTTCAAATTTTTTACCCATAAAAGTCTAAGTCGGCTCGAAAAACAGGAAGTAGATGATGGACTGACCTGGAAAGGGGAGGCACGGTATAACTCATCATGCTGAAGCTGTGTACCAAATTTGAAACCAATCCATCCAGTAGAAGCCCAGAAATCTGTTACAAAAATTTCACTTTCCAAATTTTTTTTCCCCTAAAAAAGTCTAAGTCGGCTTGGAAAACAGGAAGTAGATGAGGGACTGACCTGGAAAGGGTAGGCATAGTATAACTCATCACGCTGAAGCTGTGTACCAAATTTGAAACCAATCCATCCAGTAGAAGCAGAGAAATTGAACCGGACGGACAGACGGACGGACAAGGTGATTGCAATATAGCCCCCTCTCTTACCAGTGGGGGTATAATTAACATATATGCATGCATGCATAACTGTGCATTGTTTATGAGACATGATTTTTCTCAATACAATCATGGCTACATGTATTTGTGCTTACAAGATGTTGAAGGTGAGCTTCTTCTTCTTGTAACATTTCTTCAAAACAGGCTTCAATGAAATATTCTTCCCATAGTTCTTCTTCCACCTATGAAAAAAGTTATTAAATGACAAGACTGTGATATTTTACAAGAATTATTAATAATAGAATTAACAATCAACTTCATAGCCCAGTTATTGCTAATTTGTCCATTTACAAAAAAATATTACATGACGTGTAATAATAAAATAAACAATTAACTTCATAGCCCAGTAATTGCTAATTTGTCCATTCATATTGATAACATTCTACAATGTTTGAAAATTTTACACCATAATACATGTACATATTAATCAGGTGACATTGAATATGTCATTGATGTTGTTACCATAATGTAAATAATTCTACAAAGTAATGTTCAGGCAGCAAGAATTAATCATGTTAATTATTTTACAAAATGTTTTTTTTTTAATCTAGGCAACTTAAAATAAATACCGGTACATAAAGTCTTATTTTTATGAGATAATTGCAAAGTTTTGTCTTAAATGAAAAGCTTTTACATCTCATGCTGAGAGGCTAATTGTGATTGTATGTTTTAAACACCTCATTGTGTGTTCATAGACAAATCTCTTAGATTAGTACAAATGTTGGTTTGTCATAGTTTGAATTGTTTTTCCAGAAATTACCTACACTAAATTTGTCATAGGCAACTTGACACACGGTTTTTAACTAAACAAGCAGAAACCGTCTACCCTTTCAGAACAACTGAATTCACTCATATTTGGACTGGAGTCCATGTTGCTGATTGCAGTTGTGTTTCTTTATGGTGTGTGTTTTGTTTTTACTTGTTATGTCTTTTAAGCTTACTGATTTGTCTTGGGCCTTTGGTTTTACTTATAATGTTTAAATTCCCTATTGATACTGGTTTGCTTCTTTTCTATTCAATACAATAACAGCTAAAACTACAAGACAGTTTTGCACAAATTGTACCTGTCTGTCAAAATCTTCGAGCTCATCCACCATCCACATGTAGTCTGTAAAATCTTCTACAGGTGGAACAGGTACAGGACATTCATCTAATGGAAACCCAATGGTGTCTAGAAGTTTGGCTGGCTGTCGCATTGTATAAAATTTGTTAATTCTACAAATGTTCTTTCACTGAAAATAATAAAATAACACATGATACATGGTATCTAATGGGATATTAAAATAAGCAGGTCCATGAATATAATAGGTACATGTACATGGTTTCATACCACAACTTAAAATTAAATATTTCAAGTGACCTACATGTACATGTACATGTAGCTTGCAAAATAGTTATTGAGTCTTTCAAAGATATCATGCTTGTTTCTTTTTGTTTTTTTTCCCAGTTTTTTTAATTGTACTTAACGGTTGATTTAAAAAAGGAGAAATGAAGATAAGATAAAGGTAGAAAACAAAGGAAATTTTAAGAGATCCCCTTGTCCACATCCCCCTTTTTACCATATAACTAACCCTAAATATATAGATACAAATTATGTGACTGTGTATCACTTCAAGAACTTGTTTGGGATGTCAATAAACACATCAAAGAAGAACGGTCATCTAATATTTGTAGTTTTGTACATGTAAACAATGAAATTATGTCCCTTTGGTAAAGTTGTTTACAAACATTTCAAGGTTCGTGCGAAGGTTTTTTTTCAACTGCATTAAATGCATTTAGCATCTTTGTCAAGTATAATGCGACACTAAAAGATGTAGTTTTACCCAAGTCTGAGCTAAATCTTAGCTTTATACAACAACCGCTGCTTAGTCTTTGGTTATTTAAGTCAAATGTTGACAGAATTTCCCAGATCTTCGATATTCTTAAATGAGTAAATTGTCTACAATATTACACCTGAAATATAAGTCGTAATTGATTGTGCATTTATTTGTTTAATTTATATCAAACTGCAAATCTTCACACAACAAATAAATTGACATATTAATATATATACTATCAGTATACTTACATTTAGAAATTTACTATATTTTTCAAAATAACGAAACATTTCTTTGTTATTGTTAGACTGCGGAAGAATATATAATCATTTACACCAAGGTCAGTTACATTGGGGTCAATGATGAGCTACAGTTATCTCTCTTTGATCACTTCTCTACTTGTCAAAATAAAACCGAACACGGAGAATAAAAAAATAAGAGTTTAACTTATATTCTAGAAAATGGATTGAGCAGAGGTTCTATCAATACTGACAGATGTGTAAATTAGGGGAAATTACAAAAAAAATGCAAAAAATTTAATAAAGTAACAAAAACAAACCAACCAACCATTAAATTAAATTAATATAACAAGCAAATAAATACAAACTAACAAACATACTGACAAAAACTAAAACAATTATAAAAAAAAACCAATAGAAACAATCAAACTTGAAAAAATACCCTTAAGACCTTATACCTCAAAAGGGATTTTTTAAAAAACTTATATCCTTCAAATTTCGACGGATATTCTATGTATTTGGCCATCAGTGGTGGGTCCAGAAATTTAAAAACGGGGGCCCACCGACTGACTGACAGGGGACACTGTGGTTATTCTTCTATAATTTCCTATATATTCAACCATTCATTCATACTCAGTTAATTCCTCTTTTATAGAGATAGATATGTAAGATACAGTACATATATACTGAAAAACAAAAACATAATTTATGTACATGTAGTTCAAGTTAACAAAAGTACGTGAAATTCCAATTTTAAGCAACCTTACTGACTGTAAAATATTTCTCATTTCAAATGAGAAATATTTTACAGTCAGTAAGGTTGCTTAAAATTGAAATTAAAATGGAAATATCATTATATTCGAATCAGGTATACTGTTCAATGAGAGAATGGTGCCAAGCATCATACACAAATTTGAAAGAAATGTTTATAATAGTTTCAATCGGTGTATCATCGTCTGGGTAATTTTCGGATATTTCATCACATTTACCATGCAAGCAGGATATATATAACAGTCTTCTGGAATCATTACAATACAAATTTTCAAGAAAATGGTAGGTTTGGATTCCAAAAATCTCTAAAATGTTGTACCAAAACTTTTCTCGTAAGTTATCCGTTGTCGAACAAAATAAAACAGAATGTTCTATTGGGTCCTTGAAGTCACAACCACATCTAAGAAAGTTTTTGTAGTCCGTTTGTGGTACACACGTTACAACTTTTACTATAAAAATGTTCTTTCAAGTTCACAAGGATTCTTTGCGGCGGCAAGCCACCCTTTAAACACACTTCCATAGCATAACATGTAATTGAAACGGATAATCCATCCTGTTACTGTGAGCGTACAGAGTTCTTAACGATACGCCATTCTGTGTTGTTCGGGAGCTGCTTCTTTGCAACGTAAGTTTTAAAGTAAGTTGACAGTTCACATACCTGTAGCCAGGGGGGGGGGTTCGAGGGGTTCAGACGAACCCCCCTTGGACAAAAACATTGATCAAAATAGGAAAAAATCAGGTGAAAAATTGGTTAAGCACTATTAAAGTCAGAAAAAATTGGGAAATCGAACCCCATGTTGAAAAATTCTAGCTACGGGTGTGCTTTATAGCTGCTAAAAAGTTTGAAGACGTCAGGAATAAACCCAACTTGCTATTGACATGTCGGCATGTCATACAGTCGATGTAGGAAAATCTTCTTAGTTACAGTGTTAGAACTTAAGGAAACAAGTGTCTGGAAGAATAACAATTTCTTTATATTGATTTCAAACGTTATCTTATGGACACACAAAAAGACTTTCAACCATACCAGATTGTGTTTGTTTACGTATATTTTGGATCAGTTTCACCAAGGGGCTCTTCTCTCGCGTACTCATTCATCACCCCTGGGTCATTACACAAATACCTCGCTTTTGATAGTTTTGTATCGAGCCTTCTGATTGGTCGCATTACATTTTTCTAATGCAATATTAACATGTTTCTATATTTAAACTTTATGAAGTTCAAGATCAGCTGATCATGAACGAGTAACGATCAAAATCATACCAAATGTACATGTCTCAGGGTTGATGAATGAGTAAGCAAGAGAGAACCCCTGGGTTTCCAAGGATGACAAAAGATGAACCCAGTCCCTTCCTCTTCTGTATTCTTTACTGGTCATATATGAATTGATTTTTTGCTTCACGTCTGTCATTTTAAGCTGCATTTACACGATCATTTCCCCTATCTAACTCGCCATCCGACATTTCTTCAGATGTTCATCCGACAAAAAGTTTGATCGTGTAAATCCTGACTTCTATACACGCCACGTCGGGTGTCGTTTGGAAAAAACAGATTATGCCATATTTCTATCCAACTTTTTGGTGTAAATCTTATCATGTGCACGACAAAACTATTTAGCCATTTCATTGGTTTTTTTTTAAATAAAAAGATTAAATTTGACAGAAAATCGGACAAAAAAGATATGACCATGTGAACACCTTAGCTTCAACTAGATATTTCGTCGCTATACAAAAATCGCGCTGAAAGTCTGAAAGAAAAACTGACCATGCAAACGCAGCCTAAAGACGAAATCAGTACGGTGCAGCTGCCAACTCACCGACTAAGCTGTTTATACCTGGTCCAACTCCTCGTAAAATGCTGGATTTTGTTAATGCCGAATTATTGTTTCAGTACACCAAACTATACGTTCTAAAACAAGTTCTAAGTCTTCTAGCCTAACAGAACAATTTTAGACCTCAGTGCTTTAGAAATGATATACACATGGCAATGTTAAACTGTCGAGAACCTTAACGACAGACTTCCAAGACCAAATCTTCACATAAAAGGAATTCCAGGATGAGTATAAACACGTCAGCATATCATTGATTAAAATTTCGTTTGATGCGATTCCGACATATGCCTGGTTGCTAT
The DNA here is from genome assembly GCA_963971305.1 of Arcuatula senhousia. NCBI lineage: Eukaryota > Metazoa > Mollusca > Bivalvia > Mytilida > Mytilidae > Arcuatula > Arcuatula senhousia. The sequence goes on from OZ020305.1 coordinate 51,242,749, forward strand.
TAAACAACTATAGTATCGATCGATATCTTTATCTTTTCCCAGTGGCAACAATGAGGAGATCAATCTCTTTCGGCTCGCGTCACAGGCTCTTGTCTATAGATGTGTTGCTATGTATTTTTGTATGTTTCTGTCGTTACATATATGTTTTTTTGCAACTACTCATTTTCTAAGTACAATGTTTGTCCGGGTTTTGTCTTTTGATTTTTAATTCAAATGCTCATCCTATGTTTGTACCCGTCGTCTTCACGTATATATTTGTTCTTTTGTTGGTGTTTGATAATTCAATGCGGCAGAAAACATCAACTAACTTACAAATTGGTTGATAATATTTGGATTGGTTTTGAATCATATACAATTATATCTTGGATCGTGTGCCAAAAGCAAAACGGTGAGCAGTGACCACTGGCATCAATAAAAGCTTCTAGTCTAGCTGTTTTTGTTGCTATTAAATGCAGGTTTTGTCGCGTATACTTATTTATTTCCACTTCAGATTCCTTCTAATAGCCTCAAACCTACATGTATATATAGAGAATCTTACAATACATTATTTGGTGTTTTTACTCTCTCATATGATTTTAATATATATCAAGTTACACGCTTTCCAGCAACAATAAGTTAAATTCTAAACCCACAGTTGACAATGGTACAAGTATAATATGCAAGTCACTTTAAGAATACGTCATCCTAGCCCACCTACTGAAATTGTATTTTATTTACAAGTTGTTGGTATAAAGCTTTTAATATGCTTCTATAATGATTATGTATGACAATTAGTACCAATTAAACGAGTCTTAAAATGTTTTTATTTCTTTTCAATTAAGTGAAAAGTAAGAAGATCCCTTAATGGTTCTTGCCCTTTAACACAAATTCCTTTCCGGGGTTTCGCATTTCATCGTGACTTAAGGCTATCGAGACTTTAAGCGAAGGGCTATAAATCTAAGTATAATTATTAAAGCAAATTGTATATTTTATGGGTGATATCAACATAAAAGTTTAATATGGGATTTTTATTTCATATCATAGAAAACAAATTATGAATACGATATAGGGTTAAAGGAATCACTTAAAACTTGATAATATCTTAGTAATTCAACAGGCGCCGAATACATAATTTAGAATTTATAGAGTAGAATTGCTGATTTTTAGATTTTATCTTTAAAACATTAATCTAATATGTTGTATTATTCATAATTGCTTCTGATAGGTCAGAGTTAGGATAAACACTTGTATGGGTCGTTAATTTTGCCTTTTAATTTTTGTCATTGATATAGAATTTTATGAGCATCATTTTTCATCTTTGATATATTAAGTTTACAAAAACATAATGTTGCAGCAGTAATTAAAATGAGCAAAAAATAGTTAAATTATTGAGAACGACGACCTTGTGAAATTATCTAATTTTTCTCTACATAATGATCTTATTTAATGTTTTCAAATTCTGCATACATTAGCATTTCTTCAAAGAACATTTTCTTCTGAAATCTTTTTTTAAAGTAAACAAATCGCTATTGAAGATACGGATCTATCTTGCTTAATTACTCACCAAAAAATTCCCGACCACCGTGTCACACATAGCTCTATTAAATTCAGATTCGGATCCCTAGTATGAAAAAATGTTTTTTAAGTTTTAATTGGTTCAAAAATATAAATATGTTTTGTCAAAGTACTTAAAGATAGTAAATGTAAAAAGATTTTAAAAACATAATCAATATTTATATTACGAAACTTATATTTATTCATTAATCCAACAATACATTTAAGACAAATAATACATCTATGTAGGCTTATTGTATATATAAAAATACTAAAATAAAAAGGGTCTCCTCGCCGAGAGCAAAAAAAAAAGTCAATTAGACGAACGTACGTATATATGCGTTCTGCAATAGTCACACATGCGTTAGTCAATCGTCAAATACGCTGGACAAACACTTAAGCTAACGTTGACTAAAACGTAAAAGTGCGACAGGGCCTTATTTTTTGTCGCATTTTGCAAACAGGTTACATATTTCTGTACAAAACACAGTAAAATTACAGTACATGTGTTTTCCATTTTGTGACTTTTCAGCTGGATGTGGAAAGTGTTTAAGTTAACATATACACCCATCAACTGACACCCGCATCAGGCTTCGATTTTTGACATCAAAGAACTTCCAATTCGAATGATATATGTAGACGATGGCTTGAAAAATAGCTTGTTCTAGATTGCAACAACCAGGAACTACTTACCTTTTCGGGGCAGTTAAGTTAACTCTTCTTTAAAGTTAGTTCGCGTTGCTGATTGCGGCTAACTGCATGGTGTTGTTTCGAGATTCAAATGCGAATGCTATTTTATTGAAAAAGAATGCTTTTAAAATACTCCTTTCTTTTAGAGAGTATTTCATCCAATATGATTTTGGAAACCCTCTATAGGTCTGAGAATTTAGTGTGTGTGTGTTGGTGTTTAACGCCCTTTATCGACGCACCTGGGCCATGTAGGGCGGTCAGTGTTTAATGCTGGAGGAAACCGGAGTACCCGGAGGAAACCACCGCTGAGAATTTAGTCCTACACAGCTAGTCAGGTTCGGCAAGATATATAAAGGCTCTTGTGAATCACTTTATGTTATGCATATTCTATTAACAATCTCTCCTTTCTAAAAAATGTCTAAAATGTTATTTATTTTGAAACTTCATGGTATTTCATGTTTAAGCTTTTGTCTTTTAAGTTGCTGAGATATTAAAAATTTAAATGCAACAAAGAATCAGAACAGATACCTCTTATTGATGATTGCATTACAAACAAAAGAACAAAAACAAACTTTTATTCACCAAATCAGGAGCCAACGAGGAGCAATCAAAGTGACATAACATAAGAAGAGAAGATCATGATTGATAGAAGTGGTATTGCATATGATGGGCATACAATCATCAATATTGGGGGGCTAGAAAATAAAAAAAAAGTTAAAGGAGAACGTCATTGTTTCTTACCATGTTGAATATGTTTAAATAAACATATAAAAATGTGTGCATAAAAATCATTAGATACAACACATTTTTAAAGTAAATACAAGTATTAATAAGCTATAAAACCTAGACCAGAACTGACAACACGAACCAATCTATCTAGCATTTAATTTGATTTATTTGAAGATAGATAAAATAAAATTATTAAATATAGGTTCAAATAATTAACTCTTGAAAAAAAATGGACGCTGCCTGTTGCTAGACATTTATTTTATCGTTTACTGTCTGGAACTACTCCCATACAACTCACAGTAAGCCAGCATCCTTAAATTATGTACAAATAATTATCATTTCGTGCTGTTTTAAAGAGATAGTGTCAATTTAGTTTATCTTTATTAATTTTGTGAAGAAATGAAGTTATAAAATTGTAATTTATAAACGATATGAGCTCCAAATTGTTATTTGTTAAACAGTTTGATATCTGATGCATTTCTGAAGTCTTTAAAATAGTGATTATGAGCTGTGTTTCAAACAGTAAGCAGCAGAGATAAAGGTCTTTTAGTTTTTATCATATCTATAATCGTTTCATATTCATTTGCCAATATTCTTTTGTATGGCAGTACACAGAACTTTTTCAACTTTTGGAAACTTGAAAGAAATACAAATAAAATGTGTTCTTCTTTCATATACTCTTTTATTATGAATTCTACAGCCCTGTCTTCAGATTCTTTTTGCTTTGTCTTTTCTTTTTTTTTGAATGTTTGATCATTCCATTGTTCTAGCTCTGCAATATTTTCATCGCTATGTGGAGAAAATGTCACGTTGCCAGTACATTTTTATAGAATATTACTGCAGGTTCATTTTTTTTTCTTTTTCAGTCGAAGCACGATTCCTATTAGTCTTTTGTTCGCATACCCGGAATGTGGATATCACCACCGAGTCTGAAGTGAAAATAGCGGTGTTACCGATTTTAAGCACACAGGACAAAATAGACAATATATCAAGCATATAAAAAAATGAGCTAAAAGAATTATTTGTGGAGAACTACCTTTTTTGTTTTGATGATGAACGTCCTCAAACGTGCTTGAAACTTCTTCTGAAGAAAGACAATCCAGTGTTATCATCTTATCCCCAACTGTTGTATCTCAGGCCTTGTTTTTAAAACACCTTTTAGAACTTTGCAATTTCATTTAGATCCAGCCTAGGTGCACATGTCATGATGGGTTGGTAAGAATTTCACAGTTTTTCATTTAATATGCATGTAACTTATTCAAAAAGGTCGTATTCGACATAAAAATATTTGTATACAGTTTTACTATCACCACTTTACAAATAATGATTGTAATTACAGCTTACAACTGTTATAGGTACATCTCCTCTGTAAGGTCTGCTTTGATTTCGGCCTCTTTGTTATTATTGCCTGCATAAAAAAGTCTTTTATTAAAGTACAACGAAAGGGAAAATATAAGTGTTATGGAAGCCTCGTGTAGAGATGTTAGAATCGAATTAAGACAAAGTACCATATAATCACAAGTATATAGGCTTCTTCAAAGACGGATAATAATTGCCATATTAACATTAATTGATATTGTATGATATTTCTTTCATTCTCTAAGATTCATTGCTTAGCTTTTCATTCTAACGATCGCATGAAATGTGAAATGGATGCGTCGTGACTATAATTTAGCGCTACATGTGGCACATATTTTAAATATAAATGCAGGTTGTTACGAAAATGTCATCATTTGTTTTTTTTTTATTTCCCATTAATGTTCATGAAAGGAATAGTATATACATAGAAAATAGAAAATATTGAGATGTGGAATAAGTGTACGTAACACAGCTCACATAAGAAACGGCAATATAGAAAATGTGTACTAGTATATATAGATCATGTACATGTAAGCAACGTAGATTTGATTTTGAAAATGGCCCCGATTGGTAAGATCGGACAATTTGGCCTACAGGGCTACAAAAGTCATAACAATGCAGTTACCTGTATCAAGGAATGTAGCATTTATCTGCACTATGAACCACTGTGGATTTTGCACACTTTTCCCTATAACCGCCAAGTACCACATTGGCTAAATGTTTTGCCCCTACCCACCTCGATCTCCCCTTTTCTGAATTTTTCAAAATTTACTGTTCATATGTTTCACACATATACCCCCATATTACATTTCACATTATCATTTCATGTTCTTTCATCATCTTTTCATGTTCATCGCCTTTGAGCAACCTATATAGCGTTGCAAAAGCGTAAAACACCAACTCACTCAATAATTCACTCCTTATTATGACATGACGACCCGACGTTGACTCTTGTGTGGCATGTATGCTACATGTATCTTCATACTAATACAAATTATTTGTACCCGAAAATATAATACATAGACTTTTATATACCCACTTACCCACCCTTTTCCAAATTAGGAGCAACACTATTTTATAGTACATTTAGACTCAGCAATATATTGAACGAAGCAGCAACGCGAATTCGATTATAAGAGAAAGATGAATATAAACTGATAAAATGAACATGAAATGACGATGAAGTAGAGGAAATGGGGACACAAGGCCATTCTAGCAATTAGGATGAGTTTCTTTTTTACTGCAACTGGAAAAATGAAGAAATCGGTAGGATCTAGCCTCCTGCAATAGATATAAGGGGTTCTACTTTTTTTCAAACTTCCTTAACCTGCGAGGAACATGATATTTTTACCAAAACAGTACATCATTATAGCTAGCGGTCAGGTTTTCCGCATTAAGCCTGCAACCATGCAGACATTCATTACAACAAGGCTATCCCATTACTGTAAACCACCATGGACATATATTTCATTCGCTCTCCGGGCAAACCTGCCTGACCCGATTCAAGGTTCTGATTACTCTTGGTTAAATTCAACCGCCAAGCTTGGCGCTACTGTGAGACTATTCGCCACCCGTGGCCGCACGGATAACTTTACCCATACCACAGCATTTTCATTAAAGACAAACTTGTTGAAATATATGTAAAAACTTTTTATTTTATTTTAAAATTTCAGCTTTTATTATCAGGCTAGTTTATGTATCAACCCCAGCCATCATAAACTGATCGATGTTAAAGTATGTTTCTGTTAATGTATAGTTAAACTAGTTAACTCGCTAATTTTTCAAAGGAAAGAGGCCGATACCTATCATTTTATGAAGGTATTCAACAACATAAAACCATATTTAAATAAATTTTAAAGTAATACGAGATGATTAATGTGCATAAAACTGGCGCCGATCTTACCCTTAAAATAATTGTACAGTGCGGTATGTCTCTTCCCTCGCTTCTGTGCTTCAAATTTTCATCATTATTTAAGGTCGTTAAAACTCATCTTAATGCTGCTTAAAACTGTTAACTGATTATAGAGATAAGCGCCTCTTAAGATGCTGAATAGATTAATTACATATTTGTTTACTGCGAAGAAATAGACCCAATTATCGCATAATTAAGTAGACTGTTGTGTTAATGATTTTAAACATCAAACAGAAAGTTTTGTAAAAGATAACATTTTGATTCCTTAAAAAATTCTCAAAAACATATTTCCTATTTATGCAATTAGTTGCATCAGATTTATTGATGACTTAAGTACCATCGCTATGATTTGATTACCTCGGCAATTACATAGAGCTCTTTGAAATTTTTTATTGACCTGCAAAATAAAATATGTACACGAGTTGTCTTTCTTTTGTGCCATTACCAAAAGCCACTTAGAATTTAAAAGAGTAGTTGAACATATGTGTTTACTTCAAGCCATCTTTTATATAACATCATCAACAACAACAACACTTTTATTAAAACTTTGCATTTTTGTTGATAAATTTTTTTGCTTGAACATTTACAGGTTTATACAAATCATTTCGGAGCGTAGAGGGTCATAATTTAAATCTAGTATTAAACCTGTCGTTCGAATTACTTATTATCCCGAAGTAAGTCTTTTACAACTTTCCCTTAAACTCCAACAGTCTCCAACTTGGATGCCAAGAGCCTGAAGGAAGTTCAGTCACTGTTACATGACTGTAAACCGAATTGTCTGTCGCTTAAACATATTTCAACTTTCCATATTTACTTTTTTTCTATTCTGGTGTCAAAAGCACATTAAATATAGAAAATAAAAAATAAACATCAGCATAGAAACAAAAGGCTCCCGCTCCCAGGAGCATGAATCGCTCACCTGGTCTTGATGTCAACCCTATGAATACTTTTGCATAGCTAAATTAGCTGAATATTTAAGCAAGAAAAAGCTTTTCTCTATCTGCAATAGTTTTCATTCTAAATAAGCAAAAACACTTTTGTTCAACTTTTAAAGGGCTGTAACCTCTATAAGGGGGTTATCTGACAACTTCGACCCTATGGAGACTTTTGTAGAGCTAAATGAGCTGAACATTTAAGCAAGCAACAGCTTTTCTCTATCTGCAATAGCTTTCATTCTATAGGCCAAAAAAATGAGAACAAACACTATGTTTTGCCGTTAACGGGCTGTAACCCCTATAAGGTGTCATCTAACAACTTTGACCCTATGAAGACTTTTGTAGAGCTAAATGAGCTGAACATTTAAGCAAGCAACAGCTTTTTTCTATCTGCAATAGTTTTTATTCTACAGGCCAAAAACACTATTTTTGCCTTTAAGGGGCTGTATCCCTATAAGGGTCATCTGACAACTTCTACTCTAAGTAGTTTTTTTGTAGAGCTAAATGAGCTGAACATTTAAGCAAGCAACAGCTTTTTTCTATCTGTAATAGGTTTCATTCAACAAGCCAAAACACTTTTGTTTGCCTTTAAGGGACTGTCACCCCTATAAGGGGTCATCTGACAACTTCGACCTTATGGAGACTTTTGTAGAGCTTAATGAGCTAAACATTTAAGCAAGCAACAGCTTTTCTCTATCTGCAATAGCTTTCAATCTATAGGTCAAAAACATGAAAAAACCGCTATTTTTGACCTTTAAAGGGCAATAACCCCTATCAAGGGTCATCTGACACCTTCGACCCAATGAGGACTTTTGTAGAGCCTAAGATCCTTCAGATTTTTTCTATCTGTTATGGTTGCTGAGTTATAAGCCATTTTAAGTGATTTCACCCTATGTTCTTATTATAGTAACAGCGGCCATGTTTTTTATCGAATCATTTTAAAATGAGGATCGCTTTTTGCCAACATGTCATACATCATTCCTGCAAAGTTTCAGTTAATTGGTTCAGTGGTTTCAAAGAAGAAAAAATTCAAAAATGTTAACGGACGACGGACGACAGACGACGGACGACGACGGGCGCATAGTGATGACATATGCTCAGATGGCCTTTGGTCAGGTGAGGTAAAAGTAAAAATGGAAAGTTGAAATAAGCTTAAAACGACAGATAATTCGGTCTTACATGACTGTTACAGCAGATTTGGGAAAATTCTGCGTCATGTTTTGCTTGTCTTCTAATTACAAAACAAAACTACAAGTAAGTCAAATATAAATCTGGGCGAACAATTCCAAATTGCGTCTGTCTGACAAGCGTTTTGTTAAATCCAAAAGGCATTTAAGAGAGTTCTAAATATTAAACCAAGACTAATCTGTGCATGTCTGTGAGTAAAGTACTCACTTCATCATGATTTCATGTTTTTTCTCCCCCATATCACTTAATCGACACTGCTTGTTCGGGAGTAGCGTGTTTGATGAAGGTTAATTCAGAAAAGCGCTTCACACGCAGTGAAATTTAGCTTTTGTTCATTTATCAAAATCATTTCAATATGTGGATCATGTCTTTCTGGCACATATTCCATATTCTTTCGTTTTTAATAAAACAATAAACTACATGTACCCGCTATAATATGAGTGGTATAAAGCTCAAATGGGAGATGGTTCACTCCTTGGCCGTCCGCTCTAATATCCAAACCATACTTCTTGTACTTTGTTTTATGTCCAGTTGATTCAAGTTCAGTCTTAAATAGAATTAAGCACGATGCTAGTCACGAGCAAGCAGATTGTCATCGATAGGTTAAAACAGGACCCAGTCACCGAACCATTTGACGTTGCTCAAAGGAGCCTTTCGTAATTTGCTTTATGTTTTAGCAATTTAGTGAACCATTGGTGTATGCTTAACGACAGACAAATACAAATGCGCAAATTAGAGATAAGGATTTGTTACCGTTAATTATTTAGAATCAGATTCAACAGAAAAAAATATGAATTATTGTATGGTTAACATTATAATGAGTTTATACAAAGTACATTTTTTTCTTGCAAAACCAGACCACCTCAAATTAATATAGGCATTCCTTGCACGTGTCTTGTTATGAACAACAGACGACACATTTCATTAAAGAATAAATATCTTATTAAAAAGTAGTCAGGAAAACTAAAGACGTATTAACGGAATTGGTGCCTTCAATTAACATTTGTCTAACTGCAGTCCAGCCATTTTACACGGTTTTGATAAGAAACTTATTTGAGGTTGTAATGTTCCACGGGAGCAGTTCACGTCTGCTTTCTTGATGTTTTTAACCTGTAACCAACTCGATTTCTGTTCTGTATTATAATTACCATAAGCATAAAACAAGGATGCAATTAAGCTAAACTTTGCCCAATTATCAGAGACATATGCGCCTTTGTGTATGCCAAGTTATAATGAGGATGATTCTTTGAAATATGTTTATGGCTTTTCTGCATAATATTTACACAATTACAAATTAGAAGTCGTATACAAGTGATCTTAGCATGGTAGGAGTTTGGGTAAATCTAAATAGCATTTGTTGTCGTATTTTGTTAATTGATGGGCTATAAAGAAAAGCATAAGGGGATAATAGACCATTTTGTCATCCTGAAATGTTTTGTCATTTGCACTTTTATATTTGTAACCTAGACATTATATTTGGAAGATAAAAAAAACCCATCGATTTTCATTAGTTTAACATATCAAGGTGTTCTAAATTTTGACTTGTATCAACCTTTTATAACAGCTAGACTTAAGATAGATCCTTATGATCCCTTTCATTTAAAGGACAGTCGAAAGCCGTGTCCCTTTTTTCTATGTGGCTCCATCCTAGTTATCTTATTTTATTTATTTATTGTTTCTTTTTTTTTGCTCATTTTATCATCTTATTCATTTTTATTTTCATTAAAGACGAATTGGCGCAATCGTAACTACTCGACCATTTAAATAACGTTTCTCTTTAGAAAGGCTGATGAGTTCCGATTGGAATTGGCGCTGCTTGAAAGTAAACTATTATTATTCATGCGTAACACAATATCTTCATTGGATCTGAAGAGTCGATCCTATGTATTTTTCCACATTCAGAATCATACCAAGTTATAAACGAAACTTTCTGTAGAGTTGGAAATTAAAATAGCAACAAAGTTCCAGACAATAAATTTTGCTTCGTCTGCCGTGCGTTTTTTTTTCTATTCAAGATCATCAGAGGCACTCTACAAAATTATTTGAAAAAGTCACATAGCGGGTTATTTTAGCGAGTGGCAAATTTCGCATTCACAGAATCTAGAGTCTGAGTGTTTAAAATACATATTTTTTAAATTCAGCGATCTTTAATTTTAGTGATTCCTTGGCTGTCGCAAAAAATTTCCCGCTATACGGTAATTATGAAGAACATAGAACAATAAAACCAAAAATACCGAAACGGGAACCAAAATATAACTACGATCATCAACATTTGGCTGGGAAAGGAGAACCTGTTTAGACAATTTTGAAATTTAAACGGATAATTCATAGCTTTGATTTGTTCTCAAACACAAAAAGTTTAATACCGAATAAGATCATTGAAGGTAATTGAAATGACAAACTTTCCCTTTCTTCCTTTGCCGCGTACTCTTTTTTATTTGCCGATTAAACGCAGCTTTTTAAAAAAAAGTTTGGGAAACGCAGGTACAAATATCTGGTACATGTAGTCGATTACAGTAAGACTTACTTTGTCATCAATGAGTCTAAGAAAAAGAACAAATATACAGAAGACCAAATAGTCGACATGCTCAATTTTCTTATCGACAAAATGTGTGTTCAGTTTGGTGGATGTGTTTTTCAGCAAACAATAGGGATTCAAATGGACACTAATTGTGCACCTTTGCTTGTTGATTTGTTTCTATATTTATATGTAGCAGCCTTCTTACTATCTATTCTAGGCAAAAAAGATCGTAGACTAGTTCTCTCTTTTAATATCACGTTCTGTTATATTGATGATGTCCTTTCACCGAACAATTCTCGATTATGTGACTTTCTTCATCTCATATATCCTCAGGAACTTGAGATAAAGGACATAACGAATTCTAAGAGGTCTGCTTCATACTTAGATTTACATCTCGAAATTTAGGAAAACTTTCAACAAAGCTCTCTGACAAACGTGATGACTTCTACTTTCCAATCGTCAACTTTCCCTTCTTGTGCAGCAACATTCCGTCCGCTCCTGCTAATGGAGTCTTCGTATCACAGTTGATTCGTTACTCCAGAGCTTGTGGGAATTACATCGATTTCCTTTGCAGAGCATCACGTTTGACACAGAAATCGCTGACACAGGGTTATGTTGCTCCACGGTTGCTGCCTTCACTCAAGAAATTTTACGGTCGACACCGGTGCTCGTCGACAAATATGGGATTTCTATCTCTCAAATGAGTGCAAATGTCAGTTTGTCCTATAAATTTGTTTTTTGTCTTCCTTTACCGGATTTGTTACACTGAATTTGAAATGAACATCACGACGGGTGTGCTATAGCAGGCAGACACCGCTTACTCTTCCGGAGCACCTGAGTCCACTCATGTTACGATTTAAGTTCGCGTTGTTGATTTCCGTTCGGTTGATTTTGTATTTTGTGTTTCTTCGTGCTGTTCTTGTTTGTGTTAACCGATTTCGTCGTTGCCCATTCGGACTTTTAACAATCGAATGCCCCATTGGTACCAGTTTGCTTCTTGCAAAACCCGTCACAAGTACCATATATGTTTATAGCATATTTATTCAGAATGAAATAGTTTCAACCGGACATTTAACAAGCAACAAATAACGAAACCGTAATTTTTTTATTTGTTTTAATGTTAGATTTAAAAAATTATAGAATCGTTTTGTATATCATAAGCTACCATTCGGTCCAATAATAACTGTACTATATAGTACACTCTATACCACTGACAGAGAAGTACATTTACAAAACGTCTTTGACCTTCAGGCCGATATAGAAATCTCCGTTTTTTTTTTTTATCAAAATATGAACTATAACAGTATGCTGTACTATACTGAGGTTGACAGATTTTTACATTAAAATATAAGAATAAGATGTTTACTCATTTTAGAAGATAATATATTAAATTTCTTAATTTGAATCTTTACTACTAAATGTTTATATAAATTCATCGGTTACAAATAATATAGTTTATTTTGGTATCAAATATATTCATCAAAATCTAATTGAAGATAAGGATATTGATGATTATACCTTTTTATTCATAAGTTTGTTTGTTAATAAGACGTTTCTTTTTTACTTATAACATTAAATGTTTCAGGCTATCAGTCAAAGTAAGCTAATCTTTCTATAATTTTTTGCTACAGACGTAGATTCATAATTCATCTTAATAATTACCTTATGATAAATAATAAATTATTCATATCAAGTTCAAAAGTGCATACTTAAAAGTCATTTTTCACCTTTTACTTGGGGAAACAAACAAATTAGTTTTGCATTTAATTTCATCCCATTAACAGCCGCTGGTATTTATGTTTAAAAAGGAAAAGAAAAGTGATAGTTCATAAAGTTTTAAACTTGTATGGCATTTTATTTATTCTCAAACGATCCATGAACCATGTTAGTTATCCGGTCCGACGATCATAATAGTTAATACGATCAAAAGAAATGATGGGGACGTTCAAATACTGTCACCAAAAATACAGTGATGTCATCAACTGATACAATCGACGACTCTTAAACTTGTGTTCAAACACCTTGGGATGATAAAAATCGCACATTAGAAAATGTCAAATTTACTTGATTTCCTAAGTCGAGATTAAATTTTCTGATATGGTTTTATCAAAGGCAAAGGGAAAACGTTTTCATCTTGACTGTAGAAAGCAGACGAAAAATCACTAGAAATTTAAAACCCAATTATACCAATTAAAATGAAATCTTTTTGACAAAATAAGATGAAGGGAGGTTAAATGTTTCTTTGATAGCTTTTAAAACATCCAAAACGAGGTACGAATGAAGTTAATTATGAAGTGATTTATTGTTAATTCATAAATAATATTCTCAAGTATGTGTGATTAATACAACACCGTATTTCAAAGATGAAATCAATTATATACAGCAATACTTGAAAATATTTTTCAAACGTAAATATGTGCATATGCTGTAATGAATTATGCACTTTAAAATGATTAATTTAAATGGAAAATGTCTTTAGAAACAAATTAGTCACTAATCTGCAGATAAAGACACTACATCGTGACAGTATACTACATTAAAAATCATAAAAGTAGCCATATGTAATACGACTACAACATAATATTTTTTTTTATAATGAACAAAAATTCCTATACTATAACCTTTCCTATAACCTTCCACATTTAAATAGATAAAATGAAATTTTATAAAATCCTTCCTCAATTTATCTATTTTTATTTATTTTTTCCAAGTAGAATTTGATTATACACTTTTCCAAAATTTTGGCAATTATTCTTATGATGTTATATAAAGCTAGCTGATTCTCGAATCTCACTTTCAAGCATTCCAAATAAAAATTATAAAGAAGAACCCCACCCACACACTGTTCAAAGACTCAACATTCAAATTTAGCAATTTTCTTTTTTTTTTCTTAAATCCAATCTTGGTGTCCAAATAAGTTGGCTTTCCTATTCTTTTTTAACCGAGTTTTCGGAACTTCTTAATATTCTGCGATAGCCGAAATTTGGAATGCCATTGAATGATATGTCTGATATACAGAAATACTTTTGGTTTTAGCATGTAGTATCCTTTTAGACTACCTCTGGAAAATTTAGATGGATACTACAGACAATAAGTATAGCCTTCTGCAGATGATTCTACGGGTCCTACTCACACCAAAACCTGCAGCAGTAATCTTTTTGAACATTGCATTTTACCGCACACAATGTACCACTATGGTTTGTGGTCAGCTTTTTTGTAATATGAACTGACGACGTCAGCATGTGTGATTACAAAGTTACCTTATTCAAACCACCATGGTCACACATCCCAGTCGACTTGGGCGCTCTTAATAGGATTTTAACCGAAAAGCGTAAATCTGTTCATCAAGAAGTGGCGATGATATAATTTTGTTCTATAAATGGTACGACATTTGTTTTTTACCTGAATATGACGATTGAAATGCTTAGATATATTTTGTAGTCCAGTATAAATATATAAATATAATTTGAAAAAAATATTTTAATAAAATTATTATGGATTCAGTTGCAAGTGATAACTATGACAGAAAATGAACCAAGAAAGAATAATAGAAAAAGGGGCTTTGAAAAGAATCAATTTTTGAAGGGCTCGATGGGCATTAAGGCAAATTCCATTTTTAACATAAAAGCAAAGGTGTACCAAAGGGGTTATCAAACATCATTGTACCGAAAAGAAAAAGACAAAATCGGAAGAAAAAAATCACCACAACAAAACAAACCACACATCAAAAAACAAACACACACACATAACAACAAAACCACATTCAGCCGAAAAAAGAAGAGTAAGCAGTTCCTGCTTGCTATAGCACACCCGTCACGTTGCCAAAGATCGATTTAATGTTGGTAAAATCCGGAAGGGATGACATTACCAAACTCTATGTCAAAACAACATCTGAGAGATAGAAATCCTGTATTTGTCTACAAGCACATAATGTCTTCCGTAAAATTTCTTGAGTGATGAAAACAACCTGGGAGTAACGTACCCCTGTGTTAACAATTTACTTGTCAGTCGTTTAGCTCTCAAGGAAGTCGTTATACTCCCCTTATGCTGTTGTTGTCAGAACATTGCCCACCATAATTATAACATGACACATAATTATGTTGTTATACCTGCTGACAAAGAACCAAAAATATCATTTTTGTGTGCAAGGAACATTACATTGATTGTTTAACAACAAGAAAAGGTATACACTCAGGGGTTGGTTGTATCAGCAAAAGCACCACATACACATCACCAACGCTTTCAAAGGACAAATTAATTCACAATCATAATTCGGTTTATACTCCCCCTTTGGGCTCTCTGTTGGTGCTAAAAATTATGATATTCCGTCCCCGTATTGGATTTCTCAATTACATAAAACTTCATACAAACAGCGCTTCATTGCAGGGTCATCCAGATGTATCACTAAACCTTTTTCAGTTCTGTTGACCTTAATATCGATTAAATCTGTTGCCCGGAAATATTATTGATTGTTTTTTCTTCTGAAAATGGTGTCAATAGTGGATCCTCAAAACAGTCGATTTCTCCACACTTTATACTTCTATTCAACGTGGTGCATAGCTAATCATGGTTGGTACCGCCGATTAAACACATTTAAAAAAAAAGAAAAAAAAACGCAGGTACAAATATCTGGTTGTCGATTAAAGCAGACTTATTCGTCATCAATGAGTTAAAAAGAGAACAAATTTACAGAGTACCAAATAATCAACATGCTAAAATTTCTTATTGACAACACATTTGTTCGGTTTGATGGATGTGCATTTCAGCAAACAATCGAGATTCCAATGGACACTTGTGTACCTTTGTTTGCTGATTTAATTCATATACGATATTGAGATGTGGAATAAGTGTACGCGACACAACAAACATAAACAAACAGCAATTCAAAAAATCACAACGGAAAACAGCAAGCAGTCTTCAACATGACCATAAGTCACTGCTTACCGTCTTGCATTGGCCATATGACTTCTTATAATCACTTCTAGACAAAAAGAGCCTCACTGTCCTTTAAAATAGTGACGTTCTTTCGCTTAACAATTCTCGTTTGGTGACTTTCTCTATTTAATATATCCACAGGAAATTGAGATAAAGGATTATCCATAATTCCAGAGCATGTGGGACTTTTCCATGGTAGAGCATCACGTCTGACACAAAAACTGCTAACAAAAAGTCATGTTGCTCCTCGGTGAAGAAGTTTTATGGAAAACATCATGCGCGTATTCCCAAATATAAGATT
Organism: Arcuatula senhousia; assembly: GCA_963971305.1. Taxonomy (NCBI): domain Eukaryota; kingdom Metazoa; phylum Mollusca; class Bivalvia; order Mytilida; family Mytilidae; genus Arcuatula; species Arcuatula senhousia. Next base: position 51,258,852 of record OZ020305.1, read on the forward strand.
TCTATCTATCAGATGGATGCAAATGTATTTTGTCATAGGGGTTGTTTTGTCATTCTTTATCCTATTTAACAAGCTGAATTGACCATTAGCAACGCGATGTGTGTGCTATAGCAATCAGGATCTGCTTACTCCTGTTCACTTTCGTTACGACTTTAGATCGTGTTATTAATTGCTGTATTCAGTTGCTTTTGTGTTTTGTGTATATCCTTCCAAATTAACCTTGAACAAATCTAACGTCACCGGTAATAGATGTTCTTTTTTTGGATTTAGATTTAAGTATTATTGACGGAAAATTACAAATCTAAGTGTACGATAAACGTGTCGACTTTACCTTCCCTATTATAAATTTCCCTTTTTTGAAGGAGATGTTCCACTATCACCGTCTTACGGGGGTTACATTTCACAGTTAGTAAGATATGCTGGGATCTGCAGTGGTGTTTCTGAATTAATAATTACATGTAAAAAACTGTTCTATTACTGAAAAATATCTAAACAAGGTTATCGATACCACAAGTTAGTAAAATCTCTTTCTAAATTCTACCACAAGTATCGATCTCCTATCAAAAAAATTAATTGTACTCGTCGATTTCTGATAGTTAAAGGAATATCACATCCTGAGTTTTATGGTAATGTTTTTATAAAGCTCACAAGTTTAAAAATAAGCCATTAGAAATAAAAAAAAACCTGGCTTCAAAATCTATTACGCAAAGGAAATGAATGAAATATTTTGGTTAAATCTTTGAATTTAGTGTTCTTGGCAGAAATATTGATAACTTGATACTTACGTACTCTAAAACTTTCATAAGCTTTTAAGCTATTTGTCATTTTTTAACCATTATAGCGAGTATGTCGCTTTTGTATGATTACACTCCACCAAATCATTCATTGTTTGGAGTGTTGTTTCGGATTAAAAATCGATATGTTTGATTTTTTAAATCAGCCGATTGATGATTCTCAGCTAGCTGTCAGTAACAGCGAGTGTTCTATAGAGAGTTCCTCTATCGTCAGTTTGATTATTCTTGTTGTCTTTTGTTTCTCTCTAGTTGAATTGAACTTTGATCGATTTGATTTTTTTTTTTGTGTTTAATTTTTGTGCTTTGTCTGGGAATATTAAGAGGGGAAAGTTGGGCCCAAAAAACTAGTTCAACTTTTAAACGCATTTTATATGTGCCTATCCTAAGCCAGGAATCTATGACAAAGCTTTTGTTTGTACTTGTCTTTTCATGTTTTATGTTCCTTGTTTAAGAAGGGGGTCTATCTGTGACTATTTCAGGACTGGATTTGAATTATCATTTTTTTATGTTGTCTGCTTCTTCGTACTGTTCCTGTTTGTGTTTGCTGGTTCTATATTGATTTTAACGGTTGAGTGTCACGTCTGACACAAAAACTGCTAATGTAAGGCTATGCTGCTCCTCGGTAAAAGAATTGTTTTTGGAAGTCATCATGCGTCTAAATTTTAAAATTTTCTAAACGCTAAGGTTCTTCCTACCCCAGACATAGGTTGAATATCTTAGTAATAATTTGGTTCCCCAGTTTTGTATTTTTGGTTATACTGTTCTATGCTCTTCATATTCATACAGTGTTTGGCATTTTCAATATTTTTGGTAGAGCGCCTCTGATGAGTCTTAAATAGACGAAACGCGCGTCAGGCGTAGCAAAATTTATTGTCTGGAACTTTGTTGTCATTTGTATTTTGACAAATATGTGATCTTAAAAGTGCAGATGTAGTTTGTCATTACAGGTTTTTTTTCCTTTACTACATTTCAAACACTGAATTGACCATTAGCAACGTGATGGGTGTGCTATAGCAAGTAGGATCTGCTTACTATCCCAGAGCACATGAGTCTTTTGACTCACTGAACAATTCTCGATTTGGAGACTTTCTTCATCTCATATATCTTCAGGTACTTGAGATAAAGGACACAACGGATTCTAGGTAGTCTGCTTCATATTTAGATCGACATCTCGAAATTGACTCTCAAGGAAGACTTTCAACAAAGCTCTATGACAAACGTGATGACTTCAATTTTCCAATCGTCAACTTTCCCTTTTCATGTAGCAACATTCCGTCCGCTCCTGCTTATGTAGTTTTCACAGTTAATTCGTTACTCCAGAGCTTGCGGGAATTACATCGATTTCCTTGGCAGAGCTTCACGTTTGACACAGAAATCGCTAACACAGGGTTCTGTTGCTCCACGGTTGCTGTCGTCACTCAAGAAATTTAACAATAGACACCGTGCACTCGCACACAAATATGGGATTTCTATCTATCAAATAAGATGCAGATGATGATTTGTCGTAGAATTTTGTTTTGTATTCCTTTACCAGATTTGACACACTGAATTGGAAATTAGCAACACAATATGTGTGCTTTAGCAGGCAGGAACCTCTTACTCTTCCGTTGTTGATTTCCGTTTGGTTGATTTTGTATTTGTGTTTCTTCGTACTGTTCTTGTTCGTGTTTACCGGTTTTGGCGTTGCCCTTTCGGACTTTTGACACTCAAATACTCCATTGGTGCATCTTTGCTTCTTTCACTCTTGTTACGACTTGTGAAGGTATTGTTGATCGCTATATTCAGTTGCTTATGCGTTTTTGTTGTTGTCTGTTTCTTCGTTCTGTTCCTGTTGAGGTTTGTCATTGCCTTTTCGGATATTTGACATTAAAGCCTTGTTTGTACCACTTTGCTTCCGTCAGCCTTACCTAATTTCACCACTTGAATCACAAATTCAGTTGGTCAGAGGACCGACAACACTTTCAAGGTACTGGATTAATTTTATTGTCTTTTACCGAGAGTATTCTCATATTGGCATATTGTTTTCCAACCAGGACCTGAAAAGGTCACAGAGGAAACCCCCAAAAAATAATAAACTTTCATTAATATGTTGGTTTTGTGCATGTGTTTAAAACTTTATTGTGCTGGTAATCAAATAAAAAAATGAGGCTTATTTGACAAGCACAAAAAGAAAATTTGGTTCATCATTAGATAAAAATGCTGATACACTAACTTCTTGTTTTTCTTAAAAAGCCCATGGTTGTTTAGTGCATAATTTCGTTTTCCGGGCTATTAATATAACGTATTTTTTTCTACAAGACTACGTTACAAGGTTATACAGTTTGACTTTAAGGGTAAGTTCTGTTACTTAAGGAATTATTTATGATCCTTAATGTTTATTTTTACCTTAAAGTTCTTCAAATCTGAAAAAAAAATAATTTGATTAATTATCACGGGCTCTTTAATTAACATATTTTGAAGGTGAGCAATACAAACTAATTTCACGCATAGAAAATTTACTTTCACAATAGTAATACATCAAGGCATAATTTATGAATCTTTTAACATGACTTAAATCAAATTCGTCAAGTTTCAATTCACTTTGAATTTTTAATGTACCCTAACTCATTTTATATTACTTCTATAAAAGCAAATGAGCGTCAACAATTTGCCTAGGGTAAAAACCAACAATAAGATCATTAGTATATCGTGGAAAGATCGAAAACAATTTAACATCAATTTATTAGCAAGGAAAGGTTAGAAGGCAATAGACCATGGAAGCCTTAAACCTTTCTATAACCGACAATTTCCCTTTTTATCACCTGCTAATGTATCAACCAGCTATTGTTTGCTAAAATATCTATTAAAATAATGACTCATAATTCAAAATTTAATAAAAACTAATTTCAAATACTGACTGCAAGTTTAATACAGGGGTACAGAGTCAATTAGTTTAATGGTTTACAAATTTGAAAGTAAACGAAATCTACCCTTATATTAATCATCCAGTAAATGTACCTTAGAAAAAACATGGCTCTGAACTACGAACTAGGCTTTTGAAGTTTGTTTTTTCTGAAATATTGACAGGAAGGTTACTGTATGTTGAAGAGATCAAACCAAAACCAGCCAGCCATAGTCTATATATATATTCTATATTTTTCCAAATGATCTTAATAATATAATTCTTTTCATATCCGTGGTTATTAAAATATACCCAGCAACATAAATACCACACCACTTCTTTTCTACCAGAGTTCTTTAAAAAAATGAAATTTTATAAAATCTTTTATACATTTTGTACGAAATGATAAATCAAACCAAATTCAATAAAAAACCCAAGCCTTTTTTTGCAATTTGCACCAGCGCCTTAACAGCATGAAATTTCGATAACCAAGTCGAAAAAAAACGAAGTCTAAGATTGGTCAATGTGAAATGCATGTTTCCGAAAAGTTTTGCCAGTTTTTGTGAAAATAAAGCTTTCTCCTGTTACGTGTTTAAAAAGACATAAAATTTTCTTGAAATTGAAAAAAAAAATCTTTTTTAGGGTTATTTTTTTTAATTTAAAAACGCATAATCAAAATTTCTCAAAATTTGCAGTGATTGCAGTTATAGTCCCCAAACAAGATTTGTCAAAATCTCAGATCATTCCGACAAGTAATTTAAGAGATATTTGCTATTTAACTTTTGTTTTAAAGGAAATGAATGGAAGTGATGCATTTCTTATGTTGCTATAAGTGTACAATAAAATACATAACAATTGCGGGGTGAACTGGTACACTTAAACAAGTTCTTACCCTGTTTGAGAGACATATTAAAATGAGTATAATATACTTTCAAAGTGTTAATTAGAATGTATTTTTACTCTTGGTACATATAGAAAACATTTTCTCACTATTTATAGACCTTTGAAATGTAATCATTATATTATATAGGTTAAACTAAAAAAGGTTCAAGTTATAAGGACAGAAAACAAACAAAAAAACATTTATTCAACACAATTACGCCCAAATAAGGGCCAAGGGCTACACAAATACATAGATAGTAGAAAAGTATAAATTTTTCCAAGTTTTTTGTTGTTGTTGAAAATCTGAGCGTGTCCAGAGTAGCATTCCGATACACGCCCTGCTGATATAGACGGAAAACGGTAAAAGCTAACTGCAAGTAGGGGGACCCCTCTTTTCAAAAGCATAGGCAAGTTGTTTTCATTTAGTAGGACAAAACTTTAAACTGGTCACAATTTCTATGAGGACCCAACTATAATAAGACTTGTAATAGAGTATGTATGCCAAAAAAGAAACATTCGTTCGGTTTTCCTCTATGGGTTATACTATATTCCATGTTTCCCTAAAACTTAATGTTTGCCTCACTGTCCTATTTATGTTATAGCTTTTTAGGGGGAAATCAACATTCCACACAGCAGTACCATATCAGCGGTGGTCAATAAAGATGAACTGAGGTTTTTTTGGTTTTAGTATGTTCAAAATACTTTGTGAAATAAAAATCATCAAAATTTGTGACTTATTTACTTGCCTGTTTCATGGGTTTTTACAGGGAATGTCTCTTAAATGACCATGAAAATCAGCAATCGAAAAAAAGAACGTTAGTCAAAAATGCTTTGAAACGATGAAGGCAATTCAAAACCTATTCGACAGCGTTTTTTTTCAGGTGGTTTAGACAGTATAAATTGGTAAAATATATTCTTTAAATAAACTAAACATTAACTTGATTGTTCAATAGAATACCTTATTATTATGTAGATTAAGGTTTTACTGGTATATTATTTGTTTATTGGTGTATTTAGAATGAAAGATACTATACATGTTCCCATAATTAAAATCACCAATAGATATTTGAGCCAAAGTGATTAGCATTTCAATAGCAAATAATTAGTGTTAACACAATGTTCAACACTTTATACAATAACATTAGTATCTTTTGACATCATATATGTATATCACATTTGTTTACATGTTAAGGAAATTTTCATGATCAATTTATATCGTTTTTCTTATAAAGAAGGCGGTATAGTTTTTTTAATAGAATATCAGAAAATGACTTCATTGCGAATAAACATGACAATAAAAAAGTGTGGGAACGTAAATAAATTTCATTATTCGATCAAGTTTTATTGAGTAATGAATAAATTTTAAAATGACCACACAGACACATTGAAAACAAAATAAGTTTTTGTAAGAGATGACGCTGATAATCCTTGCCAGATACCGTTGTTAAATTGGTGTTGTCAAACGTCGGGCCTATCTGGCACTTCCTTTACTGTATGGAGAAAAAGGCACTATGACTGACTGGGTTTGGACATTTTAAAAGAAATGGTGGATTAAGAAGGCTATAAAGTAGAAACACTCTCTTCAATTGCTTACTTTGGTTAAGACTGCCATTGAGGTAATAAGTTATTACTTTGCCCCAAAGATGCACGCGAATTCGGATTGTCAGGGAGATGAAAGTGGAAATGGAGGTTGGAAAAGGAAACATAAGGTCAATCGTGGAAGGATCTGGTAAATGAAAGGTTGAAGTAAGGCAATATAACTTCTACTGCAGGGGAAGCCATGGGTCCTAATGACTTTTATCGAGACCTGTAGCGGACAGTTCTATGATATGCGACGAACGTTGCTTTTTTTTTCCTAGACTGTGCAACACTATGTTTTGCTGAAAGGTTTTCAACCATCCGGGCACTTATCAAGTTCGAACAAAGCGGCCTGACTGGGCTTTCTTTAGTGAACTTTCACCGACAAGCTGATTGCTGATGTGGGCCAATTCACAACCCGGGACTACTCAAGACAGCGTCGGCGTTTCAGGGAAGTTTTAACTTAGTGTCCCCATGGTAAAAAGATTACAGGTCAATTCACCGTGGCTGGACGCTGATAGCAAAGCTCCTTTGAGGCGCTGGTGATGGCTAATGCAAATGTGAAGCATATTCCTTAGTTGTTTTTTTTTAAAGTGAAATGACATTAACAACGATTTAGTCAAAGGAAAGAGTTAGTCTACCTACTGTTTTTGTTCAGAAGTGATTGCAAGAAATCTGCTATATATGCGTAAATAAACAATAAGCGATAAAGAGATGTGGAATAAGTGCATGCGACACAACAAACATAAAGAAACGGCAATTTAACATGACAAGAGGTCGCTGCTCGTCGTCTTGCATTGTCCCAATACTTAAAATACAATCCATAAGATTCAAACAAATCCCTAAATTATCAACAATGACCCATTTATGGACATAGAACAAAAACAGATAGTTGACAGAGACAAACAAAAGCTTTGACAAGGATTCCTGACTTAGGACAGGCACATATAAAATGTGGCGGGGATAAACTAGTTTTTTGGGCCAAACTTTCCGCCTATTATTAATCTTGTATAAAGCACAAAAATAACACACTTTAAAAATCAAATCGATAAAAGTTCAATTTACCAAGAGAGAACCCGAGACGAGAGCACTATACGAGAACAACAAGACGTAAAGCAAATCTCTTGAGAACAATCGCAGTTACTGACAGCTAGCTAAGAAGCACTGATGTAAAAAAATCAAACATATCGACTATAAATCCAACACAACACTTCAATCAACTAATGATTTAGTGTTATATCATCACACAAAACCGACATATTTGATCGCTGTAATGCTTAAAACCAAAACAATAGCCAAAAGGTGACAGCTTAACGTTTTAAAGGTACTATTAAATTATCAATATGTCTTCAAAAAACACAAAATTTAAAGATTTTACTATAACCTCCAATGGTATCCTTTCTTTAATATTTTTTACGTGTTTTAAATTCCCGTGCCTTATAAACTACATTTCCATTAAATTCAGGATGTGAGATTCCTTTAACAATAAAATATCGACGAATACTGTTAAATTTTTCAATAAGATACCGATTTTTATGAACGAATTTACTAAAGGATTTGACTAATTTGTGGTATTGATAATCTTGTTTTAGCAGAATTTAATGTCTGGAACTTTGTTGTAATTTTTACTTAGTATTTTTCTGTAATGAAACGGTTTATGTCATTAAAATCAGAAACACCACTGATAATCCGAGCATATCTGCAAACCAACATGCAATGATACACAAAAAGTGTCATTTTGGACATCAATTTCTGTTGATGAACACGTCCACCAATGGACCGATATTTTAACTTGAAAAGGGGGTCTCGGTTTTTTTTTCCTAAAAGATATTTTGAAGCTGGTTTGTACTGAAAAAATATTTTGGCACCACAGGTATAGAAAAAAAATATTCTTAGAAGTATTTCTACCATATAATATCATGCTAGTAAATATGAACAAATCTATTTTGTCATGACGCTTTAAAAATAAATATTTTTCCGCGCTATATGCCGAAAAAAAATCTGGTCAGGTAAAAAAAAACAAAGTCCCCCCTTCAAGTTAAGTAGTAGGTCCTTTACCTGTTAAAATATAATATCAAAGGAAAGTTGAGCATTTTCAGTTTATAAATTTATTTTTGACAAGACTTGCACGAAGTTTACTATTGACTACGACATATTTGCATGTCCTAGGCCTCATTCATTGAAAAAAGAACGTAGATACTATAGTAGAGTTCTCTTGCAATACAATATTAAACAATGCAATAGTATGTATAATGTGGCCTGGGATCTTGCATTTTAGATACAATAGAAAGAATGTACTCAATCTGAATGTAAAGGAAAGGACAATACAGAGATAGAATTTAAATAAGTTTGAGGTGAGCCAGGGAGCTGAGAACAAGCAAAATGCTTTCGATAGCTTTTCCAATGTTTTGCATAAAAGGGGCGATTTGAAAAATATGTGTTTTAGAGGAAATATAGATGTTGTGTTCCTAATTGACTTAAAAGTTCACAAAAGAAGACATGCTGAAAACATAAAGAAAACACTTAACGATCAAAGATCTAAAACGAACATTCTTTTTAAGAAATCAATTAGGGAAAATATACATTATATTACAAATTAATCATTTTTAGACTACATCATATATTCCGAAGACCCAGGCTTATAGCTATTATATATTAGATGCAGCTGTCATAGGCTTTCTATAATTTGTCTGGGAAGTTATGAAACAATTATCAAATATTATTTCTTAATTTCCCAGTAAAATTATAATATGAAACAACTAGACAAGTAAAAGGATCATAAACATTGGAGAATAGTTTAAACATAAAAATAAGATTCTTTCCGTTTGAAGTGAATATGCATTGGTCAAATTGCCAAACCCATAAAGATGAAGGAATTATCTAATTTGAACAAGACCATTTCTATCAGAAAATTACTTCACTTTGAGCAATTTTCTCTACTAAACATTTAATGTTTATTTAATTACCCTCTTAGAAGCACATTATGTAGAAAATACATTTTACATTAAGAGTCGACCCTGTTCATATAGATCATAGAGATATGAAAATGTGATTTTTCAAGAGGGTTTCTTTCTTTAAATTTGCTTCTATCATATAACTTGAAAATACAAATACAACACAAATCAAGTACTAGAAGTAATTTTCGCAATAAATTCCTACTTTAAGTTTTAAAGTTCTGAAGCAATTGCATGGAAATTACAAATTTAAATGACTTATTTTAACGTTACAAGTTTTTAATTGTATACCCCTCTGTGAAAATGTATTTTTACTTTTATGTCTAATTGCGAAATTGTACCTATTAATTACACTATTTACAGGGTTCATTAAGATGCAGTTGCACATGAAGTTTAGAGATATTACAGATTATAATGGAATGCCAGAATAATATTCTGCTAAACGTGTCTGATTTTAAGAATGCTCATAAAACAGCAAGGTCCATCAGTGAGTACAAAATTTTAAGTTCATGTGAATTTTCAGAAATTATAGAATTCATGAAATGGAGCAATTTTATTTAAGGTGTCTAGTAGTAATAGAGATTTTATTTGTAACCATTAAAATACATATTTCATAAAAGTAAAGACACTTTGTGTGTAGCAACATTTCGTCGGCTCCAGCATATGGAGTGTACGTTTCACAACTGATTCTTTATTTCAGAGCTTGCTCAGAATATTGTGAGCTTCTTGATAGAGCATGACGTCTGTCTAGTAAGTTGCTTCCATAGGGCTATGCTGCTCTCCGGTTGTTGACTTCACTCAAGAAATTTTACGAAAAACATCATGTGCTCGTAGACAAATACGGTATTTCTATCTCTTGGATGAGTACAGATGTTGGTTTAGCCTTTACCGGATTTTGCCCACACTAAATCGATTGTTTGCAATATGACTGTTGTTCTATTGCTTTACCAACTTCTTTGGGAGCATCGGAGTTGTTACTTACTTTTAGTTTCGACTTGAGTTCACGGTTTGGTTGTAATTCATGTGTTTTTGTATGTTATGTAGTTTGTTTGTGAGATTTTATGTCAACAAATTCTTTCTAGCCATTTTCAGACTTCCGACATTCAAATGGCATGTTGGTACACCTTTGCTTCTGATCCATGGTGAGAAGACAATAAAGAGTGAACGACGTTGCATTGGTTTCGGTAAAGTCATTTGAATAGGTTCTGTTTAATATTAGGTAAAAAGAGGGTAAACAAGTTGGAATGGTGCAACATTTGGTTTTTAGGTTTTGTTATTTCTTAATTATTGTATGATCACACGAGTTTTTACTCTAAACTACATCCAAATAAGGGACTATTTATTGATGTGCAGAACCGCAAGCTTTGTTACTTACAAAACATGATTGTGAAATAAGTGTCAAAAATTGATGTTTACTGTCTGTGAATAAAATAATCTTGTGGAGGTGGGTTTTTTAAAAATTGTATATAGAAAAAAATTGAGTTCAATAATGTTTATCGTTTCTATATATTTTTATTAGGTCTATATGACTAAAGGTAACAACACAACTACCGAACAAATTATCAAAAATACAAGAAAAAATGAAATTTTAATTAAAATACATTTGTTCCAAATACTTATGAAATTATCATGTTTAATATTTTCAAAGTCCAAAACGAAGTCAATTAAGTATCAGGAATAATACTTAAAGTTCAAAGTGAAATGCAGCATAAGATGTTTAATCTTAGACACCACTATCTAACTAAAATTGAGAAAAATATGGCATCATCAATATTTTCCTCGAACTATAATTGTTCAATTAATCAGGTTTAGATATACTTTTTGCAATAGTTGGTTCAACTACTTCTCTTATATTTCAATTTTTAAAAATCTTTTTGTAGGTATCATTTTCAATGAATACTGTTGACTACAGAATTATCCTAGATATGTATAATGGTATTTTGTTTTGATTAAATTTTTGTCTTGCTTTGTGTGTTTGTTTTTGTTTTGTTTTATGAATTTTTGTGATGTATTATTTTTGTGTTTCTGGTTTATGATTCTTTTGTGTTTTTTAAGCTATAACCGTCAGGTGACATAGCACACAATGCATTAGCTGCTGTACGTAGCTCTATTGGGTCTTTTTGATATTTTTTATTTGGCAGCGGACCCACCGAATCAAAACATACTAAACGGACTCAATAGAGCTATGTACAGCAGCTAACAATGCATATGTAAACTTATGATTTAAGTATTCTATAGCATTTTCACGGTGTATATTTATTCAAAACTCATAAAAACGGTAATTGTAGAAAAAGGGCAGATTGATATAAATAGAAGTATTTTTAATATGAAGAGTAGTGTAGAATGTCATATTGATCTGAAAAGATACGTTTTCAATATGCGCCGTGATTTCTCTACATGAAAGCAATATCACGAACAGCATCATTTAAGTCGTTTTGGTATCCAAAAAGACTGAAATAATTTTGACATTGCCAACACTGAATATCATTTTTATTTTTCAAATTTTGCATATAAAAATATTTTCAAAATGACCATTTCTTTCCATACCTATTTGTTTATAATTTAAAGCCCACTGTTCTTTTGTTATATATTTCATAATTAATGTGTATGGCGTTATAAAACCGTTTTCATGAGAACTCAACATCTCAATTTTCTCGTAATGTTGTTTAAAAATACATAAAACAAATTGAGCTTTATGTTTTGTCAACAGAAACTTAATCTTTAATCATTTTCAAATTACATGTAAATTGTTGAAATTAGGAAGTTACATTGTGGATAATAACATACAATAAATATAAGAATAATTTTACATCTAGTGTTTCACCTAGACGACGAACAACTAAACCACGGCGCCATTGACTTGTATTAAAACTTGTAAGTTTTCATTCAAACTACAAAAGCAAATAAAGTTAATACTAGCAGTGATAATTTAATGTCATTTGTTCCAAATTAAACGATTTTCTAATCAATTATTGGGGATATTGTGACGTGTTAATGTAGAAATGATTGAATTTGTTACTGTAAGGTGAACGCGTTTTAAACATAATAGAGAAGACATCCTATAATTTGGAACAATTATTGATATTTAGTATCAAGTAATTATTGGATGATGGCGATAATAAAAATGACTTAGTTCACCCTCCTGTCAGATAAAGTAGTTTGTTGTTTGAATCATTTGGGAAAACTTCCTGTCCTAAAACAAAATACTGCATGCATGCATTTTGAAAATTTAAAGGTTGATTTTTCATTTGTATCAACTCAAGTGCCTGCTTATAACGGTTCAGACCGCGCCTGATGCGCAATTGTTATGTAATAGCCGTGAAATATGTCGGTGTTTGGATGGTTAGCCAAAAGACCTACATCAACGAATCTCAGTTCACAATAAGGAAAGACTTTGTCGAGTATTGTGAACGCCATGCCCAATTCATGCTAAAATTCCATACTGCAATGATTGTAAAAGGGGGGGTGGGCTTTAATTAAAACACCAAACCCGTACGTATTTTAAAGCAGTCAAATTGTTTGTGCCCCCCTCTCCTTGGTCCCATGCCACCCCTAATTTTATTTTACTTTGTTCCTGACCTGTGTGTATGAGAAGTCATTATTCAAACAAAAACTTTGGATTGTTTACGTTTAATTACAAAAACTCATTTTAAACCAAAAATATGGAACAGGGTGCTAGACTAACCCATTGTTATTTGCCTATTTCACAGATATTGTCCAAATTGGTTATAAAAGTAGACTTTGAACATAAATTTATGCATCCACATGATACAAATATAACTTAGCAATAAAATATTTTACATTTTTAATATCTGTTTTTATGGTGATATTTTGGGGATTTGTAATTTTGTTGGTTTTTTTTGTATTTCTTGAACTATAATTTGTTAGGTTGTGATGAAATTCTATATCAAGTAAAGAAGGTAGATGGGGTATCTATGACTGAACCTCTTTTTACGCATTTATCTTAACTTTGAATTGTATTATGTTAGTTTTTCTAATGGATTTCCATTGGGCTTGGTAAACATAAAAATTGAAAAATTACTACAATAGAAAAATTGGAAAAATACATCTTCTTTGAGAATTGAAATATTTCCCCGTATTTTTTTCAGGAGATAATTTGTATAGAAATGATTGTTAAAAATTGTTTTATGGTGAACTTAATTTTTGATTAACTATATTTAGAAGTACATACAAAACAAAGTCTTTTACATTTTAAGAAAACTCTATGGAGTAGATTCTATTAAAAGTGCTAAAATCAAGCATTTTTCAAAGTCGTTTTTAGAAATACATGTATTCTGACGGTGAACTTTTATTTTTATTATTGGGATTTAAAGTACCATTCCAGGTTTAGCTGCGGGAATATTTCAAGAAAATTTCATTGGTAAATTTTTAGACACCCAATCTACCTTTAACATAAGTTACAACAATTTTTATTCTACACCATTGATGGTTAAACAATGACTGTTTCGACTTTGTTTATATATAGGTTACAGTAAATTCGTGTAATCAGTAATTACGTGAATTTCCTAAATCTGTCAGTAAACTCATGTATTGACACTACTTGGCGGTTCACAAAGAATTCTTTAACGTTCACGAAGCGTAGGACTCTCCACACACGTTGGCACACTATGACCAGCGGTCCGACTTTCCGTATTATAGATCTGACGACCCGCACAGGACAAGGGCAACCGTATTCAGCCACTTAGAGTAAAACTTGGTCTCGTTGTCTCTGGCTGAGTACTAACCTGATGTCAAAATACCATGACCGTTAGTCGCCTCTTACGACAAGCTAGGCTCTGCTGTGGACCTATTCGCCACCGGGCACAACACGGAACTATAAACTATAAAGCTGACATAATATGTAACAGAATTTAAAATGCTAAAAAATGAACAATTCACAAACTGTCAAATTTGTTAAATAGTAAAATGCTAATAACATTGTTTGTGTATTAATTGTTTAACAAAATTTGAGACAGAAAAGTAAATCTACAAAGTTCCATCTTTCAAAATAAGTATCAGTAAAAACGAGTAAAATCTCTTCAAAATTTTAGGAAATTCATGTTTTACTGACCATTTTTAGTAAATACACGTATTTACTGAGTGTCATAGTAAATTCACGTATTTACTAAATTTCAGTAAATACGTGTATTTACTGATTACATCAATTGTCACTATTCGCCAGTTATTTTGATATAGGTTCTGTTTCCAAGCTTGGTATCTAATTTTAACAAATTCATTTTATAGTTTAATATATGAGCATGCTGTCAAAATGCTTGATTATTCTCTAAATAAAAATATAATGAGTTTGATTTTTTTAGAATGAAATTTTTTTTGGCAGCAGTTGTGAAAAAAAAATATACGGAAGAAGATTTTTTGCTGTATAAAAACAAAAACATCAAGTCCCCTCCAATTCAAATCAAATGGCCTGTCACTAAAAGGGTGAACACATTCAAACTAAATAGACATCTAGTTAGTATTTGTCACAATCTAAAACATATTATAATCCAATATTCAATCAATTTGAATGTGAAAAGCGCCTTTTTAGACAGATGGTCGGCGAGCTGTAACTTATACCTTCCGAAAGTTCCCTAAAAGTCATATTTGCCATCTTTTAATAAAATAGTCTTTTTGTTCAAAAAGAAAAGAAGCTGACCATTCAGTGAAAATAAGCAAATAGTTTATGGACTAATTACATAGTTTGTCAAAGGAGAGTTGCTATTGGAGTATTAAAAGGAGCTCATTTGTAAGGGATACAATCGTGATTTGTAGCAAGTAATTTAAATTTCTATTAAGAGAACAATGCTGCGAGTCCACCTCTGTCATTTGGCAAAAATAAACCATTAGCTGCGGCGCTACGGGATTAATCCCGCAGATAATGTCTCTTAAACGTTTAACTGGGTGATTGGCTTTTTAATGAGCGCACAACATTGATCAACTGATCACAATATTTAATAGAGACCATAGAAAGGGCGATTGATCAAGTTAATTTGACTAGTGAGTGTAAATTATTGGTTTGCATGCTGTAAAATATCTTAAATAGATGTCAATCATCCAGAAAACAGTAGAATTTGCGTCATTTATTCTGTTTTGCTAACGGATGATAATTGATAGAAAATAAACTAAAATGATATAAAACACGCTAAGAAAGATATTTAGAGACCAATTCTAAATTATTTTGATCTGTTTGGTGGCAAAAGAATTAAAATGTGAATGATGATAATGTCATTTTAGTGGTAAAAAGCATATAATATCAGTTAAAATGTAGCAGCTCCAAAAATTGTATGATACCCAAATAATCAGTTTGTAATATGAAATTCATCTTTTGTAATGAAAGTTACATTATTTTGCCAGTCTCTATTGAGGTTTTGTCTCTGAAAACGAATGTGTTTTGTGGGGAAGACCCATTAAAGATAGACTATGGTGTGTTAAAATGTTATTATCTTCTCATTGCTGTCGGCCGACTAAGTGTTTTGTTTTCAGTTCAGTCACAAATGATTTCTATATATTGTTTTAACCAGTGTTTTCAAAATATATAAAAAAAAAATACATATATAAAATGTTCATGTCACAGCATTTTAATTTATTATTTTATTCTATTTTATTATACTTATTTACTGCTTCATACCTTAACATTTAGACTAAAACAATCATTATCTTTTTGCTTCAAAACTTCACCAACCGTGCCCGTTTTATATTTAGTGACTATATTGTAAAGAATTTAGGGAGCCTTGTGCTGTTTTTTTTGTGGGGGTCTGTTTTATTTTATTATGCATTTATTTACTAAAGATATTATTTAATTATTTTCAAAGGAATCATGACGAAGTATTTTTGTCACTAATATCATTATTCTAAACAAATAAACCCATGTGTAGAATATTTTCTTGTTTTGACCTCTGCTGCCGAAATATTTTTGTCATAAAAATCAGATTCCAAATATTTTCAGATAAAAACAAAGTTCTCCCTTCAAGTTAAATGGGCAGTGCCTAATATACAAATAAAACGAAGACGAATATGAAGAAATAAAAAAAACCACGTTATATATCACAAATATATTCTTATGCATTGTAACACCATGTAGTTGTTGCTCTTTGTTCCCATTTGTTGTAACCATGCAATTTAGACAATTTAGACACAGCCCTTTAATGACAGTCGCTCCTAAACTTTTTTTTATCAAAAATTTTACGACTTGTGCTAAAAATGATAAAATACATCGAAAATTTGGCAGGAAATCAGACTCCTCTAGACATAACTTTAACGAAACGTTTTAGGCCTAAAACATGAGGGTGTGAGCGAAGAGAGCAATATGACCTTGTGTTAGCAATTTTTGTTTCAGACGTGACGCTCTGTCAAGGAAATCGATGTAGTTCCCGCAAGATCCTGAGTAACGAATCAATTGTGATACGTATCCTCCATAAGCTGGAGTTGACGGAATGTTGCTGCACGAGGAGGGAAAGTTGACAATTGGAAAGTTGAAGTCATTACCTTTGTCATAGAGCTTTGTTGAAAGTTTTCCTTGAGAGTCTATTTCGAGATGTAGATCTTTTAAAATATGAGGCAGACTTCCTTGAATCCGGTGTGACCTTTATCTCAAGTTCCTGAGGCTATATAAGATGGAGAAAGTCACCAAATCGAGAATTGTTCAGTGAAAAGATTGGTCAATATCACGGAAAGTGAGGTTAAAAGAGAAAGAGCTAGTCTATAATTTTTTTTTGTGTAGAAGATATTGTGAGAAGTATATTTAGGAAGAAACAAATCAGCAAGCAAAGGTGCAAAATTAGTGTCCATTGGAATCCCTATTGTTTGCTGAAAAACACGTCCACCAAACTGAACAAATATATTGTCAATATTAGGAAATTGAGCATTTCAATTATTTGATCTTCTGTAAGTTGGTTCTTTTTCTTAGATTCATTGATGACAAAGTAAGTCTTAGTATAATCGAGTACCAGATATTTGTACCTACGTTTTCTATTCCTTTTGAAAAATCTGCTTTAAATCAGTTGTAAAATGAGTAATTGTAGTGCAATAACTTTATCTGTTCTTAATGGCACGACAAGAAGAAGTCTGCTTCAAATTTGAATAGATCGTGAAATCGACACACAAACAATAAAGTTCAGAACGTGATGATTTCAACTCTCGATTCATCAATTTCGACTTGATTGTAGCAAATAAGGTATAAATAACAAATTACCGAATTTCGAGGATCAATCACAATGTCCAAGAGAAGAGACAAAACAAGGAAGACACACAGGCAAAATTTAAAGATCGCAATGGTCCTGACTTGGTACAGGCATTTCAAAAGAAATGGTGGGTTAAACAAAGTTTTATGGCGCGTAAAACCTCCATTTTCCATTGCGATCTTAGGGTCCGGTAGTAACACATAACACAACATGATTGTGAAGACATAATTTTTAGGAATATTGCGGTGATCATCTCAGTGCAACATTCAGCCAATAACTCATCAAAACAACAACTACTTATTACGTTTCACACAATGTTGAATTTTTTCCACCAGTGATTGATAACGGAGGATGCACTGTTTTAGAGATCGTATAAGACGAATCTTGTATCTCTGGTCTAATAGTCGGTCACGGAGACAGCGATGTCGTATAAAAAAATCTGAAAAATTTGTATAAGCCCTGGCATATCGAATAAGTTGTGAAATATAAACACCGTAACCAGGTGAAGAAGGTATGCTTCTTTCTAGGTTAGGAAAATTAATAATATTAAATTAAAGTCGTCTCTTTTATCGTAAATTTTTGTACTGAGGTGACCACCCTGGTCAAATTCGAGATGACGTGAAGCAATTGGATTCGGGGGTTTCTTTAATCTCTTACTCTGGAGAATATGTCGAAGATACCCATTTACCAAACGAAGCATTGTTTACAGAGAGGACATCATCAATATATCTGAAAGTGAGATTAAATAAGTTTTTGTAGTTTACATATTAATCGCAACTGTGCCAAACTGATGGGGCATTATGAAATCCTCAGATGATTGCAAATTGGATTTCACATGGTTTTGTTCGGTTGCTGTCTTAAAATCTAACGGAAGACATCATGTTCTCATAGACAAAAACAGGGTATCTAAATCTCGATAAAGGTAATAACAATTGCGATCTTTGGGTCCAGTAGTTACACAAAACACATCAGGTTTGGGAATACATATTAGGGATGCTAAGATGATCATCTCAGTATATCAACCAGCCAAACACTTATCAAAGCAAGAACTAACCATTTCGTCTAACATGAAATTTAATTTTTCTACCAGTGGCTGATCACGAAGAAAGATTTTTTTAGAGATCGTATGCGACGTATTTGAGTACAGTTAATGGGTACAGTTGTTGGTTCATATACAGTAGTTGTATCATTTGTATTGTTGTCATTTACCAGAAAGTCTGCCCTACATTAAGTTGATCGCTGGCAACGTGACGGGTGTGTTATAACAAGCAGGAACTGATATCCTTCTTCTGAGTTCAGTCCTGTTTTGACTTTTATGTCTACCGTTTATTCGGAGCTTTTTAAGACTTTGCTCCCTTCATTTATTTTTTTTCAGCAAACCAGGGACCAAATAATGACCTTTAAACCCCCTGTTCCTCTTTGTTTTAGTGAACCATAGTAATCAGCCTAAATGTTGTTGATAAAAGGTAGTCCTTGGCAAGAAAGTTTTCGGAAAAGCCAAAATATAATATAAAATTGAATGCAGATAAAAGCCATACATAATATGTATGTGGCATTCATTTCTTGTTTTGAATAGCTTTGTACAGATCAGACAAAGTTTAACCAGATAAAGTATATTGCATCTTAATGTTCATTTTTGTGCAAACTACCTTTTTTAAGTCATACACGCGAACAGCTTGCTGAATTAAACACGATGCACCATGAAAAATTGAATTTGAAACGTGATTATTTTTTATGTTTTAATTTTAAATTCAAGAAGATGCCTGATGGGCATATATACAATTTTTTATCCTTTCAACACATTAAACTAGACTAATGGAAACCGTTAAATCATACAGAACAATATTTTATAAAATATGATACAAACACGGTAGGAGTAAGTCTAATGGTTTTATTTCGTATTGGTTTAAAGCTGCTCTGAATTTTGTTCTATCAGAAATTAACCAGCGGGAAAGGTGCAATCTATCATTTTGTCAATGCGCATGACACGACACAGACCCGCTTCCTGTAGATGCGCAGTAGGGTTTCTCAATTGTTGAATGTGATGGTAAAGAGCTTCTGTGTGTAACTTCATTGTCCGTGATTTATTGCGATAAAATGAAAATTTGTCAGCAATTTGGTTTCTGTGTTTGGTTAAAAACTCTATTTTCATGCTGAGACAGGCTTTATGTTCATGTCTTTGAAGCTAGAATATATTGCTGATAAAGTCAATTTATCCTTCATTGAATGACATTAACAATCAACATTTTATATTTAATATTTACTCACTTAAACAAACTGAATACACCTTTAAGATAAGGGTTATTAGTTAGTAATAAACATGGAATATGGGTCTTAATGAAGAGATTATGACCAATAATAAGACAGTGGGGAACTTTTCATAAGACTCAATGGTATGAACTATAAATGATCTATTATTTATTTCATGTGTGCTTTTCGGAAAAAAATTGACCATAAAATATAAATTATATTAAGCAATAAATTGCAATGAATATTTTATTCACAATAAAACTATTTTGAGGCACTGCTTGAAATAACATTTAATTTCAAATTGCAGTTGCAAATTGGATATTGGGTTCTTGGGGGTTAATAGTCGGTTTCAATGTACTTTTATACGTTTACACTTTATTTTTTGTCAAAAATATTTTTGTATGAACCTTCGATTACACAAAACACAAAATGATAAAAACTGAGGCAAGCATTATTTGTGGTATAAGCGCACGTTGGTACAATCTCCTCTCCATAAAGGTTCCATCTTTCAAAAAAGGGGTAAAATATAAACAAAAATCAATCACAATATATAAACGACAAGAATTATTTAAGTTGCCTTTTCAATTCTATTTATCTTTGTCGAATTCATGATTACGAAATAAGTACCATTTGAGGAAGCGCATGTCGTGCAAACCATTACACAGATTTTTAGATAAAAACTTAGATTTTCGTCGATATAGCCAATCGACTTTATCAGTTTTTCCTGACATGTGCATAGTTGGGAGAATTTAATTTGTAACTTTTTGAAACAGCCAAAAACAAATTTAAAGAAGAAATATAACCTTATACAACATATATTTGTTTGATGTTTTTTTATAGATACAAAAGTAGCATTTTCATCATGATATCCTACACAAATTAAAAATTCATTTCAATTTTTGAATATTAGAGAGTTGTTTGACAGTAATGGATAGTGTAAAAATAAACTTCAAACTAAAGAGCTATAAACACTATCAGTCGTCATTTATTAGAAGCTCAATTTCCGCTTTTAACAAATAATGTAACACTGGTTTGTTTCAGACTCTTTTATCTTTTATTCATAACACTTCTTCAAGAAACGGTTACTAATTTTGAAGTTTCACACATCATAAGATATTTATTGGTGTCACTTTACCTATAATTTAGTGAGTTTTTTTCTTTGGCAGGGTGTTAACAAATTACCAAACTGATTGACTTACATGTGAGCAGCCATCCGTATTATTAGGTAGCTTTGAATTAAGAGTCAGGTATCTTTAGCCTCCGGGAGTGACTTCATCAACCTTCTCAATTTCTAAACCATTTCATCTGAATATCTCATAACGCCTTTATAATTTGCGTTTTAGTTGTCTCATCGAAAATCAAACGTTTTCATATTTTTTTTTTTTTTGCCTTATTAATAGACAAAAATTCGGAAGTAAATAATGTGTTGCGCAATTCGACAAAAGAGTTTAGCCCCAAAATAAAAAAAACCTTGTACATATCAATATTAAAATGATATTGATACATTAATACATTAACAGACTTTTTTTATCTGTAATCGTTTACGTAATGGTTAATGCTTTAATTAGTGGAGAAAAGAGAGAAAAAAATTACATAATGCAAGAACCAATGTAGCTTTTGTTTGAGAAAATGAGCGGAAACTCAAGCAAAACCACACGACTGTCCTTGTGACAAGTCCTTATTTAAATATAGTTTCTCTGCTCATGGTCGTAATACAAAATGTATCACAGGAGACCTCAACATCGCATATTATTTCTTCGTGATGTTTTGGTCACAACATAATCGTATGCAGAGACCGATGAACTGGAACCATGGTTCAGTAGATGATTATATAAGAAATTAGATAAATATTTGCCACTCTAAATGATTTTCATCTAGTAAGAATAATAGTACATAAAATTTGTTTTTTTTTCTTATTTATTGTGTACTTTTATTTCACATGCACATTTTTTCCACGATTGGCACAGTTGAGAAGACGTTTTGTTTCCTCATAAAACGAAGGTACGTATACCTGGTTAACACTACAACATATTTTGTCATCACGAGTATAGTAAAAGGAAAAAACAAATTTTAAAAATGACTTTTGGGCAGCATATGCGTTATCGTAGGTAGGTCGACGTGTTTTTCTAGCAGAGAATTGTCATTCCAGTAGGTACAAATTGTGGCCATTGTTTTCCTAATTGTTTCCTCTTTTAATCACGTCTAGACAAAAGGATTGAGCCATGGTTTAGCCTTTTATCTCACATTTAGTTTTATTGATGATGTTCTTGCGTCACACTATTCAAGACTATTTACATCTCATATATCCACAGGAACGAATTGATACATTTTGTATCTTAAAATCGATACAAATAACAAAAGCTTTGTACATGGATTAATGACAAATTTGATGACTTCCATGTTCTTATCGTAGACAGGAATCTTTTGCAAAGCTTTTGTTTGTACTTGTTTTTTATGTTTTCTGTTCCTTGTTTAAAAAGGGGTATATCTGTGACTATTTCATGACTGGATTTAAATTATATGCATTTTATTAAGACCTGGGCCAATGGCAGAACCGCGAGCAGCGCCTACTGGCCTCGTTGAAGGCTGCTGGCGGTTGTCCATTGTGGTTTTGACTAAAATGCAACTTGTTGTGTGAGCTGTGTTGTGTACACTTATTCGAAATCTCATTATTTTCTGTTCATTTTGTGTGTAGCAACATTCCGTCTGCAAGCTTATGGAGTTTACTTATAAAAGCTGATTTCCTATTCCAGAGCTTGTGTGGAATATTGCGATGTCCTGGATAGAGCGTCACGTGTGACAATCAAATTGCTAAAACTTGGTTATGTTCATTAATTCCCGGTCCACTTCAGAACCGAAAAATCATGTGACCGTAGACAAATGTGGGATTACTATCCCTTTGATAAGCACAGATGTTGGTTTGCCACAGAGGGTTTGGATGTTGTTGGCCCACACTAAATCGATCGTTGGAACGTGACAGGTGTGTTTTAGCGAGTAGGAACTGCAAACCGTTCCTGATAACCTGAGTTTACTCTCGTTTCGACTTAGTTCAAGTTGCTGTTTGCGGTTTAGTTGTAATATGTGTATTTTTTGTTTTTGTCCTGTTTTTATTTATACCGATATCGTGTTTGTCTTTTCAGACTTAAGACTTTCAATTTACACCTTTGCGTCTTGTGTATTATAATACGACCGACAATGAAACATGTATTTACATTTGTTTTCTATTGTACAAATACTTGTAAACTTGTGACTGTTATAACAAAATAGTTAAAATGCAAATATACATACTTCAATGTATGCTCGCGTGCATGCATATTCATCTTTCTAAGGTGGTTAAATATGCGGATTGGTCTGCCTCTTGGCTACTTCTTAGATGTGTTTTTGAATGATTAATTTATTATTTATATTAAAATTTGTGATTGTTATCAACAGCTTTAAACCTTTGAGAAAGAGTGATAATAATAAAACGGTGTGCAATAAACGTCTAACTAAGTTACTATCTCTTCACATTTTTATCCTTTGATGTGTGAGAGTCAAAATAAAATAAACACTTTAATGTAATGAAAATATATTATAATATACACCTCAGATATCAGGTTTCCAATACAAGAGGCTCCCAGGAGCCTGAATCGCTCACCTGGTCTTGATGTTGACCCTATACTTTTGAAGAGCTAAATGAGCTGAACATTTAAGCAAGCAACAGCTTTTCTCTACCTGCAATAGTTTTCATTCTATAGGCCAAAAACACCATTTTTCACCTATAACCCCTATAAGGAGTCATCTGACAACTTCGACCCTATGAAGACTTTTGTAGAGCTAAATGAGCTGAACATTTAAGCAAGCAACAGCTAATCTCTATCTGCAATAGTTTTCATTCTGTAGGCCAAAAACATGAAAAATGGCTATTTTTCAGGGGCCGTAACCCCTATAAGGGGTCATCTGACAACTTCAACCCTATGGAGAATTTTGTAAAGCTAAATGAGCTGAACATTTAAGCAAGCAACAGCTAATCTCTATCTGCAATAGTTTTCATTCTGTAGGACAAAAACATGAAAAATCGCTATTTTTCAGGGGCCGTAACCCCTATAAGGGGTCATCTGACAACTTCAACCCTATGGAGAATTTTGTAAAGCTAAATGAGCTGAACATTTAAGCAAGCAACAGCTAATCTCTATCTGCAATAGTTTTCATTCAGTAGGACAAAAACATGAAAAATCGCTATTTTTCAGGGGCCATAACCCCTATAAGGGGTCATCTGACAACTTCGACCCTATGGAGAATTTTGTAGAGCTCAATGAGCTGAACATTTAAGCAAGCAACAGCTAATCTCTATGTGCAATAGTTTTCATTCTGTAGGCCAAAAACATGAAAAAAATGCCATTTTTCAGGGGCCGTAACCCCTATAAGGGGTTATCTGACAACTTCGATCCTATGGAGACTTTCGTAGAGCTAAATGAGCTGAACATTTAAGCAAGCAACAGCTAATCTCTATCTGCAATAGTTTTCATTCTGTAGGCCAAAAACATGAAAAATGGCTATTTTTCACCTTTAAGGGACTGTAACCCCTATAAGGGGTCATCTGACAACTTCGACCCTTGGAGACTTTTGTAGAGTTAAATGAGCTGAACATTTAAGCAAGCAACAGCTAATCTCTATCTGCAATAGTTTTCATTCTGTAGGCCAAAAACATGAAAAATTGCTATTTTTCAGGGGCCGTAACCCCTATAAGGAGTCATCTGACAACTTCAACTCTATGGAAAATTTTGTAGAGCTAAATGAGCTGAACATTTAAGCAAGCAACAGCTAATCTCTATCTGCAATAGTTTTCATTCTGTAGGACAAAAACATGAAAAATCGCTATTTTTCAGGGGCCGTAACCCCTATAAGGGGTCATCTGACAACTTCGACCCTATGGAGAATTTTGTAGAGCTCAATGAGCTGAACATTTAAGCAAGCAACAGCTAATCTCTATGTGCAATAGTTTTCATTCTGTAGGCCAAAAACATGAAAAAATGCCATTTTTCAGGGGCCGTAACCCCTATAAGGGGTTATCTGACAACTTCGATCCTATGGAGACTTTCGTAGAGCTAAATGAGCTAAACATTTAAGCAAGCAACAGCTAATCTCTATCTGCAATAGTTTTCATTCTGTAGGCCAAAAACATGAAAAATGGCTATTTTTCACCTTTAAGGGGCTGTAACCCCTATAAGGGGTCATCTGACAACTTCGACCCTATGGAGACTTTTGTAGAGTTAAATGAGCTGAACATTTAAGCAAGCAACAGCTAATCTCTATCTGCAATAGTTTTCATTCTGTAGGCCAAAAACATGAAAAAATGCTATTTTTCACCTTTAAGGGGCCGTAACCCCTATAAGGGGTCATCTGACAACTTTGACCAAATGGAGACTTTTGTAGAGCTTTTGATGCTGAATCAGTAGCATGGCCTCAGATTTCCTCTATCTCTTATACTTTTTGATTTATAAGCCAAAAACAGTAGTCTGACCCCCCTAGTCTATTTTTAGTAACGGCGGCCATATTTTTTAACGGATTAAAAATCAAAACACAAGTTTGGTGCAGGACACCCTAAGGATCATTCATACCAAGTTTCATTAAATTCTGTTAGGTAGTTTCAGAGGAGAAGATTTTTGAAAAATTGTTAACAGACGACGACGACAGACGACGACGACGACGACAGACGACGACGACGACGGACGCCAAGTGATGGTAATAGCTCACATGGACCTTCGGTCCAGGTGAGCTAAAAAATGGGAGACGGCGCGACCTCTTAACTACTGGCCAATATCCCGTGAAGAAAAATATACTGTTATTTGGAGTAAATTGCATATAACTTTTTAAATTAAATTGTTGATACAGACAGGAGATAGGTAATTTAATATTTGATGCTGTAATCATAAAATTCAACTTTTTCTCAATTTTAACATTCTTGGACACTTATTTTGAATTTGTAAAAAAATAGTTGTGGGAGGTATTGGTTTGATACTTTCAATACCATCATCATTTGTCTAGATAAGCTGCAGAGGTCTATGTATATATGTTTTATTTGAATTCTGATCAACACAAAGCAATGTTTCATGCTGAATATATTCAATTCGTAAAAAAGTTTTTTTTTTCATTTCAGTAGCGGGCTGTACTTTATTTTGGGATGTACTCAATCAGAGCATTTTCTTTTGATTCCATAAAGTAGAATTGGCTATGACAGTTCCTCTATAGACCAAATTGTTACAGTAAATGTGCTTAGTTAGAACAGTTCTACGTAAAATTATTGACAATAGTCTTGTACTTGTGAATAAGTACCAATGAGGCATTCATGTGTCAGTATCCCACAAAGACCACAACAACAAAAAACACTAAAAATTACATAACAAAACATACACAAAACAGCTTAGCTGCATTCAGCAGAAACGCGAGTGGAATCAGGTGTCCCAGAAGATGGTCATTTTGTACTTGTTATGACACGTCTTTTGTGTTGCAAACAATCAGTTCATTGTTAAACGACAATATATAGAAACTCTACTCGGACAAACCTACATCCGATGTAGAAATTTGAATGCTGTTTTAAAAGATTTCTTGCAAAAACCGAAGAGCAGCATAATCCTGTACCCAACTAGATCTCTGGAATCAGATTTGATACATTTATTATTCCATAAGCTTTAGTGGAGGAAATGTTGCTACACAAAACAACAATTTAACAGTTGAAGTCACCACATATGTCATGCAGCTTTGGAGATACAAATGACAACAAAGTTCCAGACAATAAATTTTCCAATGATAGAAAATAATGAGATGTGGAATAAGTTTACGCGACACAGCCCACAATCAAGCGGCAATTAAAAAAAAAACCACAATGGACAACCGCCAGCAGCCTTCAACGAGGCCATTTGGCACTGCTCGCGGTTCTGCAATTGGCCCATGGTCTAAATTAAATGCATATAATTCAAATCCAGTCCTGAAATAGTCACAGATAGACCCCCTTCAGAAAACATCAAAAAGTACAAACGAAAGCTTTGTCAAAGATTCCTGGCTTAGGACAGGCACATATAATATGTGGCGGGGTTAAACTAGTTTTCGGGGCCCAATTTTCCCCCTATCAATTTTCCTAGACAAAGCACAAAAATAAACACACAATAAAAATCAAATCGATCAAACTCCAATTCCACTAGAGAGGACCTAAGACAAAAAACAACAAGAACAAACAAAAGGACGGTAAAGAAACTCTCTATAGAACACTCGCTGTTTCTGACAGCTAGCTGAGAATCATCAATCGACTGATGTAAAAAAATCAAACATATCGATTTTAAATCCGACACAACACTTCAAACAATAATGATTTAGTGAAGAGTCATCACACAAAATCGACATGATTGATCGCTATAATGCTTAAAAATGACTATAGTAAAAACGTTTATGGAAGTTTTAAAGTAAGTATCTAGTTATCAATATTTCTGCCAAAAAACACTAAATTCAAAGATTTTACCAAAATATTCAATTTATATCCTTTCCGTAATAAATTTTGAAGCCATTTTTTTTCATTTCTAATGGATTGCTTTTAAACTTGTGAGCTTTTTAAAAAACATTACCATAAAATTCAGGATGTGATATTCCTTTCACTATCAGAAAACGACGTGTACAATTAAATTTTTTCAATAAGAGATCGATACTTGTGGAAGAATTTAGAAAAAGATTTTACTAATTTGTGGTATCGATAACCTTGTTTTAATAATTTTTCAGTAATAAAACGGTTTTTGTTATTAAAATCAGAAACACCACTGCAGATCCGAGCATATCTAACTAACTGTGAATTGTAAACCCCGTATGACGGCGCTAGTGGAACATCTCCTTCAAGAAAAGGGAAATTTATAATAGGAAAGGTAAAGTCGTCACGTTTATCATATACTTGTCGATTTCGAGATGTCGATTTCGAGATGCAAGTCCAAGTATTACTTTCTTGAACCTTTAATCCCAACTTAACTCAAGCTCCTGGTGATGTATCAAATCGACGATAGTTTAGTGAAAGAACATTATCAATATATCGGAAGGTTAATTCTAACAACAAAGCAAGTCTACAATCCCTTTTGTCTAGAAATATTGTAAGACGTATTCTTTGTATGAATATAGACACAAATCTACAGCAATTGTGCATAATCAGTACCCATTGTGTTACCGGTTGTCTACTGAAAAATAGTCGACAAAACTATTTTTTAGCATTAAAAAAATTTTGCATTTTGATTATTTTTTCTTTTTTTAGAAGCATAAATGACAAATTTTAGTTTTAGGATCGACCATTTCACTTGTATAGGCGGGACCTCGGTTTTTTGATCTGATCAGAAATTTGTTTAAGGTATTATTAGCATTTTTTAATATGACAGAAATACTTCTCCAGAATATTTTTTTCTTTACCTGTAATGTCAGAATATTTCTTTTCATCAGAAACAGCTTCAGAATATTTTTTAGAAAAAAAAACAAGGCCGACCTTCAAGTTAAATGGTCGGTCCCTTGGTGTAATAAACTTCCAGGTATTTGTACCTGGCTGTTGTGTTTTAACTAGATGGAGCCTTCCCCGGAAGGCATATGTCGCCTGCGTATCTTTATTTGTTCGCCAAACAGGAAGTAGTTAATTTTCGGACATTAAATCGCCTTACACCTTATAGTACTATGCCATGAAGCTACATACCAAATGTCAAGAGGCTGTTGCATGTAGTTGCCTGGAGAACTGCGACAAAAATTTGGCATCTATGTCCATTATATATAAAACGTTCAGTATTCGTCAAACAGGAAGTAGTTATTTTTCGGGCATAAAATCACTTTACACCTTAAAGTACTATGCAATGAAGCTACATACCAAATATCAAGAGGCTGTGGCATGTAGTTGCCTGGAAAACTGCGACGAAAATTTGGCATCTATGTCCATTATATATAAACGTTAAGTATTCGTAAAACAGGAAGTAGTAATTTTATGGGCATAAAATGGCTTTACACCTTATAGTACTATGCAATGAAGCTACATACCAAATATCAAGAGGCTGTGGCATGTAGTTGCCTGGAAAACTGCGACGAAAATTTGGCATCTATGTCCATTATCTATAAAACGTTAAGTATTCGTCAAACAGGAAGTAGTTATTTTTCGGGCATAAAATCGCTTTACACCTTATAGTACTATGCAATGAAGCTACATACCAAATATCAAGAGGCTGCAGCATGTAGTTCCCTGGAAAACTGTGACGGAAATTTTTGTGACGCCGCAGGACGCAGGACGTAGGACGTAGGACGCAGGACGACGACGCAAGACGACGGATAGTGCCAAAGTAACCCCTATATGTTGCTTCTGCAACACATTGCAGGCGACATAAAAATACTACATTTCATGAACTGTATTAACTGTGCCAATCCAGATTAAGTTGTGTAAGTTGAATCAACTGTACAAATTGGAGAAATTAAATGGCTAAATGCTATTACCAAATGATTTATATATAGAGTTAGCAAGTTTCATCAGTTCCTTTGCTTTTATTTATGGTCCACGAAAGGACATCATTTCTAGAGTGACAGAAATTGAAACATATGTAGAGGTCGAATGTCAATAACAAAACTTAAAGGGGTTTAGATGTGCATACAGAATAAATTTAACTGGCCTCAGCTGTTTAGCGTTTTTCCGTTTCGGTGTCACAAGCAGCAACGAAATAGGCCTACAATAGCACTCATTAATGAAATTTCCTTTAAAAACCATATTTATCAGATATCTTATATAGTTTATACTTTGAAAAGGGGAATGTTTTAGCATTAGGAACTGCGTTGATTTTTTTCTATATTATAAATTGACTTAAAAGCCAGCCCCGAAACCGCGGTAAAAAAGAGGTCATTTGGCTTTATATTGATATTCCTGGTTAAAATTGACAAATTAGATTCAGGTTTTTTAAGATGAAAGAAGCCGTATATTACATACAAACAAGATTGTTCTGATGATTTATACGAAAAATATTTGACAAATAATATCAATTTAATCTTGTTTTGTATAGATCATTAATTAAACATAAACGATGGACACACAGGCTGCACATCTATTTCAATATCCATTAAAATTTAACATAGAATAGAAATGTGAGAAAAATCGGACTAAATATAAATATAGAGCTTTTTTACAACTATAAATACACGTATCTAAAAGGCATTCCATTATTTATTATATTTAAATTTGTCAAAAAATGTGTTTATGGCAATCAATGAATCTAGGAAGAAAATTTATTGCCATCTAAGGTTAGAGTTTTAGTTTACAAAGGTTGATGAACATTTAGTTGCCTTCACCCTAAGGGTAAATCTATTGGGCATGTGTACCAACATCACATACAATAAGAAAAACACAAAAAATAAAAAAAAGTTAAATTATAAAATGCTATGACCATGCAAAAACTAAAACGCCAAATACATACATTAGCAACTTGTAAGTATAATTACCCCGTCCTGATTCCGTGTGGCTAATGGTTCTGCAGTTCCACTAAATTTGTCAGTAAATGTTCACTAAAGAACACTCAGAAACCTGACATCGGTTCAGGCCGCTTTGCCCATGAAGCGACTGAGACTTGTGCTCCATTTGGTTGAATTGGGCAGCCCTTTCATAAAGAATGATGGTTCGTCACGCTGTAATGCGAATAACATGACCGCAAACCATAGTGGTGCCCAGTGTTGGGCAAAATGTCACGTTTCTCGTACTTTAAAGAATCCTACTTCAAGCCTCGATAACAGGAGGACCAGTAGGATACTTATGCAGGAGACTAATTTATTTCATCCTACCCATTCCTCCTTTTTCTAGTAAAAGTAAAAACTCTCATTTCTGGAACTTTGTTGTCATTTGTATTCCGATTGACCTTGTGTCCTCATTTCTTTGACTTCATCATAATTTCATGTTCATTTTATCACCCCTTTCATGTTCATCCCTCTGATATAACCGAATTTGTGCAGCCTTGGAGTAAGAAATAAACTAACTTACTAACTATAACCAACTGTTAGTAAAATAAATACAAATTACAAGTTCCAAAAAACAAAACTAGCTCACAGTCAGTTGTTCCAACAAAGCAAAGAGTACCAATGGAGCGTGGGCATTTGAATGTCAAAGTCCGAATTAGCAAATAAAAGACAGTTAACACGAACGAGAATAGCACGAAAAAACACACAAAACAGCTGAATGCCAATCAACACCGCAAACACAACTTGTACCTAGAGTGAATTCATGTACACCGGATGAGTAAGCAGTTCGTGCTTGCTATAGCACATCCGTCGCGCTGCCAAAGGTCAATTCAGCGTGTCAATTCTGCGTTTTCCAAAAGTTGGAATGCCTTAAAATAATATGACATATATGTATATATAAGAATCGACTTTCAGATGGTAAAAATTGTTATATATAGTCCGAAATCGATAAAAAAAATATATATATATGCTGCATGGAGTAAATATTTCTAACTTCCAAGTCACATGTATCGGTGAGCTTACTTACATTTTGAAAGTAAGAAAAGGACAGTAATAAATTTTAATGAAAGAAGAAGCACCAATTATCAGAGCCAGGACGGTAACAATAGGGCATTTGAATGCCTTGACACTTTGAAAAGGCAAAGACAAAATCAGTTAACACAAATAAGCACAGCAAGAAGAAACAGGCAACATGAAAATCACAAAAACAACTGAATAGCAGTCAGCTGCGCGAGTAAACTCCGGTGATATGGAAGGGGAAGCAGTTCCTGTCTGTTGTAACATACCCGTCGCGTTGTTAGCAGTGATTTCAGCGTGTCAAATCCGATAAAGGAGAACAATAGAAAATACAAAGAGAAATAGAGAGACAAAGACAGATAAAATCAGCAAACACAAGCGAGAAGAGCACGAAGAAACAGGCAACATAAACACACACAAAAACAGCCGAACAGCAATAAATAGCAATAAACAACACGAACTCAAAACGAAAGGAAAGTAAACTCAGGTGCCCCGCAAGGGTAAGCAGTTCTGCTGTAGCTTGTTGCAACACACACGTCATGTTGCTTATGGTTAATTCCGCGTGTCAATGTTTTAAAGGAGGAAAAACAAAATCCGATGACAAACCAACATATACTTATCTGAGATAGAAAACCTATATTTGTATATAAATGAGCGCATAGCGTCTTGAAGTTCCTTAAATTTCTTTATCGAGAAATAACATTACCATGTTATAGCAATATCAGTTGTTATATGTAAACTTCATAAGCTGAAGCGGACGAAATGTTGCTAAAGAAGAAGAGAAGAAGCAAGGGTGTGCCAAAGAAGTAATCAAACATCATTATACCGAAAACATAAAGACAAAATCGGTTGTCAAAAAAAAAACATCACAACAAAACAACCACACAGCAACAAAAAAAAACAGAAAAAAAACACACATAATAACAAAACTGCATTCAGCAACGTGAACTCAAGTCGAAACGAGAGTGAACTCAGGTGCTCCGGAAGAGTAAGCAGTTGCTACTTGCTATATCACACCCGTCACGTTGCCATAGATCGATTTAGTGTTGGTCAAATTCGGAAAGGATGACATTACCAAGCTCTTTGTCAAGCCAACATCTGCATGTGCTTATCTAAAAGATAGAAATCCCGTATTTGTCTACAAGCACTTTACGTCCGTAGAATTTCTTGAGTGATGACAACAACCAGCTTGGAGCAACGTACCCCTGTGTTAACAATTTGCTTGTCAGCCGTGTAGCTCTATCAAGGAAGCCGTTATACTCCCCACAGGCTCTGGAATAACGAATCAATTGTGATACGTAAACTCCATAAGCTGAAGCGGACGGAATGCTGAGACACAGAAAGGGAAAGTTGACTATTGGATTTGAACTCATCACGTTTGTCACAATGCTTTGTATAAAGCTTTCCTAGTGTGTTAATTTCGAAAAATAGATCCAGATATGAAGCGGACCTCCTAAAATCTGTAGTGTCCTTTATTTCAAATTCCTTCGGATATATGAGATGTAAATATTCACCAAATCGAAGATTGTTTATTGAAAGGACATCATCAATATAACGTAATGTGAGATTGAAGAATAAAACAAGTTTGCGGTTCTTTTTATCTAGAAGTGATTGTAATGAGTCCGCTTAATACGAATGGAGAAATCAATCGGCAAGCAATTGTGCACAATTTGTGACCATTGGGATACCTATTATCTGCTGAAAAACACGTCCACCAAACTGAACAAAATGTTGCTGATAAGTTGAGCATTTCTATTATTTGATATCTGTAAATTTGATTTTCTTACAAGACTCTTGGATGACAAAATAAGTCTTTTTATAACTTGTACCTGCGTTATCCGTTATCCGTTCTTTTTTTATAAAGCTACGTTTAATCAACGTTTAATTTGAAATGAAACAAAAATTGACGATTGGAAAGACGTTTGTCAAAGTGTCTTGCGTTGAAAAAGTGATTGTAAGAAGTAGATACTTCATATGAATGAAAATACAAATCAGCAGGTAAAGGTGCACAAGTAGTGCACATTGGAACGCCGACAGTTTGCTGAAAACGCATCCATCAAACTGTACAAGAATGTTGTCTCTATGGGAAAGTTGAGAAACGTCAAGATACAAACCCGGAATTGTTAAAAAAAAAAACGGAAGTATTGATGAAAAATGCGGATGGCGATAAAACTCATAATTTTTTTTTTAGTTTACCGATAGATACAAGACCTTTCTTTCTCTTTTCAGAGGGGTCATTTCTAATCTTACTTGCCTGTCTTTATCAGGCGAGTATCTCTCACTTTAACTTATTTTTCCATTTTGAAATACCATTTATAAGTATATATGAAAAGATAACTGCAAGTAATTTCTATAACGATGAACTAAATGGTCAGTATATTCTTCTTTATACATTGTTCTGTCGATACATTTTTATAGTTGCAACTTGACATTCCTGGCAACCATGAATATAAAATCATTTCTTGTTCCCCTTAACATTTCTCACTTGATATGTTTTTACTTAATTGGTATTTCTCGTTGGTTCGTTAGCTATTGCTTTACCTCCAAGCCAGCGCGATTTCGGCTATATTCGGGAGATGACTGTAATGAAAGGGGTGATAAAATGACCATGAAAAGGAAAATAAATAATGATGAAGTGGAGGAAAGGGGGACACAATAGGAGAGTTTTGACTGCCACTGTAAATGAAGTGATGGTTAGGGACGGGACATTTAGCCTCGTGCATGGGGATCCTACGGGTCCTACTCTTACCGAGACCTGCACCAGGGTTCTCTTACATGCAAGGAACTTGACATTTTTCCCAACACGGTGCGTGGTCAAGTTTTCTGCATTATAGCCTGACGACTACAGCTTTTATGGTGACAGGGCTGCTCCATTCAACCAACCGGGGAACACATCCCAGTCGCTTTGCGTCGGGCAAAGCGGCATGACCCGATGTCAGGTTTCTGAGCGCTATTTAGTGGACTTTTACCGACAAACTAAGCACTGTTGTCGGCTTTTACGCCACCCGGAATTCACACGGATGTTTCTCAGTTTTAAAGTGACATTTTTGACTTCCAATATGCATTGAACTGAGAAATGTCAAGTTATATAAGTTCGACAAGTTAACTTGAAAATGAAAAATGTAACATGGTACAAAATTTAACAATTTGGAATGGAGAAATACTCGTATTAACCTCGAACTAAACAAGAGGCTCCTAGGAGCCTGGATCGCTCAGCTGGTCTTTAAGCTATAAGTGTCTATTATATTAGCTATTACCTGTGTAAGGGGTCATCTGACAACTTTGACCCAATGATAACTTTTGTAGAGCTTAATGAGCTAAAGGTGTAAGCAAGCAACAGCTTTTTTCTGTCTGCAACACTTTTCATTGTATAAGCCAAAAACATAAAAAAAGACTTTTTTGACCTTTTAATGCCCATAACCCCTGAAAGGGGTCTTCTGACACCTTGGCCCAATGAAGACTTTTGTAAAGTTCAATGAGCTGAAGGTTTAAGCAAGCAACAGCTTTCTCTATTTTTAATAGTTTACATTTTCTTACATTCTGTAGTCCATAAACCGCCTACCATAGTGGGCTAACGTGTGTGGGAAGTTCTACGTTTCGAGCACATAAAAGACCTCTTTGTGGACCGCCAATAGGCTAAATTCTCTGCCTCTTCCCACCTCTCCCCTTTTTCTGTGGTTCTTCAAATAAACTGTTCCTTTATTTCCCATCCCATCCCCATTTATCATCTTCATTTCATGTTCATTTAATCATCCTTCTCATGTTCACAACCACTCACTCACTGACTCAATGAAGTCCATAAACAAGAAAAAACCGCTATAATTGACTTTTTAAGGGCCAAAATCCCTATAAGAATCATGTGACACCTTCGACCCAAGGAAAACATTTGAAGAGCTCAATGGGCTAGAAGTTTTAGCAGGCAACAGTTGTTCTCTGGCTGTAATAATTTCCTCTCTATAGGCCTAAAACATGAAAAAAACACGCTATTTTGACCGTTAAAAGGTCATAACCCCTATTAGGAGTCATCTGACAACGCAAACCTGATGAAGACTTTTGTAGTTCAATAAGCTGAAGGTTTTTGCAAGCAACAGCTTTTCTCTATCTGCGATAGTTTACATTTTACAAGCCAAATACATGAAAAACGCTGTTTTTATCGTTAAAGGGTCATAACCCCTATAAAGAGTCATCAGACAACGTTGGAGACTTTTGTAAAGCTTTAGATGCTGAAGAATGAGGATTGCATCGGAATATCTTTATCTCTTATATTTTTTTATTTACAAGCCAAAAGCTGTAGACTTGACCCCATGGTCTATTTTTAGCAACGGCGGCCATGTTTTTTTTACGGATCAAAAAACGTAACGCAACTGTTTGTAGGAAACTCTATGGATCTATGGATCAATCATATTCATTGAATTCTGTCAGTAGTTTTAAAGGAGAATATGTTTGAAAATTGTTAACAATTGACAGACGACGGACGAAAAGTGATGGCAATAGCTAACATGGACCTTCAGTCTTTCAACTTGTTACTGGACGAAAAGTGATGGCAATAGCTAACATGGACCTTCAGTCTTTCAACTTGTTACTAAGGATGTCAACCTGAATCTAGAATAGTCAACTGAGAAATGTTTATATGCCTTCCATTTACGAGAAATTCTAACCACTAAAAAGTCATGAAACAACCTTTTTTTCATTTAGATGAAGTCAATATTATACATATATCTATTAACATTGTACGTATGGTCAAATTAATATAATGTGAAACATGTACTGCTTCTCACACTTTAATTTCATTTCAGTGGCAGGAGATGGTTAAAGCGGTGGGTGATTGTGCTGCAACAAACAGAAATTGTTGATTCTTCCGAAACACCCGAATTATTTTATGTATGTGTGTTATGTTGTGTGTTTTATCATGTTTGTGGTGTCTCTGTATCAACTGATTTGCCTTTGCTTTTTCGGTTTTAATTCCGCTCTGAGTGCCCTATTGCATGAGACTCTTTGTTTCCTCTATAAGTATAGTAACGGTAATAACAAACCGAAATAGAAAAATCAATCTCATAATTCTAGAAGAAAATACAAATCAAGGAGTACATACCGGAGATATTGACTATCACAACTTGTTACGGGCATTTCAAACTCTTCCTCTTCCATTGTGATCTGAGGGCTAGCTTTTATATCCACAGAAAATATATTAATTATAATATTTTCTTTTTTGTTTAAAAAAATCAGTATAACTTATATATACTGATGTGTAATACTGAAACTGTGTCAGATTGTGTTGAACCTTGTATGTACTTTTACAATAGAACTACTGGATAAGTATCAACCCATTATGCTGACATTAAGGCGAGTAAAAATGCGATTACGTTGATGGGATTATTAATTATAGAATTATTACAATATGATTTTGCAATTTACAATATGACAATGTTAAGAATCTTACGGAATATGTTCTCAGCTGACACAAATTTTGCCAACACCAATTAGCAGAAGAAGAAACATTAACTCTCTTGTCTGATCTTGCTTGTGGTGAGTTTCCTCCCCTTTGCACTTTTAGTTTAGGTAACAATTTTGTTTTAATGCTCGATGCCAAGGATGCGATGAATTCGAAATGCCTAGCAGCATAAAAATTATTCTTAATGCCAGTGTCAACACACTTTTTACGTTTGGATTTGTAAAAGAGAAAAGTGATCTAAATTATCAAGTTAACATATTGCAAGTCATGTAGATTGTTTTGCTTAAATGTGTTGCGCGGTTTGTCCTTATATATGTCGCCATTACATTCAGTATGAACTTTTTGGGGAATCATAGATCGGCATACAATATGTTAGTATACATGGTCAAGGCTACATGTTGTTGTCAAACATTTATTGTATTGCTGTACGTAATTAACTATTTTGTTGTGTGTTATCCCGAATTGGGTGTATCCGTTAGGGTTGGTTTTGAGATTCGAATTCTCTTTTAGTATATATCATAAATTATTTCTTAAACACATTACGTAATGCCAACTTAAATCTGCAATATTTTACCTATCTCTATAAGTCAATTACCTAATTGTTTGTTTATTTACGCGTGTAATGTGTCTGGTTTTCAGAGTCTGGCGTTCTCCTATCGCGCTGCAGGATCAATGCTGTAAATATTTTGAATGCAGTTATCGCATTAGATAATAGCGTGTTTTTATTTGATAGGTTGTGTCGAAAGAGCTATTGACTTATCAGAAATAACAGATCATTACACCAAATTAACTAGTCAAACATATATTAACAATGTAAATCTTTGTTAATAGGAAAAATGATGGTTATATAATGACTCAATACTCAATAAAAAGTAACACATTTAAGTTAATTTACCGGCTTTTAAAAAGCAGTTTAATTTATATTTACAAATGTACTTCTACATCATACTACATTCTGGATTCCATGTTGTGAAAAACTTTTTAAAAAAAAGTTCATTAAACAGATTAATGTCAAGAACTGTGAATGAACTAAGTCAGTACCATTGCAGTTGGAAATTGGTTTAGGTACCATGTCTGAACACAAAAAAATGTATACATTTCAAGTCTCTGGTTTCTGGTTTACCAAGTCAGTGCAATTGTCGTTTTGAATTTTTCTTTTCTTTTTTGGTCATTTTTAGAATTATTGTTTCTTAAGTCAGATAAAATAAAATGAAAAATAATGATAGTTTTTGTTTGTTTCGCTGTTTTATTTTTTCTCTAAAAATATTTGAATCTAGGAAAGTGTATATCACGTCTGTACGGTATAGATAAAAAAACTTAACCAATGTAACAGAGAAAGAAAATATAATGCAAAATTTTCTATTTGTTTTCAGTGTGAACTGAAAGTGAGATTTTACTGACCAATTATATCGAAATATATATCAAACTAGTAATTTTCAGTTTTTATATTTGCAATTAAAAATATAATGTTCAAGTACAGTGTTATTGTTTGTATTTGCCTTTTTTCTTTTTTTCTTCTGCATGTCAGTGAGCTTGACAACAATAAATTGTATATTATTACATTTTCTTCAAACTAATATTTGTTAAAAAAGTGCAACATATTTTATTTATTAATATTTGTTTTACTTGATGCAAGCACAACAAGTCAATAAACAAAATTACGTTAGTTCATTCTGAAGATTTTTAATCATCGAAAAAAAGAGTGATTTTTTTTTTATATAAAATAGGCATACATGTATCGTTTTGTAAATTTACGCTTTTTCTGTTTCTTCTCCTGACCATAAGTTTAAGCTATTTTATAGCTTTTCGAACTTTGTTTAGATGTTGCAATACTTTTGGATTGAATATATGGTGTTTCATATTATACTTTCTTAAACATATAAGATAAATTTAACAGGAAACTAAAGATACATCCCATCTATTAGTCACCATATATCTCTGTCTGCATAAAAGAGACATATAGACACATTTATAAGTGTTTTTCTATTTGTTTTTATCCACTAGAAATATTATAAGATGATGAAAAAAGCACTTATCTTAATATCTTATCGTTTGGATTGTATCAACCCATTCCAGAAGTGTAAAATTACCTCATATTAAAGTACAAAACTTCGTTTCCTTGTTGTAAACCCGTCTGAACAAATTCAAGTTTGACAGAAACATTGGCCAAACTGTGAATTGTACGATCTAGATGGGAGGTCTTCATTCGTTTTAATGTCCACGGTTAGTCTTTAAAACATGTTTTGTATGATTGAAGGAGAAAACCTTAGTTCTCCTGATGGATTTATCTTTGACAAGCCAATGCAGATAACTGACGATTAAAATACACCCTGTTTTCTTCTGGCTGCACAAAGATTAAAATAAGAATGGAAACATTATATTTATAACAATTTTTGCGGCTCTAAAAATGGATTTTTTTAAATTTTGACTCTTGGTCAAAATGAGAAATAGTAACTGTAGACTAAAGTAAATTAAACCATAGAGTTTTATATTCTAGACTAATTCCATGATCAAACTAATTAAAATGACAGCAACACTAGAAGTCGTTCCTATAACGTAGTATACATTTATAGATGCATTAAAACTCTTTTCTAAAGTGCAACAGAAGAATGAAAACATGAACAAACAATATAATTTTAGTGTTTAATTCAAATAGTATGATCAGACAACATTTGGGGAAATAATCTTATAATGTATAAATTAATAATATATTCAATATTTACAAAAACAAATATTTCATAATCATAATTAAAATTCATGTATAACAATTTCATTTTGGCAAGTTTTCTGTCATGTGTGACAATTTCATATATCAGTTTCAACCCACTTTGTTTACAGTTTGTAATGCTTGGACATCTACTTCCTGTGTGAGGTCCAACATACAACAAGCACCATGATCGTAGCGAGCACATTTATGGTCTGGTAACCCGTATATATATTTTTGAACCGTGGTCCAGTCTTTGGTCGTAATATTTATATGGGGATTCAGTGGTGATAAACCATACTCATATTTCCGTAGGCAAAAGGAGACATAAAAGAATGAGGAAAGTTTTGAGGTCTTCCGAACTGGCCACCATAAAATGCTGCAGCTGCTGGAAAAGTCACCCCAATAGCTGGCGGAAGCATGGGTTTTGATGCCATTTTTAATTTTTCTAGTTCAGCTTCGTGAAGTCTTTTAGCTTTTGCTCGTCGGTTCTGGAACCAAATTTTAACTTGTGTTTCAGTTAGATTTAACGAAGCAGAAAATTCAGCACGTTCAGCTATTGAGAGATATTGTTTTTGACGAAATTTTCTTTCCAGTGCTAGTAGTTGAGACGTTGTAAATGGTGTTCTTGGTTTTCTGTTGGTTTTATGTTTCCGTAGTGTGCACTTCTGAGGGTTGATTCGCCCTGGACTTGGTGGTCCTAAAACATAAAGAGAGGGAGATAATTATACACTTTTCTGTGAGATCAATATAGAAAACATTAACACTAAATTAATTCTTATCTCGACTTAGATAATTGTATTATTGACTATATCAGTTTAGCAAATCAGTATTATTGATAAGGCGCCTGCCTGCGAATATCTGTAAATTCGTAGGGGTCATCTGTTTTCCGTCCAAGTGGGCAATGTTGTTGATCAGCGCTGATGCCATATTATAGAAGGGAAATTACTGGATCCATTTAATTATTGGGACCTTATCTTAGTATTTAGTCAACACGTAAATCTAATTTTATTAAAATTAATAGACAGAAGCGATAATCGGGGAGGAGTGTT
Source organism: Arcuatula senhousia (assembly GCA_963971305.1). Taxonomy (NCBI): domain Eukaryota; kingdom Metazoa; phylum Mollusca; class Bivalvia; order Mytilida; family Mytilidae; genus Arcuatula; species Arcuatula senhousia. Next base: position 51,299,069 of record OZ020305.1, read on the forward strand.
GAGAAATACCATCGATAAGTCACTGATACAGTAAATTGAACGACAATCGTGGTTTACTGATTGACATTATGGACGGGTATTAACTGATTTTACACTTCTAATTATCTCCGATGTATTGAACATTTTATCTTAATACAATTAATTGGCAGCTATTTGGAGGTCGTGATTTACGAGTGGTTGCTCGCAATGACAGCATTGATGCATCATTATAATATGACACGACGGTTTATGGTGCTTTTAGTTTCGTAATTTTTAATCCTTATCTTTACTGTGATAGTCAGCAAATTATAACCGAATCAGCCTCAATCGTCTTCCAATAAAACATTGTTTTATTTATTATAAGGAAGGCACAATTCCCGCTCAAATTAATTTGAAATGAAAAAAGGAAAACTACAAAATGTGTTTGCTGATAATTCGAATAAAAAGAAAGTACCCAATAAAACAAACTTGTATAATTTTAGTTTTAATTTTAATATGAAATAATGAATTAATTTCATATGCATAAAAATATTAACTCTATAATTTTATACAGACACTGAGGCGGTTATGTGACGAAGGCTTTTCCTTATTTTGTTAGATTTCAAAAGAAATTGATAATTCATCATCCGTTCAATTATTAATTTTTGCACAATAATTCATCTTTATATAAATAAAAATGAATAATACTTGTCAAGTGCATTCACATTAGCTTGCAAAATATTAAATGAACATATAATTTCGGCTTTTGCTTAATACGTTGTGCTGAGGCATGAAATTGAAACATACTTGATTAGGATTCTTAACCCATGTAATTTAAAAAGATTTACAATTTCTAATGGATGGAGACATAATCATAAATTAAAATGCATCATTTCTTACCAATGGATAAAAAGAGAAAAAGAAATTGAAGGAAAAATAATACCCTTAGAAGTTTAAATCTGTGACTTTTTTCACGAAAATAACCTAATGATGTAAGTTATAGAGATTTTTTTTACCTCGTTATAAATTATCATTATTTTTTCCTTTCATCTTTCAAAAACTTACTTATTCTACGTACACTTTAAAAATATCTATGGACCTGTCCCACGACGCCTAGGTTTTACTAACTTCTATGATTTTTATTTTTTTATATTTTTGTTTTTGGTGAAGTTTATCGTTTTCTAATATTTTTCGTTCATATAAATGTAACAAAAATATATTTTTATCAATTTTCATTTTATATAAATCACTAATATATTTTCAAAAAATCATATCTGGGACAAAGTCCTGTGCATAAAAGTACACATGATAGATTAGCCTTTAAATTTAGAAGAAAAAACTTAAAAAGACAAAAAACTAGTAGTACAACTTTAAAACTACAAAAGCAGTAAATAAAAACAGGTGTGAATATTAATGAAAACATTAAACAATAGCTTACGGTATTTTGTTATCTAAAATCGGAATAACTAATGTAGCCTATTGTACACCCTCATTATCGTTAATAATCGACTTACATCTTCCCTACAGTGGTTCGCCACTTATTGAAATCATTTAAAATTTCATCGATTACATTGAAAATTAATGTTTCTTGATCCCATCAATTAGGTTTTTGTTGTACAGATAAAAGACTACAAATGAATTACATCAATTAATTATGTTCCTTAATCCTTTACAAACAACAAGGCGACAACTATTTATTTTTTAAAATTTGACATAATGTTTGATAGAAAATGATTAATATTTTTAATAGGGTGATTTTCTTTTCTACTATATTTATATGAATATATCCGATTTGTAATTTTTATTTTACATAATATTTTTTTTTTTATATAATTTGTTGAAACACAGAAAGACTAAAACTCGAAAGTTACGTTTTAGACATGTACAAAGATATTTTATTCCTTAAAATAAATTATTAAAAAAAACTTTCGTTTTATATGTTATTTATTAGAGGGGCTATTTTCTTAACAGATTATGATTTTACCTTTTAAAAGGGTTTTTTTTTCATGAAATTACCACAATATTTTAAGCTGTTTTATTTTCAACAGTTCATTTGAAAATATTTAGATTCTGAAATATTTTAAAATTTACTGACACATTTAGTCATATTTTAAAACATTTTTGTTTTTAATTTGAAATCACTATAAATACAAATATCCCATTTGCCGAAACACGTTTAAAAGTATAACGAAAAACTGTATTTTGAAATAAAACCAAAATATTCTTTGTAACGATCTATACTTATTTCAAATTTAACCAAATATTCTTTGGTTGGGACAAACAGAGCTTGGATACTTTTAAAAATCTAAACATTGCAAATGCTATACCATTTCTATACTTTAATATGACAAATTTCTGCGTTTTATAATAAACATAAAAATTGAAATAACCAGCCTATTTCATAAAGATTAAAATTACCTTTTGGCGGTGAGATTCCCGAAGACGACAACCAGGGGAATGATGCAGAACTGTAGAAATTTTGCCACCGACTATCGCCAGGATGGGGTACCGGGCCATTCCTACACAAAGATTGTTTATTCAATATGTCATCCATACTAAAAGGTCCCATTGTAGCACTCGGAATTCTTGGTTGTTCCTGCAAACTTTCATCAGAACTAACAGAGTTTGGAGATTCTGTATGTTCTCGGTCGTTAACTGGTCCTTTTTCAGACATTATTGAATCCACACTGAATTTTAAAACTTGTTTTGGTGCTGACGGAGCTGGAAGTTTTAAAGCACTTTGATGATCTGGAGATTTTTCAGTCATTTTGTCACGAGTTGTTTCGAGTTCTACTTTTTCTGTTGTTGTTGAAGACAGCTTGCTGAAAGCCGAGTTGTCACTACACGCAAATGGCACTGGTTGCATTGTTTATCATTGGAATTTTTCAAATATAAAACAAAATTTTGTATTTACTTTAAAAATATGTTGATATTTCAAAGTTAGCTTAATACCATCCTTTTAGCAAATGTAACCATTCAGAATCATTTTGGAAGTTTTATGTTCCATATGCATTGTAGCGGAAGTGTCTCCGACCAATCAGAAACGCGCTACTAGTTTGACTACAAATTGGTGTGTAATGGGGTATAAATTACCATCTTTTCATTGGAAACTGTTGAAAATCATTGATGTGTGTCGAGATGGTGTGTGTTAGCAAACAGAAGATAATTTGAAACACTTCGGTGGGTGATATTGAAGTAAATTTGATCAAAGCACTTCTCAGTTTGGTTGACAAAGAAATATCATCCATCTCCTCGGGTTATGAAACGGAGTATATTATTATCACACATTTGAATCCACTTTATTTAAAGGTAGATTAATTTAGATGATCTTAAAGTGACTCTTGTTAGTTGCCCCTATTAAAAATGATCAATTACCCGTGGTTTAATATTTCACTAATTGCTTATTATTCAGAGGACCATTTGTGTCACTTTTAAGAACGGTTGAAGTTTCTGACGAGAGTATCAGGCGCCTATAGTCAATAGGGGTGGGATCGGCGTATCAAAAATCAACATCAAGAAGAAACCATCAAAAAGATGAAAAATTGCACAAGGATCGCCTCCATAATCTTATGCTTTGATTTGTGATCAAAATACAACAAAGTTATTACTGATAAATTAAATCTAATTATCAAGGTTAAATCAAATTTCAAAACTTCAATTACCTATATATTAATATCAGATATATCATAGGTGTTTATTTTTCATGGTGAGATGTTTTGAAAGTTAATTTTTCTTAAGTAGAGAATCGAATTTCCTTTTCATTTCGTCATCTTCAGTCCTACTTTGCTACGTCGTTTATCATTTTCTAAATTGATCCATCCAAATCTTTTAAATTAATTGAACTTAGAAAATGACGAACAAGCTATCAAAATGAGAAATAGATCTATACATAATTTTCATATGATATACGTACGAATAGTAAATATATATAAAGAGTCTAAAGAGTAAAGAAAATTTCGGTTAAACGATTAATGATGGAAAATTTTTTTTTCAATTATTCACTATAATTTTTAAAGTTTTTTTAGATAAATAGTTTATATATTTTAAAACTAAAACAAAAGGGGCTTGACGAAATCATTTCCAAGCTTTATATGTTTTAAAAGAAACATGTAAGCTTTTAAAATATATCATTTGTACAAAATCTACATGGATTTAAGTTTTGTGAGTTCCAACCAAAGAATATGGTTTAAAATTGAAACAAGTATATTTAATTATGTGAAGAAAAAAATAAGAAGCACTCAATGTAAATGCAAAGTTATTGGTAAAGTCTTATGATCCGGAATATATATACAGTTTATGTAAAAAATAACATATTTAGTACACACAAAAGAAAAAAAGAAAAACAATGAATGCAACATAAATAAGCTGACGATATTTTGGTTTGACACTTGAAATATATTCCCGTTACTAGGCTATTCAAGTAGAATTAAAAAATATAGAACAAAAATAATATTGATAAAAAAAGTAAAAAATATATAAAACATGTTTAAAAAATTGACATTAGGGTTGGGCAGGATGAACCTCTCAATTCTTATTTAAGCTTTTATGACTCAGGACTAATTTTGATTTAGCGGGAAAATGTTTGTGCACTTTTAATTTTACCGTACAAAACAGTTAGATAATTGTATCTTCATACTAAATAAACGCGAGAGAAATTGTATTTTGCGTTTTGTCTGTACTGATATTTCATGTTGTCTATTTTCTATTGACATGGATGGCTCATTTTGCGAAGTTTAACCTTTTGATCACTTCTTGCTGTAAAAAATATAAATCATTGAATATTTTTCCTGGACATATTAAGTTAATCTTAAAAAAAAAATCAATATAAAACAAAAGAAAAAAACAATGAAGAATAATTACTAGAAAAATTGGAAAGAGAAAATCATTTCATGGAATCCTTTTCGTTGTTTCCGGCATACGTCACATCACATATGCATATTCCCTGATTCTAGCTAGTACATATACTTTATGTCATAAAAAAAATCTTTTCATTTTTTAACCTAATAAAGAGTAAAAAAATAAGAAGAAAAAGGCCGAAAAGCATGAATGTCTGCATTATTCCCTTCAAAGCTAATCAAGTGTTAAAGCGAAGCCAACATATCATGATCCATAATTCATTGTTAAATTGTTTAAGTTTAAGGGTAATTTTATAAAATAAACCAATTAGATATTCACATCATAAATAACTGTTTACCCAGTAATCACCAAAATTGTCACTTTTTGTAATAACAACTAACAAATGATTGAGAAAATATCCTATTTCCAACCATTAGATCTTTATCTTATAACTAACTTCTAAAGTGATTATTGAAACATTGATCATGATAATGTTGACAAACTTGTAAAAGAACCCGAGGCGACAGCCGAGTGATCAACATCAAACAAAAGACTGCGACTTATCTTCTAATTGGCTAATTTTCCTATAATACCCGAATTTCATACTAAAATATTATCACTTTTTTCATTTGGGTTATTTTAAAAATAAGTAAAAATTAAATCACATGCTTTCTGCTGGAAGGAAATAGGAAATTCATGTAAACCTAAGGGGCCAATTATTAAGCAATGTATTGATAATATTTATTATGGATAATTGCCTCCATTATATTATGAATCGATTTCATCTTTATTTAACACATTAAATAGAATTAAACAGTTCTCTTTACATAGGAAATTAATTTCTTCCGACATGCGATTATGGGACTTCATGTTTGTTGATATTTGCCTGATATTTTACAATAATTACATATAATAGATTTATTTATTTTATATGATTATAGGTAATAAATTGGTGCACGCGCCAATAATAATAAACCTTTACAAGTTTAACCTTAAATTGCAATTACAAATTAAAGCAAAACGTTCATGTCACGCAACGGCATTATCATTTAGACGCTTGATTGTCGTATAATGATAGAAACAGTCCGGTCTGGCGGGAAGATATATAATACTGTCAAAGTATCGGGTTTGTTCTGTTTATCAAAATCATTTTGTCAATTAAAGATGATAATTAAATGAATCATTTACACACATTCAATTATTTGCTCATTTATAAAGTCAATTTACATAATTGGATATAAAACGTCTAAGTTCTGATTACGAGTTTGACGTTAAAAGACGTCGTTAAAGTATTGTTTTATTTCTATCAGAAAATCAGAGGCATTTCATGCAGAGAGAACTAAAAGGGAAAAGCTATAAGAAAGCCCACAAATTGGTAAGTATCAGTCTTTTATTTTCACAAGGTTTTTAAAGTCTCAATCAGAGACAGCCTTAAGTCATGAAATAAACAAACAAATTAACAAAAAGACAAGGAGTAATGAAGGAATATATCCATGTTATTCATTTATAAGATTTCAAAAGCACTTTTATAGAACCACAAAGTCAGATCTACAGAATGACATCGAATATGATGTAGGGAAAAAAAATCTGTGTAAAAACTCGGCATTGCCTAGCTCTATAAACCTAGACCCAAGGATAGGGATTGTTACCCTTTTCACAGTGTAGGAACGGAAGTGTACAGTTTTAGGGCCTATAAAGAAATGGTGAAATGAACCATTCTAGATTGTACAGTTTAATTTGTTTTTGCACAAACTTTTTCAAATGACACAAAAACGAAGAAGATGTACGATTGCCGTTCGCTTCAAATTTTAAGTAGACATAACATAGAATATAATATAACTCAATTACCTGTAATTGTTTGTGATGTCGAATAGAAATTTCAATCTGCACACTTGATTTTTAAAAAGTTCACTCCAAATTGATGTAAATAATCGGTTCGTGAACATAAATCGCATTCAACTCGTGATCATTGTGTATATGTATCCTCTCAAAAATCATTTCTGCACATTCTTCACATGCACAAACGGGTTAATACATACAGGATTTTATTTAATTTGAACTTTATTCACCCAAGCCGTGTTTTAAAATCTGAGCGAAATCTATCGCAGTCATTGTACAAAATCTATGGAGGACACTTCACAAAATCTATGGAGGACAGTTTTCAAAAAAACATATTTTCACAACATCAGCGGCGTCAGATGTAATTTTCATATGGCATAAATAATGCCAGAACATAAATAATTCATATAATTATTATAAGAAAATAATGAGTAGGCATATGAAACAAAGATGAAATATTTTATAAATCCAGTGATGGGAATATTTTTTTATTCAAACACAATCGTATACGCATATGCACATGTATTCCAACATATAAAAAGTGTTTCTTGTCATGTACTGTATCAAATGGAGATTTTCGAGCACGTTTCTTCCTGACTTACAAAACGTTGTATGGATTAAGTACTAGTATACATGAAATAGTTATTGAGAACCCTTTAATTTCTATTTGAATATCATAAAGTTTTTTATTCTACAGAAACATGGACCTTACGATTGCTTTATATTAACTATCGCTGTTAAATTTCATAAGTACTTCCTAGCTCACGTACTGCACGTATAGCTGATGAAGCTTTGTGCATATATGCCTCAGTTGAAGACCAACATATCTACATTTTCATCTTTTGACACAGAGTATATATCTTTAAATGACAGAAAGTTTATCAAATATATGAACACTTTATTATCTCATGAACTGTTTAAAGGCATCCAGTTGATAAAACTTGCAAATACCCAAGTGGCACTTTAGCACTATTGACATTGAATCTCAGGTCGAATCACTTCGGTAATTTCAATACAAAAACAGAAATCATAAACTTTTTTTATGATAAAAGCTAAATCTTATTATTCTGATGGTGCCTGCAAGTGGGATTTACTTTTGTTAATCAGTTTATACTTTTTTATACGGAAAAGACACTGCTGCAAAAAGGGCTAAATTTCCACCAAAGGAGACTTTTGTAGAGACTGTAGATTCAGACACCTTTCTCTTTATTCTGTTTTTAAAAGGCTTAACTCTGATGTATTTTAAGCTTTTTTTTCTGCAACCAAATTAAAAATATGCTTTATGTGTATAATTTTTATTCAACCTCGTCGAAAAGTTTGATCAGTAAAATCTTTTGGAGAGAGGTGGCCTAACTTACTATTTCGTGTGATTATCTAAAAATTGTCTAGTTTACGAATAACGATGCCGAACATTTTAGCAAGCAAACTAGTTCTTGGTGGAGTTTTACACGTGACCCAAACCAAAATTATCGCTTCGAAACTGCGTGAAATGTTCGATTGTAACAAAAAGACACTGATTTACCAGGTGCAATTCGCAAAAACGCTTTTTTGCTATTGATGCGAATCTGATACATGTCTGGTTGCTATCAACAGGCAAAGTTGACAGCAAACAATTTAATGTACACATGTAAATATCAAAATCAATTATGATGCTAGCTGAAGCCTTTTCTCGTATCACATCTGATCAAATTCGCCATATATCTAGTTTTGATATTTTGACCAAAAAATAATTTTAGCTCAATTGGACAATGTCATGTAAGTTTGTGCAATCACTATATACTAGTATGCGTCTGTAGTCGTCGTCCATTAACACTTTTTAAAATCTTCTCAGTCCTCTGAAACCACTTAACCAATTTAACTGAAACTTTACAGGATTGATATTTGACACGTTGGCAACAAACGAAGTTCATTTTGAATTGATTCGATAAAAAAACATGACCACTGATACTAAAAATAGAACATAGGGTAGACTTATTTAAAATGGCAACTATAACAGATACAAAATATCAAAACATTCTTAGGGTCTTTGGAATCAAAAGTTCTACAAAAGCCTCCATTGGGCGAAGTCGTCAGATTACCCTTTATAGCGGTTATGGCCCTTTAAAGGCCATAAATATCGATTTTTCCCTGGTTTTTTTTTGCTCAGATAGAGAAAATCAGTTGCTTGCTAAAACCTTCAGCTCATTAAACTCTACAAAAATCTCCATTTGTTCTACAAAAGTCTTTATCAGATTAAAATTGTCCCCTGATCCTAAAACCATAATGGTCTTCTATGAGGGGTCGTCTGAAAACTGCCACATGCACTACATCGAGTGCTGACAAAGTGACGGGTGTGCTTCATATCAAGCAGGAACTGTTGAACTCTTTAAGAACGTTCATTCTCGTTATACCCATGCTAGCAAAAGCGCGGGGATAATGTTTTTCGTATGTCGGCGTACGTATGGCGTTAATGTCCAGGATAATCTCTGAAACCACCGGGAGTAGAAAGATGAAACTTGGGTCATTGATTGTATTGTGGGTAGGGATTGTGCCGAAGGTTTCGGAATTTTAATAATGCCTCCCCCGGCCTAGGGGCGGGGTTGTATAGGTAGCCTAAGGGCACACTATTCCTTCGTTACCCAACTCCTCCCCTGAAACTTGGCTCAGTAGTTACACTATGGGTGTAGATTTTGCTTAAGGTTTCTGAATTTTGATAATGCCCCTTAGGGCTGGGCTGCACAGGTAGCTGAGGGTAATTTATTCCTTCGTCACGCAACTCCTCCCAGGATATTTGGAATACAGAATTGAAACTTGACTGAGTTATTGCACTAAGGATGTAGATTCTGCCAAAGGTTTCTTAGTTTTTATAATGCCCCTAGGGGCTGGGCTGCATAGGTATCCTAAGGGCTAATTATTCCTTTGTAACAAAACCTGTAGAACTGAATCTTGGCTCAGTAGTTGCAGTGTGTATGTAGATGCCCCAAGCGGCTGGGATACATATGTAGCCATAGGGCATATTGTTCCAGGTTATTTTGAAAATGGAACTGAAACTTTAATTTTTGTGTCAGCCAAATTAACCTAAGAATTAGTTTAGAAATGTACCTACCCTTAAACCATATATTAATAATCTTATATTTTATATAAAAAAATCAATTTGCAGGTTATTATTACTTGCCACAAAACCAGTAATAAGTCTAACAACAATAAATTACAATTGTAGTTCCTGTTCATTTCTTTCAGTTATTTGCCCCATATACTAGCGTGTGGATATGTAACGTGGCTGCTTCGACTAGTTTAACTCAGAGTTCACGTTATGCGATTTGGTTGTAATATGTTTTTTTTTTGTTTGTTAAGTTGTGTGGTTTGTATTTACGATGATTTTATTTTAAATTTAAGTCTTCTCGGACTAGCGATATATGATTGCCGCATAGTTGCCGCACAGGTAGCCTGAGGACAAATTGATCCTTCGTCACGCAACTCCTTCAAGGTTTTTGGAATACAGAACTGAAACTTGGCTTCTTTAATTAGATATACTGTTAGTTAAACAACATGTCCTTTAATGTGATACTACTATCTTTGATTTAGGATAAACATGTGCGCCGTCATCGACCTGTTCTGGACCGATCCTTGTTAGAATCAAGACATTTGCAGGAAAACGTACCGTGTTATACAAGGGAACGTTGTATAACATACCCTGTTCTGAGCACGCCAAAATTGTTTTAATTCATATATTTTTACTATATACTAGTATATAGCCACTATGAAGCAAACCTATGAAGCAAATCGTGAAAAAAAAAACGTTTTGATCTGAAAAAGATCAGCAACTGCTACTTCTAAATGACAGGTTATTCGCTATGGAAGAAGGAGATTTTGCGCTACAAGACCGGGTTTTGGAAATTATATAGGATCATACCTTCAATTTCTCTGGCGTGTGCTTCGTTATGTCTTCCCGTCTTGTATTATTAAGATTGATCATCCCAGTTCAGCAGTTATGTTGTTACCTTATTTTTTCATTTATTTTGACATATTAATTATCCTGTAGGTGTCAACTGAGCTGAATTTATAAAACTGTTCTACACCTATTACCTTGGGGGAAAACGATTCTTTTTGGGGAATATGAATTATTTATCTTCTGTTATCTTTAATGCTAAATAAGAACTATACATCTGACGCCGCTGATGTTGTGAAAATATGTTTTTATGAAAAATATCCCCCATAGATTTTGTGAAGTGTCCTCCATAGATTGTGTACAATGACTGCGATAGATTTCGCTCAGATTTTAAAACACGGCTTGGGTGAATAAAGTTCAAATTAAATAAAATCCTGTATGTATTAACCCGTTTGTGCATGTTAAAAATGTGCAGAAATGATTTTTGAGAGGATACATATACACAATGATCACGAGTTGAATGCGATTAATGTTCACGAACCGATTATTTACATCAATTTGGAGTGAACTTTTTAAAAATCAAGTGTGCAGATTGAAATTTCTATTCGACATCACAAACAATTACAGGTAATTGAGTTATATTATATTCTATGTTATGTCTACTTAAAATTTGAAGCGAACGGCAATCGTACATCTTCTTCGTTTTTGTGTCATTTGAAAAAGTTTGTGCAAAAACAAATTAAACTGTACAATCTAGAATGGTTCATTTCACCATTTCTTTATAGGCCCTAAAACTGTACACTTCCGTTCCTACACTGTGCTTTTTAAGCTCACCAAAGGCCAGGTGAGTTAAAGGCATATTGTCTACGGCAAACTCATTTTTTTACCCCCCAATTTTTTGTTGTCAATTAGACCGAAATGCAATAAAATGAATATTGAAAAACAAATTTGCCACCAATTTTGCCTCAAAAGTAGTTCATTTCGATCAAAATAGCTCGACAATATTGATTGATATTTTATTTACCTGCATTACGTCACATTGACATAGATTTAAACTGAGTAGTTTTAACACGGACACTAATCGGAGTCTCGGGTTTTGTCCCCGAATACATTGATATGTTGAAAAAATACCAATATTTTTCGTTTTTACCTTTTAAATCACATTCAAAACTTAATACATGCAATAATTGTCAGTTTTATTCATTAAGGAGCTCTAATATTCGGTTTCGGTTTTGATTTTCTTCCGAGCTAAAACTTCGAGAAACAGATTATGCACCACGTACAAGAACTATGGAAGTTTTCAATCAAAGAAAGTATAGTGCGCATGCTTACAGCTCATCTACATCTCATGAATATGAATTATTGTAAAGCTTTACAAATATTATATATTTTTCAATTTTTGAAGTAATAAGGTGCCCTAGTCGTATTTTGAACGTTTGTATCTTTCTAAATAAACAAAACAAATAGTCTGACGACAATTTTTTGGTTTTACAAAAAAATATTTTTTCGTAGACAATATGCCTTTAAGGTTAGTGAGGACATCTGACCCCAAAAATAATGCCGAATTTAAAATGTCCAATTTTTTGATATATTAATATCAGGTATATACTTTATCTTGTGTAAAAATATTGGATCCCCTTTCCAAGCTTGTTTTCCCACAATCTAGCCTCAAAGTTTTCCAAAATTACTATAGATTATATAGGAAAGGCTAAATAATAGCAAAAATAATGCCGAATTTAAAATGTCAAATTTTTTATTTATTAATATCAGGTATATACTTTATCTTGTGTAAAAATATTGGACCCCCTTTCTAAGCTTGTTTTTCCACAATCTAGACTCAAATTTTTCCAAAATCACTATAGATTATCACGAATTTAAATTATATTTTTATTTGACAAAAATCAATGAAATACAATATATTTTGAAATAAAACAATACAAATTGGGGGTCATCAGCTTATTTTTCTGTCTACAATACAAATCTTTGTATTTTTTTTGTCATTTTTCAAGTGGATTATTTCTCTTGTTTTATTTGAAAATTTTATTTATCAAAGAATGGTTGTTTTATTTGTGTTAAAATTAAGTTATTTTGATTAAGTTTTATTAAATGAAACTATTTTACACAAGTTTCAGGGTATTTGTGACATTTGCACTTGGTTTTTTTTTGCATTTTTAGCTGTTTTTGGTCACATGACAAGTGTCCTCACTAACCTTAATGTTATCAATATGCGTTCGTCGTCGTCCGTCACCCGTCGTCTGTCGTTCGTCGTCGTCCGTTAACAATTTATTTCAAATATTATCTCCCCTGAAACGTCGGAACAAATTAACCAAACTCCCTACCGTTCCAGGTCCCGTGCGGGGCCCGGGTGGCGAATAGGCCCGCAGCAGAGCCTAGCTTGTCGTAAGAGGCGACTAAGGATCTTGGGATTCTGACGTCGGGTCAGTGCTCAGCCCACAGAGCGACCAAGTGTGTACCCTAGGTGGCTGAATAGGGTAGCCCTCCTCCGCAGGGGTTGTCAGGTCTATAATACGGAAACCCTGACCGCCGACCATATTGGGCCAACGTGTGCGAAGAGTGCCACGCTTCGTGCACGTAAAAGACCCCTTTGTGGACCGCCAAGTAGTGCACCACATAGGCTAAATTTTCCGCCCCTACCCACCTCTCCCCTTTTCCTGTGGTTCTTCAAAATTTACCGGTCCTTTGTGTCCCACCCCATCCCCATATTTCATTTTATCATCATCATTTCATGTTCATTTTATCATCCATTTCATGTTCATCGCCTGTAAATAACCTATATAGCGTTGCACGGGCGTAAAACACCAACTCACTCACTCACTCACTCCCACGGTCCATACACTAATCACTGCACCAGGCTTTTCGGACTTCTTTTTTGATGACCTCTTGTGACCTATTGTGATCCCAGTTTACTTAATTACAAACAATGACAAGTACTCAGAAGTACTCAACTACGTTGCTTATTTGTATAGCCTAATTACATTTAGTATCATTCACGTTAAAATAATGCGTGTTTGCTGGAACCGGGTTTACAACAAATCTAACTAATTTTGCTTAGTAAAAAATATGTTCCATAAAGTTGGTAATTTTATAAACAATGATTACCAATTCATAGAAATTTAATTTTTCGACAAGAATCTTTTCGAATTTATGAAAGTATCCAGCAGTGGGAATTATCCGGTTCTACTTTCAGTCGTGAAGGATAAGTACCTACCGCGAAGGAGTTTGCAAATTAACCCGAAACTTTGCAGGAATGACATGAAATGTTGACAAAAAACAATTTCATATTTAATTGATTTGATAAAATACATGGCCACTGTTGCTAAAATAAAACATAGGGTAAAATCACTTAAAATGGCTTATAACACAGCAACTATAGCAAATAGAAATATTTTGAAGGATCTCAGGCTCTTTAGAATCGAAAGCTCTACAAAATTCTCCATTTGGTCGAAGTTGTCAGATGACCCCTTATATGGCCCTTTTAAAGATCAAAATAGCATTTTTCGTGTTATTGCAAATATTGAAGACAGAGAACAGCTGTTGCTTGCATGCTTAAAACTTCAGCTCATTAAGCTTTACAAAAGTTTCCATTGGGTCGATTTTGCCAGTTGCCCTTTATAGGGGTTATGACCATTTAAAGGTAAAATAGCGTTATTCATGTTTTTGTTCTATATAGAGTATAGAGAAAAGCTGTTACTTGCTTAAACCTTAGCTTATTTGAAGCTCTACAAAATTAAAATTGTAAGATGACCTCATATAGATGAAACCCTATGTCCATAAAGACCAGGTGACCAATTTAGACACCCGTAATTCTCTTTTTCGATAAAAAGCTAAAAAAGAAAAGGGAAAAAAAGCATTATTACTTTGTTCTACTGCATGCCAAAAAGATTTAAAGTGTGTTTTGAGCATAAAAGTCTTCTAAGACACTGAGTTATTTCTCTATTTTTATTCTTTCTAGACGCCCACCCAATTCATGAGACTTCCCCTTATCCATACCTTTTTCGTTTCAATTCTAACTTATCTGAGAAAAGGTAAATAAGTTTGTTTGAATAAAAAATGATTGATAAACTGATACAGGTATACGAGAAGTCTTTTGGATCTGAAAAATAAAGTTGTCTACCCGAAAAACCTTGGTATACGATAAAAGAGACCATTATCATGCACATCAATTTGCAACATGATTATTAAACGTTTTATATGATAGGGTAAAAATCACATGTGGATGTCGTAAATTAAGCATGTAATTGTAATAAGATACAATAGTATACATCATTTCGTGCACGCGTATATAATTGTCTGCCAATTAACGGAACCGGAAACAGATCCCAGAGTCAAGGAGTTCAGATACCTGGCGTACGGTTATTACAATTAAAAACTAATAAAACAGTTCTCTCTGCATCATTTACATCATATTCATCAGGCTGCCATAACAAAACGATGATTTCCGTTACAAATTATTTCTTCCAATTTTTAAAAATTGATTCTACACGACGTACTTTGCTGTTGTTTTGCAACAATGTTGTGTTTTATTATAATTGTCTTAATATGCTTCATCAACAAGTTTTGTCTTTCCGCAAACTGATAAAATATAATTGTTTTAACAATAAAACACCTTTTAAGATTGTCGAACTCGGTGAGATCATGTACATATAGCATTTTGCGTTCATGTCGCTTAGTTATTAGTCCTCTTCAGATTTTCATACGCTTAAGGCTGCAACAAGAGATCTCCAGTATGCTCTATCTAGCCCCATGGCTTCACCTATCCTCTAGTTCATTCTTGTTTATGTTACCTTTTTTAAAAAGAGATGTACAAGCCATAAATCTTTATTGGGTCGATAACCGCTGCTGGTGGACCAGAGGTCCCCGAGAGTAATCACAAGCCTGGTCGTTAGACTTGTCTGACACGATTTAACCAACAAATTTCTAATATTTTTGTCATTGAAATTTCCGATAGTTTAATTCTAAATTGTTTAAAACACCAAGTTCCTTTCCCTGTAATGCACATGGTCGATATCCTCGGTGCTGGTTTTGGCTTTCCTGTTCGAACTTTTTGGCTTTGAGCACTTTTCATTCAATACGTTTGGTTTGTTATCTTCCAATGTTTTACTTCAAATGCTGCTGATGAGAGGTTACTCCTTGAAATATCGATATACAGCATAAAGGTAATAGCAAAACTACCGAACTTGAATGATCAATCTCATAGTCCAGAGAAAATGACAAAAACGAATCAGTCATACCGGAGAATTGGTGGACCGCAATGGTCCTGACTTGGTTCAGGCATTTCAAACGAAATGGTGGGTTAAACCAGGTTTTATGGCGCCAAACCTCCCTCTCCCATTGCGATCTTAGGATCCGGTAATGACCATAAAACACAACATATTTGTGAGACACAATAGGGATATTGAGGTGATCATCTCAGTACAGCAGACCAGTCAAACACTAATTAAAACAATTAACCACCATATCTTTTAACTCAATTTTGAACTTTTCTACTAGTGGCTGACAACGAAGAAAGAATTTTTTAGGGATCGTATGAGACGTATTTTCTTATAGCCCGGCTCCAAAAGTCGGTCACGAAGAAATTGGTGTCTGATAAAAAAATCTGTGAAATGTGTGCAAGCCCTGGCATATCGAATAAGTTGTGAAATATAAACACCGTATGCAGGGGAAGTAGGTATATTGCTCTGTAGATTAGGAAAATTGATAATTTGAAAATTAAAATCGTTTATTACCTAATATAATAAAATTTCCTTTTCTATTAACTATATTTTAATTTCGACCATTACAACATTCTACCGGGCAATAGAAAGGTGTTCTATTGCCCGGTGACGTTCTATTGTCTGTTGACATTTTGACCTCAAATTTGATTGGACGATTTATAAACATGAATATTTATTATCTATTTCGGATCATTAACGTGAAGTCCGTGCAACTGCAAAGTCTGTTTGCGTGTGTTCTTGTTTAAACCGACTGGTCTGTCATGACTTCCATAATAGGGCGTAGTTCAAATGGTCATTAAACCCAATCTTTTTGGGGTTTTTTATTTTTCAAAAGTATATGGAAAAAATAACCTAAATTTTCTTTCAACATAATACAACTAATAACATTATTAAAAAAATTAGGTAATAAAACAGTTATTGAATGTGTAGCAAGGCAATAGATCAGAACTATTTCCCCCTTGGTATCCAGATTAGCTTAATGTTCTATTGCCCTCAGCCTACGGCTTCGGGCGATAGAACATAAAGCTAATCTGGATACCTCGGGGAAAATATCCTGATCAATTGCCTGGCTACACATTAAATAACTATATACTCTTTTATCGTAAATTTTTGTACTGAGATGACCACCTCGGTCAAATTCGAGGTGCAAATCCAAGAAAGACGTGAAGCAATTTGATTCTGTGGTCTCTTTAATCTCCAATTCTGGAGGATATATTGAAGGAATCCATCTACCAAATGAAGTGTTATTGACAGAAAGGACATTATCAATATATCTGAATGTAAGATTAAATGACCTTGCCCCATAACCAAATGAACCGTTTCATACCTGTTTTTGGTATTGTATTTTGACTAAGCAGCCTTTTAAGGTAAAAAATTAAGGTAGTATAATATGGTGCAAGTGTGAGTATAATGCCTTCTGGACACATTCCTGTTTTGTTTTTCTGTTTAAATTGTTTTATTTATTTATTTTTTTGCTTTATGTCTATGTATGTTATCATCTTGACTTAATAAGACTAAACAATTAGTTAGTAATTGGTAACTCCCATGCAACTAGTGCGATTAGAACCATTTAATGGAGTTGAACATGAAAGAGGTCGATAAATGATATGAATTAAGAGGGAGTGAGTAAATATATTAAACAAGAGACTCTCAGCAACCTGAATCGCTCACATGGTCCTTAAGCCATAAGGGTCTCTTCTATAAAGAGTTATCTTACAACCTCAACCCAATGGAGACTTAATCAGCTGAAGGTTTACCCAAGCATTAGCTTCCAGCTACCTGCATTGGAAAAAAAAACGCATTTTTTACCTTTGAAAGCCTATAACCCCTATGAGGGGTCATCTGACAACTTCAAACCAAAGATGACTTTTATATGGCTAAATGAACTGAAGGTTTAAGCAAGCAACAGCTTCTATCTATCTGCAATAGTTTTCGTTCCATAAGACAACAATTGAAAAAAAAACCGTTATTTTTTACTTTTTTTAATTGTCATAAACCCATTAAGAGGTCATCTAAAATCTTTGACCCAATGGGGAGTTTTGTAGAGCTTAATGAGCTGAAGGTTTAAGCACGCAACAGCTTTTCTCTATCTGAAATGGTTTTCATTCTATAGGCCAAAAACATTAAAAATGTTATATTTCACCTTTAAAGGTCATATAAACAGTCACATGACATCTTCCACCCAATGATGGAGACTTGAAGAGCTTTATCAGCTGAATGTTAAAGCAACCAACAGCTTTTATATATCTGCAATAATGTTCATTCTTTAGGTAAAAAAATTAAAACTATTGTTGACTTTTAAATTAAGGGTAATAGCTAAATAATATTGCAAAAATAGCGAAGGCTGGTATAGACCCTATTGGAAATATATTGGTTTGGCCTATAAATGCTCGGAGTTTTCTAAATAGTGCAGAATGTGCTTAAAATGTGGCATTTGCATTTTCAAAAAACAATATATTAGATATTCAAGTGTAATAACCCCTACAGGAGGTCATCTGACGATTTCGACCAAATGGAGACTTTTGTTGAGCTCAACAAGCAAGCAACGGTTTTTCTCTATCTGCAATAATTTTGATAATATAGGACATGTACATTTAAAAAAGTGCTATTTTTGATCTCAAAGGGGCCAAAAAATCCTATAAAGGCTTCATCTTACAAATTCTTCCTAATGGAAACTTTTGTTGAGCTTTTGATTCTGAAGTGTCTAAGATCATTTGGCTTTTTTCTATCTATTATAGATGCTGAGTTATAAATCATTTTAAGTGATTTTACCATATACATTCTATTTTCAGTAACAGCGGACATGTTTTTTATCGAATCTTTTCAAATGAGGACCGTTTGTTGCCAGCATGTCATATATGATTCCTGCAAAGTTTCGGTCTATTTGGTTTCGTGGTTTCAGAGGAAAAGATGTTTAAAATAATTAACGGAAGACGATGGACGACGGACGACAGCCAACGACGGACGCATAGTGATTTCAAAGTGATCAAGTTGAAAAAAATGAAAAAAATTAATTCGACTGCTTCTTATATGTTGAAGGGACGGATAAGTTGTAGCAATTTTGCCTACTGTTGGAAATCTGAGGTACTCCATGTGTGTCCCTGGTTGACCCGAGTATAAACCCACATCCGCACCAATATTTGCAGTAAATATCCACTTAAAAGCACCCAGTACCTAAATGACGAGTCGAGATGGAGTACCAACAAGGCTACTGGGACATGTGCCCCAGTTGGTTGAATTGCATAGCTGGAATCGCAAGTTCATAAAATTAACCAGATCCATTTGGAAGAATGCCACGTTCCTAGCTTGCACATTTATAAGAAAAAGAGCCACCCATCCTAGATACTGACCCATTAGCACCATCAGAACCTGTATTTCGTAAATGGGGCAAAAGGGGTCATCTGAAAAAAACTTGAAAAAAACAAGATTGCTTGAATTTCTAATTGACAACATATTTGTCACATTAGGAGGAATGATTTTTCAAAAAACAAATTGCATTCCTATAAGCACAAACTGTTTTCCTCTCCTAGTCGACTTAATTTTATACTCTTACGAGACTTAATTTCTTCAGTAACTCATTGAGGCCAAGAAGATGACAGAGGTAAGGGTCAGATATATTGATAATGTCCTCTATGTTCATTTGGTAGATATAACTTTCAATTAGAGATTAAAACTACCACCGAATCTAGCTGCTTCACGTCATTCTTGGATTCGCATCCCAAATTTTACCCGGGTGGTCATCTCACGACAATAATTTACGATAAAAGTCATGACTTTCATTTCAAATCATTTATTTTCCTAACCTGGAAAGTAACATATATACTTCACCTGCATTCGATGTTTATTTTTTACTTATTCGATATGCAAGGTCTTGTACATTTTTTTCAGATATTTTGATCCGACACCTATGTTTCCATGACCGACTATTAGACCAAGGTTATAAGATAAATTCGTATCATAAGACCTCTTAAAAAATCTTCTTTCGTTATTAGTCAATGGTGGTGGAATAATTTATAATTCTGTTAGATGAGTGTCAAAAGTCCAAAAGGGCAACAACGAAACCGGTAAACACGAACAAGAACTGCACGACGAAACACAAAATCAACCGAACGGAAATCAACAACGCAAAATCAAGTCGTAACAAGAGTGAACTCAGGTGCTCCGGGAAAGTTAGACAAAACAATTTTCTAAGACAAACCAACATCTGCACTCAGTTGAGAGATAGAAATCCCATATTTGTCTACGAGTGCACGGTGTCTACCGTATAATTTCTTGAGTGAAGACCGCAACCGTTGAGCAACATAACCCTGTGTCAGCAATTTCTGTGTCAAACGTGACGTTCTGTCAAAGAAATCGATGATACGATGACTCCATAAGCAGGAGCGGACGGAATGTTGCTACTCAAAAAGGGAAAGTTGACGATTGAAAAATTGAAGTCATCACGTTTGTCATAGAGCTTTGTTGAAAGTCTTTCTTGAGAGTCAATTTCGAGATGTAGACTTCCTACAATCCGTTGTGTCCTTTATCTCAAGTTCCTGGGGATATATGAGATGGAGAGAGTCACCAAATCGAGATTGTTTAGTGAAAGGACATCATCAATATAACGGAACGTGAGGTTAAAAGAGAGAGTTTGTCTACGATCTTTTTTGTCGAGGAGAGATTGTTAGAAGTCTGCTTAATATTAATGTAGAACAAATCAGCAAGCAAAGGTGCAAAATTAGTGCCCATTGGAATCCATATTGTTTGCTGAAAAACACGTCCACCAAACTGAACAAATATGTTGTCGATTAGAAAATTTACCATGTCGACTATTTGGTCCTCTGTATATTTGTTCTTTTTCTTAGACTCATTGATGACAAAGTAAATCTTGCTGTAAGTAAGACTACCAAATTTTTGTACCTGCGTTTTCCATTTTTTTAAGCTGCTTTTAATCAGCTGTGCCAATCGTGAATTGAGTTGTTCATGCGGAATAGAAGTATAAAGAGTGGAAAAATCGAAAACCTGGTTTAACCCCCCATTTCCTTTGAAATGCCAAAGTCAGGGTCATTGCGATTTCAATTCCTTCGGTATATATGTCTTCTTTGGGCTTTTTTCTCTTGGACATTTGAGATTGATTCCCCAAGTTTGGTGGTTGTGTAAAATTTTGAAACAATAAGGATGAATGGCTCTTGATTTGAGGATAAAATATCATAGATATTTGCTGATGCATAAAATCATAAACAGTGAACTGAGCACCAATTTATTTTAAAAAAATATTTTAAAGTTTTCTGACAATCCTGAAAATTATGAAATACATTGTAATATAACAATGCAGAACCCACTGGAGTCTGCTCCATATATGCTTTTAATGTAATTAAAATGGCCGATACTGTAGTTAAGTTTTTGGTTTTCATATAAACGATATATAGACGTTTTTTACACCTTAAAGGTATTCATAAAATTCAAAATAAGTGAAGAGACATCCTTAAATAATGTCTTTTGCCTGCTTTTTATAAAATGGATGTTATAGAATGAATTGTTAAATTGAAATGTCGTAAAAAGTATATTGAAATTAGAACAAATTTGTTCCTAGGCAAGATAACTATTTTGTTTTTTTTCTAAATTGCTGCTTGTTATGTGAGCTGTGTCGCGTACACTTATTCCACATCTATTTTTTTTAATCTAATGTTGTATATAGCTTACAGCAGAAAAAGGATTTCTATACCCTACATCAAATTGATACACCTCAAGGAACTCAGATAAATTCAAGCTTGAACCCTCTTTTGAAATTTGCAACAATGATCTCTGTGATTAGTTTAACTCGCACCGTCATGATTACCTGAAGGAAAAAACTCCAAGAAATCCTAACTCTGAGAGATATTGCTTAATCTTTAACTTGTACATCGAAATATTTTTTTTTATGCATTTTATGTTTTTAACATTCTTTGACAGTTGTTTTTTTTCTTTTGTATAAATACCATATTAAAGCTATATTGCCAATATGCATAGGTACATATACTCCAAAGGTCATTGATGAGTACTTGTTCAGTTTTAGGTCATGAAACAGTTTATTCGATGTAAATAATATCTGATATACATATCAAAGTGGAATTGAAATACTTAATTTGTTCTTGGTTAATCACGAAAACTTCACCAACAGAGCAAACTATCAACCACCCAAAAAATTCGACAGTACGTCTGGCCGTGGCTTACGTTTTGTGTCAGAAATATCCCTTGTTCAATTTAAGTAGTTAAAGCTAGTGTTTTCTTTGCAAGTCTAAGTATAGATTCATTGTCTCTTCTGAACCGACTTCTCTAATTAAAAAAAGAATAACTATAAAAATCACATGTAAATTAAATGTACACATAAAGAAGAAAGTAAAATTGCAATCTATCTAATCTGGAAATATCAAAGAAAACATTTTCGTAACCGGAACATGAAAAAATACAATGAATGGTATAAGCTTTTCTTGGTTTGGTAATGATTGCAAAATAATACAAAAGAGCGTGATGGTGTTGAGGCATACCAATACAAGTTTAGGGATCATGCATCTCTACTACTTTATACGAAAAAATGATTTGCTATAAATATACTTCCTCCGTATCAGTTGGAACCGAAAGGTATATTTTTCAGTCACCGTTTATATAGACACAGTTTCAATCAAAGTTATAACTATGTTTATGACGGCAAAAAAATCCAAAACTTGTGACGAGATATATCATAAGAAAAGAAAAGTTTTTGTTTACTCTCTGCAAAATCAAATTTGTACATTTGTTTTTGGAGTTTTCACACACAAAGTACTTGGGTGTAATATAAATGTAATTTTGTTTTGTTTGATTTTTTTTTATTTCTTTCTTTTATCGTCTAGGTCAGGCTGAATTTATTCATAAATAATTACACTGTGCAGTTATACATCACGCTAAGTTGAATGTTCTCTGCATTTTCTCTATTAGTTGATTTTCATCAGAAACATATTTCACACTGCGGTGGTGCCAACTTGTAGTATTAAGAAAAGTACGATAGATTTTACAGCTAATAAAACCATACATAAAATGCTATAATTTAAAAGAAAATAATTTGACAATGACAAGCCCCAATTATGCATGCAGCGCCATTAGCCGAGGTTCAAAGCGTAGAGAGTGTATCGAGTAACGTGCGATTGACGAGGTGAACCCGCCTTTATGGACACTCTGACGCTGCAGACAGTCAATGCACACCCTCAAACTTGCATTGCTATTCATTTGTCAGTAATTGTAGCAAATAACTTACAAATAAGATTTCTGTTACTTAACGATCAAACGACGTAATCTTTACAAAAATTAACCTCGATGATGTCATCTCATTATTTAAACGGAGATTGTCAAAGAGACCTTCAATATAATTTGAATGCATTGCATTTCGTGCATTACAATTTTAGTTTTCTTTTTCATGTACATAAATTTGCATTAATCTGTGGATTTACTGGTTATTTATTAAATTAAAGAAGTCAGCTCATAGGAGACAACAAATCTAGACTTAGAATCGCAAAAGACATTATGGTCCGTTATGGTGACCAACAAATAGTTTGCAACTATAGTAAAACATCTAGAATTAAGCAGCGAATATTTCTTAGACAAAACGCAGGGCAAACGTACTTTTGTATAGATTTTTTGTTATTTAGAGATTTACTTTATAATTTGTTTGTGAAGGTTGAAATCCGATGTATTGGAATTCCACTCTGGTGTAAGATACAATTTAGTCGAAAATACACACACGTACAAAGCTTAAGTAAGGATTTGATGTTAAGCTCGATTTTTTTGTCTCCAAACTTGGATTTTGCTATACATTTCCCATACCTGTTCATTTTCCAATGGCCGTTTCAACTTGTACATTCTTATGACTTTGTATCCCTATTTTGTCTGTCCATCTCAAGAATGATGACGAGGAAATCAATAACTTACTAATTCTACTAACAAAGTTTTCGAAGTTCTCGAAAAAGGTGGTATACTTTTTACCTATGTAAGTTTTTTCAAGAAATAAGTTCCATGCGACGATGCAAATATGGAAAGTTTATGAATTCATTTTTATTTATATACCTGAAAAGTTGCGTGATGATGTGTTTAATGGCCATATGGTAATTGATTAGGTCAAATAATATATCACTAAAGAGCTTGACAAAAGAGCATATAAGGAGAAACCTGAAAATTGAAAATATCATGAAATTAATTTCCTCGTGTGTACAAAAAGGACTTTTTAGCCCTTAGTTTACCTGGGTTTCATTCTATGAAAGGACTAATCATAAGATCTTAGGAGAGCAAAAATATATAAATTGAAAAAGCAATGGAAACCAAATTCAAAATCGAGCTGTTTTCATGGAAATATAATAGGTAAGAACAATTTTTTTAATGTGCCATGGTAACTTAAAGTTGTGGCAGATCAAGATTTCGGTAATTATTGTCAAATCCCATGGGCAAAAAACTAGTGTCATCTTCATATTTATAATACTAAAGTGCAAACATTTTAGTCATTAAAGAAACTGGTAATTAAGTTACTTTTCTGTGATTACAAGTATGTGTCTGGCTGTGATGTACATTAACGACTATATAGGTACGAATTATGTGTAGAGTCATTAGAGCAAGTGCTAAATAACAAGAAACTTATTATCCCATATGACATTGTGAAGGTGGCCAATGACAACGATCAAAGATAATGTCCTAACATAACACTTAAAACAAAACCTTCATTTATACTTATCTAATTGGAACAATATGAGTAGCCTTTTATGATTTTAGTGCCCAATAATAAAAAGGCCCTACTTGATAAGAATAATTTGTTTTCGATGGACTACACATTTTTACGTTTGTACATCCACCTTTGTTTTAGGACGGATACTTATAACTGGGTTTCGATTTATGAGTATGAAACAACTATAGGGATATGATGTATATACAATAAACTGGGACATACTTAAGCGACCCACTTTAAATTTATAAGAATACTCCTTTGAAGATGATAAGAGTGTCTTCAACATCTGGTGAATGCAATACATAGAAGACGATAGCAGGAACATCATTGTAAACCGCAGGTAACAAACAAAGACAGATATTGCTGCTAAAGATTTAGAATGCCTCATGTTTAAACCATACAACTGAACATACAAAAGTAAAACCTGTATAAGGTGTATCTTCTCTTTAGCCATATTATGACCGACGTTTTGTCGTATACATATAATGGTACGCACCAAAAATACCCCAAGCAGAACAAACAGATACCAATGGGGAAGTCGGAAAGTTAGATGGACAAAGACAAAGGCAGTATGATAGCACGAATAAATGAAGAACCATAGAACATAAAAAAAAACACAAAAACAACTGATTAGCAATCACGCCTTGAAGACCTAACAGAGTAAAACAAGTGAGAATTACAGAAGATTAATTAAGATAAAAAATATAATTAAGATCTATTCATTTTTTAGGATCCTTGGCTTTATATTATAAGCAACTTATCTAAATAGTATCAGAAAATGGTATGCAATTGTATGAAATCTATAAATTTGGACAAAGAGAAAGGTGAACATAGGGACTTCATTCAACATAAAAGCCATAACTCCTTCGTTTCATCTAAAATCTCTTTAATTGAAGTAACTTGGAGATCTACCATTTTTATAGTGGATATACAAACAAAATCTATACAAAAAAGGTATATCGCTGAATCTTGTTCTAATACATTTTTGAAAGAACTTATTTAAAGGGTATTATTAAAAATTAGGGACTTTGTTGTTTTGAGGCTTTTATCATAACATCATGGCCTTGGTTTGTAGTATGCTATAGATCACCTTATTAACAACATGTTTGTTGCATTTAAAGGGTATTTTGCAAAAATACGTTGCGATTCCAATGGGCACAAAGTCGGAACACGAAGATTAAAGAAAGTAGATAATATTTAAATCTCAGTTTCAAATATTATTGATTGCTGTCCTCTCTGTTCAAATAACCATTCGTTTACTAACTGGATACCTTCAATATATTCTTCAGAGTTAGAGTTAAAGAACCACCGATTATATTTTCCCAACTTATATCTTTTATTATAGTATTTGCATTGCATATTTTACTGGCTTGGTCATCTCAGCACAAAGGAGTTTAAAATAGACTTTTATTTTCAAAATTATTTAATTTCCAAACTTGTAAAGTAGTATGCATATCTCATGTAGAGTACCACAAGGATACAAAGGTGTAAAAGGGGGCAATAAAATATCCAAAAAGACAAAGACAAAATTACCACAACAAAACAAACCACAAAACAAAACAAAAAAACATAGACAACAACCAAACCACATGCAATCAGCAACCCGAACTCAAGTTAAAACAAAAGTGAACTCAGATGCCCAAGAAGAGTAAGCAGTTATAGCACATTCATTACTTTGCCAACGATCGATTTAGTGAGGGTCAAATCCGGTAAGAATGATAATACCAAACCTCTATGTCAAACGTTGCCGCTCATCTGAAAAATAGAAATCCCGTATTTGCCTACAAGCACATGATGTTTTCCGTATAATTTCATCAGTGACGACAACAAGCGGTGATAAAAAAAAACCCCTGTTTTAACAATTTGTCTGTCAGAAGTGACCCTTTATCAAGAAAGTCTCAATACTTTTCAAAAGCTCTGGAATGACGAAACGGTTGTGATATCTAAACTCCATGAATACATTGCCATAGGCTGCAGCGAACGTAATGTTGCTACACAAAAAGGAAATTTGACGATTAGAAAGTTGAAGTCATCACGTTTGATATAGTGCTTGCATTATTCAAGGGTTTCTTTTACTTTTCTAGTTTTTGCCACTATTTTTAACACTATACATTTTCTAAGTGACCGGCTTTTAGATCAATGTTAAAAGAAAATACGTCTCAAAGTTCTTCAAAAGTTTTTTTCGATATCAGCCGTTGGTAGAAAAATGTTGAATTTTTTTGAGATGAAAACGATTCTTTGTGTAGTTTTTTTGTCTGTCTGGAATGATGTTGTTAGATTTTGTGCCTAGATGATTGTTTTTTAAGGCAAATATTCAAAAATACAAAGTTTCATCTAATCATACCCCGCTTCAAAAAAGATAAGTGTTTGCTTTTAAACCTGTTTCCATATCCGTAGGTTCGTCACACATTGGGTCTGAGAACTTTTCTCTCAATACTTTTGGTTTCGGTCTTCCAACTGCTCTCGAAGAGAGGCTACTCCTTGAAATATGCATATACAGCATATTAACCAATTTAATCGCTTTTTATGCCACTTTGGTGAGTTTGTATTTTGTAAAAGCAGGGTATCATTAATGATTTTTGGCTCTCATATTAACTTGTTTATTATCTAAACCGAAATTCCCTCTTTATTTTTCGATATAATGGGATGCTGCATAAGTGCCGTATATAACATTGGGCTAATTAACACTCTCTATTGTTTATTGTGTGGTAATTAATCACTTTGATATCAACTTCATTTCGTCTTTATAAAAATAGGAGTGAGCTAATCCTGTGGAATGTTTATTATTTGCAGTAATGAGAACGGTTTAGCAACAATTAGATGGAAGATAGCTATCAACGAAATGCATGATAATAATTGTCACTCAATATACATCTGTTTCATCTGATATTGGCGGGAAACTTCAGAGGCAAACGTATCAATTCCATAAAATAAAATTGTCAAAAGG
This sequence comes from Arcuatula senhousia, assembly GCA_963971305.1. Taxonomy (NCBI): domain Eukaryota; kingdom Metazoa; phylum Mollusca; class Bivalvia; order Mytilida; family Mytilidae; genus Arcuatula; species Arcuatula senhousia. The sequence goes on from OZ020305.1 coordinate 51,326,455, forward strand.
GAAATAAATGACAAGGTACGACTTTCATTTGTCTTAACTAGAAGAAAATATCTCTTCATAGAGTATTAGCAATCTTGCATCTGTTTGTGGTATTGGGAATATTTGGAGTCTAAAATTCTTTTCCTTTTCATAACGGTATTTATGACATAAAGGAAAAATCTAAATTGAAACTACGGATTTTCATGACAGTCAGGACACCGATGCCTCACACAGTTCCAGTAAAAGATGGGATGTCCTTGCAATTTATATTTCAATATGCATATAGAAATGAAAAAAGTACGAATTCCGCAATAAAAAAATAGAAAAAAAAAACGAAATACATGTTAAATACAAAATAAAACCTTTGACACTTAGATTATAATGTTCAATAATTTTTTAAGAGTGTATATCAATTTGTGATGTACAAAAGTAATTATACAATTAAACAACTTGAGAATACTACAAAACTGCATGTGTACTACAACAAAAATACATTTTGGAGATGTCTGTTGCCTTGTTTCTTGGGTGAACCCCTATTCCACGATCAAAGATTTAAAAAAAAATATTATTTCAAAGTCTTTGAGAAAAAAACATGGACAGAGAAAACTGTTTAATACACAATCGAACTTTTTTGGTGTTTTTATTTGTTTTCTATTATTTATAGAATTCTGGAGGGAAATATTAAATTGCGGTTAAAACAGCTTTATCAAATAATTCTAGTTTCTTCTTTTATCCATATGATATAGCTGTATTTCACCCTTCTCTTTTCTACTATCAATCATTATTTTATAAAAGGATATGGAGTACATATGTGTAGCAACATTCCGTCCGCTCCAGCATATGGAGTTTACGTATCACAATTGATTCGTTATTTCAGAGCATGTGGGGAGTACAACGACTTCCTTGATAGAGCTACACGGCTGACAAGCAAATTGTTAACACAGGGGTACGTTGCTCCCAGGTTGTTGTCATCACTCAAGAAATTTTACGGACGACATCATGTGCTTGTATGCAAATACGGGATTTCTATCTCTCAGATGAGCACAGATGTTGGTTTGACATAGAGTTTTGTAATGTCATCCTTTCCGGATTTGACCAACACTTAATCGATCTTTGGCAACGTGACGGGTGTGCTATAGCAAGCAGGAACTGCTTACTCTTCCGGAGCACCTGAGTTCACTCTCGTTTCGACTTGAGTTCGCGTTGCTGAATGCGGTTTTGTTGTTATGGGTGTGTGTTTTATGTTGTTATGTGGTTTGTTTTGTTGTGATGATTTTTTGTCTGCCGGTTTTGTCTTTGTCTTCACGGTTTTATGATACTGATTACCCCTTTGGTACACCTTTGCTTCTTTTATGAATATGTGACTAAACACAGATGTAAACTCCAGCTGCAATTATTTTTTTTTCGGAAGTTTGTTCTTTATGTTCAGCAGCACTATATGAAGTTTAAAATATAGCTGTATTTTATTAAGCCAATCATGGGCCAGTTAGGGCATATATAATCAAATTTGACACATACAATGCATAATATCAAACCACTTTCACTCGCGCTTTCTCTCTTTCACTTCCGCATCTTTCACACTGATTGAAATGTTGGGGTTTTTTTTACAATAAAATAAAATAAAAGTAACAAGCCAAAGTTGGAACCAGAGCAATTATATATATAGAACCCAAACATATGAAATCCACACTTCCCAAAAGTGTTGGAAAATGGACAAAAACAAATGAATAATATCATGAATATCACATATGTCAAAGGACAAACTACGATGGAGAGAGTTTTAGAATTAACATAAATTAAAATAATAGAAAGAAACAAAGTGTACATGTGGGATTTAATCATACATTGTAATGTACAAGTACACTATATCTAAGAAAAAAATACATCTGAAAATCTTTTATTTCGTTTGTTCATTGAAATTTTGTAATTGTTGAATTTTTTACTAATGTGCTTTTGTGACAAGAAATAATACAGTCTTTATAGATATTCGATACTGAATGGATTGCATCAGTGGTACATTGTATTACCATCTGTCCCTATCATATTCGTAGAAAATCCATAATATACCCTAGAAATCCATTACACCCTCTAAAATTTATAAAAGATCCAAAAACTTAAAGTCAAATTATCTATCTGAAAGAAAAATGAAAAATGATCAAAAGTGATAATCCGAGTTCCACTTACATCCTAAAGTAGCACTGTGTGCAGCCATGTCAAAATATAAAGAAAAATACATCTAGGGGCCTATACATGTATACGCAGACAGACAGAACTATTAGGCTTACATGTATACATGTAACAGAAAAAAAATTGTGTGCACAGGTAAAACACGATTTTGAGACTAATTTTTCTTGGTTTTTGTGATTTCATTAAATCAATTAAGAAATATATCAAATGAATGAAAAACATTATATAATACGGCTTTTTCCATATCGTATATCCCATATCTCTTTCGACCCTTATCATACATGTACCTTTAGCTAAAGTTCTCGGAAAGATATGATATTAATATGAAAATAGCGTTTTATATCGACTATCTAAATATTTCTGATCTATTCAAATCATATTCTGATTGGTCAAATCTTGGATGATTTTCTTATATACTTAGTGAATGTAATGGATCATATGCATTAGACTAAAACTGTATACGTTTTATAGCAGCTATTGTCAACCCTTTGGCGTTACGTCCAAGCCTCACTACTCATGTTTGAACCTCTTAGCAGTTTAGCCGAATCCTGATCAAAGCTCTTAAAATGCAATGCTTTTAATAAAAATATAACAGGTCAAATATCTTATATTTTACCAGCTTATAATGTAGGCACGTTTCGCGTAAATGTGTACAGTACTTTACATGAAAAAGTGATAAAATGTTAACATGACAAGAAAATGGTTATTTTTTGCAAGTGATAAATGCTTAGATCTAAAAGCGGTTTGTATGATGTATTTTCTTTGATTATTTTGAATCAAGATTACCAAGAGCAAATGTTTTAAAATTGTACTAATAACAATAAAATGAATTACATGTATCATTAAATTTTATAAATACAAAAAGCCATTTCTACCCTTTTGTTGCCTTTTTTGGTTATAATTTTAAATAATTTGTTTAACATGAAAGTTAAAAAATGTCTTTATTTAGAGGAAATGATTCAGAAAATGACTTTTTTCTTGTGTGATCAAGAAGGGGAAAATTAAAGTTTAATTTCTATTATTTTTTTTTCATTTTCTATTTTCCCTCTATCTTTTCCAATAAAGTTTGCACTATTTATAGTGTTACTAAAAGAGATAAAAATATAAAACTATTATATATATAATAATAAAGGAGACCGTTTCGATGTATTAAGGTTTTAAATAGTCTGTACTAAGATGTCATGCTGGCATCACAATTTTCAACACACAGAAAAATAAACGTGCTGTCACGCAATATACAGCATAACCAGATGAAATTTTTGGTAACTACTCGTATTTGGTGACGACGATAACCCGAGGTCCCCAAGCGTAATCATAAGCCTGGTTGTCAGACTGGTCTGACACGAATTCACCACTGTACACTTTGTCTGTATGTTGGTTGTTTTTTTCTTTGTTATTGAAATTCAAAGCTTTAAATTATCCGTTTAAATTTCAAAATTGTTTAAACCCTAAGGTTCTTCCTACCCCAGACATAGGTTGGTCATCTTAGTAATAATTTGGTTCCCCAGTTTGGTATTTTTGGTTTTACTGTTTAATGCTCTTCATAATCATAAAGTGTTTGGCATTTTCAATATTTTTGGTAGAGCGCCTCTGATGAGTCTTGAATAGACGAAACGCGCGTCAGTCGTAGCAAAATTTATTGTCTGGAACTTTGTTGTCATTTGTATTTCGAACACCCGTGAAGGTTAGCACTGCTGGTGGAGTTTTAATTCCCCGAGGTAAGCCCGCTCCGGCACCAACACTTTTGTGTTAGTGAACACATCATAGCTTTAAATTATCCGTTTAAATTTCAAATTGTTTAAACCCTAAGGTTCTTCCTACCTCAGACATAGGTTGGTCATCTTAGTAATAATTTGGTTCCCCCTGTTTGGTATTTTTGGTTTTACTGTTCTATGCTCTTCATAATCATAAAGTGTTTGACATTTTCAATATTTTTGGTAGAGCGCCTCTTATGAGTCTTGAATAGACGTAACGCGCGTCAGGCGTAGCAAAATTTATTGTCTGGAACTTTGTTGTCATTTGTATTTCGAACACCCGTGAAGGTTAGCACTGCTGGTGGAGTTTTAATTCCCCGACCCAGTTTGGTATTTTTGGTTTTACTGTTCTATGCTCTTCATAATCATAAAGTGTTTGGCATTTTCAATATTTTTGGTAGAGCGCCTCTGATGAGTCTTGAATAGACGAAACGCGCGTCAGGCGTAGCAAAATTTATTGTCTGGAACTTTGTTGTCATTTGTATTTCGAACACCCGTGAAGGTTAGCACTGCTGGTGGAGTTTTAATTCCCCAAGGTTAGCCCGCTCCGGCACTAACACTTTTGTGTTGGAGAACACATCAAAGCTTTAAATTATCCGTTTAAATTTCAAAATTGTTTAAACTCTACGGTTCTTCCTACCTAAGACATAGGTTGGTCATCTTAGTAATAATTTGGTCCCCCCTGTTTGGTATTTTTGGTTTTACTGTTCTATGCTCTTCATAATCATAAAGTGTTTGGCATTTTCAATATTTTTGGTAGAGCGCCTCTGATGAGTCTTGAATAGACGAAACACGCGTCAGGCGTAGCAAAATTTATTGTCGTGAACTTTGTTGTCATTTGTATTTCGAACACCCGTGACGGTTAGCACTGCTGGTGGAGTTTTAATTCCCCGAGGTTAGCCCGCTCTGGCACCAACACTTTTGTGTTGGAGAACACATCAAAGCTTTAAATTATCCGTTTAAATTTCAAAATTGTTTAAACCCTAAGGTTCTTCCTACCTCAGACAAAGGTTGGTCATCTTAGTAATAATTTGGTTCCCCCTGTTTGGTATTTTTGGTTTTACTGTTCTATGCTCTTCATAATCATAAAGTGTTTGGCATTTTCAATATTTTTGGTAGAGCGCCTCTGATGAGTCTTGAATAGACGAAACGCACGTCAGGCGTAGCAAAATTTATTGTCTGGAACTTTGTTGTCATTTGTATTTCGAACACCCGTGAAGGTTAGCACTGCTGGTGGAGTTTTAATTCCCCGACCCAGTTTGGTATTTTTGGTTTAACTGTTCTATGCTCTTCATTATCATTAAGTGTTTGGCATTTTCAATATTTTTGGTAGAGCGCCTCTGATGAGTCTTGAATAGACGAAACGTGCGTCAGGCGTAGCAAAATTTATTGTCTGGAACTTTGTTGTCATTTGTATTTCGAACACCCGTGAAGGTTAGCACTGCTGGTGGAGTTTTAATTCCCCGAGGTTAGCCCGCTCCGGCACCAACACTTTTGTGTTGGAGAACACATCAAAGCTTTAAATTATCCGTTTAAATTTCAAAATTGTTTAAACCCTAATGTTCTTCCTACCCCAGACATAGGTTGGTCATCTTAGTAATAATTTGGTTCCCCCAATTTGGTATTTTTGGTTTTACTGTTCTATGCTCTTCATAATCTTAAAGTGTTTGGCATTTTCAATATTTTTGGTAGAGCACCTCTGATGAGCCTTGAATAGACGAAACGCGCGTCAGGCGTAGCAAAATTTATTGTCTGGATCTTTGTTGTCATTTGTATTTCGAACACCCGTGAAGGTTAGCACTGCTGGTAGAGTTTTAATCCCCCGAGGTTAGCCCGCTCCGGCACCAACACTTTTGTGTTGGAGAACACATCAAAGCTTTAGATTATCCGTTTAAATTTCAAAATTGTTTAAACTCTAAGGTTCTTTCTACCTCAGACATAGGTTGGTCATCTTAGTAATAATTTGGTTCCCCCAGTTTGGTATTTTTGGTTTTACTGTTCTATGCTCTTCATAATCATAAAGTGTTTGGCATTTTCAATATTTTTGGTAGAGCGCCTCTGATGAGTCTTGAGTAGACGAAACGCGCGTCAGGCGTAGCGAAATTTATTGTCTGGAACTTTGTTGTCATTTGTATTTCGAACACCCGTGAATGTTAGCACTGCTGGTGGAGTTTTAATTCCCCGAGGTTAGCCCGCTCTGGCACCAACACTTTTGTGTTGGAGAACACATCAAAGATTTAAATTATCCGTTTAAATTTCAAAATTGTTTAAACCCTAAGGTTCTTCCTACCCCAGACATAGGTTGGTCATTTTAGTAATAATTTGGTTCCCCCAGTTTGGTATTTTTGGTTTTACTGTTCTATGCTCTTCATAATCATAAAGTGTTTGGCATTTTCAATATTTTTGATATAGCGCCTCTGATGAGTCTTGAATAGACGAAACGCGCGTCAGGCGTAGCAAAATTTATTGTCTGGAACTTTGTTATCATTTGTATTCCAGATTTTTTTTAATTCAAAATTCAGGGTCTGGTAAAACACGAAGGGTCAGGGTCAGGTTTTCGAACACATCTTAACAGTTAAGACACTATAACCCAATACAATTAAAATGGACGATGTAACAACCAGAAAATACTTTTGAAAACCTGGCGACTGTTCAGATATGTTCGAAAACCTATCTCAAGGTTTCTTCCCTTGAACTGCTCACGGTCGATATCCTCGGTGCTGTTTTGGCTGACCTGTTCGAACGTTTTTGGTTCTGTGTACATTTTTTTCAAAACATGTTTGAACCTTCCATTGTGCATGTTAATCTAAATGCTGCAGCTCAGAGGTCACTATTTAAAATATCGTATACTGCTAAAAGAAATTAACTCGTTTTTAGCTCACCTGACCCGAAGGGTCAGGTGAGCTATTATCATCACTTGGTGTCCGTCGTCCGTCCGTCGTCCGTCCGTCGTCTGTCGTCCGTAAACTTTTGAAAACGTTAACTCCTCTGACACCATAAGTCCAATTGCAACCAAACTTGGTATGGTTGTTCATTAGCATTCGGTGCTTAGAACTAATGTGGGGATTTTCGATTCGTCGTAAAACATGGCCGCCATGGCTAAAAATAGAACGTAGGGGTAAAATGCAGTTTTTTGCAAATAACTCTAAAACGGTGACAGATTTTTAAATTTTGATAGGAACAAAAGTGATCAGCACCTGAAGATCTACCTTCCCTGAAATGTTGAAGAAAATCCAACAACCCATGTAGGAGTTATTGCCCTTTTTGTGGATTTTTTGCAAATTTTGCACCTGTTTAGCTCAATATCTTGAAAACTATACCAGATAATTGAGAAATTTAAATTGCATGTTGTTAAGCACATCAAGATCTACAAAATATGTAATAGGGTCAACGTTGTAGGACCTTTTCTTTGAGGAGTTATTGCCCTTAGAACGTCCAAATTGAGCATTTAATAAGCATTTCCTCATTACATTGAAAATGTTAACTCCTCTGACACTTAAAGTCCAATTGGAACCAAACTTGGTATTGTTGTTTATTAGCATTAGGTGTATAGAACTGATGTGGGGATTTTTGATTGGTTGTAAAACATGGCTGCTGTGGCTAAAAATAGAACATTAGGTGAAACTGCATTTTTTTTGCTAAAAACTCAAAAAGGGTGACATATTTTTAGATTTTGATTGAGAACAAAAGTGATCAGCACCTTAAGATCCACCATATTGTCAGATGACCCCCTTATTAATCTAATGACCCTTTCAACATCATAGATTTTGCCTAATAACCTTTACTTCAGGCACATATGTCAGGTGAGCGATTCAGGCTCCTGGGAGCCTCTTGTTGATATATCTGTTTTAAAAATACGTAATAATTACTTACACCGATTAATGAAAATCTATACAATTTACTTTTTATACGCAAAATGATATTCATTTCTGACTGACTGGGGAGTTTAACGTCGTGACTATACCTAGATATATGTATGCAGTGACGTTTATATATTCATTGCATGCATGGCAAATCTTTTGTTGAAAACTGATTGCAATTTTATATAAGGTATACATGGGTTTTTCGTGTTTGTTGATTTTCAGTCACCATGCGTATCGGGCATGCAGTTTGTAATTGTTCGTTGGAAATTCGTTGGAACTTGGCTCCTTTTTGTTTAACTCTATAACATTGACTAGTTTCTGGATAGTGAGTATGTAATAGTTATTACATGAGGACACACCAATTTCGAATGTAATAACTATTTTACATCCCAGCCTTCAAAATATGTCATGTAAAATATAAATACAAACATTAGTATACATTCTGTGCATTTAGAATCATATAAAAACATTTTCATAATTTATAATATAGAGTATCCCTTTTGGGCCCCTTCAATATTCTTTATGTACAATTTTTTAACACAAGGTTTGCATCGGTTTCGTTGTCAAGTGAATATAAAGGCGGACCTGGAGTGGCGAGGACCCTCGTTCAAATTCCAGTGGGAACTATGTATTTTTCAGTCTTCAAAAAAACTTTGTTGATGATTATATAATTTTCCTACGACCAACTTAGTGAACATTTCTCAAAAAATGTTTTTTTGAAAAACAAAAGAAAAAGAATAAAAGAGTTGAAAAAGTAGAACAGGGTATTCCGAGGGATGGTCCGGCTAAGATCACCCCTGTTTAAACAAAAGAGCTGGGATGTAAATATATACACGAATCGGAAAGAATATAAAGTCTCACAGAATATAAGGACTCTCAATTTATTTTATTTTTGACGTGTATTTTGACCCACATCTCCTTGAAAGTTTGGTTATATTTATTTGTTTGGAATTTCAGCATAGTATAAGGACCCCCTGCAATAAGCTTAATTGTTCGAATTTTCCTATCCCTTCTTTCCAAGGCCAATTGAATCTCTTTTCCCCGATTGACATTGTGTCACTAGCCCACTTTTGACTCGTCGTCATTTTATATTAATTTTAACATGCCTTTCATGGCCAAAGTGGTGCTGCTTATTAAGCAGTTACTTACCTTACATATTCTAACCGTGATATTAAAGAGAGCATGTTATGGATGTTCGAGTAATAAACCTCTTTAGGTATAGGACAATACAGCATTTATAAATATATTTATCCTTATCGTTCACCACTTGGCACCAGTAAGTTTGGTTCACGTAAAAATGGTTCTGGTAGATAATTGTGATTATATCACACAAAAAAGAAAACCGATATAACACATAATCCAAACTTTTTTCTTTGCCGGACAAATTATTTCTACTTGAATGCATAATCAAAACCAACTTTACGTGAATCTTGGTAAGTTTTTGTTCATCTCTCATGAACTGCTCCAGGCGAAGCTTACCGGGTGTGTTTTTTATAAAAATAAACGGGTTGGCCTTAAATAACTAATTACCTGACGTGGGGTGTGTTCCAAAAGATTGTTAATTAGGACTAAACGTTCTGTACCCAATTGATTAGGATAGAATTTACCACGCGAATAAGTAAAACCCAGTGAGGACATGATGCCAAATGCTATTACCAATTACTTTCTCGACCAGTATATAATTATCCAAGAAGATACGGTACACAAAAGAATAAACGAAGTAAGTATGCAAATAAAAACCTATCTACCTCTAATTGCCAGATGACTAGGTTATTTTGTTGTTTATCACCCGCTGAGTATATTTACAAACATTAGCAATGTTTCAATAAAACACAAATCGCTTTCAATTAGGAACATGACATATGTAACAAGCAATATAGTTTAGCCCAGCATGAGCATAGCTAATCTGCAGAATACCGAGAGTTACTTTGTCATCAGCAATATTGCTTTACACTGCTTGGTACAGACAAAAATCACTTGATGAGCTCTGAATTGCTGATATAAGTAGACCCCCAAACTCTGATATATGGAATACATGCTGGGTTTAAATCAAACTATGATATTTTTGCAATTAACATTAAATGAGTTTTATAGAATTTTAATGGATTCATTTAATAAACTGATAGGTTAAAGCCGGGTATAAATGATTTTCTGTGTACGTTGTAATTTACTGATTATGACGGCTGCATCTTGCATTCTCAAATCCGCGTGGTGGGGATGAAAAAATTACTCGTACAAATTTTATTTCTATGATTGCACATGTCTTAGTGCAAATTTTCATTTTTAATAATCTTTACAAATTAATCATTATGCATAGATAAAGGTTTATTTTTAGCTTACTCTGTTTGGTTTAAATCCGTGGTACAGATATATTGGTTAATAGATTTAAACTAGAAAAACTGTGAGCCGCAGCTCACAAATAAATACCCCCCACCCCCCAAAAAAATTAATCAGATAAAATCTTAAAATAGGAAATGCACATCTACATTACGTCACAAAGATTGTATGTAAGTTTCATGAAAATCCATCAAAGGGTTTAGGAGGAGTTGCAGATAAGAGAAACCCCAAAATCATTCTGATCAAACTTTCAAATAGTAGGTGCACATCTATATTATGTTACAAAGACTTTGTAAAAGTTTCATGACAATCCATTAAGGGGTTTAGGAGGAGTTGTGGAAAAGAGAAGGGTACCCCCATGTAGTCGAATGGCTAAGTTCATGTTTTGCAATGGGAAACCCATAAAATCATTCTGATCAAATTTTAAAATAGAAGATGCACATCTACATTTTTTTACAACAATTGTGTGTAAATTTCATGAAAATCAATCAAGGGGTTTAGGAGGAGTTGGGGATAAGAGATGGGTACCCCAATGAAGTCGAATGGCTAAGTCCATGTTTTGCTATGGGAAACCCCAAAAATCATTCTGATCAAATTTTAAAATAGTAGGTGCGCATCTACAGTATGTCACACAGATTGTGTGTACCTTTCATGAAAATCCATCAATGGGTTTAGGAGGAGTTGCGGATAAGAGATTGGTACCCCAATGTAGTCGAATGGCTAAGTCCATGTTTTGCTATGGGAAACCCCAAAAATCGTTCTGATCAAATTTTAAAATAGTAGGTGCACATCTACATTATGTCACAAAGATTGTGTGTACCTTTCATGAAAATCCATCAAGGGGTTTAGGAGGAGTTGTGGATAAGAGATGGGTACCCCCATGTAGTTGAATGGCTAAGTCCATGTTTTGCTATGGGAAACCCCAAAAGTCGTTCTGATCAAATTTTAAAATAGTAGGTGCACATCTACATTATGTCACAAAGATTGTGTGTAAGTTTCATGAAAATCCATCAAGGGGTTTAGGAGGAGTTGCGGATAAGAGATTGGTACCCCCATGTAGTCGAATGGATAAGTCCATGTTTTGCTATGGGAAACCCCAAAAATCATTCTGATCAAATTTTAAAATAGTATGTGCACATCTACAGTATGTCACAAAGATTGTGTGTAAGTTTAATGAAAATCCATCAAGGGGTTTAGGAGGAGTTGCGGATAAGAGATGGGTACCCTGAAGTGTAACGGAAGGACGGACGGACGGACGGACGGAAGGACGGACGGACACCCCTATCACTATATACCCCCCACTTTATAAGTGGGGGGTATAAAAATTGAACAATTGCTAATTCAGTCTCTCCATCACAGTCCATTCAATTTCATTCAATACCAATTTAAGCTAGTCTTATTTTTCCTTAATAAGGTTTTATTTTGGGATTTATTGTCTTTTTATTGCATTTACTAATATGAAATAACCTTTCTTAAAGAAATCAAAAAAATTTTCCTTCATGTGTAGCAACGGTTCCGTCCGCTTCAGCTTATGGAGTTTTCGTATCACAATTGATTCGTTTCTCCAGAGCTTGCGGGAATTACATCGATTTCCTTGGCAGAGCGTCACTCTTAATTGTTACGACATGAGTTCGCGTTGTTGATTTCTGTTCGGTTGGTTTTGTGTTTTGTGTTTCTTCATGCTGTTTCTGTTCGTGCTTACCGGTTTTGTCGTTGCCCTTTCGGACTTTTGACACTCGAATGTCCCATTGTTGCCTCTTTGCTTCTTTCGTTTAAGGAAGTACTCCATAATTAATTTATTTGACTCATTTTTGTATGTGCTTGACGTTGACTATTTTGTCCCTGGTTCTTGCAATCGCTTAAACTGCTATTTGCACTTCAAACTAGGTAGCGTTCCAAACTCCATGCATGGTTAGTCGTGTTTAATGCCGTACTTGGTTCCTTTTGTGTACTCCTTGCCCCTAGCAACTCTTAACATATGTTAAAAATTTGAGGACAAAAATACGCAAAAATCAGGGTTTTGTACTTTTCTGAACGTTGCGAATAATCGAGCTTTCGGTTCAGGTGAAACGTTACATGTATGAAATGAAAGCCCGAGAACAGTCCTTTTTTTAAGGCCAAATAAATCTATCCGACATCGGCTCTTTTTTCCGCTAAAATTGTTCAAAACTGAAAATCTTAAAATAGCACATTTAAATATAAGCCAATCCGCTGGTCACCATGCCCAACTGGAAGCGACGTTTTACGGGCATTTGGATTCATTTTTTTCAAAATTATTCTTTAAAACAATAACCTTGGATCGTAATCGGGTCCAGATTTTTTATTGTTCTCATTTTGAGACCAAAATGAATCAATATTTGCATTTAACAAAAAAGTTCACAGGGGTCACATACGAAAATAATACTGTGAAAAAATCGGCACATCTAGATATTTCTTCTCTGAAAATTAGAAGATCAAATAGCTCATAGAAGAGTAATTGCTATTTTTTTACATGTCAAAACTTCATGAGAATCGGTTAGAATTTATCTGGTTTAAAAAAAATGTCAATTTATAATGAAGAAAGATATAGCGGAAAATATTTTTGGACTAACTTTTGACGTGGTGCTATAAGTTAAAACACTTTGTAATTACTAACAAGGTTAGTGTTTATTAACTTTTAAGTGTCGAGATCTTGGTTGGACCTAGGTCAGAATATTTATTTGCCAAAACCAGTAATGAGATATTTTTTTAATAAATTTATATTTATTAATGCAAGTATAGACTAGTACAGTCATGGCATACAGTACAAAACAATGACAATGACATACATGGATAATAACAAATTGACATATAGAATATGAAACAAACATATAGTTGGTAAAGAAAATATCTTTTAAGCATTGGGTCATGCATATGCATTAACATCAAAAACATTTTAAAGAATGTGCTGACCCTTTGACATTTCTCAATATTTTATAAGCAACACATTGACGTTATTGACTCTGCGATATACTGCACATTTTAGCTATATCCAAACGGTCATTTTATTACCGACATAAAAACATCTTTTTAGAAGGTAGCCTGTAACTCAGCATCCGCTCTCTAAGGTGGTTTGGTCAACACATTAAAAGCATAGTTTGTTTCTGATTAGAAACTCGTAAATATATCTTAAGATCTCAGGATCAATAGCTTAAGATCAAATAAATATTTTACCTGATAATTTTTAAGTTCCCGTATATCAATTAACACCAATTATTTCAACCAATCAATGGGTTGTTTGAAATTAACTCCGGGGCTGATTATGATTATAATCTGCAGATGCGTATGTAGATATATTGCTGTTGATAGTTGGGTGTTTTCCGTAGAGGCTGTTTCACAACTTCTTAACTTAAAATGTCAAAGTCGAGAAATTATTACTTTTAAGATATGAGATTATAAGTCATAAATGTTACAATTTATGAGAAAAACAAAGATGAATTTGTAACATTCTGGAGCCATATGGCTTACTCATTAGTCGGATCAGATTACAAAACCTACTAACAATCAGACATTTTAATCCTTAGTTAATGGAGTGAAAAGAATAACTGTTAACACTTGACTTCCTAAATTTGTAATATACTAAGCAAGTCTTTAACAAGGAAGGAATCTTTAAATGATAGTGTTTATCATTGTTTTGTAATATATTATTAATATACTGTCATTCCGTATATTTTTGCTGAAATTAAGATAGTTGATAACTCATAAAATAAAATAAGATTTATAACCCAGACACATCAAGTATTCACGGTAGTATGATGCTGATTGCAGTTTTGATAAGGACAAGTTTTTTGAAACATTTCTCCGATTTTTGATTTCCTGAAAAATGACCAAGCGTTGAGATAAAATTCTGAATTGACATGAACACGTGGAATGTCAGGAAATCAGATGAAGAATGATTTCGTTTATTGGACACATTACTTTAAATGCTATTATTGTTTTATCCATACGTCAGTTAAAGATTTGTGAAGTTAACTTTCTACAGATAACGACTCGACTAGCTTTCGCCTATTTCGATTTATTCCCTTATCAATTGTTTTATCAATTACTTAAGCTACTCGTTCGAAAGATCTCAGACGATACCGAAAGACCGGAAATTAGTCTTGGACCATTTTGTTTTGACCAGTCATTTACGGCAATTATTGATGATTATATAACTCAGACCGACCCCTCTGCCCTGTCACTTTGCTTGCAGTACATGCATATCTGTCAATTTAGTGGACGAGTGTGTATAACGATTGGAGCTTCGGCAAATCTGTACTAAATCTACAGAATTTTCCCACAAAGCAAGTATGTTCATCACTTTCAACGTACGTGTTTCCTCCTGTGTTGTTTTTTTCTCTGTCCATTTTTTCCTCTAGTGCATATATGATATTGAAAATATAAAAAGTATTGTAGTTAGTTATAGTTAGTAAAATTACAAATACCAAAACGCGTGTATATTGGTAAATTTGGAAATGCTATATATCGATATTTCAAGGAGTAACCTCTCATCAGTAGTATTTAAATCAAACCATTGGAAGGTCATATTCCAAAACTGTTGAAAACGAAAAGTGCTCAAAACCAAAATATTCGAATAAGGAAGCCAAATCAATCACCGAGGATATCGACCATGTGCATTATAAGGAAAGAAACCTTGAGTAAGCGAGCTATATAGTTATTGCTTTACTCCCAAGCACCGCGATTTCTGCTGTATCCCGGAGATGAACATGACCCGATGTCAGGTTTCTGAACCCTCTTTAGTGGTCTTTTACCAACAAGCTGCTGCGGGCTTATTCGCCTCCCCGGAACCCGCACGGGTTAATATGTATTGTATAATGTATTTAACAACAAGCATAGAGTTATCAATTGAAAATGTTATTCTTATATTTATAACAAATGTTTTTGTTGTTTTTGTTTTTACTTGTAATTTATCATTGTATAGCATAATGAAATATTGGTCCATTTTTGTATCCAGACTCTTTGAACAAGTATATATATAGTATCTGCATTGAGTTTTCTATTTATTATAATCTTATACTTTATTTTATTCTCTGTTATAATGTAATCATTGTAATGATGCTGCCCTTTGAGGGACCATAATTGGAAAATAAATTATGGCTTATGTCTTATGTCTTATTTACGGTATACTTCTTCAGTAGAGTAAGGCTGATCTTGGGTATCATTCTCTTATTTAGAAATAGAACAATTTAAAGATCTGTTTTTAATTTGAGGAATTCCTCGTTTTCAAATCCTCGAGGAATATCTGTGCTAAGAAAGTCCTTTACATGATAAAAAACAAAAACTCAATTTATGACTCTTCATAAAACTCAGACCAGAATGATTTTTGAAAGGTGTCCGTCTAATGTCTTGCATCACAGAGATCCACAAAAATATCATAGAATTTCTTAGAATTTCAATTATTGAAGTTTGGACGAACAGTTCCCCAAAAGCTTAAAAGCATAGGGAAACCTTAAGTGTGACTTACAAAATCGTTGAAAATAGAAAACTTAACAGTTTAACAGTTCCAAAAAACAGCTTGAAGGGTGGACCGAAAACGCATAGAATAAAAAGTTATGTAAAAATTAAGTTTGAAGCATGGAAAGGCACTCATTGTTCACCTTTGCTTGCTGATTTGTTACTTTATTCATTTGAAGCGGACTTCTAGCAATCACTTCTAGACAAAACAAAATCGTAGACTAACTCTCTTTTTAATTTCAACTCAGTTAAATTGATGATGTCCTTTCACTGAACAATTCTCGATTTGATGACTTTCATTTTTTTCCATTTTATATATGCCCAGGAACTTGAGATAATCGATATCTGCTTCATATTTAGATCTAAATATCAAAATATACTTTCAAGGAAAACTTTCAACAAAGCTATATAAAAAACCTGATGACTTTCCAATCGTCAATTTTCCCTTCTTTTGTAGCAACATTCCGTCCGCTCCAGCTTATGGAGTTTACGTATAAAAAATGATTGTTATTCCAGAGCTTGTGGAAATTACATCGACTTCCTTGGCGGAGCGTCACATTTGACACAAAAATTACTAACACAGCCTCGGTTGCTGTCATCATGCTCTTGTTTGTGTTTTTCCCTGGGTTTTATGTTGTCTAATTTTTCGTCCTGTTCTCGTTGGTGTTTACTTATTTTGTCTCTGCACTTTTGGACTTTTGGATGTCCAATTGGTACCTCTGCTCTTTCACTAAAAAAGATACATTGTGTTTTTAATTCTGCATGCGGGTATGCTAAAGAAGTATCATCCTTGTTCTGAGAATTTGTTTTAATGTCAGCGTAGGTGATTCGGTAAAATAGAACAGTTATATATACTCAATCTCAACTCCTTATGTCGTTAGGTAGACTCGAGATACTGTCTGACGTAGGATTGACTGTACTCTGTTTAGGAGATTGTTATAGTTAGTTATTCAGTTAGTTATTGATTTTCTCCCAAGCAGCACGATTTCGTTTATATTAGGGAGATAACCATGAAAGGGGTGACGCAAAATGAAGAAATGAAGCAAAGTGGGGCTCAGGAAGTTTTGATTGGCACTGGAAAAAGGAATGATGGGTAGGGACGGGAATTTATCCTCCTGAGGAGTCTATGGGCACCGGTCCTTCTCTTACCGAGACCACCAGCAGGGTTCTTAAACGTGAGAAGAACGTGATTGTGTACTAACACGGTCATTATAGCCTGACTCATACGACCCCGGTATTTATTATAACAGGGCTTTCCCATTCATCCACCTGGGACACACATCCCAGTTGCTTTGTGGGCAAAGCAGCCTGACCCGATGTCAGGATTATGAGCGCTCTAGTAGACTTTAAGCGACAAGCTTGGTGCTTCTTAGGGCCTATTCGCAACTCGGAACTCGCATAGATTAAAAACAGAACAGAACAAAAACTCGGACTACGACTTGTAAGTGTAACAATCGATTCCTGGAAGTATAGAAAAAAATTAACCCTTGACAAAGGCTTAAATAAGCCTTCTGGTCAAGCCAATTCATTTAATGACCGAATTAAAGTAAGAAGGGACGGATTCCTCGTTTCTAACAGTTTTAGCAATCAATATAAAAATGTTGTATATATATTTTTATTTTCAAACAATTTACATTATTGTTGTCGAACAAACGGCGAAGAAACATATCAGCAACTTATTGTACTTAGACAGTTAGGACCTGATCTTCCAAACCAATCATATACACAGATTACTTAGTATATGGAAAAGAACTCCAACTAAAACTCTAAAGCCTAATTTTATGTTTGGTGAGTAACGGGACAAAATACGACATGTCGAAGAAGAAACTTTTATTAACCAAGGAGCCATCTTGGTTTTTGAACGGTTTGTTTCATTTAAAGCCTGATATCAAAATAACATCACCAAGGAAATTTTCTTGAGAAATCAAAGTCAATGTTGTGTGATTTCAAGCTATCCATTCCGGATAAAGAATAGGAAAATAACCAATAGTTCGCCGTATGAATTGCTATAAAACAGTTAATTTCCGATCAAATATTGCCACGGAAATACTCCCTACAATTTAATCTGTAATTTTGTCATTAAAAGACTAAAAGAAATAGAGGTAATTGTTCAATTATCTTAGCGTTATTATTGAAATAAATTGGATATCGTGCCGATAATTATTCAATAGTCGACTGACTTTTAATCAATGATTTGATCGCTGTTGCTAACTTAATGTGCGTCGTTTGTTTTTATCAAACTGGTATTTAGCGGGAAATTTATAAACTGAAAATGTAATTTGGCTTCTAGACATTAATTAATTTCTTTTATCAATTAATTGAGAAATAAAATAGCAGCAATTGGTCTGTTTATTCTACAAAAGTACAGAGTATAAGGGTCATTTGGGCAAAAGATTAGTCCCAGTATGAGTCTTTTTCAGAGCGTCCTATTGCCTTGACGACGGGTTAGGGCACTTTGTTAAATAAAGGGCTTGGTTGTGTGTTCTAGGTGTTTTTTTTTGGCTATCATGACATTTTGCATGTCGATGGCTCTTTTCAAGAAAGGCCATAAAACCAAAAAAATCTGTCTGTGAACCATAGTGGTACGCGATGTTTAGGAAAATATCACATTCTTCGCAAGTAAAATCATCGCTTCTGTTTCATTCAAAGTAGTATAAGGAATGCTAAATAGGGCAAACGATTTTAGAACTTGGGATGGGTAAGTTTTGGCAATGAATTAACCTTAATCCGGACATCACACTGATCGTACCTAATACCAAACCGACAGCATTGTTCTCCAACGTGCAAGGAACGTGGCGCACCACTTAAGTTTTCGGTCAGGATTTCTGTATTATAGTCTGACGACCGTGGGATACGAGATGACAGGTTGCCTTATTCCGCCATTGGGGTTACACATCACAGTCACTCTATGGGCCAAGCGGCCTGGTCGCTCTTTATAAGACTATTACCGGCAAGCATAGAACTGTTGCAGACCTATTTTCATGCACCTGCAAATGAAGTTATTAACAATTCCTGAAATATTCATTTACATTTTTCTCTACCAGGATACTGCATGTGACTTTATAGTGTGGATGTATACAATGTCCATTGTGAAGTCAAATTAACATAATCCAAATACCAAACAGGTATAAAATGGGTTAATTTGGTTATGTAACTGTACATCGATATTTCAGTGAGTAACCTCAGTCCAAGGAACATGCGTATCGAGCCAGGTATTTTTTATTCACACTTTAAATAGGCGAATAGAGTCTAAAGATTTTTACTAACATGTTAAGGAATTTTCAAAACCCTAATTTTCTGTCGTATGGAAAGCCATAATGGATCTCCACATTAACAATTTATTTACAATTGGTGTCAATGGAGAAATGTACAAGTTCCATGAGTTCGACAATTCAATAATCTGACGAACGTACAATTAATATTTCGAACGAGCACAGCCTTAATGATTTTAAAGAAAAGTTATTTCATTTGATTTGCTTTGATAAGTATAAAGTTAATGCAGTTGATTATAAGTGAAATCCTATGTGGAGTTTAGTAAAAATTACCTGGATCGATTCGCATGTTCCTAGGAGTGAACCTCTCATCTGCAGCATTTGAATCAAAACATTGGAAGGTCAAAAACTAAAAGTTTCAAATGAAAAGTACTCAAAACCAAAAGGTTCGAACAGGGAAGCCAACAACAGCACAAAAGATATACATGTATTGGTTTTCCAAGTACTTATCTACGTAATTCTCAAACTAAAGGACTTTCTTACAATTGACATCTTTTTCAACATCTAAAGGTGTAAACTACTCGTTCGGTAAAAATGTACTTTCTTGTTATTAACTTGCATTTTCACTTCATAATTTTCTTATTGTGGAATTTTGTGGTTGTTTCGTGGGCTTTTGGGAAAATTTCACTGTCATAAATAACTGTCATTATCTTGAAGGAATCAAAGAGGCGCCAATGGGGCATTCTAGTTTCAAAAGTCCGAAAGGGCAACGACAAAATCGGTAAACACGAACAAGAACAGCACGAAAAAAACAAAAAAATTACAAAATCAATCGAAGGGAAATCAACAACGCGAAGCTTCTATTATGTCTCCTATTAGCTTTCGATATTTCAGCGTTTGCATTTTAGCTTTTGAAGCCGTTCTTTGTATGAAACATCTTTTAGTGAGGGTATTTGTTTTGTTGCCCTTCTCTCAGTGACACTTTCAATATTTACAATGTCAGCTATGCATGGTAACCAGCGCATTCAATATTTTATGTTACCATGCAGTGCTTGAAATATGTATCGGAAGCTTCTATTGAGGTCCGTAATACTGTTGGATATGTTTACCTGGTTTGTGTGTGGGTTGTTTAAAACAGAATTTCGCCTACTTTAATTTATTACATGTATATGGCCATGTATATAGCGTCTATTGTGCCACTATAATCCAATGTCTCGGTCCATTCTCTAATGACTTTCAGTTGTTACAGCGTTGTTGATCTACCGGATATAAAACCAAATTACTCCTTGCTCTTCATATGATATACTATTTGTTCTCTGACCCGTTTTTTAAATAATTTTTGTACAACCAACGCAGGTAGGGCTAATGGTCAGTAGTTTCGAGATCAAACTCCCTCCTTTTTGATATTCCCCTTCCTTTTTTGCCATCAGCTAACAATTTGGTGAATAGTTCAGGAAAGATTAAGTGCTTCCCTTTGTTCCTTCAGAGCCTTTGGGTGGATTTTGTCTTGTCCAGGAGACATTGTTTGGCTGATATCTTTCAATATTTGTAGGACTTCTGTTGTTTTTTATCTCCTCATTCTGTGTTCTTTCTTAATACACGTGTTGCTATAGTCTGTTTTTGGTAGTACCCCACTGATTCTTCTGTAAACAAACTGCTAAAGAAGTTTGCATGAAACGCTGCTTTTTCTTTGTATGACTTAATGTTTAAAGGCCTCTCATCATTTTCAAAGGTCTTCATCTCAACTTGACCAATGTTTTGCCTTTCTTTTAGAGTTCGCGTGCTGCCAAAACGTTTTGAAGTATGTCTTAAGGGACCAACCATATAACTTAAAAGGGGGTTCTAAAAACAATTCGTATTTGATTTTTGATTTTAGAAATATTCTGGCAGCTGATGTTAAGAAAAAATAATCTGTAGAGGGATTTGTGCTAGATAAAATAATGCTTATAATAAAAAGTATTATGTCGTGACGCCTTTGAACAAAAATATTTATTTTTTTCGCGCTCCACACGGAAAAAATATGAGCAAAACAAAAACCATGACCCCCCTTTCAAGTTAAATGGTCCATCCCTAACGTGTTTTTTTTTGCTATGTTATTTTCTATCTTAAACCTCGCTTTTTTACTACACCTTTATCTTGGTCTTTAGTTTGGCTTTTTTGTGTGTATCTTTATGCATCCTTCGTTTCAATGTATCTTTGTTGCCAACATCTATAGTTTTTTTCCTTAATTTGATTGTACATAAAGTATTATCATTTAAATGCATGTAACTATTCAGGACCATTGCGATCTTCAACTTTGCTGGCGTGTCTGCTTTGTTTTTTTTTTCTTTTTTTCGGACATTAGAGATTGATCCTCCAAGTTTGATAGTAATTTAATAACCTTCATTTTTGGCTTTAGCAATTGCCTTACTTTTCCTGTAAGGTATACATGACATACATTGTCTCCTAGATTCTTCAATTTTAACTCAAATGTAGAGAATTGTTCCTCTGACCAGAATTTCCTCCCACTTAAATCTCGTATTTGGCTCATTAATTAATAGCCCCCCCCCCCTTTCGAGAGTTCGATCTTTCCCTTTTTACAGCCAAACTCTAGTCTAAAACATGTAAAATTCCCCTCTATTTCCAAGAGAGTCAACATACTTAGATGTATTCCTCATGTTTTAAGATCAGGTCTATGTGCTTGGTGCACAATTCTTCTTGTATCTTGTGTTATATTGGATATACAGTTACCATTAACTTCTCTTATGCATTGTTTATTTTTTTCGCCAGCATGGTCACCATTACTTGTCTAATATTGCCATTTTATTTTTGGATAATTATAAAAGCTTAATTTATAGTTTATCAATATTTTGTTCATTGCAGCTCGGGTTTTTGTAGATGCACCCTAGAGAAATACGTCATTGCTTATCAGGTCTATCGTAGCCTATACTGTTTCAAACTTCACTTGCACAGCTTTTAGTTTCTGTTTTATGTATACGACAATGCCCCTATTGCCATGCTTTGAATGCTCACTCATAAATAAATCATGGCATTCCACATTGATTTTCAGTTTTCTAACTTCATACATTTGTGTCATATCTACAGGTTTTTTTTGGTTTTTTTTTAAAACCTCTGCGATTCCTAAAATGTAAGCATTTGTTTCAGATTCCTGCACAATGGTTTTCATTTCATTTCATTGAATTTGTAGAAACAGTATAATTTTTAAAAACTTGATGCTTATTTACAGTTTTAGAAACATGTGCACATTTATTTACAGATTTATACTTTACTTGTTTAAACTTTCTACATGCCATTTACAGTTTTTTGTGTCCGGAGTTGGGGGACGTTTCAAAGAAACATGGAGTTTCCCGATTCACTTTTTTCATTCTCTCCAATCTCTTGATGCTGATGTCAGCTTATATTTTTCCTTTTTGGTCATACACAGGTCATTTAATATGAGATTTTATACATGTATTTTCATCAGTCTGCTGATGCCAAATATTGCGATTTCGACATAATGGCTCCTTTAACTTTTAATACCCCGCCACACGAAGTGGCAAGGTCATATGTTATACCAATCGTTTTATAATGTGTCTGTCCGTCCGTCTGTCCCCTGAAGGTTTCCAGATGCATGATAATGTTATTTTGCACAGGTGTTTAGTACAATAAAATACAGGTCAAAATCAATTTTCAGGATTATCCAAAACATATTATTGATGTTTTCCCCTTTATAAATTTTCAAATTTTGATAATGATGACCCAGGTGTGTCGAAAAGGGGTGTTAAACCCGAACAACGAACAATTATAAAATTTTCAGGTCTAAGAAAGATAACTTATGTCTTTCTGCACTGTCAATGGTTACATTATTTACTGCAATTTTTGTACAACGTATAGACCTCGGAATTATGTATCGTAAATTAAGAACTGCATATTCAAAGATCTATAAATTATTCCCCCAAAATTAATCTACAGTTGTTGGACAAAAATGAGTTCCCACTGCAAAAAAGTCCCACTATATTCAACTAAAAACAGAAATTTTCAACAAATTATTGTGGCAAAAGTACTGGACTTATTTCAATAAAATGAATTGCAGAAATTGCAGAAATATCTGAAAATTAATTGTTTATTTTGTGAGTAATTTACTATATTTAGTTTTCTGAAAGCAACGAGTAAACATACATTTATTTTATGTGGTGGTTTTATTTCAGTTATGTTAAAGACATAGAACCTATCAATTTCGCAATTTTTTACATTGAATGAAAAGTACATATATTAAAAAAATACTATCTAAAACTTACTTTCCGAACATTAAAAATCAATGTTTTGCAGTTTACTATAAAATAATCTTATTTTAATTATTCGCGTTGATTAAGTATTGTCCAGCATAAATATTTACATTTGGTAAACAGGGTACTGTTAAACTGGGAAACGAAATGTAACCAAACGAGGCGAAGAGAAAACTAAATAGGTAAATTAAGAAAAAAGACTGGTTTCGGCTAAAATCGATTCAGTTTTCTTTTTTACCAGTTTGGCTCAATTTCGTTTCCTTTATTTACAGATTTCGGTTGCTTATTTTACTGTTTACGTTTCAATCTTTATCGATATCGTTTTTATTCCGCTCTGTTTCGTTTGGTTACTTTTCGTTTCTTAGTTTAAAGGCACCCGCAAGTGTTTACATTCTATAATTAGTTTGTCCTCTTTTTTGACACTGCGTTTTTTTCTACAGTTTTCTGTCGAAAAGTATACTTTCTGGTAGGTTTTTTGAAAATTCAACAGTTTCTTCAAAGGTTTTACAATGTATTCTTCAAATAGTGTTAATTTCATTATTTTTTAAAAATTGCCAAAATGATAGGTTCTATGTCTTTAATATAGCAATTTTCGAAGTTGTTTTTTATTTTGTGTTTACCTCGTGAGATATAAACTATGACTGTAGATACAAATGTGACCAAATAAACTATTAAAATTCAAAGGAATCTACATCTTTTGCAGTTTATTTCATCAAAATCCGTCCAAAACTTTGGTCACAATACTTTTTTTGAAAAAATTACTATTTTAGTTGAATATATAGGGACTTTTTTGCAGTGGGAACTCATTTTTGTCCAATGACGGTATTTTGCACTCTAACTAACAAAACCTCGGCAATTTTTTTTTCTCACAAAACATAAAGAAAGCATAATATGCAGATTATACAATGTGCTGAGAGAAATAATGACCCCATTCTACAACATTTTAATGAAATGCGATTTTTTTTTAATCAGACGCTTAATCCATTGATGTTAGATTTCATGTTCGTTGAGGATCAAGTGTTGTGGATCAGTACCATCCACAAAAACCACGAAAATTGATACCCAACGAAAGTTAATGAAATCACAGTATTGTTGTTGTTTTTTGCATACCCCGAATAATCGGAAACACAACCATTTTTTTAGCTATTGTCATCATTAAGCGTCCGTCGTCCGTCCGTTCGTCTGTCCGTCCGTTAACTTCTCTGAAACCACTGATGGGATTGCTTTGAAACTTTGCACACTTGATCTTTAGGATGTCCTTTACCAAGTTTGTTTAATTTGTGAATGTCGACCAACCAACATGGCCGCCGTTACTAAAAATAGAACAGTGGGGTCAGACAATAGTTTATAGCTTATAGCTAAAAAAAGTATAAGACATAAAGAAAATTCGAAGCAACCATTCTTCTTCAGCATCAAAAGCTCTACAAAAACTCTCCATTGAGTCAAAGTTGTGGGATGACTCCTTATAGGAGTAATTTCCCCTTAATCGTCATAATTGACAATTTTCACAGTTTTTGGACTTTATCTTGAAAACTGTAAGTGCTAGAGGAAAAGTTAGCATTGCAATATTGTTCAGCTTATTGAGATCTACAAAAATGATTTTCGGGTCAAAATTGTCAGATCAACCGTTTAAGAGTTACCCCCTTTAACCGATTTTTCTATCATTTTAACTGATTTTCTAAAATCTTCTTCTCTGACACCACTGATGGGATTGCTTTGAAACTTTGTACACTTGATATTTAGGATGTCCTCTACCAAGTTGGTGAAATTCGTGAACGTCAACCAACCAACATGGCCGCTGTTACTAAAAATAGAACAGGGTGTCAGACCATAGGTTTTAGGTTATAGCTCAAAAAGTTTAAGAGATAGAGAAAATCTGAAGCAACTATCCATCTTCAGCATCAAAAGCTCTACAAAACCGACCAACCAACATGGCCGCCGTTACTAAAAATAGAACAGTGGGGTCAGACAAAGTTATGGGATGACTCCTTATAGGAGTTATTTCCCCTTAATCGTCAAAATTGACCATTTTCACAGTTTTTGGACTTCATCTTGAAAACTGTAAGTGCTAGAGGAATAGTTAGCATTGCAAAATTGTTCAGCTCATTAAGATCTATAAAAATGATTTCAGGGTCAAAATTGTCAGATCATCCTTTGAAGAGTTATCCCCCTTTAAGTGGTTTCAATCAGTTTTAACTTGGGTTTTTTTTCAAATGGAAATCTTTGTAACTTTGTATTCTTGTTCTTAAAAGTGTTTTCTATCCTAACTAGTTTCTTTTATGTTACTTACCAAGTACATGTAGACCATGTTGCACACTAGGTAAGAGGCTTTAGCATAAGAAATCAGGTGAGCGATTCAGGCTCTGGGCCTGAGAGCCTCTAGTTTTTTTCTTGCTTGACTTCTAACAGAATGACTTCGGAGGCAGATCCAGGATTTTTTTTCAAAGGGGGTGGTGATTTTGTCGAAAGAAATAGATACGTTAAGGGCACATTTCGGACCTGTATTTTCAAGTGTCTTATGCCTTTGACTACTGAACATATCCGGTAAAGTGAAAAAAAAATACTTTAGAATCACTGCTGTACATGTTGCAAAATATTGCTGCTTGACAAAATTTTTATCAAATGCCTTTGACTTGTTGACACGTGTAGTTTCCGGAACAATGACGGTTATCGCGTTTCTGGACTAATTTATATTAGATTAATTAGCAGACATAATGGCACATGCACTTATCAAATTTTCAAATGACACGACCATCCCCTATTTTTGACATATGAAGCTTGGTCGTAGCTTTTGTTGTTAAGACTGTAATTCGGCTAACAAAAAACGCCCCGTTATTTTTGTATGTAGTCTAGATCTACCCATCACTCCTTTTTCCAGTGGCAGTCAAAATGGCCTTGTGTCCCTATTTCCTCCACTTCATCATCATTTTCATGTTCATTGTATCACCATTTTCATGTTCATCTCCCGGATATAGCCGAAATCGTGCTGCTTGGGAGTAAAGCAATAACTAACTAACTAACAAACTAGATATAATGATTGAAGGAGTGAGTTGGTGTTTTACACCCGTGCAACGCTATATAGGTTATTTACAGGCGTCGTCTTAGCTTGCTTAAGTATCTACATTGTTTTCAAGATTTTCAAGCCTCTTCTCAAATTCGTTAAAGTAATTTCCCGCAACACTATTCAATGTCTTTTTTAATTTCAGGTTTTTCATTGCCTTTTTGCACAAAGTGAACAATATAATAATAAACTTTGATCTCATAGAGACAAAGTATCATCACATAATGACAAAGTATCATCACATAATGACAAAGTATCATCACATAATGACAAAGTATCATCACATAATGACAAAGTATCATCACATAATGAAGAAGTATCATCACATAATGACAAAGTATCATCACATAATGACGAAGTATCATCACATAATGACAAAGTATCATCACATAATGACAAAGTATCACCACATAATGAAGAAGTACCATCACATAATGACAAAGTACCATCACATAATGACAAAGTATCACCACATAATGAAGAAGTATCATCACATAATGAAACACATCATCGTAAGGCAGCTATGGCGTTCCATAGATTTCACTATATTTTTTTTAGGTGAGCTAAGTCTATTTGCCTTTTATTTAGGCAATGCTTCTAGTTTTTGTCTACTTGTGCATTTGCAGTATATATACATATCGTATTTGCACTTTTATGCGTGTAAAAGAATTTTGGTCTAGTGTCTGGTTTTTTTTCATGAAAATTATTCTTATTGCCTAAACCAATTTTCAGTGCTTGATTTAAATCAGAAAAAGCTTTACCAAAATTTATTTTACAATATGGAACATGAACAGAAACACTACGAAAATCATAGCTTATCTTGTGAAGCTCAGTATGGTATTCCATATTCCATTGACTATTATTGTTACATGTGTGGGAGCCAGTTGCCTGTGCAAATCATATTTGCACGGATGATTTGTTTGTAAGGGCAATACTTTTTGCCTTTACTTATTTAACAATTGTACTGTGACGCCGTGACTTACAAACAGTTGTGGTGGTACTGCGCTGCACCGCAAACGTCATCAGCCGAGGCTATCCCTCATTGTGTGTTTCTACCCCTAGCTCGGAACATTCTCAGGGTTGGGATCAAAAGTGGTGCTATGTCACTTCTCGTTGTTTGAGGGTATCCAGCTACTAGTGTCCCTCTCATCTACATTCGGCATGACGATCTTTTTGCTGATTGGGCCATCTTCTGCACTGCTCCACGTCTACTTCTTCTTGTGACTCATAACCCAGATAACAATCTCCAAACCGGTTGCCCTGGAAAGCCTCTACACCCAACCTCTACACCACCTCTACTGAATAAATCCAGGTCTGACACCTTTTCTCGCGACACTTCATCATCAATGTGTCATACTTTGCCTTCTTCCTCTTCTAGGATTCGGTACATCTTTCCTTCCATGAAATGTCTGTATTGGATCCCTGAATTACAAAAAAACAAACAGCACTTCATTGCAGGGTCATCCAAATGTACAACTAAACCTCTTTCAGTTATGTTGACTCCAATTCTTACGGCAATAAAATCATACCTCCAGAAATATTACGATTGTTGTTATTCTAGAAATGGTGTCAATCAAATGTGGATCCTTAGGAATTCGAAAGAACTGATGGATATTCTTAACTCTAAATCAGTCTAATCTTGTAACAGCATCAAAACTTTCGATTCAACATGTACAACTGAAATCACGATTGGCACAACTCATAAAACGCTGTTGTTTTTTTTAAGAATTGAAAACGCAGGTACAAAATATGGTAGTTGATTACACTAAGACTTACTTTGTCATCAATGAGTCTAAGAAAAAGAACAAATATACAGAAGACCAAATAATCAACATGCTTAATTTTCTTATTAATTGACGTGTATTTTCATCAAACAATAGGGATTCAAATGGGCACTAATTGTGCACCTTTGCTTGCTGATTTGTTTCTTCATTCATATGAAGCAGACCTCTTACAATCTGTTCTAGGCAAAACAGATCTTAGACTGGCTCTCTCTTTTAACCTCACTTTCCGTTATATTGATGATGTCCTTTCACTGAACAATTCTCGATTTGGTGACTTTCTACATCTCATATATCCTCAGTAAATTGAGATAAAGAACACAATGGGTTCAATGAAGTCTGCTTCATATTAAGATCTTCATCTCGAAATAGACTCTCAAGGAAAACTTTCAACAAAGCTCTATTACAAACGTGATGACCGCCAACTTTCCCTTCTTGAGTAGCAACATTCCGTCCACTCCAGCTTATGGGGTCTACTTATCACAATTGATTCGTTACTCCAGAGCTTACGGAAATAACATTTCCTTGCCAGAGCGTCACATTTGACGCAAAAATTGTTAACACAGGGTTATGTTGCTCCTCGGTTGCTGTCGTCACTCAAGAATTTTTATGGTAGACATCATGCACTCATAGACAAATATGGGATTTCTATCTCTCAGGTGAGTACAGATGTTGGTTTGTCATAGGGTTTTGTTTTGTCTTTCTTTACCGGATTTGACACACTGTATTGGAAATTGGCAGCGCGACGGGGTTGCTATGTCAGGCAAGAACCGCTTACTTTTCCGGAGCACCTGAGTTCACTCTCATTACGACTAGAGTTCACATTGATAATTGATATTCAGTGGTTTTATATGTTGTCTGTTTTTTCGTCCTGTGCTTATTTGTGTTTCTGGTTTTGTCTCTGACCTATCGGACTTTGACATTCGGATGCCCAATTGGTACCTCTGCTTTTTTCCAGTCATATGCCTTTTACAGTATACCGGTATTCCAAACTTTTCGTTTGCTCTTATCTGTTTTACCCTCCTTCACAATCTGGATCTTGTGTTTCATCTTATTGTGTTTTCGCTTGTTTTCCGCTCTTTCTCTGTGTCTGCCATCTCCCGCATTAACTGGTTGTCATAACGGCAGGTATATCTTCCCCGTGATAACGCCACCTAACAGGAGGACAAAATATGTTGTAAGGTTCCCTTCTTACCACAGAGGGGACAAATCTTGTGTTTCTGTAAGATCCCGGCTCTGGAGATTTACTGGTATTGGTTACAAATCGTACTCTGAACATAATTGAAATTGTAGTTGGAACTGTAGGTATTTCCAGATGTCTGACTAGGATAGTGTCCGTTGGTCTCTATCCCATCATGTCCAAGCTCCCTGGACTCCTGTCTCTACTGCCTTGGCTTGCGCACTTTCTCGACTTTCTTTTTTGATATTGCTATGTTTTTCTGTTGTGTTAGCCTTGTTCCAATAACAAATCTTGGACGTTCTTAAACCCTGTCTTATCCATAGCCACGGTTTCCACGATTTCTTTGTGTTTTAACCTGTATTTTCGCCTGTTCTACTGTCTGTGTTAACTGACCACTTCCCCAATGTCCGTACATCTACTTTGTGAATATATAAATCAGCCCTTCTTGTCTATAATTACTGTTTATTTATTTTTGTGGTGCCAATTGTGTGTTAACTGGATGCAATGCTTCTAGCCTCCAGTTATAGGTAAATACAGGTTTTAATAAAATCTGAGAATAACAGGTGAGCATCTCCGGCCTTGCTTAACTCTAGGTATTTTGATGAAGGCCCTCCCAAGTGCTTGAAGATTCCTCTGACGTTGCGCACGATATTGGTACCACTTTTCGTAACGTCGTCAAGACGTTGCACAAACAAATGAGATTGTGCTAATATAATTCCGTTTTGCTTCTTCTGATATAATATGGTATTTTTAAGTATGACTTTTCCCATTCAAAACGTTTTAGAATATTTATCAGAATTCAGAATTCTGTTTATGCTATATTTGGCTTCTCGTGTCATGTTTGTTATTTTCTTGTTTTATTAAATAATACTAGTATTTCTTTCTTTATACTTTTGCATATATATAACTTTTATTTTTTGTTCATATAAACACACACCAGTATGTTCACATCAAAGGGGAATGTGACTCAAATAAAAAAAATGGATGAAAAATAATAGCTTAAATAAATATTTTAAAATATTGAAAAAACGTCATATGGTCTTAATAACTTTTATCCTAAAATTCCGAAACCAGTTCTACAACAAGTTGCAAAATGCACATTTTAAAAATGGTTTCAAAGTTTTAATCCAGAACTGTAAATCAAAGATACATTGTCTCAAATATTGAAGCAAACGTAAAAATAGTAGTATTTTGCCTTGCCTCTCGGAAATGTGACATTTGTGTGCGAAATCGAAAAAAACGTAAGTGCGTTAAAATATAAAGTAATATATCTTCAATTTTTAAGATACTTCTACTTGAATAAATGCACATTCGAAAAATATAAGAAAAAAATTGTTTTATTTGTTCGTCTTCTTATTGGATTTATGAGAAGGTTGACAAAAAAACTCTCCGACGCCAAAAACGGCCATTTTTACGTCGTGTGACATTTGACTCGTTTCTACTAAAACTGAGATATTTTCAAGAAGGAACTATTTAGATGATTTTAAATTTCTTATCTGAAAAGGAATACGCTTGCAGAAAAACATATCTTAAAGGCGAAAATAATAGAATTAGACTTCATCTGATAAAGTTATATAGTTCATAGACTAAAAAACTTGAAAACGTAATTTTTCGTTTTTGTGACATTTTTTCTATTACTTTAATTGTTTTCCGCGCCTGTTCAAGAAAATTCACATATAAAAAGTCCAAAAATGGTCTAAGTGTCAAGAAAAATGTTTAAATGTTTTGTACTTTTAAGATCAGAACTATTGTCGTTGGTTTGATATGTTATTTAAATAAAATCGCTTGTCGAAAAATAATTTTGTGGGTCACTTTTTGCAGCGTTTACATCCTTTTTTCAAGAGGAAAAATGGCGATCATAACAAAATTGCGCTTTATTTTGATTTTACTCAGCCAAATACATTTTTAATTTGTCGACAAGTATATTTTTATAAATATGGCATTTATAACTCAACTTTAAAAAAAGTTACATCTAGAAAAATCAAAATGTTTGGTTGATTTTGTTAAGCGTCTACAGCACAAAAATGACGTCTGTTCAATTTTCTCAAAACGCCCCGGTTTTCTGTGTAAAATGATATTGAAAAGACTCATAAAAAATATTCTACAGAAACTACACTTTAATTTGATATTAGTTAATTTCTTATTTGTTATGTATCCAGCAATTTTTAAAAGAGTAATTTTCATTCTGGTCAGCTGATGTGTCCACATCGTTCTTGTTCTTTTACACAGGTAGTAATGTGTCATATCGTAAAACGTTTGGTAAAGGGATTTTGTCATGGTTTAGTCAAGGGCGTCATGGTTTGTACAAGGGATATTTGCATAATGTCGTCTGCAAAAATGAAATCATTATTATTGACAACATATTTGTTCAGTTTGGTGGACGTGTTTTTCAGCAAACAATAGGGATTCCAATGGGCACTAATTGTGCACCTTTGCTTGCTGATTTGTTTCTTCATTCATATGAAGCAGACTTCGTGCAATCTCTTCTAGACAAAAAAGACCGTAGACTAGCTCTCTCTTTCAACCTCACGTTCCGTTATGTCCTTTCACTAAACAATTCTCGATTTGGTGACTTTCTCCATCTCATATATCCACAGGAGCTTGAGATAAAGGACACAACGGATTCTAGGAAGTCTGCTTCATATTTAGATCTACATCTCGAAATTGACTCTCAAGGAAGACTTTCAACAAGGCTCTATAACAAACGTGATGACTTCAACTTTCCAATCGTCAACTTCCCCTTCTTGTGTAGCAATATTCCGTCAGCTCCAGCTTATGGAGTTTACGTATCTCAATTGATTCGTTACTCCAGAGCGTGCGGGACTTACATCGATTTCCTTAGCAGAGCGACACGTCTGACGCAAAAATTGCTCACACAGGGTTATGTTGCTCCTCCGTTGCTGTCGTCACTCAAGAAATTTTACGGAAGATCGTAAAATGTTTGGTAAAGGGATTTTGTCATGGTATGGTAAAGGGGGGTCATGGTTTGTACAAGGGATTTTTTCTTAAATATGTAAAAATACCTTTATTTTAGTATCAAATAGTGAGGAGAGCTGAAAGGAATTGAACATGACGATAAAGGTTTACTGTGTTAAATTTAAATCTGCTTAGTTGTGCTTGTTAACTAAATACCCCAGACATAGGTTGAATATCTTAGTAATAATTTGGTTCATCAGTTTGGTATTTTTGGTTATACTGTTCTATGCTCTTCATATTCATACAGTGTTTGGCATTTTCAATATTTTTGGTAGAGCGCCTCTGATGAGTCTTGAATAGACGAAACGCGCGTCAGGCGTAGCAAAATTTATTGTCTGGAACTTTGTTGTCATTTGTATTTCGAACACACGTGAAGGTTAGCACTGCTGGTGGAGTTTAAATTCCCCGAGGTTAGCCCGCTCCGGCACCAACACTTTTGAGTTGGAGAATACATCAAAGCCTTAAATTATCCGTCTAAATTTCAAAATTGTCTAAACCCTAAGGTTCTTCCTACCCCAGACATAGGTTGAATATCTTAGTAATAATTTGGTTCATCAGTTTGGTATTTTTGGTTATACTGTTCTATGCTCTTCATATTCATACAGTGTTTGGCATTTTCAATATTTTTGGTAGAGCGCCTCTGATGAGTCTTGAATAGACGAAACGCGCGTCAGGCGTAGCAAAATTTATTGTCTGGAACTTTGTTGTCATTTGTATTTCGAACACACGTGAAGGTTAGCACTGCTGGTGGAGTTTAAATTCCCCGAGGTTAGCCCGCTCCGGCACCAACACTTTTGAGTTGGAGAATACATCAAAGCCTTAAATTATCCGTCTAAATTTCAAAATTGTCTAAACCCTAAGGTTCTTCCTACCCCAGACATAGGTTGAATATCTTAGTAATAATTTGGTTCATCAGTTTGGTATTTTTGGTTATACTGTTCTATGCTCTTCATATTCATACAGTGTTTGGCATTTTCAATATTTTTGGTAGAGCGCCTCTGATGAGTCTTGAATAGACGAAACGCGCGTCAGGCGTAGCAAAATTTATTGTCTGGAACTTTGTTGTCATTTGTATTTCGAACACACGTGAAGGTTAGCACTGCTGGTGGAGTTTAAATTCCCCGAGGTTAGCCCGCTCCGGCACCAACACTTTTGAGTTGGAGAATACATCAAAGCCTTAAATTATCCGTCTAAATTTCAAAATTGTCTAAACCCTAAGGTTCTTCCTACCCCAGACATAGGTTGAATATCTTAGTAATAATTTGGTTCATCAGTTTGGTATTTTTGGTTATACTGTTCTTTGCTCTTCATATTCATACAGTGTTTGGCATTTTCAATATTTTTGGTAGAGCGCCTCTGATGAGTCTTGAATAGACGAAACGCGCGTCAGGCGTAGCAAAATTTATTGTCTGGAACTTTGTTGTCATTTGTATTTCGAACACACGTGAAGGTTAGCACTGCTGGTGGAGTTTAAATTCCCCGAGGTTAGCCCGCTCCGGCACCAACACTTTTGAATTGGAGAATACATCAAAGCCTTAAATTATCCGTCTAAATTTCAAAATTGTCTAAACCCTAAGGTTCTTCCTACCCCAGACATAGGTTGAATATCTTAGTAATAATTTGGTTCATCAGTTTGGTATTTTTGGTTATACTGTTCTATGCTCTTCATATTCATACAGTGTTTGGCATTTTCAATATTTTTGGTAGAGCGCCTCTGATGAGTCTTGAATAGACGAAACGCGCGTCAGGCGTAGCAAAATTTATTGTCTGGAACTTTGTTGTCATTTGTATTTTAAATTTTGTCATGGTTTGGTAAAGGGAACAGAAAATTGTCATGGTTTATACCATTATGTCATGGTTTATCACATTTTCTAAAGTTAGGAGATCGGACAAATTATTAGGTATTTTCTGCTGTTTTATTGTATTTGACGATATACTGTGTTTCCGTGTTTCTTTTATACGCATCTTTAACCCCCGAAAAAAAATCATTGGATCGTTTATTGGAATTTATAAATCATTACCTTCAGTAATAGCATATAAAAGATATATATTTTTATATATACAATTTAAATTCTTTTAATTGCTCTACACCGTCACTAAGCCAACAACGTATACTAACTATCAGGATTACCATTGAACAATTAAATATGAATATGGTTATTGTATAAGCTTCTAAAACAGTACAAGCTACTCCTGTATGATAATATAAAACATATTATGGATGAAGCAAACGTTTCTCTAATACTATAAGCACTTCTGTTGCACTGAATAATATTATTATGGATTCCCTGAGATATGCAAGAAGCAGAGGTACATTTACCAATGGGGTATCCATAACGGAATGTCAATCAACAACGCGAACCCCAGTCGAAACGAGAATGAACTCAGGTGCTCCGGAAGAGTAAGCAGTTCCTGCTTGCTATAGCACACCCGTCGCGTTACCAACAGTCAATTCAGTGCGTCAAATCCGGTAAAGGAAGACAAAACAAAACCTTATGACAAACCAACGTCTGCACTCATCTGATGCCCTTTGCAATAGTTCAGTTGGTAGTGAATATCATTTAAGTTATGGAATGTCCTTCTATAAATACTGAAAGGAAAAGCTTCATTGATAAGGAGTAGAGAGTTTTTAGTATATATAATAGCGGAAATAAGCAAAATCGTGTATTAAACCTAATGCATAGTCAGTGTTTTCCTGTATACCTTTGTATCTATTTTGACTTTGAGTTTCCATATTAAATCCCATATCATTTCTCGAGCGATGTTATTGTCTCAGCTTATGCCTACATCTAATATGGGAGTCTCGAAATGATATGGAACATGATATGGCAATTTCTGTATAATAATAATTATCTCATGATTACTCTAACATGTCTTATGAATGGCATACAAATTATACTGTTATAATTTTTTCCAGGAGCGGTTGATATGTATATTTGTAGACTGCTGGCTGTTTTCCATTGTGATTTTTTAAATTTATGTTTCTTTAATGTTGGTTGTGTCGCGTACACTTATTCAACATCTCTTTATCGTCTATTGTAGTATGCATTATTTTGGTAATATATTATGACCGGTTTAAGGTTTAAAACATAATTGTTAGCTCATATGATTGAATAAGATTTAAATTATCATTATTAAATATCCCTTGACCAAACCATGACCACCCTACACTAAACCATGACGTCCCTTGTACAAACCATGACAAGTAAAAAAAAAATATTTTTGCGATGCATGCTTTGTAAGCCTTTAATTACGCTGAAAAATGTGTCAAAAGATTGTATGCACAGTAAATGATTGTTTTTTAGCAACATCTGGCTTTTACTTTTGCTTGGAACATAAAATGATGTTATTTTATCAATTGAACAAACTATTTTTCCTGAATGATTTAGCGAGTATATTCCATCATTTACATGTGCCATATTTTAGTATAAATATATCTTGCCCTTAAAAATGCCCAAAAACGACTTTTGTGCCCGGAAAAATTATGATTTCATTTTTGCAGACGACATTATGCAAATATCCCTTGTACAAACCATGACGCCCTTGACTAAACCATGACAAAATCCCTTTACCAAACGTTTTACGATATGACACATTACTACCTGTGCATCACCAACATTAAATATGATGATAATAACATTATAATGATTAAACTCAAAAGAACATGGAATGAAAAAAATAATTAAAAATTTGACGAGACTACAAGAGCATCAGGACAAAAAATCAAAAACAATTTTTAAACAAATAAACCTGAAAATATCTAGAACTAAGCTGAGGAAAGCCGACATTGACTTCATTTTATTAGACTATTCTAACATTCGGATGGAGTTTATTCTTCTTCTGTTTTGAGTGTTATCGTTACTTTCATTTGCCTTTTAATACTTTTTGTTTACATTTACAAAAAAATCATTACAATTCTATTACAATTATTGTTAATGAAAATAATTTGGGATCAAATTCAAGATGGCGGCGGTCAACGCAAGTAAATGTACGGCACGGCTATAGGTCAAAAGTCATAGTAAACTTGAAATAATACCTTTACTGACTTTTAACAGGCTACATTTTGATTGTGCAGTGTTTCTTCGGACAATTGTAGCAACAAATTTTGATAGAACACAGAATTTTAGATGTTTCACTGGGATTTTCGCTCCTTGAAAGTTTATCGCTTCACACCTATCGGAAGTAGCAAAGAGGCACCGATTGGGCATTCGAGTGTTAAAAGTCCGAAAGGGCAACGACAAAACCGGTAAACACGAACAAGAACAGCACGACGAAACACATAACAAAAAGTCAACTGAACAGAAATCAACAAATTGAACTCAAGTCGTAACAAGAGTGAGCTCAGGTGCTCTTGGAAGAGTAAGCTGTTCCTGCCTGCTTTATCACACCCATCGTGTTGCTACTTTCAAATTCAGTGTGTCAAATCCGGTAAAGGATTACACAACAAAATTACTTCCGGTTTTGTCGTTGCCCTTTCGGACTTTTGACACTCGAATGCCCCATTGTTGTCTCTTTGCTTCTTCTACGACAAACCAACATCTGTTCTCCTATGAGAGATAGAAATCTCGCATTTGTCTACGAGTGCACGGAGTCTATCGTAAAATTTCTTGAGTGAAGACAGCAACCGTGGAGCAACATAACTCTGTGTTAGCAATTTCTGTTTCAAACATGACGCTATGTCAAGGAAATCGGTGCAATTCCCGCAAGCTCTGGAGTAACAGATAAAATGTGATACAAAAAGTCCATAAGCAGGAGCGGACGGAATGTTGCTGCACAAAAAGGGAAAGTTGAAGTCATCAAGCTTGTCATAGAGCTTTGTTGAAAGTATTCCTTGAGAGTAAATTTCTAGATGTAGAAAAGAATATGAAGCAGACTTCTTATAATCCATTGTGTCCTTTATCTCAAGTTCCTGAGGATATATGAGATGGAGGAAGACCCGTCACATTTTGAAATGTTATGAATGCGTTGGGAGTAGTTTTGTTACATTTTAACCCATCTTAGTCCTCTATCGGTGGTTAATTTGTTAAAGGGTTTTCGCTGTCAACACCATAGAAACACACTAAGCGATAGACTTGACAAAATCGTACTTCATACTGATGCGACACATTAAATATCAAAAGGCTGTGATAAGTACAAGCTTAGAAAAATCTTCCGAATGTTGTACCATTGCCCCTTTCCCAGGAAAAATTAGCGACAGATCTGAAATCGAATCCAACCATTAAGGTATTCCTGTCAACGCTGCTTGTCAAATACTAAGTACCTAAAAGGCCGTTAAAACTGTTATGAAATTTGAAATAATATCTAATGGCCCAACTTACTGTAGAGTGTTACCCAGATGCATAATATAGCTAAGGTTATTTTTACCCCGATCAAATAAATAGGTATACGGATGATTGATTCTTTGTAGAACGGGGACTTAGACCATGGTAGCATGTGTAAATCCATCCCAACAATACGCGCTAAGCCATTCCGGTAAACGTTTCCACGACAATAACTATCACGAGTGCCCGTGTTTGCATACATGAAAAAAAGGGTTAACAAACTACTCTAACCAAAGACAAAGCATTTTTTTTAAAAGATGTGATATAAAAGATTTTTTTCCTCATATTTGAGTAAATTTGGCTTCGTTTGAATTTCGGCTTAGGCCTACTCCGTATTATTAACTAACAAACGTGACAAAGGGGGTAAGTGAGAGATATTGGTAGACATAAAATCATCACAAAAACAACCATACAAATAAAAACACATATAACGTGAAGAACTGAAGAGCAACATAACATTTGCTTGTCAGATGTGATGCTCTTTCGGAAAATCAGAAGAGTCCACACAAGTTGTGATATGTAAACTCGGTAAACAGGAAATAGATGTGTGACAGAGCTGAAATCTAATCCAACGATATTGTACCCCATGTATATCAACATCAAAGGTTTTGATAGATAGATGCTAAGAATTCGCTATGAAGATATTTTCCCAACTGCCTGCCCGATCTCCGCCTGATGTTTATCATTTTATAAGTAAACTTGAATTTCACGCCACTTACTGGTGACTATGTAACTCATCTCCATATTGAAAATATTTTCTTTTCCAAATTCCCATATGAAGGCGAACTAGCTCCTGGCACCGTATTTTCAATTTTTGAATTCGAATTTTTTTTCCAATTTACAAATACATAAACGGGTATATATAAAAACGGTTAATTTTGTAATGTTGTATATCGATATTTCAAGGAGTAACTCTCATCAGCAGCATTCAAATAAAAACATTTGAAGGTCAAAAACAAAAAGTATTGAATGAAAATTATTCTCAAAGCCAAAAGATTACCCAATGAAGCCTTGCCCTTTTCTCTGTAACAGGGCTATAATTCAGGAGACTTTGCGTCTGATGGCATTATCAAGACAGTTACTGCAACAAGTTGTCTGTATTAGGGTGAATTGAAATCGAAAAGTAAGTTCCTCTGCAAGGCAAAGAGATTTCATAATTTGAATGAAAAAAATATTAGCTGTTTTGTCAATTTGTGTGCAGGTTGAATAGGTAAAATATCCTTAAAAGTAGAAACTTCAGTATCATGTGTCATCAGAATGCCATGGTTGTGTCTGTCACTTCAGAGGGTATGTCAATTGAACATTTTTTCGTTCCAATTTGTCAAAAAGGAACATGGTTTTAAACACAATCAAAGGAAAGACAACCCTTTTCTTTAAACCATAAACAGGGGAACCAAAAATGCAAATTTGAGTTTGGTTCTATTATGGTCGATATGCTTGCTGCTGGTTTGTACTTCCTTTTTCGAAATTAAGGGTACGAGTACTTATAGCTTGGAATCTACCATTGGTATTAATTCAAATGATGTATGGCAGTTAACTAAACATGTGTCTTTTTTTTATCTAATTAAATTGGCAAAACTAATTTGATGCACTACGTGTCTATATATACAGCTTTATGTATTCATTTAAGGATGAAAATCATAATTAGCGACAGGTGTTTCGCTCGTTACCCTTAATTTATATCTTGTTTTTTTTTTCTAATAATCTGCAAGATGTGTGTAATTTACTAAATATTTTAAATTAGTTAAGTTCTAATATATCATATATTACATGTATTTCCTAATATATATACAGGTCTAGCTGTAATTATGTCAAATTAATCTATACGGACAGCCCTCATATGTTAACAACATTATTTTGTTATTGATTTCATTGAAAAAAATGCAATCTTTTGGCCTATTCATCTAAGTGTTTTTTTTAAATCTGGTTGAAAAATATGTAATAACACTTTTACCTTTTAACAGTGCATGGAATAAAAGAATTTTGGGATAATCTTCAAATCCTCGGGTGTATTTTCTGAAGCAATTCATCTTTTATGCAAAAAGGCTTCAAAGGCAATATTTTGAATTAAAAAGATGTTGATCGCTAACAAAATAACTGTTCCTGCACATTTGAAATTATTTGAGACATATGTTTCACCTTTACTTCTGTAGTAAAATATGATGCTTATATATAGAATCAGATAAAAGGCTCGCGCAGTTGAAATACTTGTCAATGCAGTCAGTAAAAGTTCAAATAGAATTTGCTAGGTGTAAATAAAGCAGCTGTAAATTTGGCTGTACTTTTAGAACTATGCATTTAAAGCTTTAGAATCTTCAGTTTGGTTATGGCTACATATTTTTAAAAAATGCAAATCAAACTTCAATTGAATAATTGTTTTCAAAATATGGTCAAACTTTCATTAAAAAATCTTAATTTTTCTCATGTTTGGTGAAATCAGGGCACCTTTTCCAACAGAAGATTTACTTGGCACCTTTTTTCAAGAGATGATTTACTCAAAGCAATCTCAAAGAAATGAAATGAAAATTTCAACCGTTTCTGGAAAGAATCCATTTATAAGGTGCCACGCTCACAATGTCCTTTTTATGACCGCCAACAAAGTGGGGGGGATTACAGTTTTTCGGTCTGTTCGTCCGTCCGTCCGTCCTTCCGTCCATCAGTCACACTTTTTAGTTTTCCGCACTTTTTTTCGACATCTAGTCTACCATGATGATTTACAGGTCAAGTTTGAGGTTCGTTCCGTTCCACTTATTTTGACCTAAATTACGACCCTTGAATTTAGAAAATTTGGTAAAAATAACAGTTGTATTATATTTGCCAGCGGGGCATCAGTGTCATCTTGACTTATTTCCTTGTTTCCATTTCAACTTTCTATCTAGGTAAGCAGGCAAGCAGCGAATAAAAATGGCCGCAAGTTTATTATATAAAATGATATCATATATGCAAGTGATTACCATTGATCTATATGTGTACTTTTATATATTAAATTGTATGTTTTACTTAAGTACAATTGCCTTGGTCTTGTGTCGTTTTATATATGTACTTGTACATAAGTTTTGGTAACAATACAATTGTTTGAATTTTATTCAAATTAAATTTCTTATTCTGATTTTTCAATGTTTTTGGTCCCGTGCGGGGTCCGGGTGGCGAATAGGCCCGCAGCAGAGCCTAGCTTGTCGTAAAAGGCGACTAAAGGTCTTGGGATTCTGACGTCGGGTCAGTACTCAGCCCACAGAGCGACCAAGTGTGTACCCTAGGTGGCTGAATAGGGTGGCCCTCGTCCGCGGGGGTTGTCAGGTCTATAATACGGAAACCCTGACCGCCGACCATAGTGGGCCAACGTGTGTGGAGAGTGCCACGCTTCATGCACGTTAAAGACCCCTTTGTGGACCGCCAAGTAGTGCACCACATAGGCTAAATTTTCCGCCCCTACCCACCTCTACCCATTTCCTGTGGTTCTTCAAAATTTACCGGTCCTTTGTGTCCCATCCCATCTCCATATTTCATTTATCATCATCATTTCATGTTCATTGTATCATCCTTTTCATGTTCATCGCCTGTAGATAACCTATATAGCGTTGCACGGGCGTTAAACACCAACTCACTCACTCACTCACTCAATGTTTTTGGTTTTCGACATTTCAATAGACGATATTGAGATGTGGAATAAGTGTACGCGACACAACAAACATAAACAAACAGCAATTCAAAAAATCACAACGGAAAACAGCATGCAGTCTTCAACATGAGCATAGGTCACAATGTTTTGAATCGAATACAGCTGATTAGAATATACACTATATTAAACCAAATAAATTGTTGTATTTGCCCGTTCGGTACTTTGTTTATAATTTGAAACCACGACTGCGTGGATAGCCGCTGCTGCTAGACCTGGGGTCCCGAGATTTATCATAAACCATAGT
This sequence comes from Arcuatula senhousia, assembly GCA_963971305.1. Taxonomy (NCBI): domain Eukaryota; kingdom Metazoa; phylum Mollusca; class Bivalvia; order Mytilida; family Mytilidae; genus Arcuatula; species Arcuatula senhousia. Next base: position 51,367,766 of record OZ020305.1, read on the forward strand.
AGCGATGGATGAGATCATGTGGGGAAAACGCAACGTTCCGCGCATGTTTAAAACACCGCTACAGGTGTAGGTATTAGTAGGACCAATGGCTCTTCTGTTGAAGGCGTGATTGTCCGACCTTGTCAATTCTACCATTTACTTTGTGACACGGAGCTACTTTTTTACTTCATCAAACATATTCATTTAATCACTCATTTCATGTTCATCTCCCTGTCTGGGTCTAACCATGGAAGTATTAAATTAGCCATTTTAATACTTCCATGGTCAAACAATATAACTAACAAATTCAAGTTACGAAAAGCAATTTACTCGCAGATTAATATTTGTCAATTTGAAAAATAAGTAACCTTTTCATAATGTCTGCCATCGGGCTACATCAATGTAATTACATAGTGAAGAAAGCATTAACTTCGGCTTCTACATCAAATTAAATGCAATATCAAAACTTTGACAAATTGAATATGATGCAGTTGAATGTTTTTAAATTTATAGATGATCTGGTCATATTAGGTATCCAAAAATACCTAAAAATCTTAAAATTGACCAAGCAATTTCTTTACAAGATAAAACTACAGGGGTTTGTGTGACTCTTTGTTTATCTGATTATTGTTAACAATACATGTAGTATGTCTTCCCAGTGTCTAGATTTACTCGGCATATGTGAAGTTAGCTTCTGATTGGTCAATTTTAGGTTTGTTAATCTATGATTTGATTGGTCATAGATTTTTTTTTCTTAATTCAGACATATGATAGAAAAGGCCACATTTGCTAATTTTGGTTTCATATGACAACATGTTGTTAAGTATATGATTCAAGAGCTACGAACAGCTAAAAACTACATTCCATTGGAGCTGAATAAAGGTAAGATATTATGTCGTTTAACTATGTGTCAAGAATAAAACAGAAAAGTCACATTTTTTACATAAAAATAGCAATAATTATTAAAAAAAAGCAATTCAGTTATTGGAAATTATAATTTTGTTGCATACATGTAAATTAAGGTTGGTTCATGTAACGTTATAAATGCCTGTATACATAAGTCGGCCTAGTTCCATTGCGCTTCACTACTGAAACACTGACGGTCTTTCCAAGTACGTGTGCAAGAACCTTCCTATCTAACTACAGATCTAGAAATACAAATGACAACAAAGTTCCAGACAATAAATTTTGCTACGCCTGACGCGCGTTTCGTCTATTCAAGACTCATCAGAGACGCTCTGCCAAAAATATTGAAAATGCCAAACACTATATGAATATGAAGAGCATAGAACAATAAAACCAAAAATACCAAACTGGGGAACCGAATTATTACTAAGATTATCACCCTATGTCTGGGTAGGAAGAACCTTAGGGTTTAGACAATTTTGAAATTTAGACGGATAATTTAAAGCTTTGACGTTTTCTCCTACGTATAAGTGTTGGTGCCGGAGCGGGCTAACCTCGGGGAATTAAAACTCCACCAGCAGTGCTAACCTTCACGTGTGTTCGAAATACAAATGACAACAAAGTTCCAGACAATAAATTTTGCTACGCCTGACGCGCGTTTCGTCTATTCAAGACTCATCAGAGACGCTCTGCCAAAAATATTGAAAATGCCAAACACTATATGAATATGAAGAGCATAGAACAATAAAACCAAAAATACCAAACTGGGGAACCGAATTATTACTAAGATAATCAACCTATGTCTGGGGTAGGAAGAACCTTAGGGTTTAGACAATTTTGAAATTTAGACGGATAATTTTTTACTAGTATTATTAGTACTTATTATATTGAAAGTCATCAAAAAAAGTTCAGTGTTGATTTGAGTTTAGATAAAAGTAAATAAAATAGTTTGGATAATGCTTACTTAATATTTTTAACTTTTGTGAATGTATTCGACAGTATCCTTATATTAAAATTTTTAAAATCCTTTTACACCAAATTTTTGTTATTTTCAAAACTGCATATCCCTTGTTTGAATAAAAAAATAAAACTTTGATTCTTTGTCTATCCAAACAGTTATTTCTTTAACATATTGATTTTTTTCTGTTTGATTCATAGCCTTATTAGGCACATGTATGTGTCCGTCTGTAAAAAAGGTCCATCTGAAATCTACTGTCAAATTTCGCAAATATACATAATTTGTTTTCAAACGACCCTCTTTTTATTAAGGATTAAATTTGCCATTGTTTGGACATAAAGATTGGAAAAATATGGTTTCTAATTGCAGGTAGTGATGACGGCAAACCAGAAAATTTTTCAGCATGAATGTAAGTAAATACTACATGTACTAAATACTGTCGTAACTGTATTTGACGCCCTTGTGGCGTCATGTCAAAGTTTGGGAATGTTAAGTTTTGTTCTTTTTTCGTCCATATACAGATTTCCGTCAAGCTTTTCTCGGGAATGATTTGAAATTCTGGAGCATAGTTCAGTATGGTAAATTGTATGTTCTTATCGATTTTTTACTTGTTTGACTTCTACTTGTACTGTTTGGGTGCAGGAGCAACCATTTCACATGGACATATTCTAACATATTTTAGATAAAGGCAATTAATCTAAAAGAAGTCTAAGATACATGTAGAGCTGACGTCTAAAAGAACTTCTCTGAGAGACCGGTAACTTGGGATCGTTCTCTGACCGATTGTCTTTCATCCTTGTGTAAAACATTGATTTGGTTTGTTGTGGTTTTTGTTAAATACTGCTGACTTCATTAAGTGTTGAAATAAAACATAGAAAAGTCAATCCCAGAAAAAAGGCATGCGCATGTTGAAATATACCAGTGACACTGACAATATATCCTCTGTTTTTGAATTGCCTCATGTTACGAGTTAGTCTTTTCTGAAAAAAAAAATTCTGGACAAGAGATCGAGTTTTTCATATATAAATAGAATTATGTTTTGTTTACAACATGTCAGCCTTAGCTATCATATTCAAATAAAACAACTGGAAATTCTTGATACCACGCCGTTTTCACCCAAGTCTAAATTTAAAATGGCGGGACTCCCACCGAGCTACCATCCGATTAGGCTTACTTTGCACCTCTGCATAACTGAAAATTACAAAACTAATCAAATTAGAAGCTTGTACGGCTAAATTTATATGCATGCCATAAGATATATACATATTTTTTTTATAAAGATGATGCCAAACACATTATAAATATGTATATTTTGTTAATTTAATTGGCTAAGAGTCACAACCGTCATTCGGTATCACGAGTTGTTGCCGTGTGAGGAACCAACAACGGCAGCAAAGTATAAAAGCTGCTCGTAAAAGGAGGAGGCGACAGTCTCTTGATCTGGCAGTTTCTATAAATTACTAAAAATATTGCTTATTTTACACAGTATTTAATATGTAACGTAATAAAACAAAATTTAACAATGTCTGACAAATTAATAAACATTATAGATGACTCATAGATATAGTCCAAGAAGAAAAGTCGTTTCTTTAAATTCATTATAGGCAAATATTGTTCTATCGTTTACAAGTAATAGAAGAAAATGAGATGTGGAATAAGTGTACGCGACAAAACCTACGATATAAACGTAAATTTAAAACATCCACAATGGAAAACAGCCAGCATCCTTAAATGTGACCAGCGGTCGCTGCTAGCTGTTTTTCAATTGGCCCCTGGATTGAAAATAAACTACATATGATTCAAGCCCAATCCTAAAGTGTAATGAAAGACCTTCTTCTTAACAAAAAACAATTAACATTAATTCGACTAAATACAAACATAAGCATTGATAAAGATTCCTGGCTTAGGACAGGCACAATACAAATGTGGCGGGGTTAAACTAATTTTTTTGGCGCCAACCTTCAGACATTTGTAAAATAGAAATTGATTTTGATAAAAATGAGAAAAACATGCTTGGCAACATAAAATAGGCCCATGAAGAATGCTGTACATACTCGTATAACCAGTTTTAGTTCGTGGATGATGTTCGTGAGTGCAATACCGGTATATCAGAATGCAATTAGCACAAACCTCGTCTATATACATGATATATTCCAGTACATTTGAAATTATAAACCATAGAAAATAATTTTGTTAAAATCCAAAATTATTGTCATTCGTTTGACAAAACTGTTTAATAATAGTAAGATGAGGTAGGCATTGCCTAAATGCGAGCACAGCAAAAATATAAGATGTCAATGAACAGCTATATTGAAATTGTATTTGAGTTGAAGAAGCCCCCCCCCCCCCCCAAACCATGAAACATCACAGATGGATCCTCTTTTAAGCCCTCATATGACGGAGTTCCGCGTCTCAATTGAGGAATAAAATAGTTAAGAATCTAGAGGACCCCATTCCCGAAAAGACGTGGACAATTTAATGTTTTGATCGAAGTTATTTTTATTTTAATCAGTTCATTTTCTAGAACGTTTGTGAAGAGATACTTTGGGCGAATGAGCGTGAAAAAAGAAATGTAAAAAAATGAATAAAATTTGTTTACTTAGAAAATGAAGTAACTATATCGTCATCAGAATAATTTTCTCTTTGTTCTATATTTACATCGAAAAATTTTGGAAGGCGAGTAGTAAAATTTTTAATTATTTTCAAATTCACATCGAACCTGTATAAATTGTGCACGTGAAATTGTGAGAAGCATATCCGCCATATCCGGACGAAAAAAATCAATATCAGCTTTAGGTACATTTTTCGCGGGAACTTGCTGTGGAGCTCTCCGCTACGAGCTGTGCTCGCTATAATTGTATACAAAATATAATGAATATCGATCAATTCTACTCATTGCTTAATATATATGACAACTCGGATCTGCAGTGGTGTGTCTGATTTTAATGATAAAAACCGGTGTATTACAAAAAAATTATTAAAACAAGGATATCGTTACCACAAATTAGTGAAGTCGTTTACTAAGTTTTATCATAAATATCTATACCTTATTGGAAAATTTAACTGTACACGACGACTTTTGATTGTAAAGGGAATATCCCATCCAGATTTCTACGGTAATGTTGTTTATAGAGCAAATAAATTCAAAAACAATCCCTTGGGAATGCATAATTGGCTTAAAACTTTATTAAATAAAGGTTATGAAATGGATATTTTAGTAAAATCTTTGAATTTAGTCTTCTTTGGTAAAAATATTGATAATTTGATACTTACTTTAAAATGTTAATTACCTTTTTATACTTTTTATACTTATGTCATTTTTGAGCATTACAGCGGTCAAGTGTGTCGGTTTTGTGTGATGATGCATCATCAAATCATAAGTGTTTGACGTGTTGTGTCGGATTTAAAATCGACATACTTGATTTTTTTACATCAGTCGATGGATGCTTCTTAGCTAGCTGTCAGTAACTTCGAGTGTTCTCAAGAGAGTATCTTTACGTCCCGTTAATTGCTTGTTGTCCTTTTGTCTCAGATACTCTCTTGTTCAATTGAACTTCTATCGATTTGATTTTTACTGTGTGTTAGTTTGTGCTTTGCTATTGATTATCATTAGGGGGAAGGTTGGCGCCAAAAAACTAGTTTAACCCCGCCACATTTTAATGTGCCTGTCCTAAGCCAGGAATCTTTATCAAAGCTTATGTTTGTATTTAGTCGAATTTATGTTAATTGTTTTTTTGTCAAGAAGATGGTCTTTCAATGCACTCTGGGATTGGGCTTGAATCATATGTATTTTATTTTCAATCCAGGGGCCAATTGAAAAACAGCGAGCAGCGACCGCTGGTCACATTGAAGGCTGCTGGCTGTTTTCCATTGTGGATATTTAAAATATACGTTTATAATGTAGGTTGTGTCGCGTACACTTATTCCACATCTCATTTTCTTCTAATTCTATCTTACATATTCATTTTATTAACGAATCCAGTTTAAAATGTAATTTGTGGTGCTTCTTGACTTTTAAATATTTTGTATTTGCAAGATACAAATATTTTTTATCAATAAAAAGGAGCTTTTGACTTTTTTCATTATTTTGAATTAAACAAAATAGATACAAGTACATTTCTACCACAAGTAATCTACTGGGAGGCGAAACACGCCCTGCATATTTAAAAGTCACATGAATGTAACATCCAAGTATAAATAAAACATATTATGTATAAATTTAGCCACTATAGCAGTTTTTGAAAAGTTACGAAAGAAAGTATACTGGTATGCTGCTGATTGAAGGACCGCAAAGCTTACCCATAATGATTTTAACCTACTCATCTGAGAAGAAAAGATATGCAGTATAAAGAATTAAACAATATCATTAATTGGTTAGTTGATTTCAAACTTTCATGACTTAGTTCCCATATCAAATGATATGACTGGCAACTTTGAATGAGTTGTCGAAACCTATATTGAGTTAATATTCTTCAATTCATAAATGTTTTTTTTAATCTGTTTATTATGGAAAGCGATAGGTATCTTCATACTTTGGACTTCGGAGTTCAGATTTCGGACTTCTGAATTCAATAATTCTGACTTCCTAGTTCAGACTTCAGAATTCAGGGTTCAAGATTCTCACTTCAGACTTTTTATAAGTATATATAGGCACCATTTCTCACTTCAGACTTCAAAGTAAAAAATCGGAAATTTTACAGTGAGGGATAAATTATTCAACGAATATTTTGCTAACGGATTTACACAGCAGGAAATGTGGAATGCGCTGATGCGTCGAAATATTCGAATTCACCTTTCTCATTTGAAAAGGGTCATGAAAAACTAGACCTGAAAAGACGAAATTTCGTGTCAGTAGCTGATATTGTCGAACTAGTGGACTAGAAATAATTCAAAACTTTGGCAATGTAGCACAGAACGCTATGTGGAAAAGATAACAAGTGTTAAACAATATAAGGTAAGTTTTATTCAATATGTCAAGTGTAGTTAAAATTGAGTTTCCCGATTTTATCAATAAGTTATATCGAAACTGCATGGTATGAATAACTATTTATAATCATTATGACTTGTTTTAGCCCCTATGAAACATCCAAATTTTTGTAGCTCCTTACGTTTATTAAATGTTTTGCTTTCGCTTTCGACTTTTGACTTCTATATCTGATAGTTTAATAAGTAAATTATATGATTAACTTATCAAAAATCTGTTTGTATGTTTTTTTACAAAATTCATAATCATTACATTATGACCACATCTTAATGTTGCAAATTTTCCTGTATATCTTTTCATCATGGTCGTCAGTTCAGATAGCTCCTTTAGACCTTGCTATAATGACTTAAATACATACAAATAAAGCGGTTTTTTTGGTTATGCTGTATATCGATACATGTATTTCGGGGAGTAATCCCTCGTCAGGCGCATTGGATCGAAAAAAAATAGTCAAAATCCAAAGAACAGTACTCAAATCAAAACGGTCGTATTCTGAAACAGTTTTTGAGGACTTTTCGATCAATACTTTAGGTTTTTAGCCATTCGATATGTTTTGATTCAAATACTGATAAAATATGCATAATTTTACAGCGGCATATAGCCGAAAGAATAAATCTATAGTAACCTCCTTGAGCAATAATGCAAGAAGACTAAAGGCAGAGATTTTCTCTGTACTCAGTTGCTTAGGTCATTACTACCGGTTGTTTATTTGTTTTTACTTTTTATACCCCGCCACACGAAGTGGCAGAGTCTTATGTTATACCCTCAGTTTTTTTTCGGTGTCTGTCCGCCCGTCCGTCCGTCTGTCCCCCGACGGTTTCCGACCAATAACTTGAAAACGCGTCAAAGGATTTGAATGATATTTTGCACAGCTATTTAGTACAATAAAATACAGGTCAAGTTCGATTTCCAGCATGATCCAAAAAATAATTTTCGAGATAGGCCACTTTGAAAAATCGAATTTCATGAAATTTTGAGTTTCCGACCAATTACTTGAAAACGCGTCATGGGATTCAAATGATATTTTGTACAGCTATTGAGTACAATAAAACACAGGTCAAGTTCAATTTCCAGCATGATACAAAAAAATTCAAGATAGGCCACTTTGAAATCAAAGGAGTAGAGTCACGAAGGCCCTAAATCGGCCCGGTATTTTCACTATTTTATCAACTTCTATAACTTATCAAAAATTTAACTAAAATATGTTAATGTATGAACAAACTTTTCATATCTGTAAGATTTAGCAAAATATTTAGACCACAGGTTTAGCTTCGAGACTTTAAACAGGCCATACATTTGAAAATTCCTCATTTTTCACACATTTTCACTGGTTTCCCTGCATATTTCGTCAAAATTAGTATTGGCCACATTCCTCGACCATCGTAATTTTTTGATAATTCATTTATAAAATCATAATATACATTTCTATCACAAAATAATTTTGGTCGACAGGTGTGGCCCATTTCGTTTTCATCGATTTATACATGAAAATCAAGGAAAACTGTCACAAATTGTTATTTTTTACAAAAAAGTCCATTTTTTACCTCACTGTTCTCGTTATTGATAAATAATTGAAGGAAAAAATATTGCAATTCATGAAATATAAAGACTAATGAACATTAATGCAGCAACTTCAAGCAGATATATCAAAGTTGAATTCTTGGGCCATTTTGGGGCCTTCGTGGCTCTACTCCTTTTATGAACTTTTGATATAAAAACGTGGCGGGGTATCATTTAATGTCATATTACATGCCCTATTTTTTTTTTTTTTTTTGGATTTTGTATACCAAATAGCATATACATAACAAGAACCGACCAGTCATTTGTTATCAATGTATCTTCTTATACAGCACGCGGTGTGTGTAGCGGTCTTTGTAAATTATCATGGTCTGCTTTTACCATAATTTTATGAAATTTCAACCAAAATATAAAATCACGGTACATGTTTTTATTTCTTAGGACAAGAAGAGGCGATGTGCGCCTGGTGATGCGCAAGTGGACCCACGTGGCACATTTCTACGAAAGGCAAATCGTCTGGTCAGAAGACAATACAGTTGCCCAGGGATCTGAAGAATTCTAATCTGTACGACGAAAATAATATTTTTCATGAGGAGTATTTAAATACTTGTTTTTCATATTTAATTCTAGAAAATTAAAGCTAAACGAATTCGTTGTATACTGGAATCTACGCAAACTGAGAAGAAACAAAATTTCAAATACACCGGATGAGAAACCAGAAATTATGTATCAATGTCCTCAACTGATCGGCGCTCTGGAAATGAAACATTTAGTAGATGCAAGATGTACAAATTTGTAAATAGCTCTACATAATTAATTGTGCTGTGACGAGTTTTTCAATTTGGTAAATTTAATAGATTCAAATGCCATCAAGCAAGTCCTAGACACTCTCAAAAATGCGCTGGATATGTATAGTCATATTTTAGACTAATAAATGTAAACGATAACTAATTCTTAAGTAATTTCTTCATTCAGTTTTGATATTGTAATCAGCTACATGTACTTGATTTGTAAAAATAATTGACTTATCTTAAATATAAAAGGATGAGATAAATTAATCCTGAAGGCCTTAAACTTTGAATTGAACGTAGTTGCTGAGAAAATTGTAAAGAAAGATTTTGTTACGACGGATAATGCCAAAACGGTGACTTACTAAATATAAAATTGATACATACAACTTAAGTCTTCTTTTCAAAATCCAATAATTTCTCGTACTTTTTAGCCCACCTGGACCAAAGGTGAGCTATTGCAGCTACTTGGCGTCCGTCGTCGTTGTCGTCCGTTAACAATTAAAACAAAATCCTTCTCCTCTGAAACTATTAAACAGAATTAAATGAAACTTGGTGTGATTGATCCTTGAAATGTCCTGTACAAACTTTATGTTTTGATTTTTGATCAATCAAGAAAACATGGCCGCCGTTACTAAAAATAGACTGGGGATGGGTCAAAAACCGTTTTTAGATTGAAAAAGTACAAGAGAGAGATAATCTGAAGCAAACTTTCATCTTCAAAATCAAAAGTTCCGCAAAAGTAAAGTCTCCATCTAGTTAAAGTTCTTAGATGACCTCTTCTATAAGTTATGATGCCATTAAGGTGAATAATAGCGTTTTTTAATGTTTCTTGCTTGTAGAATGAAACCTAGTAAAGATAAAGAAAAGCTATTGTTTGCTTAAATGTTGATCCCATTAAGCTCAACAACAGTTCCCATTTATAGGGTTCGTCCTCTTCATTGTAAAAAAGTGATTTTGTCTCCCCTTCCCAGAAAGGGGATGTCAGTTCTTCCATTCTTCTTCTAAAACAAAACTTGTCCGTGCAATAACTTTTTGATCGTTTGGCATAGAGATTTAATATTTAAGATTACCATAAAGCAATTTGTCACGTACCAGGATGACCTCAAATGACCTTGATCTTTGACCTCAAGGTCAAATAACTGTTCATTTTACATGTAATTCTTGCTCGGGACAGAATTTTTTTTCCCTTTGGTAAAGAGCTTTGATATTTGACATGATGATGTATCAACATGAGACAATGTATCGCATGACCTTCATATGAACTTTACGTTGTACTACCAGGTAAAATACTAGTAACTTATAATTTTGCATTAAAGTCTTGTCCGGGACGTAACTTTTATATACTTTAGCATAGATCTTTGAATTTGACATCATGATGTATCAACATGAGAAAATGTGGCGCGTACCAGATTTGCCTTGACCTAGGGTCTCAAGTTCAAGTTACTGTTAATATTACATGTAATTCTTAACCAGGTCATATTTTTTATCCTTTGATATAGAGCTTTTGATATTTGACAATAGGCTGTATTACCATAAGTTGATGTGTCGCATACAACTCCTGTTCTTTGGCATAAAGCATTTTTTATAAATTCCCCTCGACTTATTAGTGATGCAATTTAGATGAGTCAAATCAACTGTACTTTTATTTGCCCCCACAGATAAAAACATGCACCTTGTTAGACTATAGAAGTTTGTGCACTTAAACAGGTTTCACCAGTTTTTCATGCTTTGGCATATAAAATAAAAACTATTGAGAACAGCTGTTGCTTTTGCTAAAATGTTCAGCTTATTTAGCGCTACAAAAAAATCTTTATCTGATCATAGTTGTCAGATAATCCCATATAGGGCCTCTAAGGTAAAAACAGTGATTTTCACGACTACAAAAAATGTTGTCATATTATGGTATCATGATGTCATCGTCGATGTCTGTTTAACATTATTGTTTCATTAAATTCTGTTCAGTAGTTTCAGAGGAGGAGATTTTTGAAAATTTGTTAACGGACGACGAATGATGACGAAAGACGACGATGACAACAGAGGCCAAGTGATGGTTTAAGCTCACATTGACCTTTGGTCCATGTGAGCTAAAAAGTTAACAGACAAAACTTGAAAAATTGAAACCGTCTGGTAACAATGGCTTTTGGGTCTGGTATAAGCCCACAGCATAACCTAACTATTAAGACTTTTAGGAGGTGAAATAGTGGTTATTGCATTTTTCTACTAACACTGAGGTTTTTCGTTCGATCCTCCTCTGAATTCAGAATTTCATGACCATTTTGTACTCTCTCTTCACAACATTAGTGAGAACAGTCTTGTGGAACAATACAGCAGAAGATGTATTAACAGAAGCGTTGAATAAGCTTATTACCCAATCCCGGGTAAATTAATATGTTTAAATCAATCAATTTAGTGAACTCAGAACCCGGAAGTTTGGAATCTTAATTAATTTATTTATTTATGTATTTATTTAAATCAAAATTTATTTATTTATGTATTTATTTAAATCAAAATTCAGAGTACTGAGTTCAGATTTCAAACTTCAGACTATTGAGTTCAGATTTCAAACTTCAGAGTTCCGAGTTCATATTTCAAACTTCAGAGTTCCGAGTTCATATTTCAAAATTCACAGTACTGAGTTCAGATTTCAAACTTCAGAGTTCCAAGTTCATATTTCAAACTTCACAGTACGGAGTTCATATTTCAAACTTCAGAGTTCTGAGTTCAGATTTCAAACTTCAGGGTACTGAGTTCAGATTTCAAACTTCAGAGTTCTAACTTCAATTAGACAATTTAATAGTTGTGTATACTACATGTAGTAGTAAATAAAATATTTATACTATAAATTAGTTCTCAAATAGTTATTGTTAAAGGGGGCTCGAGGGTCTAAATTTGTAATTATAGATTTTTCTGTAATTTGGCACATTTATAGTCCTTTATGTATGGATCAAAAATATCAAAAATATGCAATAAAAATAGGGGTCACCGTTAATTTAAGCCGGCTATTAAGGTTCTCAAAAAGGCTATTTCCCATCTTTTGTATATAGATTATATAGGAAAAATGATAATTTAAAAGCTTAAAAATGACATCGAAAAAATCTAAACAACAGAATTTCTTCAAATTTGCAAAGAATGTGTGTTTTAATGCATTCTTCAAATTGAATCAATGAAATAAGGGGGTCACCGTGCAAAAAAAAAAAAATGAAATTAAAAAAAAATGTAACTTTGATGAAATTACACCCGTAAGGGTCAAATCAACATACATTGATATTGAATACAAAACAATACAACATATCATACAATAGCGTAACATAAAACATAATAAGACAGCAAATCAAAAACAAACAAACAAACAAACAAACAAACATACACACATGTTATGAACCTGCCTGACAAGGATCTGAAGCCCTGAGTTCTATAGACTGTTTAATAAAGCCTCCAATATGACAAACAAGTTCGGGGTTGGGGTTTAAAATGATCAGCAGTTTATTCAATGTATCGAGACATTCAAATGTAGACAGTTTATCATTTAGAACTTTTAAAAAATCTGAGCGAATGGCTGAATTTATTTCACATTCAAAAAAGAAATGTTGCTCATCATCCAAACTTTTACACTTTTTGCAGAGTCTTTGCTCTCGAGGTATTTTCATATATCTGCCAACTTCTATACCTAAAGAATGATCACTAAGTCGAAATTTGGAAATCAATCTTCTATAATTAAAATTATCATGTTTTAAGTAATTATCGGAATTAAAACTGTGTTTAATCTTTCCGTAAAGATAAAGTTTCGATGAATTAAAAAAAAACTGTTTGAATGTCGGCAATTTTTACACAAAATATAAAGAAAATGAGGAATTTAATGTAAAACACAGCATACAGAGAGAACTGAACGATATAATTTCTTCAAATTTGCACAGAAGGCATGATGTTTAATGTAATCAGTGACGATGCTACAGACATTGGAAGGATTTACGGATACAATACCACTGCGTAAAAAAGATGCGCAAATTTAGACCCGCGAGCCTCCTTTGATGAAAGCTTCATGAAAAAAAAGGAGTTGTGGAAAAGGCATGGGTACCCCTTGTCATCCAATGGCCAAGTCCCGGTTTGGCCAAGGGAAACCTCAAAAATCAATTTGACGGACTTTTAAATTAGATTTATGTCATCGAGATTTTGTAAATTTCCGGAAATCCATCAAGGAATCTAGGAGACGTTACAAAATGGCAGGATGGACGGACACCAGGGTAGGAAATTTGCTGAAAAAGGAACCTGTCCTGACTTTTATTTAATATATAGCCAGTCAAACCTTTAGGAATTTTTGCCTGCCTGTCAAAAAGTTATCAGTCTTGGACTGGCGGTTGGGCTATCCTTTCCCACACTGACACACACCCCTATCACTACATACTGGCCCCTAACTTTTCAAGCGGGAGGTATAATGAGTACTGCTGTGGAAACAAGATTGCTACACGTAGCCAATGTCTCTACTACCATTAAAGTTAAAAGTTTACTAAAATCTATTAAATAAATACGCTGATGCAATAACAACTACATATCATGGACAAACAATCTTACAAAATTTCACCAAAATCTCTCTCATAGAAGTTGTGCCCACAATGTGTTCATATGACCTAAAATGAACAAAGTTGATGCTGTTGTGATATGATAAACGCCAAATCATCACAAACAAATCTACACAATTTCATCAAAATTCATTGAGCTGCCTCAGAAGAATTGTCCTCACAAAGAATACCTTTGGCGTCAATAAAGTCCCATAAATCCTACAAACTTTGTTGATTTAAAATGCCATTGCAATATGACCAGATTATAATTTCATATCTGTACCACTTGCAGCTACTGAGATATGGACCTTAAAAATCTCAAAGTTTAACCTGAGTTATGCATGAGGAAAATATAGGCCTAGGTGAACCTATTTTGGTACGAATTCTGAGTACCATCAAGATGTACTCACTGACCCTATAGCATTCCTCCATCACTGGCAGTTGTTGAAATATGCATCTTGATTAAAACTTTAACCTGAGTCAATCATGCGAAAAAGGTAGGTCAATGTCACCTTATTTTGGTACTGATGCTGACTATTATCAAAGATGTACCCATGGACTAAATATTACCCTTTTATAATTTGTGGTTACAAAGTTACAAATACCAAAACCTGGGTATAAACGACCAGGCTTGTGATTACCCTCGGGGACCCCGGGTCCATCAGCAGCGGTTATCGCCTAGTGGTTTCAAAATTACAAATACCAAAACGCGGGTATAAATGGCTTATTTGGATATGCTATATATTGATATATCAAGGAGCAACCTCTCATCAGTAGCATTATAATCAAAACATTGGAAGGTCAAATTCCCAAACTGTTGAAAACGAAAAGTACTCAAAACCAAAACGTTCGAACAAGGAAGCCAAATCCAGCACCGAGGATATCGACAAAATTATTGACACGTATGTACGTAAATATGTACGAACGAACGTACGTGAGAATGTACCAAATGCTATTTCACCTTCCCAACTTCGTTGGACTCAGGTATAATAGAAACTGATTTTTGTTACAAAATTAAAATAATAAAATGTAATTCAGGGGACAATTTTTTTTGACAAAAACGTGAAAAAATATATGATCTACTACGTTTCAGCTATCCAAACTTAGCAAATAATTAATAATTCAACATTGTGGTTCGTGTTTTTCAACCCAAGATATATTTTACTATGTTTAAAGTCATTTTTAAACAACCATCTGGTCTCACCCTACAACGTACATTTTTGCTTCGCATCAAGGTGCGAAGCTATTAATTTCATAGGATATTCACGCCATCTTGAAATAATCAATCACTTATGAACGCGTTGATTGGCTGTTTAATAAGGTTACAAAAGTAACAATTCGTTTCATTGGCTTAACCAATAACTATAATCGTGAATCAGTTACGGAGAAGAGACGATTTGATCATGATAAGGCTATTTTGTGTACTGCAGAACTGGACACGTTACAATTTAATGTTTACCGTTGATTAAAATTTCTTTGACCAGGGGACCTCGACAAATCCACTAAAATATCACGTGATATTTATTGATCGTTGAGCAACAATAGATTACATCAATTTTATTGTAATCAACAGATTAATCATATGATTTACAAGTCCATATTATTTTTATGTTTCTTTTGATGTGCATTTTCAACCAAATATAAGCTTTTTTGTTTGGCAACACTTTGGTCTTATAAAAGCATAATGCACCGTGCTCAAAAGTTGTCTTCCAGAATTCCGACAAGTACCTCCTCGTGGTGTAAGTACCTGGAACAACTATGGTCGAGTTACCAATACTTGTGCACGTACAGTTTATTTAAGAATTCACTTGCAATGTTTGCAAATATAGCGACTAATTAGAGAGACTTTTTCAATATCCCTCGTCTTGCATAGTGGTGCTGTGGCGTCACAAAAATTCCTCATCGCAGGTTTTCGGCAACTATATGTCATTTGCCAAGTATGAATTTCTTCTATATCAAGCATGTTTTGTTCGTTACCCTTCTGCTTCTTGTTTACCGAATATCTTAAGACTGCCGTGTAAAAGAAATATATCACAGTTTTCCAGGCAAATTCATGTAATTGTCCCTTTATAGACGCGAACATTTAGCTACCTCTTATAATGTCCTTTTTTTTTGGCAAGCAATTTTATACCCGAAACTCATTTTCATTCGGTTGACCAACTTTCATAAGACGCATGCAACATATGTCTTCCATATATAGTTAGCCATTACTATTTGTCCTCAAAAATCATTTAATTAGACCAATTAGACACAGACTCAGTAATAACTTATTGGCGTTATAAGATATCATTTTTAATGGCCACTGATCCTTAAAGCGACTATAATAGAGAAATTGAACATTAAACAGAAATCGGTTGTTTTCTTATAAAATGACCTTCAGCTCACGGTAATATTTCTTATGCGTTGTAATTATAGGCATGTTCCTAATACATTCTATCAAGTTCTGGTAGACCAGTGACTTGTCATTTTTAAATATAAACCGATATACACTTTCCTTTCCTTTAAATGCCGCTACAGCGAAGCTTCCCCAGCTTTTTGAAAAGCTAAAACTTGTCTGGCATTAAGATCCTATAATATATAATTGCAGTAATTGTAAAATAAGAAATCTAGCCGCGAAGCAATGGAAAATAATTTGTTCGACCCGAATCAAGTGTCTTGCAAAAACATAATTAGAAACTAACGAGTTTTGATTTTGGCGCGCATTAAAATCTGATTAAAGAAATGTAAGTTTATATACTTATCAAAACTCTGAAGTCGTAACTCTGAACACTGAAATCTGAATTCTAAACTGAGAAGTTTGAAGTCGGAAGTAAGAAGTTCCAAGTCTGAAATAAGAAGTCTGAATTATTGAACTAAGAAGTCTGAAGTCTGAAGTAAGAAGTCCGAAATCTGAACTTCGAAGTCCGAAGTATGAAGATACCTATCGCTTTCCATAGTTTATTGACCGCCAGTATTATAAAGAAATAGTATTTTGAATCTCCTTTTAATATGCTCATTATTTGCGAGTGACCACACAGATGCTGTTTCATGGTTTTCATCAGCATAAATTGCGAAATAAAGAGGAATCATGGCGTCACTGTTTTCTTTGACTTGGAAGTCGTCTTTCATTGGTTACGCTTGCTACATGAACATTTATACGTCGCCACATTCTTTGCAGGAAAAAAATGCATTTTTTTATTGCAAAATTTGTTGTTTATTCTGTTTCTTTTTCATATTCTAATGCTTCTTCAATTTAAGATTTCCTGTCAAATGGAAGCAAATCTAGTTTCTTTTATAATGCTATATCAAATAGTAATAAGATTTATCTTATCTAAAACTTTTTTTTCAATATAATGACTAATTTGAAACCCTAGAATTCAACATTGCCTTTAGTTATTACTCTCATTCGGTGGGACTTTTTCATCTGGTCCTTTTTTACACAACAGAGGGATAGTATTTATTTGTCAGACATCTCTATTTTCTTTAATTTTGTTCTATAAGCTTAGATATTAACTAAAATAAACAAAATTTCTAGTAAATTATGGAGACTACAACATCACAAGTTAGTCCGTCGCCTCCTCCTTCGACGAGCAGCCCTTTATACTTGGGGAGGGGGAGTACAAAGACCATACTCGCAAACTGCAAACTGGAGAGGATCCCGCATAAGATTATAGCCTGTTTGTCGATCTAGTACAACCAAATAATTCTAAACTAGACTTATTTTGCACCTGAAATTTATTTAATAAAAGGAAAAATTAATGAAAATATACATTAGTTAATTATACCCCCAACTTCAAAAGTGGGGGGTATATAGTGATAGGGGTGTCCGTCCTTCCGTCCTTCCGTCCGTCCCGTTACACTTCAGGGTACCCATCTCTTATCCGCAACTCCTCCTAAACCCCTTGGTGGATTTTCATGAAACATACACACAATCTTTGTGACATAATGTAGATGTGCACCTACTATTTTGAAATTTGATCAGAATGATTTTTGGAGTTTCCTATACCAAAACATGGACCTAGCCATTCCCCTACATGGGGGTACCCATCTCTTATCCGCAACTGTTCCTAAACCCCTTGATGGATTTTCATGAAACTTACACAAAATCTTTGTGCCATAATGTAGATGTGCACCTACTATTTTAAACTTTGATCAGAATGATTTTTGGGGTTTCCTTTACCAAAACATGAACTTAGCCATTGACTACATGGGGGTACCCATCTCTTATCCACAACTCCTCCTCAACCCCTTGGTTGATTTTCATGAAACTTACACACAATCTTTGTGACATAATGTAGATGTGCACCTACTATTTTTTAATTTGATCAGAATAATTTTTGGATTCATAGCAAAACATGGACTTATCCGTTCTTCTACATGGGGGTACCCATCTCATATCCGTAACTCCTCCTAAACCCCTTGATGGATTTTCATGAAACTTACACACAAGTTTTGTGACATAATGTAGATGCGCACTTACTATTTTAAAATTTGATCAGAATGAATTTTGGAGTTTCCCATAGCAAAACATGGACTTAGCCATTCTCCTACATGGGGGTACCCATCTCTTATCCGCAACTCCTCCTAAACCCCTTGATGGATTTTCACGAAACTTACACACAATTGTTTTGACATAATGTAGATGCGCACTTACTATTTGAAAGTTTGATCAGAATGATTTTGGGGTTTCCCATAGCAATACATGGACTCAGCCATTCGACTACATGGGGGTGCCCATCTTTTATCTGCAACTCCTCCTAAACCCCTTGATGGATTTTCATGAAATCTTACACACAATCTTTGTGACATAATGTAGATGTGCATCTCCTATTCTAAATTTTATCTGATTAATTTTTTTGGGGGGTGGGGGGTATTTATTTGTGAGCTGCGGCTCACAGTTTTTCTAGTTTACTGTAAAGTTTCACCCCCGGGGCTTCATCAAAATCTAATTCATAAATGAAACACCTGGTCAGCATGCCATTAAAAAGTAGAAAAACCAAAATTTATTTAAAAAAAAAGCCACAACAATTCAGGTTCATGCGATGAATTCTGGACTTACGGTTCATCAATGAATTAAAACGCCATCAGAGACGTTTTTATCATAAGTTGCATTTGCAAAATTGATAAGGATAAGAAGAGAAAAAGAGAGAAAGGGGTAAAAACGAGATGTGTCAAAAAGTGGTGCCCAAAACTTACAAACCCTTTTATCTTTGCCTTGGAGTATAATACTCATTGGCTATTATCATCTAAGGACTTTTAACCCTAGATTGTGTTTTCGAGGTTTTTATGTTAAACAAAAAAAAAACGTATTGCGTAGATACACGCTTATTAGTCCCCTACCGGCGAAAGCCGAAGGGGACTATAGGTTTGCGCTCTGTCCGTCTGTCCGTCTGTCGGTCGGTCGGTCGGTCGGTCGGTCGGTCGGTCGGTCGGTCGGTCGGTCGGTCGGTCGTTCTGTCTGTCTGTCTGTCTGTCTGTCTGTCTGTCTGTCTGTCTGTCTGTCTGTCTGTCTGTCTGTCTGTCACGCCTCAGTTTTCCGCACTTTTTTTTCTAAATGCTTATAGATAATGAACTGATTTTTGGTATGTGAGTTTACCTTGATAAGTTACAGATCAAGTTTGAGTTTCGTGCCGGTCCACAAATTTTTATGGGAGTTATGGCCCTTTGAACTTTGAAAATTCACTAAAATTTCAGTTTTCCGCACTTTTTTCTAAACGCTCATAAATAATGAACTGATTTTTGGTATGTGAGTTTAACTTGATGAGTTACAGATCAAGTTTGAGTTTCGTGCCGGTCCACAAATTTTAGTGGGAGTTATGGCCCTTTGAACTTTGAAAATTCAATAAAATATCTGTTTTCTGACTTTTTTTCAAAACGCTTATAGATAATGAACTGATTTTTGGTATGTGAGTTTACCATGATGAGTTACAGATTAAGTTTGAGTTTGCTGCCGGTCCACAAATTGTTAAGGGAGTTATGGCACTTGAAGTTAGAAAATCATTGCAATTTTATTTTCTACACTTTTTTATGTGTTATTGTTCCTTGTAGATAATAAACTGATCAAGTTTAGGTATTCATTTGTTTGACAAATTGTTACCAGTGACTGAAATATGAGGCCGGTAGGTGACTATGTATTGTTTTTCAATACTCTCAGAATGCTTGTTAATTTCCAATTTTTTGTGCAGCGTTATGAAATAACTTTGACACTATGAACGAAAATAATGACTGACATTACAATGTACAGTTCAAATTCGATTTAATATAACTGAAATGACCTGTAATTTACAACAAATTATCTGTAAAATGATGATATTATTGTCTCGCCTGCGAAGCCGGCGGCGGCGGCGGCGACGGCGGCGTTAACTTTTTGGAAAAGTTTTATGAGCACCTCCAAATTTCAAGATCTATAAGTCCTAGGTTGATGAAACTTGGTATGCATATGCCCCAGTAGTAGCTTAGCACAGTTGCATCCCCATCTTTTAACCTTGACCTTGATTTTCCGGTTGAGTGACTTTGACAATTTTCAATACATATAATAGCAATGGAAAAGTTTTGCGAGCACCTCCATATCTCAAGAACTATAAATCCTAGGTTAATGAAACTTGGTATGCATTTGCCCCAGTAGTAGCTTAGCACAGTTGCATCCCCATCTTTTGACCTTGATCTTGATTTTCAGGTTGAGTGACTTTGACTATTTTCAATACATATAATAGCAATGGAAAGTTTTGCAAGTACCTCCAAAATTGGTATGCATATGCCCCAGTTGTAGCTTAGCACAGTTACTTCTTTTGACCTTGACATTGATTTTCCGGTTGAGTGACTTTGATTATTTTTATTGCATATATTTGCAATGTTTAAGTTCTATAACCTTTTTTGATCTCAGAAACTGAAAATCCATGTAAATTAAAAAATATAGTGGAAGTAAGAAAGAATAATTGTTTCTGATGGTGCCGGCAGGCGAGACATACTTTAGTGTTTACTCTTGTTTTATGCAATATCTTCAGTAATTTTCTGTATTTTTACTGTTTTTAATTGTCCTTAACTGTAGTAGATAATGTTAGTTTATGTCAGTCATTTTTTTATTTGTAGCAAATCATGACTTTAGAACTTTACCTCGATTTAAAATGACTGACATTGACTGAAGATGTATCATCAACTAATCCCTGTCAGTCATTGTTTATCAACGTAAAGTTTTGTTACTGGCATGATTTGATACAAATAACAAAATTAACTGATAAAAACTGACATCTTCTGCTACAGTTAAGGACAATCAAAAACAGTATAAATGCAGAAATTGATAATTAATGAAGATATTGCATCAAATATAATCAACATTTTACGGATAAATAGTGGTAAAGAACAGTTCTTATTAGTCATATTTAATCAAATTTGAACCGTGCATGGTAATGTCAGTCATTATTTTGGTTCATATTGATTTTAATGCATTTTTTAAAGCATTTAGTTATATATCTTTTGTTTCAGGCAACGAATTCAACAGACGAAAGTGTTGGTGTAAACCAGTCAGTGGTTATTGTTTTGGGATCCGTGACAGCAGTAGTCGTTCTAGTCAACGTAGCATGCGTGGTTATGGGTTTGAAAGTATTGAAAAAGACACTACATAATTTACTTATTCTGACATTATGTTTTAGCGATGCTTTCCTAGGTTTTTCGGGCTGTCTAAGAATTTTAGGCGTTTCATCGAGTTTTCGGTTTTTACAAACAAATGTCGACTTATGCATTTTGCAAAGATTCTTGCCCAATTTCGGATTACTTTTAAATTACGTAATATTATTACTTTTATGTATACAAAGGTATGTCTTACTAAGAACCAATGGCTTCGGGAACACTGTGAAAAAACTTGAAAGCAAGAAGTACCAAATTGTGTTAGGAACATTTATTGTCATACTTGTTTATCAGCTTGCTAGTTCATTGTTGCTTCCTTTGGAAAATAACATATTGATATGTGACAGCAAGTTATATGGGGATCATGAAATTGTTTTTGCTTGTCTGTTCATTATTCCCACAACAATTTTAACGTTGATAAACATTTTCTTTTACCTTCTTGTCAGTCGCATGGTCTTGAAAAGATTTTTTAAACCAACTATTCAACCAATAGAGCAGAAAGATACCGGTATGAACAAGACGAATGAATTGAAAAACATTGAAATTTCGAACACATCAAATGCACCTTCATCCAGTTGTGATTTAGCGAGAGGAAATACCAAAAGTGAAAACATTTGTTCCATAAGATTTGAACCAAGAGAGACAGTAGTCGTAGAGATTAATCCTGTATTACCTTTAAATATGTCGTCCGAATCGATTAGGTCTGATGAAACAGAAAGACAGATAAAGAGTAGCGACATCATTGATGAAGTCAATTTTGATAATATTGACACCGACTCGACTGAATGCCCATCAAGTTACCTTGATATACCAGATACTGAGCAAATTCGTGAAATACAATCAAGCCCATCTCAAACTCGTGACCAAGAGCATACAAATCGATGTTTCGATCAAATAGATGTTGAATTAGACACAGTTAAACCGAGAAAAAATACTCACGTCCATATCAACGAAATAGATATAGAATTTGACACTGATGTAACGATAGCTCAGTCCCATTACAAACCACAACGAAACGCACCAAGACACAAATGGGAGATGCATGTTTTTGTCACATGCTTAATATTAGCAGTCCAGACCATGGTTCTTACTATGCCAGTCGTTATAAGTCTATGGTATGGTATGGTTTCTAACACACCCTTTGGTCTACAGACCAAGTTCTTCATTGGAATCCCATTCCTTTTAAATTCTCTGATAGATCCATTCATATTTACGTGGCGGATAACCGAGATACGACAAGGCTTTTGCAGAATGTTTCAAAAACAAAATTAACAGAGATTAAAAGTTGCTGGAAAAACAAAAATTCAAGAAACTCTTAGAATACAAAATTATGCGGACATGACCATGGTGTCACCGAAGTTTTTTCCAAGCCAAAATATATGGTAACCGCATCGACGTACAAGTTCATACGGTAAATTGTTGGAATTTTTCTACCTTTTTGCACACATGTTAATCTTTACTCATTTAAGACAATTTTGACATTATTTTTTCTTACAAGTAAAATCATTAATAATCGCTGTGAAAATAAATACTGTAATCTACCTACTTTTAAGAAGAGGTGTATTCTCATATTTCTCGTAACCTGTTGTTTTCACAAGGAGTAACTTAAGTGGATTCGGATCTGCATTAAAATGTCTTTCCAAAACAGTATCAATTATTATTAGAAAATCGTTAGCCTACTGAGACATTGTGAAATATTATTTAGAAATTCCACTCGAATGTTGGAAAGAGTGACAGAAATTTTATAATATTATGATACTGTTTTGTGTTTAGTATCTTAATACAAGATCTGAATGCGCTAAAGGTATTCCTTCAGAAAACAACTGGTTAGATAAAGGTAATAACAAAATAACCGAACTTGGAGAATCAATCTCAAATGTCCATAAGACGAGACAAAACAAGGAAGACAACCCGGAAAAATTGAAGATCACGGTGGTCCTAACTTTGTCCATGCATTTAAAAAGAAATAGTGGGTAAAGCCAGGTTTTAAGGCACGCCAAAGCTCCCTCTTCCATTGCGATCTTTGGGTCCGGTAGTTATACAAAACACAAAAGGTTTGTGAAGACATATGAGGGATGCCAAGGTGAATACGAAGGTGAATGCTAGAATACGAGAAATATGAGAAATACACATTTTTTTCTCGGAATGGTCGTACTGAATTTTTAAACATAATTTTGATTTCGGTTGTACACGGTGATATAGGTAAACAGGAAAGGGTTTATATATACAGTTGTTTTGTTTTTGTTGTGAACTTTCCTTTGTTTGTTGTTGTTTATCTGTTACATACATCAATTCGGGAATTTTTTAGACATTTTATAATCAAAGACATATTCGTTCAAGTTCTAAGTATCTAAGTTCTAAGTAACGGAAAAACTCATATTATCATAAGGGATTTCATATTCAAATAAAGTGTAAATTTTGTAGTAACAGTTGCCGGACATTTTCAAAACAGTGGGATTTTCACTTTTTCCAAAATACCGATATATCGAAACAGCGACAAAACATGCATCAAACAGCGACAAATTGTATTTTCAAAACAGCGACATTTACCTGTATGATGTTAGTAAATTAGAAATACGGAAATAAAAAGAGATTATTGTGATTTTCAAAAAAAAAAACGGTATCACTTTAAGTAGCTCAACAGGTAACCTTTCAGGTAACACATCTGCCCTACATAAATAGTAAAATGACCTTTCAAATTGCTTTCTGTCCGGGATTCTGACCAGTCTAATTTGGGCAGGTGTCCAAAGAAGTCAGGTGTGACTTCTTCTTTCAATTAAGACTCGAACTCATACAGAGTGTTGATTGACTCTGGCTCATACAGAAACCAAGACGCCATCTGTTAACAGTTCCAAAAAACAAAAACAAAATAAAAGATTATGTGCAGGATAAAACTATCTACATCTGGTTCTGTTCTTGGCATTAGGCTGAAATGGTGTTGATCAAGGCCACTGGTAGAGCGGTAATACGGGCCTTGAAGTCGTCTAGTGTTGGTCCGGATGTGTTACTGTCAGGCAGCATGTTCCATTCCCTGGTGGATGAAGGGAAGAGTGATTGTTTGTACTGGTCTTTGTTGGTGCGTTGTTGTCTGAGTCTTTGTCCTCCTCTTGTCCGGCTATCTGCAGGTGTGTAGTAGCTAGCGTTGATGTCTACTGAGGCCGTTCTGTATCTTGTAGGTCATCGTTAATCTGTTCTTTACTCGTCTGGTTTTGAGTGGTTCACAGTTGAGCTGCTGGACAAGGTTTGTCACATGACCAGGTGTTATGTCAGTGTAACAAGACAAACCTTGCTGCTCTACGTTGGATCTTCTCAAGCTCTCGTTCCTGGTTATTTTGGTAAGGATCCCAAACTGATGAGGCATATTCCAGCGAAGATCTGACGATTCTGCAGTATGCACTGGCTTTCACAGATGGTTTGCATCGGCCTAGGTTGCGTCGCAGAAATCTGAGTGTCCTGGAAGCTTTGGCTGATGTTTCGTGTACATGGGTCTTCCATTGGAGGTCATGGCTGATGGTAATGCCAAGGTATTTTCCATGTGTTTCTTCATTTAGTGTGTGTTCATGAAGTCTGTAATTATAGATGACTGGGTTTCGTTTGTTGGTAATGCGGATGACAATACCGTATAGCGGGAAATTTTCGCGAGGTTCTAATTTTCGCTATATTCGCGACCATTATTCTATCGCGAAATTTAGAACCCGCGTAAAATAGAATCAACATAAATTTGTATTGAGAATATTATTAAATCGCGAAAATAAATGTCCGCGTATATAAAAACTTAGCCATTTTGGTATAAAATCGCGAAATTTGCACGCCGCGAAAATTACCCGCTATACGGTACATTTGTCAGGGTGGAATTTCATCTGCAATTGTTCTTCCCAGTTCTGTAGTGATTCTAGGTCTTGTAACAGTTCTGCATCTTTCTTATTGTGGATCTTTCTGTTAACCAAACAGTCGTCTGCAAATAACCTTGAATCGGATGATGTTGCTTCCGGAAGGTCGTTAATGTAGGCGAGACACAGCAAGGGTCCTAATACTGTACCCTAAGGCACTCCTCAAGTGGGTTGGATTTGTGTCCTTCCAGCAAAACTGACTGAGTGTGGTTGCTGAGGAAGTATTTTATCCATTTCAGGGTAACACCTCGAACTCCACAGTGGTTCAGCTTCTGGATAAGTCTCTGGTGAGGCACCTTGTCAAACGCCTTGTAGAAATCTAATAGAATGATGTCGGTTTGTTCTCCACTGTCCATGTTCTTTCCTATGGCGTCAAGGGTAATGAGCAGTTGGGTCTCACAGGATCTCTTGGTCCTGAATCCATGCTGTTGGTCACACAAGATAGTATGTTGATCAAAGTGATTCATTATAGTACTGTGGACTATATGTTCAAGTAGTTTGCAGGATATAGAGGTGAGTGAGACAGGCCTGTAATTGGATGCCTTATGCTTTTCTCCTTTCTTAAATATTGGTACGACGTTTGCTGCACGCCATTCTTTAGGTATATAGTTCCGGTGTCGAGGGATTTCTGGAAGATGATAGTGAGGTATGGTGTTAGTGCTTTGGCTGCTTCCTTCAGGATAAAGGCTGGGACTTCATCTGGTCCAGTCGCTTTGAAGGGCCTTAGCCCTCGAAGTAGCTTTAAAAACCTGGTTCACTGACCTTAATGTTAGCCAAGGATGGAGTAGAGCTTTGTCCCATGTCTGGAAGAGTTGTAGTGTCTTCTCTCGTGTATACAGACTGGCATTGTTGGTTAAGGATGCTAGCTTTGGTTGGGGTGTCGCTATGTAGTAATCCATCATTATCCTTTAATGTTACTATCCCTGATGATTCCTGTTTTCTGCTTTTGATATATGACCATAATCTGCGGGGACTTTCTGTGTATTCTTTGCTGATTACAGTTGAGGCCAGTTCTAACATCTCTTTAGAACTATCAGAAACGGTCAGGAATCTGTTCCAATTCTGTTCTGCTGACAGCTCTAGGACAGTTTATGACAAGCTATGTCCTGTCATAGAACAGTTGGGACAGTTCTACCCCATGATATATTTAGAACTGTTCTAAGCCCTGACAGTTCTAAACTGTCTTACGCCCTGACATCTCTAACCTGTTCTGCACCCTGACCGTTCTAAGTCATGACAGCTCCTGACCACTCCTGGCTGCTCCTGACAATACCTGACAGCCCCTGGCGGTTATAAACTTAGACAGTTTTAGAACTATTCTTGGTCATTGTTCAAAGTAAGGAAGGTTCAGTGCTATCGAGAATACATTTTTTACAGAAAGCTAATACTTTTTAAACAAAATTTTAACAAAGCTGACAAAACTTACAATTAACAATGAATGACTTCATTTAGAACTGTCAGGACCTGTCAGAGCCCAGAACTGCCCGGGCACAGAACTGTCATGGACTAGAGGAGTTCTAAGCTGTCAGGGGCTAGAGGAGTTCTAAGCTGTCAGGGCCTAGAATAGTTCTAGAAGCTGTCAGGGGCTAGAGGAGTTCTAAGCTGTCAGGGCCTAGAATAGTTCTAGAAGTGTCAGGGCTGGGACAGATTATGACAGTTCTGCTCCGGAACAGTTTATGACAGTTGGTGTCCTGGGTTACTGTCATGAGAGCCTGACAGTAGAGTTGTTAGAACAGATCTCAACTGTATATCTTCCATAAAATTCGAGTGTGCTGTTCTTGATTCTCTCTGAAGTTGTGCTTTAAGGTGTTTGTATCGTTTCCAGTCTTTATTGTTCTTGCGTTTCTTTGCCTTTGTATGTGCTCTTTGTTTGCGATTACTCAGTCTTCGTAGTTCAGTATTCATCCAGGGATGACTGTGCCTTGCTTTGGTCTGCTTTGTTGGTACATGTTTTTTAATTACCTCTGTAATGATTTCTTTAAACTTATTCCATAGATTATGGATATGGTTAGCATTAATCTCTTTAAAGTCCTGGAGGTGTTCTGTGAGTTCCTTGTTGATAGCATCAATGTTGGCTCTTTTCCAAAGGTTGATTTTCCTTGGTGTTGGTTTTTGTGTGACTATGTTTGTTGCTAGGTCTATGAGGACAATATCATGATCGCTGTTTCCAATTGGAGGTAATGTTTTACATCTTTCTGGGTGGCCTGGGTGTGATGTAACCAGTAGGTCCAATATGTTGTTTCTTCTTGTGGGCAGGTCTACTAGTTACTGTAAGCTCAGGTCTGCTGACAGTCTAATGAAAGCTTTACCTTGAAAGACAGGAAATTTTTTTGTATTCTGTGTTTATGAAAAAATCTAACCCTCGCTAAATTAATGCGTGATTTTAGCTAAATACTAGTCCTCTTTTATTTCTCTTTGCAAATTTTCTCTGTAATTCGTATGTCGCTGTTTTAATGTATGGTTTTAATATCAAATTAAATCTCTCACTGTTTCGACAACAGAAAATGTCGCTGTTTTGATTGCCGTTATTTTGAGTCGCATATTTGAAATAGACCCCGAGGAACCACTGCCTTGTTAGAAAGAGGGCGGTCAAATAACCGGAAGCAAGGGTAAGAGGGGCGGGAAACCCCTTTTACAGAAGTTCTTTTGATGTTCCTTGTAAATGAATGTTCGCTGTTTTATGTATACTATTGTTGTTCATATTGTTGTGTATTACCTTAATATAATTGGTACCTTGTTCATAGAAGTGAACATCTTTTTCTATTGTTTTAATTTGTGCAAAATATATTTCTCCTTAATACAAATTATATGATCAAAGATGTGTTTTCCTTTCGATAAAACATACTATTTGATATTATTATAATTCAATATATCCATGAATGCATGCATGTTTGATAAACAAACAAAAGGCAATTATCAATTTAAAATAATACATTTTATGAGTCTATTACATGTATTATCTTGCATTGCTAATGATAATTAGATAACAGTAATAAATCGCCGCAGATGGGCACGTGCACTGTCAAAAAATGAAGTATCAGACACGGTATTTACATACCGGAAAAGCTGAAGACCACAATGGTCCTGACTTGTTATATAATTTAAATAAAGTGTAAATTACGTATATTAACAGTAAATAAAGTGTAAATTATTGTAGTAACAGTAAATAAAGTGTAAATTATTGTAGTAACAGTGAATAAAGTGTAAATTATGTGTAGTAACAGTAAATAAAGTGTAAATTATTGTAGTAACAGTAAATAAAGTGTAAATTCTGTGTAGTAACAGTAAATAAAGTGTAAAATGTGTAGTAACAGTAAATAAAGTGTAAATTATGTGTAGTAACAGTAAATAAAGTGTAAAATTTGTGTAGTAACAGTAAATAAAGTGTAAATTATGTGTAGTAACAGTAAATAAAGTGTACATTTTGTAATAACAGTTACCGACATTTTCAAAACAGTGGGATTTTCACTTTTTCCAAAAATACCGATATATCGAAACAGCGACAAAACATGCATCAAAACTGAGACAATTTGTATCTTTAAACAACGACATATACCAGTATGTTGTAAGTAAGATAGAAATAAGGAAATAAAAAGAGATTAAAATGAAAGAATGTCCATAAGACAACAAACCTAATACAAACTAGACCGACCAACAGACAATTATGCTAAAAATCTGTCAAACATAGAACATGATGATATTGATAATTTGTTAAGTATACAAAAAAATAAACTATAATTCCAAACTTTCATATCACTAAATTTATATCATGTAAAATGCGAGATTTTAGTTGAATATTCAAATAAAAGTCCTCTTTTTTTCTCTTTGCAAATTTTCTCTAATAATCCCTTTTACAAAAGTTCTTTTGATGTTCCTTGTAAATGTATGTTCGCTGTTTTATGTATACTATTGTTGTTCATATGTTTCACAAGTCAGACTTCTTACCTCTATCAATATTTTGTTGGCGGCAATTGTGATATTTGCCAAAAAATACTTTTATGGAAAATTGACTCTTAAAATATATTGATACAAGGGAGATGTATGCTTGTCATTTTAAACTTTTGTTGATTTGTGTCAAGTTCCCAGTCTGAAAATTCAAAATTTCTTTGACATAATACAAATCTGAGAAAATTAAAGCTTAAGTATTATTATCTCCTGCCTATTATCTCAGTGCAAATACGTTCAGAATATCCGAAACCTTAAAAGGACAACCTCTTAAACAGCTAGGACCAAAGTTTTGTCTCACGACTGTCAATTTTAAACTTGTCTTCAACTTTTATTTTTATTGTGTGTTATGGAAAAGGAATGTTTTATGCCAGGAATTTTATATAACATCCCCGTTTCTAATGTTTCTGCATGCTTATGCGGATATATATTACTAAAACATATATTTCCGTTTTTTAAAATAGCCATAATGAGCTACAATATGTTGAATTTTGATGTTTTGTAGCCATATACTCTTTTTCTATTTATTTCTGTCAGATTTAGATCTTAAAGTTACAATTTATGTATTATTTTATTCTTTGATGTGATTGATTGTGTATTGTCGAATGTAATTGGTACCTGGTTCAAAGAAGGGAACATCTTTTTCTATTGTTTTAATTTGCAATATATATCTCCCTAATAAAATTTGTATGATCAAAGAAGTGTTTTCTTTTCGACGAAACATATTATTTGATATTATATAATTCAATATATCCTTGCATGATGAACAAACAAAAGGCAATTATCAATTATAAAAAAAATACATTTTGATCAGTCTATTACATGTATTATCTTGCATTCAGATTATGGATCTGAAATATGGGGTTGTTTTCTTCCAAAAAGTATGAAATCAGATAGTCTATGTAATTTTAGAAGATTGCCAGGTGTCTTCCCCTCTGTTAAGTTAGAACTACACTTTCTAAAATACCTTTCATTTGTTAACAAAAAATCCTCAAACTTTGCTATTATGTCTGAATTTGGCAGAATTCCTATGGCATTTACACATTTTAAGGCAGCGTTAAATCATAGACCTGTATATATATACAGGTCTATGGTTAAATTATTGGCACCGAATTGTTACATGTCCATCGGATCTTTTAAAAGATGCCTACTCTGATTTGAAGGATTTACATCATAATGGTGCAGACACCTGGTACTCATCACTTTCACATTTACTAAAAATCTTAAATATTGATTTGGAGAGGGGTCCAAGTCATTTAAATAAACATTATTTTAAACATTTAATTAAAAACCAGATGAAACATATATATATTGATAACTGGTATAAAACTCGTGACAATCTTATTAAAGAAGATGGTAAACTTAGAACATATCTTTCAATTAAAACCAATTTTGGAACTGAAAAATACCTTAACCTTATAGAAAGACCTGAGTTAAGAAAATGCATAGCAAGATTCAGAGCCAGTAACCATAAATCATTCATTGAGACTGGACGATATACTAAAGCCTTAACTAAAAAAGAAGAAAGAATTTGTCAAAAATGTAATTTAAATGAAGTTGAAAATGAACTCCATTTCTTTACCTCTTGTCCTACGTTTTCTGATCTCAGAAATAAATTATTTGAAAGTATTCAAAAATATAATATGAACTTCACCCAGTTATCAAACTTTAATAAATTCTACTGGTGCTTCAATAATGAAGATATAAGAACTCTGAATGACTTGGGCTCCTTCCTGCTAAATTGTAATGTGACTTAATTTTTAGTATTTTCATTGTTAATTCTCATGAATGTGAACTGACTCCTATTTTTTATTTATAGTCACTCCATAAAATATGTGAGTACACTGATCATATATGTTTGTATTTGTAAATGCCCCTTGTGGGCCCATAATTGGCTAATAAAATTTGTATTTGTATTTGCTAATGATAATAAGACAGCAGTAATAAACCGCCACACACGGGTACTGTCCAAAATAAAAAGATGTATCAGAAAAGGTATTTACATACCGGAAAAGCTGAAGACCACAATGGTCCTGACTTGCAATATAATTTATGGTGGTGTATGTTATACACGGAGGACATCATCGTTATTCCCATTAACAGTAAACTTAACATCTATATTCATTATTCATACCTTATAATTTCATAAGGTGTATGGAAAAGGTCAGTCGGGGAGAGACAGTTTGGGCTTATTGGAATAGAAGAAATTAGATGTGAAGTAGTGAAGTAGACACAACCTAAAAATCCGCTATGGACCGATATGGTCGTTGCTATAGATGCTTAACGATTCGTGAACTTTGATAACCGTTTGCTGAAAAAATATCTCCTCCAACAAATATGTGCACGTAAAAGACCCCTTTGTGGACCGCCAAGTAGTGCAACACATAGGCTAAATTTTCCGCCCCTACCCACCTCCCCCCTTTTACTGTGGTTCTTCAAAATTTACCGGTTCTTTGTTTCCCATCCCATCCCCATATTTCATTTATCATCATCATTTCATGTTCATTTTATCATCCTTTTCATGTTCATCGCCTGTAAATAACCTATATATAGCGTTGCACGGACGTAAAACACCAACTCACTCACTCACTCACTCACTCACCAACAAATATGTTGTCATCTAGAAAAATCTAGTGGTCAAGGGGGTGATAAATATCATTTGAGTCTATAGAAATTAATATAAAATTATATTTAGACCTACCGCACAAAACAAACAAAGAAGAGAGCTCAGAATTTGAAAAGGTCTAAATCGAATGAGTTTCCTTTGGTTTCAATATTGTTTCAGAGTAGGAAAATCGAAAGTTTGAAAAAAAGAACTTCATTATTATTTTCTAACAATTATTTTGAGTTCTTGAACATCTACGAGAAAAAAAATGCCGCATTATGTATGTCTGTTGTTTGTCTTTTACTGTAGACGCGGTCTTTGTGAGTTGAAATGTACGATTGTATGTATAGCAAAGATATCCATTTCAAATATGGCAACATCTCATGTTCCAAAACTCGACATTAAATGTCGCTGACCAATAAATTCATTTTAACTTCAGTACCGGAATGAAGTTCGAATGAAGGAACAAAGATATATACCGTTCTACAAACGCGAAATACAGCTAGCTAAATTAACAAAAACAAAAGGAGCTAAAATAATCAGGTCTTAGACAGACTGAAAAACATACATACAAACTATGAAACTAATACATGCACACATAAAAAGTCACAAGTTTAAGATTTAAAACAAACTAGGCAAATAAAGCTTTTTAGATTCCACTGCACGTTCTACACACATTTTTGATCATTTGTAAATCACTCGCTTAGCAGATATTGAAAGACAAGAAAACACATTGAATAGAAAACTCATCTTAACACAGGCATAGCAGGGTTTTGAAATAAGCTAGACATACATGGACTTCCTGTAGCCCACGCAACTGCATGCTTGATGCAAGAGAGACCTCTAGATAGGGTGAATGGTGAATGCAGTGGTTCAGGAATAAAGGTAATAACAAAACTACCGAACTTGAATGATCAATCGCATAGTCCAGAGAAAATGACAAAAACGAATCAGATATACCGGAGAATTGGTGGATCGCAATGGTGGGTTAAACCAGGTTTTATGGCGCCAAACCACCCTCTTCCATTGCGATCTTCAAGTCCATAGTATATATAGTTACATAGATTAGTGTGACACTGTAAAATTTGCTTAACCCATAATGTATAGTTACGTAAAATAGTGTAAAATAGACGTAAAAGAAAAGGTACGTTTTACATTTCTTTTCCTGTAGATTTGTATTAATTAATTTCAATAACTGTTTGATTCCAGCATTAAAACAGGTCTATATCAGATGAAATTCTAGTATTACATTAGTAATGAACTAAACGAATAGGAAGAAATAAATTTCATACCTGAGACAACACTTCCATTGGAGGTGCCTCAAATTTCTGCAAGTCATTGTATATTGGTATATCTCAGTTTTCACTAATACTTAAACAATTCAACTCATTTTTTTAATTCAAATTGAAAATCTTTATTACACAATGGACTCATTTTATTTAAAGCTTTAATGCACGGAGGCACTGAATAAATAATTCTTTGTTGTCACCCAAAAACGTGTCATGCCAATGAAAATTATTTCTGCCCCATTCCTCTTTCCTCTTCCTCTGTCGTTCGTGAAAGCGGAGAGAAAGAAATATAGTTACTTCCCATGCACGTACCCGTCCTTTATTCTGTCTGAAATTGCATGGTAATAACATCCAATTATAATGCTTTTTTCACGTATAGGCAATATTATATTTTACATCAACGCATCGCAAATATCATATTAGTTTTTTGCCAAAATTAGAATATTGTACGTCCATTTGTGTGTAGAAAAATAGTTAAAGTTGTGTTTTTATATGTCTGTTAATTTCCCGCCAAATGTACACTTTTCAAATGCATATGCTAGCGACAATAAGCAAAATCACGTATTAACGGCCTAATGCTGCAACACGTGTGCTGCAATAAGCTAATGCCTAGTCACTAAGGTTATTGCCTAATGGTACCAGGCATTAAGGATGTTCGCTACTAATATTGAAAATAAATAGGTGTCAAATTTAATGCCTTAAATGAAAAGATAATAGTAAAAGGTATGAAAAAAGCAAAAAAAATTGATAGATTCGTGACCTCGTTTTCAAGATAATTGACGTTAAAGTTTTGGCGGGAAAAGGTTTTCATAGGTTTAGCATTAGCACTATTTACCTGTTAAAACCCATGACAGAATAAATAAGATTTGATGAAACTTTGTCTATAACCTTTTTATGACATATTAAAGACATTTATTACAAGAAAATAGGGGGTTCGTGGGCAAAAATTTTAACCCTATTTTGATGGTAAAATCCAGAGGATTCCGAAAAAATGACAGAAATACCAAAACAAGACCAGCGAGCATCCTTAAGCCTAAAGACTAGGAAATTTGACTATAAATAGACCGGCATTAGGATTTTGCCTAAAGCCATATGATAAGAAGCAAAGGTGTACCAAAGGGGTAGTCAGTATCATAAAACCGTAAAGACAAAGACAAAACTGGCAGACAAAAAATCATCACAACAAAACAAACCACATAACAACATAAAACACACACATATAACAACCAAACCGCATTCAGCAGCTATAACCTATTAGAACAGTTTAATAGTTTGAGATGCAATAAAACTTTTATGTCATAAAGCTACTTTAAATATCAAACACATTTTAAATTTAGATAAGACTTCGACTTAAATCATATGTATTGCTTAAGTTTTTGTCACATATCTTACTGTTACAAAGTCTGTCTGATTTTCTGCACTTGCAACAGTTTATTCACAAACACGAATACAATGGAAACAAATCTCCATCGCATAATCTTCATTACTTTCTTAAAAAGCATTTTGTTTCCTCCTCCAAGTCCTATAACCGTATGTGGTTTTTTCCTAAATAAAAGTATCAAACAGGGTATAAAACAGTTAATTATGCATATTTGAAGGAGAAACCTCTCATCAGCAGCATTTGATACAAACCATTGGAAGGTCAAAAACCAAAACTATTGAAAAAGTGCTCAAAACCAAAAGCGTTCGAACAGGGAAGCCAAACATAGCATCAAAGATACCGATCATGTGCTGTCTGTAGTACAAGAGAAAAAATGATGTTTTAAAGAATTTTGAATGAAAATTAAACTTCTACTATCCCAAATAATTTATTATAAAATCTTTTGTTTAAATGCGTTCAATGCCAGGCAAAGGGGGATATCAAATGGTGTTAATTAATTGTAATATTTTGCTGAAGATTTCTCTGTTGGTGCTTTTGTTGTTTTTAATATTTCATAGTATTTCTTACAAGAAAATATTTTTTCTATTTTTTTCCGGCATTTTCATAACAATTTCCATTTCGGCTGCGATTATTTTAATTGATTTTTTTTTACCAACATAACTTTCTTGAACAATTTATACCCCTCGGAGCCTGAATTGCACATCTGATTTTAAATCAATGGTACTTAAAATCTTTCTTTAAAGTCTTTTAATACAATATTTTTGTCGTTCTTTGATGTTAAAATCTTCACTTATATTTACAAAATAAATTTTATAAGAAAAAACATGGAAAGTATTGTTTTTACCTTTTTTGTAAGGGTGATACCCTTTAACAAAGATCACATGACGACTTTGATCTAAAAAAAAAATGACCATGCAACATCTTTTCTTTATCTGTTTTTAGATTCGTTCAATTAAGACAAAAACATGAAAACACGTAATTTTAATCTTAAGCCTTAAAAGGTGTCAAAATGTTCACTTTAATTTAGTTTTATTACATAATAATTTTAGTAAAAACCTTAATTCATCAAAATGTAATTGTTTATCATTTGTCATATTTTTATTCATTTTGTTATTGCCAGGATATAGCTAGAATTTGGCCATCATGGT
Organism: Arcuatula senhousia; assembly: GCA_963971305.1. Lineage (NCBI taxonomy): Eukaryota > Metazoa > Mollusca > Bivalvia > Mytilida > Mytilidae > Arcuatula > Arcuatula senhousia. The sequence goes on from OZ020305.1 coordinate 51,403,318, forward strand.
TTCAGGAAATAAGCCCAATGCCTAAAAAATAGGCAATTAGTAAATGACCAGGCATTACCTTATTGCCTTGGAAAAAAGGCTCGATGCCTGATTTTGCTTATTGCCGCTAACAGGAATATTTCAAAACCCCATTTTTTTTATTTCATATATGGATGTGTGTCACTAAGAACCACGCGTCTTTTAATAGACATTCATTAAAATCTGGATTTTTGTCATTTTGGTATCGTCCCATCTTAATAAAATTACCATGAAGCTAACAAGCATTTATAATCTTGTCGGAGTAAAGGAAAGCCTTTTGACTTCAGCGATTTAATGTCAAAAGGACTTTAGTTCCAGGTAAGACTGAGTTTGAAAAAGTTAAAAATTGTAGAGTGGTTTCCGACGCAAAAAGTTTATACCCATTCATAGAACTTCATGAAATTTACACAGGGGCTTGAATTCTGGTCATTTATATCGACTTTAAAAAAATCCACCCCCTATACTCTATATACCCACCTTGGCTTGAATTCTGGTTATTTATATCGACTAAAAAATCCACCCCTTAATCGATAATACCCACCTTAAAAAAATCGACCCCCTACTCGATAATACCCACCTTAAAAAAATCGACCCCCTACTCTAAAAGACTGTCTAAATTCTGTATATTTTTATACGACCGCAATTTTTGCGATCGTATTATTATACGACCGCAATTTTTTTGCGATCGTATTATGTTATGGCGATGTCGTTGTCGTTGGCGTTGGCGTTGGCGTTGTCGTTGTCGTTGTCGTTGTCGTTGTCGTCGTTGTCGTCTGTAGACACTTTGGTTTCCGTGCGATAACTTTAGTTGCAGTTAACCAATTGTTATAAAATGTTGATATGATGTTTATAACCACTTAAGGAAGGTTGGTATTGCATTTGGGGTTTCTGGCCCCTACCGTTTTAGAAAAAGGGCCAAAAGGGGCTAAAACGGGTGTATTGACAAAACGTCTGTAGAATGTTGAATTTTCATCCGATTTTGATCATTCTTTTTTAATTGTATTCCTCAATAAATTCTGTCAACAAAATGTAACAACACCTTTGATGTATCTTGTACTGTTACATTGCTATAAGGGGTCAAAAAGGGGCCACACCCAAAAAATCGACTTTTTTATTTATGGTCCGATTTTCAAAATCTTTTTTTCATTGGAATCCTTGTAAAAATCCCTGCATGCGTTTTTCAATCAGATTTGCAATATCTCATACCATTTTCGAGAAATAAGGGGTCAAAGGGGCCAAAAACTCCATTTTTAAAAGATTGTCAAGGCAAATAGTTTTTTTACCAATATTAAGTTGTAGTGGGCCAGCCAATTGTTATGAAGTTTAAATATGATGATTATATCCACTAAAGGAATGTTGTTTTTGTATCTGGGGTCTGTTTTAGAAAAAAGGGCCAAAGGGGCTAAAACGGGTGTATTGACAAAACTGTTGTAGAATGTTCATTATTCATTCAATTTTTAAAATTCTTTTTTTGTTGAAGTGCTCATAAAATTCTGTCTGCTAAATGTGTCAATGATTTTGATATGTATTTCACCATAACATTGCTACAGGGGGCTAAAGACAGACCACGCCCATAAAATCAACTTTTTTATTTTTGGTCCGATTTTCAAAATCTTTTTTCATCGGAATCATTGTGAAAATCCCTGGCTGCGTCTTTCAATCAGATTTGCAATATCTCTTACCGTTTTCGAGAAATTAGGGGTCAAAGGGGCCAAAAACACCAACTTTAAAAGTTGTCAAGGCAAATAGTTTTATACTTAAAATTAAGTTGTAGCTATTACATGTATATAAATAAGGCTTTTTGTATTAGATGTTGATGTAAATGTGCCGTAAATATATGTGTGAAAAATGCATTTTTAAGTCCACCACAGGATGCATGTGTCAAAAAGCTTTGTAAGTCCACCATGGGCTTCATGTGACCAAAGCAATGGACTATCCATATTAGGCCTCCAATGTACAGAGTTAAACTTGTTGCGGTCGTATCATGCTGCGCTCGGCGTATTTTTTTATTCACATTGTGTTAAAAAATGAACTCCATCTTCTGTTACATTTTTGTCACACATTTTACAAAGTCTATTATTCAAAGGTATTGAATGGACATTGAATTGTGTCTGCCCTTTTCTATTTCTAGACAATGAGCACTTAATCTCATTTTACTTAAATAAGAACGTTCTGATTTGTTTTTAATTAAATCATGGAAGTATTAAATTGACAGGAATTACAACAATAAATTAACACAATTAATTTCCCACTATTTATCTGTAGATGATAAAGGTACCGACTCAGTTTATCAAGTAGGCGATAACACGCTTGAAGACGGTCTGCGTTTCCGCCACCAATTTTGAAGAAAAAACATCACGTGGGTTTACTATCGGTGGCCTTTATCAGTTACACTATCAATAAGGATACGGGACCGCCTGTGGTTCCCTTGCCGTGCAATTACCTGGTTGCAACGGCTTCTATTACCTATTCGAAAGTAAAGATTGAAAAAATGACAAAAATCGGTCAACATTGAGCAAAGTTATGGCACAATGAAGATAAAGAATCTGCTCAATTATTGATTATTTGAAGAAAGCTCAATTTTTTAAAACTGTGATTACTTTTACATCTGATCTTTTCTGATTATGAAAATATTATGGTCTTCAAGAGGAAAGAGTTTTCTTCTTTGTGGTATGTGTCGTTACTGTGTAGGATGTTGTAGGATACTCCAAAAACTAAGAAAAAGTGAAACAAATTTATCGTGACATACAGAAATTTTTGTAATTTTTGTAGTTATTATACTGAATATAACACAAAACACTAGACCCGCACCATGTCATGATTTTACAAAATTCATATTATTATCTATAAAAAGAGAAATCATAAACTGAATCGTTGTAGTTTTGTGAAAAGATGCCCGATTTTTTTCCTAATAGTCTTGACAGTAGACACTTGAGAACAAAAATGTAAAGAAATTTGACAAAATGGATCAGAATTTATTAAAAGAATGACAACGCACAATGATTTAAAAAGGTAAAATGAAGAATACAATAGCAACCAATTTCTTTAAATATATTTTAATTGAAAAATCAAAGGATGCCACTGCAAACAATGAAGATATACCCCAAATCTTATAATATTGTAACCCATACTTATAAGGACCTGACTCCTAAAACAAAAGTAAATTAAGCTGTTGTTTACTTAGTTAATACATGCAAATTGTTCTAATACATATTCATATTTTACTACTTGCATTTTTTTCAAAAATCAATATACTCTATTTGAGCGGTCATAATTTTTCGATAATAAAATCACTCATAGTAAGAAGATAGGCAAAACTTCGATCAGCAGGACGTTATTAGTAGGTACTTGACGATTTTGCGGTAACGCAGATGGAACGTTTGAAGTGAGGCTGTTGTAATTCCTGTCAATTTTATACTTCCATGATTAAATCAACATAGGAACTTCTTGTATTTTTATAAAAATGTCTGTAGAAAAGGAGTTTATTTGAATATAGGCATAATATTTGTGCATGTTGATTTTGTAAACTTTGATCTAAGACTCGTTGTTTAATACAGGGGATCAGAGGCCAGTTTGAAAGAGTTATGAGACCAGTTATTTGTTTCTTTTATATGTGAAAAACCTAAATCATTTAATATTCTAGAGACTTTTTCAAACCATTTGTTTTTGGACTTTGTCACTTGACATATTTTGTAAACTAAACTAAAAGTATTAGGATATGAGAGAATGTGATCCAGGGATATCCAAAACAATTTTTATTTTCAGTTTTATTTAATCCCTGTGTGATCTAAATATTTGATGCATATCAAGTTTCATCTTCATCTCCATCATCTTCCGGGTTAAGAACTGGAATCATTTCTGATTGTGTTAGTTCTGCGTTTACTGCCCAAGCACAGACGTATACACATCTGCAGTGTTTCAAAAGTAAAAAGTTAAAAAGCGAAACGGTTACTACTACTAAAGTTTATTTTATTTTCTAAGTTTATTCTTCCAAGTTCTGCTCTGCAAGCACAATTTATTGTTTTACAATGAACGCCTAAAATATCTGTTCGTATTACTCGGATCAAGGAACCATAATCAATACATAGAAGAGTAATACTATTGTTCTGGATACCAAAGCACAGCTTATAAATGCGCAAAATAGTTCAGATGAAAAGAGTAAGAATAAAGTTATTTCTGATTGCCATCATGGTAAAGTATTTGGACTTACCGTACGATATGTAAAATTAAGACATGCTTGATTAATCTATTTTAGCTAAATCAGTTATTTGAAAGTTAGGTGATAGAAAAAAATTCATACGCTTCCCGTCGTCTGAGCTTCTTCACTCGATTGTTGATATGTCAACGTATATATCGTTTTTACTACCTCATGGACACATTTACCGTACATGGTTACATATTTCAAAAAAATCATGGAATTTAATTCAATAAATTCAAAGTATGATAAATGTATGGATTTTCAAACAACAATAATAGGGTATAGTCATCGACATGCATTTACACACTGTGCATTCACCTTACTTAAAATATCTATATTTAGTCTTGAAGATGGTGTGAGTGACGGTTAACTTTTATAATTATCTAATCGATGACTCGGAAGTAAATTAGGACTTCAAAACCAAAAAAGATTTTTTATACATATTTGAAAGGAAACAAATAATTTGCATTGAACTTTATTTTCAAGGATCTTACTAAAAGAAACATGAAATTTGAATTAACCTTACACACTAGAAAATCTCACGAAAAACTTCTTGTAAATAAATTTAAAGAATGGTAATGTTTGGGTGTGCCACAAAATAGGGTGGTTTTTATTCGGACTGTAATGTAAATTCATTAGTATGTTAAAATAAATGAAGTATTTAATGTGGTCTAGTTTAGCTCAAATTGGTCTTTCATGATCTGTCTAATAAGTAAACATACATTAATCAAAGAAGTTTTAATGAGGTCAGAACATAGTTTATCACATGTATCATTCGATGGTGTATAACAGGGCATGGTTTTTTTTGGGTAGTTTTATTGATTCTATAACAGGGTCCGATTCAGAATCTAAATCATAAGTAGTATTCCCCCTTTCTGGGGATTTTAAGACTTAATTGTAAACGGAACACAATATGAAGAAAAATATCAATGTCAGTTCAAGAAATATGCAATAATGTATCATGTTTGAAAAAAATCACTGTGGAAAAAATACTTTCACATGCTTTTTATACTTTTTTGAGAAAATTACTTTATATCGCCACGACAACAAGCATATCGCTCTCTTCATCCTGTTGCTTTTAATAACAATTAACACACAAACAAAAATGAACAAACATCAAAATATTCATTGAAAAAATATACATGTATCGGGAAAGAAATTTAACCGAGTATCCTTGGATATGGGTTTACCCATATCCTTTCTTGTATAAATTTCATTTGTAGATTTTCAACAACAGATGAGATGTCTACTCCCCCGGGGTCTACTCCCCATATTTAAATTTCCCACAATTTTTACTACTCAAATGGACGATTCTACTTCTAAATGGGGTTTTCGAGGGTTTTGCGCATTTTCTCTTCTATTAAAGTGTAAAGTGTTAGAATATTTCATATAAATGAGCTGCCTTTTTAAGAATATGTCAAAATCAATAAAATTTGAAAACAAATCAACAAGATAAACAATTTCGTCAAATTTGGTACAAAACACCCCTAAAATGACAGATTAAGATCGTCCAAATGGCGACGACCACAGTTTTCTCAAGGGTCGGATCACTTTTGATAAGAAGCCGAAAACTATCGTTAAATTCACACAGAGTCATGTCTAGTCTACTCATTGAAGATCCCAAATATTCATGGTTGAAAGATCTAGGACTGTCATCTAAAAATCTTGGCGTTTATTATGGAGAATGGTCAGCAACTGGTGAGGTAAATGTCAAATGAAAAAAAAATGCCTGTACTGATAATAAAACTATCTATTAGCATACTACGTACTCTTATTTGTTGGGGCTTTATCTTGTTGTAAAACTTTCCTTATCTCTTGATTTTGCCTAATGACAGAATTTTTGCAATACAAAAAAGTTCTAACAAATTAGTAGGGAGTGTTCAAATGCTGAAAAATTATTGGTCAGTTACAACATGTTCAAGGACACAACCCAAAACAGCTGATCATAGTTGATCAGTTTGTGTTTAATATATCACTGCAGACCTGACTCGCCGTACGGACTATTTCAGAAAAATATATTTCAATTTTCAGTATGTAGAGAATTCATACTATTTATTTCTTTTATACAAACAAGTAAACAAACAAAAATCCAAGGTGATAGTATGTAATTCAAACGGTAAAACTTATTGAACTCATTCAAAATCAATGATGCCTAAAATGAAACTGTAAAGTCATATTGCTACCTTGGCATAACTTTAAATATACAGGCAATATTAATGTCTCTACAAGCTTATTAATGGACAAAGGACGCAAGGCATGGTTCAAAATTAAGAAAAACATAGGTTTAAACAATCCTTGCAACTTATTAGAAAAACTACTTGATACACTGGTTTCACCAATAAATCTTTATGGGTGTGAAGTTTGGGGGGCATATTCTAATCTAAAAGATACAGACCCCTATGAATATCTACATATCAAATTTATCAAAGAAATCTTAGGCATCCATAGCAAAGCAACAAATGTTGCTTGCTTATCTGAACTTAACCGATACCCCTTGAGAGAAAAGGTTAAATTTTTAATACTCAAATTTAGAGATCACCTTTCTAATTTAGACAACAGTTTAGTTAATAAGATTTTTAACAACCTTCCCCCCCAGTAATAGATGGATGGCAACCACAAACCAATGGATCAGAGAACTAGGATTAAATTACATAACTCATAACACAACTAACTCTATAAGATATTTAAGTAACTTTAAACAAAGAATATATGACCAAGCTTTACAAAATAGAAGTAATACTTTAACTGAAAGCAATGAATTATCTTTCTATAACACAATATGTCAATTCAATCAAATACCTCCATATGTTGATATCTGCAGATTCAAATCCGATAGATCTATTATTTGTAAATATAGATTAAGTGCCCACTGAAAAATAGAAAGAGGACGGTATAACAATATTCCCAGAAGTGAAAGAATCTGTTTAAAATGCAATTTGTCACAAATCGAAGATGAAATGCACCTTTTCATCCACTGTCCTGCCTACAATATATTTAGACAAGAGCTTACTCAAAAGGTCAAAAATGTTCATAAAGATTTCAATTCTATAACTGAAAACAAAATGTCTTTCATATTGAACAGCAACTCTTTAATAATAATCAAAGCAGTAATTTCAAGTATATAAAAAAATGTCAAGAGTTAAATTAACCAAAACATTTAATATGTATAAATGAATATGTACTTTTCTCTAAGTCACTACCGCTCTAGGTATATAGTTCTTAATTTTCTTTTATTTTTATCTCTGTCGTCAAATATTGTTTACGGGGCTGCTTCTTGGTGCGATTCTGTACTCACTTATTTACCAATTGTGGTGAATGGGTGTAGGGTTGCATCAAGACCCAGTTTCTATTGTTTGCATTATATTTCAATCTTATGTCATTATGTATGTGTTATAACCATTTATTGTAAATGTGTTAAACAAATAAATATTAGTATTAGTATTAGTATTATACATCCTTTATAAAATTCATGGTTCCCTGACACCCTACTGTGATTACCTTGCATGATTCGTTTGAAGTAATATTATGAAAATAAGTCCTTCCGTGCATACCATCGCACCACAGGGGCTTACTTACCGTTTTCTGTGTATAAGACTTTATTCTCCTGTACAAACCACTGGCACAACAGGGGTTCACCTGCCGTTTCCTGTGTATGTATGTACCCCCGTGCTATCAATCGGCATCACAGGGGTTTAATATCGTTTCTTGTGTATTAGAAGTTGACATTTACCTGGTTGGAATGGGTTATAGAAAATCAACCCCTTTGGTCCCCCAGTGCCATTTAAACATTGAAGTGCAAAAAATGCTAATGAGCATGATGAGGTAGATATATCTTTTATACAACTTTATCCTAGAGTACCATAGGATGTATTGATTTTTGCTCCTAGGTCATCTCCTTCCTGTTTACTGAATACTTGGTTTTTTACATATAAAAGACAAACATGGAAAATTTCTGTCACAGTTTCATGCTACTACATGACATAGAGGTCTGATATTTTGTATATACAACTTTATCCTAAAGTACCATATGGTGTATACCCATCTTATGCTCATAGTAGAAAATAATGAGATGTGGAATACATGGAATAAATATACACAACACAGCATACATAACAAGCATTAATTGAAAAAATAAATAGTGGAAAACTGCAAGCAGCCTTTAAAGAAGCCTTAGTAGGCGATGCTGGCTGTTCTGAAATCGGCCCATGATCTAAATAAAATGCATATTATTCAAATCCAGTCCTGAAATAGTCAGAGATAGACCCACCTTTTTAAACAAGGAACAGAAAACATCAAAAAGACAAGAACAAACAAAAGCTTTGTCGAAGATTCCTGGCTTAGGACAGGCACATTAAAAATGTGGCGGGATTAAACTTTTTTTTAGCCCAAACCTCCCTTTATTAGCTAACCCCCCTTTAACTGATTTTTCTATCAATTATAACTGAATTTTAAAAATCTTCTTCTCTGAAACCACTTATTTGATTGCTTTGAAACTTTGAACACTTGATCTTTAGGATGTGCTCTACCAAGTTTGTGAAATTTGTGTACGTCGACCAACCAACATGGCTGCCGTTTCTAAAAATAAAACAGGGGGGTCAGACCGTAGTTTTTAGCTCACCTGACTCGAAGGGTCATGTGAGCTATTGTCATCGTTAAGCGTCCGTCGTCCGTCGTCCGTCCGTCGTCCGTCTGTCCGTCCGTCCGTTAACTTTTCTTCAAAGATCTTCTTCTCTGAAACCACTGAAGGGATTGCATTGATACTTGGTATACTTGATCTTTAGGATGTCCTCTACCAAGTTTGTGAATTATATACACGTTGATCAACCAACATGGCCGCCGTTGCTAAAAATAGAACAGGGGGGTCAGATCATTGTTTTTGGCTTATAACTCGAAAAGTATAAGAGATAGAGAAAATCCGAAGCAACCTTACTTGTTCAGCATCAAAAGCTCTACAAATCTCTCCATTGAGTCGAAGTTGTGAAATGACTCCTTATAGGAGTTATTGCCCTTTAATCATCAAAATTGACCATTTTTTCAGTTTTTGGACTATATCTTGAAAATCGTTAGAGCTAGAGGAAAAGTTAGCATTGCAGAATTGTTAAGCTCATTGAGATCTACGAAAATGATTTCAGGGTCAAAATTGTCAGATCAACCGTTTAAGAGTTATTCCCCTTTAACTGTTTTTTCCATTAATGTACACTGATTTTCAAAAATCTTCTTCTCTGAAACCACTGAAGGGATTGCATTGATTCTTGGTATACTTGATCTTTAGGATGTCCTCTACCAAGTTTGTGAATTATATACACGTTGACCAACCAACATGGCCGCCATTGCTAAAAATAGAACAGGGGGGTCAGACCATTGTTTTTGGCTTATAACTCGAAAAGTATAAGAGATAGAGAAAATCCGAAGCAACCCTCCTTGTTCAGCATCAAAAGGTCTACAAATCTATCCATTGAGTCGAAGTTGTGAAATGACTCCTTATAGGAGTTATTGCCCTTTAATCATCAAAATTGACCATTTTTTTCAGTTTTTGGACTATATCTTGAAAACCGTTAGAGCTAGAGGAAAAGTTAGCATTGCAGAATTGTTAAGCTCATTGAGATCTACGAAAATGATTTCAGGGTCAAAATTGTCAGATCAACCGTTTAAGAGTTATTCCCCTTTAACTGTTTTTTCCCATTAATGTACACTGATTTTCAAAAATCTTCTTCTCTGAAACCACTGAAGGGATTGCATTGATACTTGGTTTACTTGATCTTTAGGATGTCCTCTACCAAATTTGTGAATTATATACACGTTGACCAACCAACATGGCCCCCGTTGCTAAAAATAGAACAGGGGGGTCAGACCATTGTTTTTGGCTTATAACTCGAAAAGTATAAGAGATAGAGAAAAACCGAGGCAACCTTCCTTGTTCAGCATCAAAAGCTCTACAAATCTCTCCATTGAGTCGAAGTTGTGAAACACTCCTTATAGAAGTTATTGCCCTTTAATCATCAAAATTGACATTTTTTCAGTTTTTGGACTATATCTTGAAAAACGTTAGAGCTAGACAGGAAAAGTTAGCATTGTAGAATTGTTAAGCTCATTGAGATCTACGAAAATGATTTCAGGGTCAAAATTGTCAGATCAACCGTTTAAGAGTTATTCCCCTTTAACTGTTTTTTTTAGCTCACCTGGCCAAAGGCCATGTGAGCTATTGCCATCACTTGGCGTCCGTCGTCGTCGTCGTCCGTCGTCGTCGTCCGTCGTCGTCGTCGTTAACTTTTCTTCAAACTTCTTCTCCTCTGAAATGGCTGCACAGATTCAAACCAAATTTGGTCTGGTGGTACTTTAGGGTATCCCCCACAGAACTGATGTGGGGATTTTTGATTCGTCGAAAAACATGTCCGCCGTTGCCAAAAATAGACCAGGGGGGTCAGACTACTGTTTTTGGCTTGTAAATCAAAAAGTATAAGAGATAGATGAAATCTGATGCCCTGCTACTGCTTCAGCATCAAAAGCTCTACCAAAGTGTTCATTGAGTCGAAGTTGTCAGATGACCCCTTATGGGAGTTACGGCCCCTTAAAGGTGAAAAATAGCATTTTTTCATGTTTTTGGCCTATGAAATGAAAACTATTGCAGATAGAGAGAAGCTGTTGCTTGCTTAAATGTTCAGCTCATTTAGCTCTACAAAAGTCTCCATAAGGTCAAAGTTGTCAGATGACCCCTTATAGGGGTTATGGCCCCTTAAAGGCAAAAAATAGAGTTTTTGGCCTATAGAATGAAAACTATTGCAGATAGAGAAAAGCTGTTGCTTGCTTTAATGTTCAGCTCGTTTAGCTCTACACAAGCCTCCATAGGGTCAAAGTTGTCAGATGACCCCTTATAGGGGTTACGGCCCCTTAAAGGCAAAAAATAGTGTTTTTGGCCTATAGAATGAAAACCATTGCTGATAGAGAAAAGCTGTTGCTTGCTTTAATGTTCAGCTCATTTAGCTCTACAAAAGTCTCCATAGGGTCAAAGTTTTCAGATGACCCCTTATAGGGGTTATGGCCCCTTAAAGGCAAAAAATAGTGTTTTTGGCCTATGGAATGAAAACTATTGCAGATAGAGAAAAGTTGTTGCTTGCTTAAATGTTCAGCTCATTTAGCTCTAAAAAAGTTTCCATAGGGTCAAAGTTGCCAGATGACCCCTTATAGTGGTTACGGCCCCTTAAAGGCAAAAAATAGTGTTTTTGGCCTAAAGAAAGAAAACTTTTGCCGATAGAGAAAAGATGTTGCTTGCTTAAATGTTTAGCTTAATTAGCTCTACAAAAGTCTCCATAGGGTCAAGTTGTCAGATGACCCCTTTAAGGGTGAAAAATAGTGTTTTTTTGCTTTGGAATGAAAACTATTGCAGATAGAGAAAAGCTTTTTATTGCTTAAACATTCAGCTCATTTAGCTATACAAAAGTCTTCAAAGGGTTGACATTAAGACCAGGTGAGCGATTCAGGCTCCTGGGAGCCTCTTGTTTTTAGCTTACATGTATAGCTCAAAAAGTATAAGAGATTGAGAAAATCCAAGCAACCGTCCTTCTTTCTTCGAAGTAAGCATCAAAAGCTCTACAAAACTCTCCATTGTAACAAAGTTGTGGGATGACTCTTTATAGGATTTATTTCCTCTTAATCATAAACATTCACCATTTTTTCAGGTTTTGGACTTTGTCTTAAAAGTCATAACTAAGAGATACATGTAGAGGAATAGTTAGCATTAAGATCTACAAAATGATTTCAGGGTCAAAATTGTCAGATCATCCTTTTAAGAGTTATCCCACTTTAAGTGTTTTAAATCAATTTTAACTTGTTTGTTTTTTTGTTTTTTTTGTTCAAATGGAAAGCTTTGCAACTTTGTATTCTTGATCTTAAAAGTGTTATTTTAACAAGTTTCTTTAATGTTACCAAGTACATGTAGACCATGTTGCACACTAGGCTTTAGCATAAGAGATCAGGTGAGGATTCAGGCTCCTTGGAGCCTCTAGTAAATAATCCCAGACAAAGCATAAAAATTAACACACAATAAAATCAAATTGATTAACATTATATTCTGGGACACTAGGTCATTTACTTCTTGTTAACTGAAACTTAGATTTTTACGCAAGGCATACTTTTGGGAGCAGGGGTATCACTAGTGAGCTTAACCTCACAGATTTACCTGTTTTTAGCATGTCAAATTAGCTCATGCACATTGCATTATTTATTTACTTTACTTAAATTTATTTTTCAGGAAACTACATCTTTTTGTCCATCAAATAAAAGACCTATAGCTACAGTTATTCAGGTATTTATTCTCCATTTATCATGTTAATTCTGTAAGTAGGATTTTGACATGAATATATGTGATGAACAACATTTACAAACATGCAACTTGGGCCTGGGTTGTAGAGTGGTCCAAGGCACTATTTTAAATACCACACTGTCAATTTCCTTTTCAGGTGTTGATGGATTGAGTCCTTGTTTGTAAGTACTGTACATGTGGTTTCATTATTTTTCGTGGGGTACAAATTTTTGCAGTTTTACAGTCAACCATGGAAAAAAGAATCCTCAATCCAACGAAGTGTTATTTTACATTAATTCCTTTAGCTATAAGCAACATAAACAAACAATGAAATTAAGAATCCAAAGAAATTTGGGTTTTTTTTAAATCAATACCAACAAAATAAATGAATCCACAGTACAAAAAAGGGACTCCCCTCCTGCATGTAATTAATTTTGTCATATACAGGCCTAAGGGCAGAGGTTTCCTCCACCATCAAAGCTGACCTGTAGGATTAAGGTGCATTAAAAGGAACAAACACACACACACACACACACAAACTTGCATTTAATTAACAAGTTCGATTTGACCATAAACTTCACTACATATCATCTGGTTCAGTCTTTGCCAAATTTGTTCTTTCTTTGTCGTACCCAAACACAAAAACTGCTGGACCGTCTTCCATGTAACATTTTTATTGTACATTTTACAAATTCACCATACCAGAGTCAAATTTACCTGTTGTTTTGCCAGTTGGTTCCAGCATATTGGCAAATTTCACTGCTGTTTTCAGGATAGATATAAGGAAGTGAAAGTCTGGTTAAAGAATAGTAAATTTTGGGTGTGTAGGAGAGATATTATGGAGATATTCATATACCGGTATATGAGAACAGTTTACAGCAACTTCTAACATGTCTAATACTGTGGTTTCATTATTATTAGTGGGGTATCAATTTTCATGGTTTTCGCGGGTGGACATGATCCACGAAAAGAAAATTTAACATTGATCTGTATACTGCAGTTTTCAGAACCAGGAATTTAAGAATCCACGAACTGATCTTTTTTCACCAAACCACGAAAATTGGTACCCACGAAAATGAATGAATCTACAGTAATAGCCTCTTGATACATTATTTTGTATGCAGGAAGCATCAACTTGGGGTCCCATATCCTAGGTTTGTCGCACACCTGCTTCCTGTTTAATGAAATCCTGTAATTTTTTACATTGACCATTTTTGTTTTATGATGTTGTAAAGTGCTCATTCCGTAGAATAGGCAGCATTTGTTTATATGTAAGAAGTTTACATCTACATGATCTAGTGTTTTATTTTCAGGCTAGTCCATCGGACTATGAAAAGGCTATTGAAGCAACGAAGAAGGCATGGGACGTTTGGGCAGATGTAAGTTTTTGAAAGTCTGTCTTGCTGACATGACTGACATGAATGAAATTTGGACGGATTTTACAGAGTGAAAAATCGGAGTTAACTTTTAAGATGGTAAATGCTGTGCACATGGTGCAGACTGGGAAGAAATTTTTGTAACAATTTTCTCAGCAGCTACTTATCACAGCCACTTGATATTTCATAAGATTGGAATACTTAATACTGGAAACTAATAACTAATTTTAAGGTAGTTCTTCAAATTTTAGTCATCCATTTTACTTTTCGGTAAAAATTTTTCACTATGATACTCATCATATTGTTACATGTATGCCCAAATTTGAATTACATAAAATATACATTATATTTTGATCATGGGGTGATTGCAAAACAGCCTACTACTGGCTAAGGCTGCTTGCTGTTTTCCACTGTTGTTTTTTTTTATTACCGCTTATTATCTATGCTGTTTCGTGTAAACTTCTTCCACATCTTATTATTTTTTAAAAGATGAAATCAGAATTCCATATAACAACAAAATTAATGTATGCTAGAAGCACATGTATTTATTTTAAGGTCCCAGCTCCTCAAAGAGGAGAAATTGTTAGGCAGATGGGTGAGGCATTGAGAGAGAAAAAGACTGTTCTTGGAAAATTGGTAGGTATATAATTGTACGATGGTCAGATGGTAATAGTACATGTACCTTGATGAAATTAATGTTTGGGACATGAATAGATAGGCACAAAACTTGCAAAACATTTTGAAATTACTTGTAAAATAGATGCATATGTAACTGTTATATTTGTCAAAAGTTATGATAAAATTACATTAATCTTTATAGTTTAGATTTTAAACTAAATACATGCAACTGCCTATATTGATTCTTAGCATGCATGCTTAGAGGAACAAGATATCCTTATTTTGTAATTGTTCTGCACTTTTCACATCATGGAGATATAGAATTCAACTTTCTGTTTTTCTGTCACAATTTATTTCTGTGGAATAACTTCTGGACTCTTTTCATAAAACTTTCTGCATTATCAAACATTGGTGCTTAGTAAGAAAGGATGTTTCATATTTAGGGCCCTGCATCGAAGATGCAGACACCCTATAGTTTTCACTTTGTCCGTCTGTCCGTCCATCAACAATTCTTGTGAACACTAAAACTCAAAAACTGTTAACACCACAGTTCTTAAATTTTGTACAGCTACTTAGTAGCATGTCATGATTTGCATATTAAAATTTCATGAAAAAATGTGAAATATTTTTGGAAAAAAACTTCATTTTTTATCGAAAATCACAGATTTTGAGAATTGGACTTTGTGAACACTAAAACTCAAAAACTTATAACAAGACAGTTCTGAAACTTTCTTCAATTGCTAAGTAGCGTGTCATGATTTGCATATTACAATTTCCTGCAAAAATGTGAAATATTTTTGGAAAAAAACTTCATTTTTTATCGAAAATCACAGATTTTGAGAATTGGACTTTGTGAACACTAAAACTCAAAGGCTATTATCAATACAGCTCTGAAGTTTCACACACATTCCATGGAGCATGTTTTACTGGTTATAATAAAAGTTCGTATGATTTTGAAAACACTTAGATTTTTTGCTGTGGGGCCCTTTCTGACTTTGTCAGTATTCTAGTTATTTTTAAAGTCGCACTCACTGAGACAAAATCTTGTTTGCCAAGCAAAGGACTGTGAGCCGTTCTCTTGTTTTTGTAAATTCTGCAGTGTATTTTGATTCAAATACATGTACTGTAAAAGGGTTTCTTTTCCCTAGTTTCGGGATCATAACAAATTGGCGAAAATATCCCCTCGTGTAAATTACATTTAGAAGGACCCAATATTCCATGATCTGATAAAACACATAACTAAAATCTCACGAATGCATTTTGGTACTGAAAACGCAAAATTTTAACCACACTAAATTATCCACTTTAACAGTACACTACCTGATATTAGATACCAATAGTAACATGACAATTTGGGGGGGGGGCTACAATATACATGATTACTCTGCGTAAAAATAAATCATTGGGTCAAAAAATAATAATAATATTTTTATTTTTGACATGTATAATGCGTATGTTTCTACACAATTCTTAGATAGAGATGTATGACTGTAACCTATTTAATCTTTTAGGAATCTTTAGAAATGGGGAAGATTTTAGCTGAAGGTGAAGGAGAAGTACAAGAGTATATAGACATAGCTGATTATGCTGTAGGTCTGTCAAGGATGTTTGCTGGACATGTTTTCCCATCAGAAAGTAAGCATACATGTGATTCTCCCGACTTTTTGACCCATCTCCCATTCTCCCGACTTTTTGTGGAATCTACGGCTTTTTCAAGACTGGACCAAATTTTTGTTTTATAGAGATTTTAATTGTTCAGTCATAAAACATTTTTGGTGTTTCAGGGGTTTGTAAATTAGTCTGACGTTAATTTCACAGGTAAAGGTGTTAATTGAAGGTCTATTGCAATAATTGACCTGATAATTGTACAGTAGTCCCCCTCTTGAAAGACCACCCTATTTGCAACAGAAAAGTGGTCTTACAAAAGGGGTGGTCTCTCAAAAGGAATTGAACATTTCAAAGAAAAAGTAACTTCCCAATATTGATTGTATACATTTTTTTTTTGTACCTTGTGTATTAAGGTAATTGTATGGGTGCAAATTAAATTTATTAATTATTTTAGTTTATAATTTTTGGCTATATACTATTATGACTGATAATGAAATTAATAATAAAGAAAAAAATAAACATTTTCTTATTCAGATCTGTTTTATGTACCTCTGTTTGTGTACATGTACATTGTACATGTATTATCATGTTATATTACCTGTTTATGTAAAATTTTATTAGTTTGTCATCAGTAGGTGTCATAACTGTTTATTTAGCTAATTGAAGCCATTCAATATCCCCTTTCATAAAAGAAAACAATATGAAGGCCTTATTTATATTAATTAACTTACTTTTGTCAACAATTGTTATTTGGGGAAGTAATGGGCCTCAGCTTGGACAATGAAGTTTGTTGTTTTAAAAATATTTTTTAGATCAAAAAGAAGGTTAAAGTGGCTAGAGTCACTTTTGAAAGCTTGGTTTCTTATAGAAATGCAATATCTACATTTTGAAAATAAAATGTCTTTATTCCTTCTTATATTGTGTCAAAAAAATATAATTATAAAGGGTATTTTTTTCTGTAGTATGTAGTATATAAAATATATATAATTTTAAAAAGTGGTCTTTCAAGAGGGGGAAATTGATCATTTTTGACTCAAAAGGGTGGTCTTTGGTCAGGTTAAAGGGGTGGTCTTCCAAATGAGGTACTTTTGTTCACAAATGAGTTAATGCAAGAGAAAGGTGGCCTTTGAAAAGGGGTGGTCTTACAAATGAGTGGTCTCTCGTGAGGGGGACTACTGTATTAACAGTTAAAGTCAGGTATATTTGGCACAGGCTTGTGCCTTCAATTGACATTGAAATGCAATTTTAAAGAGCGTCAAAAATCTCCATTTTTAGCTCACCTGGACCGAAGGTCCATGTGAGCTATTGCCATCACTTGGCGTCCGTCGTCGTCGTCTGTCGTCGTCCGTCGTCGTCGTCGTTAACTTTTCTTTGATAATCTTCTCCTCCGAAACGACTGAAGGGATTGCTTTGAAACTTTGCACACTTCATCTATGGGATGTCCTCTACCAAGATTGCACAAATGGTGACCGCCGTCCAAACAACATGGCTGCCATTACTAAAAATAGACCAGGGGGGTCAGACTACTGTTTTTGGCTTGTAAATCAAAAAGTATAAGAGATAGATGAAATCTGATGCCACCCTACTGCTTCAGCATCAAAAGCTCTACTAAAGTCTCCATTGAGTCGAAGTTGTCAGATGACCCCTTATAGGGGTTACGGCCCCTTAAAGGTGAAAAATAGCGTTTTTGCATGTTTTTGGCCTATAGAATGAAAACAATTGTAGATAGAGATAAGCTGTTGCTTGCATAAATGTTCAGCTCATTTAGCTCTACAAAAGTCTCCATAGGGTCGAAGTTGTCAGATGAACCCTTATAGGGGTTACAGCCCCTTAAAGGCGAAAAATAGTGTTTTTGGCCTGTAGAATGAAAACTATTGCAGATAGAGAAAAGCTGTTGCTTGCTTAAACATTCAGCCCATTTAGCTCTACAAAAGTCTCCATGGGGTCGAAGTTGTCAGATGACCCTTTATAGGGGTTTAAGCCCCTTAAAGGCGAAAAATGCGTTTTTGCATGTTTTTGGCCTATAGAATGAAAACTATTGCAGATAGAGAAAAGTTGTTGCTTGCTTAAATGTTCAGCTCATTAAGCTCTACAAAAGTCTCCATAAGGTCAAAGTTGTCAGATGATCCCTTATAGGGGTTTAAGCCCCTTAAAGGTGAAAAATAGTGTTTTTGCATGTTTTTGGCCTATAGAATGAAAACTATTGTAGTTAAAGAAAAGCTGTTGCTTGCTTAAATGTTCAGCCCATTTAGCTCTACAAAAGTTTCCATAGGGTTTAAGTTGTCTGATGACCCCTTATAGGGGTAACAGCCCCTTAAAGGTGAAAAATAGTGTTTTTGGCCTATAGAATGAAAACTATTGCAGATAGAGAAAAGCTTTTGCTTGCTTAAACATTCAGCTCATTTAGCTCTACAAAAGTCTTCATAGGGTTGACATCAAGACCAGGTGAGCGATTCAGGCTCCTGGGAGCCTCTTGTTTATGTACAATCTCCAGCTAAAAAAATCAAATTCTCCAGCTTTGTTATGAGGGATCTTGCACATGTATGAGTAAGATTGACTTGTATCTTCTATTCTTATATCAAGGCCTTATCTATTTTTATGGACTTTAAAGGATAATGTTTTGACTGCCATTGTTATTAGAAAGTACTTCATCAAAAAGTACTGCAACTTCAGGTTGAAATGCATATTACAACTTTATTTTCAATAACATTTGGTAGGTACAAAAATGTAAAGGTTAATAGTGGTAGGTAAAAGTGAAAGTAAGATTTATAGAATATCATTATGACATCAGTTTACCTTAGTCAACAGCTTTATAGAGTTTTTGTCAAATGGCAAGATTAACAACAGTTTTGGTATTTATCGACCCTTTGTATGGTTGCCAAGCTTAAGCTTGTAGGGGAGAAAAGTCTAATATTCTAAGCTGAAAAATCTGTGACTTTACCACTAATGTGTTTGGAAATCTTTACACCTGTTAGGCTTTAACCCAAAGTGGTGTCAATCTGTGATTTTACAATTTTTCAGGTATCACATGTTACTGTGAATACTTCGATTAAGTATATCCATATTTATATCTTGTTGTGTCAACTATGAGACCTCTCATCAACACCAAAGAAACCATAATGATAATTAATTTTAGTTAGGGATGGAAATTAAAACTAGCACTGTTGGTCTAAGCCTTAATTAAAAGCATGACTTGTAGCTTTTGTGTCAAATAAGACCTGTACATGTGTTAGATTTTAACACATTGTTGATCTATGCCTTGATTAAAGGCATGACTCGTAGCTTTCATATCAAATAAGACCAGTAGATGTGTTAGATTTTAACACATTGTTCAAAATCCAATCAGAATATCTCAGGGGATGGGGAGGAAAGATAACAGGCATAAAATTCAGTAGGCGAAACTAAAGTTGTTTACTTATTCTAAAAGTAGATATTTAAGATATTTTGATAAGTGTGCATGATACAACGTCAATTTAAAAAACCACAATGGACAGAGGTCGATCCAGGGGGGCAGAGGTCCCTTCCTTTAAATTGGCAAATTGGTTGGTTTTGGGTTTTTTTTGGTATAGAATTTACCATGCTTCTTTAGATATTCAATATTGACGTTTTTAGCAATTCACCCCTCTTTCATGACCTGGGTCTGCCCCTGGTGGAAAACAGCAAGCAGCCTTCAATGTGACCAGTTGTTGTTGCTTTATGTCTTTTAACTTACATGTACATATACCTTAGCTAAGCTTAGAATATGTGTACATAATTGTTTATCAACAAGCGGAAATGTCTTCTTTCCAAGCTGTTTAACTTGACAAGACATTGCACATTCTGAGCATGTATTCATTTATATACTGTCATATAGATATATTGATTTCTTTGTGGCTACTTATAATCTAATTGATAAATCATTATAATGAAATTATATTCAGTTAACATATTTCCTGGAGCGTTCAATTTTTGTCTCTTATCAATGTGAAATTGAATAAGACAAATGGCATCAAGGTTAAAGTTTTATTCATTCATCATAAGCATATCTGTACCTCCCTATCGCAAGAACTTTAAGTCCTATCTAAATGAGACTTGGTATGCATGTGCCCCAGCTTATCTCAGCTGCATTTCTGTCTTTTGACCTTAAATTTCCTTTTTTGGGAACTTTGACAATTCTTTGATACATTACAATAGCAATATTTAATGTTGCAGTTTATTAGCACCTTAATATCATAGGAAATGTAAGTCCTAGGTTAATGAAATATGTATATTGAAATGCATCAGTGATAAACAATTACAGTTGCATCATCATATTTTATGTTGACATTGGATTTTCAATTAAACAAACTTGATACTTTTCAGTAGTACTGGCAAAGAATTTATATTTTTGATTGTGCTCATCATCTCATGGAGGCCACAAACTTAAATGTTTAATCTTGTTATGTATTTAATTGATTTATTTTATTTAGAAATTCATTGGCAGAAACCTGATATAAAATCACAAGTATTTTATTTTTTAAGGGAAAGGCCATATTTTACTGGAGCAATGGAATCCTTTAGGTGTAGTAGGAATTATTACAGCATTCAACTTCCCAGTAGCTGTGTATGGATGGAACTCAGCAATTTCCCTGGTTTGTGGCAACTGTTGTCTCTGGTGAGTAAAATACTGTGGATTCATTTATTTTCATGGATACCAGTATTCTTTTTTTTTATCTTTTATTTCTTTTTCGAGTCAGGATTTTACAATAACCCCATCCATCATCACCTGACCAGGATGTATTGGGGTATATACAGGCTGACTTTTATTAACTTATTTACAAAAAAATGTATATAATAAATAGATATTTAACAATCTCTCATTCTCCCTTTCACACAAGGAATGCTCATATTTAAAGACATATGTTTAGACAGCAAATATTACATGTAGTAGGTAAATTTAAAGCAAGAACAACATATTATGGAAACATAGTATTAATAGGGGCCCACATATTCTGGAATTTTTCTATCTGATTATTTTTCAGAGAAATATACTCTTCAACATGATAAATATATCTTAACTTTGACTTAAGCTCAATCATATTAGGAATCTTTTCTTTCAATTTACATTGGTAAATATAGTTCTTTACAATAATTATCAAAAAATTTAAAAAATAACTTTCGGAGATGTATCCAAGTATAACATTTTTCTTATCAAGTCTAAAGTCTTTATAAACAATCTTCAAATGCTGACACACAATATCCCAAAAACATTTAATAATAAAACAATCATAAAATATATGTTGTATTGTTTCATCTTCTGTTTTACAAAAACTACACATTTTTGTATCTTTTAAATGAATCATGTACAAAAATTTGTTGGTAGGAAGAATATGATGTAAAATCTTGTATTGAAATGTTTTCAAATATGTATATGTACAACATTTTTTTAACAAGGCAAAGTATTTTGTCCAATCATTCACTTCACAATTAAGTTGTTCTTCCCACTTCAAAAACTTATCAGTAGGTGCATAAAAAACTTTATCTCTTAGCAAACTATAGATAAATTTAGGTTTTTTAACCTTTAAAATATTACAAATCAGAGGATCTTCAATTCTAATATTGTTAACGTTTACATGACCTGCTTCAGCTTTTATCAACCTTTTCATAGAAATAGGAATTCTAGAGAGTAAGCTGAAGTATTTCAAAAAGTTAGCAGAATGAACTTGATCTTTTATCCTTTTAAAAATAAAAAAATCTTTTCGCTCATGGTCTATAATATCAGACAAATGTGAAATTCCAAAATCTTTCCATTTATGATAATATGAAAATTCATCTAATGGTACAAAATTAAGAATATCTAAGGACAAAACTTCTTTAATACAATGCCTTGTGTCCTGTTTTGCATTTGCTAAACTTAATAAAACATCTTTCCAAAACATATTAGTTAGTTTATTACCTATTTCTTTCATTTTATCTGGTTGCAGTTTTAAAACCCGGTCACCACCAATACATTCAAGAGAAGAACAAAAAAGTTTTTGCCAAGGTCCCTCACAATTATCATAAAATCTCTTAATCCAACTACATTTCAAATATGCAATAAAAGATTGCAAGTGTATCATATTTAATCCACCCATGTCAAAGCTCCCAATAATAGTATTTCGACGAATTTTGTCAACCTTCCCACTCCAAATAAATCTGAGTATCAGTATTCTTGGTTTGGTAAAAAAAAGATCAGTTCGTGTCTTAGATTTGTGGTTCTGAAGTGTGCATCATACAGATGTTAAAATTTACTTTTCATGGCGTATCATTTAATCTCATTGGTGAAGGCTGCACTTGAAAACGACAAAAATTGATATTCCACAAATAATAATGTATTTCTGAATTAGTGATACTTTTCATTGTATAGCTAATATTGATAAACTGTACAAATCAAAATATTGACAACAAATGAAATTATTGATTGGTGAATTTATCATTGCATACTAATCTATCGTGTCTATGTTACATATTTTTTGCAGGAAACTTCACGCGGGTTAGGTAAATTTGCACGCGAGTTAAATAAATTGTGTAGTTCTCTTTGTGAACATCTAAAGATTTATTGAACTCGGAAATCATGATATTTCATCTGTATCTATATAATAAGAATAATTAACCTGTTTATATGGGTTTTATAATTTTTGTCTTGCAGGAAAGGAGCACCCACAACCCCTTTAGTCAGTGTTGCTGTAACTAAGTAAGTATATAGACAAAGAGCAACAGAAAAGATAAACTGTATGAGTTGGTTTTTTTTTCCCGGGAGTTAAATTTCACGGATTTCTTAAAAAATGAAAGATTTTTTTCGCAGAATTCAATTTTAGCGGTTACCACGATTACCGTTATGCAGGTTTATACTTTACATATACCGGTACTATTAACCAGATTTAATTTTGCGTGTTTATTTTTTCGTATGTTTCCAAGCACCGTGAAAAAAGCAAAAATTAGATACCCCCGAAAAAAAAAAAACTTATTGGGTACCATAGTTTTAATTTGTGAAACCAATGATAGGTTCTTACAAACATTTGTAAGTTCTTGAAAAAGACTAGCTGATTTTTCACAAGTGAAAGAATTTTCAGTCTTGGTGCGAGACAGACAAATCCTATAATTATTGAAATTCAAGTGTTTGCAGGTCATAGGTAAATTACATTTATTATACCCTGTCTGTAACATTACATTTGTTTTCTTAACAGCTACTTATCACAGTAACTTGAAATTTTGTATGTGATTTGTATATATGTGTCTTTAATATAATTGGAGTAAAGATTTTAGGTGTGTTACATATCTACTTCCTGTTTACCATGTTTACTGAATTGATCAATTTCCCATATGAGTGGTTAATGGTTGAAAATTTTCCTAACACTTTTCTTCAGCAACTTTTTGTTCCAGTGATGTAAAATTTGGTACATTTTGCATATGACTTCAGTATGAGGTCCTATATACCACAAGTATAGATTTAAGATTTGTCACATATCTACTTCCTTTAAACAACTTCAATTTTCCACATTTCCACATAGTGGTCAAAGGCTAAAAATTTCCACGACAGTTTTCTCAGTAACTTTAAATCACATTGACATGATATTTGGTATGTGAAAAGCATTTAGAATGAAAGATTTGTATATGTAAATATCTATTGTTAAGGTGGGTTAGTAAGCTATACTGAGTAAGTAGAAGCTTACAGTTTTCCTTTTTTTTGCAATTTTTAATCTTTATGAATAATAGAGAAGAGTTCCATAATCTGCCTCTCTCTCTGACATGTATGCCACAACCTTTTAATTAACTATTTTCAGAATATTGGAGTCAGTATTAAAGGCCAACAACTTACCTGGTGCCATTTGTTCTCTGGTTCAAGGAGGAGCTGATATTGGGTAAAGATTTTGTATACCCCTCCCCCAAAAAAATAGAAGTATAAAACAGTGTGTGGTTTATATTTTCATCAAGGATGATTTTGAAGAGGGTCAATAAACATTCTATGGACCTAGAGAAATTATATCATGATTAATTCTGATGTCTTTATGTATCCATGTACTCATAGCTGGATGTTTTTTTATGCCCCATCTACGAAAGTAGAGGGGCATAAAGTGTTCGGGTCTGTCCCTCCGTCCGTTCGGATGTCTGTCCCAAATCCCATATTTCCTAATTGGCACTTACTGACAAATGCCACATCAATCATATTGGTATGGTAGGTGCATCTAGTGATGATAAGAACATTGCATGCTTCGGATGCTGGATGTGACCTATATTTTCTGCATGAATGATCATGTACAGAAAAATGGTTAAAGTCTATTCCCTCTAACTGACAAGTGCTACATCAATCATATTGGTATGGTATGTGCACCTAGTGATGCTAAGCACAATGCATGCTTCGGATTCTGGCAGTGACCTATATTTTCCGCTTGAATGACCACTTATAGAAGAAAGGTTAAAGTCCATTCCTTCTGACTGGCAAGTGCCATAGTAACCAAATTGGTATGGTAGGTGCACCTTAAAGTGATGCTTAGCACAATACATGCTTCGGATGCTGTATGTGACCTATATTTTCCCCACGAATGACCAATTATAGAAGAATGGTTCAAGTCCATTCCTCCTTACTGACAAGTGCCATACCAACCAAATAGGTATGGTAGGTGCATCTAGTGATGCTAAGCACAATGCATGCTTCTGATGCTGGATGTGACCTATATTTTCCACATGGATGGCCTCTTAAAGAAGACTGGTTAAAGTCCATTTCCATTTACTGACATATGCCACATCTACTCTATTGTTATGATAGGTGCACTTAGTGATGCTAAGCACAATGCATGCTTCGGATGCTGGCTGTGACCTATATTTTCCGCATGAATGACCACTTATAGAAGAATGGATAAAGACCATTCCTTTTTTACTGACATGTGCCACATCAACTATATTGGTATGGTAGGTGAACCTAGTGATGTTTAACACAATGCATGCTCCGGATGCTGGCAGTGTCCTATATTTTCCGCATGAATGACCATTTATAGAAGAATGGTTAAGTATAAGTCCATTCCCTCTGGCTGACAAGTGCTTTGATAGCAACCATGTTGATGCTTTAGTGATTGTGGAAAAAATAGATGTTGTGAGATGGTGCATTATGTCTTTTGGACATATTCTTGTTCAAAAATATTTTTCTTGGATAAATTAAACTATTTAAATTACATTGCGCGTGTAGATGTTTTTTCTAAGAAGATTTTTTATTGCCAAAAATATTCACAGAAAAATTTTATTGTCTCGCCTGCAAAGCAGAGCGGGACATAGATGTTACTTTAGTGGTGTCGACGACGGCGGCATTAAATTTTTTGAAAAGTTTTATGAGCACCTCCATATTTCACGAACTATAGGTCCTGGGTTGATGAAACTTGGTATGCATATGTCCCAGTAGTAGCTTAGCACAGTTGCATCCCCATCTTTTGACCTTGACCCTGATTTTCCGTTTTAGTGACTTTGACAATTTTCAATACATAAAATAGCAATGGAAAAGTTAAGTGAGCACCTCCAAATCTCAAGAACTATAGGTCCTAGGTTGATGAAACTTGGTATGCATATGCCCCAGTAGTAGCTTAGCAGAATGGCATCCCCATCTTTTGACCTTGACCTTGATTTTTTGGTTGAGTGACTTTGACAATTTTCAATACATATACATGTAATAGCAATGTTAAGGTTTTGCAAACACCTATTATTGGTCCTAGGTTGATGAAACTTGGTATGCATATGCTCTAGTAATAGCTTAGCACAGTTGCATCCCCATCTTTTGACCTTGAACTTGATTTTCTGGTTGAGTGACTGATTATTTTTATTGCATATATTAGCAATGTTTAAGTTCTTCATGTATAAACATCTTTTGATCTCAGAAACTGAAAATCCATGTAAATTCAAAATATAGTGGAAATAAGAAAGAATAATTGTTTCTGATGGTGCCGGCAGGCGAGACATACTTTAGTGTTAACTCTTGTATTAATTTTGTATGCATAAAGTTTTACATGATCTTGAAGTATATTGTCTTTATACTTTTACAGAACATTGATGGCCAAAGATGAAAGAGTTAACCTCCTATCCTTTACTGGTAGTACTCCTGTAAGTACAGATATTGATTGTTACAGTGAAACCTTTATAGGCCACACCTGTGGGACTTAATAATTTTTCAGTTTATACAGGTTTAAGATTTATTCAAGGTTCAGTTTAGAAAGGTTTTTTGGTATGTTCAGTTTAGGCAGGTTTTAGGCTTAGTCAGGGTTCAGTTTAGAAAGGTGTTTTTGATTGTTCAGTTTAGACAGGTTTTAGATTTATGCAGGGTTCAGTTTAGAAAGGTTTTTGGCCGGATTTCACTAGTGAAAATCCGGGTTATGAAATGGTGAATGTCGGGGGGGGGCAGGCGGACGGCGGGTGGGGAAAATACTTTCGTAACAGTTTTCTCAGGAACTACTAATCACAGCTTCTTGATATTTGGTATGCAGCATAAGGTGGGATTCGATTTCAGGTCTGTCACTCACCTACTTCCTGTTTACCGACTTACTTAATTTTTTAAATAAATGTCCAATTATAGAAAATTTTCGTAACAGTTTTCTCAGCAACTACTAATCACAGCCTCTTGATATTTGGTATGCAGCATCAGCATGGGCTCCCATAGGGTGGGATACGATTTCAGGTCTGTCCCTCATCTACTTTCTGTTTACAGACTTAGTTAATTTTTGACATAAATGCATAAATGTCCAATAATAGAAAATTTTTATAATAGTTTTCTCAGCAACTACTAATCAGAGCCTCTTGATATTTGGTATGCTGCATCAGTATGGGCTCCCATAAGGTGGGATTCGATTTCAGGTCTGTTGCTCACCTACTTCCTGTTTACCGACTTACTTAATTTTTGACATAAATGTCCAACTATAGAAAATTTTCGTAACAGTTTTCTCAGCAACTACTAATCACAGCCTCTTGATATTTGGTATGCAGCATCAGAATGGGCTCCCATAGGGTGGGATACGATTTCAGGTCTGTCCCTCACCTACTTTCTGTTTACAGACTTAGTTAATTTTTTACATAAATGTCCAATAATAAAAAAAATTTGGTTACAGTTTTCTCAGCAACTTCTTATCTCAGCTTCTTGATATTTGGTATGAAGCATCAGCATGGGCTGCCATAAGGTGGGATTTGATTTTAGTGGCTCATATACTTCCTTTTAATTGAAATCTGGCCATTTCTGTCTTTGGCCCATTTTTTGGTTTATTTATTGCTCAGTTTGCTGAAAACTGACAGGTTTTGATTTATGAATGGTTCTGTTAAGAGAGGTTTTGAATTTATTTACGGTTCAGCTTAGACAGGTTTTGGGTTTATTTAGCATGTTAAGGGTTTGGTTTAGACAGGTCATACTTAATGAACAAAAAAGTAAGTGTAAAAATAAAAGTTGAAAATGCTACAAAAACCTGAAATAATTACTTGTGATCTCTTAAGTAGCTTTTAACTTAAGAGTGAAACAAATAATCATTGAATATGATTAAGTGCTACCAGATTATTTAGTATTGAAAGAAAATTTACTTCAACTGAAAATATTTTGTTGAAGAAATATAATTTTTTCATTTGTGTTTTGAAGAGGTACAAATGTATTAAAATAATGAATTATGGTTTATGAACATTATATTTAAAAATGTTATTTGAAATGCAATCTGCTAGATGATAATTCAACTTGTCCTTTTTAGCTCACCTGACCCGAAGGGTCATGTGAGCTATTGCCATCACTTTGCGTCCATCGTCTGTCGTCCGTTAGCTTTTTTCAAACATCTTCTTCTCTGAAACTGCTTGGCCAAATGCAGCCAAACTTGATATGGTTGTTTCTTAGAGTATTGTGCAAAAAGTTTGCGTTGGGATTTTTGATGCGTCCAAAAACATGGCCGCTGTTACTAAAAATAGAACAGGGGGGTCAAATACAGTTTTTTGCAAATAACTCAAAAATGGTGACAGATATCAAAATTCTGACATAGCGTGAAAGTGATCAGCACCTCAAGATCTACCTGCCATGAAATTTTCAAGAAGATCCAACAACCGATGTAGGAGTTATTGCCCTTTTTCTGGATTTTTTCAAAATTTTGCACTTATTTAGCCCTATATCTTAAAAACTATACAAGATATTTTAAAAATTCAAATTGCATATGATTAAGCACATTAAGATCTACATTTCATGTAATTAGGTCAAAGCTGTGGAACCATTTCTTTTAGGAGTTATGGCCCTTAAAGCGTCAAAATTTACCATTTTGCATTACTTTTTCCCTGAATTTCAAAGATTAATTTGTCTGACACCATGCATCCAACTTAAACCAAACTTGGCACAGTTGTTTAATAGCATAAATGCGACAAGTGTGATGTTCAGATTTTTGATTCGTCAAAAAATATGGCCGCCATGGTTAAAAATAGAACATAGGGGTAAATTGCAGTTTTTTTGCTAATAACTCAAAAATGGTTACAGATATCAAAATTCTGATTGGAGACAATAGTGATCAGCATCTTAACATCTACCTGCTCTGAAAGTTTCAAGAAGATCCAACAATTGATGTAGGAGTTATTGCCCTTTTTCTGGATTTTTTTCAAAATTTTTCACTTATGTAGCCATTTATCTTGAAAACTATACAAGATATTTCAAAACTTTAAATTGAATATGATCAAGCACATCAAGATCTACACTTCATGTATTTAGGTCAAAGCTGTAGGACCATTTCTTTTAGGAGTTATTGTCCTTAAAACAACAAAATTTACCATTTTTCATTACTTTTCCCCTGAATTTCAAAGATTAACTTGTCTGACACCGTAAGACCAACTGCATCTTAACTTGGCACACTTGTTTAATAGCTTATATGCTACAATTCTATTGTTCATATTTTTTATTCGTAAAAAAACATGGCTGCCATAGCTAAAAATAGAACATAGGGGGTAAATTTCATTTTTTTGCTAATACCTCAAAAATGGTTTCAGATATCAAAATTGTGCAAGAATCAAAAGTGATCAGCATATTAAGTACCTGTCCTGAAATTTCCGAAAAGATCTGACTGCTGATGTTGGAGTAATTGCCCTTTTGTCTAATTTTGCTAAATTTTGCACTTATTAAGCCCAATAACTTGAAAACTAACCAAGTTTTTTTCAGAAATTTAAATCACATACGGTTAAGCACAATAATATCTACAAAATATATGTATTTGTGTAGTTCAGGTGAGCTATTCAGGCTCCTGGGAGCCTCTTGTTATTGTCAGTTTTTTTGTTTTTTTTTGTGGTTTAAGGATTTTATAATTTATATTTATTTTAAAAAATATAAAACTATAGAATTTTGTTTATCTTTCCAGGTAGGCCATAAAGTCTCTATGATGGTTCAAGAAAGGTTTGGTAGGTCAAAAACATCTTAGAATATTGTCACGAATAGAGTCTTATACTAAAGGGATGTGGAGTATATATGCATGACACAAATTAAATTATAAGTATTAGAATTAAACCAGACAGAGAAAAAGTGCTTTTATTGCTGTTCTTCATCCAAAAGTCACAGGGATGCCTTGTACATGGAGCAAACACTCACATCCTGAAGGACTCTTGCACGAGTGTCAATAGTGCTACATATCTTCGAGACTGCATGCTATTAGTGTTATGTCATAACATCATGGCACTGTAAAATCTATAAACTTTTTCTCAAGAAGTAAATTATACTCCCTGATTGTAAGAGAGGGTGCTATATTGCAATCACCTTGTCCTTCCATCCGTCTGTCTGTCTGCCCAATGCAAATTTTTGTAACAGATTTCTCAGCTTCGATTTAAGGGGTGTAGTTCAAATTTGGTACATAGCTTTAGTACATCGAGTTATACCCTGCCTCCCATTTCCAGGTCTGGCTACTTCCTGTTTTACAAATGGTAAAAGTGGGGTATATTTTTGCAAAATAAAAAGTACCAAAGCAGATATCAATAAAACTGTCAATGAGTGATATACATATTTTGTAATTGACAACATTTAAGATGGCTAGGGGGTATAAGAAAAATCCATCATTTTTTGTTAAATTTTGCCAAATTAAACTTTGATCAACAAACATTTAAAAAATGTAAACATAATTGAGGGTCACAGACCTTTCTACAGATCTATGACCTTTTGAAATTGGTGGCCTAGAGTTCTGTTTTTCAATAGATTATAAAGGGAAAAGAGTTATTTAGCATCATTGTGAGGTGGAAACCCATCAGATTTTAAGTCATTTAATTGAAACCCAGACTAGAAATTTGCAAAATGCCTGAAAGGGATGCTCCCAAACCACCTTAAATCAAAAAAATTTAAAGGTTAAAAACCAAAAGTTTATTATAAGAAAAGGTTAACCCTAAATATGTAAAAAAAAATCATATTGTTTTCATTCAGAGAGGGGATATAGCGGTAAATATGCATTACTGTTGTTATTCATTTAAAAAAAAAAAACAAATGACTCAAAGCAGTTAAAGCAATGCAAATATGGTTAGTCATATTAAGTTATCATATTGCTGGAAATTTTCGCAATGTTCTAACTTTCGCTTTATTCGCAAGATCCGAAAAATCGCTTAATTTTTGTCAAGATATTACACAGTTATTCCCAGTTTCAAGTACTCTAAGAATATGTAATATTTAGACTGCTTAAATAAAACACCCCCTTTAAGATAAAAATTGCAATATTTGCAACCTGCTAAAATTGCCCACTATACATTATATCATTTAATAAGTTTTTGGTTATGAAAATGTTCTACAATAATGAAGAGAAAATAAATCAGAAGACATTACCTCTCATGTGCATGAATTACATCCACATGTCAATCATTTGGAATTATACCCTAACTATGAATATGATGATTTTATTTTTATAAAATTTTATACAAACATGAAAATCTGTATCTATTCAATACATGCAATATGTAGTATAATAAATGTTTAAAATAACAACATAATAGTCAAGATCTCTTATTTGGGTTTACTTCATTTATTTTTCAGGAAAATTTTTACTGGAGCTTGGAGGAAACAATGCTTTAATTGGTAAGAACTGAGACAGTTGTTATTACTTTATTGCTTTTTAACAGTTTTACATTTCCTGTTATTGGATCAATAAAGGGTAACCTATCAATTTTAATGTTGCTATAGTCCTTGTCATAAGATTTATTTTCTAGTTTTTATACCTGCCCTATAAGCCAAGTTTGTAAGCACAACTCTTCCTAAACTGCTCAATATAGTACATAATATGGAGATTTGCATGAAGAAGTTTTTCCATGGTTTGTTGGCAATGGTGATCTTGAGTACTGGTTCCATTTATGAAAGAAAACTGGACTCAGTTAAGGAAAATTGATAGAGAACCAATGTATGTCATGACTTCTTGAAAGTACCTAACAAAAGGTTACAATTGCGCATTAGCAAATCCCGGCCACTGGCAACTTTTTACACCCAACATAAAGCGTAGGAGAAAATGCAGAAATGATTTCCATTGGTAGATATATTTGTTTTTTCTAAATATAGCACCAAGCAAGCTTTTGAATAAAAATAGCAAAGACATTCTAAAGTCACCTATGCACTCAAAATAATGTAAAAATGGGCAATTAAAGTAATGTAAAAAAGCACACCCCTTTTTTCCACCAAAACTTATGCTCATAAATGCCGCATCAACACTAATTTTTTATTGGCTAAAAATAAACATATGCATGTCAACACAAAGGTTCTTTGATAAGATATTAAAATTCGCGTAAGAAAATCTAAAACCAGGGTACCCCCTATAGAAAATGCATTGTAAATCAATAAGCATTTGTAACCAGAATTTACATACAAATGATCTCCCATAAGAAAAAAAAATTATCCTTATATTCAAGGGGAGGTAATAGAAATATATATGTACATGATGCAAATGTCTTAGTACATAAATCATTGTTTTTCTAGTAAATAAGAACTAATAATAATAAAAAACAAATTATGAAAACATTGCAAATTATAGGAAAAAGAATTGTGTGACTCAGACTATAGTGTTGAATAAAATTAGAAATAAATGATTGTATGGAATAATCTCTCTTGTTGAATTCTTGGCATTTTAGTAAATGATGATGTATGTATAATAGCTTTAGCTGCATTACTTGACACTTTTGCAGAAAATAAATGCATTTATCTTTTATTTTATTTCAGTAAATGATGATGCAGATATAGATATGTTAGTGCGAGCTGCAGTATTTGCCTGTGCAGGGACTGCAGGTCAGAGATGTACCACAACTAGGAGACTGGTATGTATGGTTGACAAACTTCACTGACCTAATTTTAAACCTCTTTCTTCTCTTAAGACACTCAATTGTCAAACCTGTTGGTGTCATTTAAATTCAATTGATAAAGGTACCACTATTATGAATTTGAGTATAATACACAAAAACTACTTCATATGACAACTAGGATGTAAAACCTTCATTAATGGAAAAGGTTGCAATCACCTGTTTGTTTGTTCATTTATTTACAGGTTTCTGGACTTCTATTGAAGGAGTTGATATCATATTTATTACACAGCCTTTTATATGATGCCAAGAAATTGCAGACATATAAATATGATGCATGCTGTTGTCATATTCAGTGTTTCCATAAAAAATCAATCAGTCAATCATTTACCTCATGTTTTGCAATTTAACTATTTTTAGGGTATAAAAATGGAAAATTATCTTAACAGAATTCTTAGCTTTCATTTGATAAATTCAGTAAACACATGAAAAGTAATACTGTACCTCCTCTTTTTCTTTTTTAAGCCAATCATTTTCTTCCTGTTTAACCTTTAAACTTGAATATTAAAGGGTATAAACTGCAACAAAAACATTTTCTGCCAACCTGTCACCATTTTTTCATAACCTAGATGTGACTTCTTAGATTGAAATATACAATATTTGTACATTGCCGGAAAATATAACATCTATTTGTGCGAGCCTTAGAAACATGATAATGGTGAGTTTTCAGTGAGCCTTATTATCATGTTTTGGAGCGAGCACAAATAATTGTTACATGATTGGCAATGTACGTATATTGTGTTTATCCGAATTTGCCAACTTTAAAGCTGAAAATAGCGATTTTTTTTTTACAAAAACAAGTGAAGCCATCAAAGTTTGTGCCAAGCACCTGCTGTGACATTACTGGTTCCCAACATTATACATTGGCAATGCTCATACTGGGAATTGGGACCAGTTGAAGTGATATCCTGCTAATGCACGGATATCATTGAACAAATCTGTATAGCTGTATTGTACAATGAAATAGCTCATTGCAGGATAAATTTGAATATTCATTAGAAAAATGATGTGCCTGAAAGCATAGAAAATATTATAACAATGATACTTATTTGA
The DNA here is from genome assembly GCA_963971305.1 of Arcuatula senhousia. NCBI lineage: Eukaryota > Metazoa > Mollusca > Bivalvia > Mytilida > Mytilidae > Arcuatula > Arcuatula senhousia. The sequence continues at coordinate 51,436,775 of OZ020305.1, forward strand.
TGATTTAAACATATTTTTTATTATTAGATTCTCCATGAAAAAGTTCATGATGAGGTTGTACAAAGATTGAAGAAGGCATATGCACAGATCAAAATTGGTGATCCTTTAGAACGTAAGAATATATTGGAATCATGATTATATCCCCTGAAAATAAAGTTTGGTAGACTTTTCCTTAAACATTTGACGGGTTTTGATGAAGCTTAAACAATGGAAGTACATCATATAGAGATGTGCATCAAGATGGATTTCATTCGAGGGAGTTAATTGGACAGTATTTTTATTTTATTATAAGGTTTTCTTTTCAAGCTCACTCACTATCTTAGTTGAAGCAAAAATCAAAATATGTTATGGTTAGATCAGTAATCAGATCTATTAAAATTATTTAAATAATACAGGAGTTTCCTATTTGTAAATGTATCAACTCGATTATCAAATCTATGAAGGTCCTATTCATTCTACCTATTTATTTTATTTTATTCTTTTAACATTTTGACACTGGTACAATATATCTTATGAAGGTCATTTTTACACCACATTATACATCTAACTACCAATCAAAATGTCACAATCTTATATATTTTTAGCAATAAAAAAAACAACAAAAAACAAAAAACAAGCAGAAAATGTTGATGAAAAACAAAACTTGAACAACTCAGTGCCCTCTAGTGGCAAGGCTATATACAGTGATGAAAAGTGAGCACTAAATTCAACTAAATATATGTTCTTTGAAGTAACTTGTCATTATGCTTAATGTAAATGTTGAATTTATATAAATGTTTTTAGCTGGAACTCTCTACGGTCCTATGCACAGTCAACAAGGAGTGGACCAGTATCTACAGACTATTGAGCAGGCCAGGGCAGAGGGAGGCATTATTGAATATGGTGGCAAGGTAGCTTAATAATTTATGTCTGCAAAATTACAGATTTATAATTGCAATGATGTTTTTACAAAGCCTTTACAGATAACAAAATCTTGTAACATGTTTAACCTGGAAATTAAACTTATTTCCCTATGCATGGTATATATGATCTAAAAGATGAAATAGATCTGGACATTTTTTAAAAAGCAGACATCAACATTCTTTGAATGTATACATGGTAAATGTCAAAATAACTTGTAAGCTTGTGAAAAATACATCCTTTGCACAGAACAGTTTTCAGACAACCGAAATTGTAAACCTTATTAAATGCACTATTTTAAAATCTCCAACACCTTCAGTTTATTGTTAGTATATCTTTCTATAAATTAATAAATAAGCTGTTTTCAAACTCAGCAAGCTTAACATAACAAGTTAACATAAACTCTGATGAGCTTTTGACGGGAAATTAACATAGACATCTCAAATAAATAGCAACTCTACATTTATAGTACCGTATTTTCTGGTGTATAAGCCGCTATTTTTTTTCTGAAAAGTTCTGGGTGCGGTTTGTACACCGGTGCGCTTAATCTGTGTATTTTTTAAAAATTTTCAGGTGGACCAGTGTGAAAACATCGATGTTTTCAAGCAAAGACTTCATCTGGGTCATTACCAAACTACTGCAATTTCTATTTCAGCTTTATTCGTGTGATGTTTTGTTTGTTATTTTATGAAATAAAAAGTAAATACCCTCGAATGTGATTGTTTAATTATTATGTATTTCAGTTGTTTCGATCTTTTCTCTTCATAATCATCCATTTTTATTTTGATTACGTAATCAGACAGAGGTGTGCCTAAAATATGGAATTTATATAATAAATAAAATGCATGCTGTCCCTTTCCTTTCTCTTCCAATGATTTATATTAAATATCTTTGTGCTTAATAAGCCCTTTTCTGTGTTGGTAATGTGCACATTATTACCCTGGTAAGTAATATTTACATAATATGGACTGATGTGTTCATTTTCTCCCTACTTTTGAAGAGAGTTTTGTTTATTTTCTCCCTACAATTTTATAGACTGTTTTCTACTTTAATTCAAGAACAACTAAACCTTTTGTCACTATTCTATCTATTTTAGAGCAAACATATATCATTTTATAAAAATTATTCAGTTAAAACTTGTGTGTAGGAAAATTTAAGAAAAACAACCTTTGACCTGTTGACATCGATCTACACAAGACAAGTACACACCATTTCATGTGTATTTTTAGCAAGTGAATATCATGGATTTGTTTGATCAAGGAACCATTTGTTCTTATGATTTTTATTTAATAAATAGTTAATAAATAATCAAGGACACACAAAAAAATCTATTATTATAGATTGGACACATTCCTATGCACAGGTATGCCATTTTGATTTTCTTTTAATTTCCACCACGTGGTCAAGCTTGTAGCTAACTAATGATTAATCACACAAACAGAACTTGAGTAATTATAACCAAAACACATCAAGGTGAATAAACTTTACTTTAATTGCAATCAAAACAATAACTGGAGAATCAGGTTGCCGACAAACGATTTAAATGCCAATCATAACACCTGTCAAGTGTCATACACTAATTTGCAATTTACCGATACACATGTACAGTTAAAATCAATAACAATAAGTCAACACACAAACTATATTTATTCATTTTTATTAAAATCATAGACCTGTAAATTAAATCAAACACAATTTTATTTATAAATCAAAAATAAATAAAATGGAAACGATCTTCAACGACATCGGGAGTCTTTGTGCTGAAAATGAAATAAACATGACAAAAATCATTCAATATACGTTTTAAGACTGAAGAAAGGGGTGCGTTTAATACTCAGGTGCGCTTTATTAATGGATAAAATCAGATTTTTCCCTGAAAATCGGCCCTGCGCCTTAAAGTCCGGAGCGCTTTATCCTCCGGAAAATACGGTAAACACAATTTAGTATAAATGAAACAGAACATAGTGTGCACCAAAAAATAGAAGGTGAATTGCAATTGAAAAGCAGTATCCATTAAACATTGCCTTCTTAATTCTGTTGAAGAATTTTAATTTGGAAAAAAAATTTATACCTGACATTTACACCTAATGAAAACAAAATTAGAATGTCGGGAATTAAACCAATAAAACCCTAGATTGTCCTTGTTATACGATCTCTATATCATGGATATAATATTCACTGTACATAACATTATTTTTTTTCTTTTCAGATAATTGAAAGAGAAGGTCACTATGTAGAGCCTACCATTATAACTGGGTTGGCTCATGATTCTCCTGTTGTGCTCAAAGAAACTTTTGCTCCAATTGTTTATGCTGTTAAATGTAAGGTTAGTACCATTATTGTGCAATCTGATTATAATCAGATCTATCAATTGTTCCCTACTGTCTCTGCATGGTAGATCTGAAGACATCCCATTCTACTTTCTGTTCTGATGACCTTTTGAATTGACCAATCAGATTTCAGTTTCCAAGAGTGAGGAAGCATTACTTCTTATGAAAAATCCAGAGGAGTACGAAAAAGGTCACCAAAATGGAAAGTTGAATGGGATGTCTTCAGATCTACCATGCAGAGACAGTAGGGAGCCATCGATAGATCTGATTAAAACCAGATTGATTATTGTGGAGCTGAAGCAAGCAATATGTGACCATATCTTTATAAATCATAGATAGTAAAAAACAGTGATATGGATTACTACCCATATTGCATAAATGGGTCAATGAAACCTGAGTACTTGAATCAAACCACCCATCTTGAGTGGGAGGTAACTGACAATCTAATTAATTGAATTTAAAGAATTATCTGTTCATAGTGAGCAAGCGGGCACAAAGTGCCCGCTCGAGCGGAGAGCTCTACGGTATTTGTTTCCGCGAGAAATTTGCTAATGCTGATTTAGATTTTTTATGGTCGGGAAAGGGTTATTATTTTTACAGGGCCGAAGTGAATGTTAAAATAATTTATAAGAAAAGAAATAATGCTTAACAAATAATAAATTGCGCTTTTTACAATAAAATGATATTCTTAAAATAAAAAATACATATAAGCTGCTCGTTTCGTCTTAGTTATATGCAGGTACGAAACTAACGTGTCTCGAAGCTTAATCGCCCCATACCATCTCACCCCAAATACATTATATAAACAAAACATAGTCCCTTTTAGCTATGCTCGCATTTAGGCAATGCCTACTCCATATTAGGTACTTAGCTTACTTTTTTTATAGCCCAGCTTGAAAAGTGGGGAGTCTGAAGTAATAAGTGTGTCTGTCAATCTGTTTGTTCATAAGAGCTTAGATTACTGATCTCTTAGTGATGAACACAATCATAATGAACTTAGTCTTTGTGTCCATTGACTTTTTGTTGGACAGTCAGCTAAGTTTAATGCTACACAACCCATAGATTAAACTGAGCATATAAGAGTTGAAATACATCATGAAGTAAGGCATGTCATTAAATAAAATCCATTGTTTACATGTGCTAAGTGGTTCAATATTCTTAAATTAGGTGAAACATTGTGGTTAATGTTCAACTCTGTCCTAACAAACACCATTATTGTTTCAGTATAAGTTATCAAATTTTGATGATATGAACATATTTTGTAAGTCATGTCAATAGCAACATGCTGTTTTCTCTTCAGAATGTTGATGAAGCCATAAAATTCAACAACGAAGTCAAACAAGGATTGAGTAGCAGTATTTTTACTAAAGATATGGAAAATGTTTTCAAGTGGATGGGGTGAGTTCTATAATTTATTATATATATCCTATCATAAAAAAAAATGAAAAAAAAGTATATTATTTAAATTCAAAGACTTGCATTTTCTTTTAATTTGTTTTTAATTTCTTACAAGTTCAACTTGATATTATCTTTTCTCAAGAAAAATTAATTCTATATTTTTATGATTAATTCTGTATGTAAAAAACAGAGAGGCACCCATGGGGCATTCAAATGTCAAAATCTGATAGGGCATCCATGTCAAAAATAATCTTTTTATGCAGACATATTGATTTCAAATTTGATTTGATAACAGACTGCTGTGTGAAATATAGGCAAAAAATTAATTTCCATTTTCTTTTTCAGACCAAAGGGATCAGACTGTGGTATAGTAAATGTAAACATTCCTACAAGTGGAGCTGAGATTGGAGGGGCTTTTGGTAAGATATAGACATAAACAATTAAACATTTGATTGCTTGAAGGATGTTTTTTTTATGAGATACTATAAACATTTTTTCTCATGAGCTATATGGATAAACAGTTTAAAGGTGTACAAAATCTTGTGGTAATTTTAAATGAATAACCAAAAATAGTTCAGTTTTTCCCTGTTAAAGTTGAATAGGCAGCTGAACATTGACTTTTTATCACATGAAACAGTTCAATTCTTATATTGTATTCTTTGTTATTACTGATGCAAAATACACACTCATTACTTGTCTATTCAAATATTTTTTGATAGCAACTGATGATTTAAAGGGACAAAATAGATTTGCATTTGATCAAACATTTAAATCTATTGCCCAATATATCTGCACAACACTCTAATGCCCAAGACAGAAATTGATTAAGATAAAACTTGCAAATCTCAGATTTGATATGTTTAATGGAAATCTCTTCAGTTTCTTTCATAGTAAATGTACATGTAAGTAATTCAGTCTTTGATAGTAGCTTTGATGGGCTTGTCCCTGACCATTGACAAATCTAAAGTGGTTGGATTTCTAAACGGATAAATAGGGCAAACTTATATTTCCAGGATGGGAACAAATGAATCACAAATCCTTACCGTGTATTACAAAGACTGTAAAATAATCCTGTGTAATATTTTCAGGTGGAGAAAAGCATACAGGTGGTGGTAGGGAGTCTGGTAGTGATGCCTGGAAACAGTACATGAGAAGATCTACATGGTAGGTAGACTTAAAAAGAAAAAATGTTATGGGTGTAATCTTTGTTGTGGGATAGAAGTCTTCATGCTCTTAAAGTTTTTGGCAACTTGAAATTTTAGGAAAAAAATTACCAGCCACTCTCAGCAAAGACCTTAGCACAATTCCAGACATTTAATTAATCTGGTTAAAATTTAACAGCTCACATCATGCACAGTTTGTTTATTAACTTTTTTTTTATTTTTCAGCACCATCAATTACAGTAAAGAGCTGCCATTAGCTCAAGGAATCAAGTTTGAGTGAAAAGTACATCAAGGAAACTTTACATGATCTAAAAAATCATGTGTGAAATACTCAACAGTAAAAAATACTATTGTAACTTATTGATCTGATGTATGGAGTTTAATTCTGTGGAAAATTTACATTTTATATTAACATGATAAAAAAAAATTGATAAGCAGTTTTTGTATGAAAAAGTCACAATGCTTGCAACACCAGATCTAGAATTCATTTATAAGTGCCTGTTACTAGATTCCCTTTGAAGTGTTGTTTATGTGAAAGGGCATTGATGAAGGGGATTGTATATTTTTTATGGCATTACATTTGACAAGTCATAATTATATACTGTTGTGGAAGAATTTGTGATATTGCATAACTAGTCCATATTTCCTAAAATAAATAGACGGGTGACCATAGAATTTCACAAGTATTTGGATACATTTTTTTGGAATTCTTTGATTAGTCCATTTTTTAAAAAGGCATACTGTTTACACCCACAATTCAACTGCATAGTATTTTTTGGGGAATTACTTTCGGTTTCACTATGTGTTTTCAGTATAATTCAACACATACCACATTTAAGATGGTACTTTTATATTCATGATATTGTTGGTTATGTATTTGTTAAGATTTGTCTCTTTGATATGTCTTTTTAGAGGTGTTTAATCTACGAAGTAAAAGTGCTATATTTTATAAAATGTTACAAATGTTTTGAATGATCTGTGAATTTTTTATCAATATTATATTTATGTGTTTTTGGTCTAACAATAAAAAAAGTTTTATTTGTACAGGATTTTTACTTTAGCTTCTTACATAATCCAAATGGAATATCATGAGATGTTGAATAAGTGTACGAGACACAACCTCCAAATAAATGACAATTTTAAAAATCGTCAATGGAAACAGCCAGTGATTATTAAAGCTTGTATCAATGAAACAGAGAATTGGGTTCTGCTGTGTATGCATATTTCAAATCAGCAACATTTTAATAAAAATAAAAATAATTGGAAAGTTGATAACCAAAATATGGAAAAAAGTACTTGTATCCAAAAAGTTCAGAAAAAAACCAAGTCAAACTCGGAGGATATTTACAAGTGCAGTTGAAAGGGGGGAATTCTTGTTTTTGCCTGCTTAACTATTCAGATCAAGAAGCTACAAAAGTCTTCATAGGATTTTTATCATCAGATGACCAATTTAAGGGCTTATTGACCTTTCTCCTGAATAGAGAATTCTCCTTTTTACCTCACCTGGCCAAAGGCCATGTGAGCTATTGCCATCACTTGTCGTCTGTCGTCTTTGCCCTCGTCGTCATTAACTTTTCTTGAAACTTCTTCTCCTCTGAAACAGCTGCACAGATTCAAACCAAATTTGGTCTGGTGGTACTTTAGGGTATCCACAGAACTGATGTTGGGATTTTTGATTTGTCGAAAAACATGGCCGTCGTTGCTAAAAATAGACCAGGGGGGTCAGACTACTGTTTTTGGCTCGTAAATCAAAAAGTATAAGAGATAGATGAAATCTGATGCCACCCTACTGCTTCAGCATTAAAAGCTCTACATAAGTCTCCATTTGGTCCAATTTGTCAGATGACCCCTTATAGGGGTTACAGCCCCTTAAAGGTGAAAAATAGCGTTCTTTTATGTTTTTGCCCTATAGTATGAAAACTATTGCAGATAGAGGAAAGCTGTTGCTTGCTTAAATGTTCAGCTCATTTAGCTCTACAAAAGTCTCCATAGGGTTGAAGTTGTCAGATGACCCCTTATAGGGGTTATGGCCCCTGAAATAATGTTTTTTCATGTTTTTGGCCTATGGAATGAAAACTATTGCAGATAGAGAGAAGCTGTTGCTTGCTTAAATGTTCAGCTAATTTAGCTGTACAAAAGTCTTCATAGGGTTGAAGTTGTCAGATGACCTCTTATAGGGGTTATGGCCCGTAAAATGATGTTTTTTTTTCATGTTTTTGGCCTATAGAAAGAAAACAATAGCAGATAGAGAAAAGCTGTAAATGTTCAGTTTATTTAGCTCTACAAAAGATTCAATAGGATTGAAGTTGTTAGATGACCCTTAATAGGGGTTACAGCCCCTAAAATAACCTTTTTCATGTTTTTGGCCTTTAGAATGAAAACTATAGCAGATAGAGAAAAGTTGTTGCTTGCTTAAATGTTCAGCGCATAAAGCTCTACAAAAGTCTCAATAGGGTTGAAGTTGTCAGATGACTCCTTATAGGAGTTACGGCCCCTAAAATAACGGTTTTCGTGTTTTTGGCCTATAGTAGATAAAGAAAAAACTGTTGCTTGTTTAAATGTTCAGCTCATTTAGCTCTACAAAATATAGGGTTGACATCAAGACCAGGTGAGCGATTTAGGCTCCTGGGAGCCTCTTGTTAGCTTACCTGACCCATATTTCATCTAAAGATGTTCTCTAAAAAAATTGTACAAATGGAGACTGAATTACTTGGCTGCCTTTGCTAAATATAGAACAGGGAGTGTCAGACATCAATGTATAGCTTATTATTCAAAAAGTATACCAGAAAAAGCAAATTTTCATAAGTGTCAAGAGCTCTACAAAATTCTCCATTTGGTAGAAGTTGTCAGATGACCTCTTAAAGGGGTTATGGTCCTATTAAGGTGAAAATTGATCTTGCAAGACAAAGGGCTAATACGATATCCCAAGCATCATCAGCATCTGCATCCACTTACAAAAGCCCATTATTGCTGACATGACAAGTGCCACATCAACCAATTTAGTATGGTTAGTGCATTTAGTGATGCTAAGCACAATGCCTTCTTCTGATGCTGACTGTGACCCCCTATTTTCCACATGGATGAACACTTACAGAAGTTTTTTGCTAACAGACAAGTGTGGCATCAACCAATTTGGTATGGTTAGTGCATCTAGTGATGCTATAAGCGCAATGCATGCTTCTGATGCTAAAAGCGACCTACATTTTCTGTATGTATGACCACTTGAAATATTGTAGCGAGATGAGCTTTGTAGTCGAGGGAGTATTTATGTTTTCACATGTTTTTGGCCTATAGAATGAAAACTCTTGCATATATAGAAAGCTGCTGTTTGCCTTATTAATCCACATGTACAACTCCTTTAGCTAAACTAGATGGAGCCTTCCCCGGAAGGCATATGTCGCCTGCGTTTCTATAATTGTTCGCCAAACAGGAAGCAGTTCATTTTTGGGCATAAAATTGCTTTACACCTTACAGTACTATGCAATGAAGCTACATACCAAATATCAAGAGGCTGTGGCATGTAGTTGCCTGGAAAACTGTGACGAAAATTTGGCATCTATGTCCATTATATATTAAACGTTAAGTATTCGTCAAACAGGAAGTCGTTATTTTTCGGGCATAAAATTGCTTTACACCTTATAGTACTATGCAATGAAGCTACATACCAAATATCAAGAGGCTGTGGCATGTAGTTGCCTGGAAAACTGCGACGAAAATTTGGCATCTATGTCCATTATATATAAAACGTTAAGTATTCGTCAAACAGGAAGTCGTTATTTTTCGGGCATAAAATCGCTTTACACCTTATAGTACTATGCAATGAAGCTACATACCAAATATCAAGAGGCTGTGGCATGTAGTTGCCTAGAAAACTGCGACGAAAATTTGACATCTATGTCCATTTTATATAAAACAATAAGTATTCGTCAAACAGGAAGTCGTTATTTTTCGGGCATAAAATCGCTTTACACCTTACAGTACTATGCAATGAAGCTACATACCAAATATCAAGAGGCTGTGGCATGTAGTTGCCTGGAAAACTGCGACGGAAATTTTTGTGACGCCGCAGGACGACGCAGGACGCAAGACGACGGATAGTGCCAAAGTAACCCCTATATGTCGCTTCTGCAACACGTTGCAGGCGACATAATAAACAAGGGGTTGCACTAAGTCGTGCTAAGCATACCCCCACTCGACCATTCAGAAAACAGGAAGTAGATGACCGACTGACCTGGAAAGTGGAGGCAGGATACAATTTATAATGCTACAGCTGTATACCAAATTTGAAATCAATCCCTTCTGTAGAAGCCGAGAAATCTGTTACGAAAAATTGTCTATTTTTGACCCATTAAAAGTCTCAGTCGGCTCGGAAAACAGGAAGTAGATGATGGACTGACCTGGAAAGGGGAGGCATGGTGTAACTCATCATGCTGAAGCTGTGTACCAAATTTGAAACCAATCCATTCAGTAGAAGCAGAGAAATTGGACCGCGGACGGACAGACGGATGGACAAGGTGATTGCAATATAGCACCCTCTCTTTCGAGTGGGGTATACTATCTCCATTTGGTGGCAACTTGTCAGATGACAGCATATTAGGTAAATATCCCTTTAGGAAAATTGTGATTTGGGCCTTTGGAATGAAAACTTTTGAAAACCGCTGTTGCTTGTTAAAAAAATCAGTTCATTGAGCTAAAGTTAAAGTTGTCGGATGACCCCTTATTGTCTTTTTTTATTGATTGAAAACCACAAAAGGAAATACGAAAGTTTTTGCTTCTAAATGAACTCTACTAAAAGTCTCAATAGGGTCAAAAATGATTCTTTATAGGATTTTTCCTCAAACACCCAAAATATGCAAATAATCGTTTTCATTCGTAGGTCATTGAAGTAAGGTGAGCGATTCACGTTCCCGGATGCCACAGTGGGGTCACTTGCTTAACTTACAGAATGAAAACTACCAACAAATACAATAGCAACAGTGTACAGAAACTTTAAGTTGAAACAAGCTTACTTCAATGTTAAGAATACGGAGTTTCCTTGGTTACATGCAATCTAATTGTTTATATAGAATGATCTCTTTCTTTTGCAAAACATAAAACATGGGCCAGTCCATAGCTACATGTAATAGCCAATAGTTCAAAGAAAATGCATCATAATCATCTTTTTAGCTCATTGCCATCACTTGGCGTCCGTCGTCGTTAACATTTTTCAAACGTTAACTCCTCTAACACCATAAGTCCAATGGCTTTTAAATTTGGCACAGTTGTTAATTAGCATAGGTAGTATAAAACTAGCGTGGGGATTTTTGATTCGTTGAAAAAGATGGCCGCCATGGCTAAAAATAGTACATTGGAGTCAAATTACAGTTTTTTGCAAATAACTCAAAAACAGTTACAGATATCAAATTTCTGGCAGAGTAAAAGTGATCAGCACCTCAAGATCTACCTGTCCTGAAATTTTCAAGAAGATCCAACAACCGATGAAGGAGTTATTGCCCTTTTTCTGGATTTTTTTTCAAAATTTTGCACTTATTTAGCCCTATATCTTGAAAACTATACAAGATATTTTAAAAATTCAAATTGCATATGATTAAGCACATCAAGATCTACATTTCATGTATTAGGTCAAAGCTGTAGAACCATTTCTTTTAGAAGTTATGGCCCTTAAAGCGTCAAAATTTACCATTTCTCATTACTTTTACCTTGAATTTCAAAGATTTATAGGTTCTTACATAAGTTCTTGGAAAAGACCGGCTGATCTTTCACGGGTGATAGAATTTTTCAGTCTTTTTGCGAGTGGAGCGCAGCGGAACGAGTCAAAAGACCCAAAAAATTCTATCACGGGTGAAAGATCATTGTCGGTTTTCCAAGGACGCGTGTAAGTACCTATTTCTTCCGTAAAAATCAAATTTTTATATTCTGAAACCTTAGGTTAATTCATTCTAAAAACCGAAAGTTTAAAGTAACATTGCATTTCATTGGTCGACATCATCGATCAACATCAGTACCGACGGTTATAATTGGTTAATTGACCATTGTGAGATCGCTGCACGGGTTCGCATCTCAACCTGGTCATCTCACACTGAAAAGAGGCATTTACGGAAGAATAACTTGTCTGACACCATACATCCAACTTCAACCAAGCTTGGCACAGTTGTTTAATAGCATTAATGCTACAATTTTAATATTCGGATTTTTGATTTGTCAATTAATATGGCCTCCATGGCTTAAAATAAAACATAGGGGTCAAATTACAGGTTTTTTTTGCAAATAACTCAAAAACGGTAACAGATATCAAAATTTTGATGGGAGACAAAAGTAATTAGCATCTCAAGATCTACCTGCTCTGAAATTTTCAAGAAGATCCAACAAACGACAAAGGAGTTATTGTCCTCTTTCTGGATTTTTTTTTCAAAATTTTTCACTTATTTAGCCCTATATCTTGAAAACTATACAAGATATTTCAAAAATTCAAATTGCATATGATTAAATACATCAAGATCTACAATTCATGTAATTAGGTCAAAGCTGTAGAACCATTTCTTTTAGGAGTTATGGCCCTTAAAGCGTCAATATTTACCATTGTTCATTACTTTTCCCCTGACTTGTCTGAAACGGTAAGACCAACTGCATCTTAACATGGCACACTGTTTGATAGCTTATATGCTACAACTCAATCGTTCAGATTTTTTATTCGTAAAAAAACATGGCCACCATGGCTAAAAATAGAACATAAGGGCAAATTTCATTTTTTTGCTAATAACTCAATACTGGTTTCAGATATCAAAATTGAGCAAGAATAAAAAGTGATCAGCATATTAAGATCTACCTGTCCTGAAATTTTGGATAAGATATGACTGCTGATGTGGGAGTTATTGTTCTTTTTCTTAATTTTTGCCAAATTTGCACTTGTTAAGCCCAATATTTTGAAAACTAACCAAGATATTTCATAAATTTAAATCGCATATGGTTAAGCACAATAATATCTACAAATATATGTATCTGTGTAGTTCAGGTGAGCGATTCAGGCTCTTGGGAGCCTCTTGTTTAACTATAACACAGTGGAACAACAGTACAAACAACATCATTGATCATCAAAACGAGAATGAATTAAGGTGCCTCAACAAAGTAAACAATTCATACTTTTTACATTTTACATATTACAAATAATTTGTTAAGGGTTTGACCAGTATACATGTACGACAAAGGAGGACAATACAAGTACTTTGACGTATCCCCCGTTTACCTTATATTACATTTCACCTCAAATATAAACAACGTAAAGTAATTTTATTTTTCATGTATATATAATTGACTAAATTTCAGGCATAAAATAAGTCATCTGAGACCAATATGCAAAACCCTGTACTCATAAAACAACTACTGGTATATACATGTATATACAATTTATAGCAAATAAACATTTTGTATCGATTATAAAATTTTAACTAGACTATAAGTTGACAATAGACTTGATATTATCTTTTGTTGTTCATGAAAGTTTATCCATGCTCTTTGTTTTTGTTTATTATTCCTTTTAAATGATTGTAAACATTCATAAACATACAAATTGAAATCTAAAACCTTTTAATAATGTCATTGTTACACCTCTGTTTTAAAATATATTTCGTTTAATTTCGGAATGGATAGGAAAGTTCCTATCAAAAGTATGTATAATTATAATAATAGCTTACAATGATATCAAAAGTACTAACTTCTGAACATTTTTTTGTTAAATGTTGAACACATCGTGCAATGCATTTGGTTTGTATATTCTGCTTATCATAAATCCGGTTATCTTTTTCAATGCAATTTTGGCAAAGCTTTCGTTTGCATTTGCTTTTTTGATGTTTTCTGTTCATTGTTTAAGAAGGGGGTCTTTCTGTGACTATTACAGGACTGGATTTGAATTATATGCATTTTATTTAGACCAAGGGCCAATTTCAGAACCGCGAGCAGCGCCTACTGGCCTCGTTGAAGGCTGCTGGCGGTTGTCCATTGTGGTTTTTCTGAATTGCCGCTAAATTGTAGGCTGTGTCGCGTACACTTATTCCATATCTCATTATTTTCTATTTGGGTAGACACCCGAGGTAGACGTCTTCGGCAAGTCTTGTATTTAATCGTTTCTGATTTGAGTACTTTTTCTTCAATACTTTTGTTTTATACCTTCCAATGTTTTGATTCAAATGCTGCTGATGAGAGGTTTCTATTTGAAATATGCATATACAGCATTACTAAATTAAATTCTTTTATGCTTGTTTTGCTATTTGCATAATAAAGGTAATAACCAAACTAGTATCGAACTTAGAACTAATGATCAATCTCAGTGTCCAAGAAAAAGACAAATGAGTAGACCTACCGAAGAAATTGAAAAACGAATGGTCATGATTTCAAGTGAAATGATGGTTTAAACCACATTTCATGGTTCAAAATCTTCCTCTTCCATTTATGATCTCGGGGACACAACACAATACCGTTATGACATGCATTAGGGATAAATCGAACTTGTGTCACACAGTTTAAAATTTTGTAAATTTGTCGCCTTCGAATTTCAAGAATTAGACTTTAAGATTTAAAAAATTGCGACTAAAAATACAATTGTTTTAGAACAAGGTGATCAACTGGAATTTTTTATATGATATTACCTTTGCTTTTTTTTATTCTTTGATTACTAGTTCTTGAAAAGTATGTAAAGAAGTGTGACACTATATAAGTAAAATCTTTTAATGAGTTCTGGATGGTGGTCTGGCAGCTAGTCGCCTCATACCTTGGTGCCCACTCTTGTTAAATGTTTTGCAAATGTAAACACACTATACGAAACTGATCTTCAGAACCTGTTTAACGAAGTGTTCTTTCTTTCTTTATTTTTATTTTTATAGAGAGATTATTCTGTGATCGTTGCCCTAGAAAACGGCGAAGAGAGTTTGCCATAATTTTTTGTTCCTCTTGTGACGAGGTGTATTGCCAAGACTGTGCCAAGCCTCACAGCTTACTCAGATCTTACTCAAACCATGAAACAACTCTTATAGATGAGGCCAACGATCTGTGTCAATCTGACATCTCACATGGAAATGGTAAGAATTTTGAAGGATTTTGTTATCTTTATTGATACATGTTTATAACTGAAGAAAAATATTAACGCCGACATTTTAGGAGAGGATATGTTATCCTGTTATCCTGAAAACATTCATCGTTTCGTAAAAGTAATAGACTAGGAATTTTTCAAACGTGCGGGTTTACACCCAAGAAAAACATGAAATTGGCCAACTTTTTCCAATGACATTTATATTGTTAATGTTTGTACTTCTTAATAAAACAGGCGAACTACATTCTCATAATTTGATAAAAAAAAACAGTCATGTTAATTCAAGTTGATATCAGAATTATGTGATTGTAATATTATTGAAAATATGAATATTTGCCCTAAGTATTTCCTTTGAAGATTTTTGCTGCCACTTACCATATTTTTGGGACCTCATTTCTTTTTTCTTCCAGCGAATTCAGTATGTGACAGGTGCTCTATCAAAAACCTCCAATCACCTACTAAATTTTATTGCAAGACCTGTGAGGAATCATTTTGTGACAGGTGTGTACGACCTCACCAAGAACTACGTACCTACCTTACACACAACACGATAGCAATCAACGATTATAAGCTCTGCCATGGTATATCCAACCAGAAATGCGACAGAGGCTTTAACATAGGTGGTAATTTTTATAAAGATGATGATACAAATGCAAAAATCATTCCTTCTTTCGACGTAGATGACATCATATCTGCGCCTGGACAGGCAAGATTTACTCAAAACACCGTCATGTCAGCTAGTAATAATGCCAATATGACCGTTTTCCACAAAAATAAAGAAGAGACAGTAACCAGTTTTAAAGATAGTGTCCAAAAAGTGACATCTCCAAGACCGTATAGCGTATCATCTCAAAAAAGTGAAGAACAAACGACGTGCTTTCCCAGAGACAAAATCCTAGCTGTAGTTTTTCATCGAAATGAAGACCAAAGACCCAACAAATCACGCAATTGCTCTATATCTGAAAACATAAATACGAAGTCGGGTGGTGTCGAAAAAATAACACACATAGAAGATGAAAACAGAACGATGAAGAATAGGTTTGAAACTTGTGAAGATCAAAAGGGGCAAAGGGAATGTACGGAAAGACATAAAAAGAAACTAACCGTTAGCTTTGATATTGAAAATAATGAGAAAAACAAAGAAAGTAAAACAATGCGTTCTATAACAGAAAATACTGAAGCTCCAAATAAGGATGAGATAAAGGAAGAGGAAACACAAGAAATTACCACACCAAGTTTGAACAACAGACTAACAAATACAACGCCTGATTCTAATAACCATGATAATGATGTTCTGACTGACAAAACTATGGAAATGGAACATTTAAATACGGCCTCAAAAGGCGATGAAGAAATGAAATCACCTATAAATAAATCCCAGAGTCCAAAAACTAGAGAAAAACCTATAGGGATGAATACAAAAACTGAGCTACGCTCAAATTTTATGAGAAAGGTAACTCAAACTGGCAAAGATAACAAAAACGCAAGTTTAACGAATGTTACCGAACGGAAGCCTAACATGTGTGATTCTGAAAGCAAAATTTTGGGCATTTTTGACAGAATAAAAACATTGGGATGTAAACGTGAGAAGGATGAAAAAGTATTCATGACGAGGAAACAGCAAATTAACAAAAGATTATTTGAAACAAAGGCATTAATACTTGACAATTTAGACAATTTACAAAGTAAAAATTGTATTTCCAAAGAAACAGGGCGCAAGGTGAAACAACTGAAAGCAAAATTTGAATCGTCCTAAAGTTTGACAATTTCTATTTGTTATTTAACAACAAAAACAGTTTTAATAAAACTTTATTTAAGTAATAAAAATACGGGGTATAGGGGAATTTACAGACGATTTTTTACAGGGTGTTTCTTAGATTCAACTTACTGCCCTTAACAAAGGCCATGTAAGCTTATGCATTCACTATCCGCCCGTCGTTGTCCCTAGACAATGACAAAAAATATACTACTCTGGAACCACTCAGCCTACTGGATTTAAATACGATTAATATAACAAATGGATAACAAATTATTCTTATTTTGAGGGGACTTGAAAAAAAACAAACTGGCAGCTGTAAAAAGGACATAGGGTAAAACTACTGTTAGCTCTTCAGAAATAAGGTCTACTAAGTTTCATTTTGTCGAAATTGTCAGATGATTCCTTAAAGGTCATAAAACGCTTTTTAAATGAAATAAAAACCATTGCAGATAGAGAAAATCTGTTTCTTGCCTAAACCCTCAGATCATTAAGCTTTACAAAAGTCTTTCTCGGGTCAAAGTTGTCAGATGGCCCTTTAGAGGGGATGTGTTCTTCTAAAAGTCAAAATATGTTTTTGGTCTTCATTATAGAATTAAAACTGAGAAAAGCTCTTGCTTGCTTACACCTTCAGCCAGCTGATTAAGTTCTACAAAAGTCTATGTTCGGTCGAATATGTCAGATGACCCCTTATAAGAGTTATGGCGATTAAAAGGACAAACTAGCGTTTTCCATGTTATGCCCTATACGTAGAATGAAAACAATTGCAGATAGAGAAAATATGTTGCTCGCTCAAACCCTCAGCATATTAAGTTCCACATAAGTCTTTTTTCATTGAAGTTAAGATGACCCCTCATAGGGGTTATAGCTCATAGAAGAGACCATTGTGGCTTTAGGACGAGATGTGATATATATATGCTGGTTTTGTATTATAATAAAATTCCTATGTTGCTTATTCAACGCAAAAAATACACATAAATATGCATGTCCTTCTGTCGCTCTGACGACAAATATAGACAACAATAGTTCAACACTCTATGATATTTTCATAATTGAAAAGCCAAAATCTGCAAAACATAAACTAATATGGAGTAGGCATTGCCTAAATGCGAGCATAGCTAAAAGGGACTCATTTTTTTGTTCTAAATGTCGACATTCAGGAATATCGCTATCATTTAATTTCCAACATTTCCATTTGCTTATTTTGGGGCGAGATTGTATGGGGCGATCAAGCTTCGAGACACGTTAGTTTCGTACGTGCATATAACCAAGACGAAACGAGCGGCTTATGTGTATTTTTTACTTTAAGAATATTATTTTCATGTAAAAAACGCAATTTATTATTTTTTTAAGCATTATTTCTTTTCTTATAAATTATTTTAACATTCACTCCGGACCTGTAAAAATAATAACACTTTCCGGACCATAAAAAATCTAAATCAGCATTAGCAAATTTCTCGCGGAAACAAATACCGTAGAGCTCTCCGCTCGAGCGGACACTTCGTGCCCGCTTGCGAGCTATGCTCGCTATAATATAACAAGAAAACAAACACTTTATCCCTTCTATCAATACCTTAAGTCAATAAGCCATACCACACGTTGAACAGAGTCAGTGTAGCATTTAAAGAAGAACAGAGATTTTATATACTAATGATTCAGTTGTCAAAGCCCAATATGCAACACGAAGAAAATGGTATTAAACATTGATATATCGATAGAGAAGAACAAAACCCTGTTACCAAGAATTTGGTATAGAGGAAAATTATGTAGTCTATCCGTTGCAATACACCTGGGTCCCACTTATGGCTTTTAAATATCTGAAACGGCCACTTAATACTCACTTATATTGAATATATGTCTTACCAAAAAACTGTTCAAGCTTTTTAAGACTTTCAGTAAGTATTCAGTCAGAATGACTTGCAGCCAATTCAGACTTGTTAAGATATGATGTTTGAACAATTCATAAATTACTTCTAGGCTTTCAATCTTAAAAAGAAATGAATTTCTTTGTCTCAGTCTAAAAAAGTTTTTTGTTCAGATATGTCTAGTTTTTTTTTTTCTGATCATAAGTAACCGGGAAATTGGTAACACCATAAACGGTTTTTTGTTTTCTGATTGTGGTCTTTTCAAGTTTCTTAAACGGTTGGTAATATACCTGTGACATTTTGTGTGTTTTTTATAATGTTGAATGATTTTCATCTTCTTTTGCGTGGTCTAATTGTACCCCACAGGGAACTCAGTTTCCTCTTCCATTAAAACGCTCATTTTGTGGGTCGAAAAGGATATAAAACCCATCTAATTCCTTAAGCTTGATGGATGATAGATTTCAGGTTGCCAAATGCCTTCAGATGAAATATAATATTCATTCTCATCGTTTCAATTCTAAATCATATTTCATCTACTGAAATGGCATTTTTATGTTATCCAAGAAAATCCATAACTCATAACTTTAAAAGAACATTTTATTTGTTTCATTTGGATCACGTGACAGTCAACAGATATTTAACAATGTTAGAACAATCTTCATAACATACAATAAGAACAATATATACAGTTCAATGTTAGAATGGATATTTACAAAATGGAATGATCAAATTGCAACAACCCGGCAGTGAATCATACCTTCGAAATCAAGAATGACATTTATGTTTTAAAACGTTCCAATCTTTGGTCTGAAAACTCTCTTATTTTGGAGCCTTAAGAAACAAATTGATTATAACACACATTTTTAATTAACTATTTCATTGTGTTTTCGTCAATGTTTGTGTTGGCCACTTTCATAAAAAAATGTTTGCAAATTGTTCAATTCTGGTATAAATAGAAATTCTTAATTTCGAAGGATTATATCTAAAATTTCACTTATTTGCTCAGCAGTCGCTAAAACTCTGAAACTTAAAATACATGTACATGTTTAAAGGAATTTCCTGTATCAATTTTGTGCATTAAAACAAAATATATATATAAATTCTAATGAGACTTTGATGACTAACATTGAAGAGAAATATTTAAAAAATATCGTCGTAGACCAAGCAAAAAGCTGCAATAATAATGTTTACTTAATGCATGTACCACGTTTATAGTATCCGAAAGTATAACAGACAAAACGAATTGGATGTACTTTTTTCATACAACACCTAATCAAAACTGAAAAAAAAAGTAAAACAATTTTGATAAAAGGGGAACTAGCATGTATTATGCCAATGATAAATCAAGCGGCAAAACAAGAAGATTACAGTTGCAAATCTGTTTGAACAAGTGTTTAAAAATAGAATAAAAATAATTTATTGCGTATAACTAAAATTCCCGTTAAAGATTTTTGTTTTGAAAAAAAAATATTAACATAGATTTAAGTGTTTACTTGAGATAAAATTATTTTAACCAAAATCTAAAAATATTGAATTAACTCTCATTGAATATCATTTGCTTATATAAATGTATTTGATTCGTATTTAGCGCAGCAATTGCTTTGTCAAGAAGTTATCTAATTTTAATTAAATTTTAATGTGCAAAATTCATAAAATTACATTGAAAAAATGCTTTTTTCAAATTATGAAATAGTGACAGGGAAACCAAACAGATAATACACGTGCAACGTGCCAATTAATATCTGCATGCATCCCCGTTACCTTCTACAGTTACTTGAACCTCTTCATGGTGCACCTGAATCGACATACATTTTGTATTAGATTTCTATAAATAGTTCGTCAGTAAACATATCTCTTTTAAAAAAAAATCAGTATAATATCAAGGGTTACTTTGGTGTCATTATTATTTTTGGTATCAATTTTCGTGGTTTTCATTGGTAGCATCGACCCACGAAATTTGATACTCCACCAAAAGGAAATTTAACATTGAACTGAATGGTGCAGACTTCAGGACCACACATGTAAGAACCCACAAACTTATCAATTTTAACCAAACCACGAAAATTGGTACCCAAGAAAATAAATGAATCCACAGTATATTAGTTTTACATATAAGTTCCTTTATAAAGAGTTTATAGAAAACCAAAAAAAAATTCTTACTAAACGTTAATGCTCTGCATTTCTATTAGAATTGAATCCAAATAGAAATGGAGAGCATAATGAATTAAATTGTACATTGGGCACATTGAAATGCAATAAGAAGAAAAATGCTGAGCAAACAAGTGAAATCTTTTCTAAAACACAGTAATATTATTTCTTTTGTAATTATTATTCAAACCTGTAGTGGTATTTATTTTTTTATTATTTAAAATATTTTCGGTCGTTTGTTCAGGTGAGTTATGGCCCGTTGAAGGAGTTCTCCCGTTTCTGGAGGAATTCCCAGAAGACGATTGTGAACTTGTCATAGAAATTCTGTGCGATCTGCTGGCATGACCGTTTGGTACATGCCCATTTGTTTGTGTTTTTATAAGACTTGCGCTGGACACACTTCCGGAAATTCGACTTGGCGTATTCATTGGAATGACATTTCTTACCCGTGGTGAACCAAGTTTTGAGGCTTGTATTCTGCTTTTTATTATTTGAATGATTCCAATCGTCATTAAAGTCGATACTATCCCTGCTGCTAATCCTACACCAACTCCCAGAGCGAAATCTGAAAATAAATGTGTAAAATAGTGCATGTTTCTTCAAAAAGTATGTGCGGATGTGCATTAAAGGGAAATTTGAACGTTCTTAGAATTTATAAAAATCTGTGTCAATTTAAAACAATCCAAAAAAGGCTTATTGAAGAAGAAGTAGGTTCTTACAAAATATGAACAAATTTAAGCTTAACTTTTGACATTGCTTTCGGTCATGTCGGTTTTTACACTATATTAGCCATATCGAGTCTAAACTATGAAGTATTTTTCATGTATGATTTTAGTACTTTCTTTAGACACACGAATCTTTACACAAAGGTCACCGTCACTGGCATTTAAGAATGGTAAAAATACTTGTACTAAATCAGGATCATTGTGGTTTTCAATTTCACCAGCATATATATAACCTTGTTTTGTCTACTCTTCTTTGACAATTGAAATTGATTATCCCCGTTTGACTCTTTTGTTGTAGCCTGTATTTACACCACAGTAAATGATTTGTATCCTTTACCTGAATCTTGTGACGTCGTTGAAGCAGTTGTAGCAGGTGTTGTCGTGGTAACCGACGAAAACTTCAATTTAAACCCCTTATATCCAACGGATACATCCGACACGAATAAAACTAGCACACTGGTCCCGTTACTTGTATATGTGGCTGTTGTTCCAGGATATCGAGTACAAGCAGCAACAGTCAGTGTGTGTTCACAGACGTACGAACCTAAAATATTAAATAAAAAGGTTAAAACAATTCCCTTTGAATTACAATTTCGTATGTTGAATAATAATGTTAAATTAGTAGCATAGACAGTAAAAATATTATTTTCCAAACTAGTTGGCTTAAATCTGGCGATAGTTTGATACTTGTACATGTAAACGCTAAAATAAAAAAAAACTGAAAAAAAAAACACAAGAATAAATAGTATGAAAAACTACACACAGTGTTGGTTTTATAATCATCCTTAAAACCTAATTGTACAGTATAGATCTTTATTTTTATCTACATGTAAGTTTTAAATACTAAAAGCTTGATACAAACTTACTGTCATATATTTTCAAATAATCAAAACCACAGTTAGGTGAATTTTCAATATCACTTAATAACAACTGAAAGTGAACCGTCCCTTCAGGTGCTTGGATAAGCCACCGACAGTTTGCATTTCTGTAAAAAAAATAATGAAATATATCTAAAAATTTGTATCTTCTTAATGTGGTTGGAAACATCTTCAATTAACTGGTCTTTAAGATAACATGAGAACTGGACGCTTGTTTGTTTGTTTGTGTTTGTGGTTTTTTTTGGAGGGGTGTTTTTTGTCCAGGAAGGACATGAACAACCAATAAGTACTTGATAAGCAAGATATCAGGTACCCAAATTCTTTATTGCTGTAACACAGTTATGCTTTGGGTTTTCAGCAATCAGTCTTATCATATGAAATGCCAAAACTCAATGCAAGGCCTGTATTTGCATAAATTTGTTTATATTTCTACATGTATACAACGTGTTCAAACAAGGATTATTTAATATGTGTTTTTTATTTGTTTGTTTGTTTCGATTTTATTTGATAAGGCTACTAACCCTGTATATGCATTAGGAAAAGCTGGAGAAGTGAGAAACTGATCGGTGCTGCTGGCTGTTAAAGTTTGTTCTGCACTACATCCAGTACCAGCTAAAATTGACAATAACACAGCAATTTTAACTACCTAATAGTGTGATCCATGTGCACTATATTGGATCATAGTAGCCAAAAGTGTTTGTGTATCTTGAAATATAAAAACCTAAAAAATAGTTAAACCTTCTTTCAATGATTATAAACAATCCACCATATAAATTTATCACGCTGTACTTTTTACTTACTTTTACATAAATTGAACGTTATAGTGCTTTATGCTGTTTTTTTTTCGTTATTAATTATAACAAAAATACAAAGCTAAAATTCTATTTTGAATAAATCGACTCTTACATAAGTCGCTAGCTTTGAGGTATTGCATAGTGAATCCCTGTGCTTGTCCAGAGGAATCAGTAGTAAACAAAACTAGAGCATATTGGCCCGTTGTCAAGTAGTCTTTATTGGTGCCAGTGCCCGACAGTCCTGGTGCCGTTGTTAACGTTGCATTGCTGCTTGAAAACCCTGAAAAAAATCAAAGAAGTACCGATAGGACATTCGAGTATTGTAAGTCCGAAAAGTTCAACACACTTATCATTCTCAGGTATTGTTAGACATAAAATAGAACACGAAAATAATGAGATGTGGAATAATTGTACGAAACACAGCTCACTTAACAAGCGGTAATTTAGAAAAAAAACACAATGTAAAACCGCCAGCAGTCTTCAACGAGGCGAGGCCAGTATTAGCTGCTTGCCGTCTGCAATCGGCCTAAGGTCTAAATAATATGCATATAATTCAAATCCATTCTTGAAATAGTCAAAGATAGATCCATTTCTAAAGAAAGGAACAGAAAACATCAAAAAGATAAGTACAAACAAAAGCTTTGTCAAAGATTCCTGGCTTAAAACTTTGATGGGTTACACTAGTTTTCAGGCCCAACCTACCCTCTATCAAAAATCCCAGACAAAGGACAAAAATTAACACACACTAAAAATAAAATCGATCAACGTTCAATTCCATCAGAACTAGAGAGAACCATAGACAAAAGACAACAAGAACAAACGAACGGTAGAGGAACTCTCTAAACAGAAAAGCACCAGTCGTAACGAAAGTGAATACAGGAGAATCACGACACATTGAGCTTCATAAACAGATTTCCTGCTATCAAAATTTGTTTTTGATAAGATAATCAATTGAAGACGCTACTTGACAAAGTCATAATGAAAGTTTTTATTTCAACAAATATGGGTTCAAGCTTCGACATCAACATTTTTGTGATGAACACATCTGTAAAACTGTCAGTTTCAATTTGTCAAAATTTTCAAACCCCAAAGATTCTTCTTTCACCAGATATGAATTTTTCTTAGTCATATTTTGGTTCCCGTTTTCGCTTGTTTTGGGGTTTATTGTTCTGTGCTCTTTGTATTCATATATTGTTTGCCATTTTCAATTTTTAGGTAAAGCACCTCTAATGAGTCTTGTACCACACAAAACGCGCATGTCAGGCGCAACACAATTTATTTTCTGGAACTCTGTCGTAATTTGTTTTGCTGATGCTAGCGGATTAATTCAAAGGGTTTACAAACTGTGAAACAGCAGAATCTAAATAACATATCATATAAAGCGACACATACTTTGATTCCTTTTTTCAATCATATTTTAATTTTGTTACATACCGTTGTGAATTACAATTACATCTGGTGAGGTGACGTCATAATGTGTGATGAAAATGATGATTTTGTCTGATGAACTTCCGCTGTCTATCAACCAGGAGCAAGACAAATCACTGAAAGATACATAATTAAAACAAAGGTCAGAACAGAAGAAACACAAATTATTCTTATATCACTTATAAACTGTTCGTTCCCAGGACTTCCATATTCAATGGCAGTCAAAACCCATTTCCGCGACCGCATCATCACTTCATGTTCATTTTATCATCCATTTCATGTTCATCTCCTTGAAATAGCCGAATTTGTACTTCTTAGGAGTAAAGCATTAACTAACCTTACCGACTAATCATGAATAGGTTATTTGGTCTGTTTATTTAAAACTGACAAGTGCAAAAGCCTTTAAGAACCGGTACAGTTGCATTTAAAACTGAAACTGAAATATATGGCATCAACATTCCCTTTACCATATACTGTGGTAAGAGAAATAGGTGGTACAAAATATACTGACATAACATTAATATAAAGCAAAGAGATCACTACAGTACATAAAGTTTGAAGGCAAGAAATAAAACAAGAATAATTATTTCGCATTTTCGTCAGTTTTTCATGCATTTCTAAATAAGATTTTTGAATAGATATCTTACTTGTCATATGAACCTGTGCTGTATCCTGGCGAGGTGAAAGTTGAAATGTCATCTGTTGCTGATAATGTCGTTGTGGAACCCGTACATGATGATGAAACTGCCAAAAGTTTAAGAAATAATAATGAAGCAATTTACTGCAGCATAAAAAACTCGTCACAAACGGGATAAGATAAGATTTTATACAGTAATAGAATCGTGAACTCTCATGATGCATTCGACTCCTCATATTTATATTAAATAGTTACCTGTCCAAGATTCTTGATATATTAGAGGAACCCTAAATGACTAAATAACAAAACCAGAGTCGATTGAGTCTCAGGTGCCTGCTCCCTGCATTTTGGGTCTAGAGTCAAAGAGCCGCCAGATAGTAAAAAATTATTTTTTCTAGCTGGTGGCTCTTCGACTTTCGATCACAAATGCCGAGAGCAGACCCCTCTGATTGGGTCAATTGGCTAGTGCCGTTCTAGTGTCTGACACTTGTTTTTAAACAGTTTTCAGACAGGTCCTGATAGTTCTCGAGAATAAGAACTGGTCAAACCTGTAGGTACTCACTCGTTAAACGTTGAAAAAAACATAAAGCAACAAGTATCAAGGAATAAACTATTTTTTTAATTTCAAGAAATTGTAACCGTCTGACCAATGGTTTTCCAAAATTTTAATAAAAAAAACTTAAAGAAAGTGAATATACCTAAATGATAAAAGTAATATAATCGAAATAAAGCATGTCAAACAAGCACGAGTACAAAACTAAATATTGGCAAAAATTTCATTTAAAAATCAAAGATTACTTAGTTTACAAAATGTTAACAATTACATAGTAAGCTTTGTCCGGTATCTTGGTGCAGTACTGTATAGTAGTATGTCAGTACCTAATAATTTGAGTAGTGATGAAGAAGTTTTAACATCGACTCGTGGTTGTACCGTTATGGGTCGGAAGGACCGCTTCAACACATCGTAGACATATTAAACATTTATTATATTGGTATGACGTCACTAAATTCATGTAATGAGTTCACGATGGTAGTTCAAAAGCAGTGTAAAAATTCATTATGGCACTGCCAGTCAAAATACCCATAGTGAAATATAAACAAACAATCAATAGAGCTTATGAAGACATAGAGTTGATAATGTCAAAACCTGGTTAACGCGTCTACAAACAAACATACGTATTGTATTATAAAAGTTCTTTTTTACACGCATTCGAGATGAAAACTATTTTGTTTAATAAGTCATATCAAGATCTTTGGCAATAAGTAAAACTTCAATATTAGGTAAAGGTAATGCGACCAATATCAGGTATTTTAAGTTTTAAGGGAAACCAAATCATTACAGTCGAATTAGTTTAAAATCCAATACTATCAGTTTAATTATAAATATATTTAGGGCGATATACATCAGATACCATGTTAATAAACTATTGCAACTGAATTCTTAGTCTCGATTAAATAGTCTAAAATACCAAAAACATAAAATGGAGAAAGGAGTGAAGAAATACCGATGAAGGATTTGTATATCAAAGTTCCGAAATGACAAAGAAAAAAATTCAGGTGATAGAAAGCAGGTAAACATCACTATGAAACAGACAATACTAAAAATGCAGACAAAACAACATAAACTGAAATTAGTAAAATCGGGATTGAAGTCAGGTGCTCTGGAAGGCTGGTTTGTTTCTGCGTGTTGCAACAAACCTGTGCCTTTGCCAAAGGTTAATTCGGTGCATCTCAAATCTGGTTAAACATGCCAATACAACAACTCTAAGAATATTAACGTCTGTACACCTTTTTAGGATAAAAACTCCATATTTTGCCACGAACACATTATATCATCGACTGGACATGAAGCAAATAGACAAATACAAGATCATCGCACGACACTAGATTTTCTTGGGGCGTGAACTGACACGAATGTCTTTTAGTGAACAATTCTAGATGAAATGACTCTCTCAGTCTCATATAGCCCATGTACTTGAGACTACGGTTACTATGAAAATTGCTTCAAGCATAGGATAAGCAATGGGCATTTTAAAATCATGTGTCCGAAATGTCAAAAACAGAATCAGTAGACATAAAAGACAAGACGGGTGAAACCATTACAACAAAAATACAAACACTACAATTAAACTGCAATAAGCGTCACCTTCTGCAGTGTTGTTTTATAAATAAAACATAACATAAAAAATTATGCAATTGAAAGTGTATTCAAACATACACGACATAACTGAAACATTAAAACAAAAAGAAATCAGGAACGTTGATAACTTGCATCCTTATCCAGAATTTAAATTAAAAAAACAGAATTATGTACTATAGTTTGACATACCTGAAGAAATAAAGCCGATTAGGACACTAGTTATGCACACTATTTCAGAAAACGTTGGCTTGACGGACATTTGCAACCTGCAAAAAGAGTGAGCATTGTTCATTATACAAAATACGTTATTTCTTACGAGCAAACTCTTGCGTGAGATTTCAGATGTATCTTAGTTTAAAACAAGTAAATAAGGCAAAACAGTTTTGTTCGATTAACCATATAAAATAAATACTTTTCTTTGTAAAAATTGTTTGGAATTTTTAATGGTTGATTTTTAAAAGAACGCTTACAAAAGTATTAAATTAAGCATTTTCCAATAAAATTGACAATTTTGAGGATTAAACAAATTGGTTTTTAAGGGTTAAACAATTTTCATGATTTTTGCTGTTTTGTTTCTTTATTTTTTTGGTGTTTTTGACCTCATAAATCTTTAGAAGTCCACAACAACGTGTGCAATTAAATAAGTTCATATGTTTTCCATGACAAAAAGCTCACAAAGCTATGCTAATTGAATAATTTGAAAATTATGATAATAAATTATTCAACTGAAGACAAATGTCTAAATAAGTAAGATAAGGACGCAATTTCTGTGCTACCCTGTGCCATGAAATTAACATTTTTAAAGTCATTTTAAATAAAATTATGATACAGTTATTAGCTAAAATTTAGGAAAAAAATGACGAAAAAGACATGAAATTCAATAAAAAATTAACTTTTTTTATAAAACTTTTCTACGAGGGTTATTATGGATAATTACATGCTAATTTATAAACTTATACTCCTACCAAAATATCCCTGATATTGTTATATTATGAATTAAAGATTGGCGTGTTAAAAACAATTTACAAAGACTTTTATTGTCGACTCTTTCACTTGACCTTTTGTGGTCTTTAATAAAAGATATCTTTAAAATACACGTGAAGATAGTGTTTTAATAATGCAAAATTAACATGATTTCTTAATGCTGAAAGGTCGCTGTATGTTCTTTCATGGCTTAGACATAACGTTTGCTGAATTTCATGCAATTCCTTGCAATTTTTGTATATGCTTTGCACAGTTCAACTGTAACTTATAAAAATATGCCATCAATGCTTCTTCATGTACAACGAATTATCGAAAAGTTTATAAAAAGTTTATAAAATATATTCCCCATATTCAAGATTATCATATTAAAAAACAAATCCTATTATTATTTGATTATATCAAATCATCTTTTTAATAATTACAATAATGTTCTAAGAAACTTATAAATGCATGTTATGCGATTCAAATAGAAGACACATTAGATGTTTTTAATTAAATGTATAAAACATAAAAACTTGAGCATAGTAACATGTTGTTGCAATAATATAGCTGCTGTAACATCTCTGGTGTAGGCCAGCATTCTAGGGTTCTATTACTAGAACTAAGTAACATATAGTTAAATATATAGTACAGCTGTACCTCAAGAGATGTTAAATTTGAAATTAGACAAGCTGTACATAATACAAAAATTAGAGGAAAAAAAACTAATTATGAACTGTATGTCTCTGAAAAAATACTGAATTTGAAAGTTGTTTTGAAATATACCGGAATTCAAACATTATACAACTAAAAATACAAATATGTAATTAAAAGTGAAAAGATCAAAAATAATGAAAAAAAAAGTAGAACTCCTACCTTGTAAAATAATAGTGATAAACTCCAGAACCATGGTACCCTCTTTGTATTGAAGAGTTTCAGAGCCTACTAACTCCTTAGGTCAAACTAGTACAGACCTTTAAGCTTAGAACAATTTCTTCGTTTGTTGTGAAATGCAAATAATTCAAAATTTCAAGTTGTTTAATTCGTGAGAAAATAGCTAAATTTAATGTCAAATTTTCTGCTCATTTTAATTAAATCCTTCAGCTACCCGCAATTTAAATAGAATAGTAAAAACAAATTTTATTGTTTAAAAAACGTTTTTTAAAAGCAAGTACACTTGAAACACTCGTTAAAGAAACATTTTAAACATTTACTTTCCCTTGTAATGAAGCCCATCAAGAGGATTATAGTTTGAAACATCTGACCATTTGAAATATTTAAACGATCTGCCATTGAAATTGTATTTAAACATCTGAGATTTGAAAAACTAAGTATTTCGGCCTAATACGGATTTCCCGTCATTCTCTAATCATTCTCTAAACGTGAAAAATTAAATGAGATACGAATCTGTAATGTTACAAATACAAAATGATAATATTTAAATAAAAGGAAATATATACAAATTAAAGTCTTAAATATAGACGTGTCCTTGTTAGAAATGTTAGTACCGTTTCTAAAATAAAAAGTAGGAGGTGTTTCGTAATTTCAGACAAAACAAAAGTTTTTAATTGTATTTTCTTAATGATAAGAAATAAAATCAATAATTAACAAAATTGTGAAGGCCGTATTTCAGGACACAAAAAGACTCGTTACCATTTATTTCCTCTTTTTTTTATCAATGTTCCGGAAATTTTGCAATTTTTGGTGTTGTGTCAGTAAAGTGTTTTTTTTTAAACAAATCTGTATCATACAAGTTTGAGCAGGCGCCTTTCAATTATAATATAATACAAATAATGGATTATAACAATATGCTAGTTTAGAATTATTTTCATATAAGAGGCTGAAATCTGAAATATCTTAATTTACTAGTAAGGCCATTTTGCTGTTATAGACAAATTGACCTGCATATTCAAATATGTTGTGTGTTACTACCGGTCCATAAGATCGCAATGGAAGAGGGAGGTTCGGCGCGCCATATAACCTGGTTTAACCCACCATTTCATTTAAAATGCCTGTACAAAGTCAGGACCATTGCGATCTACAACTATTCCGGTGTGTCTTCCATGGTTTGTCTTTTCTCTTGGACATTGATATTGATCCTCCAAGTTCGGTAATTTTGTTATTACCTTTAGTCTAAGGAACCCCTTTTGACGAAATGGTTGTAAAATGAATTTGAGTGTTCCTGCATGGATCTTGGCTTTACAATAATAACTGACAGCTTCTCCTCATGTTCCCCGTACTTATCGAGGCCAGCGCCATAAAACAATAAGAATTCTTCCGAGAATATTTTTTACTCCCACAGAGAACACTTATAGTTTGAGAATATTCTCAGACTCAAGTAATTTTTCAGGTTTTGTGGTGCTGGAACATGATCGCTGTTTACCTAGTAGTTAAAACACAAGCGATGTACGTGCTTCACTTACTTTCGTCATGTTTGTCTGAACATTGTAAATCTGGAATGCATGTTGGTTACTTTGTATTAATGGCCTTGTGTATATCTATAGAAATGTTCACATATCATGTGCCCTCGTTTCATGAAAACATACAAGGTCAATACATGCAGAAATATCAACAATCACATTAGAAGACATTCAGTTTTCTTCTATTATGTAAGTAAAAAGTCAACACTAAACCGTACATCACTGTCTTTCTTTTTCACCAAACATTCTGGTTAACCTATTTCTATACCACGTCCCAATTATATACTTGAACTCCTGATTTATAGATGATCTATAAAGCTAACAAATGTCTGTCAGGAAATGTATCTTTAACATGTATATTTAAGTGTTTAAATCTGTCTTGCAGCTAAACACGTATAATTTGTTTAAAGTTTGTATTAGATATTAACTTTTAGACACTTTTAAAGTTCAATAGCCGTGTCTTGATTACATAGTTTAGTTTTCAAATTGTGACAGATATTGAGGCATTATTTAAGACAGTTGCCATACAAATAGATAATATTTATTCCAATGCTATATTTGAAACTTATTTGCCAAAAAGACAATGCATGAAAATAGAAATGAATCTAATATAAAATATGAGTATTATTTTAAACATATTTGTTTATCCTGGATTGGGAAACAAGCTTAATGCTTCTATTAATCCCTCTCCAGTTTGCGAGTGTGGCCTTTGTAAACGGCCCCCGTTGAGCCCAATCTTATCGAACTCTACAAAGGGGTTTTAACGTGCACAGGTGATTGCTCTCCCCATACACGGGAAACCTTTTTTTCGTCCCTTCCGAAGGACTAGCATCGTTTCTTGAGACCATCCTTGCAAATGGTGTCAAGAGAGAGTCGGAAAATCGGGCCATGAGATTTTCACCCCTGACAAGGATCCGAAGGACTAGCATCGTTTCTTGAGACCATCCTTGCAAATGGTGTCAAGAGAGAGTCGGAAAATCGGGCCATGAGATTTTCACCCCTGACAAGGATCGAACTACGAACCTTGGTGTTAGTAGCCCCACATGTTAACCACTTCACCATCGGCTCGCATAAGAATAATGAGTATTGAAACATATGCCATAGAATGATTAAATATAATACAGTAAAATAATTCTGAATATTTTGATGCATAAATAAATGCCTGTCTTATGTCCAATAAGTTTCTCAAATACTGGTGGGGCCTGTTAACAATAATACAAAAGTACATTAAGACTAGGATATGTCTAAGGATGGTCTATAGACCAATCTTAAACCCATGTCTGTTCATCGAAGACGCCTTATTGTAAGACATCTTAGTTTTTTAATTCAAATTTTATAACCACAAATTAAGTCATACAACGTTTTTTTTTTTTTTTAGAAATGATGTGGTTTTATTGTATTATTAAAAAACCAAGATTACAACAAATACTATGTTTTACAATATCTTTGCCCTTCATGTTACATAGTATTAGTAAGTTTTTGTTTTCTTTGATATCCTACAGAACTAAAATTTCAGAACGACAAATTTTTAACCTCGCGATTTAATACATAATATTGCAGAACACTTATTTCATTTTAAATAGTCCCGTCAACTGCCTAAAAGAAGCAGAGGTACCAATTGGGCATCCGAGTGTCAAAACCAGTAAACATCAACAAGAACGGGACAAAAACAGACAACAGGTAAAACATGGAAACATAAAATAACTGTATATCAATCAACAACGCGAACTCCAGTCGAAACAAGAGTGAATTCAGGTGCTCCGGAAGAGTTAGCAGTTCCTGCGTGCTATAGCACACCCGTCGCGTTGCCAACAGTCTATTCAGCGTGTCAAATCCGGTAAAGGAAGAAAAAACAAAACTTTATGACAAACTAACATTTGCACTCATCTGAGAGACCGAAATCCAATTTTTGTCTATCAGTGCATAATGTCTTCCGTAAAATTTCTTGAGTGAAGACAGCAACCGAGGGGCAACATAAGATACCAATAAGACAGCTCTGTTGATTTAAGACATGTGCCAAAATGTTAAAAGCCCCATCTTTTCACCAATGCTGTATGTCGTTAGACGTATCTTAAGATTGTTTGTTTCAAAGTCCTCTTTTAAATCCTTTTGAATTTTCTCGCAAAGTTAATATACATTTATTTTGCAGATTTAACTTTAAATTAGATATCAAATAAACTATGACGTAGATAAATCAAGCTAGGAACACTTTAAAATTCTTGCTTTGTGTCTTTAAAAGCTAGAAAACCTTCAGATACCAGATATAACATTTGTTAAAAAAAATCAGTTTTCACATTTTGTGTCCTTATCAGCAATTATAAATGTCTTCTGTTACACCTTACAAATAATATCAGGAATCCATATAACTATTACCTTAGTTCTTTAAAGAATTTCTTTTATAATTTAAAAGTGAATGTAAATGTCATTTTCGAAATATGGCGTTGAGGGAGAAAGATACCTTATCCCAAAAGCATCATACCAGATTTAATCGACATTAATTATGTTATTAACATTTAAGTAAGATTATTATCATCATGGCACCAAATGTATGTATTTTTGTTGCGTTATACGAAATAACATATTTCTATGATCAAATGTAAAAGGGTGGCGAGATAAAAATTACACGCTTTATATATAGTGTTGAATGCTGTCTAAAATAAGTACCCTATTACTGTGGCTACACGTTCAATATTTATGGTTATTATTTTTTCAACATTCGACTCACTGCTACATAATGAACCTTTTGGCTGCAAAAACTTGATGTTCTTGAAAGTGCTTGACCTGAGCTGCACTCTGTTTATCCTTAACTCAGGACATCTTGTGACATAGTTCCTTTAATATCTTACATTCAAACATTTTTAGAAGAACTGATTTTAAATGCTATCATAAATTCTTATATGTAAACATAAATTGGTTTTCACTAAGTAAAGTAACAATTATCTTAGTATGAAAGTTTCTGTAACGGACACAATACGAGTACTATATGCCTGCATTTTTAATTTTTTTAATTTTTGTTTATTAATGGCACAACACATAGGTTGTAATCATCTTTATTAGCCATCTTTGAACTAAAATATATATTTTTTTCAGTTTATGCAAAAATAAATGAATTGATGCCATGTCAATCAGACGCTTAAAACTTTCTACAGTTAATAACGTTGCAACCTAAATACATTTGCCATTTTCCAATGGATAAAATTTTGGATTTGGTGGGGCTCCAATTATGGAATTGGAATTTATATACTGATTTAAAATTATCTATCTTCTTCTATGTAATTCTTAATTGAGAAATTATATAATTGAAACTAATCTATGAGAAATTACCACAATATTTATTTCTGTCTATTCGAAATAACGTTTTAAGAAGTGGCACACACATTTGTGTACCTGCAGCACGGCGTGTAACACATTTATAAATGTTATTTCTTCGTAGAACAAAAAAAATATTGTGGGCATTCCTTAAAAGAGAGTTATTATGAAAAGACAAACATTTTGTTCCAGACCATTGCAGATTTTTTTTAATGCAGGTTGTGTCATATATACTTATTCCACGTCTCATTGTTTTTCATGATATCACCAACCTGAAATAATTTTCACTATTTTATTTTTTGTGTCTTTTTATGAGGCATTCCATCCTCTAGGTTTTATCCCTTATTTTTTTTTTACTTTTGAACTTTTAAAAAGTAAGCAATTTCTGCATAACAAATTAATTTGTTTTATATAGTTTAAAGTAAAACAGAAGGGATATGGAGTATATATATATGTGTGCATGACACAAAATAACATTAGTTTAAACATATTTATTTTTCCTGGATTGGGAAACAAGCTTAATGCTTATGTAAATCCCTCTCCAGAATAACATTAATGATTTAAAATTAAATAAATAACAGCAATGCCCCCAAAATGGGGGTGTTTTCTGCTCTAAATTGTAGGCTTGTGTCGCTTATATTTACATATTGTTATTTTTAGTATGCAATGAATTTCTAGATCTATATTGAAAGATGTTCGGGTGTCAAAAATCACTAATGATATGAAAATTTTGCTATCATTCAATCACGTTTTTTTGCACATCAATTCTGTTAAGTCGACAAGTTTCTATTGAAATAAAAAAGCAGACTAATAATTTTACCCGCATTTTGTCTACAAAGGACTCACCAGTAAAGATCTTGACAAAATGTAAAAGACCAAAAGTAAACTATAACATCACAATGAAATACTTTGCAAAAGCTTTGGAAAGGATGGAAAGAGTAATATAAATCTAGTTATGGCAAGTTGTATATAGATACAATGAACATGAATTGTTGACCCTATCGTTGCCTGTTATGGGTAATGATTCATTTATAAGTGCCGAATAAAAGAATTTATGATCTTAAAAATTGTCTGTCTTTTTGAAATCTGATACATATTTATTATATAATGCAATTATTAAGTTAAAGCCTTGTGATTTTATTCTAAAAATTACAAAAGATGTTGCATGCATACAAATAACTGATATTAACACCGCTGCACATAAGGTTGTACCTTACACACCCTTTGCAACGGTTAATTAGGTACCAATTAAAATTCATGTTAAAAGTCCTTACTTTCTAATTTTGCTTGTAAGGTTAAACCGTTAATTATTATATCAAATTTCTGGTAGATATTGTTATCTGCCTATCTCAAGAATCGTGAAGTACTTTATCATTTCCACTTTTCAAAAGCATGAAAAAGATTTACAAAGTTTTGTCTATGTAACAATATAGATTTAGAAGTTAGTAGAGCATTGTCAGAAGTATTGTCTTGTCTTAAGAAAGGTGTTTGGTACAACCATATAGATAAACGGATTTTAATATGAACACTTTGATCTTTGGTGTAAAGTGAAACTTGTAAAATAACTTTGTAAAATAACTTAAATGACTATAAGTATATATCTTGTAGCAGGACCTTACTTTCTCTTATCTGTCGTTTGTAGTGGTTATTTCAAGAGTATAGAATATGATTTTTTTCATTTTAGAAATTTTTCTACTTAGTAAAGCAATTAAACAATTTTAATAAAATATTAAATATTTAAATATGATTTCGTTTGAAATGTACAGCTACATGTAAAACTATATGTATTATTGTTTGGTTTTATGACAGCTTATTTGTAATAGGGACTGGAAATTTATCAATAAATCCATCCATAAGAAGGAGCCTGAATGGCTAGCTGGTCTTTAAGCCATTAGGGTCACTATTATATCCTATATATTAAGCAACGACATGATCACTTCTAACCAAAAAGAGAAATTTATTGGTTTTTTTTAATTGAACGTTGAAGCATGCAACAGCCTCTCTCTGTTTGTTAAAGTTTTCAAACTGTTAGTTGAAATGACTTGTTTGACCTTTTCCAGTAGATGTTATCTGAAGAGACTTTTGAAGAGTTCACATTTTGTCAAATTTAAGGAACATAGCCAGAAAATTGGTCATCTGACAATATCGATCAAATAGAAGCTTTGGTAGAACGTCTTGGTCTGAATGTTAAAACAAGTTGTTGTTTTTTTCTGCCATATCAGCAATGGATTTTAATTATACAGAACATATAACATAATTTATGCGCTTTTGACCTGTAAACGACCATAATACAAAAAAGGGTCATCTGACAACATTGGCAAAAAGTTGTTTTTATTTTATTTTAGATTTTTTCTACTTAAATCTTTATTATCCAATTAAGGACCCATTATGGGCATGATACACAATACAATGACATTAACATGACAAATAAATTTAAATTACATATATTTATGGTATCCATAGTCCTAGAATATCAAAATAATATAACCAATATAAATGGAAAGCTGGTAAAAAGCTCTTTACCTCCAATAATACTAAATGCCCATGTATGGACAACCACCATAAATAAATTGTAACCCGGGGCTTGCCACAGATGTAACACGTAATGCAATGAAACAGTTTTAATGTTGGGAAAACAAGAAAAAAATTATTAATACTTGTAAATGAGTTTATGGTTAAAATTAAGGTAAGCAGAACCTTTTATCAATTTGCAATGGCTTTTATTCTACAGCTCATAAACATGAACAAAATGTTTTGACCTTTAAAGGGCCATAACACCTAAATAGCCTGACAAATTAGACCCAATAGAGTCTTTCAAAGAGCTCTAAGTTAAAACTAGGATCACATTGTCTGTTTCTGTGATGATAGTTTTTATTCTAAATGACAGAAACTTTACCACAAAAGATACATTATATGCTGGCGGATTCTTCAACATGCATAAAGCAATACATTCTTTTTAACCTAACATGACTTTTATATGCGTTGACTATACTTATGACAACCTCATCCTTAATTTGCAACTGTTCGTTAAACGTGGGGTTCATCTGTCAAATGAGATTTGTATCTTTTACAATTGAAGGCACCAACTATTTTATTACTAAGGGTTAGAGTGATTTGTTATTTTTGCAAAAAAATCAATAGATAGAAATATTTTGTTGAACATCTTGTCAGAAAATTAATATTTACCCTTTTTGCAAAAAATCAAACAAAACTGAGGGATCATTTGCTTTAATTCTTATGCAACTCTATTGTAAACTTATACTTAACTTGTTCTGTGGCCAGAAATGGGTCTTTTGTAGATAATTAGGGATTGGTTTTGAATCTTATGTATTGTGTTTTTAAGTCTTGGGCCAATGCAAGACAGCGAGCAGTGACCTCTATTCAGTGGAAAACATTGTGATTTTTTTTAAATTGTCGTTTCTTTATGTTGGTTGTGTCGCGTACACTTAGGGCACATCTCTTTATCGTCTTTTATAATACAGGGAAAACAATGAGACTTATTTTCGAAATTATAAGTAATGTGGCCCTCAAAATACCACTTTTTGTTTTTCTATAAACCTGTCACAAATCAGGTCTGTAGTCATTCTTATTGCGGATTTTCTGCATTTCAAACTCGCACTTATGTCTTGATCATAACTGCACTCTTCTCAAACGCATGCAGACAACATTCAATATATCATTTGGAATAATACTGGTGTTTGGATGTTTTCATTTTATTTATTTCATTGTAAATTTTAGCTGAAATATTATTTAACTAGATTTAAGATTCTTTTGAATGAGAATTTTTTAATTGTTTTTTCCCTATACATTTATGTACACATTGCGGTAAATCAAGACATTACTTGATTTTATATTTAGGGACACCTTGAACACTTTTAATTATCATATACTATGTTAAAGCATAAGGAAGAAAGTCTTACTTGCAATCTTACATTTTTTTAAAGAGTGAATTCCTGTAAATCTCTCTTTGAAAAATGTTTAAAAAATCATCTACATGAAATTCAGATGTATGCGAGAAAATATGGTTACACTAAAGGCAGAAACATCTAATCATTACATTAAAAGCAAAACACAAAACGCCATCAAAAGAGATTTTAGACTTATTACCAAACAAAACAAAAACTACAAAAAAACTCACCAATTCATCTTCATGATAGCATGATAGATTTGTCAATCCACGTAAAAGAAAAGAATATCATACTAGAAATCACTAGTGTTTTAACGAAAGGTTTAGAATCTGAATTTTATCTCATTTAAGCTCCATGCTCCATGCATTAACAATTAGGCACACACCCTAAAACCGCCCTAGTAGTTTTCATTATGGTTGTAACGTAATTGTCTGTATAATTATATACTATGAATTATTCTTTCACAGACTTATACATTTTATTTGCAATTTTAAAGGTGGATTAACGCTTGGCTAATACACCGAATTACTTTAATCTGCATAAAACATAAAACAGTATTGCTCTAACCCTGATAAACCAAAACTTTAATGACCCACAAAAAATTTAGCGATATTATCTCATGGAGTTGTTGTATTTTGTATGAAGTTATCACGAAATAATAACAGAAGGAACGACGTATTTTTACTCCTTTTTTAGATTTTTATTATAAACGTACTTATCAATAAAAAAAATTTGTAATCCTTATGATTTATCAAATACCTAAATTCGTAAATTATTTTGATTATAATATTACAAACAAAATGTACAAATATTTTAACTGTTGACATGGATGCTATGGGTTTTGAGTCCCGTCGCACATTTTTTAAGGAGGACTTGCAGCAACTGAGGCAAAAATCTCAGGAACAATTGGATAAAATAGGAAATTGATTGATTCAATAGATATTTTGATAGCCATTGAAATTTGAAAATTGGAAGGGTATTACAGAGGGCTAAAATGTATTCTGTAGAAACCGTAAAACCCCGTTTATATAGACTATGTGCATATTTAATGTGAATGTATGGGATGGTTCATCAGCACAGTATTCCAATATGATTATTTCAACACGGTGATTAAATGCTTAAGGTCGATGGGGTGTCTTATAATTTGTCCATATTTTCTTTAATTTTGGTAACAGTTAGTTCTAGAATGGTACTTCAAATCTTGATGATAAAATTAAAAGTTTACCATCAGAATACTTGTTGAATTGGATTTGAAAAATGCATGTTTTTGGTACATTTTAATACAGAAACAATAAGAAAAAAATACATTTCCTGCTATTTAAAAAAATATACTCCATAGATTTTTCTTAAAATTTGTGTAGATCTTTGTTATCTAAAGACTTTAACAAAAAAAATAATAAAAAATTAAGTTCACCAGCAAAATTTTCGAAAAAAATTGAAAAATCTTATTTTTCCCTATTAATTCTATACAAATTATCTCCCCTTAAACAGTAAGGGAAAATATTGAAATTTGAAAATAAGAATAAGGTTTATTGATACCAATTTTTTGTAGTATTTGTCACTTTTGATGTTTAGTGAGTCCAAAAGAAACCACTAAAAATAACAAACATAATAAACCACTAAAAATAACAAACATAATAAAATTCAAAATTACGATAGATGTGCAAAAAAGATGCTCAGTGAAAGACACCCCATCTACCTTAAGGCGAGTTCTTTTTGAACAATTATGTTCTCCCTAGTACAATTTCAACATTAAACTCATCAAAATGTTCGATTGTTTTTCAGCTTTTATATTAAAAACTATATTTATTTCTTATTTGAAGCAAAATACTGAAATTATATAAAAGTGGTATTTGACTCTTTATTTGTACTATCATCTTAAGATTTAACGTAAACGTCAAAATGGATTTCTTTTTCTTCAATCGATGCAGATTCATACCATGTCAGCAGTTTTAATTCTGTGGTCACTGCGTACAAGTACCAGTACTTTGTGAATTAAGTTAATCTAAATCACATTTTAAATTTTATTGTATATACAATAAGATTTTATTATTACTGTTCTCTAAGTGTAAAATCCTCTTTAAATATTATAAACCGTTTCAAACTGTAAACAACTTGTGCACTAATTCCACACCAGGTTGTGGAAAATCTTATAGTCTTATTAAGGTACTAGCTAGTAGTGAACAGGTAGTAGGAGTTGATTAAATGGTTGTTTGTTTGTGCCTTGTCGACTGTTTTAAGTCATATTAAGATAGAATAAATCCAAGCATTGAAAGTGGATACAAGATTGAAACAAATAGATTCTATGACGTTTGCTTCATATTTGGATATACATCTCGAAAGTCTCTCAATGAAGACTTTCAACAAAGATCCATGACAAACGTGATGACTTCATCTTTTCAACCGTCAACTTTCCCTTCTTGTGTAGCAACCTTTAATTCTTATTGAGTTTACGTACCACCATTGATTTTAGAGATACTCCAGAGATTGCGGTACTGACATCAATTTTCTTGGCAAAGCGTTACGTCTGACATCATAAAGTTATGGTGCTCCTCGGTTGCTGTCTTTACTCAAGAAATTTTACCGAAAACATATTGCACTCATATAAAAAATATCTGATTTCTTTGTCTCAGATAAGTTCAGATGTTGGTTTGTCATAGGGTTGTGTTTTTTTCGTGATGTACTCGTACATATTTACTGGTTTTGCCGTTGCCCTTTCGGACTTTTGACACTCGAATGCCCCATTTGGTGCATCTTTGCTTCTTATTTTAAATGCAATCGGTATAGGCGCTTAGTTAGAGACACAAAAGAAGCAAAGTCAAAAGACGAAAGGGCAACGACGAAACCGGTAAACATGAACAAAAACAGCACGAAGAAACACAAAATCAACCGAATAAAATATGTTTTAAGCACAAGAATTTGTGTATGGGATCTTCAGTGAGTTAATTGATATCGAAATGCATTTTCATTTCGCATATTATATGAACAAAAACATTGCAAATGAAAATTAACCATTCTCTAATATCTGATGATGATCAACCCATTTAATATTAATGGGACGCAACCAGAATCGCAGGTCAGGGCAGTCATCCATATCGGAAAAACAAAATCGTGGTGTACTAGTATGTCATAAATAGGACGATTAACAAAATTAAAATCGTAGTTGTTCAACGGGTATTGATCACGAAAACCAAACCGCAATTCGCGAACTTTTAATTTTTGAGAAACATTTTATTTCAAATTTGCATGATACCCTTGCGGGTTCAAGGTCGCGACTGGCGATTAGGTAAGCAATAATGCTATATAATAAATGTCGTTTGGAGTCAACTAAAGAGCGCTCAAATCATGATGTTGAGTCAGGGAACTTTGTCCACAGAGCGACTTGGATATGTGCCTCAGGTTGTTTAAATGAATGCAGGGGTTGTCAGGTAATAATGCAGAAATTCTGCTTATGTAATGCATAGTGGTGTCTTTGTTGGGAAAACGTGTCATGTTCCTCGCGCTTAAGAAAACATCTCTGTTGCAAGTCTCGATACATTTGTATGATTAGGACCCGTAGGATTATCTGCTGGATGCTAAATTGCTACTGTGTTTTTATCACCCCTTTTATTGCATTTTTGGATAGAATAGTAGCTGAATTTGGTCTGCTTGGTGGTAAAGCAAAACTGTCTTGTCTATAGTCGAATCATTCTGTTATGACAGAGTTGTGTAAGTACAGCCATATCAAGAAGTCATTAATTATATCGTGCAGAAATGACATAACAATTATCTTACTTTAAAATTATCTGATTATAAAACTTATTTTAGGCATTGTTGTCTAAATAGTGTGTCACGGGGCGTTCCATGTACCGTATGCAAATTACAGGGTCACAAAGTATATTGTACTGTCTAGAAATTCCCCAAAAAATCCTTATCTATTTCAACCAAAAACATTTGTGAAAATGTTTCATGGAAGAATATTGCCGGTAACACTAATTCCCGGCGTTTTAATTATTATGTTTTGAAATAAGAGCGTTTTGCATGGTTCCTATATATAACCCTTTGACAAATTTGTACATTGGTTATAATTATATTGTGAAAAAAAAATGAAAACACAATGATTACTATGTATTATTGGTGAACAACTATATATATAGTTTCAATAACGATTTTAGGCTCTTGAGAATAGCCAATTTCTGAGTTTGAAAAAGTTTCAGAAAATTCAGCATAGGCTTTCTAGAAAGAGACAAGGAATCAGGCAGTCTTTGTTTAAGTAACGATATAAGGGGAAACATGTAGTTATAGTTAACTTAATGGATCGACGCTTCGTTTTTAAATGAAAAGAAACAAACCTAAAGTCAAGTTTAAAGCAAACCAGGGATAAACTCATAACACGGTCCAAGAATACAAGATAGTATGGATGTATTTGGCAATCGAACGCCTTTGTCAACTGTATGTCTTATGTTTGCAAGTCATTCAAGTTGGTTCCCACGAAGTTACCCCAAGCAAATAGAACTGATTAAAGACACGCGTTCAAACTATTTATAGTTTTATCACCAAATAAGGTTAATGTAACGAATACAAAACAACAACATGCAAACAAATGCAATGATGCATCAAATGATACAAGTTTGATTGGAATTAAAAGGTTTAACAAAGATATTTTGTAATCAGATTGTGATATTGTTTACATTGTTTTTGTTTATTTTAAAATTTATTTAACAATCCCTTAACTATATTGGTCAGTTAAATTTAGAGGTTTTGTCTCTAATAAGTGATGGTAAAGACATCTCTTAAAATAATACAGTGACATGTTTCCCGTGTCATTTTTGATGCACAATTGAAAGAAACATTTCTCAGTTCGAAGTTGACATTTCCAAGTTGACATTTCTCACTTCCATGTCGACATTTCTCACTTCCAACTTGGAACTGAGAAATGCTAATTTGGAACTGACAAATTTCAACTTGGAACTGACAAAAATTTCTTACTACCAAGTTAAAATTTCGCACTTTAAGGAAGGCATTTCATAGTTTCAACTTGGAAGTGAGAAATGTCAAGTTGGAAGTGAGAAATGCCAACTTGGAACTAAGAAATACGAACTTGGAAGTGAGAAATGTCAACTTGGAACTGAGCTTGGAAATGAAAAATGTCAACTTGGAAGTAAGACATTTTCAACTTTGAAATCAGAAATGTCAACTTGGAACTGAGAAAAGACAAATTGGAACTATGATATTTAAAGTTCTAATCGAGAATGTGAAGAACTAATGGCACTACCGGTCTTTCGTACGACCATGTACACTTCAAGGAAAATTGTGATGAAAAGGCTGGTGAATACCCTTTGCATGGTGAACCTTTTCATCAACAGTTCTGGACGTTTCTGTTTTAATTTCAAATGACCAAAGTCAATTTAAACGTTAAATTTGGTTGTGTTGTAAATGCAAAAAAATTTCAGACTCCAGTTTTAAATCTAAAATAAACACAAACAATGTAAACAACATCACAATTTGATTTCAAAATATTTTTTGTTAAACCTTTTAATTCCAATCAACAATTATTTATATTGGTGACTTGGATTCAGAGGTTTTGTCTCTAACAAATAAGGTTAAAGACACATGTTAAAATGCAGTGAAAGGTTTCCAGTGCCATTTATAGACAAAAATAACTTACAATTATTATAGGACCAACAAAAATTTTCAAAATACGAAAGGTGGTGTTGATAAAACAAAATATGTGGTTATGCTGTAAGTGCATTTTTAGGGGGTTCACATACTAGTTCTATCCCAAATTTGACTTATTTCCCGGTTCTTTGATCATTCTCGTTTATGCACGTAACCCCATAAAATAAAAAGAGAGAGAAAGAGGAAAAGAAAATTTGTCAATGAATCGGTTTTTAGTTTAAACATATTTTATTTGAAATCTATTTCA
Source organism: Arcuatula senhousia (assembly GCA_963971305.1). Taxonomy (NCBI): domain Eukaryota; kingdom Metazoa; phylum Mollusca; class Bivalvia; order Mytilida; family Mytilidae; genus Arcuatula; species Arcuatula senhousia. The sequence goes on from OZ020305.1 coordinate 51,480,524, forward strand.
AATGGGAATTGGACACAAGTACATAGTATTTATGAAGTCCTCTCCCTATTACAATACAAACAAAATAATAACATCAATGGACATGCACGTAAATATACAAATATATAGGAATAAAATGGAAGAAAAGAAAGAAATAAGAAATTCATGAAACATGAAACATGCGTTGTGTGTGTGTGTGTTTGAGTTTGTCTGATACTAGATAAGGAATCGTTTCGAGTGTAAGATAAATTCAAATACATGATCAAGCATTTTCATATTATCTTTTTCAGAAAGATTGTTGTTGCCAGTGAGAAACAGAGATAGGTTCCGTGAAATTTGAGGGGATAGAAAAGATAGATTTTCAAATAGTATACGTCTAATTATCGTATATTGAGGACATTCAAAAAAGAAGTGGGTGGGTGTTTCTTGCTGGTATCCACATCTGCAAATTAAAGAGGGTCTTGTACGATGCCTACTCTGCTAAGGTCATAATTGAGGAAGGTGGCGCCACATCTCAATGAATCGGTATTTTACTTTATGAACTAAATCTTCTGTGATTCGGTTATATCACGAGGTTCGTTTGAATAGTTTAAAATCTGAATTGAAAATTTTTGGTATTAAAAAAATAACGAGTTTGAATTTAAACGTAAAACTCTTTTCATGATTCTGGATTGCCAAAATGTGGAAGTTATCTTCATGATATTTACTACGACTTCAAATAAAGGGTATTACATTCGCATCTCTAACATATATCTTGACTTTTTATCAACAAAATCATAGAGATTTCCAAGATCACACAAATTTCGGCACTGATTGATAGGTTTTACCTAAATAGTTCCTGCGTTTAAATGGTTCTCTACGATATGATAAAATGATGTCAAAATACCTACATGACAACTCGAGTAACAGGTGGTTTAAAATTTCAGATAAAATTGGTAACTTTGAAACACAACATCAGCAATAGGACAGATAGTGTCTGTTGAAGTAAATTGAGCATGAAATCTAAGCCTTTACTCAAGTTAAGAAGCATATACAACAATCATATTTGGTAGATAGATGTTATCAAACCATTCTGGTGGTAAAACGATTTATATTAAATAGGTCAATCATTTGCAACGTCATTGGATGAATTAAACGGATTAGGTGCCAAATACCCCCGTTTAGATATATTAACGTGCATGATGCGTTGGCTTGTCAACACATCAACATAACTTTGCAGATGATGTATTTAATATCTAGTCTAAAAATAACATGAATTATTGCTTTTGATTCTATGAAACATTACTTTGCAAATTTCGCAACACTCTGATATCAGAATGGGCCTAATATGAATGTGTATAAATTGTTTTAAAACACTTGTCATGTGTCTTATCTGCGTGTGGGTCCTGGGTAGAGAATGGACCTGCAACATCACTTAGAGTCCACTTAAGTGCACCCACTGTCTTGAAATCTGTTCAGGCCACGTTGTCAACAGAGTGACTGAAATGAGTGCCCCGGTTTGTTGAATGAGTATTCCTGATATCTTGCATGCCATTGTCATCGGGTTATGATATGGATAAACTGGCCCCAAACCATAACGGTGCACTGTTTTGGGGAGACTGGCCACATTCCTTGCACGTCAAAGAACACAACTGCTGTTTTCGGAATGAGTAAGACCTCGAACGCCTACAGTAGACTAAATTAAATAGACAGAAAGAGTATTGTATTTAAGAGCTTTTTAATTGTCCAAAAGTGATGTATTTGATTTTTTAATATGATGTCACAATTAGTGAAAAAAGTGTTTTGTCATTAAAAAACATTTATGCTTCAGAGTTCCCATGATTGATATTTTTGTTGAAATTGGTGAAAAACATCACATTGAATAAATTGTTTAAATATCGAACATGTAAAAAATATCTTATATTAGATAATTCTACATGCTGTTGGCAAGTATATATCTTTTTGCTTTACTACAAGTTTTTGTCTGGACAGTAAACCATTTTAAACATACTAGTCTTTGAAAATAAAGTTGTAGGTATTGCTGCGTTCTTCAAATATATTACTTTATTTGTAAACATTATCCCTGGAGCCTCATTAACATTTTTGTCAGAAAACATGGAAATATAATTCTTTGTTGCGTGTAGCGTCAAATTGTGTTGGTCAACGGTGGTTTTTAGAAGGTCCGAGTGTTTTTTGGTATAATTACCATCGCAGTGTTAATCCACTGAGTCACTCGCACACTCTACAATCATTCTTCGACTTGATAAAGGTAAAAACAAAATTGGAGAATCAATCTCAAATGTCCATAAGACTAGACAAAACAAGGAAGACATACCGGAAAAATTGAAGACCGCAATGGTCCTGACTTGGTACAGGCATTTCAAAAGAAATGTTGGGTTAAAAGGGATGTGAGTCCCTTAGTTAACACATTTAATTGAATCATCACAATTTTCGACGTACGTCCTATCCCATATATCGTATAGTTTGCATGAAACAATATTCATTTAATAAGCTGTTGACAAGCATTGATAAGAAGACAATGCTTAAATTTTAAAGATAAAAAAATACCCACACTGCATCATTGTTTAAAAATAATATAAAGTTTAAAATGTCAAGTCAGAACACCATTGTTTTACATAGAAGCGAAAGAGCTATTGTTAGGGGAGATAATGGCGTAAAGTCGATAATTTTGAATGATATAAGAGGCATTTTAAAAATCATTGTTCATTTAAATCAGGTGTTACTCTATCGAATTAACATGGCTGCCTCATTTAACAATTACATTTGGTTCAGAAAGACGTTTTGTTTACATGATTGGCAAAGAATTTAAAACGAATAATGCTGTTGGAATCATACCAATAATTAGAATTTAAAAAAATGTGATATTCTTAATGAAGCTATTATATCACATTGGAGAAGAAAAAAAATATGGTTTTGTGTATGTAGCATTTTAAGCAATTTTATCCTTAACCGATTTTGTTTTGTAAGATGCATATAAAACATCGTGCGCTTCTTTGTTTCTAACCGAATTTTCATTATTTTTAAAAGTACAAATGTATGATTTTATTTTTATTTTTAAAACCTGGTCGCATTCATCAATGTTCAAGGTTTGGATGCAAATATTTTTCCAAAATTGGTCGCATTCACCAATATTCAAAATTCGGATTGCAAATACGAGAGTATATAAATTTGAAACCCTAAAATCTTTAAATTCTTCCCCGGCGAATGATTTGATCTTATTACCGTGTAAGATAGATTTTGATTTTATGCTGAGCCTGTGCTCTTCGTTTCCTTTCTTTTTATTTTGGCCTTGGATGATCATATTTTTGTTAAAGCGTCTCAAATCAGTCTTGTAGCTTTTTCATGCAGATTAGAAGAAAATGTGAGTGAGCGAGTTGGTGTTTTACGGTATAGGTTATTTACAGGCGATGAACATGAAAAGGATGACAAAATGAACATGAAATGATGATGATAAATGAAATATGGGGGTGGGTAGAGAAACAAAGGAACGGTAAATTTTGAAGAACCACAGAAAAAGGGGAGGTGGGTAGGGGCGGAAAATTTAGCCTATGTGGTGCACTATTTGGCGGTCCACAAAGGGTTCTTTTACGTGCATGAAGCGTGGCACTCTCCACACCCGTTGGCCCACTACGGTCAGCGGGCGGTCTGGGTTACCTGACAATCTCCGCGGATACACACTTGGTCGCTCTTTGGGCTAAGCACTGACCTTATGTCAGAATCCCAAGACCCTTAGTCGCCTCTTACGACAAGCTAGGCTATGATGCGGTCCTATTTGCCATCCGGACCCTGCACGGGACGATAAGGAAAAAAAAAGATTTTATTTTGACATTGCTTTCATTTTATACCTAGGAATTTTAAATATTAAATTAGAAAAAGCAAAAAGACGAATTTCCTTCACAATAGAGTTCCTTGTAATTTTGCTTCCCTATTCAAAAGATTTTGGGGCGAATTAATTTATTTCAATAATTTACCGTTTTTGTACCCGCTTTAATACTTTGTGTGTAAAAAGGCAAATTCAATGAGCCCAAACGTGCCAAGCAAAATTCAAGATGCTAAGGAAAAATTTGCACGGAAACGTCCGAAGGTGATCATTTCATTATAAGTAGGAAAATCTTTGTTACTGGTTTGCTCCTGGGCAGTGCTAATTCGATGAACTCATCAAAGTGTCACGTACGGTGATACAATGAACATGAAATGTTAAAGAACAAGGAACCTAGAAAAACGTTTTCACTGCTACTGGAAAAAAGGACGGATGTGTAAACTTAATGGGCAATTTACCGTACTGCATAGGATACCTCCGGTCCCACTTTTACGGACACCTGTAGCAGTGTTAACGCTAACGGTTCACGTTAATGGTTTGGCTATTTGTTTTATGGCCTGGCATGCATAAATACAGGGTTGCCACATTCAACAACATGTGGCACAAATTCCAATTATTCGTAATAAATCCGCCCTGACTCGGTATCACTGTACTGGGCACTCATGAGTGGAAACGCAGTTCTGCTGATGGCCTATTCGCTACACGTTTGTTAAATAACTTTCTGTACATAAAAACATCCAACTGTAATTGTCATCTGTACTAAATGGTGTTATAGATCCCGTAATAGACCCACATTTATTCTTAAAGGTAGAAATTTACTTCATGCATGCTAGTCTGGCAAAGGTTGAAAATCTTATGCAACACTAAGAAATGTATAAGTTACATTGTAGAGAGCCATGTTTGAAAAATCATTTTTTTTTTTCAAATTCAAAAATTTATTTGACCAGTCACATGTACAATAAAATTAATGCTGTTTAATTGATTGATAGGTATTAATAATGGTCTTGTCTGCAGTCATTTTAAATTCTCTTCTGACAGTAATGGAAGGGAAAAAAACAAAGCCATATAGTCAAAGGTATGATTATTATGACCATGTACAAAAGTATGGAAATTTTATACTCTTTCTAAAAATATTATTTTATCTGAAAAATCAAAACTTATCGGTTAATTATATCAGACTCTTGAAAGCATTATCATTTTAGTTGGAAAACTCAAAACGTAAAGCACCATTTTGTTATCATCAAGGTTTAATAATTAATGAAATTCAAACAATTATCCTACCTTTTCATAAAAGAGTTCTGATGCTAAAACTAAAAATATTTCAATCATTTAAGTTGAGTATTCCTCTGTATCAACACTCAAAACGATACAAGAGAATGACAATCTTATCCCAATTTTTAAACAATATATTATGAATTAGTTTTTTTTTTAAATACTTATTTGATATAATCTACTTAACTAAGTGGCCTTTAAACTACCCTTGCTCTAATTACTTGAATAGCACCTAGAGTGTGTTTTGTTACTAATTTACATCTGTCCACTCTTCTGCCCATCCATCCGTCCGTCCGTAACATAACTTTCGTAACAGTTTTCTTAGCAAGTAATTATGACGGCAATTTGAAACTTGGTTTATGACTCCAGAGGTCTTATGTCGCGAATAGCGAATTTAAGTCTGTCGAATATCTCATTCCTGTTCATCGATTTAGTAAATTTTCGACACAAATGGTCAATGGTTGAAAGTTTTCTTAACCGTTTTCTAGGTATCTATTTCATATTTGCGGCAACTTGAAATTTGATTTAGGTCCTTTATCACGAGCACCGAATTTATTTATTTATTTGCATATTTTCCTCCTTTCAACCAACTCAGTCAATGGTTAATAGTTAAAAACTTTCGTAGCATTATTTTAGTTACTATTTATCGCAGTATAAGTATGATGTCCTATGTTGCAAATACCGGTTGCTGTCTTCACTCAAGAAATTTTATGAAAGACATCATGCACTGATAGACAAATATGGGATTTCGATCACTCAGATGAGTGCAGATGTTTGTTTGTCATAGGATGTTGTTTTGTCTTCCTTTACCGGATTTGACACGCTGAATAGACTATTGGCAACGCGAAGGGTGTGCTATAGCAAGTAGGAACTGCTTACTCTTCCGGAGCACCTGAGTTCACTCTTGTTTCGACCGAAGTTCGCGTTGTTGATTGATATTCAGTTATTTTGTGTTTCCATGTTTTACATGTTGTCTGTTTTTGTCTCGTTCTTGTTCGTGTTTACTGGTTTTGTCTCTGCCCTTTCGGACTTTTGACATTCGGATACCCCATTGGTACCTCTGCTTCTTTAGTCATTTTTTGACGTTGCAACATGGTTTCTCACTGATTCCTTGCTTCTGACTTATTTATACTGAACTTCTGCGTTGAAAAAAAACCCCAAACATATGTATATCTATTGCATATAAATCTAATATCAGGTAGCTGTGCGAAAACTTAAACACAGCATTGCCATTGCATTGCCATTTTGCCGCAGCTGATTTAAATAAATATATCATAGAAATGCTGCAGAATCATGATACTACAATTAAATGCATATCAATATAGATTTTAAGACTAACTGTTACCGTATGAATAATTAGTGGAGTCGAAGAAATACCCATCTTTATTTTTTTAGCATTTTTTCAATACTTTGAAGATGTGTTAAACGTGACGCTCTGCAAAGGAAATCGATGTAATTCCCACAAGCTCTGGAATAACGAATAAACTGTGATACGAAGACACCATAAGCAGTCAGGAACAGACGGATTGTTGCTACACAAAAAGGGAAAGTTGACGATTGGAAAGTCGTCACGTTTGTCATAGAGCTTTGTTGAGAGTCTTCCTTGAGAGTCAATTTCGAGATGTAGATCTAAATATGAAGCAGGCTTCCTATAATCCGTTGTGTCCTTTATCTCAAGTTCCTTGGGATATATGAGATGGAGAAAGTCACCAAATAGAGAATTGTTTAGTGAAAGGAAATCATCAAAATAACGGAAGGTGAAGTAAAAAGAGAGAGCTATTCTACGATATTTTTTTAGTCTAGAAGAGATTGTTAGAAGTAGAAGTCTACTTCATATGAAGGTAGAAACAAATCAGCAACAAAGGTGAACAATAAGTTCCCATTGGAATCCCTATTGCTTGCTGAATAACACGTCCACCAAACTGAACAACTCGATTACTGATAATTTTGTATTACCTGCACCTTATTTTTCTATTTCCAGGGTATCAGATATTTTCTTTGCTCTGCTGTCACAATAACAAATCCACTTAGGATATATTTCTCGTTTTTTACTGACAAGTTCGGTTACATAAATATCCCAATGTAGTTCAGGCAGAGCAAGTCTTATAATTGGAATTTAAAGAATACCAAGCACTTTGGTAAAGGGTCAGGCTGCTTTGTTCAAATCTAGCGATAGGGATAAATGCCTCGGGAAGTTGAAATGGAAAGACCCGATCGTCTTGCATGACGGGGTCGTCAAGCCATAATGACAAGTAGGGAATAAATACAAACTGTATTCGCGTACACTTATTCCACATCTCAATATCGTATATGTAATGGTGCACCGTGTGGGAAAAAAATTGCCACGTTCCTCGCACGTTAATGAACACTGATGCAAGAGTAATAATTTAAGGGCCCGTAGGACCCTGCTGTAGGCTAAACTTGCTTACCCACATCCCTACTTTTTCCAGTTGCAGGCAAACCTGGCATTGTGCCCTAATCCTGCTCCTAATTTTATCATCATTTCATGTTCATTTTATCACCATTTTCATAGCCGAATTCTCGCTGCTAGAGCCAGAGTAAAGTTATAAATCTTACTAACTAACTCACATATCAGATAATAATAGAACATACTGCAATGCACTTTTAAATCTGATGTCTTTAATTATTTGAAATGCAAAGTTAAACTTGATCATGTAATATCTTACATAATAATTCATTAAATATACTAAAAATGGAAGCCTAACAATCATGTTTCTGCAATCAGTCTGTTAAACACGGTGCTCAAGGAAATGGCATTTTAAGAAACCCATGCTTGTTAAAGAGGTTTGTTTTCACTTGGATGTAAATTGTTAAACAGATTTGGTTTTTAAAATTAGAAAGAGATGATTAAAATGCGTAAGTAAGTCGTTTTAAAGGAACTTGGTTTGCTATCCTGTTGTAAAAATGTTCTATTTATTTGGAATACCATACTTTAAAGTTAGATAAGAGGTTGTCAGATCACAATAAAACAAACCAGATGCACGTATGTGATGTAGGCAAATTCGATACAATACCTCTTGTCAGAAATTGTAAAGCAAAAAATAATTATATGAAGACTACTTTAGCAAAACCAACATATTTATTGAACAAGATGCTATTAGGTGCAGTGTTGTATTCTTTGTGCAAATGGCGGGGCAAATGGACCACTGTTCTACTTAGCTATTCTTCCGTAAATGACTGTTTTTCAGTGTGAGATGACCAGGTTGAGATGCGAGCACGTGCAGCGATCTCACACTGGTGAAATGACCAATTAAAACCATCGGTACTGATATTTGATGATGATATGTCGACCAATGAAATAAGATGTTATTTAAAACTTTCGGTTTTTAGAATGAAGCCACCAGTAAAGTTTCAGTATATAAAAATTCATTTTAGGTACTTACATGCGTTCTTGCGCTCCACTCGCAAAAAGACTGAAAAATTCTATGGCTTGTTAAAGATCAGCCGGTCTTTTCCAAGAACTTAATATGTAAGAACCTATAAATCTTTGAATGTGTTGTGGAAAAGTAGCATCTTGGAAGCTACAATGATAGTTTATCTACAATAATACATGTTGCTGTAATATCGTGTAAGGGTTCCTTTATTATACTATAGTATTATCTTTTTTTTTTCACTTCAGCATTTTGTCACATTTTGGGGGAGAAATACTGTGTTAATAATAATATTTTTTTAAAAATCAACCTTAATGAAATAAATTGTCAACTGACTTTTTATCCAGATCATTAAACACGGGTATAGTAAAGAATCTGGACCAATGTTCATTAAGGTCAAATATCTTGACATCAACACCTGTATTTATGAGCAACTTAGTAACTCTGATCATATATGATCTTCAACAATAGGAAGGTAACTGTTTAACAAAAAAGGTCACGGCATATTCCATCTTCGTTAACCGTTATCAGAAATTATTGTTAAGCGTCAAAAAAATAATAGGCTCTTAATGACCCAATATGATAAAAATAGCGATAATTAAACGGTTGGTAAAATATTCTTTAATAAATTGATCAGTCAAGAATTTAATTTTTGATAACATTGACACCTTAGTTAATCAAATTAAACCAACGTGGATGTAAAATATTTGCTTATATATACGGAACAATGAAGATTGTCACCGTGTTTAATTTCGTCCAATAGCTGTGTTTTCATCTGATGGTCATAACCTTTTTATTTACCTAACTCTCTATCAAAATTCACCCGTGTAGGTTCTGCATGACGAAAGGTCCGCAGCAGCGCTAAGCTTGTCGGCATAAGTCCACTAAAGAGCGCTCAGAAACCTGACATCGGGTCATGCCGCTTTGCCCACAATGCAACTAGGATGTGTGCAACAGGTTGTTGAAATGATGCAGTCCTGTCATAATGAATGCCGGGTTTGTCAGGCTATATAATGCGGAAACCTGACTGCAAACAATAGTGGTTCGCCGTGTTTAGAAAATTGATTTCCTTGCACGTTAAAGAACCCTGCTGCAGGTCTCGACAAGAGGACCCGTAGGATTCCCATGCCCCGATCCTATCCATCGCTCCTTTTTCCAGTGTCAGTCAAATTTAATCCACGACTGGCTTTGTGCATGTCCTCCACTTCATCATTATTTCATGTTAATTTCACAATCTTTTCATTTCATCTTCCTGATTTAGCCATATTTTTGTTGCTAGGGAGTAAAGAAATAACTAACTAAAAATATCAAAATTAGACCAGAAAACTGGGGAAAAAATTGCTTCACCTATTCTTTTTTGCTACTCCTGGCTTCTGAAATTGATGTGAATTCTTACTTTTTTAAATCTATATAATGCTGGATACAATATTTCTTTTGAAGAGGGCTTCTATTCTAATACATGCTGTATGCAGAGGGTGTTAACTGTAAAACGATATTTCTTTTGAAGGGGGCTTCTATTCTAGTATATGTTGTAACTAGAGTGCAAGCCTTTACGGTGTTATCTGTGAAATGACAATTCGAAAGCAAAAAAATATACCACCAGATGTCGCTATGAACTTAATACACAATGTCTTTGAAGTGTCCGCTGTATTAAAACAGATTTATTAAATGCTTAAAACATTAAAGAAAAAGCTTTAATCTCATATTTTTTCAAAAGAGATTTATGATTATCGTTTAAATAATCCAATTACTAAGTTGGTTTTATGGCACTTGTAGGTCCTGGATATTCAAAGGCAAAGGTCATGCCAGGAATATTCCGGCCTTGTTGACTTTTTGTTGCCGTATACATAACACCTAATGCCCATTACACCACCACCCTAACACTACCCGCACCCACACACCCCAAAATACACATTCAAAGAGAAAGAAAAATAAATCGAGTATCAACTACATTGTAGCACATCACACCAATATTCTGCTACAGGGGCCCGCCAGCTGGCAAGAAAATCACAGATGCACATTATGCATGGTGCAGAAAGCTTGTTTGTGGACAAGAGATACATTTGTAGCCACATCAGAATATAGGTCAAGGATTAGCTTCTCAAAAGTTTGAAAAAAGAGTCGCCGAAGTTTGCTATTTCATTTTTACTAACCGGCCTTACAGTTCACCTGTCTACTGGATATGAGCAGTGTGTGATGCGCATTGGAGGTATCACTTACCTTCTTGCTTTTATGTGAGATCGATGCAGGTTATTGAGATGTGTTTTCATTGTGGTTAAATTCGCTATTGTTCTAAAGTTTTTGGGGTTTTTTTGTAATTAATTGATACAAGGATAACAAATATACACCGACTTGTAAACAAGACAAGTTTGCCTTCCTGAATAAGGTCACAAGTTGGTATATGACAGCAGAAGTCTTTTATAAGTAAAACAAATTGCCTTTTTCCGATCTTTTGATAGTATTGACCCATGGTGGTCCCTCTAAACTAATATGAATGAAATAAGTACTGCGTGAACGATACCATAGTATTTTGCCAAAACTTTGAATTTCTTGTTTAACCTTTAAGGACAGAAGGACCATGCATAAGATTTAAAACTTCATTAAGATGCATATTAATAAAAGAACTATAATAACTCAAAACCGTGTAAATCCAAAATATGTGTTAGTATTGAAATAAAAACAAAGAAAATAAGGAAAATCGTTAAACGTTGTCCTGACATCAAGTTGTTTCCGCCGGAGAAATTTCAGTTTTTCTTCTCAACTTAACAAACATTCTATCCAGAAACTTGTAAAAAGTTGTTGGCTGATTTTGCCCAACTGATCGGGAGTTTTGATGAAGACCATCTGACAATGTTATCAGTTCTATACTGTCCTTTGTGCAGACTGATGATGTGGAGTATACACGACTGGAGCGCCTTGACGCAAATATTATATTTGTATCGTTACGATTGTCCATATCAATGTTATGTTCCACTACGTCTGCGCCAAGTTCCTCTTCATACAGGGACATGCGTATTCCAAACATCTTTTTTACAGGCTGCAATTATATTTAAAAAAGTTAATACCAACAAGTAGGCGGACTAAACCACCCGAGAAACTATGCAATTAGAAGCTTTTAGCAACCATCAATGTCAAAATGAATGTTCACTTATACTCATTTTGTGAACATTAACAGAATAGTATCGCTTTAACAAAAATATAAACTGGGGTTGATCGAATGTTGAATGATTGCTGCTCTTTGTACACGTAGTTTGACGAATTTTAAACTTCAATACTAGCTTGTTATTACTTTAAGATTTTGAAGAGTTCATCTTTTTACCCTTGTTTGTACTCAGAATACATTTATTTGTACAATATAACATTGGTCTTATATTTTTTACTTGCGTTTGTTACGCAACGGGAATTATTTTAACCCGCACAACAATAAAGTCGTCCATTTTCCTTCAATGTTTACTGTTACTTTGTCTCCCAACCCATCCCCACATTTCTCATCATCATTGCAGAATATTAGAATATACAGGTCAATGGTCAGATTATTTAAAATATGTTCAACCTCGTTTAAGTACATGAACAAGAAGTTGTAAGGTTAACAATTTAGTTGCAATTCAAATAAATAAATAACACTGTTAAAGTTTTGTGTAAAATGTAGTTTTTAAGCTTATAAACCGCTAAGGTTACGAATACATACACAAACACCTCGTATGTTGCATAAAATATCAAATGTAATAATCTATATTGCAAATTTCACCATACGGCTCAAGAAATACAATGAACATAAAGACAAATACAAATAAAACATAATTTCAGAAACATTTCATGATCATTAAAATCAAATAAGTGAAATAAAGCATTGGCTGACATTAGTCTGTTTCTCAATTCTAACGACTGTTGTCCGCTGTTGTTTGAAGTCAAACTAAGCAGTCAATTACTCATATATAGGACGTAATGAAATCTAATTTTATCAGAGGACTTAAGCAGGGAAATTGTTTTTTTACGATTTTGTTTCCATTTTCGAAAAACAAATTTCGTGAGATATCTTTGTATGGGAAAAAATGAAGTTCATCTTCGAGTATATTGCAAAGTCTAAAATCTTGTCTAGCTATTAAGAGTCATATCATTTTTGTGTTTGAATAAAAACAAACAGACATGACAGAGGAGTTTTGGGTCTCCTAAATATCCAATTGATGAAATTTATAGTGCTATTGTTTCCTCTTATATGTTAAGTCAACATACCCATAGTATAATGAACGTGCCACAAAGAGACCAAACTATTATGCAGACTATAGCTAGCAGCTGAATACCGAGCAGATAAAATCCACCTCCATGAAACAGCCCAGAGCGACCTTTTGTTAGGCTTTGAATGCTCTCATTTTGTGCAAACAGACCGACAGCAATCATTCCCTGAAATTTGTAAGAATATTTAATTCCTTAATTGAAATGGCATAGCAATATGTTTGTTGTTTTAATCGGACGTGTAGAGTATACAATTGTAGGTTGTGGGGTTTTAGTCTCATTTAACATGTCCTCTTGTTCATAAACATCATAAAACAACAACCACGAAGCAGAAATAACGTATTAAGATTTTCTCTCAAACTACATATACGTTTTGATGTGATAATTTTTAACAATAAAGTTCTTCTCTGTCATTTTAACGTGTTTGTATATCTATGCAAACTAATATTCAACTTTCGTACCCAAAGTCCTCCAAACGCATGGACAGCTATGGCTCCGACAGGGTCGTCGATCTTGAGTATGATTATTAGTCTTAAAGCCCCAGTGACAACAAGCCCGCCTATGATGCCGGTGACGATTGCCTCCCATGGGCGGATGACGGCACATGCAGCCGTTACTGAGACAAGCCCACCTAGTATACTGTTTACTATTGTCGTAACATCATATTTTCCTTTGAATAAAATAACGCTGAAATGAACAAAATCACAGAAAACATATTTAAAATGCAAATGTATAGAAATATCTGAAATTGGTTAATCAGAAAACTTGTTAGTTTAAAATCCTCACATGAAGTAGACTGATACAGGACAGAAAACTACATAGAAGCATACTAAAATGAAACAAATTTTACATAACATGAAGAGGACGTATCAAAAACTAACTTCCGTCACACGTTTTATTTACTACGTCTTTGTCTTTTATGATTTGATCAATATCAAGCATATAGTCTTTTGATTTCGTTACGCTTTTTATTTCTTTTTGTGCTTAACTAAACAAAGCATACAAAAGAATTCAGAAGGAGCGATGATAAAATGTACCAAGGATATCCATGAGCAAGATAAGTAAGTATCATTTGGTAGAGCGCCTCTGATGAGTCTTGAATAGACGAAACGCACGTCAGGCGTAGGAAAATTAATTTTCTGGAACTTTGTTGAAATTTATATTTCTAACATACGTGACGGTTAGCGCTGCTGGTGGAGAATTAATTCCCCGAGGTTAGCCCACTCCGGCATCAACACTTTTTGTTGACGTTCGAACACATCTAAGCTATAAATTATCCGTTTGAATTTCTAAATTGTCAAAACCCTAAGGTTCTTCCTACCCCAGACATAGGTTGGTCTTAGTCATTATATGGTTTCTAGTTCGACATTTTTTGGTATTATTATATGCTCTTCATAGTCAAATAGTGTTTGGCATTTTCAACTTTTTGGTAGAGCGCCTCTGATGAGTCTTGAATAGACGAAACGCTCGTTAGGCGTAGCAAAATTTATTGTCTGGAACTTTGTTGTAATTTATATTTCTAACATCCGTGACGGTTAGCGCTGCTGGTGTAGTTTTAATTCCCCGAGGTTAGCCTGCTCCGGAATCAACACTTTTGTGTTGACGAACACATCAAAGCTTTAAATTATCCGTTTAAATTTCTAAATTGTCAAAACCCTAAGGTTCTTCCTACCCAAGACATAGGTTGGTCTTAGTCATTATTTGGTTTCTAGTTCGACATTTTTTTGGTATTATTCTATGCTCTTCATAGTCATGTACTGTTTGACATTTTCAACTTTTTGGTAGAGCGCCTCTGATGAATCTTGAATAGACGAAACGCGCGTCAAGCGTAGCAAAATTTATTGTCTGGAACTTTGTTGTAATTTATATTGCTATGTTTATTTCTCGTTATGTGAATTTAGGAAAGAATCAATGCCTTTAAGAGTGCCAGCTAACGTTGCTGACTGTGCTTTTTGGAATTTACGACATTTAATTGACCCATTGTTACATCTTTGCTTCTTCTGTTCAAATTGTTTGCCGGCTCAACTTTGAGAATGAAGTTGGATAACACAAAAAGGTATATATCCTTTGCAAAACCGGATTTGCATATAGTATAAACAGAAAACTGACGCGCGTTATGTCTATTCAAGACTCATCAGAGGCGCTCTGCCAAAAAAATTGAAAATGCCAAACACATTATGATTATGAAGAGCATAAAACAATAAAACCAAAATTACCAAAATGGGGAACCAAATTATTACTAATATAAATTAGAATACATGATCAAGCATTTTCGTGTTATCTTTTTCGGAAAGATTGTTGTCGCCTGTGAGAAACAGAGACAGGGGAGATAGGAACGATAGATTTTCAAGTAGTATATATGTACGTCTAATTATCGTATATTGAGGACATTAAAAAAAAGTGGTTGATAGTTTCTTGCTGTCAGATACCCACATCTGCAAAGAGGGTCTTGTACGATGCCTACTCTGCTAAGGTCATAATTAAGGAAGGTGGCACCACATCTCATTTGTGTTAATATGATATTTAACTTTCTCGGCCCGTAAGAACGAAATTGAAAAGACAAACAGTGACTTTGGCTTTTCTGTCAGGCAGACTGGCACTTAAGATCTTAATATAATCCTTTTACCTCAAAACAATACCCGTAAATCCTCCTCCTACAGAACCATTAAGAGTCGTCACCGCAGATCTGGAAATGGTAAATAAAAAAAATACATTTTTTTCATAAAGTTGTAATCGAATAAATAAGGTACGATGACTATAACTTATTGTCATTAAAAGAAAAAGAAACTAATCTGTCTTTACCTATATCAAAGATAATAATATGATTTTGAAAAAAATATAATTTTTATGCTAGTATTTTATTTTTTCCTTTAAAGTCCCCTTTTCAAATCATAAATGTTAAGGTTCAAAACACTATATCCTCATATGATGTAGTGCTCGGTCACTCTTGTGTTTATAGTATTCAAGGAATAAAGTAGCGTTTCCCATAAAATTAGAATAAAATTGATTCATACATTACGGTGCATTGCATTTAACTACCGTAGTACTAAGTATCTAAAAGCTATAAAATTTTCTTACTTTGCTGCAAGTTTCCATTTTCCGGCTGAAATACCAAATGTGCTACCACAATTGAATCCCAACCAACCCCACCTGAAAAAAGAAGAAATAAAGGTCCAGGTAAACAAAACTAACTAACTTGGAGGATCAATCTCAAATGTCCAGGAGAAAAGTCAAAACAAGGAGAAATTGAAGATCGCAATGGTCCTGACTTTGTTTAGTTAAAACATATTTTATTTGTAAAGATATACAAATTGAATTGGACACAAGTAAATCATAGTTATAACATAAATTAACAATACAATGAAACACACAATTTGAGCATGCATGCAAGTAATAATTACAATAACAAAACAATAGAGAAACATAATTGCTGAATAAGAATAAGAAAACGTTTTAGGAGTATAAGAAAATAGAAAAGGGAAAAGGAATTCAAGTGTCTGTGTTGAAGGGGACTTGGTACAGGCATTTGAAAGAAATTTTGGGTTAAACCAGGTTTTATGGCCCCAAACCTCCCTCTTCAAAAAGTATAATTTCCAGACTTAGTTTATAACAAAGTCAAAGTATTTCTTTTAATGAAATGGAGAGAAAAACTGTTCTTAAAGGTTGTGATTTCCATCGCTAAGGCAAGGTTAATTAGGTTAACATCATTTTTCTTGTTCATTTCTCTTCTGTTATATTCAATTGTTTCTGTCTTTTTCAAGGTGAATTTATCAAGGCTGAAGTCATTTCATTATTGCATAAGGTAATATTTTTGTAGTACGTCTACTTACGATAAGGTGCTAGTGCTGAACATCTTTTGTTTGGGGTATTACGAGAGATAAAAGTTGGTTTTGCTCTGCAAGGGGACTAAAATGCTGCTATCATAGCTAAACTCTAAATTATGTAATAAGGATGGTATGATAGATTCATCAAATTCCATCGAGTGTCTTATAGAAGTTGTGGTTAAAAGGTAAAACTTTTCACTTTTTTTCCTCGCACTACTCAAACGGAGGTTGTGAAATTAGAGTAGCCGTACTTAGAAAGAGAAGATACAAATACATACCATAACATGAATAGGCCTAAAAGTGTGTTAACAGGATTTCCTAAAGGTGGTTGGGTTCGTCCATCATCAAACCGACCTGTTCTTGGTTGAAGCAAAACTGCTGCGACCAAAGCCGCCACGCCCCCACAAATATGAACCACCCCTCCTCCGGCAATGTCAACACAGCCTAAAGCGTTAAGAAATCCTTTTTCGTCCCATATCCAGTGTGCTGGGATGCAATAAACATAAGTGTTTAAGAAACTGTAAATGATGTATGAGGTTAGTTTTGTTCTTTCGGCCATTGCCCCTGAAACAATTGTCGTTGCTGTTGTTGCGAATGATAGCTGAAACACAAATGTTGCAAATAGCTGTCCCATATCGTCTCCTTGGCTGTCAACGAAGAAATATCCTATTCCGATAAACCCGTTGCCACTTTCTTTTCCAAAACTGAACCCAAAACCAAACATCCAATAGCTGATCCCACCGAAAATTACATCTGCAGCATTTTTTATCATTATGTTTACCTCATTTTTTCTTGTTACGGCACCCGATTCGAGTAACCCAAATCCTAAATAAAAAGAAAAAAATCAAAGAATAGGTTTTCGGATTAAATGCTTGAACGGTGTCTTGATTTTTTTTGCAATTTAAAAAAAAATAAGGTCACACAAAGTTATTACAAATATCACTCAGGATACCCGCGCTTCAAAAGATAATGTGGACTGTAAATCTATATATAAATGATAAAAGATACTTAAGAGCGATGAAATTATATCATATCCATATGATGTTTTTTTCTCAATTCGGAAAAAAGTTTTATCAAAATCCATCTGGCAGTTGAGAAGCTGTGGTTGATGGGTTTGTGGACAGACAGATAGGCGTTTTAAACTTGCTTGCGAGGAATATAAGAGGCATCAGTATTTTCAGTATTCTAATTTCAGTAAAAATTATTTAATTTGCTGTAAAAGAGAATTTGTATAAAAGTGGCTGAAGAAGTCTTTTCACTTCCGGTTAGACATTGATCAATTGATCAGAAACTATATTTAAGCATTATAATGCTAAATTAAGACCGCGGACTGCCTGATAGCTCGCCTTTTGATCAAACATGGGAGTACAAACTTGCAATTTGTTTAAGGTATAGCAATGGCGATATTCATGCGATCAAAGGCATACCTGCTAATTATTGTGTTGATGTTCTGTTACTTTAGTGTTGAGGTTTTGTTAATATAATTACTAATTATTTGAATTCATTTATTTGTATTGCTAGCGTGACAAGAGTGTAGCGTGCTGTCATGCAAACTATACATGCATATAGTTATCCTGGTGAACCTTTTAACATTGAAAAGGATAAAACATGTTCGTTGAAAGCTAGGTATTCAACAAGTGTTGGGGAAAAAAAGTTTACACATTTTTTCGAACTGCATTCTTTTTGTAATTTGAATCTTTCCGAAATTCCACTGCAAGTCTTTTCACTTGAATGTCTTAAAGAGGCTCTTGTACTCGTGTATGAACCGTCTTAGTTCATATATTTTAGAAAATGAAATTGATGATAGGTAACAACAAAATTGCCGAACTAGGATGATCAATCTCGTATATCTTAGAACAAAATACAAAACAAGGCAAAGACATACAAGAGAAATTAAAGATTGCAATGGTCCTGACTTGGTACAGGTATTTCAAAAGAAATGGTGGGTTGAACCAGGTTTTATGGCGCCAAACCTCCCTCTTCCATTGCGATCTAAAGGTCTAGTAACATAAAACACAACATAGTTGTGAGACACAATAGAGATAAAGAGGTGATCATTCTATATAGTACAACAAACTGTAACAAACTAATTGGAGCAATCAAGAATTTCATCTGACAAAATTTTAAATTTTGCTACCAGTGGCTGATATCTAAAGAAAAACGTTTTAAGAGGCCGTATGAGACGTATTTTCTTATAACCTTGGTCCCAAAGCCGATCACGGAGACAACGGACGGTGTCGGGTAAAAAAATCTGAGAAAATAGAATATTGAACAGAATAACATGTATGACTGTATTAGCATCTGTTATACAATATGACTGGATTAATAGATTTTCTCCTCATTTCATCATCATTAATGACTCAAATATAGAATGTTTAAAGTCATTTGCACATAGAAACCAGGTATTATGATCTATTTTGATAAAGTTTCATTTTGTAATAATTGTTAAGAATGCATTTGACATTTTAATCGATGTAGGACACAAAGAATAATAAATCGTCTGATTTTTCGTTGAGTACAACACTGCGTGTATTACTGTGATGTGCTGCTTTTATCTGTTTTATAACGTCTTCAATATTTAATGAGAAAATAAGTGCCATCAAGTTACTTCATTTATTGCTTGCTTTTCTATCTTTGATGACTTGCAACGCGAGAATAAGTCCATATTTTGTATTAATAAGGTAGATGCGTGTAAATTTGTTTGAAAAAAAATCAGAGAAGGACTAAGCACTTTATTGTTAATTACAACCAGATATAAAGGTTCTCATGTCCTGAAAGTACAAAAAAATGTACTTTGAGGACATTAGAACCTTTATATTATAAAAGTATCTTCATGAAATGTTTAGATATATAACAATTTAAATATTTTTTATGCTAATATTGGTTTGTTATCCATTCTTTATCTGAATTTCAGTAAAAAAAGTCGCAAACAAGATCTAGACAAAAAAAATTAAACTGTGTCTATTCACGTTTCTTTTCTAGTAAAGACTGACAATGAAGAGACGATTTTGTCAAAAGTTGTAAGGCCAAATCAACTAGATTTTGAATAGCACACATGTACAAACCATAAGTATTGAACAGGGGTCGAACTTAATACAATTTTGTATTGAAATGCTGCAATATTGTCATGTATTACGGTACAGTAAAACTTATTACATAATACAAAAAGCCACACCGATGACCATTGTGGGCCAACGACTGTGGAGAAATCCACGCTTCATTGACGTAAAAGATCTCTTTTTTTGTCCAACAGATAGTGCATCAAATATGCTAAACTTTCGGCCCCTACCTACCTCTTCCCTTTTTCAGTGGTTATAAAAAAATACTGTAACAGTTCCTTTTGGTTTTCCATCCCACCCCTATATTCCTCCTCATCAACATCATCATTTCATGCTCATTTTATCTTCATATTCTCTTAAATAGGGACTCAATCGCCAACTCGTTCATTTTTTTTTATTAAAAGCCGATGAAAACATAAATCTTTCAAAAACAAAAATAAAAATAGTTCGAAAACGTCTTTTAAAAAAATACGATAAACTATAGTGAGTAAACATTTGATTCAATTTCATGATGATAACGATTGTCTTTTAAATTGATCAATCTATAAAGACTGGATGCTTTTTTTTGTTACGACTACGCAAAATGATTTTGCCTACAAATGCAACTTTGACATGGCATGTTTGATTCCTACAAGATCCTGTTGTGTTTGAGTTTTTTTTTTTTCAAAACAACTATAGGTTACTCAGCTTTAATGTTTCCTTTTCGACTTTAAACTTATAGATTTATGTTTTCCTGTAAGATACAAACTATGATTAACAAGCATGAATCAGTAAAAATTACAGTACAAAAGTACCAAATAGGTATCAGTCAAACGTAATGCATGTTTTTTTTTTCAAGGAGAAACCTTTTAATTAAAATAATATGAGGTAAAACTAGTTTGAAAAGGGGATCCAAATCAAGCATCCATGATTCTTTATTTTCTTTTTTTTTCTTTTACAGTTCTAAGTACGTGCATTATATTCATGGTGCTTTCAATTTTAAGCTCGATTATGCAACATCAAAAAGAAATAAGCATACCTTAAATAATTGAAAAAAAATAAGTCACGACTATCTAGATTTCTGTTTGTTGATGTTTTTATAAGTATAGCTTAAAAATTGACAAACAAATTTAATTTGGTGCATATATGAAACAGCAATCGTGAAAATCATGCAGCTGAAATATCGTAACTATACCGATCCTTTTTCTTGTTGCAACAAGAGACTGATATGATTGGAAAAATGACTTTAACAAGACTTTATATATAAAATATCATATGGCTGTTTTTATATCATATCTCATATCTTCCCGAGACGCCAATATCATCCCGAGAGCTTTAGCTCGAGGGTATGATATTGGTCGAGGGAGATATGGGGTATGATATGAAAATAGCCATATTATATTTTGTTTATCATATATTTTAAGAATATAAAGAATTTACATATTCAATATTCTAATTTGACTAAATAATGGAGTTAGTTATGTTGTTTCTATCATTAATGCACACAAAAGTTCATAAAATAAAATTCCTCCTTTCCTTCTGATGACAAGTTTACAAAATAAAGTTGGATATATTTAGTTATATGTATCTATTTTGGTATATATCTTTGCATTGAGGCGATAGAGTTTTTTTTTTTTTTTTATCAACTTCCACTGATGCATACAGTGTTTTTGTGACCATGATTTCCATAAAATAACCAAAATTTATTTTTTTTAAATGCCTCGCTAATGCTCGTGTCGTATGCATATGCAACTCTAAAAATCTTTTTTGAGGGCAAATTTTGATTTTTCTTTAAAATTGAGCATTTTAATTTTCTAGGGTATGTTATTGATTTTTGGGGTGTGATATGGATTTTAGGGGTGTGTTATTGATTTCTAGGGTGTGTTATGGATTTTCAATGGGTATGATATGAAAAGACAGTGATATGGCTAGAATCATCTGTTTGGTATAGAATATCTAAAATGGCTGTATTATTTAGTACATATATGATAAAAGACAATATTCTACACTAGTAATTTAATACTATACTTCCCTGTTAAAAGATTATATATTTTATATATGTCAAACTGTATGTTCTTTTCAATGTTCGTTTTCTGTGTGCTCTGAATTACTAATATTTTACAACAAAAACATGCTGTTACAGCTGCTTTTCATTAATGAAAACAATATCTTAAGGTAATAATATTAGAACTCAAGACTTCAAAATAAACACCTCCTGTAGGTCTTCCTGATTTTCTAGCTGCTTTTACTCCGAATATGACCCGACCAGTGTCAAATGAACCCTTGTATAAATTTGTATAAATTGTAGAAAAAAAACTTGAAGCAGACATTCTTTCTATGACAATTATAGCTAACTTTCGTTTTTACAACAAATTGATTGATTGACTGTTTTTGGTTTTTTTTTGTTCTTGTTTTTTTGTTTGTTTGTTTGTTTGTTGTTTTTTTTTGTTTTTTTTTTTTTGGGGGGGGGGGGGGGGGGTGTTGTTGTTCATTCGACACTGATCAGGTGGTCATATTCAGACCATGTAGTAAATCTTTTCCAGAATAGAATATATCTAGTCAATGATTGTAATGAGAAATGTCCGATCATATATTTTATTGTTTCCATCGTGCATTCCTCTAGGTGTTGAACAGTTTAATGTAAAAATGAATTCAAAGCACCGAATAACAAAATTTACTTCACAAAACAATTCTTTTTAGATAAGTAGTAGTTTAAATTATTTTTGAAGCCAAAGATACTATGCACAATACTGCGCGATTCATTGAGTTGATAATAATGTACAGCTAAAGCGGCAAAATTCACACACAAAAACCAAGGTTGCGATGTTTTAGATGTCAATTGATCATAGAACAAATAAACTTACATAGACAGTTGTGAACTCGCCAAGGTATAGTAAATTTTTGAAAGAGGTATTCACACGTTGAAAATGAACTTCCTGGCGTTAAAACAAAAATACAACATAAAACAGGGTTAGAGTCATGGAATGTTATCTTACCGGATTGCATGGTATATATTATGAAGGAACTGGTCAGAATCCATGTAGCATCATCCCAAGTCAAATTGTTAACAATTGCTTTCTCACCAGTCTCACCAATGGAAGAATTGTTCGCCATTTTGACGCTATAAATTACTACATCATTTTTGCGTAACCTCTTTTTTTTCCCAAATGAATGATAATTTCCTTTTTAACTTTCCAGCGTTTAGAGAATTGAACTGAAATCATTGACAAAATGACAAAATGATAATCAAAATTTTCCTGGGTAAATCAGGACGTTTTCCCGACCCCGTCTCCATTTTATTAATTATTAATCATGTTTTGTAATCGCTAAATATGAACAAATCTTCTAAAGAGATCTAAATCCTCTACTTTCAAGGGAACAGTATTGTATCAAACAGTTTACGGATAATGAGTTGATCGATTGTTTAGAAATAATTAGAAATTGATTAGTTATATAACATGGAGAAAATTCATATGAATTTACTACCATGATTTCAATTAAAGACTTAAAAGAAATTATATCATGGATATAAATTTGGGGCTAGATTAGTCCACTGAGGGATTTTTCTTTAATTGACAATTTGAAGCAAGAATCTGGTCGGTCTTTTTAATGCAATGAACAGATTGAAAAAAAAAAGATTCATGATTACATGTAAGCTTTAATGCTTTCGAGAAATCAAGACATCTATATGCTCACATATTCAGACAAAAACGATGCATTTACAGGTTTGAGGCGAAAAAAAAGGGCAATGATACGATTCGGTACTTACGTGAAATAGTTCTTATCCTTGCGTATTGGTTAGTTGTGTTATTGCTTTACTCCGAAACAGCACAATTTCGGCTATATCAGTGAGATGAACATGAAAGGGGTGATGCAATGGACATAAAATGATGATGAAGTTGAAAAAGAGGGCATATAACCAATAGGTGGGACGAGTTGTGGGTGCCATTGGAACAAAGAGGGATGAGGAAGATCGTGCAGTAAAGCAAACTACAAGAGAGCCAACGGGTCCTACTCTATCGAGACCAATCGGGGATCGGAATTTTGAGTTTCACTGGAAAAAAGAGGTATGTGTAAAATAAATTACAACAAAGTTCCAGACAATGAATTTCGCTACGCCTAACGTGCGTTTTGAATATTCAAGATTCTTCAGAGGGGCTCTACCAAAAGTTGAAAATACCAAACAGCATTTGAATATGAAGAGCATAGAATGATATCAAAAAAATGTCGAACGAGAAACCAAATTATGACTTAGACAATTAAGCCTCCTGCATTAGATCCTATACGGGTCCTACTCTTATCGAGACCTGCAGCAGGATTGTTCAACTTGCGAGGAACGTGACATTTTTCCTAACACAGTGGTGACCACCTGACGACACCTGCATACAATATGACAGGACTGTCCCATTCAACAACTTGGGGCACACATCTCAGTCGCTTTGTGGGCAAGCAGCTTGACTCAATATCAGGTTTCTTAATCCTCTTAAGTGAACTTTTATTGAAAAGCTCAGAACTGTTGTGGGCCAATTTGTCACCCGGAACCCAGGTGTATTGAGCACGTCACTTCAAATCAGCTGTTCAAATTCGAAATTCAAACAAAGATTGAATTTTCTTAAGCTTGTGCCGCAAAAAAATCTTAATTACAGACATAAGATGTTTATTCTCTCGGTGTCCATGCTCATTTGAATTATATCTGTTTATTTTGTTTGTTTTTTTGAAAATATTTTTAAAAACATTTTGTCCTATGCTATAATGCTAGTTACTTCCTATAACACTATATTATCTGGGTCATTCTCAAAATATGTCTATATTTCGAGGTAGGCAAACTTGAATATTAGAATTGCTCACAGAAAGTTTGTAATTTACTTATTGGTATCCTCTTTCATTTCAGTAAACAAAACAAGCAAAGAGTAAAAATCAAATCGAATATATTTTGAATTTTTTTAGTCATTGTCGTTCAGGGTTGATTTGGCTGTCCTTGATGTTACCACATAAAAAACGTTGCAATGAAAGAAAGCTTTAATCTTTATTCAAAAATTCATGCATAACTTGCCACATAGGGACAGAACAAGTACTTTGCAAGCGTCAGAAATAAATGTTAGCTCAAAAATTTGTTTTTAAGAGCATCATAAGACAATGATTTTAAACAGTTCAGCAAACAGATCAAAACTAACTAACATATCAAATGCAATATATGACATTTCACTTCTTCATTGACATTATGATGAACGATAAGGTTAACTAGTTTCAGTTGCAAAATATCATTGTTCAGAGGGTTATGTATTAGACAACAATTGAGCAAATTATACTGGTAACATCAGGGACAATGCGTAACATCACGGACAACTAATAGCAATAAATAAAGACTTCTTGACAATAAATGTTTATTTTAATGCAATAAATAACATGTTTTGGGGCAATATCTAATAAATTATGTAGATGGGCTATCTTTATCATTAAATATCGCATTTTATGACTGGTTAAACTTTACTGAATGTCCACTATGTTACCGGCTATTTGTCTCTGATGTTACCACTATTTTAGCAACAAATACAAGAATTGTTTCCCCAAAGTATTGACACAATTGCGTTTCGATATCTTAAGCTGTTGTATTAAAGTATTCGTGCCACTTTCTAACTAACAGAATGCAAAACCAGATGATTTGTTGTACCTTTACAAACATGTCCTGTATGTTACAAAAAATGTCTCAGCTGTTACTGTCAAAATGTCCCTCCTGTTACCGATTCTCAGGTTGAAATATTATACTTAAACCATGAACTCTGAGAAAGAAAATATATTTATAACACTCTATATGGCTAAAATCAGTGATTAGAGTAATTTTAGAGCTTTTAAATCAGAAGCCATATACAAAGAAGACGGATTCAAGAATCTTTTACTTATAGTTTGTCTGTCCTGTTACACTTTTGAACCGTAACATCAGGGAACAGTAACATCAGGGAATTACGGGAACATTATTTGCTTAAATTATTAAATGGTCGTGTCTCCATCATTCTTTTGGGTCTCAGATATGATTGGTCAAGATGTAAAATTTAACCATAGCAGCTACAACCACATACCTCTATAGTCTCTGAGATATCGCGGTAACATTATGGACAAGGAAAAAAATTACGCCTCCAATTCAGGTTACATTCTTTACATTGTAATGACGATATGTAAATTTTTCTCAAAAATGTAACTGTAACTTAGATAAATAGATGTGTTTGGATGTTTCTATGTCCTTATTTGTTGCCTGATAAGGATGTACGTACAATTTATTTTCAATTCTATCTACCAGTAACAGCAAATACATTTTCAGAGGGGACATTTTTTGATTCGCCAGAAAAAAATTTTCAATGATGTCTATCCCATTTTATTTTATAGATAAGACAGATAGATGGCCAAAGAAAAACCCATCATGATTTCCATAGTCTACTTGCACATTATCATATTTTTAAGGACTTTTAACTTAAAAAATAACTCATAGGACAGACGATTTTGGTCAATTTTTGAGTTTTAAAATTGCGCTGTCATGTCATTTTGAAAGATAGCGTTTATTTGTTTATGTCAGAAGTGCATCTTGGTGCATATTTTACTCAAGACAAAAGATATTGTTTAAACTCAATTATACGTGGAAATATTTTGACTGCCACTTAATAAGGACATTTTTTGAGAATGACCCATCTATGTCACAAACACGGTCCATTTTTTGAACATTTATTAAGTCATCCAAAACGAACTTGATTAATGTCTACTCTCAAGCCTTTTTGGAATACAGAATTTTTCAGATGAATACAGATGTGGACACTGTACCATATTTGACCAACACTTTATTGATTGCGGGCATCGAACGCTTTAAATTACATGCTGCAACAACTAGAAACTGCGTCTCCTTTTAAGTTCACTCACATTTCGGGACTTTAAATTGAATTATATGAGTTGTATGGCCATTTCGGAATTCTATTCTTTACCCAGTTAACTTTCCCTTTCTGTGTAGCAACATTCCGTCCGCTCCAGCATATGGAGTTTACGTATCACAATTGATTCGATATTCAAGAGCATGTGGGGAGTACAACGACTTCATTGATAGAGCTACACGGCTGACAAGCAAATTGTTAACACAGGGGTACGTTGCTCCCAGGTTGTTGTAATCACTCAAGAAATTTTACAGACGACATCATGTGCTTGTATACAAATACGGGATTTCTATCTCTCAGATGAACACAAATGTTGGTTTGACATAGAGTTTTGTAATGTCATCCTTTCCGGATTTGACCAACACTTAATCGATCTTTGGCAATGTGACGGGTGTGCTATAGCAAGCAGGAACTGCTAACTCTTCCGGAGCACCTGAGTTCACTCTCGTTTCGACTTGAGTTCGCGTTGCTGAATGCGGTTTTGTTGTTATGTGTGTATGTGTTTTATGTTGTTATGTGGTTTGTTTTGTTGTGATGATTTTTTGTCTGCCGGTTTTGTCTTTGTCTTTACGGTTTTATGATACTGATTACCCCTTTGGTACACCTTTGCTTCTTCCAAAACATATGAAATCCACAGTTCAACAAAGTGTGAAAATGCATAATACCAAATGATATCCGAATAACCAGGTATATCAAATATATCTAAAGGACAAACTACGATTGAGGGAGTTTCACCTTTGGTTTTAGAATTTACACGAATTAAGATCATAAGTGTACACATGAGAAATAACCTCATGTACAAGTACACCATATCTAAGAATAATATACAGCACATGTATCTGGAACATGGGGGAATTGTTCTACTGACTCCACACGGCATTAAATACGAACTTCTGTAATAAATACACCCATAAATATTTTATAAAATGGTATGGGATAAATGAACATGAGACCATGTGATGTTGTGGGATGCATACATGTATTTCAGTATTCCATACATGTATCTTTTTTCAATTTCTCTTTATGGTTTTGATTTTGAGAACTCTTCGAAATATGCACAAGCTTCACAAGTAAATGTAATACCAACTGTATTGACCGCGTTGACAACTTTGTTGTCAATATTAAACACAGTTTTGTAGTTGTTGTTTTTTGCGTATGTGTGTGTAAACAATGGAAGTAAACATTTATATCAGTCTGATGTTACTAAATCCAAATTCCCTGATATACTGAAGCTAGTTATTACATTGAGTACCAATGGGATAAAAATTTAGTTAAACAAAGGTACTGATAAAATATGAAATATATTCGCAACTTACTGAAATATATATTACTAAATTTGCCTATATATTTTAAGAACTTTCCTGAGAATGTTCGGATACTACCGGAACTTGAGGAACTGTTATTCAGCAAAAAAATCCTGATTGATATTAATGACAATAAAATTTGATTTGATTTGATTTTGCCTCCTTGTAACCTTAACTGTACAGGCATTTGATAACTTTTACCAGTCAAACTTTGATTTAAATAGAAAATCTATAAAACATGTAAAGTTTAAGCATACTCGGTGTAATTTCAAATGCATTAAAAATATATGAATGGGTGTCTTTTTAGCAGGCCAATATTTGAATAGGGTGGGTATAAAAGAAGTAGAAGAATTTTTCATAAAACTTCTGGGCCGCACATCTGAGTTACCCCCCCCCCCCCCCCCACAGGGACTTGCTCCCCTCTATCAATATTTTGTTAGAGTCAATGTGCGGTACGAAAAAAACATTTTTGTGTTTTTTTGTGTTTTTTGTGTTTTTTTTCGTACCGCACATTGACTCTTAACAAAATATTGATAGAGGGGAGCAAGTCCCTGTGCCCCCCTCCCCAAGGTGGTCTGTAGTGTAGGGTATTCCGGACAACCGAAATTTTTAGTAGTTAAATTATCTCGTTGAGCCTCAAGTCAAAGTATTACTGATGTCTCTCAAACAGGTTGTGTACATGCACATGAAACTAAGAACGAATCGATCCACAATGATCCAGCCATCTTGTTTTCATAAAATTTTACACAGACTCTAATTTATTCTCAAACTGGCATTAAAATCAATCCTCATGACGAACTATTTTACATCCTATTATGCAACATACGAATCGTTATGCAATCGACGACAGGGTGAATCTAAGTATACATCTAGAATAGATATTCGAGAATAGCTATAGGTCTCTCGTATGATAATCCAAGAAAGTTTAAATAAAAAAACAACCAAAAAATCGTGTCAGAGCTATGCACTTTGGAGCTATGTTTAGTTAGTTACTAACTCATGACGAGAGAGTTTAAAGGTTTTATTTACAGTATTTAAAGTATTAGTATCCTGATAACAGTTTAAAGTTCAATGTTACAGTTTGAACAAGGAAGTTGTTTAGTCGTTGTTATAGGCGTCAGCACTATCCCATCAAGATGGCGGAATCATCAGAAATTCGTATGGTACAAAATCCAATCAACTGCCAATTCTGTCACGAACAGTCGATTAAATACAAGTGTTTTGACTGTAAAATTCTACTATGTTCGGAGTGTAACACTAAAGTACATAGACTTGAGAGTACAAAAGGACATAAAATCATCACAACTGACTCTTTTAGTCCGGAAATAGATTTCACGAACATTAAGTGTCGAGAGCATCAAGGTAACTATTGCTGCTTGTTCTGCAAAGTTTGCGATGTTTTAGTTTGTCCGGCTTGTGTTGCTAAACACCACGCCAAACACGACATGCTAGAAATAAGGGATAGTTATAACGCCAAGCATGAAAGGTTAAAAGCGAAAGCAGACAGGTACCAGAAAGACAAAGATGAAGTTAGTAAAGAAATTTTGCATCTAAACGAACTGAAAACAAAAGTAGAGAAAAAGTATAGCGATGTTGATACCACAATTCAATCTCATGTAAAAATTCTAGCCGAAAAACTTAAAACATATGAAAATCAGTTGCGTCAAGAACTCAGCACCAAGAAAAAACTTCACGATGATTCAATTGAAAGCGAGAAGAGAAAGTTGTCTGATTTCACAGATCAGATCGATCTAGTTTTTAACCAGACGAATGAAGTTTTAGGGCAAGTTGATGCAACTAAGTTCTTTAACGAGGCTACATCGTTGACTGAATTGCAAGATATTGTGCGCCCGAATGAAAGCAAAATCAGCATAAAGATTCCGGAATTTGAACCCTCGATTTTTACTGTTTCCAACCTTGGCTTCATTGCAGAAAAGGCAGCATCGGAATTTATGAAATTGAAAATTGTAAACCAATATCAGACTGCTATGTCATTAGTTTCCTATCTAGCCCCGTGTAGGGATGGCTCGTTGTGGGTTGGTTACAACACAGATGACCAAATTCAGAGAGTACAAGCAGAAGGAACTAACCTGAAGGTTCTTACAAGCGTTGACACAAAATTCTATGGTATGACTTTGACAAACAATAATGAACTTTTATTCTGTTATGGTTCAATTATTAACAATATTAACACATCGGGAAAAGTAAGTCAATCAAATTATGATTTTTCTCCATTTAGAGCATCATCTGTGCATCAAACACAAGATAAGAGAATAGTAGTTGGTGGAAAAATTATTAAACAAAAGAGGGCGGTTGTGATTGTTATGAACGAAGAGGGAGATAAAGAGTGTGTTTATGAAAATGATGAGAGTAACGTTCCTTTCTTTAGGTCCCCTAAAGCTATCACTAGCACAAGTAACAACTGTATTCATGTTGCTGATTATAAGTCAGCTGATGATAAGGGTAGAGTAGTAGTGTTAGGACAGGGTGGGAAGGTTGTTAACATTTACAATGGTCACCCTGTTGTTAATAAAGACAAACAATTCATGCCAGTGAGTATAGTAACAACGCCTACAGATAATGTTATTGTAGTAGGTAGAGACACTGACACTATCCATTTACTTGACAACACTGGTCATTTCCTCGAATACTTAAACATAAATGACATTGGTATAAAGCGACCCTTTTCGTTGGCTTACACATCTACAGGACAGCTGTATATAGGGTGTACAAGGCCTGCAAGTAGTCAGAGAAAGGAAGCAAAGCTTTATCTTGTAGATATATCTGGTTGTTGAGCTTTTTTAAGTTCCATCTCACAATCAAAATATGAAATCAGTCAGAATGTAACAAAGTCTGTTTAACAAATTTCTCCGTTATTGTCCAAAGAAATCAGTGGTTGGGTTTGTTTTACAGTTGTTTCTTTTTTAAGGAGGAGCATTAATTTTAATTTCAAGTTATTCTCACAAATTAGATATTTGTAATAATGTCTTTAACACACTTTATAGTTTTAAGTCTAAAATTTAGAAGAAAAAAAACAAAATGGAAAACGGCAGTTTTTGTGGGTTTTGTTTAAAACGGCAACATTTTAATACAAATGTGTAATACCGGTATTGCAATGATAAATTTAAGACAACTGAAGATTAGACTGTGATAATTAAGATAAAAGGTGAGAATTACGTGTATTTTAACTATATATTTAACAGCCTTGACATTCACATGTGTAGATATTATGACTGCAATAAAACTTCATATCAGATTTGCTTTCATTGTTTCATTTTTAGCTCACCTTGTTCAAAGGCCATGTGATATTATGCCATCACTATATATGCGTCCGTCGTCGTCGTCCGTTAACAATTTCAAAAATCTCCTCTAAAACCATCGAACCAATTTAACGAAAACTTTGCAGGAATGATATACGACATATTGACAACAACTCATTTTGTTAAACTTGACAGTTTTTTCCGCCAGGTTTCTAAATGTACCTTCTGTAACCAATAGTACAACTTACACACTGGTACTCAGAAAATCTCACAAAACCTGACAGAATCTGAATGTTGTTTTGGTGTGCTGAATCTGTTATCTGTACGTGTCATAAACTTTTGACACTGGATGGTCACTCGTGTACTGTCAAATGAATCCTCGCGTGTTATTATGATGATGGATTAAGAATTCGAAGGAACTGATGGAGATTCTTAACTCTAAATCAGTTTCATCTTGTAACAGCATCAAAACATTCGATTTCTCCTATTCCACATGAACAACTGAAATTGATTAAACGCAGATTTTTCAAAAAGAATGAAAAACGCAGGTACAAATATCTATTAGTCGATTATACCAAGACTTACTTCGTCATCAATGAGTGTAAGAAAAAGACCAAATAATCGACATGCTAAACTTTCTTATTGACAACATATTTGTTCAGTTTGGTGGACGTGTTTTTCAGCAAACAATAGGGATTCTAATGGGCACTAATTGTGCACCTTTGCTTGCTGATTTGTTTCTTCATTCATATGAAGCAGACTTCTTACAATCTCTTCTAGACAAAAAAAGACCATAGATTAGCTCTCTCTTTCAACCTCACGTTCCGTTATATTGATGATGTCCTTTCACTAAACAATTCTCGATTTGATGACTTTCTCCATCTCATATATCTCCAGGATCTTGAGATAAAGGACACAACGGATTCTAGGAAGTCTGCTTCATATTTAGATCTACATCCCGAAAATGACTCTCAAGGAAGACTTTCAACAATTGCTCAATGACAAACGTGATGACTTCAACTTTCCAATCGTTAAATTTCCCTTCTTGTGTAGCAACATTCTGTCCGCTCCAGCTTATGGAGTTTACGTTTCTCAATTGATTCGTTACTCAAGAGCGTGCGGGACTTACATCGATTTCCTTAGCAGAGCCACAGGGACTTGACTACAAACGATAATTAATGAATTTACTAACATATATATGGATACTATATCCATGGCCATATACTAAAATTTTTTTTTAAGTATATGGCCATGGATAGTATCCATATATATGTTAGTAAATTCATTAATAATCGTTTGTAGTCAAGTCCCTGTGAGCAGAGCGACACGTCTGACGCAAAAATTGCTATTACAGGGTTATGTTGCTCCTCGGTTGCTGTCTTCACTCAAGAAATTTTACGGAAGACATCATGCACTTATAGACAAATTTCGGATTTCGATCTCTCAGATGAGTGCAGATGTTTTTTTGTTTTGTCTTCCTTTACCGGATTTGATACGCTGAATGGACTATTGGCAACGCGACAGATGTGCTACAGCAAGCAGGAACTGCTTACCCTTCCGGAGCACCTGAGTTCACTATTGTTTCGACTGGGGTTCGCGTTGTTAATTTATATTCAGTTATTTTGTGTTTCCATGTTTTACATGTGGTCTGTTTTTGTCCCGTTCTTGATTTTGTCTCTGCCCTTTCGGACTTTTGACATTCGGATACCCCACTGGTACCTCTGCTTCTTTCTCATGGTATTTACTCTCGTGTAAACTTAATATTGTAGGTGGCAGTAGCTGTTTTCTTAAGAAAAACGTTTAGATTCACACTTATGTAGGTCGCCATTAGTCGTAGTCTCTCCGTTTCCGATAATTTTTATTTACAGTTTCTCCTACGTTTAGGAGCACCTCCAAATCCAGGTGAATAGAGCCTTTTAATAAAAATATGTCCTGGATTAGTTTTTGTCTCTGTTCTTCATAGCTTTCACATTTAAGCAGGTAATGTTCAACGGTTTCTATTTCTCCACATGTACAAGAATACAAGAATACAAGTTTATTAACCAATTAAGGGCCCTCATCTGGGACTGTCTCGAATCCTAATTTATGACAGTAGTCATTTAGTTTGACATATATCCTGATCTTAAGTTGTTAAGTGCAGTTCTCAGTAAGAATCAGGCAAAATCGAAAATGTTTGAATCATGATTTTAAATTTCAAAATTTTCTAAACCCTAAGGTTCTTCCTACCCCAGACATAGGTTGATCATCTTAGTAATAATTTGGTTCCCTATTTTGGTATTATTGGTTTAATTGTTCTATGCTCTTCATAATTAAGTAGTGTTTGGCATTTTCAATATTTTGGTAGAGCGCCTCTGATGAGTCTTGAATAGACAAAACGCGCCTCATGCGTAGCAATTTATTGTCTGGAACTTTGTTGTCATTTTTATTTAAAACCACACGGTTTTGACAACGTATTGTCATTCAAAATAGCCTTCTAATGAAGAAACAATCATTTATAGTTGTCATCTCCAGTGTCAGAGGATGGAGATTTTTTTTTTGTTACTATGATAGGGATTTAGCATGACTTGACACGAGTTATCTCCCTTAGATCCAAATTTTTATATGCATTTCAACCAAAATATATCTCAAATTTCTGACACTTTTGAGTTGTGCCAATGCATTTTTTTACTTTTTTAGCATTTTGAACAGTATTTTGAAGTCAAACTTGTGTGTTTTTTAAATCATGATTTCATTGCCTGATTATTACAGAGAATAGCACTTAATTATGCTGGATGTCATTTTGTTTAGAAAATCTTTTTTGGATTTTTTGGTTACCTCTGTATGGAATTGGAAATAAAATCTTCCTCGCTCACTTGCATCCCATCTACTTTGCCATTTTTTCTCAATGCTTTGCCTTGCTGCACTTTTAACGTCTTATTTTGTGATGGCATTATGTGATTAAGTATCTTGATTTTCTGCTTCTTTAGTTGCTTCTTTTGCGAGTTTATTTGCCAGCTCCGTTGACGGTTTCCTTCTACATTAACATGCCCTGGAGTCCACTTAAAATCAACAACTATAACTTCTTTTTGTACTAATGTCATTTTTTCCTTAATTCCAGTTATTGTGAATTTATGACTTCCGATTTCCAGTTAAGTGATTAAATTCCTACTGATGATTGGCTGTCCGAAAGAAGCGCGAAATACCCTGACAAGGAAATGACGTCATGGAATCCATAAAGGGATCATTCAACCCCGCTAAATGTCGTCCTAGGATGTTACAGTGATTTATTATTTGCACAAAGAACTGAATTTTTAATAAGTAGTTATTTTGAGAACAACTTTCTAAAGTGCATATGATTAGGGTGGGATGGGGTCAGACTATTTAATTCCTTTTTGAAAGTCCCCTCTTAGACTTAGCCGGCCGAGCACGTGGATATATAAAAAATATATAAATTTTCGATATTGAAGTTATTTTAATTGCATATTGTTCATCTAAACTCTACAAAATTGTCCATTCGGTCGAAATTGTAAGATGACCCCTTATAGGGGTTATAGCCCCTCAAATGCCAAAATAAAGGTTTCAGCCTTATAGATTTTTAACGATAGAAGATAGGGAAAATGTACGTTTTGCTTGCTTAAAAGTTCAGCTAATGGAACTCTACAAAATTGTTTTCATTGGGCCAAAATTGTCAGATGACTATTATAGGAGATACCGCCCTTTAAATGCCAAAACTAGTTGATTGTACGTGAAAGAGTGTTGTGCATATAATTGTTTGCTTAAATGCTGAAGCTTTATAGAGTGGTTACGCACGATATTGCGTCTATTTATGATTAACGCATGTTCCTGTCATAAAATTTGCTTAGGCAAAACAGGCAATATATTAAACCTGCATACTATTATAATCTTGAAAGCATAACTTTTTAAATTATATTCTGTGCAATATTCGGCGTAACATAACTTAGGCTACCCGAACTAAAGAAACGGTATTGTGGTTTTGTTAAAAGTCTGAAATTCGCAAACTTTTGCAGAAAGCAACTACGTAACATATGATTTATGATGTCAATCTCAAAATAGCGTTTACAAAGGAGTAAAAAGTTATTTTCAGGAAAAATGTATATATATAATGCGTAGTTTTGGGGCAGATTTCTCATAGTCATAAGCTAGTAAATTTCAGGAATAATTCTTCCGCCATTGTTGGCATCAAGTTAAAGTTCATTTATTTAACAAGTTTACTGTGGAATCACAAACATTTTGCATAAAAACAATCGCGTAGTATTACTTTGAAAAAGTCCCACAGTTAGCCAAACCTACTTTTTTGTGGTTTTGAAAGAAAACATGAAAACTCAAATGTTATTTTAGAAAGAACAATTATTCAATTTGTAAAAACGAGGTTTTTTTCAGATAGGTCCGATATTTCGGATAAAAACTTATCAAAATGAACTGCTTATACCGTTTCCAACAAGTGGAAATCTATAAAGCAAAAGCAAAAGTCCCACGATTTGTCCCATGCGCAATTTTATTACGTTGTGTACTCTAAAATTATACGTTATAAGCATGATTTATATTAGATGATTCATGAAATGTACACCAAAAATAATATTTAAAAAAAATTACATGTCCTACATGTTTTTTTTTATCTGTCGATTCAAAGTCGAATTAATGATTGTATGATTACTTACTTAACTTAAATATTGTTTTAAGATCAACTAAACTTGACCTATCCCCCAAAAAGGGCAAAATACAGCAATGAGTTGAAAAGATTTAAACGGAGAGAAATAAAGAATTTAAAAAAAAAGATATGAAAAATATGCAAACAAGATCAGTGAAAAAGAAGAAATCGAAAACATAAAATCTCAGGAAATACCGACAAAAAAGAAAAGAAACCGCAAAGGTTATGGTGTAGATCAGGTTAATGCTGCGGACCTTGTTACAAATAGAATGTCAAAATAAAGATCTCTGAAAAAAAAAATGATAACGCATTACCGTCCTCGCAATAAAAAAAACGTTATAATTGAACACTACATGGGCAGCTAAGCTCAAAAAAGGAAAAGAAAACGTCGAAACAGTCGTTACCGTAAAGGACGCCATAACGTGCGTAACGACAGTCTAGCTTGTCATGACGGGCTGTTAAATAGTGTTACTTTAGGTCATTGAAGCCAGGTGAGCTTGTGTTAATCTATTTGATACATTTCTACCCCTCATTTCAAAACTGCGAGAATGTACATTTACTCTTTGTAAAGGGTTGTTTGCATATTTGGAGAGCGGATATTTTTTTCCATTTTATTTCTAGCTTATTTATGCACACCATCGTCTTTTTCTCAAAAACGTAACTGAATATAACTGTCGGTAAATTTTACAAATATGGAGCGAAGAAATTCAACTTTTTTGCATAGGAGTTCTTACATAGACAAAAAGACAATTAATGATAAGATGTAACAAATGACCGACTATATTTGTGTGAAATAGCCCATTAATTGTTCAGCTGAAAAAGTTCTAAAAAGTGCTCGTTGAGACGTTGTCATATGACTCCATTTCGGCTTATAAATTGAAATCTATTGCAGATAGAGAAAACCCGTTGCTTTAATGAGGTTCAATGTTTAATAAAAATCTCGATTAGGTGAAGGTTTCTGGATGACATCTTTTAGAGGTTATGGACCTTAATAAGATACCGTTGACGAATAACATGACTTCATTTAGAAGATGAACTTAACTCCGAAACATTATTTTGGTAATTTCATATTTTAAAATCTTTTGAATGAATTTTTTATATATATCTATCATGTTTATTCAGAATGCAAGCCAAACGGTTTAATAATGAGTTTTTTCTCTGGTTTGAAATGTTTAAACGAAAGAGCATCCTCGGAACCCCAGGGTTTCTTCTCTCGCTTACTCATTCATCACCCCTGGGACATTTGGTATGAAATTCTTCGTTTTGAGTTCAGGATCGGATCTTGAACTTAATATTATTTGTATATAGAATCATGTTTAAATCGCATTAGTCAAATCTAAAGCGACCAATCAGAAAGCTCGATACAAAACAATCGAAAACGAAGTATTTTGTGCGTTGTGTCCCAGGGGTGATGAATGAGTAAGCGAGAGAAGAAGCCCTGGGTTTCCGAGGATGACGAAAGAGAATTTGTCATTTAACTTAAAATTATACTGTATTTTACGTTTCCGTATTTTTCGTAGATTTTTTTTTGAAAATCTTTTCGTGGGTTTTGATTGTTCTGAGGAAATGCTTTTTTAAGCCTTTTGTACCTATTTGGTACACAGGCCGTTGGTGATACGCCTCCACCCAGTTTGACTAGGTCCTAGTGTGTCCACCTCCTTGCCTGTGTTTATTTCAAGGTCGTCCTTTTTTGTTGTGGATTACACACATAAGGCAATCGAGAGATATAATTTGTTGGTTTCACGTTTAATCAATTCCAAATTTACGTATTAACATTGTTATTTGAGTACATGCTTAAACTGCATCAAAACGAATTTACAAACAAATGATATTTTTCATCTTATAAGGTATCTTATCATCTAATTCTCTGTAGCTTCCTTAGTATCATTGAGTACGATAGTGACAGTGTAATCCGTTTACACATTATGAATTAAAATGTGAAATTAACACTTTATAGCATTACCTAAAGAGATTCAAATTCAGTGCAACGGATTAAAGAATTTCAAATTCTATCTCGAAACAACTGTATGCACAATACAAAAACCTCGTATGATGCAACATCGTTAATGAGTTGTAATATGTTATTTCATCTAAATGTCTTCAGTTACGTAAACCGAAATGTCTCCTTAAAAGAGTGCTAAACAATTGATATGGCTATCCTATCACACACATCAGTAAATATACATATATAATCACTATTATTAAAAATATATTATAGATTTGAAAAGAATTGTAAAAGTCAATTGGTTTCTAAATTCAATGAATTGTAAATGGATATCTAAATTCAGCTCTACATTTCAACACTATAACTTTTAAAACGAAGATCTTTAAATTCCACCATAAGCTGGAAAAAGAAAAGCATTAGTCGAAATATATTCCACGATTTTTTTTTTCTTCAAATCTGTAACAACTATGGCCATCAAGCTATATATAGAAGATAATGAGATATTGAATAAGTGAACGCGACATAGCCCACATAAACAAGCGGTAATTTAAAAAGACCACAGTGAAAAACAGCCAGCAGCCTTTAACGAGGCCAGTTTGCTGTTTTGCGATTGTCCCGTGAACAAAAATTATATGCAATCAATTCAGATCCAGTCTCGAGATAGTCAAAAGAAAAAGTAACAGAAAATATTAACATGACAGGTAAAAACCAAAGCCATATCAAAGATTCCATAACTTGCATGTAATTTCTTATGTTCTAATCACGGAGGAATATGGGATAGTTTGGTAAACTTTCTTTTGTAATGAAGTTAACCATTCAAGAACTGTTGTAACAGAGAATAGTAATTGTTCTTGGTTAAAACTGTCCCTGGTCATGCTGACACGAGTTCTGGGCCCTTGCAGTTGATTCTAAGTTAATGACATCATGCTTTGTGTATTGGTAGTGACACTCGAGTTTACATTTCAGTATAATGACAATCAACGTTCCTAAATACAAAGTACAAAGTTCCAAAGCGGGTTTAACGATATACGAAAAGCATTATGTATCTTCTATCGCTGTTAGAGAGACAGGACAGTTCTAAACCTGCCAGGCAACTGTAAACTGTTCTACATTGTCAGCAAGTTTTTGACAGTTCTAAAGAGATGAAAACTGACAACAACCCATCCATCTTAAGTTCTTTCAGGATACAATTATTCTTTTAAAGTGTCTGTATCCGATGTTTTTACCTTGTTTTGACAATGTTCTTCAAAGTCTTTACTGTATTGGTAGGGGCCTGGGTGGCCGAGTGGTCTAAGGAGCTGGTTTAAACACCACACCATTGATAACTAGCCGATCACCTCTCAGGCGGTGTTCGAGTCCGAAAAAAAGGGACTTCCCCACTTGTATGAGATTAGGTTTTTCAGTTATCTGCCCAAGGTCGGTGGTTTTCACCAGGTACTTCGGTTTCCTCCACCAACAAAACTGACCGCCCATATATATGGTACAGGTGCGTCTATAAAGTGCGTTAAACACACATACACACAGTACTGGTAATATTCTTTCAAAGTATAATTCATTCCTTTGAAGTGTCTGTACCTTTTTTTTACCTTGTTTTCATAACGTTTTTTTTTCAGAGTACCTAATTACATGTATTTCTTATAAAAGATTAGATGCACCATCACTGTGCCTGACAATTGCTAATTCTCTCTTCCTTTATAAATAATCAAGTGACATAATATCAGGCTCCAGGAAATGGGATTTATAGATTTAAACGGAAGGCTGTATTTTTTCAAAGAAAATCTTTTTATTTTAATCGTTGTAAAACGTGTCATTTTTATCTGATGACAAATCATGGAATTGCAATAAATATCAGTAAATGATAAGGTTAACGTTTTGAAAAATTACGAATTTGAATGCTGATGTCTTTGCTCATTTTGCAACTATTTTAATTATATAAAAATCGAATTCTTTTTATTGTCGCTTATTTGATATGACTGGTGTACTCTACCTTAGGTTAAAATCAGCATGAGAAATGGGTTGTAAAAACAAAATCAAACAAAAAAAGTTACGTACGATCGAAAGGGCAAATGATTGTATTGACATGAAAATCGAACAACTGCGCCGTGTAAAGGTCTTTATATTGGGCGTACACAAAATAGAGCCTTATGTGAAGAGATGAAAAACTGAATTTGCAATAAATGTGGCATAAACTGATCACATTAATATGGTCAATAAAACAATGCAAAAAAGCATCATTTGTCATTCCGTTTTTGACGTACTAGCACCCAGGACTGTCACTTCAAGTTTCGCCAAACTGACCTGTCTCAAAGTCGAAAACTCCTAAAAAAAATCAAATCAATGCACTATTGTATCATAGTATTCAACGGCTATTTACTAATAACCACCAAAGAGAGTTAGTGTATGTCAATAGGGATGCTTAATAAATGTACGCGACATAATCAGCATATATCAACGGTAGTTTTAAAATCAACAATATAAAACAGCCAGCAGCCTTCAATGTGACCAGTGGTTGCTGTACACTGTCTTGCAGTCGACGGAAGATAAAAATTAAAATGTCAAAGACAGACCCCGTTCTCGACATAGAACGCCCAACATTAAGACGACGAGTTCAAACATAATTAGTATACGCGACACAACCTACAATATAGACGATAATTAAAAAAAGTCCGCAAAGGAAAACAGTCAGCAGCCAGTGGTCGATGCAAAGTACAGAAAGAACCAAATCGATAACAGTTCTATTCAATAAACGAGACAGAGCCCAGTGGACCCGAGAGGGAGACTCTATTGAGAACACTCACTGTTACCTGAAATCGAGTTGTTTGACTAATACTAATGCTAGAAGGATACAGTATTTATATTAGCAACTTAATATTTCAGGCATGTCGTCAAATACTAGTAGACACCTTAAATTATATAACATAGCTCTAACCAATGCCGAACTGTCTGGCTGCAGATTTGGTTTGACTATTAATAAGATGGGTAGACAGAATTTCAGTTCATGTGTACTGTTTGGTTTGATATGCATTCCTGGGATAGTATTAGAAGTACTTTTCATTTTGTGCGATAAATAGGGCTCATCATGCGGTTTTTGTTGCTGTTGTTTTTATATGGATGTTTGTAAAATCATTAGATTTCAGTTACTTAATGATATCCCTTTTCATTGTCCATTTCATAGATACCTTGAGTACGGAATTGACGATACAAAGGGGATTTTATAAAGTTGATGCAATCTCCAATATAATACATAGAATTATTACATTTTTATTAAAGATAAAACATAAAAGCTTCATGAATTAATAATAAAATTAGTTTTAATTATATTTTCTTAATTGGCCACCATTGTCCAAGTATCAATTCATACAAAGTTCTATCGTCAGCTTAGTTCCACAGACTGAGGTTCTTAAGCAAACCAGATTCAAATCTTCTTAATTTTCATCAAAAGCTTGATTCATTTGACCTCCTTCAACTTTGTCACAGTTGTTGTTTGTCACAAACGCCACACTTTTACGTGGTCGTCTTCGATGGGATGTGTTCTCCTTTTGGTTTTTGTTTCTGTCTATTTCTCTTTTCATGGCACTTGTAGGTAAAGCGCCATTTTTCCTTATTTCAGTCGAAGTGGTATTTTCGTTTTCATTTTGATCCATCTCGTCGTTTTCTTGATTTAAATTTTCAACAATCAAATCATCAGTATCTCGGGATGGTCTAAAATCTTCGTTTTGTGTTGTTGTTGTTGTGTTGTTTGTCGGTTTCTTGTTTCCATTTTCATTATTCTGTTTCTCCTTTTCTTCCTTCAGCTTCCGTAAAACGGATTCTGCGTATTCTCGCAGTTTCGGTGAAAGTTCAACATTGTGTTCGCAATAGTCTGCTCCATACAACTCCTCCTCGAGGGTCAGTCGTAGACCAATGGTTATGTCAATAAATTTCAGTACAACAAATGACGTCACCACAGACCAGATAATGATGACAACAGCAGCCATGGTCTGAACTCCTAGTAAGTAAAATCCACCACCCTGAAAAGTGAATATGAATGTTGTTTGAGTTTGGTTGAGGTAAGTTCAAGCATCTCTACCTATCCTACACCTTAACAATTTTCAGAAAATTTGTTAAATGCAATTGTTGGCCAATACCTGCATTTAAATATTCAAATCAAAAATAAAAGTAAAGTTCACATAATTGTCTTTAACTGTTAAAACAGTTAGGACTTTCAAAAGGTTAGAAAGCAGAACGGTCTAATCTAAAATTTTCAGAACGATTTAGGGACAAGTCTCTGACTGTTAAACAGTGTTTTTTTGGGCACTACTATATGTGATCATGGTTCAAGTTGAGCATGTCGAAGGCTTCATAATATTAATACTTTATTCCTAAACTACTATTGTGGGATTTTATGTCACTGGTTTCTGAATCATTTACCAACTATATAC
The DNA here is from genome assembly GCA_963971305.1 of Arcuatula senhousia. Lineage (NCBI taxonomy): Eukaryota > Metazoa > Mollusca > Bivalvia > Mytilida > Mytilidae > Arcuatula > Arcuatula senhousia. The sequence continues at coordinate 51,522,574 of OZ020305.1, forward strand.
ATGTATATAAAAAAAAAACTGTCTAAATCAGCAAATGTCTAAACTGTTATACCAAACTCGACAAAACAATTTTCAGTAAATGAATTCTATTCCATGTGTCTCTTTCAAATAAAACTCATTTTGAGTATAAAAAAAATAATGAACTTCTATTCTTACTACTTCTATTTCTAGTTTCACAAATTAAAAGCACTTAGAAGATTAAAATATTAATTATTTCACACTACTAGTATTTCATTTCAATTCTCTCTTTTCTTTTTTCAAAAAGGCACAGAAAAAAAAACAATATCATACCCAAACAAGACCGTCATAGTTGCTGAAACTATGTTCAATATTATCTCGTAGTCCAAAGAGTCCACATGATAATATTCCCCAAAGGGACCCCATCAGATGGACAGCTGAGGCTCCTACGGGGTCGTCTATTTTCAGCTTAATCAGGAGTATTTGTCCAAATGTTGTTACACATGCGCCAACAGCACCAATAATTATCGCAGCCCAAGTCGTGGTTACTGCACAAATACCTTCAAAGACAAAAACACCATGTTACTTACATTCGACAACACCGAAATCTGTATAACATTTCGACTGATTTTTGTTAACATTCATTTTTGAACAAAAAATGTATTTCTATAATTTAAACTAATTCGGCTTAATTGTTCATCAATGAAATAAGTAATCCAATGGAGGATTATCGTTCTCAAGGCTTATCTACTCATTTACTTTATTTTCTTTTTACATCAAACAAATTACAATTATTTATACCACTATGTCATAAAATGTAACGAGATACCCTGCACTAATCATGCTTTATCAGTAGATAAGGCTAAATTCCTGAAAGACCCCCCTCATTAATTATCATAAACCCTCATTAATTATCATAAACTTTCATTTAGCACCCTCTACAGTCCCGTGGTATAAATCAGTTATCCCCCATCGGGCATCCGCCCTCAGGGGAATAACTAACACATAAATTACAACGGTGGCTTTTTTATTATTTTTTTATCAAAGTTTGACTATAAAAAGAACATAGGTAGGTAGATGGGCCAAGGGGACAAAAAAAGAAATCATAGGTAGCCTCTGCAAGGAAGCCTACTCTTTTTTCAAATTTTGTATTATTGTATTTTTTTGTTGAAATGAAATTGACATTCGCAAAGAACGTCAAGTGTCTACGATTATAACCTGCCTGCTATCAGCTGATTTCTCGCTCATGATTTCGCAACAGGTGACGACAAAAAATAATTACAAAAACTACATGTATACTTGATAATTATAATGTGGATAGTACTAAATAGGTGTACCTGTTATGCTGACCAAGGATCCAAGAATGCCATTTACAAGAAGCTGGACGTCAAATTTTCTTTTGTGAAGCAGGAAACTACAACACATATTTTATATTCAACCTACAAACTGTTATCATGGCAACTTTAGAATTTTGAGTAAAAATTTCAACATTTTGCTTTGATTAGAGGTAGAGCTTTCTATAACGTCATAATTTGGTCCATTTGTTAAGAAAATGGTATGAAAAACAATTTAAACTGTTGTCACTTGAAAAAAAACTTGTGTATATTGAAACTGAAATTCAAAGATTTTAAGAAATATTATACTTTAGCTATAATGGAAAATCAAAGTTACATTGGTTTACATCGAAACATTGCAGAAGCAAAAATAAAATAGCTGCTACAATTTGAATAAAACCCAAATATAAGAGCAGATCCTCTAAATGTACAGTGCAGAAACTAGTCAGTAGAGGGATAAATGCTAAGCTGTAAACTAGTGAATACTTCAAAACAATAAAGGGAGTGAAACTGTAAAGGAAACAACAATTTTCATGTATCGGAACAGTAAAATAGTCCAGAAAAACCGTACAGTAAAAAAGACTATAAGGGAATATATATATTCAAGACAATATAAGAATAAAGTTAAAGAAACTTATCAATTGTATATGTGCCCTTTTCATATAACTGTGCACAAGACGGAGAGAAAAAAAAGTGAAAGCATGCATTTTCATTTACCCATAACTGTACTCATGACTACTCGTTCGGTTAACAATTTTGCTGCAGGTATATACGATAAAATTCACGTAAGTATAAGCATGTATACATGTACAATGAAAGGGGATAATGTTTGGGGACAAATTTTATTTAGATTGCATTCAATTAGTTCTTGCATTTATTTGATAAGAAAAGTCCATACGTCATTTTGGAAATCAATGTACAAATGTAAAAAAAGCATTATTAAAATGGTTGCATGGTCAATTTTTCTAATATATTTTAACAATAAATGAAGTTATACAGGACCGCAAAAATTCTGCTTCAAAAGGTATTAAAGTTTAATGCTTTGAGATTGCATTCTGATATTTTCTTTAAATTAATCCAATAAATTTCGCAAGTGGTTCTCAACGCCATGACCCTGCTTTAGTCTATATACGTTTTTACACCGAAACTATTTTGTTATTTATTTTAAATTTGTTTTTTTTATACATAATGATAAAAATTACAATAATTGCTTTTGACAAACTCATAATAGCAAAACTTAAAACATTTAATTTACGAATACATTCGTTAAAAAGCATACTGCTAATTTGTAAATTTTGCAAATAAAGCAAGCTACCAGAAGATAAATAATTGCAGCCATTACAAAGAAAGACATAATTACATTTGTCGCCTGCACTTTAAAGAGAAAATTGAGAGACAACGGCTTCTCGGAAGATGTGCAGGATATTTTATGACTTCGGACCTGATGTTTCAGAATGCAAAAGTAAAAGTGACCTCTATACGTCGCTTTGCTGCAGGCGACATAAATTTATCGTCTTTTTGTATGAAATCTAGCTAATTCCTCTTATGTCACATGCGACTTTCATTTTAATAGGATTGCAGCTTAAGCAATGTCAGCTGAAGTTTGTAGCATCATACACCAGTTTGCGGAACAAAATACATCATAAAGTATCAAAATGCAAGTCGTACATAACCAACATGCGATCTGCTCTTGTTTGAAAAGAGGGAGAAAAACTAAGCTAATAAAAAGAAATTTAAAATTTTCGTACCTTAGCAAAAATGCCATCACACCTCCGCTACATGAAGAGAGTATGGTGGTCGCTGCAGATCTAAAATGTTAGGAAAGTACGAAATTTACATAAAGGCTTATGACACAACAATCTTTTAAAATGTAAATTTAAAATATGTCAAAGAAAAAAAATGGCCAGATTCCGTTAAACAGGAAGTAGGTTAGCGACAGACCTGATATAAAATTCCACATTATGACCCCCCCTCCCAATGCTGTATGCCTGACATTCACTATTCTATAACCCGGATTTCTCACTCCGTGAAATCCAGCCAAAATAGCAATAAGCAGACTTTGAAGTATAGACAAGTTTTGCCAAAAAATATGTAATATTCCATTTTTACAAAAATATTTACCTTAATGGTTGGTGAACATAGTTTAAAAACAGGGGTTGTTCTAACAATTAGGAACGCTAAATAATGTTGTTTAAAGAACTACATCACCTGGCTGCAATTTTCCATTTGCCGCCACTGATTCCAAATGTACTTCCGCAATTAAAGCCAAGCCAACCCCACCTACAAACAGACCAAAATTCATTAAGAAGAGTTATACAAACAGATTGAAATTAGTCATATTTATAATATTTTGACTATAACAGAATTTATATCCAAACATAACTCGAGATTAAGTCCCGTCTAAATACTGGTTTGTAAAAGTGTTTTCAAATTGTCTTATGATAACAAAACTTCAATAATATGCCTTAGTTTATTATTCTAATTTAGATATTGGCCAAAAGGTAAAACTAGTCTCTATCCAAACAAACTTTTGTAAAGCAGAGCATCTTTATCACATTAATGTGTACCAGAGGATAAAAAGTCCAAGAACGGCATTTACGGAGTTCCCGTGACATATTGCTTGGTCGTCTGAAAATCTGCCGTATCTGGGCTTAACTATTATGGCGGCAACCAATGCTGTCACACCTCCAACTAAATGGACTGGTCCAACACCAGCTACATCAACCACGTGCATCTTTTTCAACCAACCATCGTTTGACCAAACCCAGTGCGCGGGAAAACTGTATAGTACAGTATTCAGAAGACAAAACATAATGTATGCGGTAAGTTTTGTTCTTTCAGCAATTGCTCCTGAAAAAAAGATAAAGCTCCGATTATTATAAGCACTTTTACTAGGAATCGTATGTACTTAGAAAAGAATCAAAGCGCTAAAGCGTTTAAAGGCAAGCGAAATATATAAGAAAGTATAACATGTATAATAGATTTATTCTCTGTTAAAGTATATTGTTCAAAATGTTTGCGAAATATAAATTTTGGTGAGCAAAGAAAGGCCCTCAAATTTAAAGTTAATGAACACGACAGGTATCGTGTAAAAACGGTATCGATTGAAACACCCCTTCGATTAAAATGCACTCGTCCCAAAGATGTGTATTGTATAGTGAATTTATGAATGGAGAAGATATTTTCCTTGCATTAACCATGTTAACCAATCAAATAACAGAAATATTTATACGAACAAATCAAGTAATAGATGAATATATATATATATATATAACTTTATTTCCTCTTGTACAGAGATAGATAATAACATAAAATAAAGACAATACAATGTTACATGAAAACCAGCATACAAAAAAAAAATATATATATATTTATATAAATACAATATTTATAACATGAAGAAAAAGTGATTTCAGATCATACAAAATTACGCCTTAGATAACAAAAATAGAAAAAAAAGCATTTCAGTGGGAGCAATATATAAAAAAGAATAATTGAAAATATCAATAAGACAATTGCACAGTATTGAAAAAACAATATTTAAGTGATACAAGATACAACTTTAGGTTACGAATAAGTTAATGGAAGTAGCAAAATATGAACTTAAGTTATTTATTATATATTTTAGTTGGGTATTGTACAAATATGTAAGTAATTGAACTACTTAACGTATTAATTGTATAAATATAATAAAAGGTAAATAACGAGGTTTCAAAAGGAAAAAAAAAGAATATATATTAAGATTTTTAAAAGAGGGAAAATTAATAAAGTAGCACCGTCAAAAAAATATGTAAATAAACATGGACATTACTTGTATGGTTGATATTATGGGAGGATAAAATAAAAAACAAATACTTAGAGTCATAATGTTAAAATGTGCCTAAATCACTTTATTCACCAAAGTATTAATTATCCTAATTTTGCGTTTTCTTTTTGGTTTTTGGATAATGGTTTTACATATAATAATATCTGTTGTGTTGAATTTATAGAATGATACCAAAAAGGCAAAAACTTAACTCATAGATCGTCTACTTAGAGTATGACACCAAAGGAAAAAAGACAAAACTCATAGATTGGTTACTTAGAGTATGGCAACAAAAGAGAAAACAATAAACTCACTGATCGTCTACAATCTGACCACAAGAAGTTTTGTTGTGTATACCATGTATTTTTCCTGAAGATTACAAATGTTTACCTGAAACAATAGTTGTTGCTGTTGTACAGAAAGATGCTTGAAAAATAAACTTTGAAAACTCTGTCCCCATCGTTTCCTCCTCTGTAATTCAAAACATAATTTAAAAACTTTGATTTACTAGTATTTAAAAACATTGTTTAGAAATAAATACTAGTAGATTGATACATAGCATTATGATACATTACGCAACAAGTTACGTGCAATGTTAGATTAACTTTTATTACATTCGTTTGATATTTTTTTACTTTTACAAAATATTTATGCAGTTTTCCAGTACAATTCCATTTGGTTTATGGCTAGAGCCCAAATTAGAAATGAAGAACTTAACACAACAGATTTGATACTTTAAAAGTCAAAATAGCTTAATGCTGACCTGCTTAGCATATATCTTACCTAAATCATGAAAGTTTTTCTTTTTTCTTTTTTTTTTTGCAAAATACGTACCTGGATCAAGGAAGAAGGACCCAACACCAGTAAACCAGTTTGATCCCTTATCCCGACCGAATGTTAGACCGTAACCGACAGCCCAGTAGGTCAGAGTACCAAAAACAACATCCACCACATTCTTGACCATAATGTTAACTTCGTTTTTCTTACTGGACATGCCACTTTCTAGAAGTCCGAAGCCTGAAATCAAAATTCAAGACACGATATGATTTCTGATTACTTTAATAAGTTTTTAACTGTATGATCCCCCACTTTCGCATTTTTTTGTCACAACCGTGCTGTGCCTTGAGTTATGCTACCTACCGGGTCCTTTACAGAAAACCTTACCCGAACTAAGTCAGGTCCATTGTGGTCTTCGATTTTCAGTGACAGTATGTTATTGGCTTATTGTGACTTTTCTTTTTGGACATTGAGACATCTCTTATCGGTAATAATGTGCCACACCCCTCTGCAACGATATGGCAGGGGGGTTAAGATTTAGACATGTACGAATATTTTCGACAAGATTTTCTCAGAATTCAAACTGTACCAGGAATTAAATTGACATTTTGCAGCATGTCAAGTACAAAAATCTGTACGTCTTATGTAATTTTTAGACTTTTCGGACTCCTACTTCCTGTTTGGGATGCAGATGCATCCGTGTTTCACGGACACTGTCCACCATTTTATGTTATTATCTTTATTTAAAACAAAACTTAATTCATATCTGTGTCAGTTCTTTCTTTCTTCTTACTCGGGCACTTTTTAACTCGGGGCACGTTTGATGGATTATTTTAAAATCGTATGTCGAATATTTAAAAAAACATTGTACACAAACTTGAAAGCTGTGAAGAAAGTTCTAACAAACAGTGCCTTGAAGGACGTCCTTGATACAACTTTTTGTTACATTTTTTTTTAAAGTTTTACCTAGTTATGTCAACTTATTAATTATAATTTATTAATTATATCATCCAAGATTACTTGACATATGCGCGCACTTGAACCACTGCAATTAAAAATTCAATAAAGATTAAGAAATTAATTTTCCAATGGGAATTACTTCATTACAGAGTCATTAAATCCTGGTACTGCCATGTTTATCATTGTGCTCATCAAAAAGATATTTTGTATAAGATGGATCAACGTATTTTACGGACTTTTTAATCCATAAACTTCAATTCCCATAACGATTTGTGTAGGAAATCGAGTTCTAATGCTTTTCTTACTGATTTCAAAATTTTGTGATCTGAAAATATTGAGATAGAATGAAATTGTTGGTCTTTGCAAGTATTTTATTAAGAGTCCCCTGTCCTCAATACTAATGATTGTTTTAAATAGGAACTTATAACATAAATTAAACTTGTTTATAGCTATTTGGATTAAGAAGTATTTTTAATTTTTGGTTGTCATTATATTGTTCATATTGCTCAGTATTTTCAAAAAATTCTTCGATTATTTTTTTTCGCAAGGACTCGTTTGTCTTGCAATGTAGCAGAAAATGAGCTTCGTCCTCTACCACATTGCAAGAAACACATAATCTTTGCTCTTTAGGGACTTTTGAGTATCTACCCTTTTCTATAGCTAAATTATGGTCGCACAAGCCTATATTGCATTGTTCACGTAAAATATCATGTATTATACGTTAATTATGTATTTCTACTGTTGTTTTGTTATATTATTTGTTTTTTGTCACAAACTCTGTCTAGATGTTTATATGACAATAAATTTGATTTGATTATAAAAAAAAAAAAAAATGTTGGTCTTGTCGAGTCACAGGGACTTGCTCGCCTCTATCAATATTTTGTTAGAGACAATGTGCGGTACGTAAAAAAAACGTGCATTGACTCTAACAAAATATTGAGGGGAGCAAGTCCCTGTGTTTTTTTTTGTACCGCACATTGTCTCTAACAAAATATTGGTAGAGGGGAGCAAGTCCCTGTGGTCGAGTTTAGGCCTTTTAGTCATGTCCAAGAAACACTATGAATGTGTGAAAAGGTTTATCCTTACTTACCCAGCCACTTATCAACCACTTAGTAAATAACGAAACTTACGGACAGGGATGGTCATTCTTCAATATCCAAGAAGAAACCCATGCATAATACGGGTATAACTTGCCAGAAAAAAACTCAATGGTCCTGACTTCGAACTGGATATATCGGCATTATATAAAGAAATGGGTTGGGCCAGGTTCCGGTCAACTTCCTATTTAAATCAATTGTATGTGTGTGCCAAAAAATAGGGTCTGTTTTTTGGGGGCCAAGCTAACAGCCGTAAAACAGGACAATAAATTAATCTTTAATAGTACCAACAGGGTTACAAAATATTAGAATAAATGAGGAAACATTCTTCATGTGATGCTGATAAACAGTCATGTAAAATTGGTAGCTGCTAATCAACATTTTGGCTCGGAATGTTCTTTTATGGTTTGCCTCTGACAAGTACATGAAACATTTCTTAGTATATAATAGTGTATGTTTTTCGTAGTTTTCTTGATTCCAACAGGCACAGGAATACCTTTAATCAGTATGAGGCCTCTTCCATTGCTATCTAAGGGACTGTAAGTGACACAAATCTGGCACAATTGGGAAAGTGCGGTGATCATCTCGGTATAACATAAGGATACTGAGAACGATAGAAAACCTATGGATCCAGAGATTTTAATTAGTATGGTATTTGGACGGTGACACACACACACATGTACAGCTGTGGTGGACCAATTTTATAAACGTGAGCACTGAATTAAGACAGGCAAAATTACATTTAGGATGAAAGAAACACTTCAATCTTAAGGCCTTATTTTTTTTTATTCGGAAGTGATGAACTAATTTTAACCAAACTATTTAATCTTGATAACGTCCAATTTCTAAACATTTCATAAGAATTTATATTGGATGGAATAGTTATAATGCTTTAACCAGGTGTAATAAAATATTGTAATGAAACAAAGCTTGATAAATGTTAGTCATCATCCAAAAGTCGCAGTGAGGCCTAAAGCATGGGCAAATGAAAAACATGATATTTGCTTACTTTTATATCAAATATGAATCTGTATGAGAAAAAAATCCAAATTATAAAGCACAAAAAGTACGCTTACATCAAAGCATATTTTAAACATATTTCAAACGGATGTCCGCCGAGAGAGAGAAACTCGTCTAAAACAAAAAGAAAAACTACAGAATAGAATCAAAGAATCGCAATCAGAGAACTATGAAAAAGTGTAAGCCGTGTACAAATATTGTACACTAGATATTTTCTTCTTCACAAAACTTTTTTCTCAATTTTTTTCTCAAAAATTTACTCACCAGACTGCATTGTAAAAATGATTAGATATTTACTCACCAGACTGCATTGTAAAAATAATGAAATATTTACTCACCAGACTGCATTGTTAAAATAATGAAATATTTACTCACTAGACTGCATTGTAAAAATAATGAAATATTTACTCACCAGACTGCATTGTAAAAATAATGAAATATTTACTCACCAGTCTACATTGTAAACAGGATTAGATATTTACTCACCAGTCTGCATTTTAACCATGATTAGATATTTACTCACCAGACTGCATTGTAAAAATGATGAACGAACTTGTCAAAATCCACGTTGCGTCGTCGATCCAGGCTTCTATGTTTTCTTCAGATTCCGACGAAGCTGTTGTATTCATGATGTACATAAATGCCTTTACTTATATTTAACAGTCAAGCTTGTTGTGAAATTTTTAAAAAAAACTATTATTTGTCATTCGATATATATGCAACTTATAGTCCGTTTTCGACCCTGCTTATAGTTAAGCCATTTTACCTTTGATTGCAGTTATGATTTCAATATGACAGTGCAGATTGAATTGACGGAAAATCTAGTCATATTGATTTAAGTTATAATCATTTGAAAAGATCAGAGCTTCTCATCAAATTTTAATAAATGACAAACTATTGACATTATTTTAAGGCCGTAGGAAGCTTGCAAATTACCATGAACTTAGAAGTCTTTAACAGAGGAAACTTTTAGACAAAGTATTTTCCTGTTAAGAAGACAGTCATGCAAACATAGAAGTCACATTGTCATGCAACAACCTTCTAAATATTTTTGTGAGTTTTAAAATGATACGATAAAATTTTGATGCTTAAAGAATTACCGGTACAATAGATATAAAGCCCTTAATAACATTATACTCCCACTTATTTGATGCTAAATGCGTTGTCCGTGAGTTGACTTTCTAGAAACAGATATAGCGGTTTCTGCTCCTTGTTTTTTTTTTTTTAAATTGGTAGACAGTTTTAGCACAATGACGCGTATCGTACCTCCAATATCCTTTTTTACCTGTTTTCCAACTGGACTTAGACTACTAAGTATTTGCAGATCAGTCGTTCATCTACCGAATGGTTGATTTTTATTATTATTATTTTATTTAATTTGAAAAGGGGGGTGTTTTTATTTAAATTGATTGGTTTTAATTAAATAGGGTCTAAAGAAAACTAGAAAACTTAAGATTATTTCTAAATCTCAGAGAAAGCAGACTGGACCCAAAAAAATGCGAAGTAATGAAAAAAATCATACGAATTAAAAAGTCTAAAAGAATGATAAGTTTTAATTGATGAATTTATCGACAAATATGGAATGAACAAGTGGTCACCTCCTAAGGTCTCCGGCTTAACCCCTCTTCTCCAACCTCAATCCAGCATGTTCTTTTCTCCCACCTCCCACTTTTTCTTCTCTCCCAACTCCCACCTCCCACCTTTCCCCCTCTTCTCCCACCTCCCTTTTTAGCTATCAGCCACCCCCGCCACTTCCTCGTGAATTACTGAAGGAGTTCCTAATTGGTTCAAAATGCAGTTCACATATAAAGTTCTAGCATGCGGGACTTACATCGATTTCCTTAGCAGAGCGACACGTCTGACGCAAAAATTGCTCACACAGGGTTATGTTGCTCCTCGGTTGCTGTCTTCACTCAAGAAATTTTACAAAAGACATCATGCACTTAAAGACAAATATGGGATTTCGATCTCTCAGATGGGTGCAGATGTTGGTTTATCATAGGGTTTTGTTTTGTTTTCCTTTACCGGATTTGACACGCTGAATGGAGCTATTGGCAACGCGGCGGGTGTGCTATAGCAAGCAGGAACTGCTTACTCTTCCGGAGCACCTGAGTTCACCCTTGGTTCGACTGGAGTTCGCGTTGTTGATTGGTATTCAGTATTTTGTGTTTCCATGTTTTACATGTTGTCTGTTTTTGTCCCGTTCTTGTTGGTGTTTACTGGTTTTGTCTCTGCCCTTTCGGACTTTTGACATTCGGAAACCCCGTTGGTACCTCTGCTTCTTTTAAAATAAGGGGGTCTATGCAGCGTTTTAGGTTTATTGAATTAGTAGTTTACGTTGAAAAAAAAATCTTTATCTCGGGGTAAAAATATTAACGACCACACCTGCATTTTTGTGTTCAAAGGGAAGCAACTACAAAAAGAAACTACAAACGTATGAAGATGGTTGTTTAATGTAAGTAATCATCTATTTAATGTGTTCTATTCCGTAGTTGTATTTTGCATAGTTTACTTTCATACATTTTTTTTATCTTTGATCATTAAGATTTTGATTTTTTTTGACAAACTAATTTTAACAAACAGTTTATATGTATACACATTACTTTTACTATCGTATACAATCTTTGAATCTTGACCTATTTTCAAGATATTTGTTTACATTGACATTTTTTATGGATATGAAAACAGTTTTTTGGATGATTTCTTTATTTCAAAATCAATATTTGTTCGTGTATTTGTTTTGTGTGCAAAGTTTGGTGTACAGTGATACCGAATGCAATATGATTAGGAAAAATGTTTTTTGCTATTGATCAACATGATCAATTGATTTGCAAATAATTGGTTGAGCATGCCTATTGAAAGAAATGCTTCCGCTATCGCTGTTCGTCATTTCTTTTTTGTTTTATTTTGGTTTGTTTTTTTTTTGTTTTTTTGTTTTTTTTGTTTTTTTTTTTGTTAAGTTTTGTTTTTGTGGGTATTTTTCTTTCTTTTCTCACTACGTTTTTTTAAATGGGTAGCTTGAGCATTTACTATTTCACATTTTTAAACTTAAACTTAAACAATACATTACCTTTAATTCCTTAAACAATGCCTCAATATAGGCCCCACAATACGTTCAAATACCAATCCTCTCCTATGTATTGTTCAGTAGTTTAGCATCAAATTAAATTCGGTTCAAATTTCAAGTATATGTTTTAAAATGGTTGTTTATTTGTTATTTGGTCGATGTGATTTACATCTGGTACCTCATGAATTTTCTATCCAATAATTCGAAGTATTAAAATTATTTAAAACTATTTTGTATGGCACACAGATCAGGAGTGAAGACAGTCCCGATAAATGTTCAACATCTCAACAATGGTTAAATCTTGTAAAATCAGACAATGCCCATTTATTATTCATATCCACGCGCATATCAAATTTCAATAGGGTAAAATCAGTGTGACTGTGTCTTGTTCTTGCCAAATTAATTGTTTATGGCAGTTACCGACAATTTTCCCTCTTTTGTAGCATGACCATGGCTGCATCGGACTGCGAGCCTTGTACGCTGAGAAAAGTTAAGAAGCCAGCTTACCGGTGGTGCTGCGACTGCGAAGAGTCTCTGTGTGATTCTTGTACAGAATGCCACATATCGATGAAAGCAACCAAGAACCATGATTTGATAGAGCTCAACAAGGCAAAACCATTCCTTGATAACCCTCTTTCTCCTATTAACTTATGCAAGCAACATGGCGACACCCAGGTTGAATATTTTTGCAAGGATCACCAAACGTTGTGTTGTTGTCAGTGCTTAACTTCTGTATTCCACCGGACATGTAAAATTGAGTCAATTACTGCTCTTTGCTCAGATGTCAAGACATCAAAGGTATTCAAAGAAGTAAAGCTAGAAATAAGGCACATCTTGGAATTGTTGTCAAAAATAGAATCAGAACAAGAGGAGTCTAACAAGATAGCTTGTAGGGATTCGGACATCGTAAAACAATCTATTGGTGATTTGAAGTCGAAAGTTATTCAGCAGCTTGATGTCCTCGAGGCGTCGATGTTACAGGAAATCAAAGAGAAGCAGAAGATTTCTGAAAAAGAACACACAAAACTAGCCGAAGAAGCCAAATCTCAAAAAGAGATTGTACAAGTTTATAAGTCTATGGTGGAGTTTGTCGAAACGCATGGATCGGTAAAACAAACATTTGTATTGACCCACAATCTACGCAAAACATTGCAAAGCCTGAGGGAACAGATCATCGGACAAATTGCTAGAATGAAAACCGTATCTTTCCAGCATAAAATTCCAAAAGACTTTCTGAAGAACCTTAATCTGGGATCTATAGAGTTAAAAGAAGAATCATGCACCGACAAATTTAAGTTGCATGCTGAAGATTACAAGGTCTACCAACACTTCCGGTTAAACAAACGCATTGATATGACAAAATCCGATAGCCAGGCCTTCATCACCGGTATGTGTATATTTGGCGACAAGCTTTTCCTCTGCAACTGCGACTGGAACCATAACATTCCTCATTTGCTTGTGTACAACAAAAACGGAGAATACGTAAAGAATATTGAGGTTGATGGCGCACCATGGGACATTGCTGTTATCCCGGGAACCTCCAAAGCAGTCGTCACTTTGCCGAACAAGAACTGTATCCAGTTTATTGATGCCGCGAAGTTATCGTCTGGACAAGTCGTAAAGTTGGCCGGGTCAGACGAAAAAAGAGGAATCGCTGCCACGACCGACAAAATTTTTGTGGGAGGGTTGGATCGCTACATATATGTGTTAGATCTTGAAGGGAAACTTATGTCGACCATATTTGAAAACCGAGAAAAGTTCAGTTATCTTCAGACTGTCCAAGATACAGATTTGATCTACTCGGATTCCACCAGCATTCATCGTATAAGATTGGATGGCTCTGAAGTTTATTCCTTCCGATCTCCAAAACTTCGAAATCCGAAAAAGTTTGCCATTGACCAATTAGGCAACTTGTATATTGCAGGCAAAGATTCAAGCACCATTCATAGACTTACACCAGAGGGGAAATTTTTGGACATTGTTCTTAGTGAAAAAGATGACATTAATCATCCAAGGGCTATAGTGTTTGATCCCGAACATAATAACTTGTTCTTATCTAATAATGGAGGTTCTGAGCTTCTCATGTTTCATTGTTCCTAGATGTTTTTAGTTCTTTGTTGTGCTGGTTTTTGTCTTGTTCAAATTTTTAAGGGTTATACGGTTTTATTTCAAATAAAAATATAAATATTGACGGCTTTTTTTAAAGTATCCAAGAAGAAACCCCCAATCATTCAACTGGTATCCGATTATAAACGTTTTAAGCAACAGCTTACTATACTGCAATGGTTTTTTGTGGTTCAATTAAGACAAAATAATGAAAACTAGAAGGAGTTATCTGTCAACTTCGACTAAAACGGAGACTGGTCAGATATAAAGCTTAAATCTTTTTTCTATATAAGAAAATTTCCAAATACTATGGCTTCCCACCTATCAACATGAAAAGTAGCTCCAATCCAAACGGACGGACAATCGAACCCAAAAAACTATATTGCCCCTCTACTCTCCTACTTAGGGCATTAAATAAGTGTGACAACTAAAAGTATGTCTCGCTTGTCGACGCCAAAAGGCCTTTTTAGCTCACCGAAGGGTCATGTGAGCTATTGCTATCACTTGGCGTCCGTCGTCCGTTAGCTTTTTTCAAACATCTTCTTCTCTGAAACTGCTTGGCCAAATGATATGGTTGTTCCTTAGGGTATTGTGCAAAAAGTTTGCGTTGGGATTTTTGATACGTCAAAAACATGGCCACTATTACTAAAAATAGAACAGGGGGGGGTCAAATACAGTTTTTATACGACAGCAAATTTTTTGCGATCGTATTATGTTATGGCGATGTCGTTGTCGTCGTCGTTGTCGTTGTCGTTGTCGTCGTCTGTAGACACTTTGGTTTCCGTGCGATAACTTTAGTTGTAGTCAACCAATTGTTATAAAATTTTGATATGATGTGTATAACCACTAAAGGAAGGTTGGTATTGCATTTGGGTTTCTGGCCCTTACCGTTTAAGAAAAAAGGGCCAAAATGGGTATATTGACAAAACGTCTGTAGAATGTTTAATTTTCATCTGATTTTGATCATTCTTTTTTTATTGTATTCTTCAATAAATTCTGTCAACAAAATGTAACAACAGTTTTCGTGTATCTTGTACCGTTACATTGCTATAAGGGGTCAAAAAGGGACCACACCCAAAAAATCGACTTTTTTATTTGTGGTCCGATTTTCAAAATCTTTTTTCATTGGAATCCTTGTCAAAATCCCTGCCTGCGTTTTTCAATCAGATTTGCAATATCCCATACCGTTTTCGAGAATTTAGGGGTCAAAGGGGCCAAAAACGACAATTATACGAGTTCGTTTTGGCAAATGGTTTTATTAAAAAAAATGACTGTAGTGGGCTGACCAATTGTTACGTTGTTTTAAAATGATGTTTCCAACCACTAGAGAAAGTTTCCTCATGTATTAAGGGATTTTTGCCCCTAGCATTTCAAAGAAAAGGGACTAAAAGGGGGAAACTGGATGTTACGATAAAACTCTGTAGAACATTATCTTTCATACAATTTGTCATTTTTTTTTATTGTATTCCTTAATAAGCTCTGTCAGGAAAATGTAATGACAGTTTTGAAGTAAATTGTACCGTTACATTGCTATCAGGGGTCAAAAAGGGACCACACCCAAAACATTGACTTTTTTATTTGTGGTCCAATTTTGAAAATCTTTTTTTCATTGGAATACTTGTAAAATCCATGCCATCATTTTCCATTTAGGTTAGCAATATCTCTTACCAATTTGGGGACATTAGGGATCAAATGGACCAAAAGCTCATTATATGTTTTCCTTGAAGGTTTGCATTGACAAAATAAATGTGTAAACAAAATTCAAAAATGCAATTCAAACTCCCCTAAAGAATACATGTGTCAAAAAGCTTTGTGAGTCCACCATGGGCTGCATGTGTCCAAAGTATTTGACAATCCATATTGGGCCGCAAATGCACAGGGTTCAATATGTTGCGGTCGTATCATGCTGCGCTCGGCGTAGCTTTTTATTTGCAAATAACTCAAAAATGGCTACAGATATCAAATTTCTGGCAAGATAATAGTGATCAGCACCTCAAGATCTACCTACCCTGAAATTTTGAAGAAAATCCAACAACCCGTGTAGGAGTTATTGCCCTTTTTGTGGATTTTTTACAAATTTGCACCTGTTAAGCTCAATATCTTGAAAACTATACTAGATATTTGAGAAATTTAAATGCATGTTGTTAAGCACATCAAGATCTACAAAATAGGTATAGGGTCAACGTTGTAGGACTTTTTCTTTTAGGAGTTATTGCCCTTAGAACGTCAAAATTGAGCATTTTAACAGCATTTCCTAATTACATTGAAAACGTTAACTCCTCTAACACATAAAAGTCCAATTGGAACCATACTTGATATAGTTGTTATTAGCATTAGGTGTATAGAACTGATGTGGGGATTTTTAATTGGTCGTAAAACATGGTCGCTGTGGCTAAAAATAGACCATAGGGGTAAATATATAAGAGCATACAACTGAAGCACGGGGAAGCTTTCTACGGCCTCCACACGGCACTAAAGCCAAACTCTGAAATAATATTAAAAACGAAAGATGTTGGTTTGTCAGAGTTTTGTTTTGTCTTCCTTTACCGGTAGTAATTATATATATACGACGACGGACGCCAAGTGATGGCAATAGCTCACATGGCCTTTGGCAAGGTGAGCTAAAAAGCGCTTCACACGCAGTTAAATCTTGCTTTTGTACATTTTTCAACATCATTTCAATATGTGCATCGTGTCTTTCTGGCAAATATTTCATATTCTTTCGTTTTTAGGCAAGCGCCAGCGAAGCCTTATGGAGTCTATAGAGTAGTGATGATTTTCGCGTTTTTTTTCTGTCTAGACGGAGTGATTTTCCTGCATCCAGACTGGAATAAAATGCTTTATTTTCTATATTACTTTTCAATATTTGTTAACATGATATACACTTCTATAAATCTCAATTTTTATTGGCATTTTATATGACCGGCACAAGTTTTATTTATTCCTTTGCATCTTTCATGACGAACTTTTTTGTTAAAGGCGATAGAATATACATTATGTATTCATCTATTACTTGATTGGTTCGTATAAATATTTCTCTCATTTGATTGGTCAATGCATGGATTCAGATTCTAGCTTCACCATTCATAAAATCAGTACAAAAATACACATCATTGGGACGAGTTCATTTTAATCGAAGGGGTGTTTCAATCGATACCGTTTTTACACGATACCTGTCTTGTGTGTGCAATTGTGTTTTGAGGGCATCTGCATGACGATCCTTTCTCCGCTCACCAAAATGAATAATTCGCAAACATTTTGAACAATATACTTTAACAGAGAATAAATCTATTATAGTTCTTGTAAATTGCGCTTGCCTTTAAACGCTTTAGCGCTTTGATTAATATCTGCACTCATCTGAGAGATCGAAATCCCATATTTGTCTATAAGTGCATGATGTCTTCCGTAAAATTTCTTGAGTGAAGACAGCAACCGAGGAGCGACATAACCCTGTGTGAGCACTTTTTGCGTCAGACGTGTCCCTCTGCTAAGGAAATCGATGTAAGTCCCGCATGCTCTGGAGTAACGAATCAATCGAGATATGTAAACTCCATAAGCTGGAGCGGACGAAATGTTTCTACACAAGAAGGGAAAGTTGACGATTGGAAAGTTTAAGTCATCACGTTTGTCATGGAGCCTTGTTGAAAGTCTTCCTTGAGAGTCAATTTCGAGATGTAGATCTAAATATGATGCAAACTTCATAGAATCCGTTGTGTCCTTTATCTCAAGCTCATGGGGATATACGAGATGGAGAAAGTCACCAAATCGAGAATTGTTTAGTGAAAGGACATCATCAATATAACGGAACGTGAGGTTGAAAGAAAGAGCTTGTCTACGGTCTTTTTTGTCTAGAAGAGATTGTAAGAAGTCTGCTTCATATGAATGAAGAAACAAATCAGCAAGCAAAGGTGCACAATTAGTGCCCATTGGAATCCCTATTGTTTGCTGAAAAACACGTCCACCAAACGGAACAAATATGTTGTCAATAAGAAAGTTGAGCATGTCGATTATTTGGTCTTCTGTAAATTTGTTCTTTTTCTTAGACTCATTGATGACAAAGTAACTCTTGGTATAATCGACTACTAGATATTTTTACCCGCGTTTTCCATTCTTTTTGAAAAAGCTGCGTTAAATCAGCTGTGCCAATCGCGATTTCAGTTGTTCATGTGGAATAGAAGTGTCAAGTGTGGAGAAATCGAATGTTTTGGTGCTGTTACAAGATGAAACTGATTTAGAGTTAAGAATCTCCATCAGTTCTTTCGATTTCTTTAGGATCCACATTTGATTGACATTTCTAGAATAACAACAATCGTAATATTTCTGGAGGCCGGAGTATTGAAGTCAACAGAACTGAAAGAGGCTTAGTTGTACAGTTATTTGTCTAAAACTAAGTTTTCGTTATTTATACACGTGTAAACCTAACAATTTCTTAGGAACGTAGCCATTGCCATAAAAATCAGGTCACTGCAACTTAACAACTTCCATTAAGTTCTTGGTTAAGGTCCATAGATTATATGCTAGATGGTTGAAGTCAATAATATTTCACCACTAGATGTGTCTTAGGAATTATGAAACCACTCAGTAGAAAATAGGTCACTGTGACCTATATTTTAGGCATGAAAGACTATAAATTAATTTTTTGGTAAAGGTCCATATCCCAGATTATACATGATGGGGATTCCAAGAATGGGAGGGCCATTCTATGGGTTATAGACACATTTTCTAGTTATATCTGAAATTTTTCACTGAAAAGGGCAATAATTTCTTAAGGGATGATATGAAAATTTCAACTCTTTAGACTGGGTCGAGATTTTGATTTTAAGACTACATCAATTAGATTCTAACTGCTGTGACTCTGTAGCTTAGGGTTGTCAGCATTTGTATATTCTGTTTTAGTCATATTATCCTTACTTTTTTAGAAAAACCTCTGTAACCGAGACAAAAGTAACAATCGTCAGTTATCATATTATTTTGAAATATAGGACACAGCTGAGAAAGGGATCTTAATGACTGGCACTTATAGTTCCAAAAGTTTTGTTATGTTATAAACAAGTTACAAGCTAAAAATCTACAAGAACATTGATTGGTCTGAATCATCAAACAGCTAGAGTTTATCATTAAGAGGTCTCAAGTAGTCTTCAAGGTATCAATACATGTACACCCACAGAAACATATTCTGACTTTAAAATGGCCATCTTTGAACCAATGCAGACTTTTGAAAACCTTATGTAGCTAATTATGTAAGCTATTAAATGTTTTTCCTTTATCTAGGGGTTCAAATTTAACAGTAAATGTGCAGCATAATTTGGTAAGTGACTACAAAGATGGACCTCAGTTTTTCAATAATAGCTTTTTAAAAAACAAATAAAGCATCAAAGTTTGTTATGAACTATTTCTCATAACTCATAATTACCCAAAAGTCACATGTTTTTATTCACAAGATGTGCATAACTTTTACAAACATGAAAAGAAAACTGATCATGCTCTCCAACAAAGCGAGGCTTTTCCGCCATCTTTGTAGTTACTTACTAAATAATGCTGTGCATTTAAAAATTACAATGGACCCCCTGTTTATATGCATTTTCATACTTGATAGCAAATGAAGCCCTAAAGAGGCCATTTAACAACTTAAAACTTTGATTGAATGGAGACATATGGCTCTTGATGTGCTCAGTGTTGAAGCAAACAACACTTTTTCTCTTTCCTAAAGGAGAGAATACATTAATAAATATATTAGTTTTATCTTTAACTAAAGGTAATTATACATAAATGGAACTGGGATGTAAGTACTTGGCATTTTTAGAAAATTAAATCCTTGATATTTCTTTATTTATTTGTTTTATATATATATGTTACAATAAGATGATACTATGAACATGCAACAATCATGTTATCTTAATTGATACAAGTATCTTTATCATACATGACCTAAAATGTCACATGGTACAACTTAAACAACCTTTATTAGGCCTGTCTATGAACTGTATAGCAACTTATGGTTATTCACAAATATCTACCTTCTAATAATTTTTCTGTAAATTTCTTTCCATTATTCAAGAATTTTTTTTTCTGTAGTAATATGACTTATTAATTTTCATGTGATTATACATGTATTACTTTAATTTTTTTAAGTGGTTGGCCTGAGCTTAATTTTCTAGGCTTTCTTGTAAAGATTTAAACAAAGATATTCAAAATAATTAACTGTGTAATGAATCCTGTTAAATACATTGCTATCTTTGGTTTAGCTGGAATTCTAAAATCCCTTTTTCTTTTCCTTATCATGTGACAGGCCTGACAGAAAATTAATATCTAAGAAACCTAGATACTACAAAATGTGACACATTTCTAAATCATTCTAATGCACAAAGATACAAAATAAACAATTTCATATAAAAATAGTCTTTAAGACAATAAGAGAGATCATAAGTTCATAATTCAATGGTTTTTAAAGGACAAGGTAGCTAGAATAAGGCCTATACTTTGCCCCTGTAAGACTGAAAAGAAGAGAACTTTAATAGAAAGTCCTTATGTTAATAGTAATTCAAATGAATGAAAAAGCTTTTACAACTAAATTTATAAAATTGTAATTATTTAGTTTGATTTTTGTCAAACTGGCTAAAAATTGAAAAATTTTGGCTGGTATTTTAAATTTTTGGATGCTGACTGCTTATACCACAATAATTGTGTGATAATTCTTTATTTTAATTTGAATAGATTTTAAACAAAGTCAAGAAATTAATGGTCTATGATGAGTTGACCCATTAAAAAAAAATAATAAGCATGAAAAATTGCATTATTCTCTATTTTTTCCAACTTATTTCCTATTTAAAGTCTCTTTAAAGTTTACCAGGGATAGTGGAAAAAACTAACCTTAATCATTCAGTTTTACAGCCAAACTTATACTTGAGAGATACCAAAGGTTAAAATAAGGGGCCAAATGTAGCCCTAACCACACCTTGTCCTTTTATTGAATTTTAGGACATATACAAAAACAAAACACACAGAAGAGCATGATATATCTTAAAACCTCAACAAAAATTAATTATTTTCTTGATTTTGATATCTTTTGATTCCTTCATTTTACATAAATGTTAATTTTTTACAGGAATATGTTGAAAACTTTTATAAAATTCTTTTTTTTTCAATTTAGCTTCTTCACTGTTATATATTTTTTCCTGAAAAATTTACATTTGACTAGAAAGGGGTCATGAAGACTCAATATTTTTACATTGAATGTGACATAAATAAACATTTTCTTATAAATAATCCATGTAGTATGTGTACATAAAGTGTTCAGACAATATCTGTATTTTTACACACAGAAATATGATACATGTACAGTATCTGATTGGAAAACACAGTGATTTCATAAATTTCAATATAAAGATATTAATTAATCTGATGCATTTCATCTAAATGAAAAATAACACAAATATTTGGTGGGATTTGAATTTTCTTAAATGCACTTTCTTCTAAATACGAGTTTATTTATTAGAATATTAATGACACTTTTGCAATTTACTGTGCAATAAAACTAGAATTTATTGTATTTTAAAATAGTAGTTCAGGTAAAAGATGCTAGCCAGAGTAATGTGAAAAATGATACAAATACATGACTTTTTTTTCTAGTGTAAGAAAATTATTTGGTCAAAGCATTATTTGCATATAAGATGTACCACTATAGTGTGTACATCTTTTATAAACAATGCATTATGCAAAACATGAAATAAAAAAAAAACTTTGGTAACTCTGTATGCCGAAAATTGATAGATATAAATACTGTAAAACGGGAAATTTTCGCGCAGTCTTTTTTTCGCAGTATGACGACTGAATTTTAGTTCGCACAGTTTTAAATTCATGCTGAAATATTATTGTCCATAGACTACAACAGAAGACGAGTACATTCGCTCCGTTTAATTTTCGCGTAAGCAATGTCGCCGCGAAAATAAAACTGCCGCGAAAATTTCCCGGTTTACAGTAATTACAATGCTGGTTATCAATTGATTGCACTGTTTTACGTGTAAACAAAATTTAAAGCAGAATTATTCCAGGTTAAATGCGGAAACTTTTCCAAAGAATAATGCAAAAATGTTGCATCTTTTCTTAAATTAGTCATTTCATTTAATGTAAATATTTGAACATATTTATACAATATTTCAACATTAAAAGAACTATATAAATGCCAACATGCTTGCAATTATCATTTTAAGTAGATAATCTAAAAAAAAATTTAAAGATAAATAAATAAAATAAAATTAGCATTTTTATTGCTTAAACTTTGCTAACATGAAATGAAATCTCTTAACTTACGAATATTTCAATGATGGCATGTATTCTGATTAAAAAAATTAATTTAGAAATATATAAATAAAAAAAAATTGAGCATTTAATTTGAAAAATTTTGACCTATATTCGTAGAGATTGTCTACATTATATTCTGATAACAGACTTCCTGGTGTATATACATGATATATTTCTATCTACCAAGCACCATATATTATTCTTTATCTAGAAATAAATATATGACTTTTTTAAAATATAATGGTATAAAAATATTAAACCAGTTAGAATAAAACAAGATATAATCTGAGACAGAATTCGGAATAAGGAAATGTGCAAGGGCCGAGCATTGAACTTGAAGGGGGGCCTTGGTTTTTTGTTTAGGCCAGAAATTTATTTCTGTGCAAAGTGCAGAAAATATATTTATTTTTTAAAAGTGTTGCGACATAATATTTTTTCGCAATGTTAGAATTAATATATATAGCAGAAATCATTTTTCAGAATATTTTTTTTCTTCACCTTTGCTGCCAAAATATTTTTTCATCAAAAATCTGATATAGAATATTTTTCGGAGAAAACCAAGGCCCCCTTCAAGTTAAATGGTCTGTCTCTAAGTAACCCTTGTAAAATAATAAGATCTAGAATACTGACAAAGTCAGGAATGGTCTTGTATGTTTTCCCAAAACTACTCAACAGATTATCATGAAATTTTATTATGCAATTTCTTATATGGTACATTATCATTGTGTAAAATTTCAAACTCATACCTCTTATAGTATTGAAGTTAAGCATTCAAAAAAAATTATTGAAGAACAGACAGACGGACCCAGTGAAAACTATATGGGTTGTGTATCCTAGATGCAAGGTTCTTATGATTCATTTTGAATATTTTTTTTAATGATAAAATTTGTAGATAAAATTTTCTACAAATGCCATATTTATTGATATTATACAAAGTAATATCTTGGGCAACACAATTAATTCTTAAATACACAACAACAAAATCATCCAGATCTAGACTAAACATTGCTAATTTGTTTCAATATTATTTTTTGACAAAATTTGAATTTGAAACATACTTCAAAAATTCAAATTAATGATTTTAAAATGTTGCATTAAAAACTAATCTACATCTTTCAATGCAAATTTAAATTGTTAACTGCAAAAGACTTGAGATAGATGGATAGACATAGAATACTGAATTCAGCACACTGTTTTCAATGAGTACCTCAATAGATTCATTTAATTTTTTCATAAATTAATAAATCCATAATGACAAAAACAATACAACATAAATACTAGAGGCTCCCAGGAGCCTGAATCGCTCACCTGGTCCTTAAGGGATAATGGTCTCTTCTTTAATGGGTCAAGTCCCAACTTAGACACAACGGAGACTTTCCTGAGGCTAAATGAGCTGAACATTAAAGCAAGCCCTACCTTTTCTCTATCTGCAATAGTTTTCATTCAATAGGGCAAAAAACATGAAAAAAACGCTATTTTTAACCTTAAAAAGGCCATTACTCCTATAAGGGCTTATCTGACAACTTCATCCCCATTGAGACTTTTGTAAAGCTTAATGAGCTAAACATTTAAGCAAGCAACACCTTTTCTCTATCTGCAATAGTTTTCATTCTAAAGGGCAAAAACATGAAAAAACGCTATTTTTGACCTTAAAAGGGCCATAACCCCTAATAGGGGTCATCTGACAACTTCAACCAAATGGAGACTTTTGTAGAGCTTAATGAGCTGAACATTTTAGCAGGCAACAGCTTTTCTCTATCTGCAATAGTTTTCATTCTATAGGGCAAAAACATGAAAAAACCCTATTTTCGACCTTAAAAGGGCCATAACCCCTATTAGGGGTCATCTAACAACTTCAACCCAATGGAGACTTTTGTAGAGCTTAATGAGATGAACATTTAACAGGCAACAGCTTTTCTCTATCTGCAATAGTTTTCATTCTATAGGCCAAAAACATGAAAAAACGCTATTTTTTTACCTTAAAAGGGCCATAACCCCTAATAGGGGTCATCTGACAGCTTCGACCCAATGGAGACTTTTGTAGAGCTTAATGAGCTAAACATTAAAGCAAGCAACACCTTTTCTCTATCTGCAATAGTTTTTATTCTTTAGGGCAAAAACATGAAACAAGAGGCTCCCAGGAGCCTGAATCGCTCACCTGGTCTTGATGTTGACCCTATACTTTTGTAGAGCTAATTGAGCTGAACATTTAAGCAAGCAACAGCTAATCTCTATCTGCAATAGTTTTCATTCTGTAGGCCAGAACATAAAAAAATCACTTTTTTCAGGGGCCGTAACCCCTATAAGGGGTCATCTGACAACTTCGACCCTATGGAGAATTTTGTAGAGCTAAATGAGCTGAACATTTAAGCAAGCAACAGCTAATCTCTATCTGCAATAGTTTTCATTCTGTAGGCCAAAAACATGAAAAATGGCTATTTTTCAGGGGCCGTAACCCCTATAAGGCGTCATCTGACAACTTCGACCCTATGGAGAATTTTGTAGAGCTGAATGAGCTAAACATTTAAGCAAGCAACAGCTAATCTCTATCTGCAATAGTTTTCATTCTGTAGGACAAAAACATGAAAAATCGTTATTTTTCAGGGGCCGTAACCCCTATAAGGGGTCATCTGACAACTTCGACCCTATGGAGAATTTTGTAGAGCTAAATGAGCTGAACATTTAAGCAAGCAACAGCTAATCTCTATCTGCAATAGTTTTCATTCTGTAGGCCAAAAACATGAAAAATGGCTATTTTTCAGGGGCCGTAACCCCTATAAGGCGTCATCTGACAACTTCGACCCTATGGAGAATTTTGTAGAGCTGAATGAGCTAAACATTTAAGCAAGCAACAGCTAATCTCTATCTGCAATAGTTTTCATTCTGTAGGACAAAAACATGAAAAATCGTTATTTTTCAGGGGCCGTAACCCCTATAAGGGGTCATCTGACAACTTCGACCCTATGGAGAATTTTGTAGAGCTCAATGAGCTGAACATTTAAGCAAGCAACAGCTAATCTCTATGTGCAATAGTTTTCATTCTGTAGGCCAAAAACATGAAAAAATGCCATTTTTCAGGGGTCGTAACCCCTATAAGGGATTATCTGACAACTTCGATCCTATGGAGACTTTCGTACAGCTAAATGAGCTAAACATTTTAGCAAGCAACAGCTAATCTCTATCTGCAATAGTTTTCATTCTGTAGGCCAAAAACATGAAAAATGGCTATTTTTCACCTTTAAGGGGCCGTAACCCCTATAAGGGGTCATCTGACAACTTCGACCCTATGGAGACTTTTGTAGAGTTAAATGAGCTAAACATTTAAGCAAGCAACAGCTAATCTCTATCTGCAATAGTTTTCATTCTGTAGGCCAAAAACATGAAAAAATGCTATTTTTCACCTTTAAGGGGCCGTAACCCCTATAAGGGGTCATCTGACAACTTTGACCAAATGGAGACTTTTGTAGAGCTTTTGATGCTGAATCAGAAGCGTGGCCTTAGATTTCCTCTATCTCTTATACTTTTTGATTTATAAGCCAAAAACAGTAGTCTGACCCCCCTAGTCTATTTTTAGTAACGGCGGCCATGTTTTTTAACGGATCAAAAATCAAAACACAAGTTTGGTGCAGGACACCCTAAGGATCATTCATACCAAGTTTCATTAAATTCTGTTTGGTAGATTCAGAGGAGAAGATTTTTGAAAAATTGTTAACAGACGACGACGACAGACGACGACGGACGCCAAGTGATGGTAATAGCTCACATGGACCTTCGGTCCAGGTGAGCTAAAAACGCTATTTTTGATGCCAATAGGGCCATAACCCCTATAAGGGGTCATCTGACAACTTCAACCCAATGGAGACTTTTGTAGAGCTTAATGAGCTGAACATTTTAGCAGGCAACAGCTTTTCTCTATCTGCAGTAGTTTTCATTCTATAGCGCAAAAACATGAAAAAACGCTATTTTTGACCTTAAAAGGGCCATAACCCCTATTAGGGGTCATCTGACAACTTCAACCCAATGGAGACTTTTGTAGAGCTTAATGAGCTGAACATTTTAGCAGGCAACAGCTTTTCTCTATCTGCAATAGTTTTCATTCTATAGGGCAATAAAAAGCTACGCCGAGCGCAGCATGATACGACCGCAACAAGTTGAACCCTGTACGTTGGAGGCCCAGTATGGATAGTCCATTGCTTTGGTCACATGAAGCCCATGGTGGACCTACAAAGCTTTTTGACACATGCATCCTGTGGTGGACTTAAAAATGCATTTTTGACACATTTATATTTACATAAACATCTAATACAAAAGCCTTGTTTATATATACATGTATTAATTTACAATTTTGGCCCTTTGACCCCTAATTTCTCAAAAACGGTAAAAATATTGCAAATCCGATTAAAGAATAAGGCAGAAATATTCACAAGGAATCCAATGAAAAAAAGATTTTGAAAATCGGACCACAAATAAAAAAGTTGATTTTAAGGGCGTGGCCTGTCTTTAGCCCCCCTGTAGCAATGTAATGGTGAAATACATATCAAAATCATTGACACATTAGGTAGACAGAATTTTATGAGCACTTCAATAAAAAAAGAATTTTAAAAATCGAATGAATGATGAACATTCTACAACAGATTTGTCAATACACCCGTTTTAGCCCTTTTTGGCCCTTTTTTCTAAAACAGAAGGGGCCATAAACCCCAAATACAAAACCAACATTCCTTTAGTCGATATAATCATCATATTAAAACTTCATAACAATTGGCAGGCCCACTACAACTTAATTTTTGGTTTAAATGGCGAACTTTTAAAAACGGCGTTTTTGGCCCCTTTGACCCCTAAATTCTCAAAAACGGTAAGAGATATTGCAAATCTGATTGAAAAATGCAGGCAGGGATTTTTACAAGGATTCCAATGAAAAAAAGATTTTGAAAATCGGACCACAAATAAAAAAGTCAATTTTTGGGGTGTGGCCCCTTTTTGACCCCCAGTAGCAATGTAACGGTACAAGATACATAAAAGCCGTTGATACATTTTGTTGACAGAATTTATTGAGGAATACAATAAAAAAAGAATGATCAAAATTGGATGAAAATTAAACATTCTACAGACGTTTTGTCAATATACACATTTTTGCCCCTTTTGGCCCTTTTTTCTTAAACGGTAGGGGCCAGAAACCCCAAATGCAATACCAACCTTCCTTTAGTGGTTATAAACATCATATCAAAATTTTATAACAATTGGTTATCTACAACTAAAGTTATCGCACGGAAACCAAAGTGTCTACAGACGACAACGACGACGACGACGACGACGACGACGACGACAACGACAACGACATCGCCATAACATAATACGATCGCAAAAATTTTGCGGTCGTATAAAAACATGAAAAAACGCTATTTTTGACCTTAAAAGGGCCATAACCCCTATTAGGGGTCATCTGACAACTTCGACCCAATGGAGACTTTTGTAGAGCTTTTGATTCTAAAGAGCCTAAGATCCTTCAGATTTTTTCTATCTGTTCTAGTTTTCAAGTTATAAGTCTTTGAATGTGATTTTACCCTATGTTCTATTTTTAGTAACAGCGGCCATGTTTGTCATCAAATCATAAAGCCGAACACAATTTTTAAACATCATGCCCTGATTAATACTTGGACCAAGTTTTGAAAAATTCCATTCAGTGGTTTCAGAGAAGAAGATTTTTGAAAAAGTAACGGACGGACGACGGACGGATGGCGATGACAATAGCTCACTTGACCCTTTGGGTCAGGTGAGCTAAAAACTGAGATTCATTAACAACCTATGTGTATGTGTACAATATTGGGTTACAAGTAAAATAATATTGAAGCTATAACTAAAACTAATATTATGTATATACATTAAATATAAAAAATAAATAAAATAAACTTGACATAATTTAACAAATAATATATATTGCACTATTTTCAAATGGGATTAAAAAAAAGAACCCAAATGAATTTAAAAAATGGAGAGATTTCTTTTCTTGGATTTCAATACATCCTTAAAAATCAGATAAAGTGAAAAGGGTAGATAACTATGAATAGTGTCAAATACATGTAACTAAATACTACTAAAAATTATAACTACATAAACACAAAGTCATAACTAACAGAAAAGAACATTATCTAATAAATAGGCAAATGTTCAATCAAAGAACTGGGTAGATTATTTTTCCCAGGTTGAAATGTAAAACAGAAAGCGGGTGACCTCTGTTTTGTATGGGTCAATGATCTTTTTAACAAATAAAAGTGTACACTCAGAACAACCTAGGTTGCATTTTGTATTAATACATCATTACCCAGGTTGTTCTCGATCTGCCCCAAGTGAGCGACATTTTCTCTACCTGGGGCTCCCAGATTTGAATGTCGAACACAAGCTTAATTCTTTGAACTAAATAATGTGACTACATGTAATACCATATGTTATTTTGTTTCTGGGAAGACCGTTTTATTACCTTTACATTATTTGAAGGAAAACAACATTATAAAGAATGAGCTTGCATTTAAATTTAAAGCCCTGGGTTACTCAGAGAAAGTAATTGGCTTGGGCTGAACGAGAAACAATCCGAGAAATATTGATATTCAACCTAGATTGGAAAAGATGTTCTGAATGTACACATCAATTATTGTTTATTTAGTAGACTATTGACCCATATAAGACAAAGGTAACACAAAAAACATTATCTTCCCTGGGAACCCTAGGAAGGAGGAAGGAACACACTTTGAAACACTTTCTTTTTATATAATTTATCGGTGGTGGTCTGTGATTTTTATAAGCTCTAGTGTTGCATCAGTAAGAGATATTTTCAAAACTAAGTCTTACTAAATACATAATTTGTATACAAAATTAGTAACCTTATTATATTAATGAAAATTGTGACCTTTTTTCTAGGTTTTAATCTAATTGAAATCTTATCAATTGCAACCAGCCAGAATAATATTGCACACAAAATGAAAATAACATTATTATAATGGGCAATGTATAATATGAACTTAATTTGGCACCAAAATTTAAAATTGTTGAAAAAAGCTCAAAATAAGTAATATATATACTTATATAAATGAACTATTCAAGCACAATTTTGTTTGCGAAATTCATTTCGACAACTTATAAATGATCAAAAGTGGCTGTAAAAATGGTGTTTTATGATCAAAAATAGGTAGAAAAATATGCATTTTTCAGTTGTCATTGGTAAATTCAACTATGACACACACTTAGTGCCATTTCAAAAACTTGTATAGAAGATATATACACACAAAAATATTTGTGACTAAAAGTATCTATGTGATACTAGATAAGCTCATACATAATTTTAAAACAATTGCACATTTAATGCATATTTTTGCCCAAAACTTCTTTTAATTTATTTGCCTTTTAATAAATCATGAAAATTATCAACTTAGAGCAATGTACAGTTAATTTCAACTGTTCTATTAAATATATTATTCCTTTTAAGATTACATAATTTTCAATGTTTGGGGCCAAATCAAGTTCTTATCATACCATGTCCTTTATAAGTAATTCAACTTCATAAACCATCACTTATGATGCCTGCATAAAAATTATCATCTTTCCAAACAGTGTTCGAAACAATTTTGAATTCAATTAATTAATATTGATCAGCTAACAAGCAAGGACAACCCTAAATTTCGGCATGCATTTATCAGTTATGATCATGTTTGATCATTTGTTACATATTCCCCCTATTCAATAATTATACTTAGTTATTATCAAATTAAAACTGCATGACAACTAAATACCCTTTTAAAAAACTTAAGTTATCTATCAACCATCATGATAAGTGGGTATATTACCCTACCCCCCATTTCCACACAAAATGATAGAACACTAAAATGATCAAAATCTTATAGATGTTTTACATACAATTAGACATACAATTGATGGTTTCATTAACAAGGGTGATACATTAAGGGGAAATAACATTATCAGTTAAGTACATATAAAATACATGTTTATAATTGACAAGAGTTATATATAGACACAAACAAGTACAACTTATAATATACATTCTGTTCTGTCTCTTTGTCTTCCAACCCAAATATGCGGTTTTCTCCTTGTCATAAACAACTTTTTCTTCCCATAATGCACTAGAACAGTAACTGGTTCCCAGTAGAATCTACTGAAGTATACCAGAATATATGTTTCTAAATATATTTCAGGCTTCCTTTGAACTAAAGGGAGCCATATCTTTTATCACCGTTCTGTATTAAGTGTCAGTCTGCTCCTTGGTACATCACACAGTGTAACTGGATGAGGGTCATCCTAAAACAAATCAATTAATGTAAAACTGAATGAGACTAGACAATTATCACCTTTGTTTGTGTGTGACCCAGATGATTCTTTCTCTGAGAAAGAAAGATCAACCGAGGGCTTGTCCCAAGGAATATCTCACTTTTTTTCAAGGGAAAGAAGCTCTGGGTTACATATCAAATATGGTGATAACTGTTATATCATATTGAATATTAATAGGATACACAAAAACAACAAACTAGAATGGGGGTCTTCCATGGAAGATGTATGTCCCCTGCGTCTTAAAATATTTGGTAAACAGGAAGTTACACTAATTTTTTTTCATCTTTTGAGCTTTGTCTCAGCACGTTTTAAATAAGAATTCTTTGACAAGTCTAAAACTAACATTGTTTTTTTTCTTGGACATATTGATCCATCATGATATTGATCATTTTATCTTGGTTGTTTTGTTATTTCTCTTAATATTTCCATTTGACAAGAAGTTTACATTAAATTTATCAATTTATTCAGCTACTTCTGAGAAGAAATAGACTTTAATCATTGTATACACATAGCCATAAAAAACATGTCGGGGTGACGTTATATATGTATTCTTAATGGTTTATAGATATGTACATTACCTCTGTGTATGAGGTCGGTGGTCTATAATTACTGTAGAAGCAGAAATATTCGTGGGGGGTAAATTTTCGTTTATTTCGTGGGTAAGAAAAATCCACGAAATTAAATCCCCTCGAATTTAGATAATAGTGAAAGAATGTATATCAAAATTACAAAAACCACGAAAATTTATCCCCACCAATTCAGTTTTGTGCTCTTAACCACGAAAATAAATGATTATACAGTATACACATAATTATACATAGGTGTTTACATTACCTCTGTGTATGAGGTCAGTGGTCTATAATTATACACATAATTATATATAGGTGTGTACATTACCTCTGTGTATGAGGTCGGTGGTCTCTAATTATACACATAGTTATACATAGGTGTGTACATTACCTCTGTGTATGAGGTCGGTGGTCTATAATTATACATACATGTAGGTGTGTACATTACCTCTGTGTATGAGGGTGGTGGTCTATAATTATACACATAATTATACATAGGTGTGTAGGTAAGATCTCCCATGTTACATGTATTTTCATCGTCATCATCATCTTCATCGTCTAGTCTTACGGCTCCTGACACACTCTCATGATAAGTAGGTGGTTCTAAAATATCAAACAGTTCTAGATGTCATAACAAAAGTAGATCTTTGTTAAGAAAGCAGTCTTTCTTTGATGATTTCAAAAATGGTTTTGAATATTCTAGATTGTTTTTATCATCTAAGGTCAATTGCACGACTGGTGACATTGAAGGCTGCTGCATGTCTTTCATTGTGAATTTTGAAAACTGTTATTGATTTTTGTAGCAATTTTTACATTGTACAATTATGATTTAATTTTTTGGAGTTTACCTTTCAATTAACAGATACTGTAAACAAATTTATCTTCATGACTATTATATTTTCTCTGTTAAAGTGCAGTTTTCGGCTATCTATTTTCGCTATTATTCCTAAAAACAATATTACGACTATGAAAATGAGGTTAAATCACAACTATTTATTTTCATGAATTTTTGTTTCTTACAAAATTCGGGAATATAAAATGCTCAAGAAGACTAGTTGGTTTACAGTTACATATAAATTCTTTTTAGAAACACATGTTTTTAAGTTTGAAGGAATTCTATGTTCAAAGGTAACAGGATGATCAGATTAAACAGGTCAGAATATTGCCCTCCTTGGACAGGTAGCTGAAATACCTACTAACTACAAGTTAGCAAGCCAATTTTGTTAATTTCAAAGTGGAACCTATACTCAGATTATTATCTAGTTATAATCTTTCATTAAATGTCTGAACTTGTACCTAAAAAGTTCTATTACTTGTGAAAAAAACAACTGATTTTTTTTCTGAGAACTTATGCAAGAGCCTATCTCTTTCATTCACTTTTAGAGTTAACCAGATTATGAAAATGAGCCCCTATACTGTACATACCATCAAATGAAAGTGGGTGAAATCATTTCTCTGTAGGGTCTGAGGCTCTGAGCGGGGAGGGCAGGTAAATATATCATGTTGATGTGTCTTGGTTTTTCAATGCACCTGAGTCATATTGGGCAGT
The DNA here is from genome assembly GCA_963971305.1 of Arcuatula senhousia. NCBI lineage: Eukaryota > Metazoa > Mollusca > Bivalvia > Mytilida > Mytilidae > Arcuatula > Arcuatula senhousia. Next base: position 51,555,454 of record OZ020305.1, read on the forward strand.
CAGTTTTAATCCTGGAGGAAAATGGAGTGGCCAAAGTAAACCACCGACCTTGGGCATGTTATTGACAAAACTAATCACCTACAGGTGGGGAAGTCCTGGTTTTGTAAAATAAAAGCGTGACTTGACCACCACCTGAAAGGCATTAGGCTTGTAATAAATAGTGTGGTATTTAACCAGCTTGGTCAGCCCGGCTTCTAGTGTGTTTTGGAGACCAAAGCCTCTATACATACCATCAAATGGAGGTGGGGGTGTGATCGTCTCTCTGTAGGGCGGTGGGGGTACAGGTAAATGGGTCATGTTTTGATAATCTGTAAAGCTCTCATTGAAGAATCTGTTCCCAGTATATCTTGTTGGTCCTTGTCTGTATGGCACAGTGCCTATTACTATTGGGAGGTGTAATGTCAATTTATAAGCACCAGGTATATGTAATGCTACCTGTTATAAAGAAATGGAAATTTTTCATTGACATTAAATGGCTACTCAAGTGTTTAGCAAAGTAAATGCTTCTTTACTAATTTTAAAGTTTTGCTAAATGTCACTGAAATCAATTTAGGTACTTTGTAACTATAACATCAAATGCTAAAAAAAACATTTTATGGCAATTAGGAAGATTGGAAGTTTATTAAAACTATAAAAGAAAAGAAACGTTATGGGCAACATTTGACAATTAATTAAAACTTCTCAGATTTTTATTTATCTTACAGCCATGTAATAAAAAGATTCAGTTCGCTGTGATATCCGTATATTTCATTTGATATCTATGTAGTATTTCTTAACAAGATTTGTTATTGTTACCTTTATATAATAATCAACCTTCATGACACAACAGTTTATAATAGAAGGTGACACAGCTGGAATCTTGAGTAGCTGTGAATCCCAACTTCCTCGAGTCCTAGGAGCAACTGGTAAACCTATAGATACATGTATGAAAAGTTTACAATACAAAGCAAAGCTATTATTGTGAGCAAGAATATCTCTCCCTTCATAAATTGGACTCTACAATATCATCATATTAAATCTCTCCTGAATGATATTGAAGAGTGATGAAATTTCATAATGCATATCTCCTATGATGAATAGTTTATTTAAAATTCATAAAGCTATTTAGGAAGAGTTAGGCATATGAAATATTTGGACAGACAGACAATGGCTTAACTTTTTTTGGAGGAAGAAATTTGCAAATTTGAACATTGATTTAATGTATAATCTTGTTCCATCTACATATTAAAACTACTTTTAGTCACAATACAAATGTTTTTTTCTGATTGCTCAGCTATTGTTTACAGAGGGTAGAAATAAGTTTTATCCACCTACTGGTATAAATAAGGTAAGAAAAAATATTAACCTGGTATTCTATCAAATTTACCTGTTAGTACTGTAAATTTAGTTCTGCGGACCCTGGATTTTCCATTGGCAAAGAAAGCCTGTGTCTGGTATAGTGTGGCAGTTGGGATCACAGTTCGAGAAGAATGGTTCTCAAATTCAGCTGAGATGGCAATGGACTCACCTGAAATATACATGTAATTATAAAATGCATGTCATGAATTTATACATCATTTTCAAAAGATGACACCATATTTTAAATATGGTTTAAGTATGATATTAAGTGAGGTTAAGAGTGTATTGGTTCATGAGAACAGAAATCCATGAAATTTGATTCACAATGAATGAGTAATTTCACTTTGAACTTCATAATGACTTTGTTACAAATCGAGGGTCTTTCTATATTTTTTAGGAATGGTTTTGAATTGTATGCATTATATTTTAATCTTAGGCCAATTGTAATGTAGTGAGCAGAGACCATTGGTCATTATTGATACTGGCTAGCTGTTTTCCATTGCAGATTTTTAAATTGCAGTTTATATATGTAAGTTGTGTCTCATACACTTAATCACATTCCTCATTACACGTATCTTCTACTTGTCAAAACTACAAAAAAATCATAACAACATGTATGAATCTCAGTTCTACATGTTTCACAGTATTTCATCATTTAATGAAGATAATTTAAGAAAGTGCTTCCTTTCCTTATTGACATATCTATCTATATAATGCAGCATTAAAGATTTCAGTAAAAACTCATTCCAAAACTTGAAAAAAAAAAGATTCCCTTAACTTGACTAACCTAGATAATTACCTCTCTGAACAGACCAAGCTGTCTATATATGCATATAACAGGAAGGTTCATTGAGCTCACTTGAGCAATACTTTCTTGGATCAGATGGTATAAACAAGGTACACGTCTAACAGAGGCTCCCTTGACTTTACACATTTAACTAGAGGCTCCCTTGACTTACCTGGACAATAACCTCTTCGGTCAGATCGAGCTGTCATACTTATAGGTCCTGATGTGCACATCCAACAACTAGAGGCTCCCTTGACTTACCTGGACAATAACCTCTACGGTCAGATCGAGCTGTCATACTTATTGGTCCTGATGTACACATCCAACAACTAGAGGCTCCCTTGACTTACCTGGACAATAACCTCTACGGTCAGATCGAGCTGTCATACTTATTGGTCCTGATGTACACATCCAACAACTAGAGGCTCCCTTGACTTACCTGGACAATAACCTCTACGGTCAGATCGAGCTGTCATACTTATTGGTCCTGAAGTACACATCCAACAACTAGAGGCTCCCTTGACTTACCTGGACAATAACCTCTACGGTCAGATCGAGCTGTCATACTTATAGGTCCTGATGTACACATCCAACAACTAGAGGCTCCCTTGACTTACCTGGACAATAACCTCTACGGTCAGATCGAGCTGTCATACTTATTGGTCCTGATGTACACATCCAACAACTAGAGGCTCCCTTGACTTACCTGGACAATAACCTCTACGGTCAGATCGAGCTGTCATACTTATAGGTCCTGATGTACACATCCAACAACTAGAGGCTCCCTTGACTTACCTGGACAATAACCTCTACGGTCAGATCGAGCTGTCATACTTATAGGTCCTGATGTACACATCCAACAACTAGAGGCTCCCTTGACTTACCTGGACAATAACCTCTACGGTCAGATCGAGCTGTCATACTTATAGGTCCTGATGTACACATCCAACAACTAGAGGCTCCCTTGACTTACCTGGACAATAACCTCTACGGTCAGACCGAGCTGTCATTCTTATAGGTCCTGATGTACACATCCAACAACTAGAGGCTCCCTTGACTTACCTGGACAATAACCTCTACGGTCAGATCGAGCTGTCATACTTATAGGTCCTGATGTACACATCCAACAACTAGAGGCTCCCTTGACTTACCTGGACAATAACCTCTCCGGTCAGATCGAGCTGTCATACTTATAGGTCCTGATGTACACATCCAACAACTAGAGGCTCCCTTGACTTACCTGGACAATAACCTCTACGGTCAGACCGAGCTGTCATACTTATTGGTCCTGAAGTACACATCCAACAACTAGAGGCTCCCTTGACTTACCTGGACAATAACCTCTACGGTCAGATCGAGCTGTCATACTTATAGGTCCTGATGTACACGTCCAACAACTAGAGGCTCCCTTGACTTACCTGGACAATAACCTCTTCGGTCAGATCGAGCTGTCATACTTATAGGTCCTGATGTACACATCCAACAACTAGAGGCTCCCTTGACTTACCTGGACAATAACCTCTCTGGTCAGACCGAGCTGTCATTCTTATTGGTCCTGATGTACACATCCAACAACTAGAGGCTCCCTTGACTTACCTGGACAATAACCTCTACGGTCAGACCGAGCTGTCATTCTTATAGGTCCTGATGTACACATCCAACAACTAGAGGCTCCCTTGACTTACCTGGACAATAACCTCTCTGGTCAGACCGAGCTGTCATACTTATTGGTCCTGAAGTACACATCCAACAACTAGAGGCTCCCTTGACTTACCTGGACAATAACCTCTACGGTCAGATCGAGCTGTCATACTTATAGGTCCTGATGTACACATCCAACAACTAGAGGCTCCCTTGACTTACCTGGACAATAACCTCTCTGGTCAGACCGAGCTGTCATTCTTATAGGTCCTGATGTACACATCCAACAACTAGAGGCTCCCTTGACTTACCTGGACAATAACCTCACGGTCAGATCGAGCTGTCATACTTATAGGTCCTGATGTACACGTCCAACAACTAGAGGCTCCCTTGACTTACCTGGACAATAACCTCTACGGTCAGATCGAGCTGTCATACTTATAGGTCCTGATGTACACATCCAACAACTAGAGGCTCCCTTGACTTACCTGGACAATAACCTCTCCAGTCAGATCGAGCTGTCATACTTATAGGTCCTGATGTACACATCCAACAACTAGAGGCTCCCTTGACTTACCTGGACAATAACCCCTACGGTCAGATCGAGCTGTCATACTTATAGGTCCTGATGTACACATCCAACAACTAGAGGCTCCCTTGACTTACCTGGACAATAACCTCTCTGGTCAGACCGAGCTGTCATTCTTATTGGTCCTGATGTACACATCCAACAACTAGAGGCTCCCTTGACTTACCTGGACAATAACCTCTCCAGTCAGATCGAGCTGTCATACTTATAGGTCCTGAAGTACACATCCAACAACTAGAGGCTCCCTTGACTTACCTGGACAATAACCTCTCTGGTCAGACCGAGCTGTCATTCTTATTGGTCCTGATGTACACATCCAACAACTAGAGGCTCCCTTGACTTACCTGGACAATAACCTCTACGGTCAGACCGAGCTGTCATTCTTATAGGTCCTGATGTACACATCCAACAACTAGAGGCTCCCTTGACTTACCTGGACAATAACCTCTCCAGTCAGATCGAGCTGTCATACTTATAGGTCCTGATGTACACATCCAACAACTAGAGGCTCCCTTGACTTACCTGGACAATAACCTCTCTGGTCAGACCGAGCTGTCATACTTATTGGTCCTGAAGTACACATCCAACAACTAGAGGCTCCCTTGACTTACCTGGACAATAACCTCTACGGTCAGATCGAGCTGTCATACTTATAGGTCCTGATGTACACATCCAACAACTAGAGGCTCCCTTGACTTACCTGGACAATAACCTCTCTGGTCAGACCGAGCTGTCATTCTTATAGGTCCTGATGTACACATCCAACAACTAGAGGCTCCCTTGACTTACCTGGACAATAACCTCTACGGTCAGACCGAGCTGTCATTCTTATTGGTCCTGATGTGCACATCCAACAACTAGAGGCTCCCTTGACTTACCTGGACAATAACCTCTACGGTCAGATCGAGCTGTCATACTTATAGGTCCTGATGTACACATCCAACAACTAGAGGCTCCCTTGACTTACCTGGACAATAACCTCTACGGTCAGACCGAGCTGTCATACTTATTGGTCCTGATGTACACATCCAACAACTAGAGGCTCCCTTGACTTACCTGGACAATAACCTCTCCAGTCAGATCGAGCTGTCATACTTATAGGTCCTGATGTACACATCCAACAACTAGAGGCTCCCTTGACTTACCTGGACAATAACCTCTACGGTCAGATCGAGCTGTCATACTTATTGGTCCTGATGTACATGTCCAACAACTAGAGGCTCCCTTGACTTACCTGGACAATAACCTCTACGGTCAGATCGAGCTGTCATTCTGATAGGTCCTGATGTACACATCCAACAACTAGAGACTCCCTTGACTTACCTGGACAATAACCTCTACGGTCAGATCGAGCTGTCATTCTGATAGGTCCTGATGTACACGTCCAACAACTAGAGGCTCCCTTCACTTACCTGGACAATAACCTCTACGGTCAGATCGAGCTGTCATTCTGATAGGTCCTGATGTACACATCCAACAACTAGAGGCTCCCTTCACTTACCTGGACAATAACCTCTACGGTCAGACCGAGCTGTCATTCTTATAGGTCCTGATGTACACATCCAACAACTAGAGGCTCCCTTGACTTACCTGGACAATAACCTCTTCGGTCAGATCGAGCTGTCATACTTATAGGTCCTGATGTACACATCCAACAACTAGAGGCTCCCTTGACTTACCTGGACAATAACCTCTACGGTCAGACCGAGCTGTCATACTTATAAGTCCTGATGTACACATCCAACAACTAGAGGCTCCCTTGACTTACCTGGACAATAACCTCTACGGTCAGATCGAGCTGTCATACTTATAGGTCCTGATGTACACATCCAACAACTAGAGGCTCCCTTGACTTACCTGGACAATAACCTCACGGTCAGATCGAGCTGTCATACTTATAGGTCCTGATGTACACATCCAACAACTAGAGGCTCCCTTGACTTACCTGGACAATAACCTCTACGGTCAGATCGAGCTGTCATACTTATTGGTCCTGATGTACACATCCAACAACTAGAGGCTCCCTTGACTTACCTGGACAATAACCTCTACGGTCAGATCGAGCTGTCATACTTATAGGTCCTGATGTACACATCCAACAACTAGAGGCTCCCTTGACTTACCTGGACAATAACCTCTACGGTCAGATCGAGCTGTCATACTTATAAGTCCTGATGTACACATCCAACAACTAGAGGCTCCCTTGACTTACCTGGACAATAACCTCTCCGGTCAGATCGAGCTGTCATACTTATAGGTCCTGATGTACACATCCAACAACTAGAGGCTCCCTTGACTTACCTGGACAATAACCTCTACGGTCAGACCGAGCTGTCATACTTATTGGTCCTGATGTACACATCCAACAACTAGAGGCTCCCTTGACTTACCTGGACAATAACCTCTACGGTCAGACCGAGCTGTCATACTTATTGGTCCTGAAGTACACATCCAACAACTAGAGGCTCCCTTGACTTACCTGGACAATAACCTCTCCGGTCAGATCGAGCTGTCATACTTATAGGTCCTGATGTACACATCCAACAACTAGAGGCTCCCTTGACTTACCTGGACAATAACCTCTCTGGTCAGATCGAGCTGTCATTCTGATAGGTCCTGATGTACACATCCAACAACTAGAGGCTCCCTTGACTTACCTGGACAATAACCTCTACGGTCAGACCGAGCTGTCATACTTATTGGTCCTGATGTACACATCCAACAACTAGAGGCTCCCTTGACTTACCTGGACAATAACCTCTCCAGTCAGATCGAGCTGTCATTCTTATAGGTCCTGATGTACACATCCAACAACTAGAGGCTCCCTTGACTTACCTGGACAATAACCTCACGGTCAGATCGAGCTGTCATACTTATAGGTCCTGATGTACACGTCCAACAACTAGAGGCTCCCTTGACTTACCTGGACAATAACCTCTACGGTCAGATCGAGCTGTCATACTTATAGGTCCTGAAGTACACATCCAACAACTAGAGGCTCCCTTGACTTACCTGGACAATAACCTCTCCGGTCAGATCGAGCTGTCATACTTATAGGTCCTGATGTACACATCCAACAACTAGAGGCTCCCTTGACTTACCTGGACAATAACCTCTACGGTCAGATCGAGCTGTCATACTTATTGGTCCTGAAGTACACATCCAACAACTAGAGGCTCCCTTGACTTACCTGGACAATTACCTCTACGGTCAGACCGAGCTGTCATTCTTATAGGTCCTGATGTACACATCCAACAACTAGAGGCTCCCTTGACTTACCTGGACAATAACCTCTCCAGTCAGATCGAGCTGTCATACTTATTGGTCCTGATGTACACATCCAACAACTAGAGGCTCCCTTGACTTACCTGGACAATAACCTCTACGGTCAGATCGAGCTGTCATACTTATTGGTCCTGAAGTACACATCCAACAACTAGAGGCTCCCTTGACTTACCTGGACAATAACCTCTACGGTCAGACCGAGCTGTCATACTTATAGGTCCTGATGTACACATCCAACAACTAGAGGCTCCCTTGACTTACCTGGACAATAACCTCTACGGTCAGATCGAGCTGTCATACTTATAGGTCCTGATGTACACATCCAACAACTAGAGGCTCCCTTGACTTACCTGGACAATAACCCCTACGGTCAGATCGAGCTGTCATACTTATAGGTCCTGATGTACACATCCAACAACTAGAGGCTCCCTTGACTTACCTGGACAATAACCTCTACGGTCAGATCGAGCTGTCATACTTATTGGTCCTGATGTACACATCCAACAACTAGAGGCTCCCTTGACTTACCTGGACAATAACCTCTACGGTCAGATCGAGCTGTCATACTTATAGGTCCTGATGTGCACATCCAACAACTAGAGGCTCCCTTGACTTACCTGGACAATAACCTCTACGGTCAGATCGAGCTGTCATACTTATAGGTCCTGATGTACACATCCATCAACTAGAGGCTCCCTTGACTTACCTGGACAATAACCTCTACGGTCAGATCGAGCTGTCATACTTATAGGTCCTGATGTACACATCCAACAACTAGAGGCTCCCTTGACTTACCTGGACAATAACCTCTCCGGTCAGATCGAGCTGTCATACTTATAGGTCCTGATGTACACATCCAACAACTAGAGGCTCCCTTGACTTACCTGGACAATAACCTCTCCGGTCAGATCGAGCTGTCATACTTATAAGTCCTGATGTACACATCCAACAACTAGAGGCTCCCTTGACTTACCTGGACAATAACCTCTACGGTCAGATCGAGCTGTCATACTTATTGGTCCTGATGTACACATCCAACAACTAGAGGCTCCCTTGACTTACCTGGACAATAACCTCTACGGTCAGATCGAGCTGTCATACTTATTGGTCCTGATGTACACATCCAACAACTAGAGGCTCCCTTGACTTACCTGGACAATAACCTCTCCGGTCAGATCGAGCTGTCATACTTATAGGTCCTGATGTACACATCCAACAACTAGAGGCTCCCTTGACTTACCTGGACAATAACCTCTACGGTCAGACCGAGCTGTCATACTTATTGGTCCTGATGTACACATCCAACAACTAGAGGCTCCCTTGACTTACCTGGACAATAACCCCTACGGTCAGATCGAGCTGTCATACTTATAGGTCCTGATGTACACATCCAACAACTAGAGGCTCCCTTGACTTACCTGGACAATAACCTCTACGGTCAGATCGAGCTGTCATACTTATTGGTCCTGAAGTACACATCCAACAACACAGAGTTTTTTCTATGCTGCTTTCCACACATAGCTGAAATGGTTAGTAGAGAAGACTGTCATTAAAGCCAAATTTAATTTAATATGTAGATTATCATCCTCATCTGTCTTAATTTTTATAAATGGTTATTTGAAATTATTTTGCAACTTTGAAGAAATTTGTTTAATTTTTTTTGATTTTTTTTCATGAAAATCTATAACTGGACCGAATTTCGAGGACTGTGCATTGACCAAAAAAAGCACTCAAATATCAGCAAGATAAAATTATATTTAAATTTGTAAATTGATAACACATTTTTGTTTTTTAAAGGTTACATTTTTTTTATTCTCATACATACCTGACCTTTTTTGCTCACCTGATATTCTGGTTTGTTAATGTCAATAGGACTAATGACAGTGAAGGCCTTTTTAGTTTTATGGTTAAAAGACCATGGTTTGTCCATTTCAGCTTTTAACCAATATCGTATGCTACCATGCTTCCCTTCAAATGAAGTTGCTATGCCTCTGAAATTATAATAAGGAGAGTTACACTGTATAAATACATTTACATGTATGCTATATTCAGTGAAGTTGAAAAATAGCACTGTATGGTGTGGTCCTTTTTTTCACTTTCTTATAGGCATTTACTAATGTATGATCATGTATTTCTACCACATGCAAGCACATGCATGGAAGTCTTTATTTTCAAATGAGGTATGTTTGTGGATATTTGGCATTACTATAGAGAAATCATGTTGCATTTTAGAGGATTTAGACAGAATTCAGAAATAAATGTACCTGACTAAATTTTATTACAATATTATACAATTAAATCAATGTTGTTTTTAAAGTTACACAATATTTATATCTATAAAGGACTAGAGCCATGAACCCACACATTTGGCCCTGAAAATACATCTGCATTTTTCAAAATTACTATAAGGAAGTGTCTCAAGGTCCCAGTAGAATGTGGGATGGTTAGCCTCTGGTGGTCCCATGTCCCACATGCGCTTAAATAAGCTGCATATCATGGAATTCAAAGGAGTAGGTTCATAAATCAAATATTGAAATTTGTTTGTTTTACTCAATTATTTGTGAATGCATATATAGCTGAAGTGCTGTGTTAAATGAATAGATTTGTTTTTCATGTATTGGTCAATTTAGGAGTACCATGGTGCTTTTTCCATGTGGCGCCACCACTCGCCCATTGAAATTTTTGTTGAAACATGAAGAAAATAATGTATTTATCAAATTTAAGCAAAAATATTTTTGGGCGAGGGGTGGTGTAACTACTATTTCTACCAATAACTGAAGGAAAAATTACAAAATTCTGCTGAAATAAGCACATTTTCAATTTTAGGGTCACAATTTTACGTTATTTCAATTGTCATAATTACAGAAAAGGTAAAAAATCTTTTTGTTTTGTGAAAAGCAATTATTCTAAACTTATTTGGCACAATAAGCTTAATAAGTTATCTGAAAAATGATTTTGATAAAATGACAAAATTTAGGGCCAAAATAAGCAGTTTATGAACCTACTCCTTTGAATTCCATGATAAGCAGCTTATTTAAGCGCATGTGGGACATGGGACCACTAGAGGCTAACCATCCCACATTCTGCAAGGACCTTGAGACACTTCCTGATAGTAATTTCTTCTACCCATGCAAAGGTATAGGTATACATATGTGTGGTAGCAAAATGCAGATTTTGTAACTTTGCAAGTACCGTAATTCTAAATTCATAAATTTTATGTTTATATCACAAACCCAATCTGTAGATCAAAAGAAAAGATGAATTCATGTCGACCCTCAGTCAAGGTATCCTGTCCTTCTGAAACCTCTGAAAAGTAAGAAATACATGTTAAAAAATAATGAATATATCAAGTAGAGGCATGGCAGGGAGACATGTAGTATGTGTAACCCCGCCACATTTTATATATGCCTGTCCTTTGTGTCAGAAATCTTTAGCAAATCTATGTTTGTACCTGTCATCTTCATGTAAATTCATCTTTTTGGTTCTTCCATTGACGGTTTCAGGATTTGTTTCAATCAAATGCAATTAATCTTTGATATAGGGAAAATTGCAGAACAGGAAGCAGTGACTACTGCTCATATCAGAGGCTGCTGGTGGTATTCTATTCCTAAATTTAGCTGCTGATTGATCATCTGATAAGCATGTTGAGTAACATACACTTAGTGAGCAACCAATTGATTTTTATAGTGTGGGTATGGATATTTTCTTCATCCTGCCTTTTTATTTTTGAAAAAAATTTACTGAGCCTGGATTTCTTTTCCGCCAATACGCCTTTTTCACGATACACGGAATGGCTGGGGAATCTGGAAAAAAGTTCTTTTATTATAAATTTTTCAGGGAACGATGACTTCCGGTGCAAGAAAGAGCAATAGATAAAAAAAAATACTGCTTTGTTGTTTATTAACGATGGAATCTTTAATTCGGGGATTTTTTCTACACATGTAAGAATATTTTTTTTATTCGATTGAAGTATTTACCGTTTATAAAGATATCAATGTTTTCATAAACACACAAACGCTTTTGCATAAGTCTATGGGACAGCAAACAAGGTTGACTCAAAAAATGGTAAAGTCACGTCTAATTGAGGGATTTTTCTGGAAAAGCATTAGCAATGAACTCGAAAATGACGTATTCTTTATTTCTAAAGCTATTAAGAAATTTTAAGCCAAAACTAGCATCATGACCATCCTCCCTTTTTTTTTTAATTCAAAGTACTGTCCTGTCCTGCCTTTTAATTCTGGATTTTTGCCATCTGGTCTTTTTATTTCAAATTTTACCACAGCCCCCCTCTATAAAAATCAAATGGTTGGTCCCTTGTATTTTTCCACATTTCATTATTTTCTGTATGGTCTTTATTTAGGTTTTAACGCTTTAGTATGGCACCAAGCACAGCGGCAGGATTTTTAATACAAGTACTGGGTCAGTTTAGAAGCAGATCGATCCACACATATATATACATGTACTGGTATCTCGTAATATCGTGGTAGAAATATTTGGTTGAAATGAACGTTAGTACCACAATAAAATGGAACCCACGATATAATGAGAATGAGAACAGAGTATATATTTTTTTGTACATTTACATGTATGATCATACATGTATACATGTGTATTCAGTCTTTTATTAAATAGCAATTGTTGTAATTCAAACATGTCAAATCAATCTTTTTTCTTAATTAATTTTTCAAGAGTTTTTTTATGTTGTCTGTTCTGGCTGTTGCTTTTTCATCTCTTATGATTAAAGATGTGTAACAGCTGATAAAATAGAAACTACCATAGTTTAATTATACGCATGATAAATAACTTTACATTACCCCCTCCAAAAAGGACTTGTCGTTTAAAAAAGTATTCAACTTCTGCATTATAATGTTCAGTATAAGAACCAAGGCGACTGCCTGTGCTGCGAGACTCTGTCCAATGAACTTTGGCTACCCCTCTCATGAAAATTCGAAGAGATCTCATTTTCATGTCTCCTTTTAAGTCTACGACTACTTTCCCGCAAACTTTTTCGCCGGGGTGAAACACAGATTTGTTCCCCGCAAGAACTATCTCGAAACACTTTAGTTTCCCCATATTTGAGTCTAAGCGGGGTCAAAAATGAAGGTTTGTTTTGATGATTTCTTGTCGAGCGACATTTTGTTTTCCATTTCACTGCAACCGGAAGTAAAACAGATGCTGACATTTGCGCGGGAAATTTGAGATTTTCTTGCAATCAGCTGTTTTATGACTGTTTCATTGTCCTGAGCCGGGGCTTCCACGGAGCAATGTATTTTCCCGATAACGCACATGACCGGGACTTAAAAATCTTCTTCTCTGAAACAACTAAAGGGATTGCTTTCAAACTTTGTATACAAGTTTGATCTTTAGGATGTCTTCTACCAAGTTTGTGAAATTTATGCACGCCGCCACTTTGGCCCGCACATATAATCAAAAAGCTGATGATTTATTAAAATGAGTAGTTTTTAGTTCACCTGACCTGAGGGTCAGGTGAGCTATTGTCATCGTTAAGCGTCCGTCCGTCCGTCGTCCGTCCGTTAACTTTTCTTCAAAGATCTTCTTCTCTGAAACCACTGAAGGGATTGCATTGAAACTTGGTATACTTGATCTTTAGGATGTCCTCTACCAAGTTTGTGAATTATATACATGTCGACAAACCAACATGGCCGCCGTTGCTAAAAATAGAACAGGGGGGTCAGACCATATTGTTTTTGGCTTATAACTCGAAAAGTATTAGAGAAGCAACTTTTCTTGTTCAGCATCAAAAGGTCCTTACAGGTGTTATTGCCCTTTAGCTGTTTTTTTTATAAATATAAACTGATTTCCAAAAATCTTCTCTGAAACCACTGAAAGGATTGTTTTGCATCTTTGTAAACTTGAAAGTTTGTGAAATTTATTCAAACTTTGGCATAACTTCGGAGATCAGGTGAGCGATTAAGGCTCCTGGGAGCCTCTATTTTTTTTAAAGCATAGTTTTTTTAAACCGATAACACGGATTTACCTGGAAAATAATATCCCTGAAGCGGGGTCAAAGCAACCACGCCTGAAATATATTTAACATTTACAGGTTTATATCTAACTTATTTTAACTTCCCGGCTTTAAATAAAGTTTTTTATTCATTCATTCATTCATTCTAACTTGCCGACTTAATATATGTGTTGTGGAGTTAACATATGTGTTGTGGTCTCATGTTCATTTACTCCATATCCTTTCTTAAATTATTTAATACTTGGAGTTTGTCGTGTGGAGTTAGTAGAACAATCCCCCGTGTTTAAGATGTATGCTCTTTTATTTTTAGATATGGTGTACTTGTACATGAGATTACTTCTCATGTGTACACTTTGTTTTCAATCACTATATAAACCTATAAACCTAAGCGCTAATGTTAAACTCCCTTCATCGTAGTTTTGCCCTTAGCTATATATATTTGGATTTTGAACATCTCAGTTTGAATTGTTGATTTCCTTTGTTTGGATTTTAGTGCTGCTGATGAGGAATAATTTTCCGAAATGGCCATACCCCGGGGGTCATAAAGCTCATAAAAATTATTTGCAGTTGGAGTTAACATAATTATGTGTTAATGTGGTCTAAAGTTCATTTACTTCATATCCTTTCTTGAATCATTTAAATTAAGCTTTTCATTCATTCATTCATTCATTCATTCATTCTATTTATTTATTTATTCCAATTAATTAACTTATTTATTTTTATTTTTCTAAGTCTATTTTATTATATTCAATTAATTTATTTATTATCTGTAAGCATGCATTGTGGCACGAAAAGTGACAACAGGACAGACAGACTGTAGATATATGAAGTGTTGAACAATTTAATTAAAGGTAAATCAGTAAATTATCAAGAAAAAATATATAACAAAATAATTTCCTATTCAATTTCTTGGTAAACTGCTCGTCTTCTATCAATATTACAACCAATATACAATACGTATGTAGCACATTGGCGGTCTAACAAAATATAAATAGGGGAAAAAAAACATCAAAATTGGCACCAAAGTTGACCGATCTTTTCAAACTCAATATATGCTTATTTTAATATCTTGCACAAAGGGAACAAAACAAATATACAAATATAGTAAGATTTCGTTTTGAGATAATATTTGTAGCTCTTAAAAGAGCTGTTTTATAATATCTGCTTCATGGTGGGTCTAGAGGTCAACATCTCCGTCGTACGATGTAAAATCTTCTCCATCTTGGTCCATAAGATCGTTAATTTTCTGTCGTATTTCGTCCGACTTGAGTTTGGCATATTTCAGGTAAACAAGTTTCACCCTCTCAACAATCTGCAATCTGTTCCAGCATATGTTTTGGTAAACGTTGCTGCTGCCGTGGAGTCGAGCGCGGGAAAATCTCATCGACATGGACCGGCTTCGCTCTTCAAGCAAACGAACCTGGGCCATGGCTATTCTGTACTTTCGCTCGCTCCCATGAAGATCGTAGTATTTGGCTCTTTGATTTCGGGTAAAGGCAACCATGATTTTGGAACTCGTAGTATTACTTTTCGAATGTAAATGCCTTTAACCGCGATATGCAATGCCTTATAGATGAACCTGTTGGTAAGTATGGTTTCGATATAAAAGTGTCAGACATTCAAATTTCCGGAATATTCAAAACCCTACCTACTGTACATGTTCAATAAAAATGAAAGTGGTGTCTGGTAGACAGTAGGGCTTCCGTGTCAAAAATAAAGTTATTGATACGATGATTCTCATTGTTTACTTTATTACATTTTGTTGTGGAAATTTTATTTCTTTTATAATATTGAACATGTATTAAATAAAAATTAAAATAATATTTTTTTTAACGAAAATCAGTTGTTAATTAACCAAAAAAAAATGAAATAAATATTAAGTAATTTTATTTAAAAGCTAAATATTTAATTTTACAAAAATAAGCAAATACCTTTGTTTATTTTGTGTTAGCTTCAGTTGTATTAAATTGTTATTGTCATGAAGGTGACCCTGATGGAAATAAATTGATGTGAAAACAACTTTCCATCCGATATAGAAAAAAAATAATATGACCTTGTTAAGTCATTTGAATAGGTTTCATTATATTTTTTAGCAGTAAACAACTATAATTGACAATTTTTTACTTTCAAACATTAAAGTTTTGCTCAGCAACTATGTTAAATATCAGGCATATCACCTAAACTGTTACCTTTTTCAATGAAATTTTTTAGATTTTGTGACTGAAACGAAGGATGGTATCGAGAAAAAAAATGTGTTTTAATATGTGATAACTTCAATTCCCTTTGATTGACAAAAAATTATGATTATATTCTTACAATCTGTAAGCGAGCATAAGACCATTAACTTTCGTTTTTATAAATTTATCATAATGTTTTGAAAGGATTTTACTGAATATTTGATTTGTTTAGCATGTTTAGTAATATGTCATTTGAAAAACCACATTGTTCCATCATAGACCAATACAGGTTTAGGTTCTGTTAAAAAACTGCAAAGCTTGTCCGAACTTTCTTCTCCGAATAACCTCAATGTCTTTAATTTCTTTTTCTTTTCCCATTATGTCCAAAGCTCAATATACTTGCAATTTATGATAAAAGTTCAAGACAAAACTAATTCAAGAATGAGACAATAATTAAATATAATTCGATATGATTTTCTCAGTTCACGACAGGTCTAAAATGATGCTCTTATCGTTATCTCCGCGGAGACCCCATGCAGAAATCATGCCTTCACTAGATGTTAGTTCCAGCTACGCCCCTGCAAGCAACAGCTTTTCTCTTTTTGCAACAGTTTTTATTCTATAATGAAAAAAAAAAAAGATTTTGGACTTTTGACTAGTTTAGTTTCTAAGCCTAACATTTCAGGGAACAAAGCTAAAAAATGTCTAAAATAGCCATGATTTCATTGAATTTTCTCTTTAGACAAAACATGATGAGACACAACTCGTATAAGGGAGCATCTAAAATCTTTGACACTATAGGAACTTTTAATTCTTAAGAGGATAAGGTCATTATTTTTTCCTATCAGAGTTCTGACTTATAAACCATTTAAAGAGATTTTACCACATTATCTCTTAAAAAAAAATTAACAACACAACTTTGGCATTGGATATTAGTTTCAGAGGAGAATGATAAAAATTTGGATGGCAATTTAATAGCTTATAAACATAAAATCTTTGGCTCAGTCTAGCTGTTTTATTTCTATTCTGTAATTGACTGACTCTGTAAAGATGCCTTGTATTAAGCAAGAACTGCTTATCATATCCAACAACATCGGTCATAATCAAGTTACATAACTCTGCTCAAATACGAAATACTGGTTGCCGAATTACCTTGAACTGGTTACAGCTATAGCTTGCTCTCATGATTCCAAATATTAATATTATTTATTTTACAAAATTAATTGATTTAAATCTTAATCGTTAAAAAATTATAATTTTACAAATTATTCATTAAAAATGTACAAGATCTTCTTATTTACTTTGATAAATATATAAAATTTTAAAGTATTTTTAGTAAAAATTCTCGGCTTTAGGGGTGTCCTTATAGGCACCTAGAGAAATAGTCTTTCTATGATTTGCAGTATAGAGGAAAAATTTCAACTGGCACACTGCTGTGATTACATTGTGTTCAAGGTGGCTAGACTAATTGAAGTAATTCCCGCTGTGAGACGCGAGGAAGACAGGATGTTAATTGAATGACATGTATATTGTAATACCTGAACCGGTAGACATCTAATTAACAAGGGCACCTGTTTAAGAAATGAATTCTACCTTTACACTCTTACATTATTAACTTTAAAATGATTGATTCAAACGGAAAACCTGTGGAATAAAAATAACAGAAAAAATAAAAAGTTGAAAAGAGAAAAGGTGTTGTTTGTTTAGCATTAATACAACAAGTAGAAAGAAAATACGTAATAGTAATTAATTTAAGCATAATTTGTAAAAATCAATTTTATTTTTATAAATAAATAATTGTATAGGTCTTTATCCATAATTCGATTTAAGTTATAATTAACTGGTTTCAATTTTATATTAATATTTCAAAATTTGTATTTTACCGCCAAAATAAAGTTTCATTCGACCTCAAAATCGTTAAAATAGACAAAATTCTATCATTTTCAAATCGATTTGGAAGTGATTTCTCAATTTCAATATCTCAAATAGTTTATATAATCTTAAAGTTTCATGTTTCAAGATATTCACATGGGCAGCACATTTTCACCATAGTTAAAAATAAAAAAGTTATTTTCGATCAAAATAGGGTAGTTTTAAAAAATGATGACATTTTCACACGGTAGCCATATAAATTTTTTCAATATTTTTAACATTTTTTCAAATCAAATTGGAAGTGATTTCCCAAATTCAATATCTATTGAAAATGGTATCAAAATGTTGATGAATAATTATACTTTTACAACATAGCAGCACATTTTTATGGAAACGATTTAATTTATCACAAATCATAAATATCTATAACACGCCCGAGCATTTCTTTGTAAATCTGCATGGCCATATAACACTCACTGTACGGGTGACCCAAGTCACGTGATGTCCGATATAGTTGGATATGCATTCTGGAGCACCTGAGTTCATCATGCTGATTGTTGTTTATTTGTGCTATGTATCTTAGTTACATGGTTGTGCTATGTGTGTCTTCAGTGAAGCTGTCCCCTGGTTGTATTATTTTTGTAACCTACAGATGGGAAAGCTCCATTTGTACTTCTTTGTTTCTTTCTAACTACCAAATAATGCACAAGACTTATCATTTCTTACCCTTACGGAGCACCTAAGTTCACTCTGGTTACATTTTGAGTCAGTTGTTTTTTAAGTTGCCTGTCTCTACAACCTATTCTTGTTTATGTTAATGTTAACTGGTTTTGTATTTGCCCTTTTAGACTTCTTACATTTGAATGTCCCATTGGTACCTCTGCTTCTTAGAATTTCCTTGCATGAGATATATTTCTTTTATGGTTATTATGTTTTTGTTTTCTTAAAAAAAACAAAAGGACAAAGATGTACAGAAAAAAATATAATTTATTTCTCTATCATGAAACAGAAATAACATGAACATGTATAGTGTACTTGTTCTAGACTAAACATAAAATGAACATGAATACTTAGTAAAGAATATCTAGTAACCACATAATACTGGCATTTTATTCTGTTAAATATATCACTTAATTGGGAACAATTGTTTTATAAAAAGTTGAATTTCATTATACATGTAGTTTAATAATTATGTAAAATTTGTTCAGAATAGTTTTTTATAAAAAATATGTGAATTAGAATAAATCAAATTTACACACCTATCATTGTAGTAACTTGTAACTAGGAGTATTGAGTGTGAGTTCACAAAATATATTTCTTAATGCACATGTTGATAAGTTATTTTTTCTACATGGAAAGATTTACCAAAATCCACTAAGCGTTTAGGAGCTGTGCTTACATGATATGCATATAGCTATTGAGAGACAGGGTGATTTCTCAGTCCTTAATTTACCAAACTTTGTTTGCAGGGGTATTAAAGATTAAAATTTGTATTGTACAATTGTGAATCTATACAGAACTACTAGCGTAATAGGAAATGTATTGAACATCTAATGTGCAACTTTTGTGCATCATGATTTCATTTTTAAATATTACTGTTCTACAGTAGACAAAATAAAAACTGCTCAATAGGAGAAAATTGCTACATGAACATGATAATGATGATATGTGGAGTGACTCTTTAATTATATATACAACTTGATAGCATATAATAAAGTAAAAAATATCTTTAAATATTGAGGAAAGATGAAAAACAGATTATTGAGAAAAATGAAAGACAATTCAGCTCTGCCTTAGTGATGCATAAAAGTAACCCCAAAACACAAGCTGGAGTTGGAGAGTAATTTCAATGATAGGGTTGATTCTATGTGCATAATGTTATATCCAAAATGTATTGGTGATGGGGTTACAAAAGGGACTTTATATCTTCATATTTTAAATGAGACAGATTCATTTCTCATATTTCTTGAAAAGGAATATATCAAATGCACAATAGACATATTCTAATCTCTGTTCATTTTAATCACAATATCTTAAATATTTATTATGCTTAACACAATGTGGTCTTTCTTTACCTGTCTTTACAAGAAAAGATGCTGACATAATTTTATAATTTTTTATAAAATCCCATGATATGGTTCTGCATACTAAATACAAGGGGCTATGATAAGTGGTAATTGAGGAAAAAAATAGTCTCCAAATACAAGTGTATTTTATACATCCAAAAGTGTAAGATAACATCCAAATCAGCTTAAAAACAGGAATAACCTTTCCCTGTCAGAGTTTCAAAATTGTCGATAGCCTCATTTTATATTTCTACTTCTACATATTGAATTCATGTTTATGTAAAAACCATAGATATATGCTAAAAATAGGTTTGTTTTTAATTAATTAGGTGATCTTTTGCTTATCTTTTATTTTTCACACTATAACATGTAAAATTTTCTTTGATAATACTTAAACATAAAATTGGTACAAAAAATGTTTGATCAATTTAAAAAAAAACGAAACAAGTTTCTACAAATTGATAAAATAATGATAAAAGTATATGGAGATAAAAAAAACCCTTATTTTACCATCATTTATGAAACAATTTAGAGCAATCTCAACAAATCTCTCTACTATCAGAGCACCCATTTTAAAATTCAATATTTGTCATAAAATTGTGTAAATATAAAAATAAAATAATCTAAAAAAATGTTATATTCTATAATATCAAAAAAATCTATACAATATTTGATTTGTTAAAATGTTAGATGTAGAATCATGACACAACAAGCACTATTTGTATATATATATATTTTAATCCTTTCTCTTAACATTCTTTACTTGAGCAATCTTCTTTAATCATACATTAAAACTTTGAAGTTTGATGACCGGTATACAAAAACAAAGGTCACCCAGTCGTTCTATCTCATTCAAATCAAAAATATCTATCTTGGGAACCTTAGGAAGACAAACCAAACGCACCCTAAGTCTTGTCTAATGAGCAAACAAATGATTTATAACATAGAACATACTCTAATACTTATAACATCTTGTTTATAATAAACAAACTTTAAAGTTACATTTTCTCTAAATAATAAGTATAAAAATGATTAACAAAAAAATTAAATACGAGACAAAATCTAAAAACTTTCAAAGACAAAATATAGTGAGATTGTGTCTTCAGAATATGTCTGCTACTGCTTTAAATTAAATATTGAATGCGGATCAAAATAAATAAGTTAACAGCATGTAAAAACTCTTTTAAAGTTTAATTCCTCCATACAAGAATATATGTACATTTTTATCACAGTTTATAGAAAAACAAAACTATGTTAAAAGACATGATGCCATTTGAACATAATCCTTTTTTGTAACAATCACAGTACCATTTATTGGTTTACAGTATGCAGGCAGTGTCAGGGGAACAATTTTATGATTGTTTTGGTATGTTGATATCCTGTAGCATATGCGTATAAAATTTCATAACAGAACCATGCTTCATTCATAGTAAAGTATAAACTTGAACCTGAAAGCAAACCTAAGTATAACTCACATTTTTTCTGTTATCAATTATTCTTGAAGTTGAAGAGATAGGTACAAGTTTATGGTGATTTGTGATTGTTTATATCCTGATGCATATATAAACGATCTTAAGAAATAGTCAACGCTTCTCTCACAAAGCGGTAATGGATCGTAAATAAATACAACGTATTTAAAACGATACTATACATAAAAAACTAATCAATAGGGTCTAGAAAATGTACACAACATTACCAATAGATGTTAAATAATTTAAAAGAATATAGATATTTCGGACATTCGTATGTCCTTGATCAGTATAATAAACAAATGATTTAATTTCAGCATGCTCCGATTTTGACTAGTTTGTTTAGAATGACCTGTTTTGTAAGGTTATTACGTTATTGTGTGTTTGAAAATTGTTTATTATACTGATGAAGGACATACGAATGTCCGAAATATCTATATTCTGATGCATATATTATATACAAAGTTTCATGATGCTATCATACTTCTTTTCTTATTGAAAAGTTATTTAAACCTGTCTGTATACCGTAAACATGTAGCGGGAAATTTTCGCTATATTCGCGACCATTACTCTATTGCGAAATTTAGAACCTGCGTAAAATAGATTCAACATAAACTTGTATTGAGAATATTATTAAATCCCGAAAATAAATGTCCGCGTAAATTAAAACTTAGTCATTTGGTATGAAATCGCGAAATTTGCACACTGCAGAAAATTAACCGCTATACGGAACGTCCTGATAGTACAACTGTTTTTCAGATGTGCAGACAAACAGACCCAAACACTATATGTCCCTCTACTTTGGTAGGCAAGGCATAACAACCAAAACAAATGTATGGACAACAATGCATCCATTATTAAAATAAGAGGAGTTAGGTTTTGTTTTTTGATAAAACAGAGTCCCAAGAAGAAATTTTTTTTTTATGTAATTCAAAACAACCATAGATCACAAAATGTATAAAACCCAATGGCAATATGTCATGCCATTGTAACTGGCAAAGATTAAAAACTTAACAATAAAAAAATTCTGATCAAAAATATAACAACCAATAAACACTTAACAATATTCATAGAATTTAAAAAATAAAATTCACCCTGTAGAAATTCTATACATATATTTCTTTTCAAATATGATAGCATATTTCAGTGCATTTCTGTAAAATTGTCAGAAAACACAACAACAAAATAATATACATGTAGAAACAAATATTTTTAAATATCTAATTTAAATTGTGGAGTTTAAGCATATTTTAAAAATATCAAACTGCATTCAAACAAAATATATATAAAACAATATCTGACAGATATACATACATCTTTTTTCTATTGATGATTCTCTTGACAGGCTTATGAGAATTAAATTTTTTTCTTGAATACACAAGTAATGAAATAAGCTCTAAAATAAAATGAGGTAAACATGATAATTTTCTAATATATATCACAGTTTTTCTATACATCTGGTAGATCAGGTAATTTTTCATATAAATCTTCGTCATCTTCAAACTTCCGTGAAGTCCGTACCGGTGTTTTGGTCATTTGAACTTGTTGACCTCCCACAACTTCATTTAACTTCCTGATGAAGGAGTTTCCTGTTGATATTCGAGACACTGAAAAATCAAATCACAACAAATCAAAATTGGGCAAATAAAATTATAAGTTAATTATTGTAAAGTTTAAGCCTTATAGTAAACAAGTCGGAAACTGCTATCTACATGTACAACTGTAATTCATCTATTTGCTTCAAATCCTAAGGACACAATATATACTAGATAATGTGCAATATAGTTAGATATGATTATCGTTAATATTTAATTGTGATTAATGGGTAAGATAATCATAATTGAAGAGGGCAATATCTTGGAGAACATAAGCACACTAAAAGTGTGCACACTCATGATTCATCATAAACATGCAATTTGTATAAGCCGTCTTCAATAGGATAACTAATGTCATATCATAAATTGTGACCTAAACCATGGAAGTATTAAATTGACAGGAATTCCAAAAAACCCGACTTAAAACGTTCCATCTGTGTTACCACAAAATCGTCAAGTACCTACTAATCGGTCATACTGATCAAAGTTTTGCCTATCTTCTTACTTTTAGTGGTGTCTATTCGAAAATTATTTAAGACCGTACTTTTTGAATATCTATATTCTAAAGAAAAATGCAAATACATGTGTAGTAAATTATAAATCTGCATTAAAAGCAATGCATGCATTGACTAACTAAACAACAGTTTTAATCCAATATCCTTTTAGGAGTCATGTCCTAATAAGTATGGAATTATACTATTAAGATTTGGGCTGTATCATTATTGTGTGCAGATGCTTCCTTTTGCATTAAAAATATATGTAAAGAAATTCGTTGTCATTGAATTATTTATTCTTCCTTTGGAAATTATTGTGCCTTTTCATTCTTTCCATACATTTTGTCCAATTTCTTTCCATTTTTGTTAAAAAAATGAATATTAAGTAACCTTCCCTGTATAAGTGTCTTGACAGAAATAAGAGGTAAAATCTTGCATCACAAAACTACAAAAATTTGGATGAAGATAACTTTGTTGTATATAAAAAAGATGAATTTAAAATGATGCGGGCTTGAGTTAAAATATTAGTTTTTGTTTTATATTGTAAGTAGATTACTTTCTGGGAGTCACGATAAATTTCTTTCACTTTATCTTAGTTTTTGAAGTATCCTAGACCATCCTACATGGTAGCGACTCATACCACAAAGAAGACCAATCTGTTCTTTTCAAGACCATAATATTTTCAAAATCAGAAGAGAATCGATGTTAAAGAAATCACAGTTTTAAAAAATGTGTTTTCTTTTGAAATGATTCTTTTTCTTAATCGTGTCATAACTTTGCTCATTGTCGGCCGTTTTTTCGATTTTTTCAATCTTTTCTTTTGAATAAGCAGTAGAAGCCATTGCCAACAGGTAATTGCACAACAAAGGAACCACGGGGGTCCCGTATCCTTAAGGCAAATGATAAGGCCACCGATAGTAAAACCACGTGATGTTTTCTCTTCGAATTTGGTGGCGGTAACGCAGACCATCTTCAAGCGTGTTATCGCCTACTTGATAAACTGAGTCGGTACCTTTATTATCTATAGACAAACTATGGGAAATTAATTGTGTTAATTTATTGTTGTAATTCCTGTCAATTTAATACATGTACTTCCATGCCTAAACTAAATTAGTTTTTTAACATCTATCTTTGCTAATAAAATATAAAAAGAAGCTTTCAAAGATATGAAACAAGTATTATCATGGTGTGAAATTAATTACTGGTTGTACAGTTTTTTCCCTATCACATATATGGGAATTAATTAGCACACCCTTCACTTTCACAAGCTTTCATGCTCATCATTTCTATATCAAAATCTGGCATTATAAGGGCATATATAGTTTTCATTAAAGAATGAAAAAGACACACAGCCTTCTTTTCAAATCAACAAAAATTGAATAGACACTAAAGAACAATTAATTTAATAAAATCATGTAAATATATGGGAAATAAAATAAGTTGACTAAGAAAATATGGGGAATATGATAAAGTAGACAACGGTAAGTAAATGTCTGTACATTTTAAAAGATACAGTAGTGATACAAATCATTCAAGTGACAGGTAAGCCACTAAATATATACATCTAGAGGAGCCCGAAAATACATGAGTGCAAGGTGACCTTTTACCTTGTAATTTGCTAACGATCTCGGGACTTATTGTTGGTGTACTTTTAGATCTCATTCTGACAGGTGGTGCTGAAACAAAGTAATGTTTCTAATGTGCATTCCAGAGGCGGAACCAGATTAAGTGTTCAGTGGATAAGAAACTTACAACCCCCCTTTCTGTGAAAGATTTAGCAAGTGCAAATTATTATAAAAGTAGGATTGGAATCCCTTTTAATACCTGAAAACTTGATGGAATAATTTATAAAAGGATATTACTGGAAGCCCCCCCCCCCCCCTTTTGAAAATTTCTGGCACCGCCACTGCATTTCAACTAGCCATTCAATTCACAGTCAAACTCATGTAGTGTGCGGTTGTGCATCATGTTATAAATTTGAGATCACTTAAAATTTGCGTCATTTTGTGAAAATTAAGTTTGATTAATGTCTTTTTAACAGAAACATTAAACTTTGGTAGTAATGTTTGGTTTCAGGCTAAAAAGAAACAATCCTCCAAAAAATGCAGTTTTCTAAATCATTTGTTTCTCAATGCAGAGAGGATGATAAGATAAAGACTTGTTAACAATTATTTCAGGTGAAGAAATTAATATCAGAAGAAAATAGACATGCTAGAAAAGAAGTAAGAGAATTAGATGGAAACATTCTGTCTTGACTTTTGTTTCTTCCTAAGCCAAATGTTTCTGGCTTCTCTACCTATCTTTTTTTCATGCCGACCCTAGACTTTTATTGCCTTATTTGCCCAAGCACTGTTATACTTGAAATTTACTCCCAATTAACTCTAAGTAAAAAATTAAAATAATAAAAAAACTTATGCCTACCTACTGACCCTATTTTTTGGGGGGCATGAAACTGGAAACACAAATACTTTTTTGGGGGACCATAGTCATCAAAATTGACTGCACTGGATAAATTATTAGAAAAAGTTGGATTATGTTAAATTAAACTTTATATCTGGTAGAAAACTGAATTAATCATGCAATGATTAACTTAAAACATTTAATAAAAGAGGATAATGTAGTAGCATCAGCAGCAACATGCAAGTCAAGCCAAGCAAAATTCCTAACACAGCTCCACCAATTAAATCTAGCCAACACTTCTGATCTTACCTGGAGATTTGGGCGTTATACCATCATCATATGGGTTTTCCTTGCTCTGATTGGTTACATTTTGGTAATGTTGATTTGACGTGTTAGAACAAGCAGCTGGTAAGGGGATATTCTTAGTAGCGAATCCAAAACCTACATCGTTAAGACATACAGAGATATATCTACATGTGATTAAGACACAACAGTGAAGAGAGAAAGATGTGAAAGTCTTTGATTTTCAGAGTCTTTAGTGGTGAAATTTTGTTTTATACCAAATTTGTTAAAGATCCAATTGAACCATAGAAAAAATACTTTTTAAAAGACAAAGTAAAGAATATCTTAAATGATTTTATTGAAATTTTAAGAACATTTTCTTTTCATAGAATAGAGAGGTAAAGACCATGACCATATCTACAACAAAACATTCCTCAAATCTTTGTTTGAGAAAGCTGCAAAATGACCTTGGGTTAACCCTGAAAGTCAATCTGTTCCAATATGATATAGAAGCTAACAGGACATTCATCTAAAGTAGTATGTGTGTGCAGAAACCAATCCAGTGTTAAATGGAGAACAAAACAATGAATATATTTTATTTTACCTATGGATTTAATATTTGTACAATCATGGTCTCATAAGTACATAGTAATGTTAATGCTTTTTTTTTCTAAACTTCCATTTAACATTGAACTGGAACAAAACTTTTGTGTGAAAAGGATACCAGTGTTCCAGCCAGGATTTGAAAAGGGCAGGGATGAATCTTTAAAAAAGGGCACATTCATGCGTTGACCTCATCTTTCAAAAGGGCATACAAATGTAGCTAATAACAATCAAATACAGCACACATTCTTTTTTAACAAACAAACATGCATTTTTAGGCTTAAGGGGAGCCTCTTGTTTCTATAACAAGACTTTAGGTTTTTCATAACATTCATACATTCTATCAGTGCTAAAAAGCTTGAATGACAGCTCAAGAAAACCCGTTTGATTTTTATTGAATTTGCTAGTAAAATCCGGAGATTTAGTACCATTCCGGTCAGAGTTCGTGTTTAGTTTTTAACTTCCGCTTCCTGTCATAATTTGTAAGCAAAAAAATATGATGGAGCATATTATAAATCCAACAACATCGTTTCTATTTTTCAATAAAAGCGCACATTTAATGTTAATTTTGATAGAAAACATCCAGATGGGTTCAGATTCTGATTTGTGCACAATTATCATTACCGAGGCAGAGAAATTTACTGTGCAATCAGACAACTTACCTGTAATTGAAATAGATTAATCAAAATAGATACCTTAATTAATTGACTAGAGAACACATGTTTATTTTTGTTAATTAGCCTGGGGTTGTAAATATGCCATTCAATTATCCCAAATGGCTTCATTCTCAATACACAAACTATGTACGATTGATTGAAAAAGGCAAATTTACGATCAAAAAGGGCAGGGCGGAGATGAAAACCGGCATGTATCATGAAAAGGGCAATCGGGCGGAGGCAAAGGCAGGCGGGCGGACCGCCCTCTGAAAACAGCCTAGCTGGAACACTGGATACAATACAATATACACAGAATTATACAAATACAGGAAAGACCAATGATAACATGGCAGTCAGAAAATCAAGTTACAAAACTTTTTTCTGTGAGGATTGAGAATAAAAAAAAAATAAAAACCCTAATTTTTCCCCTTAAAATCATATTCTGTTGCCAGAGGAATTGAATTGGAATAGAGGACAATTTTTGCATTTACACCCTTTGCTATGCAACTCAAGCAAAGCAACATATTTGTTAAATTTGCATGATATAGATTTAAATAAATAAAAGCTTTATTTCACCAGCAAAGCAGAGAAGTTTTAATTCAGATACTGCTTACCCATCATTAAAACTTCCTTCACCATAAAATTGATAATAACGCTAGACTATGGTTGACAGAAATTTTGCATTTAAAACTATAATTATAAGTGGAGATACTGGAACTGGGCTTCAAATTTTAGCAAATAATCTACTTTTGATATTTGGGTATGATGGACTTAGTGAGTATAATTTTGTTTTTAATTTATGTTTTTTTGGTTTCTTTTTTTTTCTGGAGTCAAAAAGATATAAATTGATTTCATTGATATCGAATTATTATTTAAAAATTGCATTTTGATTGAAATATACAACTGTAATTAAAACAATCTGAATATTTATTTTCCATCCCATTTAACATGTAAACAGTACTATACCTGCTGTTTGCTTTGGAGACAGTGGTTTCTCTTCTGATACCTTTCTTTCAAATTTTGATGCTATTGACGAAACACCACCAGGATGAGACTGATCAATAGCTGGTACTGAGTCTGTAGAGTCTGTCTGCTCTACTTTGGGTTCAGCAGCTGGTGACTTTGGGGTGGGTTTTAGCCCCATCATTTGTGGAGTTGGGACAAAGTCAGTTTTAATAGCATTTTCTGATTGTGATTTCTTAAAAGGTGCCTTTCCTGTAGGTGCCATTATTTCTCCTTGAGATGGGTCAGCTTTTGTGAAATCTGTCCTCCTAAGACCTAGCTGAGATGGTGTTGGCACTCCTTGTCGAGGGTCTTTTGATTCCTCATCTGATGGGGTGTCAGGTATTGGACGACTTGGCAGAGGTGGAATGTTACTACTAGGTTTAGCTAAAAATCAATAAAAATTATAATTAAATAAGTATACTGACTATTAAGTCATTGAAAATCAAACACTTTTACTTCACAAAGTTTTGATATGCATATCTTTAAGTGTTCCTGAGTAAATGTAAAAATTTCCAAACTTTACTATGAAAAGTATTTGAATTTCAGTGTAGACAAGAAATTGTTAACAAACCATCACACATATAAAGTCGTAACTATAGGAATCCTGTGTCCTTGATGAAATGCTCTTATACATTATGTATTTTTTTAGAAAATTTATTCAGAAGCAAATAAAGGAGATGTCTTAATACTTGAGACTTACAATGTTCTTTAGTTCAATACAAGTGAACACATGGTGAATCATACATTGCTACAAAACTGTTCATTTTGATCATTTTAACCCGAGTGTGGTATACAGGTGTTCATTGATGTGCAACTTAAATTATTTTATTGAACATAAACCTAATTGGAATTAAGAAATGTCAACTTGGAAGTGAGATATGTCAAGTTTGGAGTGAGGAATGTCAACTTGGAAGTGAGATATGTCAAGTTTGAAGTGAGGAATGTCACATTGGAAGTGAGAAATGTCAAGTTTTAAGTGAGAAATGTCAAGTTTTAAGTGAGAAATGTCACTTTGGAAGAGAGAAATGTCAAGTTTGAAGTGAGAAATGTCAAGTTTGAATAGAGAAATTTGTAGTGACAATTAAAAGATGTGAACACATAATGGCACTACCATTACAAACCTTTATTGGGTAAAGGTGACAGTGATACATTTCTTAATTGGTCAGCAAAATTTGGAACAGACTTTGACCTCTCGTGTCTAGGAGGTGGGGGAGCTGAAAAAAAACACAGACATGTAAAATTAATGACCATGATAAAACAATGAGTAAACAGTCATATTATTTTTAAAACTTGATTGCTTGCAATAATTGACTTGATCTACTACAAAAATTGTTGCAATTTATTTCACTCAGCTGGTTAGGTTTCTCTGCTTGCTGGTGGAGTATTTTTGTTTGATATTATCCAACTCCAGTATCAAGATGTTGGTTAGGAAAATACACCAAATTTGTCAAAATTTATGCAGACATTTTTATATACTGTAAACATATTAATTTGTAGATGCTAAATTTTTAGCATTCTTTGACAATTGCTCTTTCAAAATACACAAAGAATGGATATAAGATTGTTTGCCTAGCATTGCTCTTTGATTTGTTCATATTTCACACATTGCATTCACACAGGTCATTTTTGTTTGCCCTCCACTTCCCTGGTAGAATAAGGCGGGCAGAGAAAGGAAAAGTTGAAAACAACATTACCGTTTAGCGGGTTATTTTCGCGGCCTGCAAATTTGGCGATTTCATACCAAATAACCTAGTTTTTATTTATGCAGGCAATTAATTTAGCAATTTTATTATTTTCTCGATGCAATCTAATATTGATTTTATATTACGCGGGTTAAATATTTCACGATAGAATAATGGTCGCGAATATAGCGAAAATTAGAACCTCACGAAAATTTCCCGCTATACGGTATTTAATAGTTTAATATCTTGACAGTTTGTTCGTTTGACAGTCAAACTTTATACTAACCAGATTCAATAGGCTGTTCATTGACATATGATAATTCATGGTTATTCCTAGCATACAATACAGTGTATGGTGCTGGAGGGAATTTTTGACTCACAACATCTTAAAGAATATTAAGAAAAGAAAACTATTTTTTTTGAAAGAGACTATAAAAAAATATGTACATATTTGAAAATGACCAAAATACAGTGCTATCATCTGATCATAAACAAAGGACAAATTCTAAAGGTTTTCTTATTTTCAAATTGAATTCCAGTCTTATTTAATACCTGGTCTAGAAACTTTCACAGGCAGCCTCAAAGCAGTCAGACTTTATACTTACCAGGTTCAACTGGCTGTTCATTGACATATGATAATTCCTGGTTATTCCTAGCATACAATACAGTGTGTGGTGCTGGAGGGGGGACATTGGGGATGTGAGGAGGCGGAGGAGGTATGGATGCAAGGTCTTCTGTAACAAATGATTTACAAACATTTACAGTATGTAACTTAAATTTCAATTTTTGTCGGAAGATATCTTGATGACAGTTGTTCAAAATCCACCATGGCTTTAAAAGTATCAAAATTTTGCTTTTGGATGAAAATGCACTATTTTGCTTGATTAATTTACAGCTAGATGTATTCATTTAATGCAAGTATACATAAATTATTGCTAAAGGCACTCAGCTATACATACTGTGGTTTCATTGTTATTTGTGGGGTATCAATTTCTGTGGTTTTTCTTGAGTGGCCTTTACCCACGAAATTTGATACCCAACAAACAGAAAACTTAACATTGATCGGTTTGGTGGAGTCTTTAGAACCACGAATTTAAGAATCCACAAACTGATCCTTTTTCACCAAAACCATGAAAATTTGTACCCAAAAATAAATGAATCCACAGTAATAAACCAAAAAACATCATATTCATCTTTTTCTTTGGGGTTGCTTAAATCAATTCAATACTTTTCAGCAATTTCATGAAATGTATCTCTTCGATGTTAATTTTTTTTTCTGCAACCACAGGGTGACAGGTTTTAAAGTTTTTCAATAACTCTAATGTATCATTGAAGTTACCTCCTCTTTGTAAATCTTTAAGGTTGATATATTCTTCTTCTTTAGCCTTTTCTTCAAATGGAGCTATTGTCTGATCAAATGCATGTAATGCAGCTAAAAATATAGAAGGAAAACATCAATTACCTACTACAAGACTTTGGTCAGTTAATATATAAGGAAAACATCAATTACCTACTACAAGACCTTGGTCAGTTTCAAACTAACCAAGAGATTAAAGCTATTTTTAAAATGATACTAGCTTCCAATAATCCTCTTCATTGAAATTCAATATCAGTGAAATTTCCTCATGCATCGTGTACTTTATTGGTGCAAAGTAACTAAGTTTTAATACATGGTTCAAGGGCTGTGCTTATGAGGTATAGGGAGGGCTGTACAGACAGGGGACAATAAATAAACCCCTCCAAAAATAATTTCCAGGTGGTATAAATATGCAGAAAATTATAATTATATTTTTTTTTAAAGTTGAGAATTTATTATTATATAACATGTTTATGGATAGGGATATTTTAGGTGACTTATTGCTTTTAAGGTGCTTTGGGTTTTATTTTTCTTTCTTTTGTTGTGTCTTCCTGGAAATGTCACTTTGTTTAAAGAAGCTTTCAGCATGTTTAGGGGAAAGGGGTGAGTTAATCTGAAGACGTTCTATTTGCTCTATTTTAAAACATTTGGTATTAGCTACTACCTTTCTTTTATCACATGATTGACAGAAAGTTACCGGTAAGAAGACTTATAGGTGAAAGACTATATTATGTTTATATATAATAAGCATTTGGGACAGATGGGACTATGTTAGGACAACAATTAAGATTGATAAAGGAGTCAACAAATCCTGATACTTTTAACAATTTGACTAGCCTAGAACAAATTCTCAAATTTCTGGCATACAGTCAAACCTGCCTTAGCGGCCACCTCTATTAAACAATTACCTGCTTTAGACAGCCACATATTTTTTGTCCCTTTCTTTAATAAATCAACAAAAACAAACCTGGATTAAGCAGCCACCTGTCTTAAGTGGTCACTTTTTTCTCATCCCAAGGGTGGCCTTTTTAAACAGGTTTGACTCTATATCTGTTTAAGTTACTGCATCATATTTAAGACTTCCCATTACAGAATATATTGATTAACTTTTTGCTTTTGGATTTTTTTTTTGTCAATGTCTAGACATTTTCCTGAATAGGGCCCTATGACTGGCCTAAGAGGGGACCAGGCTTGTTTTTTTTCCCGAAAGGTGGACAAAGACCACCTGTCACTAAACAGTCTATACTACAAGTGGAAAGTGCCTTTAAAACCATGTCATGCATTTTATACATAAAATATATAAGTCATGCAAATCCTGCAGGTTTTTTGTGTTCGTTGGTTCAAAAGTTCAAAGCATTTTTTACCTAGGAATAGATATTTTTAAGAGATAATTTTAAAATAACATGCCTATTTATTGTGATTAAAAAAAGAAGAAGAAAACTAAAAGATAGACTCATCCATGCTTATATACATATATCCTGACTTTCGAGACATGGTTAGCTTACAAACAAACCAAGTAGTTATTTACACTGTCCTCCAAAATAAAGAATGCACCTCTAATTCAGCCTACTGACATGGTTAGATATGACACTGTTTCCACTTATCTCTGATATTGACTTTGCAGCTAGCTATAGTACATTTTATTCATTTCATTTATTTTCATCTAAAATTTATTAAATTTTTTTAAAAACTTTTCAAAAGTAAAAACTTGATCTGTAGGCCATCATTGAGCATATTTTTAAGCATTTAGGAAAACAGGATGGAATGGGTCAAAACATTATATTAACCGCACCTTTATTGCCTGCCATGGGGTATGAATATCCAAGGTGTAAGTGTACACTTCAATAACCAACCTGCAGTTTTAATATTGGTAGTAATATCCTCCAGCGAGGGTTTCCCTGTCCTGATATCTTTACCCAAGCGTTCAGTGTTGTAGGATTGGCGTGTAGCATGGAAATTGACTAAAGGCAAAAATTAGCAGTGTTGATAGGTGATAAGACTAATGCAACATTACATTTGTAGGCAGGTATATATATGTTCATGAAATACAAATCAGAAAATATAAGAATTTTTACAATTTTTTGCATCTTAAAATTTCTAAATAAAATTAAATTACTATCTAGAAAGTTGTGATGGAAGAGGATGATACCAATTTGATATGGCCAAAAGTTTTTTTAAATAGTAATCAAAAAGTCCAGCATGTTATATTTTCTGATTTCTCAAATATGTCTTCACTTTTTAAAGTATATTTTAGCCTCTTAAAAATATACAAGTATTACTGACAATAAGTATAAATAAATATGTAGGTACTATATAGTCATTATACTAAGCAATAAAAATCCAGGGCTAGACAAGACTAGGTACTGATTTATTATTTAATACAAGAATTTTTCTAACATCTAAATATACTTCACACCAAGTGCAGCTTACCACAAAATTACATAACTTAGTTCATACATGTATATATATCATAAAAACATTTTTAACATATATTAAATGATGTATAGTGTGTGTGTAGATCATGTTTACACTAAGCTAACTGTAGAAATTGGCAGTCTTAAGACAATGCTACTAAACTTTATTAGCGAGCATAGCTCGCAAGCTGGCACGAAGTGCCCGCTCGAGCGGAGAGCTCTACGGTATTTGTTTCCGCGAGAAATTTGCTAATGCTGATTTAGATTTTTTATGGTCCGGAAAGGGTTATTATTTTTACAGGGCCGGAGTGAATGTTAGAATGATTTATAAGAAAAGAAATATAATGCTTAAAAAAAATAATAAATTGCGCTTTTTACAAGAAAATAATATTCTTAAAATAATAAAAACACATAAGCTGCTCGTTTCGTCTTAGTTATATGCAAGTACGAAACTAACGTGTCTCAAAGCTTAATCACCCCATACCGTCTCGCCCCAAAATAAGCAAATGGAAATATTGGAAATTAAATGATAGCGATAAACAAAACGTAGTCCCTTTTAGCTATGCTCGCATTTAGGCAATGCCTACTCCATATTATAGCTTTTCAAAATTACTGTCTACCTTGACAGATGTTTGTCATGTGTTGTTTTAAAGAAAACAGGAAGTAGAATGTGCTTAAAAGTAAACAGTAAGTATATGCATTACAGGCATATAATTGCTTTCCACCAAGTAGTACTATAGGATCAAGTGACACATGTGGCATGTGGTGACGTGGAATACTCCAACAGAAATTTGTGTGAGGCAACACAGAATGAGAGATGATGGATAATGTCTGAGTGACTTCTAAGGGTTGCTTTACAACATGTTGCAGGCAACAAAAAGACATGCCAATATCTAACTTAGATGATTTTCACAGTAACTTTTAATTTGTATGTGAGTTAGTACATATTGTGAACCAAAACTGAGTTATCAAAACCCATTACCCAGTTTTTATTAAGGATTTTAGATATATTTCTGAGATGTAAACCTAACTGTTTAATAAAAATAATTATTATTTTGATGATTTGAAATGTATAAATATATTTTCATTTGTCTTGATTTTTATGTGTATTTGCATATTAAAGTTTTTTTTCTTCATTTTTTTAAAATAGCTTGTTTGCCCCCCCTCCCCTCATTACCAATAGGAAATAGAAGTCCAACAGGTCTGAAAATTGCTGCCTTAGGAGTTTATTATATAGAATTGGAAAATAAGATTAACTAACAATTAAACATTGTGTATATAATTTAGTGAAGACATTGAAGGGTATTTCTTAATCAGATCATGACTTTTTCAACCATGTGTTAAACATTTATTCTATCAATGCAAAATGGGGATATTTAATGACCATGACAGACCATATAGTATACAGTTTTTAAGTGCAATACATGTGTAACTAAGAAGTGTAACTTAATAATGAGCAACAACTGTGTATAAAGATATAACTACACCACAACGTGTCTCACCATGTTTAGCTAAAATATCAAAAACAAAATCTTTTATTGCAGTAAAATTCTTACTCCTTTTAAATAGAAAACATAACATAGCAATGCCTGAATCATTGGATCTACATGTATTTTGCTCTAATTGTGCATCATGCAAGTGCATAAACATATCATGCTTATTTTTCATTAATCCCATGTAACCAATTAAATTTCATACCAGCATGCTCAATCGAACATCTTATGAATTACTTACTATCGTCATGAAATTCATCAACTGTTGGTGTAGAAAATGTTTTGAAAATAAATCTTCCTTAAGACAAAATATGGTTCTTTTCCCAAAATGTTACAAAATGGGTAAGACAGAAATGGTCAGATTTCATTAATCATGAAGTAGATGTATATGAGCAACAGATTAAAATCAAATTCTGTGACATGCAGATCCTGCTTACCAATTATCTTTAAGGTTGTGATTAGTAGCTGTTGAGAAAACTGTTACAAACTTTTTTCCCCACCTTCTGCTTATCATTTTAGAACCTGGATGATTTCTCCTCTTAGAAACATGGCAAAACAATTGCTTTTTTGTTTGCTGTTTGTAAAAATGAGCTTAAGCAAATCAAACTTCTTAAACTTACATTTTGCACTTGATGGTGTCATTGTTTGATGTCGTGGAATAGGTCGAACTTGCACAGGTTCTTCATAATCTAAAAAAAATAAAGAAAAATGGTTTTTACACATCCAATATTTACTTAAAAATTATCTTTATAGCTTATAATTCAATTACTTAAACATTGAACATGCTAAGACAAAATAGGACTTATTCATGCTGCTGTATACAAATAAATTTCCAAACACACAAAAAAAGAAGAAAAATGCTAGAAAGGTCTACGTATGACATTTTTCAGCTACAGTTAAAGAAAATTAATAGAACAAGTAATCATATGCTGACAAATCAGGAGTGAGTTTCAAAATTTTCATCTATAATGTTAATTCTTATTTGCAACCTGACACATAACTTCCTGTAAACCAAAGAATGCTGAAAAACTAATACTGTGGATTCATTTATTTTTCGAGAGTACAATTTTCGTGGTTTGATGAACAAGAGGCTCCCAGGAGCCTGAATCGCTGACATATGTGGCTGAAAACGATGTAAGGGTCATAAGATTAATAAAGGGGTCATCTGACAATATGGTGGATCTTAAGGTGCTGATCACTGTGTTCTCAATCAAAATCTAAAAATCTGTCACCATCTTTGAGTTATTTGCAAAAAAAATGCAGTTTAACCTAATGTTCCATTTTTAGCCACAGCAGCCATGTTTGACCCTTTTACATATTTTGTGTATCTTGATGCAATTAATAATATGCAATTTAAATTTCTCAAATATCTTATATAGTTTTCAAGATATTGAGCTAAACAGGTGCAAAATTTGCAAAAAATCCACAAAAAGGGCAATAACTCCTACATGGGTTGTTGGATTTTCTTCAAAATTTCAGAGCTGGTAGATCTTGAGGTGCTGATCACTTCTGCTCCCATTCAAAATTTTAAAATCTGTCACCGTTATTAAGTTATTTGCAAAAAACTGCCATTTACCCCTATGTTCTATTTTTAGCCACAGCGGCCATGTTTTACAACCAATCAAAAATCCCCACATCAGTTCTATACACCTAATGCTAAGGATGTGGACGGGGGTTTTAACGTCATGACGTCGCAAGGGGGTGGGGACCTCAAACATGGAAAGCTGTGATTTTAAATATATCATATATATACATCAATAGAAGCTTTCTAAAGATACAGACAGTTGTGACAAATTAGCAATCATTAAAAATAAACAATCCATTGAATAGTGTCCTTTTTATGACAATTATATGGGGAAAAAAGTACAACCATTGCATATTTGAGGGACTGAAAAATATAGAATGGACAAAAAACATTTTATTTTTTTAGTCTAACTTGTAGAGATAAAGGTCTTCTCTTTTTTAAGTCCACTTTCAGGGTACGATCGCCGTTTTTTAAAAACAGCATTTTACTTCGTGTAAAAAACTTAAATTTACCTCTCTTTGTAAACAGGAAATTCAGTGATTATCCCCCTTTGTACACATTCACTTATTTTATTTTTTTAAATATAAATCAAACAAAAACTTACTTTATCTTCAAAAATTAATTCCAAATTTTATAATTGATGCAAAAAATATTCACATTTTAATCATTACTACCATAAATAGCAAGGGGGGCCCCCCTGTACCTATTTTTAGCCATATGGATGTGGACGGGGGTTTTAACGTCATGACGTCGCAAGGGGGTGGGGACCTCAAACATGGAAAGCTTTGAGTGACATGTCAAATTTTGAATATATCATATATATACATCAATAGAAAGCCAAATTTATCAGCTTTCTAAAGATACAGACAGTTGTGACAAATTAGCAATCATTAAAAATAAACAATCCATTGAATAGTGTCCTTTTTATGACAATTATATGGGAAAAAAGTACAACCATTGCATATTTGAGGGACTGAAAAATATAGAATGGACAAAAAAAACGTTTTATTTTTTTAGTCTAACTTGTAGAGATAAAGGTCTTCTCTTTTTTAAGTCCACTTTCAGGGTACGATCGCCGTTTTTTAAAAACAGCATTTTACTTCGTGTAAAAAACTTGAATTTACCTCTCTTTGTAAACAGGAAATTCAGTGATTATCCCCCTTTGTACACACTCACTTATTTTATTTTTTTTAATAAAAATCAAACAAAATCTTACTTTATCTTCAAAAATAAATTCCAAATTTTATAATTGATGCAAAAAATATTCACATTTTAATCATTACTACCATAAATAGCAAAGGGGGGGCCCTGTACCTATTTTTAGCCATATGTAGACCGTTGGATTTTATTCGAAACTATGGACCACATCCTAATAAAGAATAATACCAAGTTTGGTTCCAATTGGACTTAAAGTGTCAGAGGAGTTAACGTTTTCAATATAATGAGGATATGCCTTTTAAATGTTCAATTTTGACGTTCTAAGGGCAATAACTCCTCAAAGGAAAGGTCCTACAACGTTGATCCTATTACATATTTTGTAGATCTTGATGTGCTTAACAATATGCAATTTAAATTTCTCAAATATCTGGTATACTTTTCAAGATATTGAGGTGCAAAATTTGCAAAAAATCCACAAAAAGGGCAATAACTCCTACATGGGTAGTTGGATTTTCTTCAAAATTTCAGAGCTGGTAGATCTTGAGGTGCTGATCACTTTTGTTCCCATTAAAAATTTAAAAATCTGTAACCGTTTTAGAGTTATTTGCAAAAAACTGCCATTTACCCCTATGTTCTATTTTTAGCCACAGTGGCCATGTTTTACGACCAATCAAAAATCTCCACATCAGTTCTATACACCTAAGGCTAACTAGATACCAGGGAGATGATAGCCATCTCCAAGGGCCCCGCTCCCATAAAAAATTGTGGACCGGCATTAAACTCAAACATCAAGGTAAACTCACATACCAAAAATCAGTACATTATCTATAAGCGTTTAGAAAAAAGTGCGGAAAACTGAAATTTTAATGAATTTTCAAGTTTCAAAGGGCCATAACTCCCATAAAAATTTGTGGACCAGCACGAAACTCAAACTTGATCTGAAACTCATCAAGGTAAACTCACATACCAAAAATCAGCTCATTATCTATAAGCATTTAGAAAAAAAGTCCGGAAAACTGAAATTTTAGTGAATTTTCAAAGTTCAAAGGGCCATAACTGCCATAAAAATTTGTGGACCAGCACGAAACTCAAACTTGATCTGTAACTCACCAAGGTAAACTCACATACCAAAAATCAGTTCATTATCTATAAGCATTAAGAAAAAAAGTGCGGAAAACTGAAATTTTAATGAATTTTCAAAGTTCAAAGGGCCATAACTCCCATAAAAATTTGTGGACTGGCACGAAACTCAAACTTGATCTGTAACTCATCAAGGTAAACTCACATACCAAAAATCAGTTCATTATCTATAAGCGTTTAGAAAAAAAGTCTGGAAAACTGAATTTTTTACGGACGGACGGACAGACTGATTACTATAGGGCGTCCGCAACAAAGTTGCGAGGCCCTAATAAACAACTGTACCAAGTTTGGTTCCAATTGGACTTAAAAGTGTCAGAGGAGTTAACGTTTTCAATATAATGAGGAAATGCTTTTTAAATGTTCAATTTTGACTTTCTAAGGGCAATAACTCCTCAAAGGAAAGGTCCTACAACGTTGACCCTATTACATATTTTGTCGATCTTGATGTGCTTAACAATATGCAATTTAAATTTCTCAAATATCTGGTATACTTTTCAAGATATTGAGCTAAACAGGTGCAAAATTTGCAAAAAATCCACAAAAAGGGCAATAACTCCTACATGGGTGGTTAGATTTTCTTCAAAATTTCAGGGTAGGTAGATCTTGAGGGGCTGATCACTTTTACCCTGCCAGAATTTTGATATCTGTAGCTGTTTTTGAGTTATTTGCAAAAAGCTGCATTTTACCCCTATGTTCTATTTTTAGCCATGGCGGCCATGTTTTTCAACGAATCAAAAATCCCCACGTCAGTTCTAAGCACCGAATGCTAATGAACAACCATACCAAGTTTGGTTGCAATTGGACTTATGGTGTCAGAGGAGTTAACGTTTTAAAAAGTTTACGGACGACGGACGGACAATTCTCTTTTTGTGGTGCATCAATTTTCATGGGTAAAGGCCATCCACAACAACCACAAAAATTGATACCCCACAAATAATAATGAAACCACAGTAACAAAGAACACATATAAGGGTTTACATCTCCCTTACAGTAACCTTACCTGGAGGTGGTTCTGATAATACATCTGCTACTGTATCTAAATAAAGAGGTCAGTAGGTTAGAGATTAGACACAGATTTGACCTAGGTATCATAAATGTTCAAAACTAGACAAAATGGCTGCTATGTGCCACAATTCATGATGCATTTCTTGTACACTTATCATTAATCATCAAAACTGCAAACTAAATTTCAAGTAATTCCACTCAGTATTAAAAATTTAAAAGTTTAGATGATGAAAGCATGGAGCAAAATTATGTCATCTTAAAATAAAAAGCTTCGCCGAGCGCAGCATGATACGACCGCAACATGTTGAACCCTGTACGTTTAAGGCCCAATAGGGATAGTCAATTGTTTTGGACATATGCAGCCCATGGTGGACTGACAAAGGTTTTTGACACATGCAGCTTTTGGTGGACTTTCTAAATTCACATTTTAAAAGGAATTATTTTTTTTCCAAAGGAGATCAAAATCAGACCACAAATAAATAAGTTTCGATTTTGGCCCCTAATTTCATAACAGGGGGAAAAGGGGGATCGCAAAAATAAATTCTCAATTTTGTATCTACTATTTGGCAAGAACAAACATGCAAAAAAAATTTTCAAAATCGGATCACAAGTAAAAAAATTTCCATTTTGGTCCCTTTTGGCCCCTAATTACATAATAAGGGGGAAAAGATGGGGGTAGCAAAAATTAATTCTCAATTTTGCATCCGCTATTTGACAAGAACAAACATGCAAAAAAAATTCAAAATCGGTCCACTAATAAAAATGTTTTGATTTTGGCCCCTTTTGGGGCCGTAACCCCTATAAGGGGTCATCTGACAACTTCGACCCTATGGAGACTTTTGTAGAGCTAAATGAGCTGAACAATTAAGCAAGCAACAGCTTTTTGCTATCTGCAATAGTTTTCATACTATAGGGCAAAAACATGAAAAAAATGCTATTTTTCACCTTTAAGGGGCTGTAACCCCTATAAGGGGTCATCTGACAACTTCGACCAAATGGAGACTTTTGTAGAACTTTTGATCCTGAAGCAGTAGGGTGGCATCAGATTTCATCTATCTCTTATACTTTTTGAATTACAAGCCAAAAACAGTAGTCTGACCCCCCTGGTCTATTTTTAGCCAGGGCAGCCATGATTTTTGACA
This sequence comes from Arcuatula senhousia, assembly GCA_963971305.1. Lineage (NCBI taxonomy): Eukaryota > Metazoa > Mollusca > Bivalvia > Mytilida > Mytilidae > Arcuatula > Arcuatula senhousia. The sequence continues at coordinate 51,596,615 of OZ020305.1, forward strand.
TATCAGAACTTGAAACACATCTATAGAGCATGACACCCTATTGATCAATCATACCAAGTTTCATTGAATTCTGTTCAGTAGTTTCAGAGGAAAAGATTTTTGAAAAAGTTATTGTAAGAACAAACTAAAAGTTGCAATTTGGCCCCTTTTGGCCCTTAATATCTAAACGAAAAAAGGGGGGACTCCCAAAATCAATCCCATCCATCCTTTAATGGTAAGAAATATCATTGTCAAATTTCACTGCATTTGGATAACTAGAACTAAAGTTATCGTGTATACACTAAAGTTAACAGACGACGACGACGACAACGACGACAGCATCATACCATTATACGTCCGCAAATTTTTTGCGGTCGTATAAAAATAATAATGGCAAATGGACTTTTTTCTATGTTGATTGACAATTGACCTATGGCTTTAGCATTGAATTTAAAAAAAAAAGTCTAAGAATATTCTAATCTTACTTACAATAAGAACAGAAAGTTGAAAACCGCTTCTATTTACATTAAGTAAATCCTTACACTTTATTCATAAACAAGTTTAAGTTTTACAACACCTAGGCCAGGCTTAAATAAGATAGCTTAAACAACTAAGGCCATTTAAAGTTTCAAACACTATGTCCAATGACAGAAAATCTATTTTTGATATTACAAAATTTCTAGAAAATTTATTTCCGATTTGCCTGACACTTAAAACATGGTTCAAACGCACGATAAATTCAATCAAGGTAAGGCACAAAACAAAGAAATAATTTTAGAATATTGGCCTATTATATATGAAATCAGCTTTAGCAAAATGTTAATGTACAATTATAGTTTTTGATCAGTTAGTTAGAAAGCAAGACTTTTAAAGCCAATAATGTTTGTTACATAAGTATACATGTATATACATGTAATGGCAAAATAATGTGGATTGCCCTGCTGATTGTGAGAAGGCCACAAAAACCTTACAAGACACTTAATCTGGTCATAAAATATTTCAGTAAAATTTACTAAATAATATCATAGAATAATAATGATGTAATTCCTAATGCTTTATTTCAAAATACAGTTTGAAGGATATAATTTATACCATACATTTGAAAGCATTAACAAGAGGCTCCCAGGAGCCTGAATCGCTCACCTGGTCTAAATGTCAACCCTTTGAAAACTTTTGTATAGCTAAATGAGCTGAATGTTTAAGCAATAAAAAGCTTTTCTCTATCTGCAATAGTTTTCATTCCAAAGCAAAAAACAAAAGGGGCCGTAACCACTATAAGGGGTCATCTGGCAACTTTGACCCTATGGAAACTTTTGTAGAGCTAAATGAGCTGAACATTTAAGCAAGCAACAGCTTCTCTCTATCTGCAATAGTTTTCATTCCATAGGCCAAAAACATGAAAAAATGCTATTTTTCACCTTTAAGGGGCCATAACTCCCATAAGGGGTCATCTGACAACTTCCACTCAATGGAGACTTTTGTAGAGCTTTTGATGCTGAAGCAGCAGCGTGGCATCAGATTTCATCTATCTCTTATACTTTTTGATTTACAAGCCAAAAACAGTAGTCTGACCCCCCTGGTCTATTTTTAGCAACGGCGGCCATGTTTTTCGACGAATCAAAAATCCCCACATCAGTTCTGTGGGGGATACCCTAAAGTACCACCAGACCAAATTTGGTTTAAATCTGTGCAGCCGTTTCAGAGGAGAAGAAGTTTGAAGAAAAGTTAACGACGACGGACGACGACGACAGACGCCAAGTGATGGCAATAGCTCACATGGCCTTTGGCCAGGTGAGCTAAAAAGATACTTGATGAATATGACAACAAATTCAAGTGATCAAGTCAGCACATTTACCTATTGGTTGAATCCGCCCTGTGTTGTATGGATCTTCTGCCATTCCAAAATCTGAAGGATGATTGCTTTTCAAAGGAACTGTCGACATAGCACCAGATGTACGTCGGAAATAATCCATCACATCTGTTAAGTTCCTCATGGCATCATGCTGAAATATGGTAACAAACATAGTGAATTCTAACTACAACCAATAGAGAGAACCAATGGAACAAACTAGATTTGACTGAATACCCTTGGCTCTTATCTATAAGGTTCATTTATGGACGGATTTCACTAGTGAAAATCCGGGTTATAAAATGGTGAATGTCTGGCTGGTGGCATGCCAGAGGGGAAAATACTTTCCTAACAGTTTTCTCAGCAACTACTTATCACAGCCTCTTGATATTTGGTATGCAGCATCAGCATGGGCTCCCATAACATGGGTTTCGATTTCAGATCTATCGCTCACCTACTTCCTGTTTACCGACTTACTTTTTACATTAATATTCAATAATAGAAAATTTTCATAACAGTTTCCTCAGCAACTACTAATCACAGCCTCTTGATATTTGGTATGCAGCATCAGAATGGGCTCCCATAACGTTGAATTTGATTTCAGGTCTGTGGCTCAAATATTTCCTGTTAGATGAAATCCGGCCATTTCTGTCTTTGACCCATTTTTATTTAATACAAAAATGTATTTATGAATTATGCATTTATAGCTGTACAACACAAGGGGTAGACTTAGTCGTGCTAAGGATACACCCACTCAACCACTCAGAAAACAGGAAGTAGATGCTCAACTGACCAGGAAAAGGGAGGCACGATACAACTCATCATCCTAAAGCTGTATACCAAATTTGAAATCAATCCCTTCTGTAGAAGTTGAGAAATCTGTTACGAACATTGTCTATTTTACCCTTAAAAATGTCTGTCGGCTCAGAAACCAAAAAGGAGATGCCCAGCTGACCTGGAAAGGGGAGCCACGATACAACTCATCATCCATAAGCTGCATACCAAATTTGAAATCAATTCCTTCTGTAGAAGCCGAGAATTCTGTTACCAACATAGTCTATTTTACCCTTCAAAAAAGTCTAAGTCGGCTCAGAAAACAGGAAGTAGATGCACGACTGACTTGGAAAGGGGAGGCACAAGTCAACTCATCATGATAAAGCTGTTTACCAAATTTGAAATCAATCCCTTAAGTAGAAGCTGAGAAGTTTGTTACGGACGCACAAGGTGATTGCAATATAGCCCCCTCTCTTACAAGTGGGGGTATAACAAGTTTATAATGATCAAAATGATGGTTTCTGAAAATGCAGTCACAAAATGAGTGACATTGACCAAACAGCATACTAAAGAAATAGCATCCCTGAGCACAGCGTGATACAACCTCAACATGTTAAACCCTGTAAGCTGGAGGCCCAATATAGATGACACAACCACTTAAAGAGTAAAAGATCAGGTTTACAAAGATAAGTTTTTATTACTGTCAAACACTACTACTGATGTTTAGGATTTTAATTCAGTTTTTAATTTGCATTCACAAACACAAACTAAAAATGTTTAATGTGCTCATTATGAATTTCTGAATAGAATTGTTATCTTTATAAAGATACATTTAAAGTTTGTCATCGTGTCTTGTAACACTCACCTGATTTTCCACTTTGATCTTATATCCTCGATCAACTCTTATTACTTCATAATGTTCTACAGAAGATTTCCTAAAACATATCATGATTAGATATCATTCTATTGTCATTTTTTGTATTTTGCAAAGTTATGGTAAATTTGAGTCAATTAACTCAAAGGCACCTTAACCTTATGCGCTAGGTATATACTCTGAAACTGCAAAGGCCCTCTCAATGGTTCTATAGGAGCAACACTTTTCTATAACAAATTGAACAGAATATTTATGCAGACTGTTAAAAACATCTAGGTTTGTCTATTTGAAGTGCATAAGATCAGTCATTTGTCTCCCATTATTCTATTTAACTTTTGGTTTAAAGTTCTAACAGTGTTCTTCTCTTAAACCGATTACATGAAGTCATTCCTTAAAATTTGTTTATTATGCATAACGTAAGTTTTCATTTTAAAAGCAACCACCTTGGTATTATGTATTTCAAAAGGAATAAAACCTACCCATTTTTAAAATTTCTTTTGCTGATCACATAACTACCATCTTGTTTAAATTTTGTGCTCTCTCTCATTAATGTGTCACCCAAATTCCTCTCCGCTGCAATGGCCAAGTAGCTCTCAGCCTTTTCTCTAGTGCAAGCATCAAAGAACCAACTATTTGTAGAAAGTATAGAAGTCAATTATTAGTTCAAAAAAGTATTGTGTAATGTACCAAACTTTTCTTGTTACATTTGACTTTGAAAATATATAAAATTATTAACAGATTATTAGTAACAATAGAAATGAATTAAAAGTGGCAGTACATGTATAAAATTTTGAACATGAAAACCCCTTCCACCTTGTGACCTTGACTTTGACGTGACAAGAATCAATATATAAAAGGCGTGACAACCTGTTAAAAAAGTTAGAACAGACAGTCAAATTGCAAGAGAGAACAAGTGACAAACAACACTTTAATTCAATCAAAGGCAATTAATAATTACAAAGTTTGCCCCAAAGTCAGTAGAGAAAGCAAGTAATTCAAATACTATACAAAGGACACAATTCCATCTTACATGGCTTATGGTGTGAAAAAAAACTCAGATGCATTCATATACCAAGTCTGGTGATCCTACCTTCTATAGTTTATGGAAATTTGATAAAAAAAAACTATTCAAACAAAACCTAAAGCATGTTTGTTTAAAAATAGTTTAAAGTACATAAGTATCATTAAGAAATTTAACAATCTGAATATTATGTAAAAATTTTGTTATATTCAAAATTTTCATTAAATATTTGTCATCTAAAAATAATTCTCTTCTTTTGTTTGCATACCTTGGGACTGAGACATCATCTGGGTTGTTTGAAAACTTGTGTCTCTGAAAAATAAGTAAAATATTGGTAATATGATGGGTGATGGGAATCCTTGGGTGGCTTTAACCACCATTAAAATCAATTGAATCAAATTTTACAGGAATGGAAAAAGTTTTACTATCGATATGTTCCTACATGATTCCCAACTTATCATTTTATGTCCGAAATTGTGCATAACGTTTGTATACATTTTCACAGTTTTATGTAATGTCACTGTATTATAAGGTGTCTCTATGGCTTTTTGAACATACACATTGAAACGACACAACGTTTTCTTATTGCTTGAGCCCCAAAACAACCACTTTAAAATCTATACAAAGCATTTTTCATACCATAAAGGGGCCTCCTCCTATGCCCTCTATTGTCAATGACCCACTTCCACCTGAAGGTGACTTCTGACTTATAATTCCGCTATCTGCAGACGTGAAGCTTGCACGATTGTGGCGATCTCCACTCACAATAGAGGCACGAGGGCTTCTACCTGTCGATGGATTACTGGTGTTATCAGAGATGCCAGTTCCTACTTCTAAGTGGTAGTTGGCTACATCTTGTTTTATTTTGTTGATAATGTCCCTTGGTAGATCTAGATCATCCGGAACCTTTTGCTACAAAATAAAAAAGATAATGTGTTGATCTTCTTACAAGTTTCATTTAAATCTAATTCACATGAAGTCTAGATTTTTTCCATAGATATAAACATATGGGAAAATATACATTTTAATACAAGAAATACTGTAAAAAAGCTAACAAACGGATATCCCCACTTCATATTGAACCCTATATTGCAAAAAAAAAAAGTCCAATAAAATTATCACCTCTAAATACATCTAATATCAATGAGTGATGAAATTTATTCTTTCACATTTCCATATGATGTACTTTCTTAACATAAAGTTTCATCAAAATCATTTAAGGAGGAGATACAAAACATGTGGACAGAAGGACAGACAGGGTGATTCCTATATAACTCCTAAACATTGTTTGCAGTTTGATTGCTAGATGATACATGTAATACAATGTATATCTGAAGGAACCATTTACCAAACTGTTAAGAATCAACTGCTAGTTAAAACCTCTAATCTTAATGCGAAGTAATTACTATAATGTTTAAACATCAATACCTAGGAGTAAGATACCTGTAAGAAGGTGATGCTACATGTATAATTAAACATTAATTATATTTACCAGGTAATAGGTCCAAACCATACAAAAACCACTTTAATGCATATAATGCACATCTATATTTAGGGATATATCATGTAGACCTGAATAAATTTTAATTACCCACAAAGTATAATTTTATAAGAATCTTAAAAGCCACTTAATGCTGTTTTATTTTTCTGCATATTACATGATTTTTAAACAGACCGCAATAAATCATTGTAAATTTATTTTTCAAGGATTTCTCAAAATCATTTTATCTACCTTTACCAGGGATGTCCAAAACAATTAGTTTTATTCAATCCCTGCCTTTACCAAGATGTCATTAAAAAGATAAGTGAAATCAAAATGTCATATATTGTACATGATAGTACTTCCTGACACGGCATTATCACAAAAAATAACAGACCAAAGAGAAAATCCCTAATAAATTAAAACATTGGAATCAGGAAGTTCATTGTTTGTCTTTTAATATCATTTTTTTTATATCATATATATTCTTAAAAAAAATCTTTGACAGATGTTTGTTTAATAAAAAATACTATTTAACTTGATATGTTTTATATGGAAGTTTTAAATTGTAAACAAAGAATTCTATGCCATTAATCAAAGAACTATACATGTATAAGTAGTACAAGTCAACCTAAAGTTGAAAAGACACGTAAACAGCAGCATTTGTGTAATATTTAAGTTACAAGGAATTTAATCTGAGACTTGAGAATGAAGTACAAGAACTAGGCTGTTATTATACTTTTGAGTAACCAATAGGGTTCATGCTGAACTATTGCTTAATGTTGATAACAAAACAGTAGTTCATATTATTTTGTTTACACAGATTGTTCATCCCTGTTTGGTAATTGTTAATACATGTACCTTAATTCTATAAAGCATGTTATTGTGAATTAAGGTACATGCCATTTATGTGGAAAATATGGGTCAAGGTGACCTAATTTTAGTATGGATGCTGGTTACTTACAGAGATGTACCCACTGACCCAAAATAATCTCTCAATCACTTGCAGTTGCTGTCAGAGCTATGGATCTTAACCAAAACTTTAACCTGCGTCATTTATGCAGAAAATGATGGTCAATGTGACCTTATTTTGGTACTGATGCTGACTTCTATCAAAGATGTACCCATTAATCAAACATCATCCCTCTATGATGTGTACAAAATGTTATTCCTAAGTCATTGATGAAATACAAAACATAACGAACATATAGGTCAGAACCTAGGTACTTACAAATGAACAAACCAAACTCTGTTGGCCTCAGGGATAAAAAAGAAAATACACCTTACCTTTGCCACACCAATTATATAACCTCTCCATAAGTCTCTCTCTGACTTCTTATCACTCTAAAAAATAAGGAAAATTACTTTGTGTACTCTGTTTCCTTTTACAATCAAAAGCCATCTAAGAAACGTTCCTCAAATTCTGGTTTTTATTTTCAAGAATTACTGAAAATTCTAAATGGTTGGTAATTTAGATCAAGATGTAAATGTGCAAAAGTTAACCACAAGTGTGAGAGAGGGGTATACAATAAAAATGGGAAATATACTCAGCTCATACTCCTTAATCTCAAATAGGTAGTTCATATGTATAACTGTATAAAGTTTCATGAGAATAATCACAATGGTTAGAGTAGCTTAACCACAAAGGTAGACCTGATGCATGACATAACAAAAAGCTTTGCCAAGCGCAGCATGATTCGACTGCAACACATTGAACCCTGTACCTTTTAGGCCCAATATGGATAGTCCATTGCTCTGGACACATGCAGCCCATGGTGGACTGACAAAGGTTTATGACGCATGCCTTCATTGGTGGACTTTCTACCCACATTTTACAAGGAATTCATTAGATTTTAACTATTTTTAAAGCAAATGGAAAAAAATAATATTTTAAAATTGGACCACAAATAATAGTTTTGATTTTTGCCCCTTTGGCCCCTAATTACGTAATAGGGGAAAAAAGGGGGATTGCAATAATCAATTCTCAATTTTGTATCCGCTATTTGACAAGAACAAACATGCAAAAAAAAAAATTTCAAAATCGTACCACAAATATAAAGTTTCAATTTTGGCCCCTTTTGGCCCCTAATTAGGTATTAGGGAAAAAAGAGGGGGTCCCAAAAATAATTCTTAATTTTGTATCCGCTATTTGACAAGTACAATCATGCAAAAAAAAATTTCAAAATCGAACCACAAATAAAAAAGTTTTCCTTTTGGCCACTTTTGGCCCCTAATTACATAACTGGGAAAATTCATCAGGTTCAATTTTTTATTGTAAGAAACATTCTTGACAAATATCACAGCAATAGGCCAACTAGGATTAAAGTTATAGTGGAAACAAATAAAAATATTTGAACTTTTTCCCCCTTTTGGCCCCTAATTTTGAAACAAAATAAGGGGGACCCCCAAAATCAATCCCATTCATCCTTTTATGGTAAGGAACATTATTGCCAAATTAAAAAGCAAAGGGATAACTAGAACTAAAGTTATCGTGCCAACAAAAATAAAAGTAGCATCTTTTTGGCCCCTTATTTCGAAACGAAAAATGGGGGGACCCCCAAAATCAATCCCATTCATCCTTTATGGTAAGGAACATTATTGCCAAATTACAAAGCAATGGGATAACCAGAACTAAAATTATTGTGCCAACAAACATAAAAGTAGCATTTTTGGCCCCTAATTTCGAAACGAAAAATGGGGGGACCCCCAAAATCAATCCCATTTATCATCATTGTCAAATTTCATAGCAATCGGATTACTGGATCTAAAGTTATTGCACCAACACTAAAAAGTTAACAGACAACGATGACCACGACAGCATCATTCCATAATACGTCCGCAAATTTTTTGCATCGTATAAAAACCAACAGACAGACAGACACTGTTGGGCACATACATGTTCTCAGCCCATTCTTCAAAATCTGACAGGGTGGTAGTTCAAATCTGATAAAGTTTCATGAAGATTGTTGATTTGAAGGAAGAGTAAAAATTAATCAAATATAGCTTAATGTAAACTTCAAATGTAATACATGGACTAAAAGACAAACACACAGACAGAAGATGTTTATCCCAACAACTTAATTGTTGTTCTGATATGATATTATGTTCCTTAATAATTTCATTGTTCAAAGCTAATGCAGAAGGGTAAATATTTGATGTTGGTTTTTTGTGTGTGTTGTATTTATCAAATATTATGTTATAAGTTTTTTTTTTTAATTTTTATTACTTTTTGTAATATAGAACATGTAGTCTGTAAATTCTTTTCCATAACATTCATGACATTGTAGTATAGTTTTGAAAGACCTAAACAAGACTGGTAAATTTGTGATATTAAAAACCATACTTTGAAAGTACTTTTATCTGCTTTTATTTTTCTTTCTTTCCAAAATCTTACCTTAAACAAATTAACACGTCTGTTTCCAGTCGTCAATAAAAATTTATAGTTATTTGGTTTTTCTCTTTGTACTTGAAACTCTGTGCTTCCATCTATGGTTAAGGTTCCTTCATGCTTAAAAAATAAGAGTAAAACATGTCTGCAAATATTCTTGATGCCACTGTAATGAGCCTTTAATCAATCCTTACTGCAGGCAAGATTTTGTAAAGTGGGAAGATGCATGATCTGAATCATGACTCAAGTAAAATCTTCATCTGAAGGTTTAGGTTTCCTTGTGTAAAGTTTTGGGTATGGTACTTTTCTTTTGAAACTTTTGGTTTTCAGCTTACCAATTATTTTCTTTGAATCGAAGCTGAGAGGATGCCCTATGAAATATGCACATACAGCATAAAGAAATTGATACAGATTGATTGAAACCCATTGAGGTACTTTTTATGTTTTGGACCTAAATCTAAGAATTAAATTTTCAAATCTAAACATTTATAATGAAAGCAATGGATTGAATGTGCTAGTTTATATTTCATGATGAAGAAAGATGTTCATAAACTTACATTTTCTTTAATAAAAGGTCGATCTCTGAATATATAAATTGTATTTTTCTTCATCACCATCCATAATCGACGATATGAAGTTTGCTGCAAAAGAAAAAATCAAGATAACGTTCGCCAAAATTACTAGAAGAACAGAAAATTGAAAAAAAAGTTTATCAACATCTGTTTTCTTACAACCTATAAAAACAGAACTTTGGACTAAATGTTTTTTGTTCAAAAATTGCAAGCATAATTTTGAATTGAGAAGCAAATTGTAGAATTTTATGCCTAGATCTTCTAAATTCAAAAATCTTTATTTTTCATTGTTGTGAAGTAACATTAGAATATGTAAAAGAAGCTAATTGGTAATACATTAAGTATTTTTTTCTTCTTATTGAAATGATTATCAGGAAATATTCTTAAGCAATGACAGAGACCCTATGTATAGTGTTTTACTGTCTCTGGAGATACATGTAATAAACATTTTTCTCAATTTTTTTTCCTTAAAATCACTAAATAAATCTATCATACTAAAACAATAAAATACCAAATATCTTTAATACAATATTTGTTCTGACAAAAAATTGACATTTATTAGCAATAGAGACTCAATTAAAAATGTAAAATATGCAAAAGGGGAAGTCAAAACACTTATGATAAATGATTACATTCATATTGATAAGAAAAATGAACCAATAACAGGACAGAATTTTTTTTAGGAAAATGATTAAATTGAAGGTATTTTCAATATACTTTGATTTTTGACCTTGAGCATTGAATATTTTAACCTGTAAAAGGAAAATGATTCAAGTTCTATCAAACACTTTATACAAGCCCATAAAAGTCAATGATTTAATTTTCTTTAAAATGTTAACTCATGAAGAAAAATTAATGATTTATATTCTAATACACTACTTTTTCATTTAAGCTCTACCTTTTTGTACCAGTAGCTATATGTATATGTAACTTCGTTTAACACATAATTTATTTTTTAATTCTTGATTTCCCTTTAAAGTACCAGCACAACCACCATCATCACCATTACTACTAGAAATGTTTGATACATTTATTATTATTAACTATAAAAGAACAAAATCACTTTAACATTTTGTCAAATAAGCAAAAATCATGCTTACTTTCCTTTGATTTGAATTTTCTCTGCATTGAAAATAAGAAGACATTGCATAACTTACAAAATTAAAAGGATTGTTGTACCGTAAATATTTTGAGCTTTTACTAAGAAAACAGCAACCCGTGTAGTTCTCCTTATATTTAATTTATAGCCAACGTGCCATGGTACACATATATTTTTCAAATTTTTCTGAACATAGTTTTAGAATTATATACATTAACCCCTGTAGAAAGTTTACAAGCTGTAACTTTTATAGTTTACTTGAGTTTTTGAGTTCTGATTACATTGTGCCAAATCTTTGTATGATGGACAAACAGATCAACTAATGGACTTCAGTTTTTTCTAGACCTGCTTTCACTATAGGTGACAAAAATTTACTTTTTCAAAGAAATATATTGATACAAGAACAGATTCTAGGTCCCCACCCGTTGAGTGGGAAAATGTAAGTCACCTGTAAACAGGAAGTAGATGAGCGACAGATCTGAAAACACATCCCACCATATGGGCCCCTTACATTTGTACCTGAAGCTGCATACCAAATATTGAAAGCATATGTGACGGGTGGATGCCTGGCATTTCTAAGTCCCCGCTGTGTGGTGCGACAGGGGACAAAAATTCTTCCACAATGTCCAGATATAGTTCTAGAGCAAACTGCATATGTCATTCAATTAAATGCATGGTGAGAGAATAAGCAGTTTTAATAGGTATTTGACATGTTATATATATATATTCAGCTAAATCCATAGTTAACCAAATTTTTAATGTGCATAAGACTGTAATGGTATGGACATGTACGTGTCAAGGAGGGAGTCCCAGGCTTGAACAACATTATCAGTTCCCTTAAGATGAACTACACTGTACCACAGATGCAAGGAAACATGGAGAAATATATAAAACATAAAAAGTTCAAGCGCAGGAAAAAGACCTGGCCATGGGTAGAAATAGAGAAGTGTGTAGAAGACAGTAACATTAGCATGGAGATGCTTGGTTACAGCCTAATAATGTACCTCACTCAAAAAGGATAAGTATCAGTATATCTATATAAAGTATGTGCATCCAATTCAATAATGCAAATCAAATTCCTTTTTTAGCTGATCCCATTCATACAAAGACACTTCATTAAATACATTACACAAGACTTTTAATACAAAATCAACACTGAATTTTACCCCTGAATAAGATTTGGCTCTAAGTCAAATACTAACTGTTCAAAGTGCAATTAAACTCACTATCTTCTTTATTTGGGAAAAAAATTCAAAACTTCCTAGTTGGAACAGGGTAATTCCCTTCGGATCATCTGTGATAAAAACAGGAGTTCGGATTTTAAACTCATTAAAGTCATTTCATAATAGTCATTAAAACGTGAGGTCAAGTTCTCAAGATATCACTAAGTCTACCGATCCATACAAACAAATACTGTGATAAAATACTTGATTATAGAAAAATATCCAAGATATCAACTTCCCAAATTTTGGAATTCTTTGTTTTTCTTTAATCGGAACAACTCAAGCATGTTTTAGAATTTTCATGCACTCTGGGACTGAGGCTTTTTTATGGCTAAATAACTGACATGATAGAGGGGAATGCACACCTGATGAAATTGACACTTGTGTTATTATGCCTAATCTGCATTTAGGGGTATTTTTCCCATAATATGACATTTTTCAGTGGCAGTTCCAGGATTTTTGAAAAGGGGGGGGGTTTCCAAAACTACCGGTATAATTTGATGATTCTTTCCCAAATTTGGCATGAAAATCACAGAATTGGACCCCCCCCTATGGATCCGCCACTGTTTTTTTATTTCATCCTTTAAAATCTTTGAAAGGAGTCCATTTCATTCTTTTCTTCTAAAATACAAAACTACTCTTTTAATCACCATTTTACAATTTCTCAAATGCAGATTGCATCAACTTATCATGCTTATCATAGTAGAAAAAATTGCCTTAAATTCACTTTTAGAATAAATCTTCTAGAATCATTCCGAACAAGCATATATATAAAAGAACTTCAAGTTCACTGGTTCAATAAATAGATTAAAGCATTGTGACCTCTGAATCATAATTTGTCACAAATTGGACATGAAATGTCTATTGAAATCCATTTGCTCATTAAATAGACTTCCTACTGTTTTTGTGCTTAGGGTTAATCTTTGACCAACTCCCACATTAATTTTCCACAATTTACAAGTAGGTTGTGTCCATTTTAAGGAGGGCTATAATTAGGCTTGAGTGTCAATATTTCAAAAAGGCTTAGGAAACTATAGCTGGATTGTAATTAATTTAGACTTAGAAAAATAAATGATGTATAGGGTGGCATTTTGTCACAATTTATGTTGAATATCGAAACTGAAAAGTCTATGGCTTTTCTATGACTTTCTTTTAAAAATGAACCTATTTTTGAGTTTTCACAAATGATACACCGTCTGGTCTTGACAGCTTTGTGTGCATATACAAATTTGGGATTTTTTTTCTGACACAGAAGGGTTAAGTAAAAGAAGGGAAGATGGTAATAACATGCTTTTACTAAGATTTCTTGTGAATTAACATGTGCAATGCACACTTTATTATAAATGTGAGTTTTGGTTGTAACCTTCAAGTGATCCCATGGCCAGAATCGAGACAAAACAAAATATTTAGTCATTCTTAATTGTACTTAAGCATGCTGAACTATCATTTTATTTTAATATTCAAGAACAAATAATTTAAAGGTTATAATTAATACAATGAACATTGCATAAAATTTGACAGTCTAGCAATATACTATTGATAACAATCCTATCAATTGATCAGTTGATCGTACAAAAATCTTATACAATAAAATAGTTTATATCACGAAAGGTATTTTATAAAAAAAATCCCCTAAATTCAAAGTGGCATTTTATAGGATTTGAGGCAATTAAATATGACAAAATAACAAAATTGGCCTGGAAAATTTAGACTATCATACCAAAGACAAATGCACTTAAGTTATATATATTTTTTTCTACAAATAATAAACGTCTGAATGAAGTCGCCAACCTATCAACCTACGGGATGTTGGATGGAAAACAAAAAAGTTAACGATACTGTGCAAACAAAAATGATAAATTAACTTCTAAAATGGTGCACAACAACATCAAATATGATGTTAATCCATGTCAATAGGTTTTTACGGATTATATTCGAAAGCGTAATACAGGCTCCTTTTTTTCTACAAATATACGGTACTAGCTGCAGGGTCCACCAAATTATAAAAAATCAAAAAGGAGCATTAAGAGCTATGAACCACAGCTACAAATATACATACTGTGAAACATGTAAAAGCCTTTCTAAAGGGAATATTTATGAGTTGTTTAAATTAACTATGCCCTTATGTATTTTTGTCAAAAACTCAAAAATCATGCAAGAGAATAATTTAATAGGAGTATGTTCCCGAAGGCCTATTATTGGCCCTGTCATTGGGCTGATTTTTCATGTTCAAGCAATCTAAATGGATGCTTTAAAAACTAACTCAGGGAATATACGTCTTTATTTGATATATAGAACAGTTTTCTAGCGATTATATTATATTGTGCTGTTTTTTTCAGTGACACCCTGAATATAGAAGTATAGGCAAAATCTTCATTTTTGTCGATTTTTTCCCCCTTTTTACCACTGTTGTGCCAAAATCAAAAGTGGCTGCATGCTCTGAACAACATATATTTTTGTTTATTAATCTATTACTTAAAAGTGAACATTTCTACCTTAAAATAATTTTGGTCAGAATATGCGTCCAACATTATATTCGTTACTTTTTATTGAAAAAGTGGCTAAATATGTAAAAAAACAGTGATTTTTAAAAGAGTCCACTAACTTTAAAGGTCTCTGTTGTTCACCAAAGTAAAAAGTCATGCACAATTTATGACATTTTATAAAGTATAGAGTCTTATGACCATTCTAGCAGCATTATTTTTTCAAACTGTCTCAAATTTGAAATTTAGGGCTGTTTTTTACCATTTCCGAACATAATCCTTTGGCAGGATGAGTCAGTATGGCCAACTATATGTCTTAAGCAACTTTAAGATCCGTCTGACTTCTCCTTCCTGTTTAGGACTGGGCCTATAGGAAAATATATGAGAATATTTTCACCATATAAATTCTACATTTGCATAAGAATGTATGTCCACATTACTAAATGTATTCACATACCATATAGTTTGTCTCACAATTCAGGTTAAATGAATAAGAATATTGTTAAGCTTCAGATTTAAAATTTCATCTTATAATTGATTTTATCTTCTTATTCAATGCATATAATAAGGGATTCAAGTTTCTCGTGCATAAAGATAGTCATGATAGTACAGCTAAAAATGTTAGTTTGTGAACTACAAAAGTATTCATGTTCCTGTCACATGCATGTAATACATGTAATACATGCAGCTAAATCACAAATAGTTTCAGAGTGGACTGGTAGCACAGTTGTGAACAAAAATTCACTCGGAATCTTGACAGTCCCATTTTTAAAACATGCCTAACGGTTCTTTTCTGGTATTACAAAATAATTTTGGGTGAACAAAGCCCATATCTGTTGAATTTTTGCCAATTTGCCTGATGTTAATATTTAAGTATACCAAAAACTGAAACATCTACTGGTATGTGTATAGCACAGCTAATATTTTGAGGAACCAAACGTTCCATTGTACCTGGATTTATCACAATGTCTGAGGTGAAAAACATCAAAGACAAGAGAACAGATTAAACTTGAAATTGAAATCATGGCCTGTTACATTTAGGCCAAACATCTACCGATAATTGACCTAGTCATCCTGTAAATAAAACTTACTAATCAACCATATATTTTTAATTTTATATTAGTATAACATTGATGGATTTCAAGCAAAGGTAAAATGTTGTCATAATTATGATATATTACATATTATAAATATAAAATCATCTCATATATATTAAGTTTATACATGTACTTAGTAAAAATCTGATTTCCTTTTTGGACTTTTATTAGCAATATTGATTTAAAAAAGACTTAATTTCCTATCCATTTAATTATAGATGAGCATGTGCATGTAGTCAGTGTAGGATTCCAGGTTTTGAAAAGTTTTTCCCAATATATTTCGGGTTTATTTTTTTCATTTTTTTTCACAGCATGAATTTCAAAGTTTAAATCAAGAATCAATGCATATGAAATACTTTGACTTAAATTTATATTCAGAACATTGGCCTTTGGCTGTTTCCCTAAACTTTTCTAACTTTTTATTCCTTAATTGTAAAGGACAAGAGAAAATCTTTTTTACATAAAAGAGATTTATAGTTTTTTCATAGTCTTTACAATGGAACATTGCTTAAAAACTTATCTTGCTTCAAGAATATGAATTCATTATATTTGCTTTAATGCAATCCATTAAAAAAAATTTTTTTTGGCTTTAGAAATGTAATTTGTGTATGTCATGTATATCACACTAGTAAAAATATTAATCATTTAAAGGAGGCGTATAATATTATAAATAAGCTATTACATTTTGATAAGGTTGAAATGTTTAAATATTTAATCTTCGACAAAATATTTGATGTAACAAACAAATTTCTAAATGGATTGGAAAGTATATAAACAAATCAAGATATCTTTTCCATTTAAAATCTTCAATGAAATAAACAAATACCTGCAATACATGTATTTAATACCAGGGTATGTTTTTAATTAAAACATAAATAGAATCATGGTAGGAAATTTGCTTAAAAAGTAACCATTCTACCTGCTTTATAGCCAGTCAAATTTCATTAATTTTATCCAGCCCTGCCAAAAATTTACCAGTCTTGGGCTGGCCATCCGGCTATTATTTCAACTCTGATCGATAGAATCACTCATTTCATTTCATTTACATTTTGCAACTGTGATCAAGGGATTTGATACACAGTAGTATCAAATTCCTTGCTGAGATATACATTCTTTTAATCATGAAAAAAAAATCAAAACAGTACTAGTTAGCACAAATGTGTTTGCTAATCATCGGGAATGGCATAATGTATTGCCTGTAACTTTGTTGTACATGTTTGCAATTTGTGCTCACCAGCTCTAGTGAGTCTAAAGAGTTTATATACCACACTGTACCTCCTCATTCAGATTTTGTCAAATGAAAAACAGGATAAGTGTAATAATTCATACAGGTACATGTATTTTTTTTTATTCATTTTTTTGACTGAAATTTCTAATTTGACATACTTATAAAATAGGAATGGATGATATGAGATCATGATAATATCTTTTTCTACATAACTACAAAATGTACTTAAAGATAAAATACATATAATTCAAATCCAGTCCTGAAAGTTGCTTTAGTTATTTTTAGTGTACATTTGTTTCACTCTGATGTTACCTCTTCTGAAGTAAATAAATAGCTTATGCGCCTAATTATCAAAATTATAAAAAAAACTTCTTATTTTCCTCTAGTTTTGATAATCTGTCACTTACATGACTTAACAGTATTGAAATTAATATCATAAAAGATACAGATCCCTACGAATATCTTCATATCAAATTTATCAAAGAAATCTTAGGCATCCATAGCAAAGCAACAAATGTCGCTTGCTTATCTGAACTTAACCGATACCCCTTGAGAGAAAAGGTTAAATTTTTAATACTCAAATTTAGAGATCACCTTTCTAATTTAGACAACAGTTTAGTTAATAAGATTTTTAACAACCTTCCCCCCAGTAATAGATGGATGACAACCACAAACCAATGGATCAGAGAACTAGGATTTAATTACATAACTCATAACACAACTAACTCTATAAAATATTTAAGTAACTTTAAACAAAGAATATATGACCAAGCTTTACAAAATAGAAGTAGTACTTTAACTGAAAACAATAAATTATCTTTCTATAACACAATATGTCAATTCAATCAAAGACCTCCATATGTTGATATCTGCAGATTCAAATCTGATAGATCTTTTATTTGTAAATATAGATTAAGTGCCCACTGTCTAGCAATAGAAAGAGGACGATATAACAATATTCCCAGAAGTGAAAGAATCTGTTTAAAATGTAATTTGTCACAAATCGAAGATGAAATGCACTTTTTCATCCACTGTCCTGCCTACAATATATTTAGACAAGAACTTACTCAAAAGGTCAAAAATGTTCATAAAGATTTCAATTCTATAACTGAAAACAAAATGTCTTTCATATTGAACAGCAACTCTTTAATAATAATAAAAGCAGTAATTGAGTATATAAAAAAATGTCAAGAGTTAAATTAACCAAAACATTTAATAAGTATAAATGAATATGTACTTTTCTCTAAGTCACTACCGCTCCAGGTATATAGTTCTTAATTTTCTTTTATTTTTATCTCTGTCGTCAAATATTGTTTTTGGAGCTGCGTCTTGGTGCGATTCTGTACTCACTTATTTACCAATTGTGGTGAATGGGTGTAGGGTTGCATCAAGACCCAGTATCTATTGTTTGCATTATGTCTCAATCTTTAATATGTCATTATGTATGTGTTATAACCATTTATTGTAAATGTGTTAAACAAATAAATATTAGTATTAGTATCATAACCTGTCATGCCTGTGAATTAGTCTGACAATCAGAGTTGCCTATCAAATGTACCATGACATCCTTAGGTCTAGGGACAGAATTTTGTAATATAAAATATATAATTTCATAAGATATTACTTTAAAAAAAAAGTTTATAAGGAACAGATGACACTAAAAAAATCCAAATGAAGTCAAACCTGTCAAGTGTCATGCAATTCATGTTAGACTCATGCATCTAGTCAGCAATTTTCTTTGGTCTTTTATTTTTTTCCTTTGATCAATTTTTCGTCGAATCTCACACATGCAGCTTATAAAAACTTGACAGCCCTGTGAACGGCTTCAGAAAACGCTTAAACTGGTTTTCTATACAAATATGACCTACCCATTTATGATCAAGACATCCTTCATGAAATCTGTATTCTCTATTAGATCCCATTTTAATTTAATGCTAATCCTAATTTCATTTTTAATTTTTTTAACTTTGCTGAAGTTAATGCCCATAAGAGGTCTAGATTGTGTGAAAAGTTTAACCTGACTGACAGGTTTTATCAACCATAATGAGGAAGTACATTACTAAACAAATATACCTGAGAATTTGTGTATTGCATTTACATTTAAATACTATAATAACTACCTATTGACCTAAATTCTTCATGGATCACTGAAGATTCTGTTGAAAAATTGCGGGAAAGAATAAAGCAGCTAAAACCCAGACAAACAATCCCGATAATTTAATGTGTTATTAAGTAGAATTTAAGCACAAACAGAAATTTTATGATAAAAATTTTTGGTTTGTAGAAGCATTAGCTAGTTTTCATATAGAAAAAAAACCTTTTGCGTGGATTATATAATCAAAGTGAAATAATATTTTATCCAGAAATTCAGTTCATTTCCTTTCCGAGTTGTGGAAATGAACTGAAACACGTGCTAAATTTAGAAACAAAACTGAAGGTAGAAAAATTTTGAAGAAAAACTTGTCTGTTATATGTGTAAGCATTTGACACCTAACCAATTGTAATGACTTTAATGTATGACTGTATGAATTAATGAAAATTGCATGTATTTATGTTGACGCATTATACAGTCTGTGTTTATTAGCTAATTATAATGAATATAACAAACCCCTATTATTACCCCTGCCTATTCCTAGATCTTCTAAATGCATTGCCATGCTTATAATTATGGCACAGGACACGATTACGGCAAAATGGTAGCAATAAGAAATCCTTATTGTTACCGCAAAGATGAAAATCAGGATTATGGATGACACGACAGCAACCGAATCATTCACGACCGAAACATGAATTTTCTTATTAGGCACAGGATACGATTACGGCAAAACTCTAACAATAAGAAATTCTTATTGTTAAGGCAAAGATGAAAATCGGGAACGGATGACGGGACGGACACTGAATCATTTATGACCGTAACAATAAGAATTTTCTTATGGCACTTATTCTTACGGCATGAGCGATATGATTGGTATAAGAGAGATTTACCAAAGATTAGATTATAGTTAACTTCTTTCGCTATTATTAATAATAATTTAATTAATTAAGTAACAATAAAAGAATAAACTCATTTCATCTGTAGTTGGTATTGGAAAACATTCTCCGGGCTCCTCTCTTTGTTGAATAAAATATTTTGCTGTCGTGAGTGTCCCAGCTAAAAAGAACTCGATCTATTCTGTATACATGGTATACACTACCTGATCTAACACTTGAATTGTAAACAATGGACAGACCGGATCAAATTTTTTGTTTTGGGGTAAAATTTAAATCATAGACCGATCTTTGAAACTCACGAAAGAAGTAGACGTACAATTTGTTATAAATCGTTACCATCGTCTGTGATGGATGCCTTAAATGGTTTCACCAGAAATGCGCAGAACTAAAACAAAACACGAAAACCACTTATTGGTTGTGTCGCACGTGCAATAAGTTATTAAAATAACTTTGAGTTCAATTTAGATTTTTATAATTTTAATTTTCGCTTGGATTGCATAAATTTAAAAATAAAAATAATGCAACTCATCATTTCATATCGTCGCCAAATGGACCTATATCTATTTGCCGTAATAATAAGCGCCGTAACAATAAGAAAATTCTTATTGTTACGGTCGTAAATGATTCGGTCTCCGTCCCGTCATCTGTTCCCGATTAAGAATTTCTTATTGTTACGGTTTTGCCCAAATTTGCCGTAACCGTATCCTGTGCCTTCTTATTATTACTGCACTTATTATGACGGCACCAAACGTAAGATATTTTAAAGTTAACTTCTTCCACAACTTTTATTTTATTTTGTCATGTTTATGTTGAATAGCAGTATTAAAACTAGTGTAGAATAGAAGTACAGCTTGTTCTAATTGGTGGTGACTAAAACGAGTAACCCGGGCCCGGGCCAACATCCGCTAACCCGAATATTTCAAAATGCTCTAAAATCTTTATTTAATGAAATTTGAAAATAATGTGTAAAAGTAAAATATCTGATTACTTATTATCGATTTTACAAATAAAGATTCGTAAATTTTAATTACGAGGCAATTTCCGATTTTTAGGTGACTAAAATGTGTAACCCAACAAAAAGTGGAAAATTCTTATTTTCTCATATAAAACACATGTGAATCTAACAGGAACTTAACAACGATGAAATGATACAAATCAGTGATGGACAAGTACATGTTTTAACTAAAATTACAATAAAATATTGCTTTTAAAGCAATTTTCTATTTTTTTTATCGACCCGGGCCGCCGATTGTCGAAATGGAATGACACTGGTGTTGCTAAAATATGACCAGCGTAACCGATATAATTGATGTATTAACTATCGAAATGGGAGTATATTTTTTGTTATAAAAAAATTGTAACTGATGGAAACACTTTCAAAATGTTTCTAGATATTTTTATTCATTGAAAAATTTCCATAGTATTATAAATAGAATTGTTTTATTTGGTACTGTCGTACTTCTTTTAGCTCTACCCAGTCCACTGGTCGACGGCCCGGGTCCGTAGAAATGTATGAAAATAGAGCTGTAAACGAAAATTCGAATACATTTTAGACCAACTCATGGCCTATTATAACATTTTTAGCTCACCTGGACCGAAGGTCCATGTGAGCTATTACCATCACTTGGCGTCCGTCGTCATCGTCGTCGTCTGTCGTCGTCGTCTGTCGTCGTCGTCTGTTAACAATTTTTCAAAAATCTTCTCCTCTAAAACTACCAAACAGAATTTAATGAAACTTGGTATGAATGATCCTTAGGGTGTCCTGCACCAAACTTGTGTTTTGATTTTTGATCCGTTAAAAAACATGGCCGCCGTTACTAAAAATAGACTAGGGGGGTCAGACTACTATTTTTGGCTTATAAATCAAAAAGTATAAGAGATAGAGGAAATCTGAGGCCACGCTACTGATTCAGCATCAAAAGCTCTACAAAAGTCTCCATTTGGTCAAAGTTGTCAGATGACCCCTTATAGGGGTTACGGCCCCTTGAAGGTGAAAAATAGCATTTTTTCATGTTTTTGGCCTACAGAATGAAAACTATTGCAGATAGAGATTAGCTGTTGCTTGCTTAAATGTTCAGCTCATTTAACTCTACAAAAGTCTCTATAGGGTCGAAGTTGTCAGATGACCCCTCATAGGGGTTACGGCCCCTTAAAGGTGAAAAATAGCCATTTTTCATGTTTTTGGCCTACAGAATGAAAACTATTGCAGATAGAGATAAGCTGTTGCTTGCTTAAATGTCAAGCTCATTTAGCTCTACAAAAGTCTCCATAGGGTCGAAGTTGTCAGACTACCCCTTATAGGGGTTACGGCCCCTGAAAAATAGCGTTTTTTCATGTTTTTGTCCTACAGAATGAAAACTATTGCACATAGAGATAAGCTGTTGCTTACTTAAATGTTCAGCTCATTTAGCTCTACAAAATTCTCCATAGGGTCGAAGTTGTCAGATGACCCCTTATAGGGGTTACGGCCTCTGAAAAATAGCGATTTTTCATGTTTTTGTCCTACAGAATGAAAACTATTGCAGATAGAGATTAGCTGTTGCTTGCTTAAATGTTCAGCTCATTTAGCTCTACAAAATTTTCCATAGGGTGGAAGTTGTCAGATGACCCCTTATAGGGGTTACGGCCCCTCAAAGGTGAAAAATAGCCATTTTTCATGTTTTTGGCCTATAGAATGAAAACTATTGCAGATAGAGATTAGCTGTTGCTTGCTTAAATGTTTAGCTCATTTAGCTCTACAAAAGTCTCCATAGGGTCGAATTGTCAGATGACTCCTTATAGGGGTTATGGCCCCTTATAGGTGAAAAATGGTGTTTTTGGCCTATAGAATGAAAACTATTGCAGGTAGAGAAAAGCTGTTGCTTGCTTAAATGTTCAGCTCATTTAGCTCTACAAAAGTATAGGGTCAACATCAAGACCAGGTGAGCGATTCAGGCTCCTGGGAGCCTCTTGATATCCATATCTTTAATTATTATCTCCACTTTTTCGTATTATAAGTGTTTTGGATGTGCAAATCGAGTATTTCCACTTTTCATCAGGTTACACATTTTAGTCACCAAAAAATCAAAAATTGTCTCGAAAATAAATTTTACGAATTTTTATTTGGAAAATCGAAAATAAACAATAAGATATTATACTTTTACACATCATTTCCAATTTTCATCGAAAAATATTAGAAAATAAACTTATAAGAGCATTTTGAAATTTTTGGGTTAGCGTAAGTTGGCCCGGGCCCAGGCCTGGGTTACTCGTTTTAGTCAACACCGTTCTAATTGATGGCCATACTGATATGGTTACTGAAAAAATAACTGAGGCGGCTGACTTGCGGGCACAAATTTTAGACGAAAAAATATTAACATTATAGTCGAGTAAAGCGCTTTTTTAACCCCAGTAGATGGAAAGAACTTAAAATGAGTTTTGATTCAAAGGAAAAAAAACGCAGAAGGAAACTGCTGCATACAGTTAGTTCCACTCATGTCCACACTGCGGCATCTGTAGTTTGAGATGGATGACTTGAATGGTTTCACCAGAAATGTGCAGGAAAAATAAAACCTGAAAACTACTTATTGGTTGTGTCCCATTTGCAATAAGTTATAGAAATAACTTTGAGTTAAATTTGGATTATTAGAATTTTTGCCTGTCAGTATTTTAAGAATTAATAAATGTTATGTCACTCTACAAAGTTATTTCATATTGTCTCAATATCGATTTGCCATAAGAATAAGTGGCGTAATAATAAGAAAATTCTTATTGTTATGGTCGTAAATGATTCGGTCTCCATCCCGTCATCTGTTCCCGATTTTTGTCTTTTCCGTAATTGATAATAAGAATTTGTTATTGTTACGGTTTTGCCCAAATTTGCCGTATCCTGTGCCTATAATTATTACCCTCTATAGATTATACCTATTTGAAATAGCAATTGTTTTTGTTTCCATAATGAATCATTGAAGCAACCATGATCAGAGAAAAAGCACGGTCTTTCAAGCCAGCATGGACATGATGGATGAAATCCAACAATCAAATATTTGATATTTGTTATCATGGATTGATGGGACAAGCCTGCTGTTTAAACACTGTGCTCAAACTTTCCAAAACTTCCAAGAAATCTGAGTAGATCTGGATAATTTTTTTTCTCTTGGTGGACTAAATAACAATGGAACAAAAAAATTCAAATCTCAAAATATTGTTTTTTAATTCATGAAAAATATAGTTCACTTGGAATTAAATTCTATCAAATGAACTATATAGTAGCAAATGGACTATTACACCAAACCTGACAATTATAGGGCCCTTTGGTCACTTTGGCACTATATCCTTGAAGTCTTATGCGGCATCCTATATCATTCAGCGTCACAAAGTTTTCTCCACAGTTTTCCAAGCAACTTCACAACACATCCTCTTGATATTTGGTGTGTAGATTGTCCTAAGTGTGTATTGTATTTATCATGTAAAGTTATTTTATGTCTGTATTTTTACTATTTTATCTACTTCATGCTAACCTTATATTTGAAGACAAAGGCAACATGCATCTTCCATTGAAGACCTTCATTTGAGTATGTTTTTGTCTCGCCTGCGAAGCAGAGCAGGACATAGGTGTTACTTGACTGGCGTATTAATTACAAAGCTCACCCATTATTGTCACTAAGCGAAAATTGACTTGAACTTTTCAAAATTTTAAGTGCTCATTCGTGCAGAAAAAAGTCACAGCCACCATCTGAACCATATGTCTTGCTAATCAACCCTAGAAGCATAAACATGTACCATATCACTTGTGGGTGAAATGGTACTTGCCTATTAGCAGAAATGAACCTTAATCAATCACAACCAGCACCAATAAGGTTCATTTGGCACTTGTCAGTAAGCAGGAATAGACTTTAACCATTCTTCTGTAAAAAGTCATACATGTGGAAAATGTAGGTCACAGCCAGCATCCAAAGCATGCATTGTGCTTCGCATCACTAGGTGCACATACCATACCAATATAGTTGATGTGTGCACATGTCAGTAAGCAGGAATGGTCTTAAACCATTCTTCTGAACATGCTGAAAGAGGTCATCAATTCGGAAAATATATGTCAAATCAAGCATCCAAAGGCTAAGCATGCATTGTGCTTAGCATCACTAGAAGCACCTACCATACCAATATGGTTGATGTGGTACTTGTCAGTAAGCAGGAATAGACTTAAACAATTTTTCTGTAAGAGGTAATCCATGTGGTAAATATATCTCATATCCTGCATTCAAAGCATGCATTATGCTTAGCATCACTTAATGCACCTACCATTCCAATATGGTAACGTTGGTGTGGCACTTGCCAGTAAGCCGGAATGGACTTAACCATTCTTCTGTAAGTGGTCATCCATGCATATGAATATAGGTCTCATCCAGCTTTCGAAAAATGCTTTGTGCTTAGCATCACTAGGTGCAACTACCATACCAATATGGTTGGTGTGGCACTTGTCAGTAAGTGGGGATTTGGAAATATGAGGATTTGGGACAGACGAACGGAATCCAGAGATGCAGATAATTATTTTATTCTGTTGGACATTAGGTCCTGCAAGGTAGTTAAATTTGCCGGACCTAAAAAAGTTTTGCCAGACCTTTCAAACTTGTATAAGTCTAACTTTTTCAAAACTTTGCCAGACTGAGGTCCTGCACAATGGTTTCAATTGCCGGACCTGCTGAAATTTTGCCCCATTTGTCTAACAGGTCCGACGATTAGTTGCATCTCTGGGAATCGAACACTATATGCCTCTCTACTTTTGAAGGCAGGGCACTGCATAATAAAATTTCTATTTAACTAGCAAAAAAAATTTTTGAGTAGGGGACAATGTTAGTGGTTGCACAGGGAAGGGCAAACAAACTTAATTTTATCTTAGATTTTAAAAGAAGTACATGATATTGAGGTATGAGGTGTGAACGTCTTGTATATAAGTTTATGTCAGATATCCAAGGGAGATACTCGGACAATTTATTTTAGACATTACAGGGATATGAAATATTCTATATAGTCTTTATTGAAAGATAGAAACATTAGAAACTGCTGGTACATGTAATAAAACAGAATACCAACCATGCATGGCTCGCACAGCATTGATGTGATGTACTGACATTATGTAGTTATTTAGTAATTTAAAGGGTTTAGTTTCTTCCACTGTCTCTGTCACTTTGTTAGCTTCATATTTGACTTCAACAGAAATAATAGAAGATGTATAATAATTACATGTATGTGAATCATGCACTCTTATAATCTTGTTCATTTAAGTAAAATATTTGAATTTCAATTCTTCTTTTTAGAATTTTACCATAAGTTTATAAGACGTTTTTGCTTTTGCTTTTTTATTGTGTAAATCTTTGTTTGATGTCTATATTAAAATTATTTGTTGAAGTACTCAGATTGCTGACAAAATGCTCTGTGTCCATGGTAAACAGCCATGTAAAATAAGTTGCAATAATACAATACCATGAATACTGCATCTTTATTTTTAGAAAATCATGGCAACAGTTCCAGATCATATTAAGAAAAATGTCCGAGCGGTTCTGCTGTCGAAAGTGGGTGGTATTCTTGTCAGTGATTTCACAAAAGATTATAAAACTTTACTGCAACAGCAACTGAACTTTAAGCAGCATGGATTTCACAATCTGACTGACATGATCAAGGCTATGCCCGATGTAGTCAGGTAGAGTATTGGATAAGGTTTATAAGGATGGTTTATCTATCTATGTTCAAAGAACTGGAATTGTATGGCATGTACATAATGTAGTTTTGGTACATTGAATTTGAAATAGGTATATAATACAACCAAAACAAGTCATGTGTTGACTTCTTACAAACTTTTTATATCAGTGTATATGGGACAGTTAATTTATTGTTCATTTGACTTAGGTTCACCATTGTAGTTCATATTTTGTTTGAAATTTACACACCTTGCACACATTTGCATGACCTTACACAAATTTTTTGTTTTGTGCAATTCCATGAAAAATCGGCGAAAGAGGATCTCTTAGTTCATGTCGTTTTTAGCTCACCTGAACCGAAGGGTCATGTGAGCTATTGTCATCGTTAAGCGTCCGTCGTCCGTCCGTCGTCCGTCGTCTGTCGTCCGTCGTCCGTTAACTTTTCTTCAAAGATCTTCTTCTCTGAAACCACTGAAGGGATTGCATTGATACTTGGTATACATGATCTTTAGGATGTACTCTACCAAGTTTGTGAATTATATTCATGTCGACCAACCAAGATGGCCGCCGTTGCTAAAAATAGAACAGGGGGGGTCAGACCATTGTTTTTGGCTTATAACTCAAAAAGTATAAGAGATAGAGAAAATCCGAAGCAACCTTCCTTGTTCAGCATCAAAAGCTCTACGAATCTCTCCATAGAGTCGAAGTTGTGAAACGACTCCTTATAGGAGTTAATGCCCTTTAATCATCAAAATTGACCATTTTTGCAGTTTTTGGACTATATCTTGAAAACCGTTAGAGCTAGAGGAAAAGTTAGCATTGCAGAATTGTTAAGCTCATTGAGATGTACAAAAATGATTTCAGGGTCCAAATTGTCAGATCAGCCGTTTAAGAGTTATTCCCCTTTAACTGTTTTTTCCATTAATTTACACTGATTTTCAAAAATTCTTCTTCTCTTAAACCACTGAAGGGATTGCATTGATACTTGGTATACATGATCTTTAGGATGTCCTCTACCAAGTTTGTGAATCATATACATGTCGACCAACCAACATGGCCGCCGTTGCTAAAAATAGAATAGGGGGGTCAGACTATTGTTTTTGGCTTATAACTCAAAAAGTATAAAAGATAGAGAAAATCCGAAGCAACCTGCCTTGTTCAGCATCAAAAGCTCTACGAATCTCTCCATTGAGACGAAGTTGTGACATGACTCCTTATAGGAGTTATTGCCCTTTAATCATCAAATTTGACCATTTTTGCAGTTTTTGGACAATATCTTGAAAACCGTTAGAGCTAGAGGAAAAGTTAGCATTGCAGAATTGTTTAGCTCATTGAAATCTACAAAAATGATATCAGGGTCTAAATTGTCAGATCAGTCGTTTAAGAGTTATTCCCCTTTAACTGTTTTTTCCATTAATTTAGACTGATTTTCAAAAATCTTCTTCTCTTAAACCACTGAAGGGATTGCATTGATACTTGGTATACATGATCTTTAGGATGTCCTCTACCAAGTTTGTGAATTATATACATGTCGACTAACCAACATGGCGGCTGTTGCTAAAAATAGAACAGGGGGGGTCAAACCATTGTTTTTGGCTTATAACTCAAAAAGTATAAGAGATAAAGAAAATCGGAAGCAAATTTTTTTGTTCAGCATCAAAAGGTCCTTACAAGAGTTATTGCCCTTTAACTGTTTTTTTCTATTAATTTAAAATGATTTCCAAAAATCTTCTCTGAAACCACTGAAAGGATTTTTTTGCAACTTTGTATACTTGAAAGTTTGTGAAATTTATTCAAACTTTGGCATAAGAGATCAGGTGAGCGATTCAGGCTCCTGGGAGCCTCTAGTATGAAGCATGTAATAATGTTGCTTCTACATGAAAGTATAAATTTAGATCCTCGACTATTTCTATTTTTAACTAGGTTCTTTTGACAATGTGGCAAATGATATATTTTACTGCATAAATGTTTATATAGCATGAAAATAAGTACCGGTAGTATATATACATGTACACTGTATCATAACATTATATATGTATATTATACATGGTTCAAAGTTGAATACTTTGGTTTCATATCTATTTGTGGGATATCAATTTTTGGGCCGTATTTCACGGAGTGAAAAATCCAGCTTATAAAATGGTGAATGTCGGGCGGGCGGTGTGCGGGCAGGAAAGAAATTTTCGTAACAGTTTTCTCAGCAACTACTAATCACTGCCACTTGATATTTGGTATACAGCATCAGGGTGGGGTCCCATAACGTGGGATGCGATTTCATGTCTGTCGCTCACCTACTTCCTGTTTACCTACTTAGTTAATTTTTGACAATAATGTTCAATAGTAGAAAATTTTCGTAACAGTTTTCTCAGCAACTATAAATCACAGCCACTTGATATTTGGATACAGCATCGGGTTGAGATCCCATAACGTGGGATGTGATTTCAGGTCTGTCCCTCACCTACTTCCTGTTTACCGACTTAGTTAATTTTTGACAATAATGTCCAATAGTAGAAAATTTTTGCGACAGTTTTCTCAGCAACTATTTATCATAGCCACTTGATATTTTGTATACAGTATCAGGGTGAGGTCCCATAACGTGAGATGCGATATCAGGTCTGTCCCTC
This sequence comes from Arcuatula senhousia, assembly GCA_963971305.1. Taxonomy (NCBI): domain Eukaryota; kingdom Metazoa; phylum Mollusca; class Bivalvia; order Mytilida; family Mytilidae; genus Arcuatula; species Arcuatula senhousia. Next base: position 51,625,974 of record OZ020305.1, read on the forward strand.
ATCTACTTCCTGTACTGACTTAGTTAATTTTATACGACAATGTATGATGCAGTCTTCAAAACCATGAATTGTAGAATCTGCAAACTGATCTTTTTTCATCAAAACACAAAAAATTGATACCCACAGTAATAAATGAATCCACAGTACACAGGAATATAGCCCTTATGAAATGACATTAACTTAAATAGGTGTTACAATAGCTTCTGCATCAAACAAAAAAATAATTTATAGGAATGAAGTTTTATGCACTTGCATGTCATTGTTCTCCATGTTCCTTCATTTTCACATGATATCCATTATTTCTTATCTTTTTTACAGGTTAGATTTTAGTGATAAAGATTTGGCCTATAAGATGTTTGGAATTGTAGATCCAAATTCTACTTATACACCATTATCAGCAAAGTTAGCTGCAGGTATGTGTTTAGCCTCCCTAGTGAACATCCTCGGGTAACTGACTTCATGTCAAAGATTCCAGGGAAATTTTTGTTACCTCTTGTTGATAAAAACAGTGTTTATTTGCTTTCTTTGTGAGGGTTAATCATTTTAAATCAAATATGCATAAAGGTATACATTTTGTTTACTTCATTCAAAAAATAAAGCAGCTGGAATAAACTTTTGTTTGCATGCCATAAGTCATGTAAGTCATTACTCCCAATTCATTTTGTCTGACTATACATTGGCTCTCTTTGGGTTTGCAAATTTCATTTTTTTTTTTTAAGATGATATCGGGTTACTATGTTTTAATCCCTGCCTTTTCTCAACATTAAAGCTTAGTGACTTGAAAATCCCTGTATCTTTTCATTGCAAATAAATTTTATAAATCTTCATTCATAACAGGCAGTTCACCAGATAGTAAAAAAGACAACAAACGAGTCCACAAGAGTCACACAAGTTTTGGAATGAGTAATGGGAACAGTGATGGTGATGGTAAATATGCAGACTTCCTGCCCAACATGAGAGGCCATTACACATTGTGTTACCCTCGCTTTAAAGAAGGTGATGATGCAACAAAAGAGGTACCTAAAAATTAACAACGAAGTTTGTTAGGAAAAGTTTTTCATGCACAATGTTATTTTGAATATTTTTTAAAAATTCTTTTATATTTGAAAAAAAAAAGATTTTTGTGATAAGCTTTCCACAAAACTTTTTAAAGCAGTACCTTTATCATGTTTATAGAAAGAATCAATAACTTTCTCAAAGAATTGATTGAAACTAATTTTCTGAACTAACCATTTTATTACATGTATTTTCAATGCACTGATATTAAACAAAAAACAATATGAAGTACTGATAATGCATGCATTGTAAATTAAATATATTCTTCAACACGACTGAAATTTTATTGCCATTCTATATATATTTTTTTGTGTTTGTCTTATAATATGACACAGCTTAATCTTACCATGGAAGTAATATTGAGAAGGAACTATATCGACCAATTATAACATATTAGTTACCAGCAGAGCCTTCTAACAAAACTTTGGGATTTTATCTAATTAGCATTGTCTCGATAAGATTCCTTTGGTGACTATCTGCGTTAGCGCCACTCCAATTCGTCATCTGGATTCTCTTATCGGACACGTGATTCTTATCGAATTGGATGAAATTGCTAACCTTTAAAGAGCACCTGTAATTAATTACCATAGGTGGGACATCTACATCATAATCTTGCGCTTTCAAATACGAATCGAATGGTGCAATAAACTTCAAAATCGGACAAAAATTATGGTCATTACAACTGTTTAAAATAAGAATTTGTTGTAATTTCAAAAATGTTTCTTAATTTTAAATCACATTTAACCTGTGCTCCCGGTGACCTCCGATTACAAAAACATACGCTGTAAAAATAGACATGACGCCGGTTCGATTGATACTAACGAGTATTTGGTCGGATGTGGTCGGATAATAGAAATTTTGATTCAAATCATGCAATTCTATCGGCAACAGTTGGAATTCAAAGCCTTAGATTAAGTAGATTTTAAACTTTAAATGTTGTTAAGAGGAGTTAAGTGATTAAAGTAAAGTCAATTTATTTAAATATATTCATTATTTGAAGGTTTCTCTGCAAAACGAAAAATCTGCTACAAAAATGAAATGTTGTTTTTATTTAAGATTTTTTTGACAAGCTTGAAAATACAAAAATCTGTATTATGAAAAACTAAACTTAATTTGCTTTTATGAGAATCTACAGGTCCTACATTTGAACAAAACACAAATTTATTCATAAACAAGTATTAGCTTTCAAGAAAAGCTTGCCTGACCTCAGTATATAATCATCATGTATTATGATTTTCAAATAGATTTGTATTAATTTTCACACTTCCTGCAAGTGAGCGTGGTATACTAAAATGTGCATTGCTTAATAATAGAAGAAAATGAGATGTGGAATAAGTGTACGGGACACAACCTACAATATAAACGTAAATTTAAAACATCCATAATGAAAAACAGCCAGCACCCTTCAATGTGACCAGTGGTCGCTGCTCGCTGTCTTTCAATTGGCCCCTGGATTGAAAATAAATAACATATAGATTCAAGCCCAATCCTAAAGTGCAATGAAAGACCCTCTTCAAGTTTACCCTGCTCAATCAATCAATCATTACCCTCTGACATCTTTCTCATGCATTTAGCGCTACGCTGGTCAATAAATCAATTAATTATATGTCAAATTAACACACTTGATAGTTGTTCCAGTTTAAATAAACACGAACATAAATTTTAATTAACACTAATGACCTTTATATTGTTTTGTTCGCTGGCTGACCTTATCATTGCATGCTGATGTGTTTACATATTAAATACAATATACACAAAACAAAATTATTATTCATTTATGATGTGATGCAAATTTAATTCATTGAATAAATAAATTTATTTACTTCAGTAGGACAATTTGTTAGTAATATAATGACAAACATTAAACTTTAGCTAATTAACACAGACAATAAAAGCACATGAATAAAAGTGATGCTGAAACGCAACAACTAGCAAACCCATTTATTAAAAACCAGTTGAACGGTTCTTGTCAAATATCACAATGATTTTACAACTTTGGTGCAGGCACGGGTTCTGATTACACATTATAGCGGTACCTCTCTGACAGCAAACATGGCGGCCTCCATGTAACAACTAAATCTTATACTGCCTGACCCCGTGGGGTCAGGCAATAAAAAATGGCGTTACATAACTATTCATATAATCATAGACCTGTATATATTAAATATATTAAAATTGAATATATTCTAATAATATTGTACAGGTCTATGATATAATTTGTGCATTCACATTTAGTTAAATTTTCCAATATATTTTATTTAATTTCAGGATACCCCCTGGTTTAGCATTAACCCTTTTCAGCTGTTAAAACTCATGACAGAATAAAAAGGATTTGATAAAACTTTGTTAATCACTTCTTTATGACGTACATATTCAAGACATCGATTAAAAGAAAATAGGGGTTTGTGGGCAAAAAAACTAACCCTATTTTGATGGTAAAAACCAGAGGATTCCGAAAAAATGACAGAACTAGCGAGCATCCTTCATAAAAAGTATTTATTTTAGACGCCCCCACCATCACAAAAAACACGATCGGGTACATTTAATTTTTGATAAATTGTGGAGGTCTTTGTTTTCATTTGATTCTGGTCATTTCGCGAATATCCGTCGAAAATGGAACTTGCCGATAATGTCAAAGCCGATCGAGACATGCTGAGTGTGTATCTACATGACACGATTATTGTCAATTAACAGGATTCCGATAAGATAGGCGGTAACGCAGATAAACCGTTTCATCTGGCTTAGTGGTTCTTCCTTCTCAATATTACTTCCATGATCTTACCTGTCATGTTTATATTACTTTTAGAGCTTAGAAGAGAAATTTGGTGAATTTCCTGGACTTTTTGAAGTACATTTGATACCAAAGTACGTTTTTCAACAATGATATAAATAATATAGAGTGTCTTATATTCTTTATTCTATATGATTGCTAACAATTTATAACTTTTGTGTTGAAATATATTACCTGCAGATATGAGACGCATCCGTCATGACAAAGCTTGAGATTTTGATTTTTTTAGCTTGAGATTGGACAAAAAAGCGGGAGATTTTCAACATTCAACAGTCTTTAAAATTGCATTTCAATATTAATTTAGGGCATTAGCATGTGCCAAATATACCTGGCTTCACTGATTCATGTCCAACTGTTTATTCAATCATTAGGTCAATTATGACAATAAACTTTCAATTAACACCTTTACCTGTGAAATTAACGTCAGACTAATTTTAAAGAAACCTAAAACACCAGAAATGTTATATAATCCTTTATGACTGAACAATTAAAATGCCCATTGTAAAGTTTTGAAAAAGCAGGAAGTTACACAAAAAGTCAGAAGAATGGGAGATGGGTCAAAACGTCGAGAGATTTTGTCTCCCAGCAGGAGAATCACATGTATGTGCCTATCAAGACAAAATTTTAATTGTTTACTCTGGGCTGTTCCAGCAAAACATACATGGGACAGGGGGAAGGCAAATTTAAATTGCCACTATGGGTGGGCCTTAAAAGTTTGTTTAAACTCAATGAAAATAATGTTGGTTTAAAAATTAAATTCTATGTGTGGCTCCCCTTTCAAAGAAGTGCCTTCCTCCCGTCCCATGTATGTTTTGCTGGAACAGCCCTGTCATGTTTGTGTAAATGTGTGTTTTAAAGACATGCTTAATCAATGTATGTTTGAATTTCAATTTACTTTCAAAAACTTTTTTATAATAACTTTGTAGGTACATATATTAACTGAATATTTTACATAAAAAAACTAAAGGTTTTTAAAGTTGTCCATTTAGTAAATTTGCAGGGCCCGTTTAGGGTGATAAAAAATGATAGATATGAAATCAAAATAGCCTGTTTCAGATCACAAATCCCATAATGTAATACACATGTCATGTGGAATGATTATTCATTTAAAGACAAATAGTTAATGAATTATTACATTTACAGAAAATATAATTACAAATTATGAATGAACCAATAGCTTTGCAACCAATTTATGGAGGTTGTGTTACATGCAAATATTCCACATCTCATTATCTATTTCAACTTACATTTTATCTTTCCAGAATGATTTTTGTAAGATACACAATAAAAGACAGTGCTATACAATGCATAGAGAAATACGAGAGTAGTCTGACGATTAGAGTTGCGGAAGAAAAACAGCCCAGTAGAAAACCTGGTGGAGGTGGGGGAGACAGGAAAGAAAAAAGTTATAACGATGATTCTATCATGTCAAAAAGGTCAGACAACAGACGTAGGAGTGATGAGGACAATACAGCAAATAAAAAATCAAGTGGTATGTGAGTTGGTTTGGCCAAAAAAACTAGTTTAACCCCACCACATTTTATATGTGCCTGTCCTAAGCCAGGAATCCTTGTCAAAGCTTTTGTTTGTCCTTGTAAACTATCTGGTTTTTGTTTTATGTCCAGAAATGGGTCTTTCGTTGATAAACTAGGGATTTGTTTGAATCTTATGTATTGTATTTTTAGTCTTGGGCCAATGCAAGACAGCGAGCAGTGACCTCTGGTCATGTTGAAGACTGCTGGCTGTTTTCCATTGTGATTTTTTAAGTTGCCCTTTTTTTTATGTTGGTTGTGTCGCTTACACTTATTCCATATCTCTTTATCGTCTATTGTATTGGATGTTTTATTCTATGAAAGAATCATAGAGGTGCAATTAGGGCATTCAAATCTCAAATTGTTAATTTTTCAAAGTGTTGTTTTTGAATTTAAATGTTTTATTAAAAACATTACCATTAAAACTGAGATTCCATAGTTGAAGGAGTATTAATTTTGATTTGTAATGTTTTACTCCCAGATGTGTTTGATAACTTGGGAAAGTAGAAGGTCATAATTCTGGACTGTTTGTCTTGTCTATTCATTTTCCGCCCCAAATCAAGTTAACCACAAGTTTAACTTAGTTAGTATTAAATCATGGAAGTTTGTTTGCTATCACTGAAACTTCATACATATGCAGTAGGGTGTAAAAGCACAAATCAGCATAAATTTATGCTCTTGAATCATATCGTCAACTTCATGTTTTAATAATTGTGAAATGTGAAAAAGGGTCTTGTTTTTTAATATCTAAATTGTACAGGTCTTGAATTGTCATTGTGTTAATTTATAGTTAAAATATATTTCAAAAGCTTACTTAAACAACATGTATATAACAGTTTGAAATCTTGCCTTAACAATTATAGGAAAAGATACAGACCTTTGTGAAGTTTTTGTAGGAAACCTTACACCAGCAACAACTGAGGTGAGCCTATCTTATGTAAAAACGATAGGGATTATTTAATTCATTCTTTATTTCATTGAGCATGTTGAGTGCAAGATATTTTCTAGAATTACTAAGTTATTGTAAGGGACCTCAGGATGGGGCTAAACAATCGTTCTAAGTTCAGGTTTTTGGTGGTACCACAGTGAAGACCAACACTGGCTGGGACACGTGAAACACCTGTTCAGTCCACAGTATTGGTCCCCCTCGTGTATATGTTGCAATGGTGTTTCTGCTGTCCCGTGGTATTTCTTATTTAGAAGGGGAGTTGCAGTTCAGCTTTCAGGTAAATTATTTCATGGCCAGGATGCTGAGTTACACTATGTTGAAACTACCAGGGTTGAACAAATATGGACTAATCTCAGGGCAATACATTTATTGGCATTATTTTTAGCATATGATTCATATTACAGTTATAAATCAAATATCGTCTGACAATTATTAGCCACAGGGTTGTACATCAAGGGAGCTTCATTATATCTATCAAGGGAGGTAATGATTGAGGGGGGGTAGGACCTTTTTCGGGACACCGGGATTCCGGGATTTGGACAATTTAAGTTCGGGATTCCGGGATAAAATTATATCAACTTTACTGGGCTTCGGGATTTTCTCATTTTTAAATCGGGATGAAGGGATTTTGTAAAAATTAGTTTCGGATTCCGGGATCAGACCCCCTCCTACCCCCTAGGATCGACTAATACCTATACAGATATAGACTCGCTATGTGCCATGGGTCGTCCAGCCCATGACACACCACCGCCAATGTTAGCTGCTCCAGAGAATCCTTCGTTATCGCTGGAACAGTGCCTGTCTTGCACCACGGGGAGGTACTGGTGGGAATTTGCAAGACAAGCCACCATTACTGAGCAGTGCTCTGTATTTATATAAAAATGGAGGGGTCATGTGACCACAATTGACCAATGACGTCATCTGTTACAAAATGGTTGACGTTAAATTCCCTGGCAGCTGCCAGGCTTGTAGCACAACTTTCATGGATTAATTAGTTAAAAGAAAGTGTCAGATTGCCAGTGACTTGCCAATTGATGGCCAAAGTAGTTTAGGAAATGTACTTAAAGGTAAAACTTCTCAAAAATACATATAACTTATGCAATAATGAAAAATATGATTGCCAGGCTTAGTGGCTTGATACGTAAAATGGCGTATGAAAGTTGTGCGTAAACCATAAAAATAACATTGTGGCGGTAACATTTTAAGTAAAAAGTATTACATATTTATTTGGAAATCATGTTTGTTTCCTTGCTTCCACGATCTGTGGGTTAAATATTTATAATATGCAGTTTCTGCCTGTAACATACAAAATTTACATTGCAACGTCGGTCAGCAGGAAAACGTAATGGCGTTTTTGTAAACAAAGCAAAGTGGTGAAACTGACTGCTATTCAGACATAATATCTGACTTAAAATAAACCCAAAACAAAAAGAATCTTGGAAGCAAGGTCTCCTTGATCTTCAACAAGGTATTGCCCTGTGATAATTATTTAAACGCTCAAACACTCAAACAATATTAAAAAAATACAGTAGTCCCCCTCACGAGAGACCACTCATTTGTAAGACCACCCCTTTTCAAAGGCCACATTTGCATTAACTCATTTGTGAACAAAAGTACCTCATTTGGAAGACCACCCCTTTAACCTGACCAAAGACCACCCTTTTGAGTCAAAAATGATCAATTTCCCCCTCTTGAAAGACCACTTTTTAAAATTATATACATTTTATATACTAAATACTACAGAAAAAAAATACCCTTTATAATAATGATTTTTGACACAATATAAGAAGGAATAAAGACATTTTATTTTCAAAATGTAGATATTGCATTTCTATAAGAAACCAAGCTTTCAAAAGTGACTCTAGCCACTTTAACCTTCTTTTTGATTTAAAAATATTTTTAAAACAAAAAACTTCATTGTCCAAGCTGAGGCCCATGACTTCCTCAAATAACAATTGTTGACAGAAGTAAGTTAATTAATAATATGATTAAGGCCCTGCCTTTTTAGCGAGCATCAAAAATCTATATACCTTTTAAAAATAAATCCATGTGTTCGACCGGCTTAGTTTAACGTAAAGAGGGAACTTTTGAAAAAGGATTTAAATAGTAGCAAAGTCTGACACCACCCGGCCAACCCAAATAATACGCACTTGAGAAAGTTGTTGTTAAAATATCTTGGATCAATAACTACTTATTAAAAATAGGGCATGTAATGGGACATTAAATGATACCCCGCCACGTTATAATATCAAAAGTTCATAAAATTTGATTTCCAAGTGGCCTATCTTGAAAACTGTTTTTCAGATCATGCTGGAAATTGAACTTGACCTGTATTTTATTGTACTCAATAGCTGTACAAAATATCATTTGAATCCCATGAAGCCTTTTCAAGTTATTGGTCGGAAACTCAAAATTTCATGAAATTTGATTTTTCAAAGTGGCCTATCTCGAAAACTATTTTTTGGATCATGCTGGAAATCAAACTTGACCTGTATTTTATTGTATTAAATAGCTGTGCAAAATGTCATTCAAATCCTTTAACGCGTTTTCAAGTAATTGGTCGGAAACTCAAAATTTCATGAAATTTGATTTTTCAAAGTGGCCTATCTCGAAAACTGTTTTTTGGATCATGCTGGAAATCAAACTTGACCTGTATTTTATTGTATTAAATAGCTGTGCAAAATGTCATTCAAATCCTTTAACGCGTTTTCAAGTAATTGGTCGGAAACTCAAAATTTCATGAAATTTGATCTTTCAAAGTGGCCTATCTCGAAAACTATTTTTTGGATCATGCTGGAAATCGAACTTGACCTGTATTTTATTGTACTAAACAGCTGTGCAAAATATCATTCAAATCCTTTAACGCGTTTTCAAGTTATTGGTCGGAAACCTTCGGGGGACGGACAGACGGACGGACGGACAGACACCGGAAAAAACTGAGGGTATAACATAATACCCTGCCACTTCGTGTGGCGGGGTATAAAAATTCAATTATTTGTGCAAATAATAAATCCTGTAACATTCTGGGACGACATTAAGCGGGGACGAAATTATCCATTTTATGGATTACTTGACGTCATTTCCTTGTCAGAGTATTTCGCGCTTCTTCAGCAGACCAAAACAATGTTCAGATTCTGCCAGGTTTTGTGAGATTTTCTGAGTATCAGTGGTTTATTTGAAGCATTGGTAACAGAATGTACATTAAGAAACCTGGCGGAAAAAAACGGTAAAGTAAAAATATCATGCAGGACTGAGGAAAGTGAGTGAAACTCCACAGGATGGGACTCTTCTTTCATTTTCAGGTAAGAACCTTTTATTTATTATTATGAGTAGGTTTTATTCAGTAAATTTATTTATTTCTTTATCTTATTCTATCTTACTTAGAATTTAACAAAGCTTGGTCAGTATCATGCATTTGGTGGGACCGATGTTGCCAAAAGCTAGCTCTGTATTTTCCGGAAAATCGTTTTTCAGCGGAAAAGGCCGGATGGTGTTTAAATAAGAATTTGTGTGTAAATATAGACAGGTGGATGAATGAGGGTTTTATCACTGTTTTTGAATTTCAATTTTTATATTTTTTGCATAACAGAATATGATGTATTTTTTATAAGCCCAGAGGATTGATTGTTTTACTTGCTCCGTGCCTATTATTTTTTCCACTCCGTAAAAGTAAACCTGTTCCAGTTTTATCGTCAGTATATTTCTGGCACATCTCAAAACATGCACAATGTCGTAGGGCTCGCATCTGCGATGCTCGCTATAAATAAGGCCTTCATATTGTTTTCTTTTATGAAAGGGGATATTGAATGGCTTCAATTAGCTATATAAACAGTTATGACACTTACTGATGACAAACTAATAAAATTTTACATAAACAGGTAATATAACATGATAATACATGTACATGTGCACAAACAGAGGTACATAAAACAGATCTTAATAAGAAAATGTTTTTTTTTCTTTATTATTAATTTCATTATCAGTCATATCAGTATATAGCTGTTCCAGACCGTATGCGTATTTAGACCGTACGCGTACATTCCGGACCGTACGAGTATATTTTCAAAATACCTGTACGGTCGGACTTGCATCTTCTAGATCAATATTCAATAAAATTTATATCGACCCTGTAATAATGCATTAATTTTTATTATATTTAACTTGTATATTTTTTGTACAGAGTTCACACAATATTTAAAATCAATTTAGTGTTGTGAAATAGAAGTGAGTACTTATATACGTCAGTTGTAACAACTAAAACAGTCATTGAAATTTGGGAGAAAAAGTTTGAGGAATATAAATAGGAACTTTAGTCGACAGACCTTCCAATCATTTGTTTACCCGTGAGAAGACAAAGAGACGTGCTTGGGGAGGCTGATTCAGCAAAGATTTTGGCAATATGTTTAAGCCATTCGTCCGTCAGTTTTCCCAAAATATTTACCTACTTTTTAGCAAAAAAAAACGTTCCATAGAACTCTTATTTTTTATATTATGTGCAGCAGATTTTACTTTCTACAGATATACCGGGTAAGTTATATGCATTGTCGTCATCCTCAAACTTAACTTTACTGAATATAATTTTAGAATGATTTTCACGAAGTCTGACATTTTTGTGGACCCTATATACCGGTGAAATCCAACAACATAGCAGAGAATAAAAACTAACAAATTCTACCAAATGAATATTTTAAAACATCATATTCCCAATGCCCTCACCTACTGCCTTTCTATATTTTAGCTATTTACAAATTCTGACTTTATTTTAATTTTGTTTGTCTTATTATTTTAAGTTTGCTTTCCTCTTTTCATTTTTTTCTTCTTTTTTTTTTAGTTTCCCTATTTTTTCTTTAGGAATTTGGGAGCTGGTAATAACACTTTTTAGGCTGAAAATAAAAATATTATTTCCTAATATTATATGAAAAAATGCAAATTTAGAGAAATACCTATATGGTCTGAATACTTGTATGGTCCAGCTCGTATTAGACCTTACGGGTATACTTGCACGGTCGGACCATACGCGTACGGTCGGACCATATAGGTTTACTCGTACGGTCCAGACCGTACGCGTACGGTCTGAATACCTGTACGGTCTGGAACATAGCCAAAAATTATAAATAAATTTAATTTGCACCCATACAATTACCTTAATATACAAGGTATACAATCAATATTGGGAAGTTACTTTTTCTTTGAAATGTTCAATTCCTTTTGAGAGACCACCTCTTTTGTAAGACAACTTTTCTGTTGCAAATAGGGTGGTCTTTCAAGAGGGGGACTACTGTATAACAATAGATAACACAGAGCTCCATGATTTACATGAAAATAACTAAAATGGCAGGTCTAGCCATTACATTATTTTACAATTGAATATTACATTTGGTAAAAATCTCCTATAAACCATTGGCTGAAACTAGTGGAGCTCTTTTAAAGTTATGTGTATAAAGCATATTGATAGTATGTTACTACTTAAATGGTATATTACATGTGTAACAGCATTTTACTATCTATATGAATATTGACTCTATGAAAATACGGTATCTTAAATTATTTTTTTTAAAAATAGGATGTTTAGATTCAAAGAAGAGAAAACACTTTAAAAATACTGGTTGAAGTTTTTTGAGGGGTGGTCAAATTAGATAATAGTATTATTTGTGTATACTTGTATCTGTCTATTTCAAACTTCTTAACATATATCTACTCTTTGTTGAATGGCTTGATTTGAAAGTAAGTACACATGTTTAGCAAAATAAGCTATAATCATGGCCCCCTTATGATATCATGCAGTCATGCACTTCCTGTTAATTAGCCACATTAGGCTATTTTCAAGGATAAAAAAAGGAATAGATTTCTCATCTGCTGAAAAGATTGATTTTATATATGGTACACAGCCTTATTGCATTATAAGTTGTATCATGCCTCCTCTTTCCAGGTCAATCAGTCATCAACCTCCTGTTTTCCAAATAGTGGAATAGTGGTATACCTAGCACTTCTTAGTGCAACCCCTTGTTAGTATTAAACACATTTGTTGAACATTGAAATTCAATTTACCCTATTTCCAGGATGAACTTCAGGAGATGGTCAGTCAATTGGATCCTGTAGATCTCAGAATAAAGAGCAAGAAAGATAATCCAGACAAATGGTAAGTTTCAGTAGACAGGCTTTTCTGTGATTCAAAAGTGGAATATTGTAAGGGGTGCCAACGTCATAAGCTGAATGATTAAATAACAAGAATATGTCCAAAGGACATAATGCTCAATCCTGCAACATTTGGGATGGACGCATGCAGGGCAGACAGACAAATGGACCTGAACACTATATAACATCCTCCTTTTGTAGATGGGGCATAAAAAATTACAGCTAATTCAACTACAGAGAACATAGATTTTAAACATTAAACTATGAACTCAGTCTGACAATATCAGACATGTGGAAATTGATTTATGGTCTGTCTGACTGAATGTCATTTTTTGGTGTTTCTCTCTTAATGTTCAACAAAATTTTTCCAAATTATCTGTCTGACTGAATCAAAATTTGTCTGACATTTGGTTCAGTCAGACACATTTCGTCATGTCTGCAATATGTATTTGTGTTAATAATCTTATTAAATGTGAAATTGCTTATACTAGATCTCTCTTGGTTTAAAAACTACAAAGTATTGTGTATGTTAACTTTTGATGAAAATTTGTACACTGAAAGACAGCACAGTGCCACAATAGTTATATTTATATGACAATACAAACAATTTGTGTCTTAAGGGTTTGTTTTATTTTGTCTTAGTTACATGTTGTTGTGATGTCAATGAAATGTTAGTTGTTTTGTATTACAGCTTTGCATTTATTGGCTTCAAAGATGTTAACAGTGCCCAGATGTGTGTGAAAAAATTAAATAGATTGGAGGTCAAGGGTCAGAATCTTCATTGTAGATTAGCCAATAAAGAAGGAAACTCTCTATCATCCAGGATTGAAGGTCTCTGTTTTATAAACTACTTTACTTACCATCTTGTGGAAGTTTTAATTTTTGGATGGTTTAAGTGTACTATAAAGTTTGATTTATTATGTTGTGAATTGGTTAAACATTAGTACATGTATTTTAAAAAGAAGGAATGTACAAGAAAAATTCTCAATAATTACATATTAGAAAATAAATAACCATCACGACTAAAGAACATTAAGGTACATAATCAATAAAAACAAATAACCATCATACCAAAGGAACAGGGCTTTTTATTGTTGTTCTTCATCTTAAATCACACATGAGGCCTAAAAATATTTGTTTGACTCTTATTTCCTCCTTTGAGAGCAGATTTTATTTCAGATCAACATTTTGTAACTACATGTATCCAAATAATTTCTTAATAAACATCAGAACATCTTAAACCAGTATAATCATTGCTTATTAACTTCCTTTTACCAAAATACTAAAAAAGCAGGTGTCATATCTTCTCTGGACATTAATTCTGGTTTATTTTTAGAACCATCAGCACCCTCTGGTGGAAAGATGCCCTGGAAATCATTTGGAGGTGCGACGTCAAGTAAACCAAGCGAACCAGAAGAAGATGATGAATCATGGGATACCCCTAATCCTAACAAGACAAGTATTACCTCGCTATATCATTTCATAATTTATTCTTCTTGATTGTCAACCCTTATTATTAGAGTCCAACCTCAATTCAGATATGAATGCCCTATAGTTTTTGCTTTGTCCTTCCGTCAACAATTTCTTGGGAACACAAAAACTAAAAAAGTACCGTATTTTGCTGTGTATAGTGCACAATTTTTTACAATAATTTCCAGAATCTAACATAGGGGTGCGCACAATACATCCCTATATGAGATTTTCATACATTTTCATGAACATCGGCAACGGCAAAAGATCGATGTTTGTCAGACTTTGGACACAAGATTCATCCATGATTGAATACAAGAATCATAACTCCGTGATTTCTATTGAATCCTGTTCATTATTAGTATCTCTAAATAAAATTTATCCTGCTTTTTAATTCCAGTGTCTTCATGTGTTTGTTTATTAACTCATTTTCATATCGACCGCCATTTTGGTTTAATGTTTATTGTTAGTTTGGTAAAACTATTTGTACTCTTAAAAAATACTTCTATCCAATTTCTTTATTCAAAATAAGAATAATAAAATATGATTTTAATTTATTTATTCATTCTTCCATTACTTGTTTCCTTTCTGGATCAATAATGTGTATTCCCCTAAGTAACCTCATTTAAATAATTCTAAAAATAGAATGGTTTGTTTACATGATTGTGTATTTTTTTTCATGTAATTATTTGAGCAACAGATAGCCATTTTCTAATTGTTTTGTGAATAAATACTCATCCCAAGCTGGAGATAACTTAGATTTACTGGTAATTATTTGTTTTGACACTGAGGCCAATTTGCACAAAACATCGATCTTTTGTAAACAGGCTTGGACAATTAACAATTAAAGCCATTCAGCTGTAATACTTCAGGATTGTTTGAATAGTAATTTGTTGATCTTCACTGTTTTGACACCTTTATTGTTTTCATCAAAAGATGTCAGCTTGGGTTAACACTTGTTGTTTGTTGATTGAAAAGGGGGACCATTCCCGGGATTTACGATTTCGCTGTCATTTAAACAGTTAGATAAAATACACAAATAGTATAACAGTTTATTTTTATTTTCACAATAATTACAAAACAATTTTATTTTCATTAAAAAATCTTCATCTGTAGGCTTTCTACCTGAAAAAAGAGACAAATTTTGAGGGTTCCTTGTCATAAAAAATGATCGCGCATTTTACACAAAACTTTGTTTTTTTCCCCAGATTTTCATAATGAAAAGGGGGTGCGCATTGTACATAAATGCGCACTATACACGGCAAAATACGGTAGAATAATATGTGGCAGGTAAAACCTGTTACGCTCCCGAAGTTTCAATTAATTTAATTTTTTTGGTCCCAAAATAAAAACAAACTAGCTTTTCTTGTGGGTTACGTGAGCGTTTAATGACGTCTAAAATTTTCAAAGATAAAAACGTTAAAAATACGCCGAAAGTTCGGGAAAACAAGCGCGTTCTTAACCGGACGTTGAAGGAAAATTCAGCTCATAGTACAACTAAAATATTGACATTTCTACCATTATCGCTCCCTTCGGGAGCGTATTACAAGTCTGAAATTGTGAACAGTTAGAATGTATCGTGTGTTAATTTGCATATTACAACTTCATAAAAGTAGATTCAATATTTGTGGGGAAAATTGAGAGTTGATATTTTTAAATGCTGATACTCCAAAACTTTTAGGGAAACACATCTTAAACCTGTGAGACCATATATGTAAAGCTTTCTTCAAGGATCTTTGAACAGATGTTGTTAATTCATGTATATGCCAAAAGAGAAAAAGCAAAATTTTCAAGTTGATACCAGCTAATGAGAATAAAGTATGGATTTGATTACCAAGATAACATAGATCCTGTTTAGAATAACGGTAAAAAATATTCTTTCATTTTGACTTTAATACCAATACTTTTATTCTGCGCTTATCCTGCTAACTAGATTAATTTTCAAAATCAGTTTATGGGAATATAAGTCTGAAACTTTATACACTTCTATATAAGAACAGTTTAGTCATGCCCAAATGTCTTTGATTTTGATATATCTGTACTTTTTTCTGAAAGGTCAACCAACAGCTGGAAGCTCAACTTCATGGAAGTCATTATTGAAGGGAGGCAATGCAGAAAGTTCTCCGCAGACTTCATCATTTGGTCAGAGTTCATCATCTTTTGGCCAGAGTTCATCATCTTTTGGCCAGAGTTCATCATCATTTGGGCAAAGTAAGACATCATCAGACACATCACAGATGAATGGACACAATGAATCATCATTTGGCAAATCATCCACAGCTTTTGGTCAATCTTCATCAACAGGGCAATCTGAGAACTCATCAGGACAAAGTGCTTCATCATCTTCATTTGGGCAAAATGCATCATCTTTTGGGAAAAGTTCATTATCATCTTCTCAAAATGTATCATCATCTGATCAAACTGCTTCATCTTCATTTGGTCAAAAGTCATTGGGTTCTGCTAAAACAGAAAATGATAATTCTGACCCAGAACCCAAATCATCTGGCTGGAGGGGATCATCTAATGATAAACATGATAAAAGTAAGCTATTGTTATCATTTTCAAAACAGACACAGTTTATTTGTTGTCTGGAATTTTGTTTGAAAAAAGAAAATTTTGTATAGACCAATATGAAAGATATCCTAGATTCTCATTCCCTCCCGCTCCTTTTTTTTCAGCTTCCTCAAAAAATTTATTTTGATATTTTTTTTTGGCAAATTATATTCATTATTGAATTCTACCCCCTGCCCCTTTATTAAAGTAAAGGAATTATTTTATAGCCATAAATATATGTGCTCTTATTGGTAAACCATTCAATTCATTTTATCAGGCTTAAATTATGTTAAAATTTCATAACTTTTTCTTTTAAAGAATTGGCACATTTTCATCCCATTTAAGAACCTCTCCTGTCCAAATTTCTGTTTAGGAAGGAGTTTATCATGTTTAAGTTAAATGTCTTATTCCAAGAAAAAAGTATGATATCATTATCATTAACTTTATACACACATACATTGGAATATAAACAAAAGAAAATAATTTCATATTGTAAGTGTACCATCAACTACATAATCGTTTAAACATATTCTTATTTAATATTTTATACATATGAAAATTATTTTATTCATGGCAACAACTAATTCTTAATCTGCACTAGTTTTGCTGAATGGATCCAACTGTCGTGAAAGCAAGCATATGCCGCAAGTGCAGGTTTCTTCATTGACAATTTATATATATACATACATTTAAAGTCTGATTGTACTTTTGCAGGGTCTGACACTAGGAGCAAAAGCAATGACCTAGAGGTTTACTTTGGTAATCTTCACAGTAGCATAACAAAGGTAATCAAATTGTCTAATACAGTCGAACCTCCATGTGTCCAACTCCGATTATTCAAATACTTGGTTTACCTGAACTATTTTGAAAGTCCCTGCAAAATTCCATTAACACAATGCAGTTTTACCTTTGATGACTGGAACTCTGATAGTTCGAATTATTGGTTAAGTCGAGGTAATTTGTCAGTCCCTTCAATTTGAAAATTTTATTTGTATAAATGAATGTTTTGTCATATCCATTTATTCCCAGCCCTATTACTCTTTACATTCCTGTAGCTGAATTGGAAAAAAAATAGGTGCAAAGATTGGCAGTAAAACATGTCACGGTAGGTCCCGTGTCCGGCGACAGGATTGTTTTTTCGAGAGGAATTGTCCAGTTTTTTCGAGAGAGGTCCAGGTTTTTTCGCCTGTCCGTTTACTAAAAAATGCTTAAATTCTCAATTGTAAGTGAAACAAAACAAAAAAGAGGAATAAAAGTATTCAAAATGTTCAAATTATTACTTTTCTTCCAAAAAAGTCCGTTAAGAAGCATCAGTTAATGATTTATTAAAATTGACCAGGTTTTTTCGAGAGGCACAACAACTTGTCCGGTTTTTTCGAGAGGTGTCCTGGTTTTTTGAAAATGTTGACTAGAGAGAGGAACTGGGTTTTGTGGAAACTATACGACTTAAATGGAAACTAATATCCCTCCTACTCAAAAAACATACATTTAAACACATTACATGCAAAATATCAAGTTTGTTACTAACTTTAAAGCATAAGTAGAATGCCCAAATGCATTATCTGACTTATCTTTGAAGACTAAATTTGTATTTTGACAAAATTAGTTTAATGGTACATTTGTGACTCTCTTGACGTGCTTTAATAAATTACCGGTTTCAAAAAGAGCGATTGTTACGGTGGGCAAAATTTTGAAAGGTAACTGCAATCTTGTTTTTGTGCCTTTTCAAGTCTTTGAAACTATAAAATCTACATGTATGTAAGAAACAAATAAATACAAAAAGAGCATATTCCACTGGTGCATTCTGTTATTTCAAGAGTTTAAGGGTGTTTTGGAATATGGGATATTTACATATTTATTCCTGGAATACGGGATATTTGAGGCAAAACAAACTGGGATATAGAATATTTAAATCTATTCTATTTACAGGGATATAGATTAAGAAAAAAAACCTCTATTTTGGATACGGGATATTTGATAAAAACATCAGGGAACCCCTTAACGTATACATATATATGTTAAGATACAGAAACTTAAATAGCATTTGAATCTCCTACTCTTATGTTTGTTTTATGTCCAGTCGACACTATTTCAGTCATAATCAGCAGGACAAGAGCTAATTGAAATACCAAAATGAATTCTGTAGACCCACCCAGGACACAGACCCATGTATGTCATTCGAAGGACCCATGCACGACCACAAACCAGAAGTAAAACGAACCAACTCACAAGATAGCCCAATGTACCCTTAACGCACCATAGGCCAATGCATCCAGAAAGTGACGAAATCCTCCATCAAAAGTTTCGCACAATTTGGAACCCTTCCATATGGTGAAGGGTTTGGAAGGGTTCCAATATGGTTTACGGTCAAGTTTCCGCATTAGTATAGCCAGATAAACCGGCATTTATTATGACAGGGCTGCCCCATTCAACCACCTGTGGCACACATCCCAGTCGCTTTGTGGGCTAAGTGGTCTGGAAAGATGACAGGTTTCTGAGCGCTCTTAAGTGGACTTTTACCGACAAGCTTAGCGCTGCTGCTAGCCTATTCACCTTCCGGGTCCCGCACGGGAGCATACTTTTATGAAGTTTTTTGTTGAAACTATAATATATACAATAAAGAATAAATACATATGTGTAAAAATTAAGACGTACTGAAAGGGCAATCGAGTCTTATATAATCCTGGATAAACAGCAGACATGAAAGAAGACGACTCTATGATACAAACAAACACATCCAAGAAACAACTACAAGTCAAGTTAAAAGAAGGTAGCTCAGAAACTGTAAGCATTTTCTGCTTGTCGCAACACAAATATTTTGTTTCCAGTCAATTATTCTAGCAGGCTATTTTCAATTTATAACAGTTGGTATTTATGCTTAGACAATAGATTAATGGGTTCTGGTTGTAGGCGTCAATTATATGTGCCTGCCTGTTTATATAGGCTATATAAAGTTGAATTCTTGACTTTAACTGACGTATTCTTGTCCAAAACCCTTGAAATGATAGTACCGTATTCTTATTTGTTTAACAACATACAATGTCTTTTAAAATATGATTTAACAGGTAAACAACACGCACAACTTGTCTATCTAAAGTATGAAAAAACCTGGACCTCTCTTGCAAAAACCTGGACGCCTCTTGAAAAAGCCTGGACATGTATTTTATTTAAATTTAAAAATATGTAAGACACAACTTTTTGGCATCAATGTTCAGGATGCCATAAAATAACATTGATGCTCACTTATAATGGTTAGCAATCTCGTTCAATATAGTTGTCTTTTAAGGGGCGAAAAATGCAAAAAGGTAAAAATTCAAAAAACAGCCCACAATTTTATTTAGGAATCACATTTTTTTTATAGGAATTGGTGTTGTTATACAATATGATAATACTAAAATATGCCTACCCATTGGTAGCATTTTTTCTTCGCTTTCAGCTAAAAATCACTAAATATCACCAGAGTTTGCATTTTTATTGATTATTCTCTTGAAAAAACAAGGACAATTGTAAATCCCTCTCGAAAAAACAATCCTGTCGCCGGACACGGGACCTACCGTGCATGTGATTTGAACTTTTATTTTCAGGAAGTATTTACAGATATGATGGATGAGTTTTGTCCCTTGCAGATAAGGTACAAACAGGATGGACCAAAGATGTAAGTTTTTTAGCTCACCTGACCCGAAGGGTCATGTGAGCTATTGTCATCGTTAAGCGTCCGTCGTCCGTCCGTCGTCCGTCGTCCGTCGTCTGTCGTCTGTCGTCCGTCGTCCGTCCGTTAACTTTTCTTCAAAGATCTTCTTCTCTGAAACCACTGAAGGGATTGCATTGATACTTAATATACATGATCTTTAGGATGTCCTCTACCAAGTTTGTGAATTATATACATGTCGACCGACTTACATGGCCGCCGTTGCTAAAAATAGAACAGGGGGGTCAGACCATTGTTTTTGGCTTATAACTCAAAAAGTATAAGAGATAGAGAAAATCCGAAGCAACCTACCTTGTTCAGCATCAAAAGCTCTACGAATCTCTCCATTGAGTCGAAGTTGTGAAACGATTCCTTATAGGAGTTATTGCCCTTTAATCATCAAAATTGACCATTTTTGCAGTTTTTGGACTATATCTTGAAAACCATTAGAGCTAGAGGAAAAGTTAGCATTGCAGAATTATTTAGCTCATTGAGATCTACAAAAATGATTTCAGGGTCAAAATTGTCAGATCAGCCGTTTAAGAGTTATTCCCCTTTAACTGTTTTTTCCATTAATTTTAACTGATGAAAAGTTAGCATTGCAGAATTGTTCAGCTCATTGAGATCTACAAAAATGATTTCAGGGTCAAAATGGTCAGATCAGCCATTTAAGAGTTATTCCCCTTTAACTGTTTTTTTCCATTAATTTTAACTGATTTTCAAAAATCTTCTTCTCTGAAACCACTGAAGGGATTGCTTTGAAGCTTGGTACACTTGATCTTTAGGATGTCCTCTACCAAGTTTGTGAATTATATACACGTCAACCGACCAACATGGCCGCCATTGCTAAAAATAGAACAGGGGGGGTCAGACCATTGTTTTTGGCTTATAACTCAAAAAGTATAAGAGATAGAGAAAATCCGAAGCAACTTTTCTTGTTTAGCATCGAAAGGTCCTTATAGGAGTTATTGCCCTTTAACTGTTTTTTTTCTATTAATTTAAACTGATTTCCAAAAATCTTCTCTGAAACCACTGAAGGGATTATTTGCAACTTTGTATAGTTGAAAGTTTGTGAAATTTATTCAAACTTTGGCATAAGAGATCAGGTGAGCGATTCAGGCTCCTGGGAGCCTCTAGTTTGGAGACATTTATGTTTTTTTTTTCAATATGTATGCGATAAACGGTAAACCTGTAATATAAAATTAAGATCTACATGTATGATCTAATAAAAGTCCCTGGCACAAAATTAGAAAATGTTCCTGTATGTGGTTCTAGATCATGTCTGGAAATAAACTTGACCAATTAAGGATGTTCACTCTTCATGTTTCATGATTTCAGTCAGGTTTTGGAAAATGAAATGCTATTGTTTGAATTTTATCTTAAGATACTTGATACCACCTCATTGTTTTAAGACCCAAAAGCTCAATGTAAAATTCTAGTGAAGTCCGGCTTTCTGCAACATTTTTTGATGCTGTATATCTTAGAAACATACACACAGACCTATGGTCCTTATTTTATGAAGTGAACAGTTGTCTTACAATTACATATTAACCCTAAGCCTGCTACGCGCGACAATTGTCGTTCTAATTATTCAAACTGGCATTGCTACGCGTGACTATGGTCGTTTCTCGGACCCGAGTGTTTATCGTAGTTTCTAAGCAACAAAGGGAAATCCTTATCGGAAATGACATATGTTAATTTTTTTAACGGTTTTGATTGGATAAAATTTCAATTATTTTCGGGTTTCTCGGGTGTTTTTACTGTTTATCATGAAAAATAAAAAGTAAATAAATGTGATTGAAAAATGTCTCAAAATGGCGGATGTAAATTAGTGATGACGAAGAAGTCATCAATTTTATGAACGGTTGTGATGTCAATGAGGGTTTTTACAGAATTTAAATCTGAAGATTTGATGATTAACAATCGAAAATTATTTGTAACTTTATCCCTGAGTAATTTTTTGCCAAATACCGGCAGGGATTTTCCAGACGATGTTCAATTTTTTTTCGAAATAATTTGATCTGTCCAAGATGACTGATGTTTTCAATGCCCCATTCAGCCGTGAAACAAAAGATGTTGGGCAAAAAGGATGACCATTGGACTGATTAAAACCATATATGATAAATATTTTAGTCAATGAAGCAGACAGGACGCTTTTTCTCGTAATAAAATACCGAAAATTTTGGACTGAAAAAACTACGTAGTTCTTTCTGGGATTGACTTTTGCTATGGGACTACTGGAAAAAGAATGTTTTCAGCAATATTGGTCAATGTTTGAATTAGTGGACACCCATATTTCTTAATTAGAAAGGATGTGACATATTTTTATTGGTCCTTATGTGTTTAGACTGAAGTGTTGCTCTATGATCCTCTGTGCATGCCAAAATGCTTTGATTGGATAACACCATGTACAATTATGGGGCAGTTTTTTTTACCTGATGTGAACAACCTGAATTAGATTGAACAAATATATAGTCATAACATGTGTTATTATGATGTTTCAACTAAAAAGTTATTATTTTTTTCGACCAGTTTTACCATTTTCACAGTTAACGAGTTTTTGACATACCTGTGCCTTACCTGTAGATATACCTGGGATTTTTATGAACTTTTTTAGCATAAAAATGTTTTCTGAAGATTAATAATGGCTTAAGTAACATTGTTACAAATTTTTATTCTTGTTCAATGGTTTAAACCATTAAATTATAAAACCTTATATATTTTCACCTTTATTTGCACCTGTACAGGTAAAACTTGCTCGTAAACACCAACACACAAGAAAAATGAAAACTAGAGAATCCAACAATACACATAAATATAACTTTTATTGGTCTATGATAAAAAATAACAGAGATATGCTCAATTGAATCAAGTAACACATTTAGTCAATTATGATATTTTTTATTCAGCATTACATAATAAAACAATAGAAATTATATTGGCAGCTGAAGGGTTAAATCTTTAAGTCTTTGATACAAAGAAGTTCAGAAGTCGCCATCTTAAAAATAAAAGTTAGGAATATTTTTTTCATTTCTGATGAACATGATGAAAGAGAAATCTTTAAGGAAAATATTTTTGATGGTAAAGGTCACTATTATAAAAACTTTATAAACTAAGGATGATTTCTTGATAGATTCAAATGCAATTAGAGATATTATTACATTTTAGATAAACAGAAACCAAATTTTTTTAACATGGTTATTTAAGGTCACAAGACAAAAAAAATCCTAATGAAAAATTTAAAGATTTTCGATTCAACCATTTGAACATCAGGAATGGTTCAAACCTTTTTTTATTATGCAATTTATTGTAACTCCTCAGTAACTTTGGCCTATGGTTCTTGATGTTTTTCAGTTTTGCATTTGTGGAATTAGGTTCAGCAGAAATGATGGACCTGTGTGTACAGAAGTATGATGGAATGGAAGTTCAGGGGAGGGCTATAAAATGCCATGCTAAAACCAACAACTCATCACAAGATAGAAACAGACAAAACAGTGGTGAGTTATGATTAGAGTTCAGGGGAGGGCTATAAAATGCCATGCTAAAACCAACAACTCATCACAAGATAGAAACCGACAAAACAGTGGTGAGTTATGATTAGAGTTCAGGGAGGGCTATAAAATGTCATGCTAAAACCAACAACTCATCACAAGATAAAAACCGACAAAACAGTGGTGAGTTATGGTTAGAGTTCAGGGAGGGCTATAAAATGTCATGCTAAAACCGACAACTCATCACAGGATAGGAACCGACAAAAAAGTGGTGAGTTATGATTAGAGTTTAGTGATGGCTATAAAATGCCATGCTAAAACTGACAACACATCACAAGATAGAAACCGACAAAACAGTGGTGAGTTATGATTAGAGTTCAGGGAGGGCTATAAAATGTCATGCTAAAACCAACAACTCATCACAAGATAGAAACCGACAAAACAGTGGTGAGTTATGATTAGAGTTCAGGGAGGGCTATAAAATGTCATGCTAAAACTGACAACACATCACAAGATAGAAACCGACAAAACAGTGGTGAGTTATGATTAGAGTTCAGGGAGGGCTATAAAATGTCATGCTAAAACCAACAACGCATCACAAGATAGAAACCGACAAAACAGTGGTGAGTTATGGTTAGAGTTCAGGGAGGGCTATAAAATGTCATGCTAAAACCAACAACTCATCACAAGATAGAAACAGACAAAACAGTGGTGAGTTATGATTAGAGTTCAGGGAGGGCTATAAAATGCCATGCTAAAACCGACAACTCATCACAAGATAAAAACCGACAAAACAGTGGTGAGTTATGATTAGAGTTCAGGGAGGGCTTAATAATGTCATGCTAAAACTGACAACACATCACAAGATAGAAACCGACAAAACAGTGGTGAGTTATGATTAGAGTTCAGGGGAGGGCTATAAAATGTCATGCTAAAACCGACAACTCATCACAAGATAGAATCAGACAAAACAGTGGTGAGTTATGATTAGAGTTCAGGGGAGGGCTATAAAATGTCATGCTAAAACCGACAACTCATCACAAGATGAAAACCGACAAAACAGTGGTGAGTTCAGATTAAATTTCAGGAAGGGCTTAATAATGTCATGCTAAAACCAACAACTCATCACAAGATAGAAACCGACAAAACAGTGGTGAGTTATGATTAGAGTTCAGGGGAGGGCTATAAAATGTCATGCTAAAACCAACAACTCATCACAAGATAAAAACCGACAAAACAGTGGTGGGTAGTGAACAGTGCTTTTCTCAAACTTGTGTAGCAACATCCCCTCAGTTCCAGTTGATAAAGCTTATATTTTGCAGCTAGTACAGTATTCCAGAAATTGGGAAATGTACCATGATTTTTGTTAGAGAAGCATGCCTGTCACAAAAATTGTTAACACAGGGTTATGTTGCTCTTCAGTTGTTGTTTTCTCTCAAGATTTTAACAGAAGACATTGTGTGCTCATTGATGAAAATAAAATTTCCCTCTCAGCTTTGTGCAATTGTGGGTTTGTTGTAGAGTATTTTATGTTTTATGCATGTACCTTCACTATACTGGGATATGATTAGTCAGTGTCAACATTTGCTAGTTTACATAAATTTAGGGGCCTTGGTGGCCGAGTTGTCTAATGTGCTGTTTAGATGCCAGGCTATTGATCTCTAGTCTAGTCAATTACCATTACCGGTACATGTTCTTTGATTGATACCAGGTTTGTAATTTACAAAAACAAGACTCCCAATCTGTATGTAATTAGGTTTGTCTGCCCAAGTTTGAAGTTTTGTCTGTGTATTTCTATTTCTTTGGCTCTTAAAAAAACTAAATGCTATATGGTCTAGGTGCATCAAAGAGGGTGTTAAACACCAAAACACACACTCTTACATAGATAATAATCTGATATTTAAGGTATTCGTTGAATAAATATTCTCTGTTTGATATGACCAATGCTGTGTAAATATTTTCAGGACCTATTTCCCCTAATAACAACCAACAAGGAAAATCTGAACTCAGTTCTAAATTTGGATCATTGACAATACAAACAGATACATCCACCTTCTCTAGAAGTGCAGCATCACCAAGGCAACAAATCACATCACCAAAACAACAAGTTACATCACCAAGACAACAAGTCACATCCCCAAAATACAGTTCACCACAAAAACCAGCTGTGAACAAAGCCAGACATCAGAAAAGCCCACAGAAACCACGTGAGGTGGACTACTCTGACATGCCACAGCTAGAAGGAGAACCTAAGGAGTATGCCGACATGCCACCTCTTGAAACAGACCCTGGCGACTGCCCTTATGTCAATGGACATGGTGGGGAGAACTTTTTCAAAGTTTTTGTCGGAAATTTTCCTTATTATGAATCAGAGGTAGGAAAATCAAGATAAGAATATATGTTAATGATTTAGATTTGTATTTACTTAATCATAGGTTCAAGTTACAATGCCAGTTCACTTTTCTGATAGCCGGTTTTTGTCTCGCCTGCGACTTTAGTCGCTGAAGGCGAGACATAGGTATTACTTTCCGGCGGCGGTGGCGACCGCGTAAACTTTTTTGTAAGACTTTTGTGGAAAATGAATTCCAAGAAAAGTATAATAGTAAGGCATCTGATATTTTGTATACAGACAGTTGGGGTTATGGTCTACGCAAATGGCACCATGCCGTTTGACCCTGACCCCAATTTTATGGTTCAGCGACTCTGTGAACTTAGATGTTTTTTCAGGCCAAAAAACCCCTTTGTAAGACTTTTGTGGAAAATGAATTCCAAGAAAAGTATAATAGCTAGGCATCTGATATTTGGTATACAGACAGTTGGGGTTATGGTCTACGCAACTGGTACCATGCCATTTGATCCTGACCCCAATTTTATGGTTCAGCGACTCTGTGAACTTAGATGTTTTTTTCAGGCCAAAAAACCCTTTGTAAGACTTTTGTAGAAAATGAATTGCAAGAAAAGTATAATAGCTAGGCATCTGATATTTGGTATACAAACAGTTGGGGTTATGGTCTACCCACCAGGACCATGCTGTTTGACCCTAACCAATTTCATGGTTCAGCGACTCTGTAAACTTAGATGTTTTTTTGGCCAAAAAACCCCTTTGTAAGACTTTTGTGGAAAATGAATTTTAAAAGTGAAAAGTATGATAGCTAGGCATCTTATAGCTGGTGTACAGACACTTTAGGTTATGGTCTATGATACTGGTGCCATGCCGTTTGACCCTGATCTAATTTTCATGGTTCAGTGACTCTATGGACTTTTGGGGGCCAAAAAACCTCTTTGTAAGACTTATGTGGAAAATGAATTAAGTGAAAAGTCTAATAGCTAGGCATCTGATATGTAGTATACAGACATTCGGAGTTATGGTCTATGCAACTGACACCATGTTATGTGACTATGACCCCATTTTCATGGTTCAGTGACTTTGTGAACTTAGACAATTTTTGGGTGGAAAATGAGTTAAGTGAAAAGTATAATATTATAGCTGGGCATCTGATATTTGGGGATTATGGTATACACAACTGACGTCACAAACTAAAGTGACTTTGACCCCATTTTAATGGTTGAATAATTTAGTGAATATTGGTCTTTTTTCATTGTTTCTCAATAACTATGGTATCTAGAACACACTTCAGACATTTTTGTGATTGTTAAATGGAATTCTGTCACCTGTCACATGACCTTGTCCTTAACTTTTCTAGACCTTTAATGAGTTCTGTGATGGTGTCGACAGGCGAGACATACTTTAGTGTCAACTCTTGTTGTTGTGTTGCAAGTGTTTTTGTGTTGTTGTCTTTGAGGTCAACTGATTTTGTGTTTGCCTTTTTCAAACTTTTGACATTTCAACACCCAATTAGATTTTCTTTGGAACTTGAGAGTGTCAACCTGTGATAAAATACAAAGAATGAAAAATAAACATTGTGAGTTGTAGAAGGAAGCAAAGGTATACCAAAGGGGCAATCAAATGTCATTTATTAGAAGAAGAAAAAACTTAAAATCATTACAACAAAACAAACTAAAGAGCACATATATCAACAAATTTTGTATACCGTATTTTCCGGTGTATAAGCCGCTATTTTTTTTCTGAAAAGTTCCGGGTGCGGTTTGTACACCGGTGCGCTTAGTCTGTGTATTTTTAAAAATTTTTCAGGTGGACCAGTGTGAAAACATCGATGTTTTCAAGCAAAGACTTCATCTGGGTCATTACCAAACTACTGCAATTTCTATTTCAGCTTTATTCATGTGATGTTTTGTTTGTTATTTGATGAAATAAATAGTAAATACCCTCGAATGTGTTTGTTTATTATGTATTTCAGTTGTTTCGATCTTTTATCTCCATAATCATCCATTTTTATTTTGATTACGTAATCAGACAGAGGTGTGCCTAAAATATGGAATTTATATAATAAATAAAATGCATGCTGTCCCTTTCCTTTCTCTTCCAATGATTAATATTAAATATCTTTGTGCATAATATGCCCTTTTCTATGTTGGTAATGTCCACATTATTACCCTGGTAAGTAATATTTACATAATATGTACAGATGTGTTCATTTTCTCCCTACTTTTGAAGAGAGTTATGTTTATTTTCTCCCTACAATTTTATAGACTGTTTTCTCCTTCAATTCAAGAACAACTAATCCTTTTGTCTCTATTCTAGCTATTTTAGAGCAAACATGTATCATTTTATAAAATTTATTCAGTTAATTAAAACTCGTGTGCAGGAAAATTATAGAAAAACAACCTTTGACCTGTTGACATCGATCCACACAAGACAAGTACACACCGTTTCATGTGTATTTTTACCAAGTGAATATCATGGATTTGTTTGATCAAGGAACCATTTGTTCTTAAGATTTTTATTTAATAAATAGTTATAATTAATAATCAAGGACACACAAAAAATCTATAATTATAGATTGGACATATTCCTATGCACAGGTATGCTATTTTGATTTTCTTTTATTTTCCACCACATGGTCAGGCTTGCAGCTGACTAATGATTAATCACACAAACAGAATGTGAGTCATTATAACCAAAACATATCAAGGTCAATAAACTTCACTTTAATTGCAATCAAAACAATAACTGTAGAATCAGGTTGCCGACAAACGATTTAAATGCCAATCATAACACCTGTCAAGTGTCATACACTAATTTGCAATTTACCGATATATACACACAGTTAAAATCAATAACAATAAGTCAAAACACAAGCTGTATTTATTCATTTTTATTAAAATCAAACACAATTTTATTTATAAATCAAAAATAAATAACAATATAAAATGGAAACGATCTTCAACGACATCGGGAGTCTTTGTGCTGAAAATTAAATAAAGGTGAAAAAAATCATTCAATATACGTTATAAGACTTAAGAAAGGGGTGCGTTTAATACTCAGGTGCGCTTTATTAATGGATAAAACCAGATATTTCTCTGAAAATCGGCCCTGCGGCTTAAAGTCCGGAGCGCTTTATTCTCCGGAAAATACGGTACATCAATGATATTGACATAAGGTCATCCTTTACTTAAGTAGTAGTCCACCTAAGAATCATGCAAAATTGAAGGAAAGTGATTCATCGATAAAAAGGCTACAGTGGTTTATTTTTAACAAGAGATATTTCAAAGTATACAAAATAAGAAATAAATAACAATTTGCTCATAACTTTCTGGTCGTGGGAGAAATCTTGCTATTTTGTTACAATGGTTTCTATTGAAATTATAGACAGTTTTAAGAGTTATCTCCCTTTCTTACAATTTTCCAATGCATTCTATATAATTTTTTTTCTCTCAGGACCAACGCTTGTTTGGAAAATGAGTACAAAATATCGAATCAGGGTGCTAGTAGGAGTAACATATCAAAAATAAAGTGGTGTAGGCTTTCCACCCATGAATCGCTTTTTGCATGGTTCTTATAAAAAATGGTACTTAATAACACCACTAGAAAATCATTTGAACTATTTATTATGTGTATCAGAATGAATTGAGTTTAAAAGCGTTAAAAATGTCAGTTTGATTAGATCTACTCATAACCAACTTATTTTTACAAGTTCTTTATTTAGCGTTTTTTTATAAGAAGACAATTTTGTAGCAATTGCGATTCTTTGTTAATACAATTATATAACTATAAAAATTAGTCTATTCGTGACGATTAATTTTCCCTAATTAATATTCCTTATTCACAAAAATAAATTGCTCGCTAAAATTTGTTTTTTTACAGTATTTTCTAACAAACTTTTATTAGGATTATACATTAGTACATGGGAAAAAAATTGTAAACTACACGTTTCTTCCATATATTGGTTTGTGTTAATGTAATTAATTTGACAGCTGCTTGTCTTTTTTTTTTCAGCTGGATTTATTGGAATGGTTTCAACCTCTAGGAGCTGTTGACATCACAATAACAAATACCGCAAATACATTCAAAACGTAACATATTTGTTTAAGATTAATCAAAAAAATTTGTCAAAAAAATACTGCTGATGCATTCAAAATGAAACATTCATTTATTTAAGATTAATAAAAAAAGATTTGGCACATTGAGATTACATTCAATACCCACAAATTAAAGTACATGAAAATGTGGATATATTTAGATTATGAATCCCAGGTCATTCAGATGTCAAGATCAACTCCTGTCAGAAATAAGAAATCTATGTGAAAAAAAAATGTACATAAGTATGAAAAAAATATTTAACAAAAAATATCAAGCAGTCAATTGAAATTACGATTTGGAAGCCTTTTGTAAATGTGTATATTTTAACTCTCCAAAATTAATGAATGTCGTTTCATTTATTATCATGGGTATCAGTTTTCATGGATTGTTACAAACACCAGTTTGTGTGTTCTTAAATTTCATGGTCCTTAAGTTTCCAGTATGCAGAACAATGTAAAATTTCCTTTGCATGAGGAACCAAATTATGTGGCTCAGCATTACCCACGAAAACACTGAAAATTACTACCTCACACAAAAAAATGAAATGACAGTATTTAAAGGGAGGGTAGAGGATGAGGAGATGTGGAATAAGTGTACATGACATAACATACTATGTTAACAATAATTTAAAAAATCTACAATGGAAAACAGCAAGTCACCTTCAATGTGACCAGCGGTCGCTGCTAGCTGTATTTCAATGGGCCCTGGATTAATATTAAACTACATACAATTCAAGCCAAACCCTAAAGTGTCGATGAAAGACACTCTTCCTGACAAAAAACAAATAACTTTCATTTGACGAATACAAACATCAGCTTGATAAAGATTCCTGACTTAAGACTTTAAAATTACTCTTTCATTATGAATTTACCATTGAATGACCATTTATTGTTCTTTTTCCACAAGAACTGGGGCTCTCTTGGACTTCTTGGATGAGGAAACCGCCCAGGCTGCCATCAATGAGACTCATCAAAACTTATACAAAGGGAGATTAATATTGGTACAACCTTATGAACCTAATCCAGAGAAACGTAAAGATACAGGAGGCATCAATCTAAGTATTAGTGCAGGTACATTATGATAATATAACTATACTATACACCCACAAACAAAGTTTCGGGGGTTATATGAGAATTCCCCTGTCTGTCTATCCATCTGTCCACTTATATCATAAGCACTTCTTCTCCTGCAAAACCTCTGGACAGATTTCAATGAAACTTTACTTGAAGGAAGTACATCATGTATTGATGTCATTGCTTTTGGATATCATTCAGGGGAGATAAATAGATTAATACTTTTCAGTGGGAGAACCCTATAAGCGCTACTCCTCTTAAACCCCTTGACAGATTTTTATGCAACTTTACATGAAGTAAATCACATGTAGATCCCCACTTGTAAGAGATATATTGCAATTATCTGTCCATCTATTTGTTCTCAATTTTTATGAAAGATTTATCAACTTGCACTTAAGGGATTGTTTTTAGGTTCGTACACTTAAGCATGATGAGTTGTACTTTGTTTTTTCCTTTCAATTTCACTCAGTCATTTTCTTCCTGTTTCTGTATAGAGTGATGGTATACTTGGCACCACTTTGTGCAACCCCATTTCACTTGGTGTCCGTCGTCTGTCCATCGATTTGTTGTCCATTTACTTTTTCAAATGTTAACCCTTTTAACACCATAAGTCCAACTGTAACCAAACTTGGTAAATCGTATGGATCTTTTATTTGTAAAAAAAAACATGGCCACCATTGCTTAAAATATAAGGGGTAAATTGCAATTCTTTGCAATTACTCATTACGGTCACAGATAACAAAATTCTGGTCTGGATAAAACTGGTCAGCAACTCAAGATCTACCTGCCCTGAAATTTTGAAGAAGATCCAACCAGACATGTAAGAGTTATTGCCCCTTTTCCTGATTTTTTTCCCAAATTTTGCATTTATAAAGCTCAGTATCTTGCCATCAATATAAGATATTTGAGAAACTCAAATTTCAAATTGTTGAGCACATCAAGATCTACAAAATTTATAGCAAGGATGTAGTTGTAGGACTGTCCCTTTTAGGAGCTATTCCCCTTAGAACGTTGAAATTGGCCATTTTTACAGCCTTTACTTATTATATTAAAATCATTAACTTCTCTGACATTATAAGTTCAATTGCAACCAAACTTGGTATAGTTGTTTCCTAGCAAGTGTGGTGGAAAAGGATTGTTTGCATTCAAGATTTGTTGAAAACAAGGCTGTCGTTGCTAAAAAAAAGAACATAGTAGTAGATAGTAGCTTTGCAAATAACTCAAAAACTATGACGGATATCAAAATTCTGTTTCCAGCTGAAGTGTTCTGAAACTTAAGATCTATCTGCCCTGAAAATTTGAAGATTTTACCACCCATATAGAGTTATGGCCTCTTTTCAGGATTTTGTTTTCAAATTTTGCACTTATTGTAAATTGCATATTGTAAAGCACATTAAGATCTACAAGATTGTAAAAGGATCAAAGTTGTGGGACCATACCTTTTAGGAGTTATTCCCCTTAGAACATCAAAATTGACCATTTATGTCATTTTTGCCTAAAAGCTAAAATATTAAGGCATTTTAAGTCATGTGAGCAGAGCCTCTTGTTGAAGTTGTCTTGTATTATTATAACACCTGTTCTTTTCAGGAGCTGATGGTAGAAGATCAGTGAGTTTAAATGCAGCTGGAGGTCATGTGAAAGCCCAATGTGAAGCAAGAGCTTCTATCAGAAGTAGGTATCCCTTGGATGCTGAACTAATATTAAATGATAACAACAATAGTGCACAATGGCAGAATATTTTTTACTAATCAATATCAATGTTACTTATCAAATAAATTTTTCTGAAACAGTGTTATGAAAACTGTTTTGGGCCTCACTCGTGACGGTAGAATTTTATACATTTTAAAGATGTCTTAAAGGAAAAACAAATTGATTTCCCATCACAATTTGATTCTTATTTAAATATTGACATGGAACAGATAATGTTTTTCAAAGACTGGCCTTTCTATTTTCAGATGCTGTAAGCAATGACTCGATAGCCTCCTCTGAGTCTAAAACATCAGTTAAAAGTTTTAAAGGTCTCATGACAACGTACAAGATCATCATGAATTCCCTGGGAACTAGGGTCCGAGACATGGTGTTCAAACCTTACGAGGATATCATGATCTATGTCACCTCTGTGTTTGATGAGACCTGTTTCTGGGGACAGGTTGTCAGAGATGTGAGTTGATGTTTTAAGATATTTTAATAAACTGTACAGCTGGAACTTGATTGCAATTTTGTATTAATATGCATTTCATGAAAAGATCAGCAATTGCTTTATGAAACGATCTCTGGAACTTTATTGTAAAAAAACTGTATTTATATGTAATACCCATTTGGCATAGTTAAATGTTCATTTCTTTTTGTTTTTATTAAGGCTTCATAAATGCCCTTTGATCTTTCTATCAAAACGTTATAGAATCTGTAAATGTTCTTGAAAATGGCCTGCAAATTTCTGATCAAATGCTTGTGGTCATGGTAAATCAGTGTTTTTCTGGAATTAATTGAAATGCAAATACATGTACTATTTATTGAAAATATTCATGACCATTCAAACACACATATACCTGTTGTCCATATTTTATAAGGTGTTTAAATCATCTTTTGTCTGTATTATAGGATTCTACATTGAAAGATTTAGAAGATGTTTTAGAAGTCCTTCAGGATCAAGATAGCAGGATAGGTTATACCACTGGTCTAGGTAGATGTGCTGCTCTGATAGATAATGAATGGACAAGGTTTGTATTCTAGATAGACCCAGAGTTTTATACAGTGCTAGGATTATATTAAGTTCTCCTTAAGTAATTTAATCCAAGACTTATTCTAAAGGAGAACATGTTTCTATTAGGAAATTTAAAAGAGATGTCTTAAATTTGAAGTACATGTAGAAGAAAACCCTGACTGTTAATATCAGGGTTCCCACGCATCCTTGAAAACTGGAAAAACCCTTGAGTTTCATTTTTAAGTTCAAGGACCTGGAAAAGTCCTTGTATTTTAAAAAATCAAAATATATCCTTGAAAAACCATGGAATTTTATTTTATGGCTCTTTGTCCGCTGTTATGGGAAAAAGTGTATAAAAAATCAGGATCTTTCATTTTGACGAGTATTTTCCTCCTTGAAAATGACTAAAATACCCTGGAAAAACCCTTGAAATTTTAATCATGAAAAAAGTGGGAACCCTGTAATATAACTATCTTTCATTGATTAAATTTGCACATTGAATTTTGACCACTTGGTGACTATTCTGGAAGAAAATTCAAAAATTTGTAGATTTTATTTATTTTGTGAAGGCACGAAGGCAAAATGGTTCTTGACTGCATGTTGAAGATACCTTTATCCATATAACATGTGATAAATCAGATTTTAAAAAAAGACTACAATTTTTGTGCCCCATCTATTAAAATAGGGGGCATATAGTGTTTGGATCTGTTTGTCCATCCATCTGTTTGTTCATCCCTTCCTCCAAAATGTTGGAAGATGGTGCATTATGTCTGTTAGACATAATCTTGTTAATGTGATTGTTTTTACCATTGCTTAATATAGTACTTATATCATCTTCTATATAAATACATACATGTATATAGTTTAAGTGTGCATTATTTGTCACTAACACTTAAAAATCTTGTGTTGAAGTAAATTTCTTGAAGTCACAAATTGAATCTCAGTGATCTGAAGTATAATGTATAATTAGTTTGCATACTGTCAAAAAGGTAGAATTCTAATTATCATATACATGTATATCTTAGAGACATAATTTCTAGATTTCAATAATTTCATGTGCAAATGTCCTGATTTCATACTATTCTTACTTACTTAGTCCTTGCTGGCTTGCACATAAGGCTTCCACCAGAGACCTCCAGTATGCTATATCTTCAGCCCATGTCTTTAGCAGTCCCCAAGTAACTTCTTGATCTTTTCATTTACCACTCTACTGAAAGTCTCCTTATTATACCCCCCGCAAACAAAGTTTGGGGGGGTATATAGGAAACACCCTGTCCGTCTGTCCGTCCGTCCGTCCGTCTGTCCATATAACTTGTAAGCACTTCTCCTCCTAAACCGCTTGAATGATTTGGATGAAACTTAAGATGAAGGAAGTAGATGTGCATGAAGAATTTTCATCGAACTCGGACATCATTCAGGGGAGATAATTGGACTTAGACTTTTTAAATACGTTATTCAATGGGAGACCCTGTAGACTTTTTAAATACATTATTCAATGGGAGACCCTGTAAGTGCAACTACTCCTAAACCACTTCATGGATTTTGATGAAACTTTACATGAAGGAAGTACATCATCTGTAGATGTGCATGAAGAATTTGCTCACAGTATTACTTGTTTCTTTTGGGCTACCTCTTTTCTTCTTGCCTGCTGGTGTCCATCTCAGTGCAATGGGTGGGGTAGATGTTGGATCCATTCATAAAACATGGCCTATCCAGTGCATCTTTCTTTTCATAATTATACTCCCTGCAAACAAAGTTTGGGGGGTATATAGGAAACACCCTGTCTGTCCGTCCGTCTGTCTGTCTGTCTGTCCGTCCGTCTGTCCACATAACTCGTAAGCGCATCTTCTCCTAAACCGCTGGGAGGATTTTGCTGAAACTTAAGATGAAGGAAGTACATCATATGAAAATGTGCATGAAGAATTTTCATCGCACTCGGACATCATTCAGGGGAGATAATTGGACTTAGACTTTTTAAAATACATTATTCAATGGGAGACCTCGTAAGCGCAACTCCTCCTAAGCTGCTGGAAGGATTTTGATGAAACTTTACATGAAGAAAGTACATCATATGTAGATGTGCATGAAGAATTTTCATCGCAATCAGACATCATTCAGGGGAGATAATTAGACTTAGACTTTTTAAATACATTATAATACATTATTCAAGCGCAACTCCTCCTAAACCGAATGATGGATTTTGATGAAGCTTTACATGAAAGAAGTGCATCATCTGTAGATGTGCATGAAGAATTTGTATTGCTCTTGGTTATTATTGAGGGGAGATAACTGGACTTGAGATTTTTTTTTACAGTACAGAGTCCAATATGAAGCGGAGGGTATCCTTTTGTGAGCTCGCTCACAGTATTACTTGTTTCTTCTGATACTGTAAAAGGGGAAATATTCGAAAGAGGTTTATTATTGGAAACTTTATGTGATTTATATTTTTACTAAAATGAAATAGGCTTAAAAATATAATGAAAAATTGTGATTGATATTTTACCTTTAATCTTTCAGATCTTGGGTGATATCAAGCCATCGACAGGACTTCACTATAGAAGTCTTCAATGTTGATTTTGGTAATACTGCAGTATTAAAGAAGAACCATGCTTTTAAAACCATACCAGAAATCTGGGACCTCCATCCTGTGGTTAGACCCTTTAAAGTTATAGGTCAGTACTAGAAGGTCTTTCCTTTGTGTGAAGGGTCACTGGGGAGCTACATTTTTGTATAGACGATAAAGAGATGTGGAATAAGTGTACACAACACAACCAACATTAAAGAAACAGCAATTTAAAATTTATGAGGTAGAACAAATCATGAAAGCTATCTCGTGTAAAAGGAAAACCATCATTAAAATAATCTGTTGTATATTCAATGTTCAAATCTTTAAAAGCGTTATTTTTGTATGAGAATGAAGGAAGATGTTTCTAAACCCAGGAAAAGGTAAAACAAGGAAAAAACTAACTAATATTTACAAGCAATGTAAGTCATGTCAAAAAACTTAAATTAAGACTGAACACATGGATATAAATTGTTTTGTAGTGTAGGTCATTTTAAAAATATGTATGAAATTTGTATAGTGTTTAATGAACGTATATTTTTGAATTTAATAAAACTTTAATTTACTTGGATTTTGTTGTTACAGATGGCAATATGAAAGTAGATAAGAATATGGAACAGTCATTGATAAATGTTAAAGTTGTAGATAATAGCACAGATGAAACGGTAGGTAGTCAGGTTCATTTATCCTCTGGAGGTTTTTTAGGTGCTCTGAAAATTCCTGTCAAGCTTTTCTCTGTTATGAAATGAGACAGGCTGGTTTGCTATAACAAACTATGTCCTTAGCCATTTTCAAATATGTCAAACTCTAACTAACTGTTTTGGGGTGCAGGGACATCTGTGTTATATGAACACCTTCCATTTTTGTTGTTATGAAATACAATTTTCTAATTTCTACCCGCAATAGTTTACTACAGATAAAACCCATTATTTACTTATTTATAAGAATCTTGCTTCAGTTGGTAAGATAAATCAATTTTGAGGTTATATTTATGTTGCTGCACAGCTATATACATGTATATAGTCACAATGTTAAACTTCCTCAGTTCAGGTTTATGTTAATGTTACATATTGAACCCAAGTATATCTGTTCTGTTATTTTAGAAACTTAAAGAGTATAAGGCATTGATTGCTCAGTTTGAGGTACAATTGTTTATTTAAGTTATGATTTTGCATGGAAATACAAGTATGAAGTAGACTCAAAGAATGACAGTTTCACTTGAAAAAATACTTTTAACCAAAATCTTTGATTTAATTTGCCCTAAGCATTCAGCAAAAACTGTCTGAGACATCTGCATGTAACATTGTTTATATTTCTGAGAGCTTAACAGCATTAGACATGATTTTTAAATTGGTTTTACTAATACTAGATTTTTTTTGTGTAAATACTGGAAGAAATAACTTATTTAATTGTACAGATTTTTGAGTCTGCTTCCATCAACATTATTTCTAGCTTTTTTGTTTAAATCTTTGATTGTTCTGATTTGATTTGAACATACTTTATTCATGAAAAAAAAAGCATAAAAAGGATTGGCAACCAGGATATGTTTGTTCTTATCAATTTTTTAGAATATTTTGTTAGATACATTGTATCAGTGTTTTGGTTTTTTACTGAATTCCCTTGCAGAGTTAAGGTTGTTTTTTATAATTACCATGTCTGATTGTCCACATAGCTTGGAAACACAACTCATTAACTGCTTGATAGATTTTGATAAAAAGAAAAAAAAACAAAAAAAAACCAATAATTATATCTTTTTGTAAGCTCCTTCTTAATATTACTAGTTAAAATTGACAATCTTATATGAAGTGTATTTGGTATGACGTCTTTATTCAGTAGTTATTTATACCCCTATGATAACAGGTCATTTTTCTTGTCAATTTCTTAATGAAGAAATTTTCTTTTGTGGATTTAATATTATGACTTGGTTTGAAGAACTGTTGAAAATTCTTGTTCATTTTACTTTTTGCTTTTTCAGGGTTTCCTGACTGGTGTGAAGATTCTCAATGTAGTGGATGAGTGATGTTATTCTAGTCAACTGTGAACAAACACCAGAACTAGTTACCAGAATCTCAGATGTGCAATTCTTTTAGATCACATTGATGGCAGTGCTATGAAGAATCAGAATCTGTGAGAGACAATATCACAGTACAATATGTAAAGAGGAGTAACTTTTCTTTTGTACCGATATAGATTTATATATAAGAGATCTGTGTACATTTTATTTCATTTATTACTTTTGATGCATTTCATTGTTCTGTACCATTCTCAAATTTTTGTTAATTTTTGTATATTGAATGATCAGAACAAAAAGTTACTGATTCTTATCATAGTCAACATGAATATTATGGGAGTCTTGTAAATTAATCAATACAGATTTATATTATTTAGAATAAGTAGTTACTTATGAACGTGTAGCCATCTTTTTATATTTTTGAAGTAAATGTAGACATTTTCCTTTATATCAATGGAAGATATATTTTATATTAAAAAAATATAATTTTCGATTCTTCTTATAATAAATGTTCCATCATTTTGTTGTTGTTTTGAAAATGTTTCAGACTTCTATTGAAAATGAATTGAAATGTGTTTTGATTACATTCTGAAAAATTTAGATGCATACAAGTTCATAATAACTATTTGACATGCATATCATTTGCTCAACTGCCATTCAGGTAAAGCCATGATTGTGAACAATTCGATGTGTTTTTATATTGATAAACGGAATGGCTTAGCAAATTTTTGTAGTTTACTTTCCACTTTAAACCTTGTCTGGTTTAACATCTTTATTCAGCCACATTTTAAAAACCCCACTAGAAATGAATTTTTACAAGACTTTAAAAAAGTGCTGGAAAATGTTTAGCAGTAAACAAAGAGATACAATTTTAAACGCATCTTAAGGTATAAGACTGCAATGTAAACTTTGTATGGCAAAAAATACTTTTTTTTTTAACGCAAATAAATGACTTTTGGTTAACTTGTTTTGTGTTACATATCTATGGTGCTTTGATAATTTGTAAAATGGTGTTTCTTTAAGGTTTTTGTTAGTTTTGATGTTATGGTTTTGCATATTTTTACATTTTCATGTGTTTTACTGTCAATTAGAAAAAGAGAATGAGGAAAATTTTTGAAATGTTGCAATGCAATGTTCAGTATAATGCGTTCTTCTCTATTTTAAATGTTAAAGTGATGGATAGGAGGTTATTTTTGATCAATGAAATTCTGCAAAACTATTTCATTTGCACAACTACATATGTGTTTGTTATGACTCGTGACTTTTAAGATCTAAGGTCTAGACAGAGTGTTTGGTTTTTTTTTGTACCACATGAAAGTCATTGTGACAAAGCACAATGCAAAAATGAACAAATTTACTTATTTTAAATTATTCAAATTAATCATTTGACAGACAAATTAATATTTTCTTACTTATTTTGATACTTGTGCTGCTTTTGATTTTTTTTAAAAACATGTTTTAACAAGTTTGTCTGCTTTTTTTTTTCCAAAAACATTAACTTTATAGTTACAATTACATAAGATGGTATAGTTTGAAATTCATATGGCAGTCAATTTTTTCTATTGTCTGTCATTTGTTTTCCTCTCTCCCTTGATATTTTTTTTTTAAAGTAAATCATCAAAGTTCAATAGAAATACTTTTAATTCTGTAATGCAATCTCCAAAAATCTCTTTTATCCAGAAGATTGAAGGATTTTCAAGCCCTGACTTTAAAATCTGAAAATAAATAATAAAAAAGGGAATACTTAAAGATAAATAATTAAAATTACCTCTAAAAACATAAAAATACAAACAGTCGGTATTCATATTTTCCTGTTATTTTATAGTGATTTTTTTCAGTTTATTCTATCTTTAAGAAAAATATTCAGATGTCTTTATAGCAAACACATAAATATATATATATATATAAAACATCTGAAGGTTTCTTGAAGTCTTTTATTGCTTCTATCTCGCAGTAAATTTTGACTCCAAATTCTTTCCATTTTCCATCCCAATGTAAAATTAAAATAATGGCTACATATATTGTGCAGAAATTTCTTCAGATTTATCTTTCAATTGTTCTAGTATTAACAGTGGCAAGTTTTCAGATCTTTTGAGCACATTTTAGAATGTTATATGTCTGCAATTATTTATATAACTTGTTAACCTTTGTCCTGGAAAGAACATTTCTTTCTTGAAAAATTCTCCTGCTTTAAGCCTCTCTTATTCTTACAACAGAATAAGGCTCATTTCTCTTGTCCTAAAATTTGACTTATATGTTAGTTCCCAAATATATTCTTCATCATTCAATATTCCAAAATGTTATTTTTTTAAAAAGCATATCCTCTTCTTGTATATTATAAAAACTGTTCATTTGAATTTGTATTTTCTTCTTCTAGAATATGTGAATCTTGTTTCTATTAGATCTTTATATGAAAAAAAAAATAATGTTTTTGTTTTTTTAAATGATATAGAAAATTTATTATTAAAAAGATACGTGTGATTTTCATACAAATAAATGTATTTTTGTCATTTTAAAAACATTATAAACAAAAACAAAACAAGAATTTGAAATGAGTGCTGTATCATCATTTAAGATTGTATATATGTTTTATATTGTTTAAATATTGTGTTCATGTAACACCACTTTTTTCTAAACAAAGTCAAGGAGACTGAATGTTTGTACATGTAATAGATGTTTTAGCCAAGCTTAAGGCTATATTTGTTATATGGTTTTGATATTAATGTTTTAAGTGATGTAGTCCTTAAGTGTACTACTAGAAGCCTGACCATTTCAAATTTATATATCAATAATAATAATAAAGATTAACTTTTTTCAGTTTTGAACTTTTTCGAAGTCTTAAAGAATCAAATTCTTCCACATTTGAATTGAATTGAATTTTCTTTAGGCAATTTCTCAGTTCTTGTCCAATTTTTACCAAAACCTCCATCTCTTTCTTATCCAAGTTTTTTT
The DNA here is from genome assembly GCA_963971305.1 of Arcuatula senhousia. Lineage (NCBI taxonomy): Eukaryota > Metazoa > Mollusca > Bivalvia > Mytilida > Mytilidae > Arcuatula > Arcuatula senhousia. The sequence goes on from OZ020305.1 coordinate 51,667,384, forward strand.
CTTCATTGTCTTAAATTTATTGTCCATAAGTCTAATTGGCTTTTGTCCATTTCTTTTTCTTATGCATTGATATAAAAATATTACTAGCTTGGCTTTCACAATTAAAAAGAGTTTGTTTGTCTTCCCCCTCTTCTTTTACCATAACATTAAAGTATATATTGAAAAGAAATATAATTAATTTGTGAGACAATTTGAAATGGTTCTATTATTTTTCCTACATTACGTATACTTAAGCACAGGTCTAGTAGTCACTAATTTACATATATGTCTCGCTATATGCTATAGATTTTGTTAACATTTTTGTGGTTGTGCTAAAGTCATTGTCTTTTTCAACACTTTTTTATTTGACATTTATAAGGAAGGTTTTATTGACTTCTTCTTAGCTTTGCATTATACTATAATGCTCTAAGTTGGTCTTCCTTTGTTGTAATGTTTTGCTCTATGCTAATCCAAGGGATTAGCTATTTTCAGTCAAAAGTATTCCAACAATGAACTTTGGTGTTGTGATGGTTGTATTTGTTTGATATTCAAAATCATTTTAATTGATAATGTAAGCAAATAATTCTCTGCTGTGAGATTTGTTAGTCAAACATTTAATGATACAAATCACAGATTAATATTCTGTAAATTTAAAAAAGATGCTTTAACGTTTCTTAATTTTGTTTTTCGTTGTACAATTTTGAAATAAAACTTATTGCCCTCTGTTTTTGTTTTCATTTCCAATCAAACTGTAATAGATGACAAGGAGATGTGGAATCTACCAAAATAAGCAGCAATTTGAAAATCCATATTTGAAAACAGCCAGCAACTTAATTATGCTACAACTTGTCACTGTTTGCCATCTATCATGTACACTTCCAATCTCAAAATTTGATTGTTGGGAAAAGGTGATTTATTTGTAAGCTGTCAGGGGCGTAGCTGGGACTATAAGTGAAGGCATGATTTTGACAGGGGATCTGGTGCTGCTTAAGGCCCTCAATAGGTCCAGGGCGGAGCCTTGGTAGGGGGTCCAGGAGTGAAAGCCCCCCGTAAGCTATTTGGAGGTGGCCTTTAGAGCATCATTTTAAACCTGTCCCTTAAAATTTTACCATAAAGCAAGTATATAAGGCTTTGGACATAATGGGAAATGAAAAAATATCAATTTTAGAGACATTGAGGTTATTTGAGCTCTGCAGTTTTCGAATGGACTAATGTAGATTGATCTAATATGACATATTACTAAACATGCTAAATATTCAAATATTCTTTAAAATTCTTGCAAACATTTATGATGAAATTATAAAAACGAGAATACGTAGGTAAATGGTCTTATGCTCCTTGACAGATTGTAAAATTATAATCAACTAGAAAATGTGTCTATGAGCCACAGGATGGCCCTCCCGTTCTTGAAATATCATTGACCCACAATGTGTATTACCTGGGATAGGGACCTTTACAAAAAAATTGATCAAAAGTGTTCATGTGTAAAATATAGGTCGCTTTGACCTTATTTCTGATGGGTGGTGCCATGTTACCAAGACTCATCAAGTAGTGAAATATTATTGACCCCTAACATGTAGTATTCAAGATATGGACCTTAACCAAGAACTTAACTAAAGTCATTCATGCGTAAAATATAGGTCACAGTGACCTCATTTCTAGTGGATGGTGTCACCTTACCCAAGACCCATCTAGTGGTGAAATATCATTGACCCCCAACATCTAGTATCCAAGTTATGGACCTAAACAAGAACTTAACCGAAGTCGTTCATGCATAAAATATAGATCACAGTGACCTAATTTTTTTCGGTGGTGTCATGTTACCCAAGACACATCTAGTGGTGAATTACCATTGACCATCAACATGTAGTATCTGAGATATGGACCTTAACCAAGAACTTAACCGAAGTCGTTCATGCATAAAATATAGGTCACAGTGACCTAATTTCTAGTGGGTGGTGTAGCCCTACCCAAGATTCATCTGGTGGTGAAATATCATTGACCCCCAACATCTAGTAATTGAGTAATGGACCTTAACCAAGAAATTAACCAACGTGTTACAGACGGACGAACGTACGTACATACGGACGGACGGACAAGGGTAAAACTATACAAAGTGGCTACAGTTACCTGGATTTACCTGGAAAAGTAACAATAAGAACAAAATTATTGTTACCTGGCGCCGGAAGTCAAAGTAAAATATTAACCGGTCCACGGATGCGGACCTGTTTTTATTAAAGTAACAATAAGAACTTTTCTTATTGTTACCGCTCGTTATTTTTACCTGAAAATGTGTTTACTAACAACGAAATTCTTGTTTATTATTTATTAGTCCATTTTAATACACATGATACAGACAGTCACATGAAAACAATAATAAAATTTGAATTAGGATGAATTTGTGCAAGTTATTTCATTTTTTGTTACTTTTCCTACACATCCAGTAAGTTGCTTTGGGTGGATTTTTAAGTCCGACACATCACAGATGACAGCATTCCAGGCAACCATCACAAACAATTGAGGCCCGAATATGGACATCATGACTTCTGTGCCTGTCTTTGAGTTTTCTAATTTACTCGAACTTCTTTTATAAAGTTTAACAAATTTGGTTTATTGGTACGAATTTAACTTCTGTTCAAAGTGAATTGAATTTTTCTCCAATTGAAAAATTTACCACCGGTATCTCGGAAGTCATTTTGATGTGTACAAGCCCTGGCATGTCGAATTAGTTGTGAAATATAGACACCGTATGCAGGTGACGTTGGTATGTTACTTTCCAGGTTAGGAAAATTGATGATTTTAAAATTAAAATTGTTTCTTTTATCGTAAATTTTTGTACTGAGATGACCACCCGGGTCAATTGCGAGATGTAGATCCAAGAATAATGTAAAGCAAGTGGATTCTGTGGTGTCTTTAATCTCTAGTTCTGAAGGATATATTGAAGGAATCCATCTGCAAAACGACAAGTTGTTGACAGAGAGGACGTCATCAATATATCTGAAAGTGAGATTAAATGACCTTGCCTCTTTCATGTTCTTTACGAGTTCCTGAAGAAATTCAGTATCGTTAGAGTATAAAAACAGTCCAAATGAATTAACCTGGGCGATATTAAAGAAAAGACGGTGTTTCATTTTATGAATTTTCATGACCACTGTTCAAGTCACCGGTGGTTTTATTAGTTGAAATAAATAATTGTTTATTTCAAGTTTTCAATTACAAAAACAATATTATATATGAAGAATTGTACATATTGTTAATAATATTCTGAAATACAAGAATAATCAAGATCATATAATCAGGTAACAATAACGCCAGGTAACAATAAGAAAAAATACTTATTGTTACTTAAAACAGGTCCGCGCCCGTTACACGGTTTTCCGTTAGTCCGTTCTTCCGGTGTCAGGTAACAATAATTTTTTTCTTATTGTTACTTTTCCAGGTAACACTATCCATGTGGCCTATTCACATACGCGGTCGGGCCATAAAAATGTTCAAAGGGAGTAAAAGTTGATATATTTAAAAACATTTTGTATCCCTATGTATATGCAGTAGGAACAACAAAGACAAAGAATTTTAACAATAGTAAACTTGACTTCGACCTATATATGTTTTCAACCTTCCTAGTCCACTAAAAGAACCCCCATATGTACCTGTTGTTAATGGAACAGATGAGATAGTGTAAATTAAGGATAGTTCCTTGTTTGTAGCTACAAAAGCCAAACATAACAAAACAAGACGGGATCTAAATTGGGCTAGAAAACGATTACTGTTTTCTTCCACTCGGGCATTGTGTTCAGAAATGAAATCGTCTGTAATGGGTTATACAGAGATCAACGGGGAGATCAATCTCTGTCAATATTGACTTTCGGGACGTTGGATGGTTAGCACGATGAATCTGTCGTCCTTCTCTGTACAGCATGCTTGTAAATTTAAACATATAAAAGAATTTCAAGTTTTGCTGCCAAGCCTACAGTGACAGGGGACCATGGGCCATTTGCACATAAAAATTGAAAAGTGCCACTTTTCATCTGAACAATTTATGTAGAATAACAAAAAATAAACCCTTAAAAATGACAGATATATCTATTTCATGTTGGGAATCAAATGTCAGTATTGTTGTCTTTCCAAATTGGCTCGTTTATCAGGAAGTAGATGATCGACCGACCTGAAAACATATCCCATCCTATGGGATCCCTACCTAATGCTACAAACCAAATAGGAAAATAATTGCTGAGAAATCGTTTACAAAAATTTTCAACCCTTTAAAATTAAGTGAAAAAGGTCTAAGTCGGCTTGTTTAACAGGAAGAAGATGATCAACAGACTTGAAAATGTATCCAACCATATGGGACCCTTTAAAAACCTTAAGCTATATACCCAAATATCAAAAGCCTATGATTAATAGTTGCTGAGAAATCTGTTACAGAATTTTTTAACACTGAAAATATTAAGAAAAATGTCTAAGTCAGCTTGTTAAACAGGAAGTAGGTGATCAACAGGCCTGAAAACCTATCCCACTATATTGGACCCCTCCCAGAAGCTATATACCAAGTCTCAAAAGCCTACAATTAATAGTTGCTGAGAAATCTGTTACAGAAATTTTCAGCCCTGAAAATTTAGTGAAAAATGTCATAGTCAGCTCTTTAAACAGGAAGTAGATGATCAACACACCTGAAAATCATGTATCACACCATATGGGACTAAAAGCTATATACCAAATATCAAAAGCCTATGATAAAAGTTGCTGAGAAATCTGTTACGGAAATTTCAACCCTGAAAATTTTGTGAAAAATAGTCTTATTTACTGTCTTATATCTGCAAATTATAGTGCAGGCAAAGACACCTAACAGCTGCTACGTGCCTAGCTATTGCTCACTGTTTTTTTTTGCTAGTCTTACACTATTTTACATCTCCTCATTAAGTAATGATGAAAGGCTGAGAAATCCATTCTATAACGTTATACAAGATGTACAAAATAACATGAAATCAACTTTATTGTCCACAAATCTACTAATATGCTAAGGATGTTAAACCAGTGTTCAATTGAAGCAGATGAATAATTACACTCATTTACTTCATTGGTCTTTATAATGGTTTGTGCAATGCTAATGAATAAAAGCATACAAAAAGTGGTACATATACCTATGAGTTTTAGTCAGGGATGTAAGTAGTTCTCAATATGGGCAAAAGCTACTTATAATTATTGAAACAAGGTTATCGATACCACAAATTAGTAAAATCTTTTTCTAAATTCTTGCACAAGTATCGATCTCTTATTGAAAAAGTTAATTGTAGACATCGTTTTCTGATAATGAAAGGAATATCACATCCTGAATTTTGTGTTAATGTTTTTTATAAAGCTCACAAGTTTAAAAGCAATCCTTTGGAATTGAAAAATTGGCTTCAAAATTTATTACGGAAAGGATACGAATTGAATATTTTGGTTAAATCTTTGAATTTAGTGGGTTTTTTTTACAGAAATATTGATAACTTGATACTTACTTTAAAACTTCCATAACCATTTTTACTATTGTCATTTTTAAGCATTATAGTGATCAAGCATGTCAGTTTTATGCGATGACACTTCACCAAATCATTTTTGTTTGAAGTGTTGTGTCGGATTTAAAATCGATATGTTTGATTTTTTTACATCAGTCGATTGATGATTCTCAGCTAGCTGTCAGTAACCGTGAGTGTTCTATATAGAGTTCCTTTACCGTCCTTTCGTTTGTTCTTGTTGTTTTTTGTCAATTGTTCTCTCTAGTGGAATTGGACTTTGATCGATTTGATTTTTATTGTGTGTTTAGTTTTTTGTGCTTCGTCTAGGAATATTGATAGGGGGAAGGTTGGGCCCAAAAAACTAGTTTAATCCGCCACATATTATATGTGCCTGTCCTAAGCCAGGAATCTTTGACAAAGCTTTCATTTGTACTTGTCTTTTTGATGTTTTCTGTTCCTTATTTAAGAAGGGGGGGGTCTATCTGTGACTATTTCAGGACTGTATTTGAATTATATGCATTTTATTTAGACCATGGGCCAATTGCAGAACCGCAAGCAGCGCCTTCTGGCCTCGTTGAAGACTGTTGGCGGTTGTCCATTGTGGTTTTTCTGAATTGCCGCTTGATTGTGGGCTGTGTCGCGTACACTTATTCCACATCTCATTATTAGCTCACCTGACCCGAAGGGTCATGTGAGCTATTGTCATCACTTGGCGTCCGTCGTCCGTAAACTTTTTAAAACGTTAACTCCTCTGACACCATAAGTCCAATTGCAACCAAACTTGGTATGGTTGTTCATTAGCATTCGGTGCTTAGAACTGATGTGGGGATTTTTGATTCGTCGTAAAACATGGCCGCCATGGCTAAAAATAGAACATAAGGGTAAAATGCAGTTTTTTGCAAATAACTCAAAAACGGCTACAGATATCAAAATTCTGGCATAGGGTTAAAGTGATCAGCACCTCAAGATCTACCTACCCTGAAATATACAAGATATTTGAGAAATTTAAATTGCATATTGTTAAGCACATCAAGATCTACAAAGATATTACAAAATATGTAATAGGGTCAACGTTGTAGGACCTTTCCTTTTAGGAGTTATTGCCCTTAGAACGTCAAAATTGATCATTTTAACAGCATTTCCTCATTACATTGAAAACGTTAACTCCTCGGACACTTTAAGTCCAAATGGAACCAAACTTGGTATAGTTGTTTATTGCCATTAGGTGTATAGAACTGATGTGGGGGTTTTTGATTGGTAGTAAAACATGGCCGCTGTGGCTAAAAATAGAACATAGAGGTAAATGGCAGTTTTTGCAAATAACTCTAAAACGGTGACAGATTTCAAAATTTTGATTGGGAACAAAAGTAATCAGCACCTCAAGATCTACCAGCTCTGAAATTTTGAAGAAAATCCAACAACCCATGTAGGAGTTATTGCCCTTTCTGTGGATTTTTTGCAAATTTTGCACCTGTTTAGCTCAATATCTTGAAAACTATACTAGATATTTGAAAAAAATTTAAATTGCATATTGTTAAGCACATCAAGATCTACAAAATTTGTAGCAGGGTCAACGTTGTACGACCATTCCTTTGAGGAGTTATTGCCCTTGGAACGTCATTATTGAGCATTTTAACTGCATTTCCTTATATTGAAAATGTTAACTCCTCTGACACTTTAAGTCCAAATGGAACCAAACTTGGTATTATTGTTTATTATTATTAGGTGTATAGAACTGTTGTGGGGATTTTTGACTGGTTGTAAAACATGGCCGCTGTGGCTAAAATAGAACATTAGGTTAAACTGCATTTTTTTTGCAAATAACTCGAAAAGGGCGACAGATTTTTAGATTTTGATTTAGAACAAAAGTGATCAGCACCTTTAGATCCACCATATTGTCAGATGACCCCCTTATTAATCTTATGACCCTTTCAACGTTGAATAGATTTTGCCTTATAATCTTTACTTCAGGCACATATGTCAGGTGAGCGATTCAGGCTCCTGGGAGCCTCTTGTTTTCTATTATAGTGGCTAGGAAAAAAAAATGTGAAAAAAGAAATTTTCATGATGGGATTTATTTCTGAAAATTTAGTGTAATTGGTTATTCATGAAGACTGCTTTCCATGTAATTAAATATCAGATGATTTGTGAAATTTTAACCTTCCAAATACATTTTAAAGCAGAAAACACGAAATGTAAGTCATGCAAAAATACCCCTTTCTGCAGTAATGTTTCAGGGAATGTGACTTGCATGCTTTTTGGTGTTTTTTTATGTTGCCTGCAATGTATGGCAAAGCGATATATAGGAGTCACTTTGACATTATCTGTCGTCTGGCGTAGTCCTGGGGCGTCACAAAAATTTCCATCACAGTTTTCTGGGCAACTACATGATACAGCCTCTTGATACTTGGCATGTAGTTTTTTTTTTTTCTATAGTACTATATGGTTTAATGCAATCTTATTGCCGTTTCTCATCTACTTCCTGTTAACCAAATATTTTAAGCAGGATACATACATCTTCCATGGAAGGCCTCCATTTTTGTTATAATTTGGAATGTGTGCGTGTTGGTCTTTTATGCCCTTTCGACACACCTGGGCCATATAGGGTGGTCAGTTTTAATGGTTGAGGGAACTGGAAAAAGGAAGAAACCACAGACCTTGGACAGATTTTTATTATTTGGACATAATGTTTTCTTGGGCAAATCTATGTATTGAAGTGTATTATTATCAAAACAAAGTTTCTAGTTAGTGATTTTATTGACAAAACATAGCCATCTCTAACATTATTCTTTAAACAGAACATTTTGTACAATCATACAGTGACCAGCACAGAGAAGGCATGGCTTTCTTACATCATAATGCATACATGTCAACAAGCAACCAATGAAATAATGATCTAAAAACGCTATTTTTATATATTTCTTTTTGCAGGTTTGCTTTTTAGGAAAAAAATTATAAAGGAATAAGAAAGTCACATATCCAATACATGAATGAAAGTAAACAGGCTATGAAAATGAACAGGAACAAATAACCAAAACCAAAAATAATAGAATTTTTTACTATTTTTTTAAGTAAAATAATATTTGCCTATACCAGAGTAATGACATACAAAACTATTTTTTTTATTTGATGTAAATATTCAAATACATTAAAATGAAAGAAAAAAAAAACAGCAGACAACACAGACTGGACATGAAGAGCTTGCTTTCTGAGCTGATGAAATGATGAAACATACTTAACTTCACTATGTACATAATACACTCAAAATACACTTCAAACAAGAGAATTTTCATATGTTTATACAATAATTTAATTCAGTTGGATTGAGGGTATGAACATATAGTATCATTCTATGTCATTTTTGTAACATATAACAAAATGTTAAAATGTATAACAACGGAAAAGCTGAACATTTTGTTCCAAAGTGACTGAGCGACTACAAGTTTGGCATGATGGATTTTTTTCATGAGCATATTTTATTCTTTTTTACATACAAGTATACTTAGCCACTTTCAAATAAAATGAAATTTCTATAGTTAAATTATTAATGATAGTTCATACATTATACATAAAATGGCCTAGTCAAATTTAAAATCAGCCAAAAGAAATTTTTCATGGTAATGAATATTGCCATTGTCAGATCAACATCACTAGAGAAGTATCAACCTCAACCAAATTCTAATGACAATCAAATTCCAAAAAATTCATTTCTAAAAAAGTGCATTAACAAAGTACAGTATGAAAAACAACCAAAAATCTTCAAAAATGACAATATTTATAGAAAATGTAATCAATCAATTTAAGAAAATCCATCTGGAACAAAATGACACTTCATATTTCATTCACACAACAAAAAAATCATTTTCTAATATGACATTGAGACTCCAAGTTGATTAGTGCACAGATATTCTTTAGACTCAGCAGTAGTCTCAATCCATTCAATACTGTCTTTTATACACACTACAAAAATTCTATGACACTCTCTTCATCGATGAGAACTCCCATTGAAGTTGAAGTAATCAGGTATTTTGAACTCTCGTCTTATGTAGAAGAGGATGTAAGCTTTACATCTGGCTACTGTTTGTTCCTCACACATTGTGACTGTACTGTCATTGAAATGGTACCACTGGCCTGCAAAAGAAATGTTGACAATCTTTCACTGATGTATATTTCGAAATTATGATAGGAAGGATGCAATTTCCAAAACATAAGTAACAAGTAGAAATGACCTTTTCATTCACTTCAAAAATTTTGATCTCTTTTCTGTCCCTTTCTGCATGCAGTTATCTAGTCTTATTCATAACCTGATTATGAGATTGAGACATTTAAGAAAACAATCAAATTTTAATTCACTACAACAAGTAAATAAACATATTTTCCTAAACAGAACATTCATACAAGCAGGTAGTTTAAGAATGTAAAATTACAATGTGTATAAAACTTCTATGGCAATATTTTACAATACATATTTCTTTGCTACAATGTATTCTATTTGTTTATGACTTACCATCATGCTGTGCATATGCAGTGTAATGTCCAGATCCAGCTCTGAAATAACCAATCATAAAATATGTGACTGAACACGTCTTGAAAGCAGAGATTCATTTAAAATTGGATAGATTATACACAAAATCTACAATGTTTGCTTTATTTAATATATAACTATATGTTATGATCAAGTTCTGAAAGATATTTGAGTTTAAAAGTATAAAGTAGTTGGAGAAATGAAATGTTAAGGATATCCATATGATGTGCTGTCATAATACAGTATAGCAGAAAATTTTTGCAAGGTTCTAATTTACACTTTAGTCGCAAGGTCTGAAGAATTGCTAAATTTAAAGACAGCTAAATAATCTAGTCCACATATTTCAGTTATACCTTGTTAAAAGTATTCTGAAAACGCAAATAAATACATGTAAAACTGCTAAATTAAACATTGCCCTTTTAGTCATGGATACAAATCACAAATCTTGCAACTTGCTAAAACTACCAATGTGGTTTTTTTTTAAATTACCCTTTCGCCTTACCCTGATCCATGATGGACAACAACAGCGGCTAGATCATATTCATTAGCTGATCCCTTGTTACTTCCTCTGGTCTCATGCTAAAATAGAAAATTCTTAAGCCATTACTTAGTTTAATGCAATCTTTGTGATGTACTGATAAGAACTTTTTGTATCTCAACTCTAATTTAAACATGATGTGTCATTCAATCAAGTTTGGTTCCATAAATTATAGTGTTTTTTAAGAGAACTTTAAAAGTTTGTTAAAAGGAATGAAGTTGCATGTATAATACTTTTCTATATTTCATCTTTAAAAAACTAAATTTCTTGATGTACATTGGGAAATGCTTACTTCAATAGTAATTTAAGTTCTCTTTTAAACACACTTTTGTCATAACTTATGTGCTAGTGTCTGTTTCATCCAATCATTATTTTTACATATATGTTACACATATTGTTTTCACAGAACGGTTTTGTCTACTATCTAATCAAACTTTGATTTCCATACATTTTTCTGGTTTACTTATCTGTGCTATTAAGCTCTATGGATTACTTTCATATGACTTACCAGATTATTCAACACATATTTATTCATGTTCAAGTCTTTCAAGGGGAATTCAATGAATGTGTCCAATTTGACCCTGAAGTACGATTGCCAGCGGAATCTTTTGATATGAAGACATAATACCTGAAAAACAAGAAAAAAAAGTCGTTTGTTCAATTTTGTCTTTGGTTATGAAGAGGTCAATTTCATTAAATTATACCAGTACAAAATTTTAAACCTTCATGTTTTCTTTGTTGAATGTTTGGAGTTTATATTCTATAGGGACTTTAATAGTCTTTGTAAAGTTTTAAAGCTTCTGCTTGAATAAAATTGAGTTATCAACATGATAGAAAATCCAAACTAATGTGAGATATACATGATCAAATAAAGAGAAAGCCAAGGTACAACTAGACCAGATTTCACTGCCTTAGATATATTTATTGAACAGATCTCAGTCCTATCAAAAACAATCATAGACGTATTCAGAAGTAAATAATGTCTGCAATTGTGTTTCTTCATAGGTCCGCTGAGATATTTCATGTTGGTGGCATTAATGAAATCTGATCCTTTGTGATTGTGATAGACTTTTACAAATGAAAATCAGTGTTTTCTTTTTGCACAAGTCCATTAAATGAATTTGCATATAACTAGGTAACAAAATTTGTCACATTCTAGGATAAAAAAAATTCAGTAATATACATTATAACATAAATTTGTCAGATCTCAGTCCTATCAAATACAATCACTGACTTTCAGAGGTAAAGAATGTCTGCAATTGCGTTTCTTCATAGATCTGTTACATGTACACTCTGCTTAAATTGGTTTTAGAAAAAACAAGAGGCTCCCAAGAGCCTGAATCGCTCACCTGAACTACACAGATACATATATTTGTAGATATTATTGTGCTTAACCATATGCGATTTAAATTTATGAAATATCTTGGTTAGTTTTCAAGATATTGGGCTTAATGAGTGCAAATTTGGCAAAAATTAGGAAAAAGAACAATAACTCCCACATCAGCAGTCAGATCTTTTCTGAAATTTCAGGACAGGTACATCTTAATATGCTGATCACTTTTGATTCTTGCACAATTTTGATATCTGAAACCAGTTTTGAGTTATTAGCAAAAAAATTAAATTTGCCCCTATGTTCTATTTTTAGCCATGGTGGCAATGTTTTTTTACGAATCAAAAATCTGAACAATAGAGTTGTAGCATATAAGCTATCAAACAGTTTGCCATGTTAAGATGCAGTTGGTCTTACCGTTTCAGACAAGTCAGGGGAAAAGTAATGAACAATGGTAAATATTGACGCTTTAAGGGCCATAACTCCTAAAAGAAATGGTTCTACAGCTTTGACCTAATTACATGAAATGTAGATCTTGATGTGCTTAATCATATGCAATTTGAATTTTATGAATTTTATTGAAATATGGTTAATTAAACGGAACTGATTGACAACTTTAAGGTGGTTCGGGAGTATAACACGGAGCATCTTTTTCAGACATCTTGCAAATTTTTAGTCTGCATATCAATTTAAATGGCCTAAAATACTTCAAGAGATGTAAAATTTAATTCTTTATTTTATTTTATGAATGAAATAAATTTAACAGAAATATTTAAAAAGAAATTAAGCTTTTTCTGAAAACTTTTATTATCAGGGGAGATAATTGGCGGGAAACTTTATGACAAATTTTTATATAGAAATGTGTAGGAAAAATTAGTTTTTCTTAAATATCTAAAAAAGAAGGTCCGTGACCCCAAGTTTTTATTATGTTTTTCAAAAGATAGCATATGTGGCTTGTCATTTGTGAAATATAACTAAAATCTGATGGGTTTCCAGCTCACAGTGATGCTAAATAACTCTTTTCCCTTTACAATCTATTGAAAAACATAACTCTAGGCCCAACAACTTCGCAAGGTCATGAATCTGTAGAAAGGTCCGTGACCCCCAATTATTTTTGCATTTTTTAAATGTTAGTTTATCAAAGTATAACTCTGCAAAATTTAACAAAAATCTGATGAATTTTTCTTATACCCCCGAACCACCTTAATCATATGCAATTAGAATTTTTGAAATATCTTGTATAGTTTTCAAGATATAGAGCTAAATAAGTGCAAAATTTGAAAAAATTCAGAAAAAGGGCAATAACTCCTATGTCGTTTGTTGGATCTTCTTGAAAATTTCAGAGCAGGTAGATCTTAAGATGCTAATCACTTTTGTCTCCCATAAGAATTTTGATATCTGTTACCGTATTTGAGTTATTTGCAAAAAACTGTTATTTGACCCCTATGTTCTAATTTAAGCCATGGAGGCCATATTTTTTGACGAATCAAAAATCCGAACAATAGAATTGTAGCATTAATGCTATTAAACAACTGTGCCAAGTTTGGTTGAAGTTGGATGTATGGTGTCAGATAAGTTAATCTTTGAAATTCAGGGTAAAAGTAATGAAAAATGGTAAATTTTGACGCTTTAAGGGCCATAACTCCTAAAAGAAATGGTTCTACAGCTTTGACCTAATTACATGAAATGTAGATCTTGATGTGCTTAATCATATGCAATTTGAATTTTTAAAATATCTTGTATAGTTTTCAAGATATAGGGCTAAATAAGTGCAAAATTTTGAAAAAAAATCCAGAAAAAGGGCAACAACTCCTACATCGGTTGTTAGATCATCTTGAAAATTTCGGGGCAGGTAGATCTTGAGGTGCTGATCACTTTAACCTATACCAGAATTTTGATATCTGTTACCGTTTTTGAGTTATTTGCATAAACTGCAATTTACCATTATGTTCTATTTTTAGCCATGGCGGCCATGTTTTTCAACGAATCAAAAATCCCCACGCTAGTTTTATACTACCTATGCTAATTAACAACTGTGCCAAATTTAAAAGCCATTGGACTTATGGTGTTAGAGGAGTTAACATTTGAAAAATGTTAACAACGACGGACGCCAAGTGATGGCAATAGCTCACATGGACCTTTGGTCCAGGTGAGTTAAAAAACAGAGAGAAAAAAATTGTGTCTTAATTTGGTCTTTTCAAAAATCACCCTTCGATTATTAAGTGTGTTATGTTTAAGGTTTTTATTTTCTATTTTGTATTTTTTTTTCCTTTTCTCAAGACTTAAACTCTAACAATATCACATTAATTCACATTTAACTATAAATATTCTGTTGTAATCATCTATTTCAAGTCTTCAATCTAATCATGTTCATTGTCATTAAATCTCTAGTTAACACAATACTGCTTATTAAATATATGCTTGCTGTTTAAGGAACTGCCTTTTCACAGATCTCAGTGCTATATTACTATCACAGTCAACCCAGGGATGGTTCATCGATCTACAAAAATTTCAAAAATGGGGTCGGGCAGGTGTTGGAAACTGACAGTTTCTTGCAGATTTCAAGGTTCCTTTAACTTTAAAAAAAAATTAGTGAAGAAAAAAACAATAATAAACAATGAAATTTCATCCCTGGTTTCTCAAAGGTTAAACCAAGTATTCTAGGAATTCATCATTGATCTGTGAACAGCTTGCCACAATTATATGGTATTGCAGCATGATATCCCTAAAAAAACATATTTAGCAAATTTAATCCTAATCAGTGCCATGCACTTTATTTACATTTGGTAATCTGCGAATCCAGAACTTTTTGGTGGACTGTTGTTTCTTTTTACAGTTACTGCACATGTACAACTCTGAGGCTTCCAGTTCTTCTAACTCTGTAAAACTTGAAAGACAATCTGAAAGATACAACCTCAATAGTTATTTTATTTTTTTACCATTATCTATTCTTCTTTTTAACAACTTGGGTGCATCTATAAGTAGTTGTAACAGTAAGTCCAGTTTTGTATAGACAAATAAAACCTTGATTTAAATGTATGATGAATCTTGGAACATCAACCACATGAAGTCAATTTTTCATCAAAAATCACATGAGCACCTGGCCTGGGTTAAATAAAACATCTTAACTTTGAGTTTTTCAAATTTGAGAATTTCCTCTTTGTATAGGAATTCTTGAGAGAGAATAAAAGTTCAGGAAATCCTCAAATTTGAGATATTTATGAAACTGGGTCCAGAGTTTGTATGAGTTTTAATGAAAGTTTGCAAGCCTAGTGGCAGCTTGGTTGTGTTTTGTGTCTTTTTTTTATCTAGTGTCGACTTTGGTGTCAAATGCTTTTGTCTGTTTTATGCCCTTAAGAGTTGGGGATTCTTTACATTTCAAGGATTTACATGACCTACCTTCTAACCTACAAATAGGATCTCCTTCCTTGATTTTGGATGACCTTGTAACAAACTGAGCAGGGATGTCCAATGACAAGTCTGAAATGAATAAAATTATTGTCATGCTTTGAGTTAAATTGTTGTATTGAGCATTCTGTAAAATCAGTCATTTTTGATTTACATATATATTTTAAGTTATTTGGTAAATATTCATCACATTTATTATTTTTATAGGTCATTTAATCTTTAAAAACATTTCTTCAGTAGAGTGATTAATTTGTGATTCAAGTTCATTAAACTGTCCGTGTTTGAAAGTATTTTTTTCTGAAAACAGATACATTTTGGTAAGGGCTATTCAAAAATTAAATGTATGGGGGGGGGGGGGTCGGAAGGCACTTTTTTATACCCACCATGCATAAAAATTTATTTTTTTCCCTTATGTCGCATTTGAAAAATATCTAGAAATACCACCACCCATACAATTTTAATTATAGTGCCTTCCGACGGCCCCCGTATAATTACTTCTGGAATAGCCCTAAACTCTATTCCCATTAAAAGATTGTTTGTGTTACAAAAATGAGCAAGTTCACAGTGTTATCTGAAGTGACGCAAGATCTTTTTATATGCAGAGAAAAGATGCAAGTCTAATTTGATTATTATTAACTTTAACACAATTTACCTAAGAAAGGATCATGCTTTTTGGACTCCATTCGACATTCTAGACAAGTCACTTCATTTTGTAACAGTCCCCCAAATATTGCTGTCACAATGGTACTCTTTCCTTTCGGACCAATGAATGGACTATTGTTGTTAGGGTATGGGAGAAGGGACAGGAGTTCTGTGTGAAGTCTGTCCAGCAGGTACCTCATGAACTCGTGGGCATCTTGTTGCTGGTAACCTCTGAAATAAAATAAGAGATAATGTAATAAATGTACTGTAAACCAATTAATTTTCGCGTGCTATAAACTTTCGTGAGATTCGCGGATCCTTTGCATATGCGAAAGTTTATA
Source organism: Arcuatula senhousia (assembly GCA_963971305.1). NCBI lineage: Eukaryota > Metazoa > Mollusca > Bivalvia > Mytilida > Mytilidae > Arcuatula > Arcuatula senhousia. The sequence continues at coordinate 51,683,645 of OZ020305.1, forward strand.
GCCGCGAAACAGTCTGAGTGAAAAAGTTGTAATGATGGAGAATTTCGAAACCGCGAAAGATTATCTCCGTGAAAATATTCATTCTAAGGAAACCGCGAAAGTTTGTAGCCGCAAAAATTAATTGGTTTACAGTATTTGAAATATTTGTTTGAAAGACATCTTATCTTACAAGAGATATCAAATCATACAAAACTTATTTTATTCTCTATTATTTCTTTTCATAGATTCTTAATCATTAAAAGATTAGACTGTTTAATATCTGGAAAAGGTTTTTTTTATTTGGAATCTAGTTCACAACCTCTGTTTTTTTCAAATTTGTTCATTTACTATGCTGTTTAAAAGTATGGAAGGAGCATGTCTGAAAAAGGTTATGTAGTCAAAATTAGGTTTCAGACACTGGCAGTTCAAAGTTTTGTTTGAAAATTTGTTTTACATTGCTGTTGATTCCACTTTACATTATCCTCTAGCTACATTTGTTTTAATTTTGTTTTATTTGTTTTTAGCTTTGATGGTAAATATCATGATAATTATACTTTTCTATTATAAACTGTTAACACAGAGACATGTCTCGCCTGTCGCAACTGGACACAGTATAAAATGAAGTAAAAATCCTCCTTAAACTGATCTTAACTGATGCTTAAGCAGCTGCATACCAAATATAAATGGTGAACCATAATTGCTTTATATAAAACACTCATAACATAAGTAAAAAGTTAAAAAGTGTAAAATCTCAAAGTCAGTAGACTGTGACTGCAGGATCATACAGATAAAATACTTTTGAAATTGATCTGTACTGATGCTAATGCAAGTGCATACCCAATATCAATGATGTACCATAACTGCTTCATGTTAAACAGACGTAAGAAAAAAGGTTAACCTTGGCCAAATCGGTGTAAAATTTCAAAGTCAGTAGACCGTGACTGCAGAAGCATACAGATGAAATGCTTTTGAAATTGATCTGTACTAATGCTAATGCAAGTGCATACCCAATATCAATGGTGAACCATAACTGCTTCATGTTAAACAGACTTAAGAAAAAAGGTTAACCTTTGTCAAATCAGTGTAAAATTTCAAAGTCAGTAGACCGTGACTGCAGAAGCATACAGATGAAATGCTTTTGAAATTGATCTGAACTAATGCTAATGCAAGTGCATACCCAATATCAATGGTGAACCATAACTGCTTCATGTTAAACAGACTTAAGAAAAAAGGTTAACCTTGGCCAAATCAGTGTAAAATTTCAAAGTCAGTAGACCGTGACTGCATGGGCATACAGGTGAAATCCTTTTAAAACTGATCTGTACTGATGCTGATGCAACTGCATACCAAATATCAATGGTGTAACATAACTGCTTCATGTTAAACAGACTTAAGAAAAAAGGTTAACCTCGGCAAAATCAGTGTAAAATTTCAAAGTCAGTAGACCGTGACTGCAGGAGCATACAGGTGAAATCCTTTTAAAACTGATCTGTACTGATGCTGATGCAACTGCATGCCAAATATCAATGGTGTAACATAACTAGTTCACACAAAACAGACTTAAGCAAAAACTTTAACCAATTGTGGACGCCGCCGCCGCCGCCGTCGCCGGAATCACCATACCTAAGTCTCGCCTTTTGCGACATTCGTCGCAGGCGAGACAAAAAAGCATGGTACCCAAAAGACCAATTTTAATTTCATGTGTTCTTTGAAATATTAAGTATATGGATTACCTAAATCTAGGAACTACTTTCCATATAACAACAAACAATGATTCGGGTGAGATAGCCCCTTTTGTTCCCTGCCACAAAGCTATCAATGTTTTCCTTACTTCCTCTATCAGAAACCTAAAACAGAAATTAAAGATTAATAATAAAAGACAAATTATATTACCCTTTTCATTCATTCTAAAACCATGTTTTATATTGGTTTTAAACAATTTGTTTGTTATTCGTTGTTCCATTAAAAAAGAAGCTAACAAGATGCTCTGTTTTGTCAGGGATATTGTTAGTTATGGCCACAGATGTGAGGTTTTTTCTCCAGTTCATCCCAAAAGGAGTGCTTCTGCTAGGTCAATTATATCTAAATATAGGTTTCCACAAAGTATAATTGTTACAGTATATAAATTTATTTGCTTGTTTGTCTTAGCAATCAACAACTGTTGACCAAACAGAAAGACATGCATCTGTGTTAACAAAGATTATAGCATCAGCTGACAGATTCAATTATAAACATTTGCAAAAATCATTTTTGGACTTGCAAAATGTGGCTTGAAATTACATTAGGTATTTGGCTAATGTTTTATATAAGTAGACCACTTTACCATAAGACAACCACCCTCAACTTGTTATACGAAATCTTACACATCTTCCTCTGTTTTGGCAGCTTTCCTTGTGACATGCTTTTTCTTAATAGACTTTTCTTCTAAGGATGGAAGCTGTTTTATATATCCACAAAACTGTTGTATATTACTGAAATATATGTAGTAAAACATAAATGAGAAATGATTGTACATGTATTGTATATTGGTATAAGTAAATTATTTTAAGAATAACGTAATAAAAAATGACATTTTGTCCTTTTTTTAAATTGGTTTTTGATTTCAACATATAAAATTATTTATCATATAACTAGATCAATTGGATGTAATGTGAAATTACCAATTCAAATATAACTTTTCTTGTTTATTTTACAAATTTGCTATTCTATTTATGATAACATATACATACCTTAATGATTGTAATACTGCATTCATAAAACATGTGTTACCAAGGTTACGTAGACCTGATGACCTTGGCCTTGCTATTCTGTCTTCCTATAAAGAACAAGAAAAGGTTGAAGGTTAAAACAACAACAGAAGTGAGTGAAAAACCAGAAATGTTGTCCTGGCAACAAGTGGGACATTTTTCTTTTCAGACTTTAAAAAGTTACATTGAGCTCATTAACAGATGAGAAAATAAAAGAAAAATTGTTACACCTTGCTGAAACAAGTCATTTTTTGGTGAAGATGTAAAGTTGGAAAGTTGTGGACTCATTCCTAAATATTCTTAATCTGAAATGAAATTAAGTTAATTTACATAAGCTAATATATGACACCTTTTTTGGTCTTTTTCTGTTAGGATTATTTTCTTGAGTTTCTGTGGAGTTTCTTCTTTTCCCCTGTGGTACATTTTCTTGAGATTCGGTGGAATTTCTTCTGTTCTTTGGCCGTAATGTCAGATGGGTATGCTTTTGTTGACTGGTAGAAAAAAAAAAATAAAGAAAACCCTTGAAGTTAAATATATCATGCTGCAACCTTTTTCCAAATTATTCATTAACATCTGGCGGTTGTCCATTGTGGTTTTTCTAAATTGCCGTTTAATTGTGGGCTGTGTTGCGTACACTTATTCCACATCTCTTTATTTTCTATGATGGTGGAATTTGATGATGGTCTCTCAATACATTGCACCTAACACATGTACCTATACATGATTTGTTTTGTATGTTTTCTTGAATCAATAACAAGTAAATTTTAAGATAACATTCTATTACACTTGATCTTCTATTTTTACATTTTATATTGCATTACAGTAAAATATCCTTCCTTGTCACAATTTTAAAAATTCAGCCAAAATGTGTGTTTAAATAAATGTACAATGGTAGTTCCAGACAATATTTCTCTCATGAAATAATGTCAATATCATGTTTATAATAGAATACCTGTTCAAGTTTGAGCTTTTATGGTTATTACAGTGTATTTGTGCACAATTACAATATCTACTTTGGCAATGTATTTATGTATTATTACAGTACAGGTTCAATCACACAATACCAACCTGGAATCTGAGTTTTCTTCATTTTCACAACTTTCATGCTTTGTGCAAGTGTCAACCCTGAAACAAATTCAATACAAAAAATACAATTGCACGTTGTACACATGCATGGACATTAATCGTAAAATTAGTTGACATTTTGAGACTTCAGAAGAAAAACAACCATTTGTTTTAAACATTCTGGAATTAAAATCTTATACAATACAATTTATACACATATCAAATGCTATTTTTTTGCTAATACGTCGATTTGTCATTTTGGACAAAGAGGTCAAAGGTCATCCTTAAAGGGAAAATTCACGAATTTTGACTTATGGTCTTAAATGATAGAAAATGTCATCAAAAACATATATCCAATTTTTTTTCAAAAAATTCTTATTTATAACAGAGATATTTGGCATTTTCTGATTTCAAAAGTAACTCAGTGACGTCAGTGAGATGGTCTTGAGTGCATTGTGGGATATGACCGGATATCTGTGTATTACATCTTTATCCGATTAACGCTATATAATCGATATCGATATTGTATTTAATAAAACACAGTGGTGACGCGTGGTCTAATTGGTAAACAAAAGAAAATATTTAATAACGATAAACCGATACGCATTCACATAATTATTATGAAGATTTCTTTCAAATATATAATATTTTTATCATTATTTGGGAACAAAATTTTTAATTAATGATTTTTTAAACATCAATATTAAATAATTAAATCATGATAATAATTAAAATTCTACTACATAATTCTAATCTTATCCATAAATTACTCTATTTTAATTTACATCGTTAAAATGATTTGAAAATTTTCCCTTTAATATGATAATCACTCTATTTTAAACAACAAGGTGTCACCTGGCCAGACATCCCAGGTGTTAATTGCAAATTGGCGATTACGTAATTTGCCCCAGGTAAGAATTTTGTATATTCGACGTGAACCTTTTCCCCGGCCTTTTAATCTCATTAGACAGCTATTAAACTGATTAACTGATCATTGAAAGGCTATCAGTTTAACGGATTAATTCAAATCAATTAGGCATGTCTAATTGTCATCTCATAAAGATCAAAGAAGAGACGGTGATCTTTAGCTGGGTATTACCTTTTCTTAGACTCTTTCGTCTCCTGGTTGTTAAACGGAGTTTAATAAAGTTTTTGGTTTTGTAAAAGATTAATCTTAATTTCGAGAGAAAAATAATTGCTATATAATATACTTTGCACAAATGTCCCTTCTAAATATTTATAATGTCTGATTACGTGAGTGACGTATCTGCTAGCAGCTTTAGTTCTGCAAATTTGGTCGAATTGGGTCAGGAAGGGCATCAACTTGAACCATAATATACGGAGGAAGAAATTCGGTAGATAGAAGAGTTGGAGATAAATCGCTAGACTGAATTTCAAAGCAACCCAATTTGACACTCAGTAGTGCAAATGTTCCGATCGCTGTGTGCCAATGCCTTTGCTCACAGAATGCCTTTGCTGCCACGAGTTTACATTATTCACCGATATCTTCGATCCTGGTGCAACCAAGACTTAATGACAGTTTGTTTAAACCCTGTTGTGTTGAAAACTAGTTATATTAGTTTCTTGTGGTACACACGCCACCGGGGGAGAGCACCAGACGGACTATTTAATAGGTATATGAATAGACGTGTACTTTTTTTTTCAGAGTGATTGCCGAAGATTTCACTGATTGAAAACATTGAGTTTTTCTTGACCCATCAAACAAAAGTTATATATATTCTTAGCCAACAAAAAGTTACAGTACAAAACAAGGAAGTAATAATGTAAAGGCAAGGTAACTTTAGATACCACTTTTTAAAATACATGCAGCCAGAGCAGACTTATGGCATACAGACAGTTTGTATGTTGTGTCAGAATATGTCTACCTTCACCTTTAGGAAGAAAACATTGTGTTGTGCTGCCAGCTTGTGTTGTGTCTGTCATCAGAAAAGAATTTCCTTCTGCAGATGGACAATACGAAGGATTTAAGGAGTGTATTAGTGACACAGACTCTGAATAGATTTTCCTTCAATGACTTGTACTTTTTTTAATAGTGGTGACACTAAGCTTAGTTAAAATTTGTTTTCCATTGATAACTTATAAAATGTATTAGCATAACCTCATAAAACCTCATTTCATCTTTTTTGTGTGTTGTTTTCTTGTTGTTGTTGCTGATTATAAGGGGGCGACCATTGGATTCTCATGGGAGGACTATTGTGAAATTAAAAATGAAAAGGCAGGATGTCAAAAATCAAATAAAAAGGCATGGTAGGATATTGTTTTTGGCTGAAAAATTTATAGTTAGAAAAACATCCAGGCTCCAGTGTTCTCGAAAATAAAAAGGCAGGACGAAGTAAATATATATATCTAAAGACCCCCTCCCTAAAAAAATCAAATATTCTCACTTTCATTCGAAACGCAAGATCTAAATTATTGATTTTGTATTGACACTTTTATCTTTACTGTACATTTCGCATTCTCAGTTTACTTTGTAACCGATCTGACATTTTAAATTTTAGAAACGGGCGTCAGACAAAGTTTAGAGTTTGACACGTAGAACTTTTTTACATTGATTTTATAAGTTTATAAGATTCTAAAGTTGTTGGTGTGGTTGTCTATCCTATGCCCCATCTATGAAAGAAGGAGTAGGAGGACATATAGTGTCCGGTTCTGTACGTCCGTTCGTACGTCCTAATGTTTGAAGATCGGGCATTATGTCTTTTTGGGTTTATTATTGTTTGGGCTTCTCATGCAGAGAAATACAAGTGATAAAATATTTATACTTTTTAAAATTAATCTTACGAACACAAGATTGTGGTATATACTCATACGGCTGTCTACATGAAGGAAACACGAAGCGTTTTCTGTATAGTGTGCTTTTTTGTTTTACTTTTTAAAAGAGAAATGTAAAAAAAAACCTGAAGAAGAACAATTTCACTATTTTTACACAGATAAAGATGTCGAAAAATCAAAGACACGAGTGATAAATTGTAGGTCTTCCGTTGTACTTTGTAATAAATAATTAACAGAAACAAATGATCTCTTTTTCTGTCATAAACCATTACACTACCACCTGTTAATTACCATCCCCGGGAAGTAAGTAATACCTGGGAGTGTCACAAGTTTAAATACGTTGCCCCCGACTGTGAATTACTATGTTCATATAGGTAAAAATAATATGAACTTCTATATAATGAACGTTTAAGAAATCCTTTCAAGATAAAAAAAAATACATTTGCGAATTTTTAAGGAATGCATAGGGAATGGATAAAAAAATTGTTGTCTGCTTTAAAATGTATATTTACTTGTTATTAAAAAAATATTCTGAATAAATGCACAGACTCAGTTATAACTGAAGTGATAAAACACTTATACAAAACAAAAAGATAAGTTTTATTCCGCTTTCGGTTTTATTCTTATTTCTACGCACACCCGTAATAATTCTTTTTCTTTTAAAAAACAATGATATTTTTGTCTTGTGGATTTTTATAGCAAAGATTCCGACCGTTACATACTAGCCCTGGCATACTAGGTATTAATCTAACATGTAAGAAACGTTTGACTAAAAAAATAATGAAATTATCATTGACGAATATAGATACATGTAGATATAAACATTTTTCGTGAACAAAAGAACACTTTAGAAAATTGTTTCGTTAGAAATTGATAAATTTATCTGTTTGGTCATTGTTAAAATATTTTTTGACATTTTTTAATTTTTTTAAATCAAATCTAATATTCTACCGGTTTTCCAAGTTTTCTACTCCTAGCGTGTCTGATGAAGGTTAATCCAGAAAAGCGCTTCACACGCAGTGAAATTTTGCTTTTGTACATTTATTAATTCATTTCAAAATTTTGGTTGGCAAATCTAAAGACTGGACCCATTTAAGATGCAAGTCTGCCTTTTTCTTTAGGTCAGGAAAACGGAATAACACTTAACCGTTACTACGCTGAGTAGAACAACCAACTATCATCATGTTTTAGATGACGATAGAGATGACCATTGCGTGTCGTTATCGTATTGGTACTTTGTGGTTATTGGATATTAGGTGATGGTCACGTGACAATAGGGCCTTCTAGCCGTACAAAATGGCCACACCCATCGTTCTAATTTATCGATACAAAACGCTCTCATACTCGCTTATTAGTGAAGATTGAAGAGTTTTACATGTATATTTATGTTTAGTAAAATGTGATGAAAAACATATGTAAAAATTATTTTTTTGCGAATTTTCCCTTTAAATCTTATAAACAGCTACTTGTTAATCATTTTCATACCTCATCAATATCTGTACCACTTGTTTTCTCAGTCTGTCTAAGTGACCCTGCTCTGTATCATTGATAACAAATTCATCACACAGATAACTGAAACAGAAATTAAAACTCCAATTTAGTTTGGTTTCTAATTCAACTATTTTTGGTATTATTGTTCTTTGCTCTTCATATTCATATAGTGTTTGGCATTTTCAACTTTTGAAATTCAGTAGGCCAAACACACTTAAGGCGCATCAAAAGGACAAGATAGGATAAAAATCATGAATTGGCCCCTAAATTGGACAAATTTTCCAAAATTGAAATATTGAATTATAACAGTGTGATTTTGAGATTCAGAAGTTATATTTTTTGGAACAGGCAAAATTTTATTGAAAATTTGACATACATGACTGGCGTAAATATGCATGTGCACAAAATGATAGAACTATGAAATGTAGCATAATTAACCTAAAATTGTAAAAATGCTAACAGTTTTTGTGAGATAAAAATATGAGCGGACCTGCAGCCCACAAAGATAGTTTCGGGAAACATTAGTTTTCTCGTATGTCAAACCCACAGTAAAAGTATTTTTTGTGGGCCGCTTGTCCGCTCATAGTTATTTCACACAAAAACATACAAAAATAAACCAAATTATGAGTAATTTTGAGAAAATGCCACTTTTCATCAAGTTTGATCAAATACTTAAATGGGATTTAATCTAATTTTTGTTTAAAACATATAAATTTATCAACTTTCATTACTTAATATCAAATAAATCAATACTTTTAATTTTTAGCACATACATTTTAATTTCACTTTTGAAAAATAGGCCAAAAATAGCCATTTATCATACCTTGTCCTTTATTCTCTGGAACTTTGCTGTATTTTTATTTGTTACATATTCATGATAAATAAAAAAATATAAACAGCCAAATTGAGCCAATACAGGTCAATTAGATATTTTACCCAATATTTATTGATAGGACTATCATGCATATCAGTGTTCTCCCCAGGCCCTTATAGCATCTCGGGACCGAGACGCTATCGTAATTTGCCGAGATGCTATCAGTCTTTACCGAGACGCTATTTCAAATTGTTAAAAATACAAAGGTATTGAGTTGACGTCCTTATGAAGCCATTGACTGATTGATGATCATTGAGTTATTGACACATTTACAACCCCAAGCCAATTAACAAAGAAATCAATGATCATGGTCTTGTCAATTACATGTAATTAGGAAATATCGATCTTTGAACTGATTAGCCATGCAGATTGCAGGTGAACACCTTTTGCGAAGTGAATTATTTCTATTGGACAACCAACCAGGACCAATGGGATTAGACCAAAACAAAAACAAACATATGCACACGTGCTTTTTTTCAGGTGTGTTATTAGAATATGAGTCGTTGAATTCTAAAGTAACGGTCATAACCCATTCCCAAAATAAAGAAAATGCTCTTTACCTTCATGAAACATGATTTAATTCCATTGTTACATTTGTTATTCCAAAATATTGATTTCTAGATATATTGTTTGACCCTTGGTCAAAACAGGAAGTCTAAAAATAGATTCCCAATTTCCCATCACCTTATCTAGCATTTTCTCCTTTTGGCAGGAGAACCATTGGCATCTATATGATTCTGTCAACTTAGTGACTCTTAACCAGTGTGAATTAAATGTAAACATTTGTACTTGGGAACTTATTCATGCCAAAAATAAAAGCTAATTTTATATTATTTTTTATTGCTTCAAACCCAGGCAAATGGCTTTCTGAGGCCTGTCTTTTCCTCTTCCGTCCTTGGTAACTGGATGCAGTTCACTGAGAGTTCATAGATAACAAGTTTTAGCCATTGTTAAATTGCTACAATCAGTTTTACTCCAACTCTTTCTTAATATGGAACTATAGTATTCATAGCTTGAAGGTAGACTTACATCAAATGGGGTGGGTGGGGGAGGGAAAAGGGTGGGGGTATCATAAAACACTAATACACATGATACATGGTCAAGAACTTATCATAAATTGATAGCGAAACGTCGATCGACATGATTTTTTTTTTCTGACACCTGATATTGTTTACGCAAAATGTGATGCTATCCAAAATTCCTGGGGAGAACACTGCATATTTTACTGGAAGCAAAATTAAAAAGTGTCAAAAAAAATTCTTCATTTTTCTATTGATCAAGTTTATTAATGGGATTTACTACGCTTTTTATTGAATGTAGATTACATAGGGCAGTTAATATTATTGGAAGAGAAAACACCAAAGCATATATGTGAAAGAAACACATCTTGTTAAAAAATGTAATGTACAACCTCTAAATGTTTTAGATTTAATCTCCTTCATGTCATTATGGAATAAGATAATAGAGAGTTAAAAGAAGCTAACCAGAAAACTGCAAATGATTCACAATCCATACACACTGAATGTGTTGGGTTCTCTTCATTGTGAAATTTTCCATGTCCATTAACATATCTGGAAAGAAAAGGATATCATTATTCATTGCAATTGCCAATTTGGATGATTGAGAAACTAAGACTTTGCACATGGATGTGTGACAGTATCTATAAAGATAGATCATTTGAAAATTTAGAGAAAAAAAGCTAAAAATGAATATTAAAACATTTTGCAAAATCAACATCACATAAAACTCCTTGAAGAATCTGATCTTATCCCAAATACTCTTACCTTCCACAATGTATTTTGCCACACTGTGTACAAATCCAGGGATTTTTCTCTGTATTACATACTGAAAAATTAAATGTAAACAATAGAGTTACAGTCTGAAATATATGTATATAAATATGAACTTGTAGGTTTTAAAATTTGAGAAAATAATCATGTACATGGCCAGTAAGATTCAGTTTTTAGGTGTTGTCTATATCAACTATTGATTGCAAATAAAAGAGGAGACATCAAGAGGGTTTTTGTTAATGAAAAACATATATTTATTTTACTTTTTAATAGCTGTTTTCGATAAGAAGACTAGGTTTTAGTATGTTTTAAAACAGAATGCCATCTTATATTTCTACAAAATGTATGTTACTTTGGTCTGCATGTCACAGTCAGTTGGAATTGCGATTAAAAATTGCTTGAACTGGTTGGAGTTGAAAATATCTTTTCTTTTTAAGCAGTCTTGTGACAATCTAATGTACATGTACATGGAAATGAATAGTTCAAATCTGCAATCATTATTACCATCTGGTTTTTGGACTTCTTTGTAAAATCATTTTGGATAGCACATGAATGGTTTCAATAATTAATATTGAAAATACAGTGTTCCAGCCAGGATTTGAAAAGGGCAGGGATGAATTTTCAAAAAGGGCACATTCCTGCGTTGACTTCATCTTCCAAAAGGGCATACTAAATGTAGCTAATAACAATCAAATACAGCATTCCTAGGCTTAAGGGGAGCCTCTTGTTTCTATAACAAGACTTTAGACTTTTCATTACATTCATACATTCTATCAGTGCTAAAAAGCTTGAATGTCAGCCCAAGAAAAAAATTAAGAAAACCCATTTGATTTTTATTGAATATTTGCTAGTTAAATTCGGAGATTTAGTACCATTCCGGTCGGAGTTCGTGTTTAATTTTTAACTTCCGCTTCCTGTCATTATTTGTAAACAAGATAAATATGATGGAGCATTTCACAAATCCATCAGCATCTTTTCTATTTTTCAATAAAAGCGCACATTTAATGTTGTTTTTGACCGAAAACATCCAGATGGGTTCAGATTCTGATTTGTGCACAATTATCATTACCGAGGCAGATAAATTTAGTGTGCAATCGGACAACTTACCTGTAATTGAAATTGATTAATCAAAATAGATCCCTTTACTAATTGACTAGAGAACACATGTTTATTTAATTTGTTAATTGGCTTGGGGTTGTAAATATGCCATTCAATTATCCCAAATGGCTTCATTCTCAATACACAATATGTACGATTGACAGAAAAAGGCAAATGTACGATCAAAAAGGGCAGGGCGGAGATGAAAACCGGCAGGTATCCTGAAAAGGGCAATCGGGCGGACCAATCAAATCAAATATCAAATTAGCTTTATTTATAGTCGATTAGCAATATACAAATAACAATAAGCTCTGGTGAGCTTTTGATCGACCTCTGAAAACAGCCTAGCTGGAACACTGAAATACATGTTTCTATAAAATTGCTATCATAACAGGAATTGCTTTTTTAATATAAATGACAAATGGTAAAAAGATCTTTCTGCACAATCAACATTTAAAGAAGTGATCGACAACATTTATTTACTTTTTGATTGATTTTTCTATGTGACCAGTACACAATTTCATAGACCATCTCAAATTTAAAGATTTTCTGCTTCATATGTCCAAAGAATTTCTAATTTAAGGATAAACTTAAGTTTCAAAATAAGTAATGAAAAAAACCTGGGCCAGAATGAAAGAGCAACATTTTGAGATGACCCCTAGCATAATAATATCTTTGTTTTGAGGGCTAATTTTATTTGTGAAATCCATCTCAATGACTCGAAGATAAGGTGAACTTATTCAAACTTTTTTAAAAGAGCTGACAGACAAAAACAAATGTTACATTGTAAATTTTGACAGAAAAAAATGCATGAATATGCAAATTTTGGAACGTGACCCATTTTCGTTTGAACACATGGTCTGGATTGTCATGAGGGAATACTTTTAAGCGAAGCAGTTGTTTCCGTTGGTATTAAGGAAATACTTTTAAAAACAATACGTTATTAATATGAGGTTTTATTTGGGGATTTTCTCACCTGCACACAAAAAATGATTATTTGTTTCGGCAAGTGTAGGTGGCGCTATAATTTGCACGGCTTCTTCAAGATGTGGACACTCCATAAAATGCAAACAATATTTTAGATGTATAAGAGTGAAAGTATATTATTAACGTGTCGATCAGCTTGTAGAAATGTCAAATAGAGCTCAAAATGAGGAGGAACCAAACGAGTGATCTGAAGTCTGCGTGTCGTGAATTGTACTCCATTCGGAAAATTAATACGCTAAAAACATTACAAAATATTTTGTAAGTGACGCTACCATTTCTTCTAAAAACGAAAATATCCAAAGACTATCATTTATTTATTCATTAGAGTTAATCAAGTTAACTTGTCAAGCTACCATTTTTTGATTAAAAATGATTATATCCCGAACTATTTTTGTACAGTAAATCGGTTTAATCATGTGACTTTTTGTAAGAATGAGTTATCTAACCTTAGGGACATACTTGTTTGTGTGTGGGTCCGTGCTTTCCAGTTCGTGGGGATCGGACAATAAATAAAAAAAAGTTTCGATTTTGGCCCTTTTTTGGCCCATAATTTTGTAAGGTAAAAAGGGGAGGCGGCAATAATTAATCCTCCATTTTGTATTGACTGCTTGACAAAACTTAACATTTAAAAAAAATGTCAAAATTGGACAAGAAATTAAAAAAAAGTTGCATATTTCTTGTGTCTCTTATTTCTAAAAAAATGATGGAAAGGGGGGGCAAAAATTAATCCAATTCATCCTTTTATGGTACGGAACATTATTGTAGAATTTCACAACATTTGGTAAACCAGAACAAAAGTTATGGCCCTCGTTTCTTAACGAAAAAAAGGGGGACACCTAAAGTCAATCTCATCCATCATTATCATTGTCAAATTTCATTGCACTAGGATACCTAGAACTAAAGTTATATTGTATACACTAAGGGACATATCATTTTTGATCTGGGAGGGGGGGCTGGTCAAAAAGTAGGGGGGATCAATTTTATTTTTCTTGATAGAAAAGGGGGGTTCAATTTTTTTAATAACTTTATAGAGGGGGGATCAATTTAATTATGCACTATTTTTGTGATGAAACAAAGAAGAAGGGACTTTAATTCTTTAAATCTCAGTGTGTGTTTGTTCTGTATACCGTCCCCATCTATTGAACATGGTACGTTTGAAAGTTAATTGTTACCTCTGGCCTGATTAACGTGTTCAGATTTCTTTGCTTCGGAATTTTGCATTGATGCAATGGACTTTTTGTGGGATGTGTTCTTTATCAAAGTGACAGTGCGTGTTTTCTTTTAAAAGGGTTACCAGAGAATATTTTTTTAATGTAGACAAAATTCTTGAGGGGGGGGGGCTATCTTGGAAAATTTTAGGGATGGGATGTGCCGTTTTATGTGCCCATATTAATTTTTTTTATTGGATATTAAAAAGGATACCAATTTTTATATAATCTTTTCTTAAAACTATACCCATTTTAATTTTAATTTTTCCGATTAAAAATTTTATACCCATATTTCTGGCAGATCTTTGTTCTCCTATATGTAGGAAGTTCATCTCTCGTCTTGGAAGAATTACATCAATACCATTTGATAAAATTAAGCTCTATAATACCTTTCTATATTATACAATTACCCCCCCCCCCCTTAGTTGAAGTGTGACCCAGATGCTTTCTTCCCGAGAAGGTGAGGTACCCGCACGAGGCTTTCCTAGAAACTGTTTAAAAGGCAAGGTGGTTCAGTATTACAAATTATGGTGTCATAAATGGCTTTCAGACTTTGCATGCCACTACTTCCTGTTTGGGACTAGACCGTTATGAAATTTTTTGTCAAGCCTTACATAGAAATCGTTCATAAAATGACTTGAAATTTGGCAGGGTACTTCAGTGTCATAAATTGTATGTTCTTTGCAACTTTCCATCCTGTTTGGACATACACTGACTCCTTCTTGTTTGAGATTGAGCCGAAATGAAAATTTTGTCAAGAGTTTCTCAGAAACCTCACATGAGCATGATTTTAAATTCACCCTGGTTGTTCAGTATGTTCAACTGTATGTCAATCCTTAGTGGTGTTAAAGTCTGTTAGACTATTACCTCCTGGTGGGCCCTAAACAAATACATTAATTATTCCTTTATTTCTTTATGTTAGGCACAAAGCTAGCTCCAATCCCTACCAAATTTTTATATGCCTTTGAATTGATAAACATGTAATATTGACTCTCTAAATTACTTAAAGTTAAAGCAATTTACATGCATAATGTTATTTGAATATTTGATGTAAAAAAAGGGGAATAAAATTATTTTTACAACTGGAAGAGGGGGATCTAAAAATATCTTTACATTTCAGTGGGGGGTTCAAAAAAATTTTCAACTTTCATTTCTAAATGACCAGCCCCCCCTCCCAGGTAAAAAATGATATGTCCCTAAAGTTAACAGACAACGACGACGACAGCATTATACCATCATACGTCGGCAACTTTTTTGCGGTCGTATAAAGAAATAATACCGTAAGTAGAAGACATGCAAAAGGTGTATGATATGGTGGCTGGATGCGACCAAACCACGAAATTGCCAAAACGAGAAAGCGAAAATGCAAAAACACGAAGCAATATAAAAGTAACGACAAAACTACCGAACTCGATGATAAATCTCACATATTCAAGCAAGGCAAAGACGCACCACAGAAATTAAAAAGGGTTACGAAAACTTTATTTCATTTCGCTACATATTTAATTATATCAGTAAACACAAAAGTTAAACAAAATTTTGTGGCACCAACTCCCGCTTCAACTGCGATCTTATGATAGGATAGGATAGGATAGAAAAATCTGTAGACGCTGGTTTTTTGAACCACTTTATGCACCTCTTTATCGTATTTCGACACTTCATCGCTTTCGGTCGGGCTTTTGACTATATATACTGTATTTTATAACTTCTTTGTCTGAGTCGTAATTGTATTTTATCTTTTGATATTCCCAGTGTTTATCTTATTTTTAATACACAAATGGTTTCACTGTTTTCAAGTTTATTATTTCGTTCGATAGACTGTTCCATATTTTAGTTATATTCTGTTTGTACAGTAATATTTCCTATTTTCACGATCTGCAGCTGTCTATGATGTTTTTTTTTGTACATTGTATTTACTTTTTGGCCGAATTTCGGCATGGAGTGAAAAATCCGGGTTATAAAATGGTGAATGTCGGGCGGGCGGGCGGCGTGCGGGCGGGGAAGAAATTTTCGTAACAGTTTTCTCAGCAACTACTAATCACATCCACTTGATATTTGGTATACAGCATCAGGGTGAGGTCCCATAACGTGGGATGTGATTTCAGGTCTGTCGCTCACCTACTTCCTGTTTACCGACTTAGTTAATTTTTGACAATAATGTCCAATAGTAAAAAAATTTCGTAACAGTTTTCTCAGCAACTATAAATCACAGCCACTTGATATTTGGTATACAGCATCAGGGTGAGGTCCCATAACGTGGGATGTGATTTCAGGTCTGTCGCTCACCTACTTCCTGTTTACCGACTTAGTTAATTTTTGACAATAATGTCCAATAGTAAAAAAAATTCGTAACAGTTTTCTCAGCAACTATTTATCATAGCCACTTGATATTTGGTATACAGTTTCAGGGTGAGGTCCCACAATGTGGGATGCGATTTCAGGTCTGTCCCTCATCTACTTCCTGTTTACCGACTTAGTTAATTTTTGACAATAATGTCCAATAGTAGAAAATTTTCATAACAGTTTTCTTAGCAACTACTAATCACAGCCTCTTGATATTTGGTATGCAGCATTAACATGGGCTCCCATAACATGGGATGTGATTTCAGTTCTGTCGCTCACCTACTTCTTGTTAAACGAAATCCGGCCATTTCTGTCTTTGACCCATTTTTTAGCTTTGTTGTTGTTTCCTCTGGTTTGGGTGTACACATCTAGGTCGAGCAAACCTTCTGTGACCTCCTCATGATAAATACCTTTGAGATTGTGAAGGTTTCTGTCATGTTCCCTCGAAGACGTCTGTATTTCAGAATGGGCACTTTCATTATTTTTAATCTTTCAAGGCACTCAAGGTATCTGTTTAGTTGCTCGTCCTTGCACATTCTTAAATCCACTTTGTGTGATGAACAGACTAATTCAGAACATTTGTATCTAACTTAGTAAAACAGAAACAGTACTGCTTCTTCAAATGAGAAAAAATAAAAGAGATTTTTAGCTGTCCATGAGCATGTAAAACTTGATGAGTAGTGCTTGTTTTTCCTTACTTAGTTTGTAAAAAGGAGGGAATGTATTTTTTGTTTTTGACCTAGAATATAATTTAAGCAAAGTATCTGCAGTACTACATTAATGAAAACCTAAAACATTCTGACAATTATTTTTTTTTGCTACAAGATATGATTAAGAGTAGTAAAATAAATTCAATGTTTAAATATATTTTATTGAACATGATAACTGTGGTAATCTGTGTCTTGTCCATGGTACTGAAAATATAATATACATACATACATGTAGCTATAGCCAGAATATATAGAAATTTGTATATCAACCAGACTGCCAGAAGCATTCATTGTTATGGACTAAAAGTGCGAACATTTTGGTCGACCGCTAAAGTGACTAAAGCCCTCAAAATCCTGGAAAAAACCCTGTCTCAGTATGTATATGTTCTTCTGATGAGTCCCGTGTTTGCATACTGTTCACTTGTTGTTGAATGTGCTTTAAGAATGACAGTTGTTCATCTATCAGCACTCCTATGTCCTTTTCGCCCTCTGATTTCTGTCATTTAACTTCTTGGTCACTGCATGTCGCCAGGGATTTCTTATTTGATACGTTTAATTACTACTTTGCATTTGCTTGGATGGAACTTTATTAAGAGCCAGATATTGCTTGGACTAATTGTGTAGGCCGTCAAGGTCATCCTGTAGTTTCATTGCGTACTTTTCTACCATCTGTAAACAAGAATTCCACGTAGTTTCCACCACTCTGGGATGTCCTTGATGTAGAAAACAACCAGAATTTGATAAAGTACTCTTCCTTGAATGATGCGTCTGATCACATCATTGCATTTGGATCATCTGAGCCATTTTCTGTCACTTTTTGTTGTCTACCAGGTTTTAACCCATTCTGTAGTGTCGGCTAGGGCCTATGTCATATATGACTAGTTTCTTCAAAAGTCTTTGGTGTGGAACTTTGTCGAAGGCCTTCATAAAAACTTTTAGGAGCTGCAGCGAGGTTGACCTTTCTGACCCTTCCTAATATATGAATCTAAACTGTTTTTGCTGAACAGTTTGTTTTCTTGCATGTGATTGGTAATGTGATTTCGCACTATTTTTTCCATCATTTTACATGCAAAGCGCAAGCCAAATTCATTGATCTGTAGATTTTTGGTCTAACCTTTTTAAAGAGTGCCAGTTGTATTCCTTGTATTTCAACTCTGCAATGCCAGTTTTTTGCTTTCAGTTTTTTTAATCGCCCAAAGTCAATCTTTGTTCAGGAACGCGGTTAATTCAGCTAGGATCTTGATGACCACTTGTGACGCAAATTTGACTATTAATCATAAATGCATCCACTACTATGTTATTATGTTATAAATACCGATAACATCGTCAATACGGTTAGTGATTATTTTCGATGTAAATTTTATGTAAGATACCTCACATTTAACTTGTACAAAGTTACTGCAAAGTTCCAAGCTAATCAAATTTTGAAATGTGTATGGTGCGTTTTACATACTCACCAGTATCGTCAGAGTTTGTTTGTGCTTTGTGTTTTGCCCTGACACATTTTACTTGTGCATGTCCTATATGGCAAGCCGTTTTTACATTTATTCCTCTTTATAGATATCTCATAAACTTTATAAGATATCTCATATACTTTATAAGATATCTCATAAAGTTTATAAGATATCTTATAAACTTTATAAGATATCTTATAAACTTTATGAGATATCTTATAAAAAATATTTTATAAGATATCTCATATACTTTATAAGATATCTTATAAACTTTATGAGATATCTTATAAAAAATAACTTATAAGATATCTCATAAAATATATAAGATATCTAATAAACTTTATGAGATATCTTATAAACTTTATAAGATATCTTATTAGTTTTATAAGATATCTTATAAGTTTTATAAGATATCTTATAAATTATTTTATATGAGATATCTAATAATCTTTATAAGATATCTTATAAACTTTATGAGATATCTTATATGTTTTATAAGATATCTTATTTGTTTTATAAGATATCTTATATGTTTTATAAGATATCTCATATGTTTTATAAGATATCTTATAAACTACCATTTATATGAGATATCTTATATATTTAATAAGATATCTTATAAAGTATACGAGATATCTTATAAATTTTATGAGATATCTTTAAAGAGGAATAAATATAAATATGGCGTGCCATAGTCCTAAGCCAGGAATATTTGTCAAAGCTTTTGGTTGTCTCTGTCCTCGTTATGTTAAATTGTTCTATGCTCAGCAATGGGTATTTTGCTGATAATTTGGGGATTGGTATTGAATCTTGTGTATTATATTTTTAATCTTGAGTCAATGCAAGTCGACGAGTAGCGATCGCTGCACTACATTGAAGACTGCTGGTCGTTTTTCGTTGTGGATTTATTTTAAATGGCTGCTTGTTTATGTAGTTTGTGTCGCGTTCACTTATTCCACATCTCATTATCGCCTATTTAGAGAAAATATTAGACTTCGAATGCTATATTTCCAACTCAAAGATGTTGCTGCATGCTCACCAGAGAAGGAAATAGAGAAGTACAAACAGGGCACTCGAATGACATTAGTCAGTGAAGCCGGAAGCACAGAGGAACCAATGGTACCGTGGCATTCCAATGTCAACAGTCCGAAAAGGCAAAGGTAAAATCAGTAAACACGAACGAGGACAGGACAAAGAAATAGACAACATGTGATTTTAATATGCCGAATTTAAAATGTCCAATTTTTTAATATATTAGTATTAGGAATATACTTTATCTTGTGTAAAAATATTGGACCCCCTTTCCAGGCGTGTTTTCTCAAAATTGAGGCTCAAAGTTTTCCAAAATTACTATAGATTATATAGGAAAGGCCTAATAATTAGCATAAAATCATGTCGCAGAAAAAATCTACGAATTTAAATTTTATTTTTATTTGATAAAAATCAATGAAATACAATATATTTTGAAATAAAACAATAAAAACTAGGGGTCACCAGCTTATTTTTCTGTCTACAATACAAATCTTTGTATATTTTTGGTCATTTTTCAAGTGAATTATGGCTCCCTTGTTTTTTTTATAAATTATATTTATGAAGGAATGGTTGTTTAATTTGTGTCAAGCCAGGTTATCAAGAAGCGGGTCAAGCCAGGTACTCCAGAAGAGTAAGTAGTTTTTGCTTGTTGCAACTTCAGCGTGTCAAATCCTGTGAATTCGGAGACAAAACAAACTCTACATGACAACATGGACAAACCAAATCTGTACTAATTTGAAAGATAGAAATACGATATTTGTCTATGAGAACATGCATGATGTCGTCCATAAAATTTCTCTTCTGGGCCTAGATTGCCGAGTGGTCTAAAGGCGCTGGTTTACTAATACATTGTCAATTTATACCTCTTTAAAAGTTATGTTTGAGTCACGCTTGTAAGTTACAAAACAATATGAATCATTTAACTTAATAAATCTCTTTCAACAGTATTTAGCGAAGCATGTTTTTTTTCTTCGGATGTTGTATTATAGTTAAGAAAAAATAGTCAAATACACAGATCAAAGTACTAGTAGCATTTCATATGATCCAAGAAACAAATATTTTTGATTTTGTAGTTTTTAATAAAAAAAAAACTGATTAGACAATATGAAAAAAGACTGAAAATACCAGATTTCTCTTTAAAGATATGAAAGAAGCAAAGAGGCACCGATGGGGCATTCGAGTGTCAAAAGTCCGAAAGGGCAACGACAAAACCAGTAAACACGAACAAGAACAGCACGAAGAAACAACCGAACGGAAATCAACAACGCGAACCCAAGTTGTTACAAGAGTGAACTGAGGTGCTCCGGAAGAGTAAGCAGTTCCTGCCTGCTATAGCACACCCGTCGCATTGCAAATTTCCAATTCAGTGTGTCAAATCCGGTAAAGGAAGGCAGAACAAAATTCTATGACAAACCAACGTCTGCACTCATTTGAGAGATGGAAATCCCATATTTGTCTACTGCGAGTGCACGGTGTCTACCGTAAAATTTCTTGCGTGAAGACAGCAACCGTGGAGCAACATAACCCTGTGTTATCAATTTCTGTGTCAAACGTGACGTTCTGCCAAGGAAATCGATATAATTCCCGCAAGCTCTGGAGTAACGAATCAACCGTGATACGAAGACTCCATAAGCAGGAGCGGAGGGAATGTTGCTACACAATATATGGATTACAAATGTTATGACATTGAAAGTAAATGAGTTTGATCAGATCAAAAAATAACACTGATTCCACTGGTGGAATTTATTAACTGTTTCTTATGGTACTGGTTTGTTTGGGATAAATGAATCATTTTCATCTCAAGCTGCAAAAGGGTATCGAAACGTAGTTGTACTAAATCTCCGAATCATCAATACGATAAAAGTTTATTACAAGAATCAATCAAACTTTAAACATTTAAAGTCTGTGATTCGACACCGTAAAACAATATATAGCAATAACACATTACAGTAATACATATTGCCTACAAAATGAAGATTCTTCAATTTGCTAAAACTATGTAAGTAGTTCATATAGGATTACTTCCATGTTAAAACTATCCCACATATTGATGAAAAGAAACCTACTTTATCAAACATTTGGGATGAGATTAGTGGAGTAATTTTGTTTTTATAAAATATGAAAGAGCTTTGGGGTTTTCCTTCCATCCCTTAAAAGGAAATAGAGATTATCCTACAATTAACACACAATATGTACTTTCTTAAATTAAACGTAACTAAAAGACCAGAAGTCTAAATTTTAAAGCAATGAAAGGATACTTAGTTTTCATTTTATTTGTTTACATAAAACTGCCACTAAATTGAAAATGAATGTACATTCGATCTGACTTAAGGTTACTTTTTTCAGTTCAAATGTTATTCTGAACTGACACGTACAGTGATATTCCATATAACGTTACTTCTAGTAAAACTCAAGGATGCAGCTCTAGAAGGAGGTTATTGCAAATATCGGGACTCAGAACCAGTTAAAACAAAAGACAAGAACACGAAAACTGAACAACTTAACAAGACACACGGTTAAAAACAAATAATTGCAAAATTTTAACATTCAGGCTTTCAAAATATTATCAGTATAGAAATTCCACCATATATCGACCGTTCTGGACCATAGATACATTCGTCATGACATGGAAACGTTCTATATATAATTGTTTGTTTTTTTTTGTCGAGAATGAGGACTTATCATCGTCGATTATAAGAAGGTGATCAGCGACCATCACTTGTCCCTTGATGAAAATTACTACGTTTTTCACTGCAGATTTTCATAATTCCATTGATGACCATTGATTCATCATAATGCACGAGACCAAATAAAATACTGACACAGGGGTAGAGAGTTTGAAGAACAGTAAACTGCGTTATAAAGAAACTACTAGTTTGTAATGTGCGTTTCACAGTTAAAGAATTTTGCTTCAAAAAGTCTAACAGTTACTGACTAATAATGACTCCTAGTACAAACTGTAACTCTTGAAAACAAGTCGCATTTATCAAGAGCATTTTAAATATTCATGCTCATGATGTTTTAGTCACAAGATAGCAGATGATCATCGCGTATATACGTTGTAAGCTATACAGGAAAATGAAATTTGACTCTTGCATCGCCATGGCACTGACCTGACTTAAGTAATGTAGTAATTATTGCAGCTTAAAAAACCATTTGCATAAATAAACATTCAGTATACTTCGAAGGAAACATGCATTGTCAACGTTCTGTAAGCAATAATTGCTGAATCGTTTTACTTGGGTCCCCAGAAATAGATACCACGGCTTAGTTTTAATTTCCCCCAAACTCTGCCTGAAAATTAGGCATAACAAAATTTCTGACATGATACATACCGCCAAAATTGTATGCAAATTTATAAAAGAAATAAACCTTCGTCACCAAGCGGTTGGGGTTGACACGTTTTGGAAGGATTAGAATAACTCGACATCAAATGATCAATTTTATAATTGTCATTAATTTCTTACACTATACATCTGTTTTTCGTCTTTGAATTTTCTTTGTTGTCAAAGACGTTCCTTCTTTGGCACCAAAATGTGATAAAGACTGACTTCTTAATGTAAGGTGGTAAATTGCCACATATGGTTTATGTTTTAACGGAGATTAATTATGGAGGCTACAAGACAGTCATTGATTAAAGAATTTTTTGTTATTACTAGGCACATATTATTTTATAAACGAAGTCGGGTCACTTATCAATTCCTTATATACAATTTATCCTGCATATCTCTGTTACTGAAAAAAACAGTTTAAAAAGATAAAAATTGTTAAAATACCTTCTCAAACAAAGAATGTATTTTTTTCCTTTATAGAAATATATACTCATTAATTCGTTGGGATGCTTTTTTTAAAAATGTGAATTAAATATATAAACTATAGATGACACTTGACTAAAAGTGTATGAAAAAATCCAGTTTTTCAACCTTACATTGAAAACACTCATTTTTGAGATGATTTTGTTGATAATGTTTTAGATTCTTGAACTTTAAGGCTTGTTTTTTTTTTTGCAATTGCCTTTCATAAATTCATTATAAAGGTATTTGGCTTCTCGCAATTTTGCTAGCTTGATGTAAAGAAAAAAAACCACCGCCTGTCAAATGCACTCGTGCTGTTCATACTGATAGTCGTTATATAAAACCCTTTTTATATCTCGGAGGAGTAGACATACAAGATGTAACCAAAAATGAAAAATGCATTTCATTAAGATACAACATGAAGTAGAATTATTTATTACTGAGATCCATTCTTCATTTCCGGTTTTAAATTAGCTTGAATTAACTCTACTGGCATTCATTAGCTTTAAACATTATCATTTAGCAATATTATCTATTGTTTCCGATTTTGTCCTTAATAGGGTCTAGGGGTGTTGCATGTAAATATTCATCCATTCTAAAAGACTGAAGTCATGGAACCTTTTTGGTACGCCCACCATAGTTTTGCTTGCCTTAAAGCTATGCCAAATAAAGAATGATTATTATAATATAATTTCCAAGCTAATTCTGTAAAGTACTCGAAATCCCCTCATGCATATTTAATCATTTCTTAATATCTTAATATATTCAACACAAAAAACTCGGTCTGTTTGGGTAAATAACCGATGTTTATCACTTTAGTCTGTATGTATTTGAACTTTTATACTAATGAATAATATATGAAAATAACATTTTTGTCTTTAAGAATTAAGTTGCAAAGTAGCGGTGACACGCTAATGAAACATCACCAATCCCAACGAAGCAAGGAGCTGTCAAATTAACTCGAGGCTTCGTAGGTGAAGAGAGTCGTATTTAGAGCCTGGACACTTCTAGCGAGTACAGGATCGGGAGTAACAACTATGAATAGAAGTAAGTCTTTTGGCAAGATATTATCTAGTTTGTAAAATACTAGTATGAATTGGCATGGTTTAATTATTCCAATTTATTGTGATTTGTCATTTTTAATTTGAATTTAAATCTTTATATTTAAAGTTTATTAATTTCAGAAAATTTCTCACAAAAGGGAGGTATGTTTTTTTGTGTTTTTTTTTTATTGGAAGGGGGGGGGTATTTGATATAAATGAAATGATATATGTGAAAGATACAATAAAAAGATAAGTATTTGTAAATACAAACATTTATCTTATACATGTTTTTAAATGAACATTTAATCATACATTCTTTGTACATGCTATTGAGTGTTTTATTCTAAATGTCTTTATATTTTATATATGTTGTGTACAAGTTGTAATTTTGTACAAGTTATAACATGTACAACATTTTTGTACAAGTTACAACTTGTACAGACCAAAAATACATGTTATAACATGTACAATTTTAGCCTGTACATGTTTTAACTTGTACAAAATAATGACAAAAAATGAGGTTTAACTTGTACAACATTTATTTCAAAATAAGTCGCATAAAATATTCATTATTTTAAACGAAAAAGTCAATAATTACAATATTGACACATATTAACATTGTTTTTAATTTGTTTATATGTTTTGACTCATCAAATAAACCAAAATTAAAGGATTAAAAGTTTTTAATAAAAAAAATATTTGGTATTAAAAAGTTGAATCTATTGCATATTTTTTGGTAACTGACACCCATGAAGATTAGCACTGTTGGTTGAGTTGTAATTCCCAGAGATTAGCCGCTCCGGCATCACCACTTTTGTGTTGAAGAACACATCGAAGCTTTAAATTCTTTAAAATTTTTAAATTGTCTAACCCCTAATGTTTTTCCAACCCTAGATATATGTTGATGATCTTAGTCATAATCATGATATTTTGGCTTCCTAGTTCGAAATATTTGGTATTGTTGTTCTATGCTCTTCACAATCATATAGTGTTGGGCTTATTCAATTTCTGGAAAGAGCACCTCTGATGAGTCTTGAATAAACGAAAAGCACGTCAGGCATAGCAAAATTTACTGTCTGTCTGTTGTTATATTTTGCCATACAAGAGGATGGTTTAGTGCTATAAAACCTGCTTTAAACCAACATGATTACATCTATTCCATTTGAAATGTCTGTACCAATAGAAAATAATGAGACGTGGAATAAGTGTACGCCCACAATAAAGCGGCAATTCAGAAAAACCACAAGTCATGGGATCATTGTGAATGTTCCCTTAGTATGTGTGTCATTGGCTTATTTTGTCCTTTCTTCTTTGCCATTTGATATTCATCATCTTTGATTTGTTATTTTGTTTTAAAGAACTTTATTTTCTTTAAAGATTATGTTTTGAATTAGGTTTTTAATCCTTATTTTAGTCAAAAGCATTAGTATTTTAAAAATATTTCAATTAAAATATTTTGTACAAGTTAAACCACATTATTGTCATTATTTTGTTCAAGTTATAACATGTACAGGCTTAAATTGTACGTGTTATAACTTGTATTTTTGGTCCGTACAAGTTATAACTTGTACAAATATTTTGTACATGTTATAACTTGTACAAAATTACAACTTGTACACAACATATATATTGCCACAGAATTCACTTTTCCTGAATGTTTAGCCTACGCCAAATACTGCATAAACCACAGGCGTTTGGGTTCAGGATTATTTTTTTTATTAATAACGTTTATATAAAAAAATTTCATACTCGTCTATATACTATTTGGAAATAGTATATAGACGAGTATGAAAATTTTTATATACACGTTATTAATGAAAAAAAATAATCCTGAACCCAAACGCCTGTGGCATAAACAAGAACTTTTCGTTAATTCATGAAGCTTTGATTTTAGTATAAATCGGTTAACTTTCTCGTTGATCATTGAAATAGGCATGAAAAATAAACATACATTGTTGTATTTTGTTCAGTAACGTTTTTTTTTTCCACTCCTTTCATGTGAGGGTCACATTCATTGTAATCCGAGAGTCCATGGCATTATTTTTTATTGTAACTTTGAAGACTTACGTGCATTAAAAGTTTTGAGTCGCTGATCCTGAAAGAGGCACCAATGCATTTGAGTGTCAAAAGTCCGAAAGGGCAACGACGAAACCGGTAAACACGAACAAGAACAGCATGAAGAAACACAAACAATCCCTACAAAGTGCGACACGTTAAATTTGTTTTTGCGTGACAACAGTAAGGTTTTTGATGATCTCCTAAATGCATTGTGGGAAAAACAGAGGAAAATTAAGACGATATTGACTTTTTGAAGGTCAGTTTAGTTTATAGACTAATTGATTTGTAAATAAATATGTCAAGTGTTTTTAAAAATGTACCGAACATATACCTAATGAATATTGACACAATTCAAATCATTTAATTGTCAAAATTAAACATTGTTACCATTTTCAAAAATATCGTTATTTCGTCAAAAAACAATTGTAAAAATGAACAAAAAAAGTTTTTGTGACTCTTTTGTCAAATCTGAAACGTTAAGCATCTTTCCTCCAAATAGTTATAAAGATACCTTTAAGTAATTTACATTTTCCTGCAAACACGTTACGGTTTTTTCGTGAATACTGTAAGGTTTGTTCGGGAACCTGTGACGGTTTTTGAGTGACACAGCTTAAGACTGCGACGGTTTCCTCCTTATAATTAGGTTTTTACCTGCGTCTCCGTATGAGAAAACATGTGTAGTAATTGGGTCAGTCCGTCCGTCTATACGTCCGTCTGCCTCCGTCCGTCCGTCCGTCGCACTGTAGCAGTGCCTGTCTTGTGTAATCAGAATCTCAAAGCTAAACACTGGATCTTTTTGAAATATTACACAGTGATTACTGATATATTGAAGATGTGCACCTTTCCTTATGGGTCATTTTATAATTCCGATTAGAAATAAGGGGCCCAAAATTGACCAAAAACCGATTTTTTTATTAGTTTCCACAATTACTTTTGTTGTGGTTGATCAAATGCTATGAAACTTTACAGTAATGTCACTTGCCATAAAAAAAGGGTAGGCTTGATTTTGTGTGTCCCCTCTTTTTTCGTTTAGAAATTAAGGGCCAAAAGGGGGTAAAAATCAAATAATTATGTCCCTGTCAAATATTTTCCCTTTGGAGAAAACGATTAAAAAAGACGAAAAATATACACCCACCGCTAGTATCTGTTGTATTACTGACCAAGAATTCAGTTGTTCTTAGATTTTTTATTAATACAATGACCTCAATGTAATTTTTACAAAAATCGAAAGTACGCCCTTTAACTTTTACACTAAAACAAAATCCATGAATGCTTTTGAAATTGTATTAATTTATGCTTAATATATACTTATATCTTATATTTTAAAATTTTAAACAATTTCAATCTTAAACCAATATTTTATCCCCCCGTGCGGGTCTGGTGGCGAATAGGCTTGTAGCAGCGCGGAAAAAGTCCACTTATGAGCGCGCAGAGACCTGACATGTGGGAAGTCTGCTTTGCCCTCGAAACGGCTGAGGTGTGTGCCTCAGGTGGTTGAATGGGGCAGACCTGTCGTAATGAAAGCCGGGGTCCACACCGGGTCTCCCGATACAGCGACTACGGAGCGGTACGATTTTCACGGAGCAATCTAACATTGTCAAAATGAAGGTATTGGTCAAACTTATCTTATATCATTTATTCATAACAGTTTATAGCAGACATGTATGTTGTTGTCAATTTAATATATATTGGGCTCCATGCCCAGCAAATTTGGGCTTTTTATGTAGTAAAACAAAAAATCTGTGGACGATCACTTCCAAATAAACAAATTGAAAAAGTCGTCCAAAGATTTTTTTGTTTTACTACTAGCCCAAATTTGCTGACAATGAGGCCCAATATATACTCCGTCGACAACAACATATCTAACATCATGTTCGACAATTTTAGATTGCTCCGTGAAAATCATATCACTCCGTACTCGCTGTATCGGGAGACCCGGGGTCGTCACGCCATAATCTAATGTGAAAAACCTGATCGCAATCCACATTCATACCCCGTGTTAAATAACCCAGCTGCAGGTCCCGTTAAAAGAAAAACCCGTAGGATCGCCATGCAGGAGGTTAATTGTCCGGCCGCTCCTACCCATCTCTATACAGAGGCCGCCCCGGGATCCAGAAATTCTGAAAAGAGGGGGCCTACTGACTGGCCTAAGAGGGGGCCGCTTTTGTCACGCTTCAATGATTTCCTATATATTCAACCAATTTTTTCCGCCAAAAGGGGGGCCCGGGCACCCCAGCCCCCCCCCGGATCCGCCTATGCTAAACCGTTTGAAGTAACAGAGAAAAGTCTCATCCCGAATGGTCTTTCCCCCTGGCATTTCCGCGATCCTCCACATCACTGTCATTTTATGCCCATTTTATCACCGCGATTTATGTTCATCTTCATGATAGCCGAAGTTGTGTTGATTTGGGGTAAAGCAACTATTATTAACGAATTAAGTACATTCATTGTGAAACTAACCTAATGTTTTATTCATAATTTTCAAATGTACCTACGTGTACCAATGTGACCCAACGTCTATACATTTATATTTAGGATGTATATAAATACGGATTCCCCATTGGTACCCGTGCTTCTTTTATATTGTTGAATATGTAGATGCATGAGGTTGTGAAATGAAAATGTAAAATAACATTTCCAATATAAAATAGAAGCGGTATTTCCGCTTCTATTTTTTTATTACAGTAATTTCTAAAGTTTTATATAAATCGACTGTACAATATTTGAATACTATTCTTGTACAGATTTTTATATTTGTTGCATGCATTCGTTATAAAACTAACAGTAAAATACCCATTTATCAGTCTGTAGTTTATTTATTTGATAAAAAAACAACCAAAAGCTCTTTATATGTATTTTCAAGTCCAATTTAAAACCGAAAAAAAATCAACTTTAACCCGAAAAAACAGTTGCTTCGTTCATCAAAAACCGTCGCCTACACACTAAAAAACCTTATATAGCAAAAGGTAACACACGAAAAAACCTTACCAAAATAAAATATTGTGGTTGGCATTTTTGTTCTTTTGCTTTGTGACAGAAGACTGATTCCAAGTCATGAGTTTTGGCAAATAGGTAAAGTCTATATAGGTATAGATAAACTTGCATTACAGTGAGTTTCCTTGTCATAAATCGTCTGAAGGTAGAAAAACAAGGCTTACAAGATGGAAATCTTATATTTTTTCTTCTTTATTAAAACATTTTTATTTAAAAAAATATACCTACCGATTCGTTAGAATACAGGGTTAAATGTCAATACTTTTTAAAGACCTATTTCGTTCATTAAGACACTGATAATTGATAGGTTTTCATTTTTGTCTTATGTAAAATTTACCTATCCCCTCAAAAACCTTACTGTTGTCACGCAAAAACATTTTTGTCGTGTCGCACTTTGTAGGGATTGACAAAACACAAAATCAACCAACGGAAATCAACAACGCGAACTCAATTTGTACCATGAGTGAACTCAGGTGCTCCGGAAGATTAGGCATGAAAGTGTAGGCATTATTTCTGAACTCAGAAATAAAATTAAGAATAAGAATTTGCTTATTATTGCTAACAATTCTGGGGTGATAAAAGTACTCAATTGATATTTGATAATTCCAGACAAAGCACAAAAATTAACGTTCAATTCCACTAGTAGAGAAAACCATAGGCAAGAACAAACAAACGGCAGAGGAACTCTCTATAGAACACTCGCTGTCACAAGTATACAAAAAAGAAAAAAACAAGTCACAAAAAGAAACGATACCAGCCAATGCAATTTCAACGGACTAAAATTTGATCGTCTCATAACTTTGTCACAAATACCCATATCGACTTGAAATTTTCACTGAATATAGAGGGAACCTTTCATAACAATTCACGCTAAAAATCATTTTTTTTCACGTCTCAATTTGAACTTTCGAAAAACACCTTTTTAACCCAAAAAATGACAAACTCGGGAATTTAAGTGAATTTTTCGGACCATTGGCACATGGCTTTTATATTTCTACTTTTTTGGACGAAAAATAATGAAATTATGCGTGTTTAGAAAAGTATTGCAATTTTGAAATTGACTTTTTTTACATCCTGGTTCCAGTAATTCAATTTCAAATTAGCAATTAACATCTTTTATCAAATTTTAACATTTGGAAACCGATGTGTATTAGTTTTCATGCACATTTTATAGATAGGTTTTCATTTAAAAAATGGGAATCAAACGCGTCTTGTTTATTAAGATAACATTGGAATTAGGTATCGTTTCTTTTTGTGCCTAGTATATATCAATATTAGGGTGAAGGTTGGGCCAAGAAAATTCGTTTATCCCCGCCGCATTTTATATGTGCCTGTCCTAAACCAGGAATCTTTGACAAAGCTTTTGTTTGGCATTGTCGTTTTGATGTTTTCTGTCCCTTGTTTAAGATGGGGATCTTACCTTGAATTTGAATTATATGCAGTTTTATTTGACCTTGGGCCAATCACAAAACAGCAAGCAGTGCCTACTGGACTCGTTGAAGGCTTCTACATGTTTTTCATTAAGGTCTTTCTAATTTACCACAAGAAAATAACACATTAAAAATCAAATCGATAAATGTTCAATTCAAAAATCGAGAACCTATTAGACAAAAACAACTAGAAAAAAAACGAGACATAGCTGTTCTCGATTTTCTGCTTAGTCAATGGAAGTTTATAATCGTGACTATAGGCTAAAAGCCTCTGCAGCGACCATTAACTTAAGACTCGTTGTGTGCCGTGAGCCGCCCAGCTCAAGACACACCAACGCCTGGATTTAGCTGCTCCAGTTACAGTTGAACCGGAGACAGAATCAGGTCTCACCGCGTGGAGGTTCCGGTCAGGATTTGAGAGCTATTGTCTGCCGAAAATGCATGTCCACCTGAACAAGTTTGCTGTCGATAAGAAAGATTAACATTTCCACTATATATACATGCTATAATGGCTCTTCTGTAACATAATGATGATCGTTTTATTGGACTCATGAAAGACGGATTCCGATAAACAGATTCGTACCTTCGTTTTCTGTTATTTGTAGAAACAAAACGTTTTATCAATTTTAGTTGCGCAGGGTAAACCCAAGTTCACGTTGACCAGTACAAGAATTGCTTTCCTTCTAGTGTCTCTTTTAAGCCTAGTTTTGAAGAAATTTTCAAAGACCTGAATATCAATTATATCCGACGGCTGACGAGTATCCTATTTTACACAACACTTGCTTACTTACAATTAACACATACTGCCGAGACAGGGGCAAGTCACATGCAAATGTTTTCTAGAAAGGATCTCAATTCATTCTTTTCTGTAGCTTCACGTACCTCTACAGTGTATATGGATCCAGATTGTCGTCTAAAAAAGACTAATTTTAGTCTTTTAGCAACTGATAAGTTTAGGTCATACAGTTCTATCTTGATCTCAAAAAGTGTTGGTTTGTTGTGTATTTGGCATTGCATGTGATGGAATCCGATTAGGTCATTGGATTTTTTTATATATAAGATTTTAATTCCAGGCATACTGATAATGAAAACCATCTTCTTGCTTTGTCTGCTGATATCTCTATTTGGTAAAAGTTCAGCACAGATCAGTTTCTCCACTGACTGGGGAAGCGGGAAAAGATCGTATATTCCGGCAGACGACAGCATCTGTAAAGATAAAATGTACCGTTCTATTGTTTACGACATGGCCGGTCTTGTGCAAGTAAGTTTTAATATAGGGTCGGCTTAAGACAGTACAGTAAAGAAAAATAATTTAATATGCATATTTAACATCTTTTTGGGGGCTAATAGCCACTGTTGGAAGATTTCAAAGTTGTGTTAGACTATAAAAAAAGGTTAGTGCTTAATTGTTTTGATTGGTGTTCGTCTGGTTGTTATAGACTGAGATGATCACGTACCTCAATATCCTTATGTTTCACAACCGTGTTGTGTTTTGTGTTACAAATGGAGCCTAATGGAAGACTGAGGCTTGGTGCCATAAAACCTGGTTTAACCCACCATTTCTTTTTAAATGTCTGTACCAAGTCAGGGTCATTGTGATTTTCGATTTCTCCGGTTGATGTCTTCCTTGTTTTTTTTCTTTTCTCATAGACATTTGAAATTGATCCTCCAAGTTCGATAATTTTGTTATTACCTTTATATTCGATCGATTCTCTTTGACCTCTCAATCCACCACCCGAAGAACCAAAGGTGTACCAGTGATGCAATCGAATGTCGTTAGTCCAAAAAGGTCAAGACCAACTTTTATCATTAAGAATGTTTACTGCGGACTAACTTTAGTTTAAACATATTTATTTATCCGGAAATAGGAAACAATCTTGACGCTTATGTGAATCCCTCTCCAGCTAGCAGTTTGCGAGTGTGGCCTTTGTATCGGCCCCATTGAGCTTACTCTTATCGAAATCCACAAAGGGGTCTTTAACGTGGATGGGGTATTGCTATGCGCATACACGGAACAACCTTTTTTGTCCCTTCCGAAGGACCACCATTGTTCCTTGAGACCATCCTCGCAAATGGTGTCAAGAGAGAGTAGGAAAATTGGTTCATGACTCACTTTATTTTAAACTTTCTCAAAGAGAACTTCCTTTAATTCTTCACCAAATGTCAATCCTCACATGTTATATTCCTATTGACCGCGCACATCTTAAGGTGATACATTAACATCACATTTATTTAGAATCTTTATGAATGACATCAGAAGTGGGAAATAGAATTTAAGAGATTTATTTTTGTAATCTGTGACCAGGTCAATTTCCTATGAAAAAGTACATTATATACTAAGTTTATAGATCAATGCAAATGCTTAATTATTCCACGATCTATTTCAGAAACATTTAGATAACTTTCTGGACTGCAGAAATTTCAACAACGATTTGAAGCACAGGCGGTAACACTACCCAACAAAATACAGGTAATACAAAAATATATACTAAGTTCGTATAGCAAAAGTGATGATTTGTATGTAGTCTAGGTACATTGGTTATTATAATTCGGTATTTGCCGGGGAATTGAATGAATCGACTATATATAATTGCTGTTTTCTTTATTCTAAATTGATATAAATCATGATAAGATAAGGACGATAATGGGAAATGCTACACAGACAAATTTGGCTTACATGAGTTTCACGACAAAAAATTCATTTCCCGAATCGAGCTTATATGAGCTTTATGCTGTTTACCTTTTAGATATGGTGTACTTGTTCATGAGATTACTTCTCATGTGTCAACTTTGTTTATAACCATAATCTAAATTCTAAAACATAAGGTTTAACTCCCTCCATCGTAGTTTTGCCCTTAGCTATATCTATTTGGATTTCGTTTTTTTGGGTTGTAGTGCTGCTGATGAGAAATAATTTACAGCTCATAAAAGTATTTGCAGTTGGAGTTAACATATGTGTTATAGTCTCATGTTCATTTACTCCCTATCCTTTCATAAATTATTTATACGTGAAACTCACATGAAAAATTTCACGCGAGTCAGATTACGTGAAATGAGCTTTCACGTGAAATTCACATTAATCTCACATGAGTTTTTCGTCAAATTCACATGAATCTCGCATGAAAACACGTGAAAATTTCATTTCAATTTCTTGTGAGACCTTTTCATGTGCATTTCGCGTGATTTTCATGTGGTATTCACATGAGTTTTACATGTAGCTCAATTTACGTGAAACTCTGTAAAAAACATCTAAAAGTAAAATAAGAAATTGATTGTCTTTTTTATATAATAGACTATTCTTAATTCCTACCAATTCTGTATTAGGCAAACATAAAAGGAAAGGATACATTATTTTTGTGTGAATATTTATGTGATTGAAAATAATGGCACCATTTATTTCTTTAAGTTCGCCAGATCATCATACCAGGCCTTCTTAATCTATCAAAATTGCAACATTTCAAACTCACCCTGAGACGATGATAAATTTCTCAGACTCTTTTAGCTCAGTTTTAAAATATGTGATTTTTCAAATATTACTTGTAAATGAGTACTACAAAAGCAACAACAATTGTCAAAGGCAAAATTATACAAGGTGGTAATATTTGAAATAGGAATTACGACCACATTTAAAATCTTCAAATGCGTTGTTTATTATAGGAATTTCCATTTGCTTTGTAATTCCTACCATTTCCCCACTCTGATGAGATAAGTCATTTGACATTTCTTGTACCACCTTATTTGTAAGTTATGCCATATAAAGTCATCTACTTATTACAAAATCAGTTTATAATGTTACTAGAGAGACCATATTGTAGATACATGTAATCCGGATAGTCCCTCGCTCACCGTTCAGCTAATCTTTAATGGACTTCATTTTCCTCCAACCCGTTCGATTGTTCTTAAAAACCGAATTAATGAAATATTGGTTTTCGTTGATGTAATATGCACAAATGACCAAACGAAAATATCAGAAGACTAATTGGAATATAAACGCGGAATGTCTAACCCAAGGTCGTCTCTTGTCAGACTGTTTTAACAAAATGAACAAATTTGTCAAAATCATGAACCTTGTAACGAAAAAACTCCACCAGCCGAGATGACGTCATGATCAGGACGATTTCGGTTTGTTGTAATTTGACACGTCTGAATTATAAAAAGAGTGTGTTAGTGGTGGTAACGCCACAGAGTAGTGATATGCGTCTAGTATGGCAGAGTTCGAACGTCTCTAGATCTCTGTTGTCGCTGGCTAGCCTACTTGTAGGTGAAAGGGAGAGTCGAGTGCGTAAATCTTTCCCTGTCAGTACATAGCCTCTACACTACTAAGACTCCTTCAAGGCCTCCTCGTGGCAATGCACGGTAACTTGGGTCTAGCACTCAAGGCTAAGTTGAAGGGGATCTCGGAGTAGCAAGGACCCTAGAGGTGCAGAGTGCAGGCCCACCGGTGTGTGGACACGCCCTGGCTCTCACCAACCTTGCCCCAGCTATGGGTTAACTAGCATCACTGCCTTGTGATAAGACTATTGAGTCAAAGGCTATGGAAGTAAATCCAGACAGAAAATCCGGGTAGATGGAACTCGTTAGCAACTGCAATCGTCTAAGGGAAAACAACCCCTACAGAAAAACTGCTGGTCCTCCGAGCCCAGGGGGTTAGGCGTAGGGTTAATCACCCCACCCTGGAAAAACCAGCTGATTACAGAAACGACCAATGAAGCAAATACTACTCTTTCTCGTCATCGACTTGAGGAAGTACAACCAATTAAACATGGGGAGAGGCAAAAACAACAGCTAAAGACAGGAAGAAATGGAAAGCAGCAGTGGTCGCCCTATGTCCCCCATGGGACGAAGTGGATTAAGTCAAGTCAAGTCAGAATTATAAAAAGAGCCAAATAACTTTACTTTACTTTGGCCCTTCGCTCCTTCTGGTGCATAGGCCATTGACGATAGTCCTCCAGCGCTGCCTGTTCAAACTATGATATCTATCGCACATGTTGTTACTAGTATCTCACAATTATTTCATTTTAAACCTTTTATTTTTCAGAGGCCAACAGCATAAATCAAAGAGATTCCACTCAAGACAAAACTAGAACTTCTATACTTAATTATACATTCAAAATGTCAAACGATGTAACATTTCATACAATTTTTCGGAAGACAACTTTGTACTTTATCAATATTTGCCAATACTATGTGAATAATGTTTAAATTGTTGGCATCTGCATGTAAAATAAAGATAGATACAATTCAACCTTGCATGTGAGTAGACCAAACAAAATATATGTTTCGGTGCTTTTTGGAGGTATGCTCTTGTCATCTCTGTAACTCGATCCTGCAATACATTTTGATAATATTTTGACCATGAAAGTCTTCGACTGTTATATACCATCTTGAAAGATTGGATATTGGGACCAGTTTAAACAGCCCATTGTAACATGTGTGTTTCACTTCCATGTACAAACAAGTCGTAATCACAAATGCGACAGGTTTCTTGCAAAAAAAAAAAAAAACCAGGGGTTCAAATTAGCACTGGGACGAGGTCCGAGACCTTAACGGGTTTTAGATTTAATATTAGTCCTGAACAACATGATTTTACAGTAGCCCCTATTAATGACTCTTCAGTATTTTCTATATATTGAAGACTTAATTTGAACCCCTAAGGACTCGTTACTCTTCTAAAACAACAGTTGTTTTTATGGGAGTTCACGTTGCAGCATGATTACATAGTTGTGCTCTCGGTTATATATGGGCTTTAAATGCTTTTCTGGTATTTTTTGCTTCTTCAAAGCTCTTTCATTTGGGTTGCACCATTTCTTTTGAAATGTCTGTACCAAGTCAGGACTATTTCGATTGTCAATTTCTGTTTTGTCTTTTCTTCTTGGGTATTTGTGATTGATCATCCGGTTCTAATTTTATCTGCATTGGCTAGGTTAAGATGCCATCATAAGAGTTGTGTCTTGTACTTCATAGAGAGTATACAAAATGTCGAATGATGAATGTAATATGCAATGTTAAACCTACTTTACTAATTTTGTAAAATAGAATAAAAGTCGCATTCATATGTTAGTTGAGTGAAACACTGGGGATTGGTGCTTGATAACTTCAGCTACTGGACATTTTTTTTATATAAGAGATGAAAAAGAATATGATTAAGCAATTAAAGTTTTCATGGATACAAACAAACAGACAACACATTATAGACCATATAGATTTTATTTATGATTAGTTTACTGTCTGTTCTATTCAAGAGTAGGAAAAAAGGGAAGACAACGCAAACAACAGCAAATACGAAGCAAAACAATGCACACACAAATTGACAGCGTCATTTAAGATAATAGCAGTTGTATGTTGGTTATCTGACTCCTACTTAAAATCGAATGTACAAAGTTCAAGTTCAAGGAAAAACACAAATCGGGATCATACTGCATGCAGTGGTGTTCAGAATGTTTAAAAGAATTCTAACAAAGGATGCCATGACATTTAAGCCATATGATGTAAAAGGACATGAAAAAGTTGTTTGTAAAACTTTTTAAAACTTTTTTGTAAGACTTATGTGGAATATGATTTCTAAAATAGATTATAGACAACTGATATTACATGCATAATGCCGCATCTACGCAATTGTTATAATGCAATGTGACCATGATAGCTTTTTCACTGTTAACTTTGGGATATAAACTTTTTGTAAGACTTTCTGGAACATGATTTTCCTGAAAAGTATAACACCTATGCATCTGATATTTAGTATACAAACATTTGGTGGGTTATATATATCGCCATGCTATTAGACTTTGACTTCATGCACTTACAGGACTCAACGGCTATTAGAGTTAAACTTAGGTCCTCTTAAGGGAGCAACCTTTAAGGTGGCTATGGTTAAATTTGAAATAAAAGGGCAGCAAAGTGCTTCGAAACTCTCAGTAGCTTGAATCGCTAAAATAGTTACTCAGTTATTGATTTACTCCAAAGCAGCGCGATTTCGGTTATATCCGTGAGATAAACATGAAAGGGGTGAAACAATTATATATATAACAAGAAATGATGATGTAGTGGAGGAAGGAGGGGCACGATGCCAGTAGGGGAGGAGAGTTTTGACTGCCACTGGAAATAAGAGTAATGAATAGGAACGGACAATTCAGCCTCATACATGGGGATCCTATACGGATCCTACTCATACCGAGACCTGCATCGGGGTTCTTTAAGGTGCTAGGAACGTGGCATTTTTCTTTACCTTGTCCTTAAGCATGCATACGATTCATCTATAAGGGATCATCTGACAACTTGGACCAAATGGACTTTTTTTTAGAGCAACAGCTTTTCTATATCTGCAATAGTTTTC
Source organism: Arcuatula senhousia (assembly GCA_963971305.1). Taxonomy (NCBI): domain Eukaryota; kingdom Metazoa; phylum Mollusca; class Bivalvia; order Mytilida; family Mytilidae; genus Arcuatula; species Arcuatula senhousia. Next base: position 51,721,868 of record OZ020305.1, read on the forward strand.
GTTCAATGGAAAAAACAAACTTAAAAAAACCCGCTATTTTTTACTTTTGAAGGACAATAACACCTACACTGCACAAAATGCCACACATGTGAAAGACATGTAAAATGCCACACCTGTGTCACATGTGATTCACATGCATTCCACATGTGTGTCACATGCGTTTGTAGACTCGCATGTGACACATGCGTGTATTACATGTGTGTCACATGTGTGAGGCACATGCGTTTCACATATGTGAAACACATGTTGAAATTTCACATAAGCACGATGCATGCATAAAATCATATGAATATATTTCAAATTATTTTGAAATCTACACATGTGATACATGTGTGGCAGGAAACATCGAATTCACATGCGTGTCACACATATGTGAAACACATGTGACACATATGTATCACATGCGTGGCATTTTTACCGGTGTATAAGGGGTCATCGACAGCTTTCACCTATTGGAGACTTTTTGAGCTAAATGGGCTGACGGCTTGAGCAAGCAACAACTTTTCTCTATTTAATGTGCAACAGTTTTCATGCTATAGGACAAAACACGACAAAAAAACCCCGATATTTTACCTCTAAAGGGCCATAACCCCTAAAAGAGTCATTTCACAGGTTCAACCCTAAAGAGACTTTGGTAGAGCTCAATGAGCCGAAGGTTTAAGCAAAAACAAACAAGTAAAAATGCTATTTTTGACCTTTAAATGGCTGTTATTTCTATAAGGAGTCACCTGACAACTTATGCTGAAAAAGGTTGGTTGCATCAGATTTTCTCTATCACCTATAATTTTTTATTTAAAAGCCAAAAACAATAGTCTGACTTCACTGGTCTACTTCTATAGCAACGGCGGTCATGTTTTTTGACGGAACAAAAAATCGAAACAATTTCACAGTAAATAAAAAACTATATATAAAAAGAATATAAAATTGGCGAGGTAGGCACGACAAAGTAGATATCCAAATCCCTCCCCCATAAAATTAATAAACTGGTCGATCGCTGCCTAAGCGAAAAACTTTTTAGAAGACTTTTCTAGAAAATAAATTTCTTGAAAAGTACAACACCTATCTGATATTTGGTTAAACAAATATCGTGGATTATGGTCTACTTTTACAAGCTCCGAAACCCAGCGGCTAACGACTACACTGCTACACGACGTTTGGTAAAGAGGCGAGGAACGACCCGAATGGATAAACCTGTGAGGAGTTTGCTACTTTTACCATGCAAAGTGACATTGGTCATATATTTTCACAATTCAAAGTCTCTGAAATATTGTGTCATTTGGGCTGAGAAAATTATAACTAATTCAATTTTTGTCTCAGCTTTTGGGGCATATATTTTTTTTAATAATGGAACACGAATTACTTGTTAAGTATAATACCTTGGCTTCATGATATATAGGTACATTAGGTTATGTTTTATGATATCAGCAAGGAAATCAGTGACAATTGTCATTCTGTCACCTGTCACATGACCTTGGTTTTCAAGATGGAGCAGAAAATTATCGAAATTTTTAGTTGTGGGTGGTAAAGGGTTTTTTTCGTGCATCGTGTTGATCAATTTTTATTTCCCGTTCAGCCGTGCATGGAGGTTCATCGTGCATCGTGTTTCTCTATTTTATTTTTCGTTCATCGTGATTATCATTTTTTTATTGGCCGTTTATCGTGATTATCATTTTTATTTGGTCGTTCATCCGTGCATGTACCCCCCCCCCTTTACCACCCCCTTAGTTTGATAAACTGCCTCTATTCTTAATCTCCAAAAGTAAGTTTTATTTTCATGAAATTGATGAGGAAATTGAATAACATGTGAAATTATTCGAACTCGATTTTGGAAGAAGCAAACAGGCACCAAGGGGCATTCGATTGTCAAAAGTCAGAAAGGGCAACGACGAAACTAGTAAACACGAACAAGAACACCACGAAGAAACACAAAACTCAAAATCAACCGAACGGAAATCAACAACGCAAACTCAAGTCGTAACAAGAGTGAACTCATGTGCTCCGGAGGAGTAAGCGGTTCCTGTCTGCCATAGCACACCCGTCGTGTTGCTAATTTCCAATTCAGTGTGTCAAATCCAGTAAAGGAAGACAAAACAAATTTCTAGGACAAACCAACATCTCGGCACTCATTAGAGAGATAAAAATCCCATATTCAACGAGTGCACGGTGTGTACCGTAAAATTTCTTGAGTGAAGACAGCAACCGTTGGACAAAATAACCCTATGTTAGCAATTTCTGTGTCAAACTTGACGCTCTGCAAAGGAAATCGATTTAATTCCCGCAAGCTCTGGAGTAACGAATCAACTGTGATACGAAGACTCCATAAGCAGGAGCGAACGGAATGTTGCTACACAAAAAGGGAAAGTTGACGATTGGACATTGAAGTCATCACATTTGTTATAGAGCTTTGTTGAAAAGCTTCCTTGAGAGTCAATTTCGAGATATAGATATAAATATGAAGCAGATTTCTTAGAATCCGTTGTGTCCTTTATCTCAAGTTCATGGGGATGTATGAGATGGAGAAAGTCACAAAATCGAGAATTGTTTTAGTGAAAGGACATCATCAATATAACGGAACGTGATTTTAAAAGAGAGAGCTAGTCTACGGTATTTTTTGTCTAGAAGAGATTGTAAGAAGTCTGCTTCATATGAATGTAGAAACAAATCAGCAAGCAAATGTGCACAATTAGTACCCTTTGGAATTCTTATTGTTTGCTGAAAAACACGTCCACCAAACTGAAATGATTTTCGAACATCTTCATAATTGACACTGTCAAAAATGCAATTCATCCTCTACACAACAATCATTTGTTGAACCTTTCAGTTCATAGTTCTTTGGAAATATCTTTCAGTCCCCTAAATTGGATTACCCATTTAAGTTTTCAGCAAGTTGAGAAGTCATGAGGTTGAGAAAGAGAGAAAGGGTTATATAGAAAGGGTTAATTTAGCAATGAGATATGTTTAACAGACTGTAAGAATACAAGGCTTCAACGGAGAGTACAACATGATACCCCCGGATTATACTTTGCCACAAAATGTGCCAACATGTAACAGATTTGCAAACATCAAAACTTTGGCAATATACTAGGGTTGCACAATATATCCGTTCCGGATTTGACTTGTCATTTAGACGAGGTCATCAGGGGTCATGGGGAGGAAAAACGACGTCATTCAACATGGGACAAAGGGAACGGCATTTTCTATCAACGATTCTTCTGTAATAATTCAACGGTGACATCCCGGTAGTCCGACAATCAATAGTCCGACAGCCCATTGGTCCGACAACCCATTGGTCCGACAACCCAATAGTACGACAACCCATTGATCCGACAGCCTATTGGTCCGACAAACCAAAAGTCCGACAACCCGATAGTCCGACAATGCTAATATACATGTATTTAATGTTAAATAAAACTTTAAACACAACCAAATAAAAAAATAACCTCTAAGCATGCAGTCCTGACTTCAAATGGATGCTTTATAGAAATTAAATTATATGAATATTGGCAATGATTTTAATTAAGATATAAACTGAAGAAATCATGCCTTCAATCAATATTTAACGTACTTATCTTATGAATCATTCTCTATATAAACTAGAGGCTCACAGGAGCCTTAATCGCTCCTCACATGGTCTTGATGTCAACCCTATGAAGACTTTTGTATAGCTAAATTAGCTGAATGTTTAAGCAAGAAAAAGCTTTTCTCTATCTGCAATAGTTTTCATTCTATAAGCAAAAAACACTATTTTTCACCTTTAAAGGGTCATAACTCCTCTAAGGGATAATCTTCCAATTTCGACCCTAAAAAGACTTTTGTAGAGCTTAATGAACTGAATGGTTCAGCAAGCAACAGCTTTTCTCTATTTGCAAAAGTTTTCATTCTATAGACCAAAAACATTATTTTTCACCTTTAAGGGAGTGAAACCCTTATTAGGGGTCATCTGACAACTTTGACCCAATGGAAACTTTTGTAGAGCTAAATAAGCTGAACATTTAAGCAAGCAATAGCTTTTCTCTTTCAGCAATAGTTTTCATTTTGTAGGAAAAAAACATGAAAAAACCGCCATTTTTCACCTTTAAGGGACTAAAACCCGTATAAGGGATCATCTGACAACTTTGACCAAATGGAGACTTTAGTAGAACTTATGATGCTAAAGCAGTAGGGTGGCATCCGAAGTCATTCATCTCTTGCCCTTTTTGATTTACAGGCCAAAGACAGTAGTCGGACCCCCTGGTATATTTTTAGTAGGTAGCCATGTTTTTTTTTACGAATCAAAAATCGAAACACAAGTTTGGTGCAGGACACCCTAAAGATCATTCATACCAAGTTTCATATAATTCTGATCAGTAGTTTCAGAGGAGAAGATTTTAGAACAATTGTTTATAGACGACAGACGACGACGGACGCCAAGTGATGGCAATAGCTCACCTGGACCTTTGACCTTTGGTTCAGGTGAGCTAAAAGAAAAATAAAAAGCAAAAAATATATGTATGTTACGGGGTAAATTGATCTCCAGGGCGATCCGGAATCCTCCTAGGGCAAATTTGAATTCCGAACAAATTGGACTGTAATGGGAAATGCAACACACGCAGATGTTTGTGCTGTAATGTTAAGGTTCCATAAAAAATGTTGAATGAAACAAGAGTTAACACTAAAGTATGTCTCGCCTGCCGGCACCATCAGAAACAATTATTCTTTCTTACTTCCACTATATTTTGAATTTACATGGATTTTCAGTTTCTGAGATAAAAAAATGTTTATAGAACTTAAACATTGCAAATATATGCAATAAAAATAATTAAAGTCAATCAACCGGAAAATCAAGGTCAAGGTCAAAAGATGAGGATGTAACTGTGCTAATCTACTACTGAGGCATATGCATACCAAGTTTCATCAACCTAGGACTTACAGTTCTTAAGATATGGGGGTGCTCGCAAAACTTTTCCATTAATATTATATGTATTGAAAATTGTCAAAGTCACTCAACTGAGAAATCAAGGTCAAGGTCAAAAGATGGGGAAGCAACTGTGCTAAGCTACTACTGGGGGATATGCATACCAAGTTTCATCAACCAAGGACCTATAGTTCTTGAGATATGGAGGTACTCGCAAAACTTTTCCATTGCTATTATATGTATTGAAAATTGTCAAAGTCACTCAACCGGAAAATCAAGGTCAAGGTCAAAAGATGGGGATGCAACTGTGCTAAGCTACTACTGGGGCATATGCATACCAAGTTTCATCAACCTAGGACTTATAGTTCTTGAGATATGGAGGTGCTCATAAAACTTTTCCAAAAAGTTAACGCCGCCGTCGCCGCCGCCGGTAAAGTAACACCTATGTCCCGCTCTGCTTCGCAGGCGAGACAATAATACCAGAGGAATTATAATTGGTGTTTAGAATTCATGAAATCGCTACTTTTTCACTTCTTTAAATACTACATAGATATTTGTTGTGGTTTTTTAATGTGTATTATTTGTATTTATTTTGCTATTTGTCAAATAAAATCATTAAATTTACATTTTTCTATAACGATATCAAATATTTTAGTATTATCCAGAATCATCCTGACTTAAGTTTCTAGTGTGATTCCAGATCTTACCAGAATTTCAAGGGGATCCGGAATCCTCCAAGGACAAATCAGGATATCCCAATTTCACCTAGAACAAATTGGAATTCTGATAAGCACTGGTTTAAATCCAGGGCAAATCAGAATTCCAATTTGTCCTAGGAGAAAACAGAATTCCAATTTGCCTTCGGAGGATTCCGGATCGCACTGGATTCCAATTTACCCTGTAACATATATACAGACTACACGCCTTATATTTGACATGATGCTTTGGTAACTTTGTGTTCCCTATATTATGTCTCCCCTCGCTTTTGTGTGGAGACATATTGGTTTTGTCCTGTCCGTCCGCCCGTCACAATTGTCAGCGCAACTCCTCTGAAACTTCTGAACCGACTATCAGCGAAAAGTTGTATATAAGAAGAACACCATATGTAGTTGTGCATATAACCGGGAAATTTTGATCCTCAAATTTTGTGGAAGTTATGTCCCTTTGAACTTAGAAATTTGCTAAAATTCTCATTTATCATCCTGTCAACTAACGCAACTCCTCTGAAACTAATTAAATGAAATTTGTTATATATAGGAAGGACACCATATGTAGTCGTGCATATTATGCAAGGAAATTTTCATCCTCAAATTTTTTGTGGGAGTTGACCTTTAAACGTAGAACTGTATGGGGGACGGGGGGGGGGGGGCATCGTTTTTGCATGCAAAAACAAACTTTACTTTAATAATAATAATTAACTTGATTATCTTTTCGCGACAGTTTATCCTGGCAAGTACATGCAATAGCATACCTGGTATTTAGCTTCATTCTATTAAACTCCCAAGTCTGAGTAAATAGCAGCCCCAACTTCATTCCTGACAATGAAATACCGTATGTCAGGAGGCTGCATGATTTAAAGCAATTTTATATTGGTTACACACTGACTGTAATTGTGATTGGAAGAGATGGACTCAATAAGCTGCTTTTTCCTATCATGTAGTTGATTTAAACTCGATTTTTATCATGATTGGGAAACAAACCCTCTTCTTTTTAGCGTTCCCAATTGAGCCTAATGTGTGTCAAATTTTTGGTCGCTTCCAAATGACAAGCATTTATTCTTGATCATTTTCTCAAATGTTATGAAGAAAGAGTCGGAAAACTTGGTTTGTGAAATTTTCAATCGATCTGACCAGGATCGAACCACGACCCATGGTGTTAGTACGAACCACGACCAATGGTGTTCGTAGTACTGCATATTAACAACTTCACCAGCGTTTGCAAGCGTCATGTAGTTAAAAGGACGGGTACATATACAATTTTACGGTTTTTTGTTTTGTTATTTCTTAAAAGTATACATATGCCTTTTTCTGTAAAGTTTCATGAACAATGTCATTCACTTATTATGCGGGTCCCGGTGTACTCAACTAGCCCAGCTAGTCGAAATATTGGTATTCTGTGACGATGGGTCAGTGCTCTTCCCACAGAGCGATCAGGTTTTGTACCTTGGTGGCTGAATAGGTTGGCTCATGTGTACAGGGTTTGTCAGGTCATAACACTGAAAGCCTGTGTTAAGAGAGCTATGCCCGTTTCGAGTGCACATTTGCACAATTTTCCACCCCATTTATTACTTCTCAATTTTCTAGTGGCTTTCAAAATTTACTGTTTAATTATTTTCCATCGGACTCATTTTTCTCTTTATTTCATGATCATTTTATCAACCATTTCATATTCTTCTCACGTATGTAACATATAATGTTACCCTTGATTGAAAAGTCACTAAAACCTGAAAGTTAATCTTATGTGGGACGAACAAACTTACCTACGCACGGGCGTACAGTCCCAGTTTCAAATGCTATATTCACATTAGAAGACGAGGCATAATTATACCCCCGCTTGAAAAGTGGGGGGAATAGAGGTAGGGGTGTCCGTCCGTCCTTCCTTCCGTTGCACCTAAGGATACCCATCTCTTATCCCAAATCCTCTTTAACCCCTTGATGGATTTTCATTAAACTTTTACACAATCTTTATAACATAAAGTAGATGTGCACCTTTTATTTAAAAATTTGATCAAAATGATTTTTGGGTTTCCCTAGCAATATATGGCCTGAGCCATTCGACTACCAGAGGTTACCCATCCCTTATCCGCAACTGCTCCTAAACTCCTCAATGAATTTTCATGAAACTTTCATACAATGATGTTTGAAGTATAATAAAGACATGATCGATGTGCATCTATTCTAAAATTTGATAAAAATGATTTTTAAGTTTTTCCGCAGCAAAACACGAACTTCGTCATTTGACGCCAAGGGGTACCCATATCTTAAACGCTACTTGTCCTAAACCCTTCAATGGATTTTCATAAAACTTTTACGCAATCTTCGTCATATAATGCAGATCTGCACCACTTATTTAAAAAATTCTTCTGATTGATTGTGGGCGTGGTGGGGTATTCATTTGTGAACAGCTGCTCACAATTTTTTAATTTTTTTTTATATTCGATATCGGTCCGATCAACTGGATTCTTGTATGTTGTCGGACTATTGGGCTGTCGGACCAATGGGTTGTCGGACTATTGGGCTGTCGGACCATTGGGTTGTCGGACTATTGGGCTGTCGGACTATTGGGTTGTCGGACTATTGGGCTGTCGGACTACAGACGTGTAACCTATTCAACAAATAGGGTAAAAATCATTTGCAACTGACAAATAAACCAACCATCAACATTTCCAACCAATAAAAAATCAATCTTGAACGGAAATAAAGAATTTACTTTCTTCGTCCATTAGCATTTTGGAACCAGTTTTTTTACCAGTTCCTCCTCTTTTGGCTAAATTAGTGACCAATCCTGCAAATGCGCAACACGTGTATTGACCTTCCACTGATACAATGTTCCAAATGACTCATTGTTAAGAAATATTAAACGAAAAAGTTGTATGAGTGTCGGTAGGATATAGGGAAAGGTTCGTTTATTTACCTGGACTTCAGGGATTAACTCTTAATACTGTGGGAATTGAGATTTTAATTATTTTTGCTCCATTATTTTCTGGGAAGCAGGTTTTAGTATTTATTTTTACATGAGTGCAGGATTTTTTTGGGGGGGGGGGGGGGGGTGAACTTCCATGCTCCACTCGCAAAAACCACTAAAAAATTCTAGCAATGGTAAAAGATTATGCAGCTGGTCTTTTCCAAGAATTTATGTATGTGCCTATAGCTATCAAAAATATAATGTAATGGGTCAAAACCCCCTTCTACTCACCCCTGTATTATATGCTAAAAAATCAATTAAAATAAATACTTTTTTGTTTTATTTTTCTTTTAACTTTTGAAAAATGTGGTGCTGGATAATGGATTAGAGTTGTGCCCCTTACCCCAGAAAAGATTAGTAAAATGATCCAGGAGCATTTTATGTATAAAGAGATTGATATTTAGAGAATGTACTTTCAATTGTTTGGAACCCAAGATATAAATAACATAACATATCTTTTATTTCCAATCACGAGCCCACTGGGAGCAAGGAGAGTTGTACATGTAGAGGAAAAGAACATAATTGATACACATAAAATACAATAGACAACATGGTGATACATGTACAATCAATATACAATGTATAAGATGTAAATATGTATTCATTTGTGACCTTTTTATACCCCCACTCGTAAGAGAGGGGTGCTATATTGTGATCACCTTGTCAATCCGTCCGTAACAAACTTTCGTAACAGATTTCTCAGCTTCTACCCAACAGATTGATTTCAAAGGATGAGTGGCAATAAGACCCATTTTTGGCCCAAGATTTACCGTGAAACTAAAACTAAGCAAACATATGCCTTACATCAAATATAGGGCTTAAAGAAAATGATAAGCTTTTTTCCATTTCACTTTAGTTGTCATGCCAATCAGTAAATTCAAAAGCTGTATTTTGGGGAAATTGTCCTAATTTCATTGATTTTTGCTGTTTTCTACAAACTTTTCCGTTTGGAACAATGTGAGGGCATCTGAAAAACAACTTCATATTTCTTACAAATGTGTAAAATGCTATAATTATGCATCATTTCTGCAAGTTTGAAGTTGTCGTTTTCATATATGGACTTAAGCATTCAAAATTCAGATTTTCTCAATTCTTTTTTAAATAGTTGACTCTTTGTGATGTCACAATGATGTCATAATGAGGGAAATGTTTCTTATTTGAATTTTCTTTGTACTTGTTTGTAGCGACATAAAAGTTAATATTTCCCATAAATATCATACTATTTTAAGCAACTTCATTTTATTGGGCAAAATATTGGTCTTATTGCCACTCATCCATTGGTATACAGGTTTATGGTGATGAGTTGTATTGTGCCTCAGTTGCACATCCACTTCTTGTTTTCTGAGCTGACTTTGACTTTTTTAAGGGTAAAAAATAAACAATTTTTTGTAACAGAATTCTCAGCTTCTACAGAAGGGATTGATTTCAAATTTCGTATACAGCCTTAGCATGATGAGTTGTATCGTGCCTCCCCTTTCCCGCGCATCCACTTCTTGTTTTCTGAGCTGACTTGGACTTTCTTAAGGGTCAAAAATAGACATTTTTCATAACAAAAGTCTCAGCTTCTACTGAAGGGATTGATTTCATATTTGGTATACAGCTTTGGCATCCAGGTCAGACGACTGCATCTACTTCCTGTTTTCTGAGTGGTCGAGTGGGGGTATCCTTAGCATGACTAAGTGCAACCCCTTGTTTTCTCCATTTTGTGTGCAGTTTAAAAAAACCCAAACAATTAAGTGAATTAGTCACTGAATATAGAATAGTTTGCAAAAAAAATCTTGCTTTACAGATCCTCATAGATGAAGGGTATGGCCAATTAAATTCTTTGCTGCAATATTCACAATTTAACCAGACATAGAACTTTTGGAAAAGCAAAAACACCAGAAAATTGTGTTGTTAAGGGACCAACCATTGATCTTATGGGGGAGTGATCTTTTTTATTTTGAGATCTGTATATTAAATATACAGGTCTAAACATTGGTACAATTTCAGCATTGAACATGTACATGTATTAAAAGTTTAGACAATTACCAGCAATAAAAACTTTGTTAGAGCAGTAAAAACTTAAAACATATGTTTCAATGTAATGCATAACACTTAATTTGTTACATAATAAGGCTAATTTACTTATTTAATATTTTCTCACAGTATTTTGTAACAGTTACCAAGGCAACGAATTAGAAAACCATATCCACTTTTTCGTTATTTTTCCAATGATTATATTGCCAGCACTATTATGCACCATAAAATTGAGAACAAGCTTAAAAAAACTCATTTAGTAATTTGGCTCTCCATAGGGATTTTTTATCAATGGCCTCTTCATTTTTCGATGGTAAGAAATTATTGTATAAAGTGCATGTATAAGACAAATGGGAATCAAGAATAAGTGTATTGCATGACTGCTCATTATACTAATGAATCACGAGCAATTACTACAATAAATCCGTATTTTTGTGCATTTTTTTGCAGACTGATGTCATGCATTTGTCATCATGCAGGCTTTGCTTTGTTTAGGTTTTTTCTTAGTCATAAATAAGATGATGAAGAATAGTTACAAATTTTCTTTAAACAAACTCTATTGTAAATTCTGAAACATGAGCAATACTTTGATTTTAGAACCAAATTGAAATATGGTTGTGTATATAATGAAAATAAGTCGAAACGCATATATATAACGTTTTTGATGAAATACAAAAGTTTTCTTTAATTTTGGCCTAGCAGCCTTTGTTGGACTGTGCATGGTCATTGGTGTACCCAAAGCATAGAAATATGGTCTTCCTGTCCTCTACCATAATTATTTTTCTGTAACTTTAATACTATGTGAAAAACAGATAATCTAAAGTCTGTCTTGTCATAAAAGGTGGGATAAAATGATAAAAGGACATTTTCCATTTGATATTGTTTTGACAACTTTATAATCAAAGTCCTGGTTTTGTCTAATCCCCCCTTTAAACCCTTAGTCAAAACATTTAGGTGGAAAATTGACAAAACAAAAACCAAGTAAATGGCATTCTTTGTTTGTAAATTAAATGTTTTCATGTTTAGACAAAGAGTGTTATTCTTGTGTTTATCAGGAAATAGACAGAGTATTAAAAGTCATTTTCAATGTGTTCTTTTTGGATCAGTTGTTTTAGGGTGTTGATAGGAAATTGATCAGTTATTGTTTAGTTAATATTACACAGTGATTTTATACAGTAAAGGACTAAATGAGTGCAGACAAGTAAGTGAATTTGATAGTAATTCGTTATTTTATTTAAGAACATAGTTATCTTTTATTTAATTGGTTTATACTGTCTTTTTTTAGATTATTTTTTAAAAGTTTGTAAGATTTTTTTTCTACAATGTAAATTTTTTTTTTCAATTTTGTTTTGTATTTCAATTATCATCACAAATAACCTCCCTTTTGTACAAATGAAATAATTATTTCTTTCATAATACATAAGTTCATTATGGTACTAAAAGTTTTTTTTAAGGTAAAAATCATGTATAGACTTTGAATTTGCTGTGATTTGAATACCCCAGCCTGGGTCATGAGAAATACCTAAAACTTTCTAATTGTTTTACAGCATCCTGAGCCAATTAATGAACTTTTTGTATCTTTTACTGGATAAGAAAAATCAGGAATATTTATGTTTTGAGCTTGAGTCACACCTGTACCTAAAAGCCCTTATAGGAGCTTTGATTATAATTTACAAATTCAGCTAAATTTTCTCCGTTTTTTTATATATAGAACTTAGGTATTACATCGTAAATTGATAAAAGTATAATAAATATTTCTTAAATATCTAGACGGTCGCCAATAATGATTCCCTGTTTATCAAGTGGTTGCTCAATATCACCAAAAAAAGGGCACCAGACCATAAACTAGTAAAAGTGCTATTTAAATTTCTGTTTGTTCGTCAAACATTTTGTCTGGGATCTTTAAAAAGAAAGGGCAATTGATAATTAATTCATTAAACACTTTAAACCTGTTATGTGATAATGTCTGTTTGAGGCCTTTCAATGTAGAATTAAAGGGCCCGACAAAAGTATAATTGTATATTTTATAAAAGGACTGAAGTCTTTTATTAGATGATAATATTTGGTGGCCCATATGTATGTTGTAAGTTTACTGAGTTGATAGTCTTTACAGTGAGCAATTACTCAATATATTATCACTAGTTGAGGAGAGATTTCCTTAGAGGACTATAGCAAGAAGTCGAGGAAAAATGAGAACCAATAAATCTATGTGAAAAAAAATTATATGAGTTCTAGGGTATAAGCCAATTACTGGTATCCAAAAATATTAGAAATGGATCAAGCCTTCAGAATTTTAATGAAGAAATCATATCCTTACATGCTTCTAAAAATTGGAAATATGCACCAAATATGTTAATTTACTGGAAAATACTATTAAAGGGATTAAATTCCTCCATATAATTATCTTTCTGTTAAGTAAATTTTCTGCAATCTTATTCATAATATAAGTAATTTAAGCATTGACTGAAAATCTTTCTACTTTTAAAAGTATCACGTTTTTAGCTATGTCCATTTAAGCAATATTTCAATTTTGAGATTAAATCGGAATTCAAATTTCAGAAGAGTAATTTTCTCTTTAATGGTCTTATTGACCGATTACCATCTGAATGGGGACTTTAGTGAGAATGACCATATGTTGTGGAAATTACCTACATTAAAAGATTAAAATCTGAATTTATTAAACAGGGGAATGACCATTTATACTGTCAATATATAGATCTAAGAGTTAAATAGGTTAACAGCTGAGGCTGAGTGAAAAAAAAACCTGACAAATATTATGTTAGAAATTTCTCTGTGGAAAGATTGTCATTATAAATATAAGTGTCCATACTGTTGTGTCATTGAAACAAAATATACAAATGTACAAGATGTATGTTGAATACTTGATCAAAATTCCCCTGCCTTAAACTAGTAAAATATTTTAGAAGTTTTACTCTCCAGGGGTGGACCCAGAGAGGGGGCCTTGGTCGCCCTTTTGGTTGTATACTGGTATATAGGAAATCATTGAAGCATGATCTAATTGCCCCTCCCCCCTTTGCCAGTCAGTGGGCCCCCTTTTCAAAGATTTCTAGATCCGCCACTGATCTCAACCCTGTCTAAAGGGACTGATGGTCATGCGGGGTACGACTGTTACTCATTCTTGTGTGATAGACATATCTGACTATACAAAATTTATATAAAAAAATGAATTTTCTCTTTTTTTAGATGATCTTTTGTGACTTGAACACAACATGTGTGTGTGTGTTTATGTGTATGTTGCTTCAGGCACAATCTGCTTACTCCTTTACACCACTGAAGTGACGTCTTATCAACATTATTTTTATGTTGCTGTTTTTAAGTTGTGCTCATGTCTTTGTTGTTTTGTCAACCAATTTCCTATTGTTTTGAACTTGGATTTGGAACAAATCACATTAAATTCATCATGTAAATTTGATTTTTTCAGACCTTTTGATGTAACCATCTACAGTGTGATGATGTTTAGGTTGGATTAAAGGGAACAAGCAAGCAAGACCAAGAACCATAAATCTGTAAACAGACAAGATACTGAGCAGGCTGAGAGTAAAAGAACTAACTAATAATGTAAACTTTTGTAAAGGTTAATCCTAAAAAGAAGGTAAAAATGGATGTTTCTATGTCATGTTTTCAGTGTCAGGACCAGTTACCGTTTTTGGTTTTGTGGATGCAAACAATTCTGTCAAAAAAAAAAAAGTTAAAAATGAATTCTTGTAAAGTAACCAGCTTATCATGATAATTTTTTTTTGTGTCAGCATTTTTAGTTAGTTCTTGCTTATTCCAAAGTTCGAAAGGATTGATCGAAAAAATATGTAACCCTTAAAAAGAAAAATATAACCAAAATTCCTGAAGGAAAACTTTGGTCTTTAGTCCTTGGGATATTTCTCATATCAGATTTTCTCCTTCTTTTTTCATATAAAATTTCTCTTGTCATATTTCATTCTTTCCAAAAATCTGCTTTGATAAAAATCAAAAAGGTGGAAACTTTTTTTGCATCAGACAAAATAATCATATAGACTTTTATCTATTTAATAGGCCATATTACCCTGTGTTATCAAACCCTGATTGAGACAGGTGATAATATCTCGTATCACCTTCAACTCAATGTCAGGTTATTAAATTCATAAAAAATGCATTTTTCACATCAGATCTATTTTCCATTAATGTCAGTGGTACAAAGTAATGCATTTATATCTTTCATTACTGCAAATCATTTCATATATATGAACCTTGAAGGAAACTAACTTTGATCAGGGACCTTTATTGTATAATATTGTCACTTATCTTATTTTGATATCTAAAATGCAGATAAAAAGATGTATAATTATTCTGTTTAATATCATAAAAAACATATTTGCTTGAGTTAAAGGTTGTTAATTCTGTTTAAATGATGCAATTTGAAAAACGCTTTGATATGGTTTAATTTCTAATAAAAGGCAAATTTTATAAAACTAGAGCTTAAAGACTTGATTTTTTACTGAATTGTCAAAGTCGATTTTTCATTTGAATTTTTAAGGCTTTCATAATAAAGTTTTTGTTTATTCAGGCATTTGTGAACACTTTCTTTCCTTTATTGGCCAAAAGCATGATATGGCTATAAACTGTATTGTTATCAGAAAATTGACAACTGCACTTTTTAAGTGATATTTCAATTTCTATAGCTGGATTAAGACTGAATTAAATACTTTAGTCCTGTAAATCACTTGTATGAAAAGGCTTCCCGCCACAAGCAATGGACTTTAGTTGTTCACAATTCAGACACAAAAGTAGGAAAACAATAGTAGTTCTGATAATTCTGGTATAATTGAACTATAACTATGAATTAATGAAAAGATAGCCGCAAGTTGCAAGTGTCCAGTCTGATCAAGTTAGTTTTGTTGTTGACGCTTAAATGATATAAAAAAATTGTCAACAACCGTATGGAAATTGTAGGTTAAAGTTACAAATGTCAAAATTTTATTTGAAGGTTTAAAAATTACAATTTGGGTAAAATTTTCAAAAAATGAAGGTATGATGAAAATTTCAAGATGTAAATGCACTAGAAGTATGAAGAGTGGCAAAAGAAATAAAAAAAATAATTTTTAAGTGGCATGTTGAATAACAAAGTACCAACTCTTTTAAATCAAAGTACAGTTGGTACCCATTACTTGGAAATTACCTAAAAACTAAACCATTCTGCTTCAAGTGGGCAAATGGATTTAGAATTTAGTGCCAATATTTCTTAATATTTTGTTTGTTAAATCAAATGTAATATGAAAAATAGTTTGTATGAAAAAAACATTCGGTTTATTGTTTTAAATCAATATTGAATATATGTTTCATACTTTAAATGGTATTTGTATTACACACTTCAATCTTATTTATATTTGGACAATTGTCAACATGAGAGGTGTTGAATTTCAAAATTACAACATTTTTTAACATTGAAACAAATGAAAATATTTTTTTTTAAATTGATTAAATCTTTTGAGGTTAGGATATGTATAATATTTGTGGTCAACATGTGGGTACAGTTTTGTTCAAGATAAAAAGGATCTTTATTTGTTACCAATGAAGAATATTTTACATTATTATGCAAAGATTAAATTTTATTCATTGTCTAAAGCAATACATGAACATTTGCAGATTCAGGTATTAAGGATCAAATAGACGATAAAGAGATGTGGAATAAGTGTACGCGACACAACACAGCAATTTAAAAAATCACAATGGAAAACAGCCAGCAGTCTTCTATATGACCAAGAGGTCACTGCTCACTGTCTTGCATTGGCTCAAGACTAAAAATACAATACATAAGATTCAAACAAATACCTAGATTATCAAAGTTCTTAAAATTTTAAATAAAATTTGGCCAAAACAAAGTTTTTTTTTCCAAACAAGTTTAAAAGTAACAGGTTGGATGGGGGTGGAATATGCTTTATTTGCCCAATCTGCATCAAGTCAAACAACATTTTTATCTTATATAATCAATCAATCAAATTTATTTTTTATTGTCATATAAACTTCTAGACAGAGTTTGTGACAAAAACATAATGAAGCACAATTAATTGATAGTCTACAAAAAAATCAAAATTTTGCCACCAGACACTTTAGAGTATGCACATGTTAAAGATGTAGATAATAATTGCATGCAAAAAGTTTTGAAGATAATATTCAATTTTCTCACAGTTTTTACTCAAACATCTGTTATTTATTTACATTCCTTTTCTTCAGAAATACACAAATTTTACAGACACCCCTTCGAAAAGAATAGAACAGCCGAACATCATTCAATGTCTCGACAACCCTGCATCCCGATTGGCTTAAAGATGTTTCATCAGAGGTCATAAGAGGTCAGAGACTAACTATTTTTGAGAGAAAAGGTAAAAAGTCTTACTATCAAGAAGATATGGGTCAAAAGTTTTCAAGGGAAATTTCACCAAATAATGGTTGTTTGCATGGTTATTTAATTCATGGATCATATTCAAATTGAAATTATATATGTAAGTACCAGTAGTAAAGTATAAGGCATTTTATATGATACTTGCTAAGCATGTGAAATAAATGACAAATTTGGAACATAAATTTTTTGGGGGACAAAAAGCAGCTTCTGCAAAAAAAAAAAAACCTGCTTTTTTTTTATTATTAAAATGCAGCTCTGGCTTATGAATGATGTGCATGCATGTTGTGAATTAGAAAAAAAAGTATATATTTAGAACACATCCACAAACTTATAAGTCTCTATTTTTCATATGTATGTAAATACTGGTCAGGCATGGGTTTAGAGGGGCGCACGGTTAAAATATCAGAAAATATAAGTGATTCTTTGGAGAAAATTAAGATTTAAAATGAATTTTTTTATTTTTCAAATTATAGAGGGGATCATGTTTATGAATTTTAATGGATACATAAGCAGTCGAGGATGTGCCTGGGCTTTCTGTTGACAAAAGTCACAGAAAAAGACCCATAACTATACATATTTAAATCTTCAAGTCCTGTTTAATAGAAACTCTTCAGATATTTCATTGACTGCTTTTAATCTGTTGTCAAGTGTCACTCATAGGGTTTTATATGACCACCAAATGTCTCAACAATTAAATGTGGTATTTTAACCCTGTGGCAATATTTTATCTTCATCCTTGAAATTTTGTGGTAAGAAAAGAAATTTTAATACATTTATGGAAATGGGTTAAAGCAACATATATGCTTTCTTTACAAAGTGGTCTCAAATTGAATGAAATGGATAAGTCATGGAAGTATATGGGTTGCTGGATCCTTTATGTATTAAACATAAAGTGCTTGTATTCTGTGAACCTACATGTTTGTGCTTTACAAATGTTTTACACATGTAATTGTGCATCATTAAAGTCATCTAGTTCTTACTTTTTAGTCTTCCTAATATAAGAACATTTAATTATTTGAAGGCTCTAAAGCTTTCTTGTCAGTTGTTTTCCCTGCAATATGTTGTACAATGGTGACTTATGACGAAATTCCAAGATGGCAATGCAATTGAAAAAGAACACATTTTTTTTGGTCAGGTTTAAGAATCTTTCAACTCAAATCAAAGAACCATATTGTCACAAGTGACATGGGTCTGATGTAAAGGAAACTTGCATGACAATGCTGCTAAAAAGCAGGGAGTTAAAGAAAACCAGAATCATTTATTTATTCTGCATCTCATTATATTATCCATTTTATTGATTTCTTTATAAATAAATGAAAATTATAAAATGTTTTAATGTGGCTCCATTTAGGGGCATATTTTATTAAAGTCACAATTTAATTAGGATCAGTAAAGCCAACTGTCAGCAAATGGTGCCATTTAATGTACATGTAATGTAACATATGTCCAGAAAAGGACCCAATTACCAATGTAATTAAATTATTTTATAAAATTGTATAAAATTTTCTAGCTGACTGCTTCAAGAAGTTTGTCCATGGATAGTTTGTCTTAGTAGATTAAGGTAATCATGTGTGCTACCACCCTTTTGTGGTATTCATACTTGACATGGGAAACATATATTCTTCTTAGAATTACATCGAGTTGGAATCTCAAAAATAATCGTTTTAAGTTCTTGTTCAAATATTTCAAAACACATTCTTACATATAAAAATCTTTTTTTTTGACAAATTTAAGTAAGTTATCATATTGTCATTTTCAAAATATCCTCAGGTGTTACATCCAACTCATGTAACGTACATAACATACTTTGATCACCTGCCTGTTATGGATGTGACATTTTGCCCCCATAGATTATCACAAGAGGAAATATACAAAATAATTTCTTTATGATATGGTATTTATTTTATGTTATAACTTGTTTCATCTGTTTGCATAACTAATGGGAACTCAATGGAAAAGTGTGATCAATTTTCATAATGAAAGTAAATTGTCCATAATGTAAATTTTACATGGTTGAATCATAATTTTGGGTAACTGTAGCCTGTTATTCAATTTTTTTATACCCCCACTCGTAAGAGAGGGGGCTATATTGCAATCACCTTGTCCGTCCGTCCGTCTGTCCGTCTGTCCGTCTGTCCGTCCGGTTCAATTTCTCTGCTTCTACTGGATGGATTGGTTTCAAATTTGGTACACAGCTTCAGCATGATGAGTTATACTATGCCTAACCTTTCCAGGTCAGTCCATCATCTACTTCCTGTTTTCCAAGCCGACTTAGACTTTTTTAGGGGGAAAAAAAATTGAAATGTGAAATTTTTCGTAACAGATTTCTCAGCTTCTACTGAATAGATTGGTTTCTAATTTGGTACACAGCTTCAGCATGATGAGTTATACTGTGCCTAACCTTTCCAGGTCAGTCCCTCATCTACTTCCTGTTTTTCGAGCCAACTTAGACTTTTTAGGGTAAAAAATTTGAAAAGTGAAATTTTTCGTAACAGATTTCATGGCTTCTACTGAATGGATTGGTTTCAAATTTGGTACACAGCTACAGCATGATAAGTTATACCGTGCCTCCCCTTTCCAGGTCAGTCCATCATCTACTTCCTGTTTTCTCAGCTGACTTAAACTTTTTATGGGTCAAAAATAGACAATTTTTCGTAACAGATTTCTCGGCTTCTAGAGAAGGGATTGATTTCAAATTTGGTATACAGCTTAAGCATGATGAGTTGTATCGTGACTCCCCTTTCCAGGTCAGTCGGTCATCTACTTCCTGTTTTCTGAATGGCCGAGTGGGGGTATGCTTAGCACGACTTAGTGCAACCCCCTTGTTGTAATTTAAAAAAAAAAATGATTGAAAGACGTTGGTTTTTAACCTTTGTATAAATGGAATTTTTAAAGTGTAAAGATGCTAGGAAATTTGCTGTAATTTTGAATTGAAAATAGCATCTTATATGACTTTTACTTGTGCATTGAAAAAATTGGATCTTAAAGAATGGAAATTAATTAAAAAGTTTCAATGTCTGAGAAAGGTAAATAGATATATATGAAATAAGAAAAAAAGTTAAATCAGGTGATCTTATAATCTCATATTTATCATTGAATCAAATATAATGAAAGATTTTATTTCTCATCAAAATTACTCATACCAGCGTAAAATGACATAATGTGCTTTAACGGGAATATGATATGTATTTTAAGTGAAGACAAGACATTACTGATATATCAGATCACATTCCTACCCTGGGTAGAAATAGATAGATCTTTTATCAGTGAAGATCAGAAAAGTACCCGCAATAGACAGGGGTAGCCCAGGTGCGTTAAGCCACTTTTCTTGCCTGATTTCATCTTTTCGACTACTGAACACAAGAAACTGTTTACAAACGCAGGTGTAAGGATTATTTGAGTTTAGTTGTGTATTCAGTTGAGGGGTTAATGAAGGTACTGAAATCAACCATCTGTTCAATAATACTGAAGATTGCTACATTTGTTCAGTTGGGATAGGATTGGGAACCCTCCAATAAAGTTTCAGGACATGTATATGTATAGTTTTTCTGTAAGTCTCTCCATCACGCTTCAGTTCTAGATCTGCAGTTCAGCTCTTCTTTAAAAAAAAACAACCAATTGTCAGTTCTATATGAAGTACGATATAGTTATACTTAATTTTCATAACAAAAGACATGTTTAAGCAAAAATATACCGTTCCAACAAATATGTACTGTGGTGGTCATCAGTGTCTAATAAAAGGTCTACACATTTGCTTACTTGTAAAAAAACAATTGCATCCCAATTCATCATTAAATTTCTTTCATCATGTTTGTAACCTCACAAAAATAAGGTTGGAAAAATTGGTGTTTCCGATTAACTATGGAAGCAATGCTGACTTTCCAATGTTTTACCTGTCTTTTGGGGTACATTTTGTATAATGGACTACCTACAAAAAAAAGGGGCATGAAAGGTTTGGGTCTGTTTGTCTGTTGACTGTTTATCTATCCATCTGTTCCAAATCAGGTTTACATTCTCCCGGCCCGCTTCAGGTTGAAGTTATGTTTCCATGTTGCTAGATGGGGCACCATGTCTTTTTATCATATTCTTTTTTCGGGTGCTTTAATATCAGAAATTTTACTTTTGACCTGGCCTGGCTAAAAAATGTTGGCCTATTTTATGTTTAGAGAAAAAAACTTTACATACATGTGGATTTTTTTGTAAAGCGATAAATGTAACTGATTTATTCTCATAAAGATGGCATATACATGTTAATGAATTCAATATTAAATATGAAGCAGTGCAAGGAAGATTTATGTCATATTAAATCAGGGAAAATGATGTGTAATGATTTTAGAATTTATGTTTAATTGCTATTTTGTGGTTTTTTAAAGCAATTAAGTAGAACTTAGATGGTGTTAAATAATTTTTTGTTCAATAAAAAAAATGTGTCAAGCTGTGTCATAGACACAGACTTTTTTTAAACTATATTTTAGAGTAAGGGATGCATAATGGTTTAATAATTCACATTAGATTTTAAGGGGGGACCAATCCTTAATGTCTCTTCTTGTGTAAATGATTGTTGTAACCTGATTGGTGTTTTGTACTTGGCGTTAAGATCACAATACAATCTGTCAAAGATTTAAATCTCGGAACATTTGATATTTTTAAAGGTATTGTAATATGCGTGGATGTACATTTCATTGACTTTAAATATATCTCAGGTAAAACTTTATCGTGCAGATAGTATCTGAGGAAACTTCATGTATTCATTAATCTCCGTCAAAAATTGAAAGAAGCCTGAGTAAGAAGGACTAACTTTTAGTAGTTTTTAAAATGAGAATTTTATGCTTATATTTAAAATATACCAAGTGACATATTGAAGAATGGATTTATTGAGACCGTGTAGAGATGATATGAAATATCTTTGAATTTTCAATAGGACTTAATATAGAGGTAATTGAATAAGCAGGTGTTTGGTTTCAAGGCTTTTGATGAGTAAGTAATGAAAATATGCT
Source organism: Arcuatula senhousia (assembly GCA_963971305.1). Classification (NCBI taxonomy): domain Eukaryota; kingdom Metazoa; phylum Mollusca; class Bivalvia; order Mytilida; family Mytilidae; genus Arcuatula; species Arcuatula senhousia. The sequence continues at coordinate 51,743,856 of OZ020305.1, forward strand.
GTTATCATGGTTAAAATTGTTGATAATTGTGATAAAAAGGGGGAGGTAGATTTTTTCTTACATACCGGTACAAAATTTGATGCTAAACTCTATTCCACTTTGTACTGTATTCATATAAAAGATCTTTTTTTTTTGTAGAGGATATACATTTTTTGTAGAGGATATACATGTGGCTTGTCCCCTTTTTCCTTTTATTTGGAGATTTCATTAGCCTATGGAAATGTTGGATACCCAAAAAAGATATCAGAACAGTTAATCCCCCTTTAAAAAATTTTAACCCCCTCTTTTCATGACAGTTTGTATCCATTTTCAGTGTTTTGACACATATTTTTTTACTGTGCCCCACATAGTGATAAAGGTAATGTGATATAGCTTTCCATTTCTTTGACATATTTAGGTCTGTTACTTGAGTATATCAAATAATCAGCAGGGATACAAATTTGGACCACCCTTTGCCAGTAAAATACAATATAGTTTTTGTCTCGCCTGCGACTAATGTCTTAAACTTAGGTGCAGTGATTCCGGCGGCGGCGGCAACGACTACAATTGGTTAACGTTTTTGCTTAAGTCTGTTTTTGTGAACTAGTTATGTTACATCATTGATATTTGGTATGCAGTTGCATCAGCATCAGTACAGATAGATTTTTAAAATGATTTGACCTGTATGCTCCTGCAGTCACGGTCTCCTGACTTCGAAATTTAACACTGATTTGGTCGAGGTTAACATGTTTAAGATGAATCAGTTATGGTACACCATTGATATTTGGTATGCACTGGCATTAGCATCTGTACAGATCAATTTCAAAAGCATTCATCTGTATGCTCCTGCAGTCATGGTTTACTGATTTTAAATTTTCTTACATCTGTTTAGCATGAAGCCGTTGTAGTAGTCCAGTCGATTTGTGAAAAAAATGCTCAAAAGATGGTAAAAGCATGAAATTTAGCATAGTGGTAGAACAAGGCATACTAAACAATATTAGCTATGGACCCAATTCAAAAAGTCAAAATGGCGGCCATTTTCAAGATGGCCGCCAGATGGAATATAGAATTAGGAAATAAATCAAATAAAAATTCATTAAAAATTCTGCTTTGCAGATAAAAGCATCAAATCATGTATAATAGCAGTGCAAACTATGTTGAAAAATATATTAGAAGATGGTTTGCCTTGAAATCAAAATGGCTGTCATTTTAAAGATAGCCACCTCAAAATAGCATATATACCTACGAAATCATATCATCTTTTATTTAAGGTAAATTATGACCCAAATAGGCCCAAACAACAATGTTTTTGTGCTAAATTAAATTAAATAAGATGAATGAATATAATCCTGATTCCGTTTGAAGGTATCAGGTGGGGAGTGTACAGGAATATACTGCAGATCTAATCATATCAATATGATTGTGGTAAAATTGTCTTTAGATGTTAAAGTCGTTTAATATAGTATGGCAGAATTATTAAATATTAACATTCGAACTATCAACTCTATATGGTGTTTTTAAAGCCTACCTTTTAAAGAATTATATAAGCATTTTTTCCGGTGTCACTCTGTCTATCCATATGTGTATCAATTTATCCAGCCTGCAATAGGGGTACTACATGTATGGACCCTATTAGTTATGACTCGACTTGAGACATTTTACCCCCAATGGAGTATAGGCTTCTGGCAATGCTTCTCAATCTTCCTCTGTCCTTTGAAAGTTGATGCTTCTCCACATGTAACCATTCTCAATCATTTTTTTCTTGTATCTCCTCCATGTCAGTCTAGGTCACCCCCTTTTTTTCTTTTTCCTTGTAATGTCCATTGTAGTGCCTGGTTTTTCCTATGGGTAATGTACTACCAAAGGGAGCGACCATACAGGGGATGGCTATGGTAAAATTTGAAATAAAAAAGGAAGGATGGCAAAAATCCAGAAATAAAAAGGCATGACAATAATTTGAATTAAAAGAAAGACAGGAATGCGTTTTGTGCTGAATCATTATTGTACCTTTAAAAGTTTAATAGTGCACGCAAAAAAAATCCAGGCAATGCATCTCCATGGCCCCCATCCCCATAAAAATCAAATGGTTGCTCCCTGGCCACTTCCGCTTACCCTTCTTTATTTCGAGAACAATATGTGTTGGTTTTTTTTTTGCCTGCTTTCGTTGGTAATTTTGTTAGGCGATCTTTTGGATGGATCAGAGACATTTGTATCTGAATACCTGAAGTTTCTGCATGTTGGCCATTGTGAGGCTCCATGTTTCTGACCTGTACAGCAAGAGTGATCTAACCATAGCCCTGTATGCTAAATACAGATCTATGATTTATAGTTACTTCTTAATTTACTTAATTTGGTCTTTACAAATACTTGCTTTGATTCCCATACAGGCATTCCCATACAGGCATTCCAAGGACCGTTTCATCATCTGTTGCACCAAAGTTGTTAATCACAATTTCTATAAAAATTAAAATGTTATTCTCTCAACGTGAGTCTTGTTCTTTTTTTTTTTTGGTGAGTGCATCTATTTCGCTGATATTGATGTTGCTTTTGTGAATTCTCATTATGGTTTCCTCTTTTTGTACGTATTACTATTTTAGCATTTTCAACCATTTCAAAGATGTTTTCTTACATATAGTGGATTCCATTTCCTCTTCTCTGGTGTGATTTTCTAATCATCCAATCAATTCATGGCCAAAAGAAACAAAGAAAAGAAAAGTAAAGAGCCATGTCTAAAACCTGGACGTATTTCAAACTCTTTATTTATATCTCGCAGGTGCACTACCTGACATTTCGTTCCTAGAGCTGTACATATTCGTTATTGGTGTAACAATTCTGTTTGGAATTCCATAGATCGCTAGAGGTATCCACAGAATTTCTCGATCAAGGATATCGAAAGCTTCCTCGAAGTCTATGCAATAGATGTAATAAAGGATGCGCTGATTGACTATCTATTCAATGCAAGATTTTTCTTTTTTTTCAATCAATTCTGGTCTCGCAGATTTTTGTCTGAAGTTGCTTAAATACGACATTGGATTATTCTGTTAAGGATTCAGTGGCAATAATGCTCTATAGTTTTTACAATCGATTTAGCCTCCCTTTTTAACAACTTAAATTATGTATTCTTTTTCCAATCTTGTCAAGTTCCACTGTGCCATGGGTTTGAGTATTTAAGCTGGTTTTTTTTAGGATTCGATTTAAATAATGACATACATTTAAATCATGAGTCTGGCATTGGTCAGTTTTCATGGTCTTTATGACTTTGATATTTTCATTTTAAGATGGCAATGAACAGTATGTATTAAGGTGGTCTGCAGCAGGCTGAATATATTTCATTTGTTTCAGGTGCTTATATGACAATATTCACATCTAAACACAGTTTTACTCCGATTACCTAGATATGTTAATATTTCTGTACACTCCCCGTCTGATATCTTCAAACAGAATAGAGATTCCTTTTACTCTTCTTTTAAATTTGTTTGAGCACTCATCAATTGCATTCATTCATATTTTGGGGCATAAATAACTTTGAATAAAACATGATTTCATAATGTAGATATATATGCAATTCTGAGGCGGTCATCTTTAAAATGACAGCCAATTTCAATATAAGGCAAACCGTTTTCTACTATATTTTTAGAATATTTTGCACTGCTGTCCTACACAATTCGGTGGGTTTATCTTCAAAGTACAATTTTTAATTAATGAATTTTTATTTGATTTATTTCTTAATTTTCTATTCCATTAGGCGGCCATCTTGAAAATGGCCGCCATTTTGAATTTTCGAGTTGGGTCCATAGCTAATATTGTTTAGTATGCTATTTTCTACCACCTTGCCAAATTTCATGCTTTTACCATACTTTGAGCAATTTCGCCAAAAACCTGCACAAATCGACTGGACTATCTACCATATAAATGATAGTACATGTATCATCAAACTTAATGTATGCTTATGCATTAGGGGTAGTTGGCTAGCATCTAGGAAAAGTAGGTCACTGTGACCAACATCCTATTGAGTATTGCTATGTCAAACTCAGTATCAGGCAACAGTTGCATTTCTAATATTGAAATGATTAAAAAACTTTTGAAGTTTCAGACCTAATTAGTTCTTTAGGGTGTTTTGCTATTTTATGTATGTCACATATCATCTTGTATGCCATTCTTTAAAGATGAAGCAATATTAGTTATCTGAAAAGGCTCTACATGTTCTACAATATCTTTCAACAAAAATAAGTGAGACATGCCAAATTTATCTTAGAATTGGTACTTTTGATTGATTTTTCTCCCTTCTGATGGACCTTAATAGAATGTTATAGGGAAGTTTTCTGGAAAAACATCTCTGTGATGGATCCTATAATTGATTGAGTCTGCATATAAGATGGATTATGCTCATTTGGCTGTCAGTGTACTCAATCCTTGTATTCAAATTCCCTGAAATTAATTTGAAAGTCGTGTTATTTCTAGTGCAGATTGTGTTTTTGGTTGAGAATACACGAAATCAATACAGACTGCTGTAGCAGGTTTATTTAGATGAGACTAAAGAGATTGAAAATTGAGTTAAGGTTGGCAAAAACTCATGAATATTAAATTGTATTGGCATACAGGGACTTTAACTCTCTTTTGTTTGTACTTTGAATTTAACAATTTTATTGATAGAAGAGAGCGCTAAATTGTGATTCATTTTTATGTACCTTTGATATTTTATGTTTTTTTTCAATTTTATCATACTTTTGAATAATAGATAGAAAGACAAAAACAAACTTTGTAATTTAAATAATTATTTGCTTGTTTTCTCATTAATTGTGTCCCGTGCGGGGCCCGGGAGGCGAATAGGCCCGCAGCAGCGCTAAGCTTGTCGGTAAAAGTCCACTAAAGAGCGCTCAGAAACCTGACATCGGGGTCAGGCCGCTCAGCCCATAAAGCGACTGGGATGTGTGCTCCAGTTAGTAGAATGGGGCAGCCCTGTCATAATGAATGCCGGGGTCGTCAGGCTATAATGCGAAAACCTGACCGCAAACCATAGTGGGCCAACGTGTGTGGAGAGGGCCACGCTTCATGTACGTAAAAGATCCCTTAGTGGACCGCCAAATAGTGCACCACATAGGCTAAATTTTCTGCCCCTACCCATCACTCCCCTTTTCCAGTGGTCTTCAAAATTTACAGTTCCTTTGTTTCCCACCCCACCCCCACGTTTCTCTTTCAGTGTGTGTAGGTCCAATCAGGATTCATCATTGTATTTTCGACAGATAAGGGTTGATTGTGTAAAATCAGGTAAGGGTTGGCTATATTCCACTTAGGTAAGTGTTCTAACTAGTATGACCTCATTTCAGGTAAGTGTTCTTCATTGTTGGTCACCATAGGTAAGGGTTCCAGATTGTGTGAAGTTTTTGGGGAGAGATTTCGTCGCTTTCTGGGTACATTGGCCTATGGTGCGTTGAGGATACATTGGCCTGTCTTGTGAGTTGGTTTGTGGTCGTACATTGGCCCTTTTTCGCATGACATGCATGGGTCTGTGTTATGGGTGCTGTTTCCTGGGTGGGTCTACACAATTCAATTTGTTTTTTCAATTAGTTCTTGTCCTGATTATGACTGAAATATTGTTGACTGGACATAAAACAAACAACAAACAAACAAATCTCATTAATTGTTAAATAATATCTGCAAATAATTATTATATCCATTGAGAAACTACAGTAAAAGTCTACAGGTGAATTCTACATTTTTGGAAATCTGCCACCTTTTAAAGTTATCTCCCTTGAAATAATACATTTACATAAATCTGATATATGAATGAAATTAGCTAGTGGTATTTGAAAGATCTCTATCAGTATAGCATTCAATTGACAGATGAATTTTTAAGTAGGTATAACTATATGTATATTATATTCTACCAGACTTGAACAATCAGGCATCCAATTAACAGTAGCTCTCATAACTGACAGTAAATACATCTAATTTGACAATTTACAATGTACTTATTGTTAAAATGAATATTTAATTTGTTGTCTTTCAATTTTTCAATTTTCAGTTGACATTTAAAGTTTTTTATCTGAACTGCTTTACAAGCAAAAGTTAATATCATTGATCTAAATGAAAACAATTAAAAGTCTTGTCCTTTTCTCAACAAAATCTTTTCCAAATATCTTTTCCCTTGTAAACTTATATTTAATATAGCTTGCACCAGCTTTCAGATTGAATACCATATAAAGTTTGTTTTTATATTTTGCGAAAATGTCTATAATACCCAACTTTATCACCATATAAAGTATGACATTATAATAATGCAACCGGAATCTTAATTCCAAATCAATATCCTGCATGTTTCAGTATGCCGATATGATTTTACCTCCAGCGATTGTGTCTTATTGTTATTAACCAGCGGGGGTCAGGACCAAAGTTATCCGAGCCATCTTAGGTCTCTGTGTTTCTTTGTCGTGTACGTCTTTTGACATGACGGATAATGATCTCAGTTTAACGCTAGCTTCTTTGTGTGGACTGTCAGAGAGACACCAATAAATTGGTGACATAATGCATGAAGTTTCTATTTTTGTTTTCCCGTAAATGAAATTTGGAAAATATAAAGGATACGGTATTGTGTTTAAGGGTAAGTGTTTGAAAATAACTTTGTCTCAATCAGCTATTGTTTGTTTCACAAGTTTAAATGCATAGTCATATGCTGTTAATATGTTAGAATAGATACATTTCATTTAGGCTGCAGATAGTCTGTCATTGTAAAATTTGAAAAAAAGGTTTTTGTGTCTGACTCTGACTTTTTTGGGCATATAGTTCTTCTGTCTGTACATCTGTCTGCTAATCACAATTTTATGTCTGAGCTTGATACATGGCTAATTTTAGCAATGATCGCCATAGGGGAACATTGGATTTTATGACTCTCTCTGAGGTCTCAATGTCAGAAGAAAAAGTTGTATCCAATACACATTTTAGAATAGCTGACCTTTGTAGAGGTTGATACAAGTAGCCTAATGCAGGCCGCTACAAAGGACATACTGAGTCTCACTTACTGTCAACTAAATGAGAGGGACTCATATAAACTTGTATCTTGTTTCCCAGTGTAAACAATAGAAGGACAATGAGGTATGCAACACAACCTTTATAAAGAAGCAGAAATTCTGCTCGTTGTCTTGTGTTTGTCCAAGATTAAATATATAATACATAACATTCAATACCAAATCCAAAATATAGAAGCATAAGACAAACTAGACAAACAAGATTGAACTAAAAAGGGTATAGAAATTCATGACAAAACTGGTGCTTATAAGCAGAACATTCAATTCGAATTGTTCTTGAGTCATTAACAGACTTTTTTATAAAATATTTTAAGATAAACTGTCACAAATTTAAGAATTCTCATTTCATCAGTAGCTTATTGTAAGTTTGAATTTGACTATCACTAATTGATATAATTCTATGATTTCTCCTTTTGTTCATTCATTATACCTCCTGGTAGTAATCATGTTCCCTCTCCTCAGAATTTGTATATTTCATTGATTCTCTGTAGAATTCCATCAGTAAATACTATTATCATCCTCTACATGATGTTTGGAATTTCTGGCAAGATTCCTGACTTTCTTTCATTTTGAGTGTCAGGTTTATGATTCCTTCTTAGACTTAATATCAGCTGAAAAACAAGGCCTGAATATATGCCAAAGGAAATAGAACTTAAGGCTAGTTGGAATAACCTTAACTTACAGTATCACAGATAACATTAATTAGGACACAAAATGTCTTGAAAATTGTACAGTTGTTTATTCTTTTTTATAGGACTGCAAAAAAATTGCGGATGTGTAATGGTATGATGCTGTCAGTGTCTGTTAACATCAGGGTATACACAATAACTTAAGTTCTAGTGATATTTGACAATGATATTCCTTACCATTAAAGGATGGATGGGATTGATTTTTGGGGTCCCCCTTTTTTCATTCAGAAATCAGGAGCCTAAAAGGGGTCAAAATTTCAACTTTTTCGTTTGTTCCCACAATAACTTTTGTTCTGGTTTACCAAATGCTGTGAAGTTATACCATAAAAGAATGAATGGCATTGATTTTTGGGGCCCCCCTTTCTTCGTTTAGAAATTAGTGGCCCAAAAGGGGCAAAAAATGCAACTTTTTTATTTCTGGTCTGATTTTGAATTATTTTTTTTTGCATTTTAAAAGTTTGTCAAGAAGTCAATACAAAAAGAAGGATTAATTATTGCAGCCTCCCTTTTTTACATTACAAAATTTGGGGCCAAAAAGGGCAAAAATTCAAAAACTTTTTTAATTATTGTCCGATTTCAAAAAAAATTGTTTGCTAATTATTTCTTGTCAAGAAATGTTTTTACAAAATTGAGGATTAAATTTGTGACACTCCCCTGCCCCTAATTGCTGTTAGGGACCAAAAGAGACTAAAATGAAAAGTAGCAGATATCCTTAATAAGGACCAAAAATGGTAATTATTTTTGTAATTATAATTTATTTTGGTCTGCTTTAAAAAAAAAATATGAATTCCTTGTGAAATGTGGGTGGAAAGTCTACCAAAGGCTGCATGTGTCAAAAAACTCTTCAGTCCACATGGGCTGCATGTGTCCAAAGCAATTGACAATCCATATTGGGCCACAAACGTACAGGGTTAGACATGTTGCGGTCGTATCATGCTGAGCTCGGCGAAGCCTTTTATTTCAGCAATCAATGAAACTTAATGATTTACTGATGGTCAACATAAATGTTACAATTATAAACAAAAAAAATGGGGGAGTGGGGTTCAAAAGGATGTTTAATATATATTTTTTTATAATATCCTAAAAGAATATCAAAAAGTGGACAATACCAATGTCTTGGATGTTAAGTGATTAATTTGCATATGCACTTTGAAATCTCTGCCATAATATATTAGCATTGCAAACAAATCAAACCCACATACCCTGGTTCTTTTCTAGGATATTTTTTGATTTTCTAAGAGTTTTAAGGTCTTGCACCATGTTCCAACCATGTGTTTTACAAGGCCTTCAATCATCTACAGGGTACCCTAAAAGGAGGTTATGACTAATTTTTATAACATTAAAAATGTCACTATTCAACCCTTTAACTTCTTAATAATTTATGTAAAGAAGTTTTCAGTTAGAACTCTTTGCTGTAAAATTGAATATGAAAAGGTGAAAAACTTGGGGTTGTTCAGTAAATATTGTATTAAAGGCATACCTTACAAAATTCACAAGTATAATTTGACGATAGTATTACAAAGTTTTATTTTCTTTTAATTTCTGTAACTCCCCGTAAAAGGGATATTGCATGTAGGGAATAATAAGTGGTTTAAACCATGTTATTTGATATAAAATTCTCAATAAAAATATCTTTTTCAGTAGACATTTATGGATATAAATGGCGATATTGTCTGGCGGTAAAATATACATAACATAGATATGCAAATCAGCAATTTATTATAGGAAGAAAATTAATAGAAATTGAAGGAAGAAAAACCAAACAGATCAAATTTCTTTCTTTTTGATCAAGAAGACTTTTTAGAACACTCAGTTTACATATAGTAAAACTCAACAAAAAAAAAAAAAAAAAAAAAAAAAAAAAAAAAAAAAAAAAAAAAAAAAAAAAATGACAACAAAAATCCAGACGAAAGCTTCTGTATTTTGTTCATGATAATTTTCATATCCTACATGTCCTATTATGTTCGACTTATAAAACCTAATTCCAAGAAAATTTACAGTTTCACAATATTTTACATAACTATATATTATGGGTTAAGCAAATTTTACAGTGTCAAACTATTCTATGTTACTATATATATAAAGGACTTTAAGATCGCAATGGAAGAGGGAGGTTTGGCGCCATAAAACCTTGTTTAACCCACCATTTCGTTTGAAATGCCTGTACCAAGTCAGGACCATTGCGATCCACCAGTTCTCCGGTGTGGCTGATTCGTTTTTGTCATTTTCTCTGGACTGTGAGATTGATCATTCAAGTTCGGTAGTTTTGTTATTACCTTTATTTAAAGTGTTTCTACTTTCCTCCCTATATCATATCATGTGAAAATATTGAGAGAAAAAAACTTTATACAGTTTACTGTATACTGTATTTAAAACAAACATTAGTCTGTAAGAATCAGTTTATTGTTTGATGAGACATTTATGTCATAAATGTTTTCATGTAATTCCTGGGAATAGACTCCATAACTTGCGGAAGAAGAAGAAGAGTCAGTCTATGGAATTATACAGTTGAAAGTCAGATCTCTTATCTTTTGGTCACTTAAACCAATTATCTTGCTGCTGATAAGCTGGTAAGCTACTACTGGGGCATATGCATACCAAGTTTCATCAACCTAGGACCTATAGTTCTTGAGATATGGAGGTGCTCGCAAAACTTTTCCATTGCTATTATATGTATTGAAAATTGTCAAAGTCACTCAACCGGAAAATCAAGGTCAAAGTCAAAAGATGGGGATCCAACTGAGCTAAGCTACTACTGGGGCATATGCATACCAAGTTTCATCAACCTAGGACCTATAGTTCTTGAGATATGGAGGTGCTCGCAAAACTTTTTCATTGCTATTATATGTATTGAAAATTGTCAAAGTCATTCAACCGGAAAATCAAGGTCAAGGTCAAAAGATGGGGATGCAACTGTGCTAAGCTACTACTGGGGCATATGCATACCAAGTTTCATCAACCCAGGACCTATAGTTCTTGAGATATGGAGGTGCTCATAAAACTTTTCCAAAAAGTTAACGCCGCCGTCGCCGCCGCCGCCGGTAAAGTAACACCTATGTCCCGCTCTGCTTCGCAGGCGAGACAAAAACTCTTTGTATTTGAATTAATACAAAAAGGGGGGACTTGACTTTTCTTACAAAAACTCCATATTACTTCCATGCACAAACTAACCTTATGACCAGATGGTGTAATTTGACAGAAACAGCAGGACACTAATTGAAATGACAGGGTAGTGGTTATAAGTAAGCATTTTCACTGATTAGATGGAGATAAGGCCCCTCTTCAGATTGAAGAGGTTTTTCTGTATAATTCCATAGACTGGAGTTGTAAATGTTTAAAATTCCCTGACTTCAAGAAATATTTTTTTACTTTACCTTATCTCTAATTATCTTTTCTTTCATTATTCCCCTTGCCCTCAGCACAGAATAGGGACATGAAAATGTTGGGAGTAAAGGTGCTGATCAGTGTCCATCACAAATTTTGAAATTCTTGTTCAGTACTAGTCAATGATTTTTGTTGGAGTTATGCCCCTTTGACCATAAAATCAAGTCAAATCAATACATTTACTAACATGACAGTTTCTTGAGCCTTGCATGATTAAAGCTTTCCTAAGATTAGATCATGCAGTCATAAGATTCAGTAGCCCTGTATTTTTCCTTGATGACCTACAGGTGTATAATGACATAATGATGAAATAAATCAGGATTATCAGCTGATCACAAACATACAATTTTATGATCAATTAAACATGATTGCTTTCATCAGTGGAGATTATCTGGTCAATTTGTTTTCTGGGGCCATGTGGTGTTTATTTATGCATGTGTTGTTTACTTAGTACATGTATGGAAGTAAGAACTTGTAGTTTCTATCTTTTGGTTTTTTTTTATAATCTTTACTTTGCATAAGGAACTGGATATGGAGGATGCTTTGATTACTTAGAGTGAGTGGATTTTTTTAATACTTGAAATATGTTTTCTTCTTCAAGAAAACATAGTTCAGATAGCTTTGAATTTTCAGAAATGATTTGAATGAAGGCTTGATAATGTAGCAAGGTTATACCTACCCATACATGTCAAATTTGAAATCACCACACTTATTATGCTAATAGCTTATTTCTTGTGTTTGTTTCAAACATAAAAAGATAGTATACATTCAATATAAAGACATTAGATTTTGTTTATATTAGATGGTGCATATCAAATGATAACAACATCAATCACCCTATTTTTAAACTGCAATATATACCTTACCAAAATGCTGACTTGAGGATTTCTTGTCTGTCACTTCAGACAAGTTTATTCCATAATCCTGACACTTATTTTGGTCAGTTTTATGTATTTGACAGGGGCCTTTTTCACCCTGACAATTATGTACATGATTTATTCTGCTGAAGGCTATAGATATTTAGTCAATACACTAACACCTAATCATCTCAAATGTATACATGGTGAGGCCAGGCAAAAAATTGTTTTTTTGAGGACTGAAAGTTTTTCTATGAACCCATAAAAATGATTCTTGGAAACTAATATTGTTTCATTGAAGCACACAGCTGGACATTCTGGCATCATCTTTGCCAAACAAATTTGATGTATATAAAACTGTGAACTAAGTAATGTAGATTTTTTTATAAATAACTGCATGTAGTTATGGTTTGGATGGCCCACTAGATAACATGTAATATCAGACCATGTGGTGGAACTTCCTTGGAGCCTCTTGTTTCACACTAACAGTATTTTACTGTCAAATTAAAGGCCATGCACCTGATCTAATGCATGTTTCTGAAAAGTAGAAGGGCATATAATGTTTTGGATTAACTGTACATACAATATTAAGTTCAGGTTGAAGATACTTTTGCATGGATCGATATGATACATCATGTCTTTTGGATTAATTCTTGTATCACTACATGTAAAAGATCTCATTTAATGACTAAATTTAGAAATTCAATTTCAACCTTAAATAATTCAATTTGACAATTAGCATGTGAGAAAAAAAATGATATGTTTGCAGATTTAACATTTGGTATTGAAAACATGGAAATATTTACCATGTCCTATATACTGATGTTATTATCAAGCAGCAGTTTCCCTTACAGATAAACATCAAACAAATTTTACACAGAACAGCCATCAGATAAGATAATTGAATTCTATTGATAATTTTCCTCTTCTCTTGCAGGAGCTGAAGTAGAAACATGGCAAGCAGGACTAATTCTGTGTCAGAAGTATTTTTCTCTGATGATGATTTCTCACCACACTTTCAAAACTTGTATTCACCGTTATCAAATTTGTCAAATTTTTCGTTGAATTCTCAAGAACTGAACGGGATAACTACTCCACAGCGAATGTTCTCACATGATGAGGATGAAGATTATGCACATATTCAGTTACCTGCACACAGACAAGGGACCAGAATCCCGCCTGAACCCCCTGTACGGACTTCTAGTGTTTCGTCTGTAAAATCAGACTATGGCCAAAGATCATACCCTATGGTGCATGAACAGGATAGAAATTATAATTACAGTACCTACACACTACAGCATCCTCATCATCAGTATTATCATCATCAACAATCCAGACGAAAAACATGGTCGCCAAACGGAATCAAATTAAGCATGACAGGTGGAAAATATACAGGGAGACCTCGGAACTGTAGCAGTAGTGAATTACTAGACAACAAACCAAGACAGTATGGACAGATTATATATGAAGATCAAGAAAAAGGTCCTCCTAAGTTGGCACCAGTCAGTGGCATGCTGGCAAAGGTAGGTTTGGACTGTGTAATTATATATAGGAAACAATCCCCTGCTGCTGGATGGGGTGGGGCATAAATATTTCTGCCATATTAGTTTGTCAATCTGGTACGAGTACACAATTATCGCCCTTTGCTTTTCGTTGACCACGAATATAGTTCCTATTAAAAATAGTGCCTTAGAAAATAATTTGCTTCAATGTGTTCTCTTTAATTTTTGTAGTTGTTTTTGGTCTCATTTCAAAGGAAAGGGGTCACAGAACACTAGCAAGATGTTTTAGAAATGAAGTGAAGATGCTTTATGTGAATTAAGAAATGACAAAAAGATTTTTCTTTTCGGAAGCTCTCGGAACTGACCCTCTCTAGGGCCTTATAGTTTTCACTTGTCAAAAAATTTGAATATATGCAATTTTTTTTTATTTTCCAGTATCAAGGGCATATTGGCCATAGGTACAATATAGCTAAATGTAATGTATTTATAGCCATAATTTTTTTCGTAAAGTAAAATTTCGTTATATTAAACAAAGAGGGAAAATTAATTGTGTACTCGGGCCTAGAAGAGGCCCTGTGGTAAGTCTAGAGGCAACACTTGGAACTGGCAAAAATTAAAGGAAATAGTCTAAATCTATCAAATTCAACAAGTTAGCATGGTTTTAGTCAAGGTTTTGTTCATTGAGCTTGCTCTATGTCCATATCAAGCCATTTTAGGGTCTCTATGGGAATTTCAATGCATTTTCTGTACTTGGGAGAATTTAGTCAAGAGGTCACCAAATGTGAACTTAAACAAACTAGTTTAATCCTTCTGAAATTCTTATTGGGTAAGAAAGTACCCAGGGAAGTGAAAAGCATTCATTTATAACAACAATTTTCATCAGAAAAGGAAAATACTTGATTTTTTGTGTGAAGTGCTAAGGTGCGGCCAGCTGACTTTTTTACTCATATGCTCTTCTTGGTGTTGATTTCAATTAAAATCTCCAATACAGGATAGAATAAACCTTAGACAGAAACAGTACAATAAGATATGTGTAAGAAACACAGAAAATGTCTGAAAACCTACCTGTTTTATCTGTAATGGTCTTCTTGTATGAAAATATTTAGCAGAATTTTACCAAAATATGCCAATTTTTTCATAATTTTAGTAACATTCATGACCAATTTTCTTTAAAACAGCTCTGACTGTAACTGTTGGGGATAAAATTTGTTGCTTACTATCCTCTCATACTAAAAACATGTTTTCTTTGGTTATATCTGCATGTTTTACATTTTTTTACCCCCAAAAGTAATGCATTTTGTGAGGAAATATTAAAACCGCCTTTAAAAATCAGTGATGCATCACACAAAACCTCAAAGTTTGTCTACATATGTACATTAAATTAATATTTTGGGTCTTATTTTGTAAGCTTAGCATATATTGAACATTTTAAGACCATTAGGAATCAATTTTGTTTTTTCAATTTGTCAAAATCCTTCTGATCATACATATACCCCTTGAAAAGTAAGAAAATGCTAATTTTCTACTCCGCGAATGTGGGAAGGAGTAAAAATCAAACCCCATGCACTTATTTCTTGAAAACAGGTGCTTTTCATGTTTAATATATGTTATTCTATTGATATAAGCCATTGGTTTGGGAAAAATCTATAAAATACTTTTAAAATTAATAAAAAGGCATCATGGGTTTTACTGCAGATTTAGCGGACAAAATGTTTAAGCCAATATCTCCCATAAAAGTGCTTATATCTTTAAGGTTAAGCATTGCACACCTCTGAAACATTCTATTTCAACTCAAAAAAGACTCAGCATCATAAAAAACACTTTATTTCAAAAAGATGAGGCGTTTCTGAGGTGTTTTAGGTACGAGTACACAATTATCGCCCTTTGCTTTTCGTTGACCCCGAATATAGTTCCTATTAAAAATAGTGCCTTAGAAAATAATTTGCTTCAATGTGTTCTCTTTAATTTTTGTAGTTGTTTTTGGTCTCATTTCAAAGGAAAGGGGTCACAGAACACTAGCAAGATGTTTTAGAAATGAAGTGAAGATGCTTTATGTGAATTAAGAAATGACAAAAAGGGGGGATTTTTTCTTTTCGGAAGCTCTCGGAACTGACCCTCTCTAGGGCCTTATAGTTTTCACTTGTCAAAAAAGTTGAATATATGCAATTTTTTTTATTTACCAGTATCAAGGGCATATTGGCCATAGGTACAATATAGCTAAATGTAATGTATTTATAGCCATAATTTTTTTCGTAAAGTAAAATTTCGCTATATTAAACAAAGAGGGAAAATTAATTGTGTACTCGGGCCATCTCATGCCTAAATTTTCAATAGAATTTAATGAATATATATGCAATGTTTACCTCAAATACCTTAGAGAAATTTGAAATTCAGAATGAGTGAAGATTTTTGTGGGAGTTATGCCCCTTTGACTATAACAATCAAGTTTTTGGCAGAGACACCAATCGATTTAAATCGGTTTTAAATAGCAGTCTGAGAGGATGTATGTTAAGACATAGGGAAATCAGTTGCATATTGACTTGTGTGAACAAATTTTCTTTAGGATTTCTAATAACTCACAGACTTGGTTTATAATTGTCTACTTGATCATTTTAAGGGATAAAGGATAAAATATTTACTTTGGAATGTATAATTCAGACTAAATTTCAGCATTTTGTAACCTCTTAATAAGATGAAAACTGCATTGATATAAAAAAAAACTAGCCAGATATTTAAGTTGGGTTGAGATAAAAGACAAAAAAAGTTACATTCTCAGGTCAATGCAGAAAACTAAATGATAAAAGAAATGCTTACTTTTCCAAGTTGAAGGTCATTGTTTTTAGAATGAAGTACATTCATTTGGATTTGCCAACTTCTTTAGGAATGTTATCATTTAAATGCTCATTTGTAAGATAATGCTTGACATCTGTAAATAAAAAATGATCAGGCTAATCTATGGCTGTCTGAGGTCATGAACTGGTAGTGTGCTGTAGACATTGGTACAATAGGCCAGGAAGCAATTAAAGGGGACAGAATATCTAAATTGATTTTTAAAAGGGGGGAGGGGGTGCTCAAAATATTTTGAAAATGACTTGTGTCGTGTGAAAGTTATAGGATGGTGTACTAAGAAAACATACTTTCAAGTTATTTACCATTTATCAGTGGCGGATCGAGAGGGGGGGTCCAGGGGGTCTGGACCCCCCCCTTTCGTCGGAAAATTCTGTGATTTTCATGCAAAATTTGGGCAAAAATCATCAAATTACAGTTTTGGACCCCCCCTTTTCTACCGAGGACCCCCCTTTTCAAAAATCCTGGAACCGCCACAGTTTATTCACATTATATATAAAGGTATTCTGTACATTTTAGTCTAAATTCATACACCCCAGTAGTTTGTGAATAGGAGCAGGTTGCTATTTGTAACTATTTTTATGAAATCAATTTTCTTATCCTTTTGGATACTATATTGATAAGGGGGTATTCATTACTTGAATTCATGATCTGTTTTTAAGCTTACAATTTAGAAGGTGATTCAGCACAGCTAGATATTGAAGAAAAAACCCTTTAAATTGACTTGAAAATAAATCGCAGAATGGATACATGACAACCTACCACAGTAACAAAACAGTAGCCCCATTGTCTAGCTAATAATATTATTGAATTTTATAGCCTTGTTTTATTTTCCTGTTAAAGTTATCAAAGCCCACACCTCTCAAGCTAGATAGATCACACATTAAACTTTACATTTTACAATTCCAAGTCCATAAAATCTACATTTTATCCAAATTATACTGTTGAGACAGCACTTCAATGGTAGTTATATGGATTACAGGGTGTATTATGATAGACTTGTTGCCGAGATCAGGACACCAAGTAGACACCCTCTCTTTTGTTAGGGACCTGATATCATTGCTTATAAAGTTCTGTAGGGTGAAATATTTCCTTTAGAAAATTGTGACATATTAATGTGAAATGTTACCCTGATTATTTATTCAATAGTTATATTATTTGATATTGTCACTTTTAATGTTACCTTATTGCAAATTGAGGCAGAGGGGGTTATTAGGGGGAGCTCTGTGTGTCTGTCTGCCTGTCTGTTATACGATATAGTTCTCAGTGTTGTTCTGCAATGTATTTAGAATACTTGTGCGCCTAATTTCTCCAACTATGATTAAGTATTTTTCTATTTATTACCAATAAAAAGTTAGCCTAGTTTATCGAAATGTGATATTCTTTTTCGTCTTTTATTGGAAATTTGTACCTTTTAATTGAAATTAAATTATATTAAATGAATCTTTTGAAAAGTTAATAGGGAAGATTTAAATTTCAATGAACTTTTCCTGTCATACATTTGCTTGGGACTGACTCTTTTACAATAGAATCCTTTTCTTTGATGTTTGAACATTTTATTAGATCATTGCTCCTTTTATTTAGGCCATCTTGCAGAAATGTATGCAAGTTTTTGAAACATGTATATTTGATGTGGTTTCTTTTGTGGAAATAAGGTTAATAGTTTTACATATTTGTACTTGCAAATATTGTTCTATATATTTTTTGGTTTGGTTTTCTTTTTGAAGTGGTAAAGCATGTTTCACAATACATCAAAGGAAATAGAAGTACATTTCAACTGACATTATAATTAAATTCATGTAATAATGTTATTGGTCAAAGGGAAATAACTCTATCTCCCTAAAAAAATGCATAGAAATACTGTATATTTATAAATTAAAAAAAATATGTTATAAAATTTGGGTATTAAAGGTTATTTTTGTAGTTTTAATTATTGTAAAGAAAAAGGTGATCCAACACTCGGGGACGGTGAATTGGCGGTAGGGGCAATGTTAGGGTGGATACCTAATGGTATTCAGCAGCGTCTTTAAGCTCCATCGTAAATCAATATAATAATAAAGACACAACACCCAATTTTCACCCGCTGTGATGATCAGCTATTTATTAGGTCGACATGTTTCACCCTAAGACGGGCGTCATCAGGACAGAGTATACAATATTTTATCTTACTGAAGTACATAAAAAGCGGTTCATTTGCGGTTAATTAATAGTCACATGATTTTTACAAAGAGACAATGGGAATAAATGCTACGGTAAACTACTATGACGTTACTGTAAACATAAACATTAAAAAAAATAATAAAATAAAGTTTTAGCATTTGTTGTCACAATTATGGTAGTTCATGTGGTAAACAATTCCAATGGGCAGGCACAAAACTGTTCCCTACCACTTCTATCGGCTTCGCTCCTTGACCAACGGAGTTACTACTTCCGACAGCGTCAGGAACAGCTTCAGGCAGTAGATTGCCGCTTTCGGGAAGAATGTAGGCGATTCCAAAATAATAAGTGACATGGGAAAGTTCGTATTTCATAGGATATTCATTGTGGTGTTGACTGCGTAAATCTTTAGCAATAGATATACAAAATGTTCGGAGTTTGTCTATGTTCTTCCGGGACTCTATGAATATCCTTAGTAGCGGTAGTTTTTGTGGCGGTATATTTTGAAAAGTCTTAAGTTTTTCTCTTTTTATTTTCACGTGTGGCCTGTGGATGCAGATCTTGGTTAAATTAATATTGGAACTAGTCGGCATTTGCATCTTGCTGTGTGGTTGTCTGTACAACGCGGTTTTAGCGAGAGTGGATCCTCAATGGATGCAGGGGTTCACCGCAATCAGGAAAACTGCAAAGAAAAAGGTGATCCAACACTCAGGGACGGTGAATTGGCGGTAGGGGCAATGTTAGGGTGGATACCTAATGGTATTCAGCAGCGTCTTTAAGCTCCATCGTAAATCAATATAATAATAAAGACACAACACCCAATTTTCACCCGCTGTGATGATCAGCTATTTATTAGGTCGACATGTTTCACCCTAAGACGGGCGTCATCAGGACAGAGTATACAATATTTTATCTTACTGAAGTACATAAAAAGCGGTTCATTTGCGGTTAATTAATAGTCACATGATTTTTACAAAGAGACAATGGGAATAAATGCTACGGTAAACTACTATGACGTTACTGTAAACTGACGTTACTGTAAACATAAACATTAAAAAAAAAAATAATAAAATAAAGTTTTAGCATTTGTTGTCACAATTATGGTAGTTCGTGGTAAACAATTCCAATGGGCAGGCACAAAACTGTTCCCTACCACTTCTATCGGCTTCGCTCCTTGACCAACGGAGTTACTACTTCCGACAGCGTCAGGAACAGCTTCAGGCAGTAGATTGCCGCTTTCGGGAAGAATGTAGGCGATTCCAAAATAATAAGTGACATGGGAAAGTTCGTATTTCATAGGATATTCATTGTGGTGTTGACTGCGTAAATCTTTAGCAATAGATATACAAAATGTTCAGAGTTTGTCTATGTTCTTCCGGGACTCTATGAATATCCTTAGTAGCGGTAGTTTTTTTGGCGGTATATTTTGAAAAGTCTTAAGTTTTTCTCTTTTTATTTTCACGTGTGGCCTGTGGATGCAGATCTTGGTTAAATTAATATTGGAACTAGTCGGCATTTGCATCTTGCTGTGTGGTTGTCTGTACAACGCGGTTTTAGCGAGAGTGGATCCTCAATGGATGCAGGGGTTCACCGCAATCAGGAAAACTGCAAAGAAAAAGGTGATCCAACACTCGGGGACGGTGAATTGGCGGTAGGGGCAATGTTAGGGTGGATACCTAATGGTACAGTAACGTCAGTTTACAGTAACGTCATAGTAGTTTACCGTAGCATTTATTCCCATTGTCTCTTTGTAAAAATCATGTGACTATTAATTAACCGCAAATGAACCGCTTTTTATGTACTTCAGTAAGATAAAATATTGTATACTCTGTCCTTAGGGTGAAACATGTCGACCTAATAAATAGCTGATCATCACAGCGGGTGAAAATTGGGTGTTGTGTCTTTATTATTATATTGATTTACGATGGAGCTTAAAGACGCTGCTGAATACCATTAGGTATCCACCCTAACATTGCCCCTACCGCCAATTCACCGTCCCTGAGTGTTGGATCACCTTTTTCTTTGCAGTTTTCCTGATTGCGGTGAACCCCTGCATCCATTGAGGATCCACTCTCGCTAAAACCGCGTTGTACAGACAACCACACAGCAAGATGCAAATGCCGACTAGTTCCAATATTAATTTAACCAAGATCTGCATCCACAGGCCACACGTGAAAATAAAAAGAGAAAAACTTAAGACTTTTCAAAATATACCGCCACAAAAACTACCGCTACTAAGGATATTCATAGAGTCCCGGAAGAACATAGACAAACTCCGAACATTTTGTATATCTATTGCTAAAGATTTACGCAGTCAACACCACAATGAATATCCTATGAAATACGAACTTTCCCATGTCACTTATTATTTTGGAATCGCCTACATTCTTCCCGAAAGCGGCAATCTACTGCCTGAAGCTGTTCCTGACGCTGTCGGAAGTAGTAACTCCGTTGGTCAAGGAGCGAAGCCGATAGAAGTGGTAGGGAACAGTTTTGTGCCTGCCCATTGGAATTGTTTACCACATGAACTACCATAATTGTGACAACAAATGCTAAAACTTTATTTTATTATTTTTTTTTTGTTTACAGTAACGTCAGTTTACAGTAACGTCATAGTAGTTTACCGTAGCATTTATTCCCATTGTCTCTTTGTAAAAATCATGTGACTATTAATTAACCGCAAATGAACTGCTTTTTATGTACTTCAGTAAGATAAAATATTGTATACTCTGTCCTGATGACGCCCGTCTTAGGGTGAAACATGTCGACCTAATAAATAGCTGATCATCACAGCGGGTGAAAATTGGGTGTTGTGTCTTTATTATTATATTGATTTACGATGGAGCTTAAAGACGCTGCTGAATACCATTAGGTATCCACCCTAACATTGCCCCTACCGCCAATTCACCGTCCCCGAGTGTTGGATCACCTTTTTCTTTGCAGTTTTCCTGATTGCGGTGAACCCCTGCATCCATTGAGGATCCACTCTCGCTAAAACCGTGTTGTACAGACAACCACACAGCAAGATGCAAATGCCGACTAGTTCCAATATCAATTTAACCAAGATCTGCATCCACAGGCCACACGTGAAAATAAAAAGAGAAAAACTTAAGACTTTTCAAAATATACCGCCACAAAAACTACCGCTAC
Source organism: Arcuatula senhousia (assembly GCA_963971305.1). NCBI lineage: Eukaryota > Metazoa > Mollusca > Bivalvia > Mytilida > Mytilidae > Arcuatula > Arcuatula senhousia. Next base: position 51,765,446 of record OZ020305.1, read on the forward strand.
TAAGGATATTCATAGAGTCCCGGAAGAACATAGACAAACTCCGAACATTTTGTATATCTATTGCTAAAGATTTACGCAGTCAACACCACAATGAATATCCTATGAAATACGAACTTTCCCATGTCACTTATTATTTTGGAATCGCCTACATTCTTCCCGAAAGCGGCAATCTACTGCCTGAAGCTGTTCCTGACGCTGTCGGAAGTAGTAACTCCGTTGGTCAAGGAGCGAAGCCGATAGAAGTGGTAGGGAACAGTTTTGTGCCTGCCCATTGGAATTGTTTACCACATGAACTACCATAATTGTGACAACAAATGCTAAAACTTTATTTTATTATTTTTTTTTAATGTTTATGTTTACAGTAACGTCAGTTTACAGTAACGTCATAGTAGTTTACCGTAGCATTTATTCCCATTGTCTCTTTGTAAAAATCATGTGACTATTAATTAACCGCAAATGAACCGCTTTTTATGTACTTCAGTAAGATAAAATATTGTATACTCTGTCCTGATGACGCCCGTCTTAGGGTGAAACATGTCGACCTAATAAATAGCTGATCATCATAGCGTGTTGTGTCTTTATTATTATATTGATTTTTAATTATTGTGAAAAAACAAAAACAAACAACACTTTTAATGAATAGATTTAGGAGGTTTTTTCAATTACACATTCCTCAACAATATTTCACAATTATCCAATTTTTCTGTAAAATATAAAAACCCATTAATCTCACTGAAATAAAGTGTTTGTCATATTCTTAATATTCTAAATAAAATAGACGTTTATTCCTATTTTTAATTGAAGGTCTTTTCTCTCCTCTAAAGAATTTTAATGCCAAAAGCAACACATATCATTGTAGCTTTATTGAATTTCAACCTTTGCTTGCCTGTGTCCTGAAACTCCCTTCTAAAGCTGGGATGCGTTTTTTTTTTCCACACTGATTGTCCACTCTCCCTTGTTTCTCATCAGGTTTTCTTTAGTTTATGGTAACTTACAATCTCTGATGTAAATTTTGAGAGGACTCTTGCTGCGTCTTGCAATTGGGTAAATATAAAATCCTTTCTTGAGCCATCTACAATTTCATTTGCTGTAATTTTTTTGTTAATTTTGAGTTGACTGACTTGCAATTGTGTGGAAAAAAAAACACTGTTGCTGTAATGTTTCCATCAAGAAATGTTCCATGCATGGCTTCGAAAAACATTCCAAAAGCCTCAACAAAAAATATTAACAGTAAATAGTCTCTACTTCCTCAAAAGCTCATTTACTCAAATATCAATGAAAAAATTATGATTAAATCATTGTTTATATAACTATTTGATAAATATAAGATTTTACAGTCTTCACAGGACAATGAACTTCCCAATCATTTGTGTATTGTTTATTTTTAAAGGTAAACAACAAAAAAAGAGATATCAATTTTATATTTCTGAGATCACATCATATAAATTGGAAAATATATGACATGTATGATAATAAAAAGATTTATTTTTCCGCATTTTGTTTACCATTTAAATTTCTTTTGTGAAATAAAGATTTTATGATATGCAATACTATTTAATTTCGGCAGGAATACAATGTGATATAAATTTGGGTCTTTTTGTAGTATAAAACAGATTATCCCTGTATGTAATCACACTTTGATATGAATTTCTGATATACCTATATATATGGGTAAAGATAATTTCTTGATAACATAAGAGTAAATATGATGACTAATAAATGTCAACTTATCATGGCAAATGGCCAGGCACATGTAGGTGTTCATTTCATAGTAGAATACAAAAAAAATTGTCTTTTAATATCATAAGGGTTTTGGACCGTCACCGTGTGAGATCATAATTAGGTCACCTTTTAAGACAATTCTTCTCTGATTCATCCCATTGTATTAAGTTTTAAAGAGAAATATTTATATTATCAATCATTATCAGATATGTTGGAATCATGGATATACATTTTACAAATGTAAGTATTATTTTTTTCTCTAATATTTTTTTATCTAGCCATTTTTTGTTGAATTTGCAAAACATGCATAATTTAGAACTTGGTAAAATATGATGTACCTTTTTGAAAAGTATTGTGTCAAGTTTAGTAGGATAAGCGGAACTTCTCTTCATGATAACTACTTAAAAGAATTTCAATGAAACTTTACATGAAGGAAGTGCACCATATGAAGATGTGCTTCCATGAATTTCTAATATCCATATGTGAACTGAACCCCTTTCAGAAGTATGACACTCAGGGGCTGCTGGATGGTTTATTGACTTTGAAGTTTTGCACCATGCCATTGATCATGACATAGTCTTCATGATCCATGTTTCAGTTGGTTCTGGTGTTGGAAGGGATTTAAGACTGGCTGTTTTTGGAATCTTGCTATCAGTGGCAGATTTGGAAATTTCCAAAACAGGGGCCCACTCTTGTCATGCCTTAAAGATTTCCTATACAACCTATCCAATCATTTTTTTACACCAAAAGGGGGAGGGGGTTGGGCCTTCTGTCCCCCCTCTGGATCTGTCTTACTGTGGCATCAAATGATGAATCATAAACATTCTATAGATCTAGTATTGCTTTCATTATAAATTCATGTATTTGTAAATCTTTTCCTAATAATACAAAGCAAATTGTATTTATTTATAAAATATGCACAAACTTATCAACAAGTAATAAGCAAAAAATGTGAAGTAAACTTAAATAATAAAATATTATAAAATTGAATATATAAAATTTCCTGTCAAACATGTTTTATTTTAACAAGTTTTAAAACTTATTATGAAATACAAATTCCTGACCAAACTACTGAATTATATGTAAATAAAGGGGGACAACTATTTAGATTTTTATCAAACGCTGCTCCAGGCTGCAAATTGTATATTTCACAACTAAAGTTGTATTCTTAATCCGACCACAGTCAACTTTTTAAAGGTATTTATATTTATACAGTGTTTATACATTTAAACCTCTTCAGAAGTAAATATTTGGTCATAAATTTTCAAAATTTACAATTTGACACAAATTTCTGACATAAATGTTAAGTGCTGTCACACTCAGTTTAAAGCAGCAATTATCACTTTAATTGTTAGACATTAATCCTCTTATTATTGAATCATAATCTTATATCTGTTAATCTGATAATCCTTGGATTATCTAGGAACTGTTAATCTAGTTTGATTGACTTTCAATTGAAGTTTAAAAATTAATGAGATACAAATAGTTAAATCTTTGAATGCCACTTGACTGTTTTTAATTGACCATGAAACATTATTATACTTGTATCAAAATTAGGAGATGACAGTGGAGGGTACATGCACTGAAGTAAGATAGTTATATTTCTAAAAATTACATTTATTTATACATGCATACCCATAGCCAGGGGGGGGGGGTCGAGGGAGGGGTTAGGACGAACCCCCCATTGGACGAAAAATATTGAAAAATATAGGTAAGAACAAATTTGAAATTTGGTTAAGCGCATAATTAAAAAAAGGAATATTTTGAAAATCGAACCCCCCCCCTAAAAAAATTCTGCCTACAGGTATGACGTGTATGTAGAATTTAATTAATGTGATTGGGATATGGATAGCTCTGTCTGCCTGTTGATGTCTGTGTACTTGTTTCATAAGCAGAACTTCTAGTTAATGGATCATATGGACATACCCAAGAAGAAATTTCACTACCCTTTAAAATCATTTAGGGTAGATAAATGAATTCAGAGGCAAAAGATTTAGCAGGTGGCAATATTCCTGAGTGGTGTTAAAGTCTTCCTATGATAGGTTCTCAGTAATCTACATGCATCTTTCAGGTTGGTTCATTGACACTCCTCATCACTGCCACTTCTTTCACTTAAAATTATGTTCAATAGAAAATAAAGAGATGTGGAATAAGTGTACGCGACACAGCCCACAATTAAACGGCAATTTCGAAAAACCACAATGGACAACCGCCAGCAGCCAACTTTTACATCTGAATTTATTAGAAACATATAAATAGACATTGTCTTTGACAAATTTGGAATGGGACAAGAAAAGAATAAAATAGCAGCTGAAAAATTTGTCTTGGACTCTTTAACCTTAATCTTTAATATTTGAAACACTTATAAACCAATTTTTGATTTTGATAGGTTTGCACTGCAGCAAATTTTAGTGAAACTACAGACAGGAATAACCGTTGCCAAGACTAATAATATCTCAACTTAGTTAATAAACATGTCAAGAATATAACAACCTTTTTGTTTCATGAAAATTAATTTTAGCTTTTAATTTAAGATTAATACCCCATTATATACAAACAAGCTTTTACTTTCGCTTAATGAGGGAAGATAAAATAATGTTAATTATAGAGTACCTCACGCCAAAACTTTTGATAAAAAATTATCCTCGGTTCAGTTGAATCTGAATCTGGCAATATTGCAAATTGTACAGCAAGTCTGTGATTCAACTCTTTTAATAGGAGATATAGGTAACAGCTTGTCGGATTATTTTCCTGTTTCTGAGCCATCGATTTACGATAAAAACTTGTGAAATAACGTTGTAAATAGAGGCTTTTACCAACGTTTTAATTTGTAAAGATGAACTTTTGCAAGGTATGTTATTATACTGTCCAAAACTTTGTAATTAAAACATCATCAGAAAGAAATTTAAATTTTTGTGGCTTTTTATAGGGAAATAATCTTTTGTTTTCTGAAAAAATCTATTTCTTTGATGGTGTGTTTTATTGTCAGATTGATTTCAGTTATCACAAACTATGAAAAGTACATTTTTTAAAAAGCTTAGATTGTTTCCTTTAAATTGTTTTCTTTTAAAATACTCAAGTATTGATGTCATATACATGAATTGAGAAATAATTGAGAATTGGTCATCTTAGGCATTCATAGTTGCACTTACTAAAATGCTGGTACCAAATTGTTTTTTGTTTGTTTTTGTCTTGCCTGCGAAGCAGAGCCGAACATAGGCGTTAACTTTTTATACGACCGCAAAATTTTTGCGATCGTATTATGTTATGGCGATGTCGTCGTCGTCGTTGTCGTCGTCGTTGTCGTCTGTAGACACTTTGGTTTCCGTGCGATAACTTTAGTTGTAGATAACCAATTGTTATAAAATTTTGATATGATGTTTATAACCACTAAAGGAAGGTTGGTATTGCATTTGGGGTTTCTGGCCCCTACCGTTTAAGAAAAAAGGGCCAAAAGGGGCAAAAATGTGTATATTGACAAAACGTCTGTAGAATGTTTAATTTTCATCCAATTTTGATCATTCTTTTTTTATTGTATTCCTCAATAAATTCTGTCAACAAAATGTATCAACGGCTTTGATGTATCTTGTACCGTTACATTGCTACGGGGGTCAAAAAGGGGCCACACCCCAAAAATTGACTTTTTTATTTGTGGTCCGATTTTCAAAATTTTTTTTTCATTGGAATCCTTGTGAAAATCCCTGCCTGCATTTTTCAATCAGATTTGCAATATCTCTTACCGTTTTTGAGAATTTAGGGGTCAAAGGGGCCAAAAACGCCGTTTTTAAAAGTTTGTCATTTAAACCAAAAAATAAGTTGTAGTGGGCCTGCCAATTGTTATGAAGTTTTAATATGATGATTATATCCACTAAAGGAATGTTGGTTTTGTATTTGGGGTTTATGGCCCCTTCTGTTTTAGAAAAAAGGGCCAAAAAGGGCTAAAACGGGTGTATTGACAAATCTGTTGTAGAATGTTCATCATTCATTCGATTTTGAAAATTCTTTTTTTATTGAATTCATCATTTAATTCTATCTACCTAATGTGTCAATGATTTTGATATGTAATTCACCATTACATTGCTACAGGGGGGCTAAAGACAGGCCACGCCCTTAAAATCAACTTTTTTATTTGTGGTCCGATTTTCAAAATCTTTTTTTCATTGGATTCCTTGTGAATATTTCTGCCTTATTCTTTAATCGGATTTGCAATATTTTTACCGTTTTTGAGAAATTAGGGGTCAAAGGGCCAAAATTGTAAATTAATACATGTATATATAAATAAGGCTTTTGTATTAGATGTTGATGTAAATATAAATGTGTCAAAAATGCATTTTTAAGTCCACCACAGGATGCATGTGTCAAAAAGCATTGTAGGTCCACCATGGGCTTCATGTGACCAAAGCAATGGACTATCCATACTGGGCCTCCAACGTACAGGGTTCAACTTGTTGCGGTCGTATCATGCTGCGCTCGGCGTAGCTTTTTATTTGAAAAGTTTATGAGCACCTCCATATCTCAAGAACTATAAGTCCAAGGTTGATGAAACTTGGTATGCATATGCCCTAGTAATAGCTTAGCACAGTTGCATCCCCATCTTTTGACCTTGACCTTGATTTTCTGGTTGAGTGACTTTTACAATATTGGGTGGCATGTGACAAATATGCTTTGTAAGTCCACCATAGGATGCAAGTGTCAAAATATTTTGACTATCCATATTGGGCCTAGAACGTACAGGGTTTAACGTTTTGCCGTGCGACGCAGGGCCAGACATCGATTGGTCTTGTTATTCATGTTTTAGGCATTTGTGTCTCGTGGACATCTTCCTTCTTTATTTACCATACATTTGCTTTTCCCCTATTATAAAGGGCATCAAAAAGTCCTAAAAAGCCATTGGTGCATCATGAACTAAAAAATCTGATGTAGTATGGACATGATGGAAGGAACCATATCAGTATGCATTCTTTTTATGGAGTCTGAATAATGATAAATAAAGCATTGGTGATTTCAAGTACCTAAAAGAGTAAGATTATGACATTGTGGGCAAAACCAGGAAATGACAAAAAAATCCCCCATACTGTGAAATTTGACAAAATGATCCATGTGCTGACTGACATGTTGAGCATGTGGTTAATTTTCAGGTGTATTTATTGACAGGTGATTTTGAGGACCCAGAAGGGATATGATTTTCTAATTTTAATCATGAATATATGTAATCAATGATAAATACATTATTAAAGTCAGATGACCTCAGATAAACTATGATTTCAAGTTGAACTTGTGTTTAACAGCCACTAATATAAGACAGATGGGGTTCATGAAGCCATTTGGTATATGATGACCTTTTGTCTAAACCCCCCCTTTTTATCCCCTCATAAGGTATTGTTAATCATCATAAAAATGTGACATGGTAAAAGTCATTATCTTTGCCAGGTTAATGGATAACATTTATTTTTCAAAGAAGAAAAGTGCATAATTTATTGTAATAATATAAAAGCCATGATTATTGAGATTGGGTATATTTGTATATTTTTGGAGTTGATGTTGGTGGACCAAAACAGAAGTGTAGGTCAATTGTGGTAGGAAATCCTCCTTTTACTTTGAGTTTTCTTAAATTTGTAATTTCATGCAAATGTTAGGTAACTTCAAGACATTTTATGATCGATTAAAAAAAAAATAAGGCGTCTGAAAAATATTGAAGAGACTCCGAGTGACATTTAAGAATTTCTTTGCTACTTTAACCTCCATGACTGTACTGTTACCATGAAGGTTGGAATATGCTGACCTCTAAAGGAATTTATACATGTACAACTATTTAACATACATACAAGATCTTTCTTAGTGTTCAGTAAACATCCTTCCATGAAAACATGATAAAGGGAGCTAATTTACTTATTTTTGTGGTCTGTATATCAACCAACCTGGGAAGTTAACATGAAATTTGCCTGATAAAAAATACCCCCCCCCCCAGTCTTCCATAAAGCACCTGCAAAATTTAATCTAGTGAAAAAAAATGTAAAGACAGCTTACATCATTATGGTCCTTAGACTGTCATGTACTGGACTTCAAAAAGGAACCTTTCACCAGCCAAAACAAATATTTTTTTGTGTGTCAAAATCATGTTCTCTTGATACAAGCGCTATTTTTCTCTTCAATGGTTGTACAGGGAAAAGATATATTGAAAAATAAATCATAAAAAAACAATTCAATACTCCCAAAGGTGCAATGTAATCTATCATAAAGTACAATATAATTAACTCAGTAGCTACCATTACCAGATATCAGCTTCTGTAACAGTAGATCCTACCCTGATTATCATGTCTCTGGCGACCTCACCTCTAGATTAACCCATTGTCTGGGGATACATCAAAACTATATCATGCAGAAAGTTATGATACCAACACATGGCTACAAGGAGGAAATATTATTTTTTTTCTTGTATTCATCCTTGTTTCACCTTGTGTAATATGCTAACTTTAGGGGTTTATAGACAATATGTGATTGAGGGTGGGTAGGAGAGGGAAATTGTTTTGTTAATTTGTAACAATTTTTGTACTTATTAAGAATTTTATTATGTGTCCCTCTTCCTCTCCCACTTTTGGTGACGTTAGAAATTGGTCTGCCAAAACACAGAACTATCCCACACACTTTCTTAATCTACTCAACAGAATTTTATGAAACTTGGTATGTAGCTAGTACACCATATAAAGTTGTGCTGCCTAATACGTAGTTTAATGTACATATTTGGCATTTAAGTGTAAGAAATTGTAATAAAAAGCAACTCATTTGAGTCTTTGATGAGCTGAAAGGCCCCTTTTTAGGCCTTACCTTAAAGCAGGTTATTGCTACTGAACAATATTCAATAAACATCCCATTATCTACCTTTGAGAGCCTCAGAACCCCAATACACATCACTCAGGTTTCCTCAATAGGTATCAGGCTAAAACTGGAACATCATGATCACTAAGTTCAGGTAAATTTTATACCAATTATTTCTAATTACACTTTCACCAAAACGATGTACAAAAAATGCCAAGGGTTAAAGATATAAGGTAGATAATGAACATTTTTTTAAGCTGTGATAAGGGGGGACTATTGTTAGGTGGATAAAATTAAACTTGTACAGCTATTTATCATGTCAAGTGATGTATTTCAAGTGACATTTGTATTCCATTTGAAAAGTGATCATTATATGGAAAGGAAATTGATCTTTAAGCTTTTTGACATTCCATTGAAATGGTGAGTTACACTATATCTAAATTGGATCTGAATTACTTTGTACTAGGTATCGTTTTTTACTAGTTTTACTAGGTATATCTTGGATTAATGCTTGATATTTGTGTGTGCAGTTTTTAAGTGTTATTAAAAAATATATATATTATTATACAAAATATTTTGAGGAAAGGGGGTAATCCAATCCCCAAAACCCCCACTGCATTCCCATTGTTTAGTTTATAGGGGGGGGGGTTGTAAGCTCACTCAGTCAGGCTTCAAAAATAAAAAAAAAGAAAAACATTATCCATGCTGAATTTTAGTTTTTAAAACTGGTTTAATATATCTTTTTGCATATTTCTCAAACCTGTCTGAGCTCTGCTTCCTGTTTTTGCAATCTATTAATTGCAGAAGTTCTAGAAATAGAATTGATAATTATTGTCCTTGTAACCTATCCATCAACAGACTTGACAACTTTAGGAAGTCCCAATCTTGTCACCTCTTTGTGACACATTATCAACAAAATGTCTCAATTATTTTTTTCATTTCTTTGAAATTTACAAACTGTTTGATCTTGTTTATGTTGATAAATTTTAGTATGATGGATCATCTTGTGCAACTTATGATATTTATTCAGTAAAAAAATATTGACCTAAACATATAATTTTTCAAACTTAAGACCTAGAAGAATTTAACAATGTAAAAAATTTGATCAATGAATAAAATTCCAACCTATGAAAAGAAAGTATTAAAGATCATGGAAATGCACTATAAAATGCAACATGTCCCAAAAATCTTTATACATGTAGTCTCAAAATTGTTGCAAGACTTTGTTAGCATGTTATCTAGGATCTTGTAACACATTTGGATGAAATCTGTGTCATTTCCTATTTTTTTGCTAGTCATCTCCTTGAAATTTTATTCGAACCAAAAACAGACATAAGTTTGTTGTCATTAAACCTCTTCAGAGAGGAGGTAAAGATAGTCATCAGGACACTTAATTCTGATGGCCTCAGACAGATAACAAAAAAGTCATCTGATTTTTATGATCAATCATGTGGAACTTTTTTTGACAGATGGGACAATTCATTCAAGCATGGAATTTTCAGGTGAAAACATTGTTTTGTTCAGTTTTCTATTTTCTAAATGGACATTTTATTGAAACACTGCACATTGTTCAAAATGAAGGTAAATAATGTACTTATAATTTCTAAGATCATGCTGTTTTGACCTTTGAATGGTTTTGCTCTTATGAAACTAAAAAAGTTTAAAAAAAAACATCTTTATTTAAGACAATTAAGCTGCAAAATATAAGTAATTTTCTCAAATTTACTAAAACAGTTCTAAATCAGTTCTAAAAAAGCAGAGGTGCCAATTGGGCTTCTGAAAAAGGCAAAGATAAAACCAGTGAACACAAACAAGAACAGCGCAAAGAAACTCAGATCCGACAACACAAAATTACAAAAAGACTGAATAAGCCATGGTTTCTTAATTTTTTCCCATCTTTTTGTGTTGCTCGTTAAATTGTTACCAATGCAGACTAAAAATTTTGTCTTTAGACTTCAAATATATTCTTATTTATTGTTCAATATTCAAATATAACTTCAGGTGTTTAATCCCTTATAAATCTATCTTATAAAATTTTTGCTTATACTTTTATCTTAGTTACATGAATTATGCTAAAATCTTTTACATATTATTTCAAAAGAATGACACATTCAATATTAGCCCACTTAATCTTAAATTACATAAAGGAATTAAAGTCTACAATGACATTGTTTGCATAACATAGTTAAACCTGATTTACGACAAATACCTAGGTACATATAGATGTCTGGCCCCCTCAATTTAATTCAGACCATTTAGGGGCTACAAAGGAACAACAAAAGACCCTATTACAGCTCAAAGTTTAACAACCTACAGGGCCCAGAAACGTTTGTCGTTTTTGTCACCCCCTGTTTAAAGAAAACCAGATTTTGGTTTGTGTATATTAAAGTGTAATTAACTCCCTGGGGTTTCTTAGGTATGCCTTTCACCTTGACCAGTTGAGTGGACAAAATCTGATTTATATTCAAGTGAAGATGTAATTTTAAACTGGCTATTTATCATGTGGTAATTTGGTCAGAAGATTTTAATGGCCCATGGAGTACCCATTGATATGCTTTTAATGGTAGGTTTAGTTTTATATAAAAAAAGTTTCTTTTTTGTTTGTTATGATGAAAAGTAAAGATAAAATAAATAAAAGGGTAGATGGAAAAGATAAAAGGTGTATCTTTTGGAGTTTTATTTAAGTGGAAGGGGAGGGAAAAGTATTTTGATAGTGTAGCTGTTCAAGAGTCCATAAAGAATGAACAAGATGTCCGAGTTGATGGTACATTTGTTTGAAAGATTTCCATATTTTTTGGTGATAGTTATAAATGGTTGAAGGAGAAGGTGTGGGGTATTATAGAGAATTTTATACAAATGAATAATATTTCAAAACTAAATTAACATTTTACCATAGACCTGTATATTAAATATTTAATATATTATTTAATATACAGGTCTATGATTTTACCCATAGAAACAAACTGACTAACAAACAGACTTCTTACATTCATACCTGCTATCTTAAATATGATTTTAATTCATAGATATGAAAATGTCAAGTGTCATTAACATTGGATTAGTAATCAATATAATTGATTGATTGATTATTTAATTGTCACCTCTAGTTGAACACATATTAAATCTGTCAGAGACAATTGCCTATATATAAATTAAGTGCATTCAAGTTGATTTTATTTTTACAAAGATGAAAATAATAGTATTTCAGCAGATTTAACATGTTGCTAAAATTCCAGGTATTTCTTCTTTTTTATATTGTATACAAATTTGAGTATTCATAAATATATTTAGCATCTGATACCAAAAATAGATACAAAAAAACATATTGAACTTTAAAGTTCAAACTCAGGGATCAAGTTCTCTTTACATTAATGATGTTTTTCTTTCAAAAGTCCATCAAATCAATAATTACTATTGAAAAATAATCTGATAAAATCATAGGGATGAAATGAGAAATTGATTCCCTATAAAGTTAGGCCAAAAATTTTGATATCTGATTCCTGGATTTTCAGAAAGTTTTACCATTTAGAACTCACATCAAAAGTTCAAGAAAAAAAATTGTATTATTTATAAAGATGCTCTCAGTTATTATGTTTATGAATTTAATTAAATAAAGATAAAAAAATGAAAAAAAATAGTATGAAAGGGGGACAAAGTTCAACATATATATACTCTTTATTGGGTCCATAGAAATACCCAAGAATACCCCAAAATACCCAAGAATACCCAAGAATACCCCAAAATACCCAAGAATATCTTCAATAAAGTAGAAAATATGCAAAGAAGATTAAATATTGAATTATTTATCGATAAAAACATGTTTTAGATTAATATGCACTATTTTTCAATGCCGTATGCCACATTTTTGGGTATTCTTGGGTATTTCTATGATCCAATCTTGTGTGGTTAATCAGGTGTGAAAACGTAAACTCTTGCTTGTTTTTTACTTATGTATAATTATAAAATTGTATATGAGGAATATATTACACGGGGTAAATCCTCTATACGGACTATAAAACAAAAAATATTTTTTTTTAAACTAAAAGTTTTTTTAAATGTTTATGCTCATGTTCCATTTCGATCATCCCCCCACGACAACGTTAAGACCAGGAGCGTGTGAGGGTGGCATAAATTTTGGGAGCTTTTAAATATTATATTTTTAAAAAAATTAAATTAACTTTAAATTTATGTAACAGAAGGGGACATGAGGACCATTTTAAAACTACATAGACACCCTGCACAAGGCGCGGGCGTGCCTATGTAAGTCCGGGAGAACAATTATTTAGGTTTCAAGTATGTTTTAAAAAAATTAAAACTATCTAGACACCCTGCACGAGGCTCTGGCGTGCTTATGATATTAAATTTCCATCTCCCTTCATTATTAGACAATTTATTGCTAATATTCTATAATAACTATTTAAGGTACATTTTATTATTTTTTGCACCATTGACCAACCGATTTCAATGTTAATAAAGGTAATGGCTAAACTGCGGATCTGGTATAATTAATCCTAAAATCTAAGAAATGCATGCCGGAGAAATTGAAAGATGTGTCGTAAGCTGAAAAAGGACAAGATAATCTCGAAAGACAAGAAATCATCACATAATCCATATTACAATTTAAGATCGCAATGGTCCTGACTTAATCGGTACAGTCGAAACCAAATGGAAGGTTCAACCAGGTTCAACCATCAAACCCCACTCTTTCATTGAAACCCGTCTTGTTGTATCAACAAAAATCAGTTTAGCTGAATGAGATATAGAATATCTGTTTTTATAGCAATAAAACTTTCAAAAACAATTTTTACGTTTTTATTTTCATTTCATCTCAAAAACAGTTGTTTTGATAAGGGAGCGACCATTTGATTTTTTTTTATTAATAAAAAGGCAGGACGGTGTTTTTGGCTGAAAAATTATAGCAGCTTTTAAAAAAATGCGCGCCCTGGCACGCAAAAAAAAATCCAGCTTCGGCTTTTCCCGAAAATAAAAAAAGCAGGACGAAGAAAATCACAATAGGCCCCTATAAAAATCAAATGGTTGATCCCTAACCATTTTAACAAATAACCAAAAAATTTTAAAAATGACAAATAACAAAACTTAAATATTTGACAAATAACAAAAAAATAATGTTATGCTATTTCATATTATTTGTTACATTTGATTAAGAATTAAAAAAAAACTTATAAAAGAATATATATATATTTTTTAAATGTGATATTAATTTTTTTAAGGTTTTGCTTATTTATAAAGAATCGGCACTACGTGCAATACGAAATAATATGCCTTAAAGTTTTAGTAGGTAATTGGTACGGACGGCACACGCTAGGCGGGGTAATCGAGACATCAAAGGATGACCGGTTTTTGGGCGTGTCCCCGTGTCAATCAATGAATAGTTCATTAAAAGTGTCTTCCCTTCTGTTACAAAAGCATATAATCAACAGTACTTAGTTACATTTTTTACACATTAATGTAAAATTTGAAGTATATGGAGGTGTTTTGGGGTATTCTTGGGTATTCTTGGGTATTTTTGGGTGTTCTTGGGTATTCTTGGGTATTTCTATGGTCCGCTCTTTATTTCCATAGAACAAAATTAAGGCTTTTGTTGAACAAAAAAATAGTTGTAAAGTAAAGGTAGCATTAAAATCTTACTGATCCTTTTTGATACATTTTGAAAACTAATTTACCAAACATTTTTTTAACCACAAAATGATATTATCTTCGTTGGCCTTACTTGTTGATGAAATTGACATTCACCAATAACTATTTGTGAATTACATGGCCAGGTATTTATGACCTGAATACATATATGTTAATTAATGTGGCAAGGAAATACTTTGTCTCAGGTAATACAAAAATATGTGATTATTAAGCTATAAATGACATCAGTGGATATTTTTGAAAATGTCTGTATTGGGAAAGTTCATTCTTTCTAGAGAGTAAGTTTTTTTTTTGTGAAGCTTAATGTAAATTTTTATTGATATTTTGAATGTGCAACATGTTGTCAATAATTTACCAAATATGAATAATAGATTGAAAAAAATAAGGATTAAATTTTGTTAGAGTGAGTTGCTTTTTGAGAGGAAATTAACATCGATGAAACAATTTTTAAGTTGAATTTATTTAAGGAACATAACTAATTTTGTTGAGAGACTCTGGGGAAACTCTGTTTGCAAGCTGCTTTTGTGCATTTATTGGGAAAAACTTGGTATATATATTTGAATGATGATGTTTTTTCCAACTTCTGGGAACTGTCATGTGTACTCTTAGAAAAGTTGACTTTACATTTAAGGTACATGTATGCTCTTGTTGAAAAAGAATCATTGGCTATATGATAAATGTTTTTTGGCAACTTTTAAGCCAAGAATTTGCTTGGAATTTTATTTATATTATTGTTTCAACCAAATATTCTACATGACAAATTTGATGACCTCAGAACTTCCTCAAATGTGTAGGTCTATCGGTGATGTCAATGTATGGGACATGTCTTTAAGGAAAGATAAGATATAGATATATATGATTAGCTTGTAAACTTGTCTTGCCGTTTAAGACTCGATCTGTGTGTATCACTGAAATACTGGTACCAATATAATTGTATGTACTGTAAAATTTCTTAATTGGTTATACATTTAATGCTAAATGATGTAACCATGCTTCCAAAGGTTTGTTGCAGGACCTAAAGATTTTTGGTCTATGCATAAGGGTTCAACATTTGGTCTTGTATACCTGCTTTACAAATCAATACCTACCCTATAATTCTGATAATTCAGCATAGTATAGAGGGTTGTTTTTCATTTTTTAAAGTAGAGACAGTAACCAAAAGTCTAACCTCTGTTGGATGTAGTGACCATCAGAATAATACTTCTGTCTATCTGTGAACTGTGGTTAAGCTTCCTAAAACTACAATTTGATTCTAAATTTCTTCTTGATGCTATGTTTATTGGATATTTATGTCTTTTTTTCTCTTTTCAGTCACCAGCCAAAGGCATCATTAGACCTATAGCATTTAAACCAGTAGTAGTCAGTGCCAACAACTTCATCAGCCATAATAATGACAATATGTCACATGACAGTCACATGATCAGACAAAATGGTGCACAACCTTCACCTCAGTCAGTGCATATGGATAGTGAGAGGTCTTTCGGTTCCTCAAGTGGAAGTACAAAACATTTTTCTCCGTCAGATCGACCCGATATATTTTGTATGACAAGCCGTGTTTCAACTAACCACATGGATGGTTATGTAGGGACCCCCTCCCCTAGTGATAGTGGGGTGGGGGAGTTAGAGGCCATGCTAAGGGAAAAAGATGCAGAAATAAACACTTTAAGAGAAGTGATGGATAAAAATGAGAGAGCCATATTTCAAGTTTACGATGAAAAGAAGAAGACATGGTTAAGGGAAATCCATGATCTCAAAAGTGATTATGAACAGAAATTGAAGGTTTTACAACGTAAAGCTTATAAAACAGAGCAAGTGTTGTCCCTGCAGTCTTACAAAGCACAACAAGATTTGAAATCCATACAACAAGAATTAGAAAACGTTAAAGCTGAAAGAGACAATCTTGAAAAGAAAAGTGACTGGGTAGAGGCCAGATACTCAGATATGATGTCAATGCAGGGACAAAATAGCTCGCAAGACTCAGAACTTCAACAGTCGTTTGAAGTGAACGATCTCCAACAAAAAGTTGAGGATCTTAATTCATCTATTGCAAAACAAAATGAAGACATTCAACTTTTACAATTCAGACTCCAGGAAAAAGAATGTGAAATTTTAGAAAGAGAAAATGAACTTTCGAAAACATTCAAAGAAGTTATGACTAAAACTGAGGAGGTTAAGTCTCTGAGGAAAAATCTGCGTCGAGTTTCTGGAGACAGTGATATGGAACTAACAGACTCCAGTTTTTGTTCATGTGATAAGGAGATACAAACTGAAAAAAGAAATAGTGTTAATTCTACGCCAAATACTTCAGGAGTTAGATCCCCTGATTCTGACAGTCAATCAAGCATCTCAAATCTTCAACAAGAAATGCAAGAACTTCGGGACAAACTTCAGACTAAAACAGAAATGTTTGAAAAAGAACGAGAACAATGGAAAGATGAGAAAAACAAAGTGATTCGTTATCAAAAACAGTTACAACTCAATTATTTACAAATGTACAATAAAAACCGCATGCTTGAAGCAGAAGTTGAACAGTTAACATTAGATTTAGAAAATCGGGATCTGAAACTGATGGCCATAAATGGTGGTGAAGAGTCAATGTGCTAGTTAATTTCAATGGTGCTAAATATACATAATTATATTGCTTTATGCTCTTGTTGCATTTAATGAACTTACGTCTGTCTGTACAAATGTCTGTACATGTATTCTTTGTTTCTGTTATGAGAGATTTTTCTTTTGAATGTATTCTTCCACAAGAAGTGATGAGTTTTTGTGATAAAAGTATTCATATTTTCATTTTCACTGTGCCAGTCTATTCTTTAATGGTTTAATCTCATAATAACTTGAAAAAGTTTGTTGTTTTAAAGAACCATATAATTTTGTCAGTATCATGATCGACCAGAATTTCTTGAAATCTATTCTTCAATTTTTTTTCAATGATTTAAATTTTCAAGATAGTTTATATTTTGCCCTATTCATACAAAAATATCTGAAAAAAATTGCTATAATGAGTATTTGTTTGGGATAGAATTGCTGTCGATAAAAACTTTTGATGAGTATGGAAAGGGAGATCAGTTAGATTGATATTTTATGTATTTTTCATGCATTGTGATTGTTCTGTGGAATCGGTATTGTAAGAAGTCTATTGATTTTCCAAAATGGAACCTAAATTAATAGGGAAACTAAACCTAATAGTGTTACAGTATAATGATATTCAATACCATTTTATTGTAGAAATAAAACTTTTATGGTATTAAAGATATGTATGGAATATAGATTTTTGATAAAAAAATCATTTTATATGTGATAAATGCATTTTGAGTTGTTTCCCCTTCATCATTATTTCAAAAATATCAAAATACAATGAAATTTTGGAATCAGTCTGACTTAATTTGTGATACATGCTTAAATTATACAAGGGTTGTTTTATAATATTTTTGTTTTTACGCATGCAAGATATTTTGATGAATGCTAGAAAATTATTTTGATCTCAATTTAGGCATTATTCTAGTGTCAATCCAAAAGCTGTTAGCAGTTTTCTTTTTTTTTGCTTTCTTCGTAAACAATACTTAATTAATATCCTTAAATTTTTACTGACAATTTATAATTCACAAAACAGCACAATACTTCTTGCAAAAATTAACAAGCAATTTATAATGACCTTGTTAAGAGTCTTTACATCAAGGTTAACTTACAAGCCGCAAAGGAAACCATATTTGTTTGATGTCATTTATATCTTGACCCTTTATATTTTCTTTCTTTGAAGACAAAGTATTTGTCATTAATTGGTATTATTTATGTAGTCATCATTGTTGTAATATTTTTAGAAGACAACAGAGATAAGATATTTACCAATTTATGGACATTTGAATTCTGGGAACTTTTTAAGGAAAAAGAATTTTTGATGCAAATTAAAAATGCATTATTAATATATTTATAATTGAATCTATCATGTTGTTGACACATTTAAAATTCATAAATATATGATATGGAAATTGTTTGCATTTTGGAAACATTCATCATTTAATTTTAATCTACTCTGAGTTGTCTTCTTGACTTGCAAAGGTTTTTTTCCAGCTGCAGAGTTACACGACTCAATAATTGAATCTAGTCATGGTGTAAGGGAAGTAACTCTAATGCAGCTGAGAATATTGTTGTACAATTTGAGACTTGAAAAGTCTTCCATTTAATAAAATATGTTATTATATAATATAAAAACTAAAATTTATAATTGACTTCTTTGTTTCAATGTTTGAAGAACTCATTGATACCCATGAAAACAATTATTAGAATTATATAGTGATTTATATAGTACTAAGTTGGTGTCATTCACAGCTGTAAATAATGATATGTAGAATTATGCATACTTAAAATGGTATGTACCAAGACATTTAAACCACACAAATACATGTGTAAGACATGAGACAAAAATCTGATGGTTTAGTAAAAGACAAGAACAACTGTTAGAAAATAAAGATAATGTGGAATAAATGTATGTGACATAACCTACAAATTTCAGCTGAAATTGAAAAACCCATCAGATTTTAGTTTCAAACTACAACAACTGAATTCCAATTTGCAAGGATGTATTTTGGTCAAGATTAAAAAAGTCAAACAAAATTATAATCTAGATCAACTGCTTTAGGTGCTGAATAAATGTACAGTAATGAAGAATTCTACAGGTATTCTGTATTATGTATCAAATGTTTTTCATACTCTGTTGTCATGTAAAGGTTCATAATCTCGTTTTACAATCAACATTATTTAGATATAGGAGGCTGGGCTGTAGGCAATTTTGGACCTGTTGCCTATGACACTAATATGGGCATCATACAATTACCTTGTATAACTTTTTGTTTACTTTGATATAAGTTTGTATTAGATCCTGAAAAAAACAATATCCACTATGGGTGAATACATGCAAATATTACTAAGGAGCAGTAAAGGTTTACAAGCCTCTTGAACTAAGAACTGTCAGGATTTTACAGTACAGAGGTTACACAAAGGGAAACATCTTAAACATTAAAAAGTTGTGATTTTTTCCTTGTTGTACTTACATTTAAAAGTAGACTAGTAGAAGCTGAAAAAGGCAAAGGAAAGTCAAATCATGATTTGAATCTAATGGCAAGTAGGAAGTAACTCCAATTCACATAGTGACAAAATTTACAACAATGGACAAAGTTAGAATATCAGAAGTCTGAAGAATGTCAAGACAAAATCGGGTTACACATAAGAGAGTTACACAAAAAACGTACCTAAATTAAATCACATAGTACATGTAATAGTAAAACAACTTAACTGAGAGTATAACTACCCAAAACTAAGAATTATAGTCTAAGGGAAATAACTCTAGTTCACACTGAATATTATAGCGTGATTATGCTGATTTTTATTTTATGATTTAAAATTGACCATTGAATCACAGAAATAATGACTGTTTGTTATGATTGACCACGGTTGACATGGTAACCGTGGCAGTTATTTTGGGCCAAATCAAAGATGCTGAAAAGGGCAATATTCAATAAGGACATGAGTCGAACGGCCAAGTCTATGTTTGCTATAGGAAACCCTTAAATTCAATTTAAAAATAGGAGGCGCACTTCTACCATTTGCCATAAAGATTATGTGAAAGTTTAATAGAAACTTAAAGAGGAATTTAGGAGGTGTTGCGAAAACAGAAAAACACCACCAACAACAAAAAAACCCAGAAAAAAATGATGAATAGCAATCAACATCGCGAACTCAGTGAAGGCAACAACCTGAGAGCAACGTTAAATTCATCATGAGCAAAGCAGCAGGTGTGCTATTGTAAGCAGGAATCGGAGCACCATTTATGTAGTGCATGGCGATACACATGATCTTGTACATAGGTCAACCGTATTTTCTTTACACTCTTGAAATACATCTGATATGCAAAAAAGATATACTTGTACATGTATACTGTTAAAAAAAAAACAGAAAAGAAACTATGTATAACAGTTACTAGTATGCATGAGTCTCTACGAGGCGCCTTCAACGTGAAACAAATGTTCCATCCTCTCTACTTTTAGGTGACCCAAAGCTTCGTTCATGTCAAATATTGTTCCCTAATTAAACAGTATGCACCATATGGGTGTTACTAGTAACTTTTTTGGCTCGTATCAATTTGTTCTAGCTGTTGTGGATGCCTTCCTTTTATTGAATGCTAGCCCCCAGCACTATTAGGGAAAAATGCGTACCAAAGAAGCAATCAAACACCATAATATCGAAAAGACAAAGACAAAATAGGTAGACAAAAAATCATCACAAAGAAACAAACCACACAACAATAAACAAAAGGCTCCCAGGAGCCTGAATCGCTCACCTGAACTACACAGATACATATATTTTGTAGATATTATTGTGCTTAACAATATGCAATTTAAATTTCTGAAATAACTTGGTTAGTTTTCAAGTTATTGGGCTTAATAAGTGCAAAATTTAGAAAAAAATTGAAAAAAGGGCAATAACTCCCACATCAGCAGTCAGGTCTTTTCCTAAATTTCAGGACAGGTACTTAATATGCTGATAACTTTCGAATTTTGCACAATTTTGATATCTGAAACCATTTTTGAGTTATTGGAAAAAAAATAAAATTTACGCCCTATGTTCTATTTTTAGCCGAGACAGCCATGTTTTTTTAACAAATCAAAGATATGAACGATAGAGTTGTAGCATATAAGCTATTAAACAAGTGTGCCAAGTTAAGATGCAGTTGGTCTTACGGTGTCAGACAATTTAATCTTTGAAATTCAGGGGAAAAATAATGAAAAATGGTAAATTTTGTTGTTTTAAGGACAATAACTCCTAATAGAAATGGTCCTACAGCTTTGACCTAAATATATGAAATGTAGATCTTGATGTGCTTGATCATATGCAACTTAAATTTTTGAAATATCTTGTATAGTTTTTAAGATATATGGCTAAATAAGTGAAAATTTTTGAAAAAATCCAGAAAAAGGGCAATAACTCCTACATCAATTGTTGGATCTTCTTGAAACTTTCAGAGCAGGTAGATCTTCAGATGCTGATAACTTTTGTCTCCGATCAGAATTTTGATATCTGTAACCATTTTTGAGTTATTGGCAAAAAACTGCAAATTACCCCTATGTTCTATTTTTAGCCATGGCGGCCATATTTTTTGACGAATAAAAAATCTGAACGATACACTTGTAGCATTTATGCCATTAAACAACTGTGCCAAGTTTGGTTGAAGTTGGATGTATGGTGTCAGACAAGTTAATCTTTAAAATTCAGGGAAAAAGTAATGCTGTTAAAATGCTCAATTTTGACGTTCTAAGGGCCATAACTCCTAAAAGAAATGGTTCCACAGCTTTGACCGGATTACATAAAATGTAGATCTTAATGTGCTTAATCATATGCAATTTGAATTTTTAAAATATCTTGTATAGTTTTTAAGATATAGGGCTAAATAAGTGCAAAATTTTGAAAAAATCCAGAAAAAGGGCAATAACTCCTGCACCTGTTGTTGGATCTTCTTGAAAATTTCAGGGCAGGTAGATCTTAAGGTGCTGATCACTTTTTCTCTGTGCCAGAATTTTGATATCTGTCCCCGTTTTTGAGTTATTTGCAAAAAACTGTATTTGACCCCCCTGTTCTATTTTTAGTAACAGCCGCCATGTTTTTTGACGTATCAAAAATCCGAACGCAAACTTTTTGCACAACACCCTAAGGAACAACCATATCAAGTTTGGCTGCATTTGGCCAAGCAGTTTCAGAGAAGAAGATGTTTGAAAAAAGCTAACGGACGACGGACGACGGACGGACGACGGACGCAAAGTGATGGCAATAGCTCACATGACCCTTCCGGTCAGGTGAGCTAAAAATGACATTAAGTATCGTTTGAGGCATCGCATATTATTTATTGTAAATCCGTCGAATATTCTTTTGAGAAAAAAAAAATCGTCGAAAGGACCCTTCCTGATATTAATTTGTAAGTTTTACATAAACAAATTTGTCAGATTTACATATATATTTCAATTAAACAGGTTTAGAGCATCTCCACTTAAAGTTTTTTTATTATCAAAAATCCAGGCTAAGTTCTGAAATTTTCTTGATTATACTTTGAAACAGTTAAATCAAACACTTTTTATGAAAAGTAGCTTTTACATAAATGTTGAAGTAGATTTTTAAATTTTTCTCATATATGACATTCTAATTAAATAAAAATATTTTTCTCTGATTTCAAGATTGCTTGATGAAGTTACTGTTTGAACAAAGGTTTGGCAAAACATACCCCTCCTATAATGTTTGAAAGCCTGTGGAGTAATTATTGAAAGGGTCAGGCTCTTACGTGAAGCGCAATATGTATGTTTACATTTCTCGGTTGTATTAATTGACGTTTTAAATTTGGTAGTCGGAGAGAAGCAGAGGTACCAATGGGGTATCCGAATGTCAAAAGTCCGAAAGGGCAGAGACAAAACCAGTAAACACCAACAAGAACGGGACAAAAACAGACAATATGTAAAACATAGACAGTCCGATTTCCACCGTTAAAAAATTATCTGCCCTATTTTTTCACTCTCCTGTAGAAAGGTTAAAAATAGTACCTTAAAAATACATGACGCTAAGGTGAGATGCACGCTTATACAATGTGCGATTAAAAATCAGGTGTTGGATTAAGCGACTTGTAATTTAAAAGGTAAGGTCTAGATATATTTTTGCCTCTATGAATACAATCTAAATCACCTTACCTAATGATAGAGATTCATATTTTTAACACAAACACGTCGTTAAGGCCAAGCGGAACTGATACTCTATTTTTGTTAAAAAAATCCAGTGTATTTATTTCCATGGGTGCCACCTACACATTCGGTTTACTAATTGTGAATACAAAAAGAGTTGGAAAAATTCTATGTACACGGGCAAAAAAGTGTAACACTTTTGAATAGCCCGTAGTCAAGTAATTTCAGGGGAATTAATGTTATATTTGACCAAGTACAAGTGGTGCGTTTGATAGGTTTTTATAGATATGTAACATTGCGCAAAAGAAATAACAGATATATAATTTACATAATTTTGAAATGCAGAATTACTACCTCCATCTAAATTCTAATTCATGCATCGTTTTTCTTTTAATTTTAATATTTGGATAGGAAAACTTTTGTTGCAGGGACAGATCCAGAATTGATTAACAGCGGAAGGGGGGGGGGGGAGGTTACCGCTTATAGTCTACCGAGGACAAGAGGAGGGTTCAGGGTCAATTTTGCAAATTTTAACTTATTCAATGGAAAGGGGATTAAAACCCCGATAATCCCCCCTCTGGATCCGACATTGCCATGATAAAAGATAAAATATATTGTTCAGATTTAAGTTTGTGCGACTGTTTTCCTTGAAATTATGAAGATGTTGAGGCTAATTGAAACGACCACTGTTAATCTTGAAAAGAAAACTTGTTAATTGCATGGAAGTTTTGAAATGACTTTGAAAAGGGGGAGGCGCGGAATATACAAAAGCCGTCAAATTTGTACAGCTTCAATACATTAAAGACATAGAACCTATCATTTTGGCAATTTTTAAAAAATACTAAAATTCACGCTATTTGAAGAATACATTGTAAAACCTTTGAAGAAACTGTTAAATTTTCAAAAAACCTGCCAGAAAGTATTCTTTTCGACGGAAAACTGATGAAAAAAACACAGTGTCAAAAATGAGGACAAACTAATTATAGAATGTAAACACTTGCGGGTACTGTTAAACAGAGAAACAAAAAGTAACCAAACGAAACGGAGCTGCACAAAAACGATATCGGTAAAGAAGGAAACGTAAACAGTAAAATTAGCAACTGAAGTCTGTATTTAGAAAGGAAACGAGATCAAGCGAAACTGGTAAAAGGAAAATTGAATCGATTTTAGCCGAAGTCAGTGGTTTTTCTTAATTTACCGATTTCGTTTTCTCTTCGCCTCGTTTGGTTACATTTCGTTTCTCAGTTTAACAGTACCCAGTTTACCAAAAGTAAATATTTATGCTGGACAATACTTAATCAAAGCGAATAATTAAAATAAGATTATTTTATAAAAAACTGCAAAACATTAAGTTTTTATGTTGGTAAAGGTAAGTTTTAGATAGTATATTTTTAATATATGTACTTTTTATTCAATGTAAAAAATTGCGAAATTGATAGGTTCTATGTCTTTAAAACAAATTAACTTATTTATAATATTACTATTCAATTCATTTATATTTTATATATAAAACAGTTTGTGTTGCTACTCAAGCGATACACATTGTTTTTGTTTTCTTAACGGGTACTTATCTTTCAATTTGTTTATCAATCTTATATAAAACCGGATCTCTATTAATTTGGATAAAGCGATCAAAGATCAACAAGAATTGGCTTTGCATTTTGATTTGTATTTAAGTAGGTCAAATCCTCGTGACTCAAAATAAAATTAAATATCCTTTTGATTCTTTTAATGAAAATATGTTTTATTTTTTCAATTTTCATACAAATTTAATGAAACTATTTTTATAAAGTTAACGAAAAATGTTTTAGTGAATAGATAGCATTTTTTTTTGGTTACTTATCGCAATGTCAAGGACGGGTGTGTTCGTTTGGGTAAATAGTTATAACACAGGCACTAAAAAAGAACCAACTTTAGAATTACGTATCTCTTCAAATGTTTGAGGTGCCACCTTGACTGTAGCATCAATTTATAAGAAAATATTTACTGTGTAATTGGAATTTTTTGTAGATTTTTCATGTTACGGGCAAAAAAGTGTAACAGTAAATAACAACACCCCCCATTTGACACAAAAGTGAAAATATTTGTAAACGTAAACCATTCTCGGTCGTAATATTTCGTATGTAAGTTAAGAAATATATGTTTAATCCTTATTTAAGAACAATTTTGTCAAAAAGTGTCGTTTAATAGCTTTTTAAAGGTCTTGACAACAGCGTAAACAACCCAATAGCACTTTTCTACCTCGTTTGATAGAAGAGTTAAATTCTTTTGTTCTCTTTTCGGTGGAAATCGGACTGTAGAAACAGAAAATAACTGAATGTCAATCAACAACGCGAACTCCAGTCGAAACAAGAGTGAACTCAGGTGCTCCGGAAGAGTAAGCAGTTCCTGCTTGCTATAGCACACCCGTCGCGTTGCCAATAGTCTATTCAGCGTGTCAAATCCGGTAAAGGAAGACAAACCCCTATGACAAACCAACATCTGCACTCATCTGAGAGATCGAAATCCCATATTTGTCTATAAGTGCATGATGTCTTCCGTAAAATTTCTTAAGTGAAGACAACAGGCCACTTATTGCATCCTTTTACGTACAGAATGCATTTTATCACGAGTCTTTACACGTATTTTCATCTATCTGAACGAAATTCTACTGCATGTTACGAAAATAAAATGTTAAATAGCATTGAAAAAATCATAGAATTGCATATCGAACACACCAGTAACAGAGTAAGATACCCACATTTCTGATTGTAATGAATCCCTGGCAATACTTAGTCTAGGATAAAAATACAAATTTTGAATTAAAAAGTGCACAGGAACATAGAGACTCTCTAAGCGAACAGGACAGGAAAACTATTAAATTATGCAGAACAGATAGAAAATAAAAAGAGTGTTAATGCACAAACATGAACACAAAACTACAATTTGATAAAAAGCATCGATTAACAACTGAAATGCCAAGAGTAACCTAAGACATCGAGTAAGGTATAGTTTATGCTTGCTACATGTTAATTGACATGAATATTTAGTCTTTTGGAACAAGGATGGCATTGCCTTTCTTGTAGCCTACTTCACAAATAGGATAAACTGTACACATCCTGACATAACAAACATGCAGCTGTACCTGAGCCCACACATTAATTTAACTTACTACATAATATTATATAAACTTATGTTTCTAGATTTTATTTAAACCTTAAAATCGTTACTATAGTAGACTTAATTGTATGTACTGTAACATGCCCATTGTGGGCCCATTCTTTTGGACAATAAAATATTACATATTCCTCTTCACACTCGTTAGCCATAGTGCACCATGCATGCTAGCCATGTATAATATAACGAGAAATAAAACATGCATGTGTGTTGGAATGTGAACAATGAAAAGACATCATCTCAAAAAGGACTTTTCAGTGCAATATTTATCCCTTCTCGACCTGTCAATTTAAACTTTTACAATTAAATAATAAAAAGGTTTAAAACTAATGTATTTTTGATAAGAACTAACGTACCTTTTAAATATCGACTAAACAAAAATTTTGTTGGCAAAACACCTCTTTGAATTCTAAATATACTTATGTAAAATTTTTAAGTGATTTTTTCAAATGAATAAATTTTACAATAGAAGGAAGATCCTATCAATATTTATATAAAATGGAATTAATTAGAGAATCTGTATCTAATTCCTACTGTTCATGGTTTTCGCAGGCACACTTAAATACGAAATTTAATTCCTATGATAACGTACATTAGAATTTTTTATCAAGTCATAGATACACAGTTCTACAAAATAGCATTTTTGTCAGTCCATGAAAATTGATCCCCGCAAATTTAAGAACTTTAACTGTATTGTACGTTCTTTTTACGTAACTATCATTGTTGTTTCAAAAAGGGCGTTAAATCCCACAAGGCAATGGCTCACTTTATATTTCAAATATATTTGTCCCTACATGTTTTGTATAGTTAATACTGAGTCATGCTACCTTGGATGTAAGTAAGATTAGTATACTGAGTTAAGGCCAAAAACTTTGATTTTTTTCTATAACTCTTCTTATTAATTGCGTACTTAATTTTATGATTGAACCAGAAAGGAACATATAGCATAAACCAATGAAATAACAGCAATTTCTAAAGGTAAAGTGCGTGACCAATCAAGTTACAGATAAATATCAATGTATGTTCGGAGGCTCCTCATTAAATAGTTCGTTTTATAAATCGCAAAGGAATTTAGAAAATTCGTTGTGTGTCGTTTAAAAATGGAGATATATAAAACATGCATTGAATTCTAAAGTAATATAGAAAAAAAGAATATAATAGGCAGATTACTACGTCTAGACTGAAAAAAAAACAACGCGAAAGCCAGCAGTTATCTTATGACTACATAATGCTGTATTAAAACACATACTAGAAAAACAACTTAAAATTGAAATCAGAATTATAGAGTAAAATAGATTAATGGTCAAAGGGAAATAACTCCATATCCTGTAATTCACACAATGTGTAGAAGTCCGCTAATGGCATGACAAAACCGTTCCAAGTAACAATACCGCAACACACACACCCTAAAAAAACCAAAAAAAAACCCAAAACACACACATAGCAACGTACACTAGAAAAAATGCAAGCAGCAGCTCTCAAATAAATACCGGCACCCCAAAAGATTGATGGGATGAACTTAGAAATAAGAGATGCATTTCTACATTATGTAACGAAGAATGTGTGTAAGTTCATGAAAATCTATTGAAGGGTTGAGGATGAGTTGCGGATAAGGCGGAATGTGTACCACCTTGGAAATGCTATAGTTAACCCTATTTTAAAAAAGGAGGTGCATATTATCTTATGTCACATAGATTGTACAAAAGTTTAATACAAATCCAAAGAGGGATTTAGGAGATGTTGCGGCTAAGAGAGGAGTGCCCCTTGTAGTCGAGCAACTAAGTCTTTAGACGTTTTGCTATTTACATCCCAGCTCATTTGTTCTAACAGGGATGATCTGAGCTGGATCACCCCTCGGAATATCCTGCTCAATCTTTCCAACTCTTTTGTTCCTTTCTTTTGTTTTTCAAAGTAGGGTTTTGAGAAATGTTCACTAAGTTGGACATAAGAAAATAATAAATTCAACAACAAA
Organism: Arcuatula senhousia; assembly: GCA_963971305.1. Classification (NCBI taxonomy): domain Eukaryota; kingdom Metazoa; phylum Mollusca; class Bivalvia; order Mytilida; family Mytilidae; genus Arcuatula; species Arcuatula senhousia. The sequence continues at coordinate 51,793,490 of OZ020305.1, forward strand.
GTTTGTTTTAAAGCCTGGGATTTGAACGAGGATCGCCACAATTCCCCAAGCCGACCTTCATATCCACTAGATGTCGAAACCGATAGAAACTCGACGCTAAAATCTAACTACATAAAGAAAATTGAAGGGGGACTATTGGGATACTCTATATCATATTGCATAAAAATGTTTTCTTTTTGTTTCTTAATGCATGCACAGAATGTATTCTAATGTTTGTATTTGAATTTAACATGTCATATTTTGAAGGCTGGGATGAAAAATAGTTATTACATTCGGACTTGGTGTGTCAGTAAGATCACCACCTACGGGGGCGTTTTAACTCACACACCGCGTCCTCGTTAAAAAAAATTAAACGGAAACCCCCAAAAATAATTCTGATCAAATCTTAGAACAGTTAGTTCACATCTACGTTATGTCACAAAAATTGTGTGAAAGTGTCAGTGAAATATATCAAGGGGTTAAGGATGAGTTGCGAATAAGAGATGGATACCCTGAGGTGTAATGTAAGGACGGAAGGACCAACAAACGCCATCACTATATAACTGCCACCCACATTTCAAGCGGAGTATAATAGACTTGAAAGAAGCAAACACGAACCAATTTGGCTTTCGAATGTCAAAAGTCTAAAAGGGCAAAGACAAAACCAGCAAACATGAACGCTAACAGCACGAAGAAACAGACAACAGAACCACGCATAAAAACAACTGAATAGCAATCAACATCGCGAACTCAAGTCGTAACAAAAGTGAAGACAACAATCGGGGACCAATGCTGAATTGACCAAAGCGACAGGTGTGCTTATGCAAACAGGAACTGCTAACTGTTCGACCCTCGTCTGGGGTAAAAATTTCATGAACCAATTTTCAGACTTTCTCTTGACATCATTTGCGAGGATGGTCTCAAGGAACGATGCTATAGTCCTTCGAAAGGGACGAAAAACGGTTGTCCCGTGTGTGTGGAGAGCTGACCTCATGCACGTTTAAGACACCTTTGTAGATTTCGATATGAGTAGGCCCAATTGGTGCCGCTACAAATGCCACACGCGCAAATGGCTAGCTGGAGAGGTATTCACTTAAGCATCAAGCTTGTTTCCCAATCTAGGATGAATAAATATGTATATACTACACTAACTGCTTACTCTACCGGAGCACAACTTATGACAATACACATTATCTTGTTCAGAAGTCAACTGAATTTTCCTTGCAAGAAAGATACTGTGATACTAATAATTAAAATAAACGGAAAGAAACCGTTTGATAGATACTAGTATACATGTCATATTATAAATGTTTTTCATATTATAGTCACTACGAGGCGTCTTCCAACCTGCAAAGCTTCGTTCATGTCAAACAGTGTGTACGATTACCATGCGGGTTTTGCTACTAACGTTAACTTGTTGTGGATACCTTTTTCTTAACGAAAGCTATAACCCCAGCACTATTAGGGGATAGATATAAAAACTGCACATTAATTAAGTATTGTTTGAGGATTCGCATAATATTTCATGTTAATCTGTCTAATATTTTTGAAAAAAAAAACCTTTTTTAGTCGACAGGGCCCTTCCTGACTTAAAATTTGTCAGTTCTATAGTATTTCATATATCGGTCAATCTAACAAGTTAAGAGAATCTCCTTTGATATGTTTTTAATTAACAAAAATCTAGACCAAGTTCTGAAAATTTCTCATTTATAATTAGAAACAGGTTGATCAAACACTTTTGTACATAAATGTTGAAGTAGATTTTAAATTTTTTCTTATATATGACAGTTTGATTAAATAAAAATATTTTTTCTTGATTTCAAGAATGCTGGATGTAGTTACTATTTGAACAAAGGATTGACAAATCATACCCCTGCTATAATGCTTGAAAGCCTAGACTAATACTTGAAAGCGCCAGTTTTCGGCTTTACGTGGAGTGCAATATATAAACATTACTACAATGTTGCTTTGCTCATCTGACATTTTAACTTTCTTATATTAGTCGACACAGGACACATCATTTAACGTACAATTTGTTTATCTATCTGAACTAAACTTTATTGCATTGCACGAAATTAAAATGATGTTTAACATTGAAATGGCGTAGAACTGCAAAATTGTATTGCTTAAAAGATACTTATATATCGAACACACTAATAACTGAGCAAGATCCTAAATTTCTTAGTATTATACAAATATAGCCTTTTAGTAGGTCGATACGAGAAAATATCGACCTGAGGCATATCGACCCGACAACGCAGTTGGAGGTCGATATGCATATCTCAGGTCGATATTTTTCGTATCGACCGTGGTTGAAGGCTATATTTGTTATATTATTAATTCAACATTCTTCGCAATTAAAATGTTGTGCTTTACATGTAATTGTGATCTGCAAGTAGTGATTGCAATCAATTTATACATTGTATATTGTTAAGATTTCTCATACTGAAAACCTAGCATTTCAAAAAAGATTAATGAGTTTTGTGTGGGTAGTAAGATGAAAGAACTAACCTTTAAATTTCTATTCCATCCACTAGTGAACTTTCAATGACTTTGGTAGCATTTTAGGGAAAGACAGCTGACATATTCTTTATTTTGTTGATGAGACTGAATTCCCATTCAAAGAGTTGTTCAATTTCAATCTACAATTTCCAATCAACAAATGAACAAATCGTTGCTTGGAAATTCAGTCGTCTCTGCTGAAATTCTCATTTGAGAGTCGTTATTTGCATTTTGTTTACTTAAAATTTCTGCTTTTGCCTTTGGGGTGTCTTCTCGGTCGGGGAATGAAACAAACCTAGATTCGAATGAAACATGTGACCGTGCAATATCACTTTTTTGCACGTGACACAAGTCAATATCAAAAAATATCACCAGGTCACCTGGTATGATTCAACTAATCAAATCAAGTAAAAAATATAAATTAATAATATAAAGAATTACTGCAATACTGAGTATATCAAAATAACATCAAAATGCAAATTTTGAATTACAAAAAAGCACCTGAACATACACCCTAGGCAAACAGTACAGGAAAATATTAGAATATACAGAACAGATAGGAGTAGAATAGTGTTAATGCACACAAAGAAAAGCATCGATACAAAACTGAAAAATCAACTCAACAAAGAAACAAGAGGCTCCCAGGAGAGCCTGAATCGCTCACCTGGTCTTGAGTCAACCCTATACATGTAAAGACTTTTCTAGAGCAAAATGAGCTGAACATTTAAGCAAGTAACAGCTTTTCTCTATCTACTATAGTTTCATTCTGTAGCCGTAGGCCCAAATCATGAAAAAACGTTATTTTAGGGCCATAACCCCTACAAGGGGTCATCTGACAACTTTGACCCTATGAAAACTTTTGTAGAGCTAAATGAACTGAACATTTGAGCAAGCAACAGCTTCTCTCTATCTGCTATAGTTTTCATTCACTAAGCAAAAAACATTTTAAAAAACGTTATTTTAGGGGCCGTAACCCCTATAAGGGGTCATCTGACAACTTTAACCTTTGAAAATTTTAGAAGAGCCAAATGAACTGAACATTTAAGCAAGCAACAGCTTTTCCCTATCTGCTATAGTTTTCATTCTATAGGCCAAAAACATGAAAAAAACATCATTTAACGGGGCGTTACACTTATAAGGGGTCATCTGACAACTTCGATCCTATGGAGACTTTTGTAGAGCTTAATGAGCTGAACATTTAAGCAAGCAACTGCTTCTCTCTATCTGCTATAGTTTTCATTCACTTAGCCAAAAACATGAAAAAAACGTTATTTTAGGGGCCGTAACCCCTATAAGGGGTCATCTGACAACTTTGACCCTACGAAGACTTTAGTAGAGCCAAATGAACTGAACATTTAAGCAAGCAACAGCTTTTCTCTATCTGCTATTGTTTTCATTCTATAAGCCAAAAACATGAAAAAATGCTATTTTTCAAATTTAAGGGGCCGTTATTCCTTTAAGGGGTCATCTGACAACTTTGACTCAATGGAGACTTTATTAGAGCTTTTGATGCTGAAGCAGTAGCGTGGCATCAGATTTCAATTATCTCGTATACTTTTTGATTTACAAGCCAAAAACAGTAGTCTGAACCCCCTGGTTTATTTTTAGTAACGGCGGCCATTTTGTTTGAACGGCGGTCACCATTTGTGCAATCTTGGTAGAGGACATCCCATAGATGAAGTGTGCAAAATTTAAAAGCAATCCCTTCAGTTGTTTTGAGGAGAAGATTTTCAAAGAAAAGTTAACGACGACGGACGACGACGACGACGGACGCCAAGTGATGGCAATAGCTCACCTGGGAGCTAAAAAGCTAAAAAGAAAACATCAAGAGTAACCCAAGACATCGAGTAAGCAGTTAGCAGTTCATGCTTGCTACATGTTGACGCAGTCAATTACATGAAGACCCTATACATGACCACATTCTGCAACAAGAAAGTAGGAATGTTTATATACTAACGGAAAAAAGAAACTGTGCATCACTTTGAAAAATCACAAATTCAAAATTTTATTTAGTATTTGATACATTTTATCACAAAAGTATTGCAAAATCATTTTTGTAAAGATGTGGACAAAAAAATTCATTTTTAGACCCCTAAAAGATGTTTTGTTTGCAGTTTGAAATCAGGGAGTGTCAATTTGAAATTCACAAAATCACACTTTGGAAAAAATGCACAGTTTTGAAATTAAGTTTTCTCTGCTGATTTTCACCAAAAACGATTAATCTTTTAGTGGTTGAAAGTTAACAGCTTTAATTTTCATTGAAAATCTTGATTTTTCATTTTTGGGTTAAAAAAGTGGTTTTTTGAATCTCAGAAACTGGAATTACACAAATTTCGGATTTTTACCCAAAAATGATCTGCATGGTCCACTCGACATCCAGTGAAAATTTCAACTCGATAACTGCATTTTTTACGATTTTCTGATTAAGAGAAATATGGGTACAATTGATTTTCAATAGACATGCACAGTTTCTTTTTTCCATGAGTATATATTTCTTGCCAAAAACTAGTGTAAACCCGCCACATTTTATATGTCATAAGCCAGGAATCTTTGTCAAAGCTTTTGTTTGTCCATGTCATCTTTTTTTTATTTATTGTTATATGGGTCTTTAGTTGATAATTTTGGAACTGATTTTGATTAATAATTAAACATAATTATTAAAAACGAAAGAATATGGAATATGTGCCAAAAAGACACGATCCACATATTGTAATGATTTTAATAAATGTACAAAAGCAAAATTTCACTGCGTGTGAAGCGCTTTTCTGGATTAACCTTCATCAGACACGCTAGGAGTAGAAAACTTGGAAAACCGGTAGAATATTAAATTTGATAAAAAAAAATATTGACAAAAAATATTACAACAATGACCAAACAGATAATTTTATCAATTTTTAAAGAAACAGCCAAACGTGGTCAAATTTTGGAAATATGTAAACTGTGTCTTTCCAACACATATTCCAGTACTCGAAAATATATATATATATATATGTATCTTTTCGCTCTGACTGTACCTGAGCCCACACATTAACTTACTATAGATACAAACTTATCTTTCTAGATTTTATTCAAACCTTAAAATCGTGACTATAGTGACCCAATTGTATGTACTGTAACATGCCCACTGTTGGTCCATTCTTTTGGACAATAAAATGTTCTTATTCTTCAGCCATAGTGCATCGAGGATGCCAACCATGTGCAATACAACGAGAAATAAAACCTGCATGTGTGTTGAATTTTGATCAATGAGTGAGTGAGTGAGTTGGTGTTTTACGCTGTATAGGTTATTTATAGGCGATGAACATGAAAAGGATGATAAAATGAACATAAAATGATGATCATAAATGAATAATGGGGATGGGGTGGGACACAAAGGACCGGCAAATTTTGAAGAACCACAGGAAAAGGGGAGCGGTGGGTAGGGGCGGAAAATTTAGCCTATGTGTTGCACTACGGGTCTTTTACGTGAATGAAGCGTGGACTCTCCACACACGTTGGCCAACTATGGTCAGCCGTCAGGGTTTCCGTATTATAGACCTGGCAATCCCCGCGGACGAGTCACCTAGGGTACACACTTGGTCGCTCTATGGGCTGAGCACTGACCCGACGTCAGAATCCCAAGACTCTTATTAAAAAGGACTTTTCCGTGCAATATTTATCCTTTCTCGACCTGTCAATCTAAACTTTTGCAATAGAAATTTAAAAAAAAAAATTACTTATGTATTTTTGATAAGAACTAACTTACCATTTAAATATCGACTATTCAAAAATTTGTTGGCAAACACCTCTTTGATTTTTAAATATATGTAAAATTTTAAAGTGATTTTGTTCAAATGAATGAATTTCTCAACAGAAGGAAGATCCTATATTTTTATATAAAATGGAATTAAATAGAGAAGACAAGGTTTGTTGCTTTTTTATAATTATTTGTTTACACTGTTATGTGATTGGTACAAATGTACGTGGTTTTCACAGGCAAACTGAAATACGAAATAGAATTCCTATAACGTATAACAAATTTTTCATCAAATCATAGATACATTTGTGGGAATTTCGTTAGAAGATTTAAAATCAAAATTACAAGAGCATATAATTTCAATGTATTTTGAACTTTTATTTTATTTGCAGAAAAAAAGTGAGGACATCAAATGAAAATCATATTTAATTATTCTTTTATTGAATAAATAAATTGGATAGAAGCTTTACAATATAACTTAAATATTTTTAGTATATATTGTGATATATGGAATCTGTTTATTAAATTTTTTCAAAGTCTAAGATATATTTAGCAAGAGGAAATATAAAAACCCTCCCGAGTTTAAAACAAATAACGAAATAATTAATATAGAAGATTCTTATACATATCTAGGGTTAGATTTAGTTATAATGGTTCATTTGTAAAAGTCAAGCAAAAGCTCATCTCTCAAGCTAGACGTGCTTTATTTTCTGTTTATAAAAGAATTAAAATTCAACCTATTCCTATAGATCTCCAGTTGAAGTTATTTGATAGTTTAGTCGAGCCTATTTTAATTTATGGCTCTGAAATTTGGGGTTTCGAAAATATATCAGAACTGGAGAGGATACATTTACAATTCTTAAAAAAGATATTGCATTTAAGACATGTAAGAGTAGCTACTCCAAACTATATGGCTTATGGGGAACTATGGGTTGTATCCCTCTTTCAGTCAGAATTAAGACAGAAAATGGTATCTTTCTGGAATAGGTTGATAAGTTGTGAAAACAAACTCAGAATCTTTATCAAAGCTTATGTTTGTATTTAGTCGAATTTATGTTAATTGTTTTTTTTTTTGTCAAGAAGAGGGTCTTTCATTGCACTTAAGGATTGGGCATATGTATTTTATTTTCAACCCAGGGTCCAATTGAAAAACAGCTAGCAGCGACTGTGGTCACATTGAAGGCTGCTGGCTGTTTTCCATTGTGGATATTTTAAATTTACGTTTATAATGTAGGTTGTGTCGCGTACACTTATTCCACATCTCATTTTCTTCTATCACTTCCACTTTATACAATTTGATGTTCAAATAACAAAAGAAAGGATTTTGCCATTTTAAATGGATTAGCTATGTAATGAAGTAAATTTATTCCACATCTCAATATCGTCTATTTTTTGCAGAGTTTGTCTCATGTGCTGTGTGGATGCAGTTGAACGTATCCCCGTGCTTGAGGTGTATGCTCTTTTATATTTTCATGATGGTATACTTGTACACGAGATAGCTTTCATATTTGAATTGCTGTTTGTTTATGTCTGTTGTGTCGCGTACACTTATTCCACATATCAATATCGTCTATTTTTTGCAGAGTTTGTCCCATGTGCTGTGTGGATGCAGTTGAACGTATCCCCGTGATTGAGATGTATGCTCTTTTATATTTTCATGATGGTATACTTGTACACGAGATAGCTTTCATAGGAGGAATGCAGTATCAAGTAATCTTGTACGCATTACCTTGAGCACCGTCCCTTGGTGCCCCTTGTAGTCTCACAACATCCAATAGTCATTATTTAAAATCTTAAAAAAAAAAAAAAGAAAAACACTTTTTTTTTCTATTGTTTTTGTTGGTCTACATTGGGCACGAGGTGGAATGCAGTATCAAGTAATCTTGTACGCATTACCTTAAGCACCGTCCCTTGGTGCCCTTTGTATTCCTACAATATACAAAAGAAAGAGAAAACTCATATCTTTGCAGAGATCTTGTCTGTCTACATTGGGCACGAGGAGGTATGCAGCGCAATTTAAATTGCACGCATATCCTGAAGCACTGTCCCTTGGTGCCCACTGTGGTCAGAAAAAGACTTTCTGCACTGATCTATTAAGTGCTGAACTTACTAGTTAATACTGTTTATTTAAATCATGCAAATATACATCCTCAACCGCAACAAGGTTAATGATTGAAACACTCATGATCTGCACTAGCTGCCAATTCAGTCATTTTTTTTTATGTTCTTCACAAATGTCTGTGTTGAGTCTTATTGTTTTTTTGTGTATTTTCTTTATATAGACAATGGCTACTAATGTAAAATGGCCACTATACATGTATTGGTATCAATGTAGATCTGTCACTTAATGTTAGCAAAATCATACTTGTTTATTGTAAATGCCCCCTGTGGGACCAAATTGGCTAATAAAGAATTGTATTGTATTGTATTGTATTTGAATTGCTGTTTGTTTATGTCTGTTGTGTCGCGCACACTTATTCCACATATCAATATCGTCTATTTTTTGCAGAGTTTGTCCCATGTGCTGTGTGGATGCAGTTGAACGTATCCCCGTGATTGAGGTGTATGCTCTTTTATATTTTCATGATGGTATTTAGACGACATTCTTTCACTAAACAATCCGACATTTTCTAATTTTATTACGGAAATTTATCCCAAGGAATTAACTTTGAATAAATCTAACCTTACTGGTGATAGATGCCCATTTTTAGATCTAGATTTAAGTATAATCAATGGAAAATTACACACTAAAATATATGATAAACGGGATGACTTTTCATTTCCCATTGTGAATTTTCCTTTTCTAGAGGGAGATGTACCACTTGCTCCGTCTTACGGAGTATATATTTCACAGTTGGTAAGATATGCTCGGATCTGCAGTGGTGTGTCTGATTTTAATGATAAAAACCAGTGTATTACAAAAAAATTACTAAAACAAGGATATCGTTACCACAAATTAGTGAAGTCGTTTACTAAGTTTTATCATAAATATCTATACCTTATTGGAAAATTTAACTGTACACGACGACTTTTGATTGTAAAGGGAATATCCCAGCCAGATTTTTGTTTATAGAGCAAATAAATTCAAAAACAATCCGTTGGGAATGCACAATTGGCTTAAAACTTTATTAAATAAAGGTTATGAAATGGATATTTTAGTAAAATCTTTGAATTTAGTCTTCTTTGGTAAAAATATTGATAATTTGATACTTACTTTAAAATGTTAATTGCCTTTTTATACTTATGTCATTTTTGAGCATTACAGCGGTCAAGTGTGTCGGTTTTGTGTGATGATGCATCATCAAATCAAGTGTTTGACGTGTTGTGTCGGATTTAAAATCGACATACTTGATTTTTTTTACATCAGTCGATGGATGCTTCTTAGCTAGCTGCCAGTAACTTCGAGTGTTCTCAAGAGAGTATCTTTACGTCCCGTTAATTACCTGTTGTCCTTTTGTCTCAGATACTCTCTTGTTGAATTGAACTTCTATCGATTTGATTTTTACTGTGTGTTAGTTTGTGCTTTGTTATTGATTATCAGTAGGGGGAAGGTTGGCGCCAAAAAACTAGTTTAACCCCGCCACATTTTAATGTGCCTGTCCTAAGCCAGGAATCTTTATCACAGCTTATGTTTGTATTTAGTCGAATTTTTGTTAATTGTTTTTTGTCAAGAAGAGGGTCTTTCAATGCACTTTGGGATTGGGCTTGAATCATATGTATTTTATTTTCAATCCAGGGGCCAATTGAATAACAGCGAGCAGCGACCGCTGGTCACATTGAAGGCTGCTGGCTGTTTTCCATTGTGGATATTTAAAATATACGTTTATAATGTAGGTTGTGTCGCGTACACTTATTCCACATCTCATTTTCTTCTATACTTGTACACGAGATAGCTTTCATATTTGAATTGCTGTTTGTTTATGTCTGTTGTGTCGCGTACACTTATTCCACATCTCAATATCGTTTACCTTATGTATTTTAAAATTCTCAACTTTCTTTTCCTGGTACATATTAAAAGGATTTTACCAGACAAAAAATGCAAGATTTGTTTATTCAAAAGTGGTTTTCTGATATTGAAAATTCTTCGAGAGAATTTTACTAAATTATCAAAACTGAGTTTAAGCTAACAGAATACTTGTTGAGGTTATATCTTCGCAATTAAGAGAGATTATTTCTAAATTTCGTACATCAAATATTTAACTACCAATTGAAACAGATCGATGGAATAAGATTACAAAAGAACACAGGTTATGTAATTTTTGCAACGAAACTGTTGGTGACGAATATCATATTTTATTCATATGTAAAAACGACACTATTTCTAACTTGAGGGGAAATTTTGGAACCCACCAAATAAGCATAAAATGTCAGGTTTATTTTTGTTAAATGTAACACTAAGATATTGTCGAAACTGTCAAAGTTTATCAAAATAATCTCAAAACTATTACAACCATTTGTGTATTGTATCATGGGATTCATAGTGTGAATTGTTCAATTCGCCATTTATGTATATGTATTGTTTACGTTGTAATATCATGTTACACTGTAGTAAAAGTTATGTTAAAACGATTTCATAGCTGTTATACGACTTGAGTTCACGTTGTTGGTTTTTGTTCGGTTTAATTTGTGTTTTTTTTTTAATGTTTTGTATTTCCTCGTGCTGTTCTTGTTCGTTTTAACCGGTTTTGTCGTTGCCCTTTTGGACCTTTGACACTAGAAATCCCCAAATGGTGCCTCTTGGCTTCTTTCTACGAAAATGCATTTTTGTCAGTCCATGAAATTTTACCTAGCAAAACGGTCTTTAACTGTATTGTACGTTCTTTTAACGTAACTATCATTGTTGTTATAAAATAAATCATATGACAAAGGTGAACTTTCCCTTTTGAAATCCCATCAGGCACTGGCTCACTTTATATTACCTATATGTTTTCTGCTTCATGCTAACTTGGATGTAAGTAAGTTTAGTAAAGGCCAAAAACTTTGAACTTTCCTTTTACACTTCTTATTTATGTTCCATCCCTGCTCTAACATTTTTGTTGGTGGTTAAACATTAAAGGTACAAATTTAGCTCTTTCTGAAGACTAAAATCGTGGAGATTTCAGGAGGGTTTTGTAATAGCAACTTACTATTTAGATCACTCCTGCACAACAACATTATCCTTTTTTATTCACAAGAACATTGGCGCGACCTGACGGATATATTAAGCTGAAAACATTTCACGGCTGTAATGAGAAGAAATGATTCGAAATAGGCACTAGAACCAAAATAAAAGATCGGCCTCAGTACATTTATACTTTGTCGTTCAAACCCTCACTAGAGAAGGCGTTATGGCTGACACAAATGTACTGATTAAACGGTGTTTGAGCATGAATTAAAACATCATATGCAAATTTTATTTCCGAAATCTAGTTAGTGAGTTGGTGTTTTACGTCCGTGCAACGCTATATAGGTTATTTACAGGCGATGAAAATAAAAAGGATGATAAAATGACCATGAAATGATTATGATAAATGAAATATGGGGATGGGGTGGGACACAAAGGACCGGTAAATTTTGAAAAAAAACTACAGGAAAAGGGGAGTAGTGGGTAGGGGCAGAAAATTTAGCCTACCTGGTATGTGGTGCACTACTTGGCGGTCCACAAAGGGATCTTTAACGTGCATGAAGCGTGGCATTCTCCACACACGTTGGCCCACCATGGTAAGCGGTCAGGGTTTCCGTGTTATAGACCTGACAACCCCTGCGGACGATGGCCACCCTATTCAGCCACCTAGGGTACACACTTGGTCGCTTTGTGGGCTGAGCACTGACCCGACGTTAAAATCCAAAGACCCTTTCCGAATTCTAAAATATTCTTCAGTTAAAGTCTAGATAAGTTACGAAATCCCTGTAGATGGAGGCCTTTCAAAATAATATTTAAGCAGTCCAAATTAGCGTTTTTCTCAATTTTGTAAGTTTAATTCTATTGTAGGGGGTCTGTTTAGTTAATAACTGAGTGGATAATGAAAAATAGAAAACATAGTTATAAATTTGAACTATTCTACTCAAAATGTAAAGAGCATTTCATGGATTACTTCAGGTTTATTTTTTATGAAATAGGGGGCCAAATATGACCCTTACCGTTCCATGTTCCTTGACTTGATAAAGGCATTCAGAAATAAACCTGAAACCTTGTTGGTTTTTTTTTCGCCTTACTGCTACATACTTGTATTGAACATCTATGATTTGTTTGGATTATGTAAGTTTGTATAATCTATCTATTCCAACAAAGATTTCATTAAGCGTTTTGTTAATTTGTGGGTTTTTAATGCTGAAATAAAGGTCCTCTTAAAAAAAAATCGCAGGTTTAAGTAGATGAAGTGAGAAGTTATATCCCCTTTTTTAATAAGTACATTTTTTTCAGAATGCCAAATTTGATTTGTTTGATGCACGCCAAATTAGAATTTTGTGTGAATTCCTTTTAAAGATTATTGCTTACAACGGCCAAAGCGTCGTAACTCAAGGCAAACTAGTTTTATATAATTCCTTCTGAAGCAGATACCTCATGATCGTTTTTAGTTGCTATGGTTAATGAATTTGAAAATAATTTTGTTTCAGTTGTAGTCTGTTTTTTTTTAGACGTGAATTTTTTAAAAGCTTGTATCATGACACCAAAGAAACGCACCTCGGTAAAATATGATCACATCTTCAACTTTACAGAAACATTGTAGAAGTAATTTGTTTAACGAAATGTTTGCTTGCACGAAAAAGGGTTTTATACACTTGAATAAAAGAAGTATAGAAATTAACTTGTTGGATGTTTTGCTTTAAGTAATACCAGTACAACATTTTTTTCTAAAGAACGCATTTCTCTAAGCTTCAAGGAGTTTTTCTTAGCCTCAAGGAGTAGCTTGTGTGATGATTACAATTCCTTAGTTTTATTTCTTTATAAATAAAAATATTGTAATCTTTTTAAAAGTTTTTCTTTTTGATTAATTCGATGTTCTCGTTATCCTTACACCTACATAAAGTAGGTAGGGGTAAGCCTTCAGCGGGATATGTGACCCTTGGTTATAGTCAGGTTATAACTACAACTTTTTTTTTTTATAATCACTGCAGGTAATAATGGCCGCATAATTCGAGAAACACGACCACACCATGTTGTGGAAAATGCCATGTTCATCGCACGTTAAAAAACACGGCTGCATGTTCCGATAGTAAGTTCTGATCCTCTGCGCTAGACTTAATTGCTCGACCTCATCAACTAATCCATTTCCAAACTTGGCCAGTCGAAAAATCGTTCGGCTTATTCACCTTGGGGCCCCACCCACTTCATCATCATTTAATTCATGTTCATTTTTTTCACACCCTTAATTTTATGTTCATCTTCATAATATAGCCACAGTCGCTTTTCTTGGGAGTACATTGTACTATTTGTCCTATTGATATCCCACTCGATCTCATTTTTATACCCCCGAAAAAAACTGTTCGCCCGGCCTTCCGACCGACTTGTTTATCCACATATCTCGTAAGCAACTCTTCATTTATTGGTTGATGGCATTGACGATTCTTTTCTTGAAGAAAGTACATTATATGTAAATGTGCAGGAAGAAATCTCATTGCTCTCGGATATCCATCAGCGTTATATATTTTAACCATATATAACGTTCAATATGGAACGGGGTATACTTTTTTGAGCTCACTCACAGTACAGCTAGTTCGTCCATGCTATGGAAATAGTACTGCCGAATGGCCACAAATTAAACAGCAACCAATCCCCAAAAACAATTACATTCTACGCGAAAAAGCCACCATGATAGTTGCAATCAACCACACAAATCCCTTTTAAAAACAATTTTCACATGACAAAAGTTTCAAATGAAAGGGGAAACAGGGACTGTCATTCAAGCTTGTAACAGTTAAATTTTAAAATTCAAGTTATACGTCAGAGTCATTTAAACTTATTAGCCTACTTTTTAGTCATTTCTTTAAAACTACAAAATTTAATATGTCATAAAGTACTTCAAATATATAAGGTAAACAGAAAGTTAAGATTTAAATATGTGTCAATAAATTACAGAAAAAATGTCCGCTTGGGTACTGTAAATTCTTAAACAATATTCCTTATTCCGCGAGTGTTTTAAGTGATTTTATTTCACAATGAGGAACCAAATGAAGAAGATACCATCTAGAAGGATATAAAGTTCACCAAGATTTCACAGGTTAGTTTCTACACGTTACTATGGGTAATATACACTGGATAGTAAGTAGGGAAACCGGTCTTGGTGATTATTTGATATTTTTTTACCCAAATGTAAATCTACTCCGCGGCCTATGTTAGGTGTCAAGTCAGTTTTTGCTTTAAGACAGTTTCTGTGTCAACTTAATGTTCCCCATATCCGATTTATTATAAAGTTTCAACTTTTGGTTAATACATTGATTAATCCATAATAATGATGGATGTTCTGTTGAAAATGAAACGCTCGCCATGTGTCTTTAAACTTTCATTGCCTGACACTGTGCTCCACACATTTCAAAAAAAATATTATGTGATTTCAGTCGATAATGACCGATAATGGTCCAAATTGAACAAAGTCCATGGATAATTTTTGGGGTGGTTAGTTTTTAATCAACATATAAAACAAAATCTAAATTCTATGCCTCTTCTTGAATTGGAATAGAATAGCTACATTTGTTGTTACACTTCATACATTCAAACAAACAAAAAACATGTACAGTCAACGAGAGCTTAAACACTTATTGAGACAACGTATCTGTTTTCCAGATACTGCAATCCATGAGGGCCAATCGAGATATGGATCAAAAAAGATTTGTTAAAAGTTTAAACATGCAATCAGCAATTAAGCGCAATTATGTTTTAAAAGAATTGTGTATATTTATAAAATATGTATTATTTTGTTATACCCTGTCCAAATTTTTCTTTTGTTAATTTAATATTTTTTACAGAACATTCATTAAATCGACAACATACTCAATATGACGTCATCGATTTTACCTCGAGTGGAAGAATATTCTTTTGAATACGAAATAAATATCAGTGAAGCCAATTTTGATACGAAGGGCAGGCATTTCTTCCGGTTTACAATTGAAAGCGCTCTCAATAAAAACTTTTATAATAAAATCGAAGTTAAAGAAACTGGTATGGACCATTTCGACCAAAGAAACAAAGCAGAGACCGACACAGTTAAGCTAACGAATATAGATAACCCGATCAAATTCAAGGAGACAGAATTTATATTCAAGGTACCACAAGGTAATATGTATGTTCATGTATATAACTTAAGAGGGGCTCACCCCCCCCCCCCCCCCAAAAAAAAAACAACCCCAAAACACTATGGCAACCGTCTAAACTCCAATCTGTAAAGAGTTTAATCAAGTAAAATAACAAACTATATTGAAGCATTTATATACCGTTTTTCCATGAATGGAATACATTTATGACAAAACAAGAAGAGATTCGTTTTTTTTTAAATTGGCAACAAAAAAAAGCATAAAAATATGGTTGGTGATAATACTAGTCCGAGGCGTTTTGTAAACTAATATTGCTGCTTCTGAAAAACAAACAAACTAAATAATTAAATAATAAAAAAAAAAAAACAGGCAAACAAAAAAGACTCCTTTTCAGGAAATGATTATTTTGCTCGTCAGAAACAAAACAAAATAAATATAAAAGCGAAATTACCAAACTTGGAGGATCAATCTCTAATGTCAAAAAGGCAGACGTACCTGAGAAATTAAAGACCACAATGGTCCTGACTTGGTACATGCATTTAAAAAAATAACATAACGGTAGGTGAAACCAGATTTTATGGCGCCAAATCTCCTTCTGCCATTAAGACCTCAGAATCCGTTATTACCACTTAGCAGAGGTTTCACACTTTTTATTCAAACAATTAGAGATTAATAAAGTATCGTCCTATATTTTTATACAGGTTTTTGTACAAACGAGAGAAGTGATAATGTTTATCTACTGTTGGAGTCATTTGTAAGGCCAAAGCTTGGTGCAAAAGGAACAAAATCAGGAGAAGCAAAAGTGAACATATACCCTCGCACGGAAAATCCAAAAATCAAAACTCCAACATCGAATAGTGGCAATTTGTACGATTATACCGACGTTATATCGCTTGTTTCTGATGATGGAACCAAGGCGGGAACTATAAAATGTAAATTTGTACTTACAGGATTTCATTCAGGAAAAGCGACATCCCAACCGAAAACACCTATAATTAGCCCAGTACCAAGGTCTCCACAGCCTAAAACACCGTCAATCACGCCGACACCAAAGTCACCACAACCCATAACTCCGTCAATTAAACCTTCGCGCGAGTCACGACGAAGTGTACCCTTTGAATCCCCACAAATCACGCCAGTGCCCTCCAATGGAAGTAGATCTCCCAAACACGTTCCGGAGTATCGCTTGGAAACTGTTTCAAACGTTGCATTACCTATTAGTTATAAACATTATGCAAGATATAATGATAGAACGGTATTCCAATCACTTGCCTCTTACTATAAAGTCTTCTGTCTGTATCAATATCTAAAACTAAAATTTCTGGTTTTCTTTAGACCCTAGTAAAAAACATTTTTCTATATATTTTTCTTACTGTATCTTTAATATTAGGTGTTAAGTTTGGGATATTTGAACAAATTATGCTGAATCTTTTTATATGATCCTTGATTCCTCGTAATCTACTAGTATTATGGACTTGCTTTTTTCCATAGATAACATTTTAGTTTGTGTTTCCATATTTCTTTAGTGTATCATCATGACTGTGTCCATTCTCTTCCTTAGCAATTGGAATAGTGTATAGGCTAAGTATGAAGTGAGATTAGTAGACAGTCACCAAAAGACAAATTAATACAGATAACATTGACCAACACAACAAAATATACAATAACACAACCTGACAATTATCAGCAACGAAAACTCCCTTAGAAACTAGTGTTAACTCAAGTGCACCGGAAGGGTAAATTTTTCATGTGATGCAACTGCCGATGTCATATTTGGTGTAGGTTAGTTAATCAGGAAAAGGGTGACTTAAAAAGGTGTCTTGGTCAAAAATATTTTGTTGATATTTATCATAAATATTTTTTCTTCTTAATAGTTGCTGTTTCGGCTGTTTCGGCTGTCTGAGTCTTATTCTTTTCTAGATCCCCAAATATAATATTAATTATGACTAAAAATTCTTCACCATGTTTCTGTTGCAGAATAGTGCTATATATTATTGTTAACCGAAACGGATTTATATATATATATATGAAAATTTACCCTTTCATAATTTTGCCAAATTTATAATTTCAACACCAATTTAGTTTACTATATAGCTAATAATCTTTTTAGAATATTTCTTTAGAATTTCTTTTCTGTATATTCTTATATATGTTACAGTGGATTAGTGTAATCAGTAATTTCATGAAATGACTGAAATTTTCAGTAAGTTCATGAAACCACAAAAAGCACCAGGGATTTCATGAAATCACTAAAATTTCCAGTCGTTTCATGAAATTACTGAAAAAACAGATGGAAAATTACACTACTTGACTGAATCCATTTTGAACATCTAATATATTTTATACATCAAATTTCACATTTCAGAGGAGAATTGAATGAATGTTAATAAATAATGTCATTCTATACAAACATTTCTATATGAATGTCAATAATACTTAAATTTCAAATTCACACTAATGTGAAAACAAAATATATCAGACATATAACACAATTGGGTATTCGATGCACAATTTTATAGAGGACACAGGGTTCATTTATTGGCACATGGCAAGCTAGAATGAATTGCTCAGTTGTTTTGCTTTATAGCATTTGCAGCGATTTGTCTTGCATCTTCTCATGCCAGCACAATTACACTTGTTAAATCCTTGTCCTTTGGACGATGACTGACTAGCTACAGCTTGTCTCAATGATATTGTTGTTGCTGTACTAACATCAGCCGAACTAAGAAGCCTTTGTGGGCGAAGATCAAATTGGTTTCTAGAGTACTTCCCATTTAGGATTCCTGATTTTACAGCAATAGTGTACTGATCAGCACTCAAGTCTCTGTCAATAATAACGCCCAGAATATTTTGCGGATTCCGATGGCCTCGATCAACCAGAGCAATCGGAACAGCAACATTGTCTCCAGGTTCTCCTGCCTTGAGATCAACCCTAGCTTGCTCAATATCTTATATTGAAGTGAAAAGTTCACAGGTTTACACTCATATGATCACTCACCAAATTTGGAAACAATTGTAAATATTGTCTAAACCCTAAGGTTCTTCCTACCCCAGACATAGGTTGAATATCTTAGTCATAATTTGGTTCCCCAGTTTGCTATTTTTGGTTATACTGTTCTATGCTCTTCATATTCATACAGTGTTTGGCATTTTTGATATTTTTGGTAGAGCGCCTCTGATGAGTCTTGAATAGACGAAACGCGCGTCAGGCGTAGCAAAATTTATTGTCTGGAACTTTGTTGTCATTTGTATTTTTTGATCAATGTAAGCCTTAGGGTACATTGCATTAGGTATAAAGCTCTGTTACACTAAATTTTGATTATGAAAAGATGTTCAAAATGGATTCAGTAAAGTAGTGTAATTTTCCATTTGTTTCTTCAGTAATTTCATGAAACGACTGGAAATTTTAGTGATTTCATGAAATCCCTGGTGATTTTTGTGGTTTCATGAACTTACTGAAAATTTTAGCCATTTCATGAAATTACTGATTACACTAATCCACTGTAACATATATATCTTCATAATTGGCCGCCGAGCATTGATTAAAAATACATTTTAAAATATGTTGTGTCATATACATTGTGACACTCATAAGTTTGGTTTATCTTTCAATAAATGATAAGAAACAACTTGCCAAAGTGTTTTTGATTCGGGAAAAAAAAAAACAATTTTTTAACTTGTACTTGAATGTTACTCTGATGTTACTTATTATATATACTGTCTTTTGTGCCTCTAACATTGGTAACTTTGAATTTTAAAAATCAGCAAACGAAAATTGCGAGGCTTTGTTGTTGTTGTTTTTTAATTGATTTGCCTATTTTTTGTTTTTGATTGTATTTGTTTTTGTTACAATATTTATGGCTTTTACACAACAAACTCACGTTAAACAATAGACTTGTCACATTGAACCTTATTGTTTGAAAGCCATTATGTGTTTTATCTTGCTGTTATTTGGTTTTTTTTAATAATCTTACCTTTTTCAGAATCCAGTGGTATATCGAGCAGAGCTGGAGTCCAGGATGACCTATGTTCGAGACCCCCCCTCTCCGAGATTAGTTCCGTATTACGCAAAGATTATGAAAAACGAGCCTAAACACCACTGTACAGAGTGTGCTCAACTCCATTTTGAAATCGAACGTCTGCGCCTTCAGCTTGAAGAGAAATCTATAGGTGGTACCCGATACGCAATGATGGATAGTAGAGAAAGTCACAGAAGTGTTGATTACAGACAAAATACAGATTGGTTAGCTGAATAAACGAAAATAGTTGAAAATTAAAAAAGTAGATTCACGGGCACTTGATACCAAAGGGGAATCGAGTATCAACGTGTTACCAGAGTAAAATTGTGCGCTCTGTTTGTAACTTTTATTCACAGGGTTTTGTCTGAAACTGGGTCAATGGGTTTTTGAATTTGGGACAAAAATAAAAAAAAGTACGTTATCTGCACATGAAGCAGCTTTCGTGTGAAGTTCATGTGATCATGAAAAGTAAGCGCATTTTTATTTCCTCAAGTTAAACGAAAAATTCATGTTTATAATGTATTTTATCCTCATGTGTTGAACTGAAACCCAAACATTGTATCTAATTACAATATACTAGATGAATAGCAAATGATATAAATTACTGAATTAGTTAAGCATAAAAGCTTTAAAGTTGCGATTTTATCAACGATTGAAAACGTCAGATACACAACAATGCTAAAACTATTGAGTGATAAATATGCAACTAACATAGCCAAATGACATACATGTACGTGCCAGAAAACTTTCTTGCTTGTTTAAATGGCGAAACTATGATCCAAACGGGTAAAGCACTCTGCATATGCACATGTGTATTCAAAAGTCATTTTTTTTTCACTACATAGGAGAGCTATTTGGGCAGGAACCCCTGACCTTTTATCAAATCATAGCAGAGGTGAGTCGCCAAACAGAAGGAGACATTACCAAGACCTGGAAGATGAGGTCAGAAGGTTAAAATGGCAGCTACAACAACTAAGATCCATTGAACACAAACAACAGCCATCAAGAAACTCAGTACGACCTGTCAGCATCGCTAGGTATGGCTTAAAATTTTGTTGTTGCAAATTACAAACCAACGACGATCTTTGTTTTTCACCGGCTTTTCGATAATATAAAGTTATGCTTGTTTAGGAAAATTTATGTTCTGTTTTAAATAATGATGTATCATACGCTTTTCGTTTGGTATCCTTTTGTTCATACATGTTTGTAAGTATAGATAACGTAATGATTATACTATTATGTAGGAGTTTGGCATCAGGACCTCTTAATTTGCCTTCGCCAGAACCAAACCATTCTTCACAGACGCCTCAGCCGAATCCCGTTGTCGATTCAGTGTCTCTCAAACGTTTAGCATCTCTATACTTAGATGTGTACTCCAAGGATTGGGCCGCTGCAAATAAAGTCCTCCTAAACGACAAAGTTAAACAAGAGAAGTCTGCAGAAATTCTATTAGGAATTCTAACGGTAAGATATCAAGGAAAAGCAAAGTAGTTCCAATAGGGCATATGAATATTGAAAGTCCGAAAGGGTTATACCAAACTGGTAGACACCAACAACCCACGAAAATAAACGCACAACATATAAAAAACCTATAAAACAATTAAAATGAAACGGTCTTGGTCTACAAAAAAGGAGGAATTTTTGCATCTATTTTCGGAATGTAGTTTAAAAAGCTTTTGATGTAAAAAAAAAACAAAGGTAAACATATAATCTTAATTATTTTAGTCCTTAATGAAAAGGTAAAAGGGGTTCCAGGTTAACGAAACAACCTTATTTTGAGGCTAAAAACCAGAGGATCTCGACAAAGAATACAAATGAATAGATATCATTTAGTCTTTCATGAAAATTAATAAACTCGTAAACATGTAAACTAAAAATAATTCCTGCTCACATTCATAGTTTTTTAATCACGGTTTTTATTTTACATTTTAACTATTATTTCTTCAAAGGATGCATTTTCATATTGTGAAAAGGCTGCAGAAGACCAATTGAAGACGATTATAAATTCTTCTTTGCATGGTAGAGACCAGGTAAACCCATCTACATGCTGCAGAGAAAATCTTTTAAAAATTAATTCGTTTCCACTTCTTATTTAAACGTTTATTTACTTGTTGTTTCGTTATTTGCTTTGCCGACTAGCAGGCATTGTTGGAAAACCAAAATCATCACTTCACATCTATTTTATTTTATTTTATTAAGCCGTTTTGCCCTCTCTAGATTACTTTTAATGGTGTAATATATAGTAACGATTGAAAATTATTCAAGGAACTTTATCACAATATTTTAAATGATGAAAAAACTTCTTAATAATACAGCACACAGTCATACAATTTTTATCCCCGACAGCATATTTAGATCGAGTGTTCATGGTGTTTTCGTTTTTGTTTAAACCTGCCAGGATTCTTAAGATGTGTAAAACAGTTTTGTTAAATTTTAGAGAAATGCCAATCCTTCTAACGACCTCTCCCGAGACCAAGCAGAAATACAGAAAGAAGCCGAAATATTTCGTAATAAGATTGCGGAAAACACGTTGAAGAGTATAATAAAGGTGTGTATATTATTTCC
Source organism: Arcuatula senhousia (assembly GCA_963971305.1). Classification (NCBI taxonomy): domain Eukaryota; kingdom Metazoa; phylum Mollusca; class Bivalvia; order Mytilida; family Mytilidae; genus Arcuatula; species Arcuatula senhousia. The sequence continues at coordinate 51,815,522 of OZ020305.1, forward strand.
TATCATAGGGAATAATGGGATGTGGAATAAGTGTACGCGACACAGCCCACAATCAAGCGGAAATTCAGAAAAAAAAAACACAATGAACAACCGCCAGCAGCCAGGTCATTTATAATGCAATCTTGTACCCATGAAAAATATTTTAAAAAAAAAGCATTAAGCAACTTAAAGTTACAGCCTTGACATTTAAAATATTTCTACAATTTATTATAATTATCATCTTGACACATTTTTTTTAAATCACTGCATTTTTAACAAAGTGTCTCAATACATCTATTCAATGTAATCTTAAATTTTATCTCTCTTGTTTGAATATGGACATTTTCCTAAAAATGTGTTAATTTACAGAAATGCTCTTCAGCTATTCAAACGCTGCTGATTAGAATTATACGAAAAAATCATATCCAAGTTAACCTTTTCTTCATATGTACTTTGGCACTTTATATCTTGTTTCTACAACTACTTTTGTCTGTGCATTATAAACTAGTTAATCGATAGAGGAATATTGATGATATATTACATTGTCTGATTTAGACAAAATTTGTTCTTATCTTAATTTTTTTTATCTTTAGAGTTTCCGCTATGATGTGTTCATGAAAAAGAGGACTTTCAATGCAAGACAGAAAGAAAACTTAGATATAACCAGATATGTGGACAAATGTGTAAACATCACTTGGTACATTGCGATTCAAAATTGTCCAATCATATTAGACAACAGTGTAAAGCGCAACACATCCTTTAATTTTGAAACTTACAGCTCTTTTGACAAAAACGATCGTAAAGGAAATGCAGTATACGATTATTTAGTATGGCCGTCACTGACAAATGCTGAAAACAACACTCCTTTGTGTAAAGGAGTGGCTAAAATAAAGGCTTAGGAATCAAAGATTTATCTTTTAAAATAAAAATAAGGTTTTGAACGCTGATGCTTTTGTATTTAAAAGAATCAGAAAGGTGCCGTGAAAGGCAGATAGGGCAGACAAAATCAGTCTACACGTCCAGCAAAACTTAAGACTTACCATCTGAAAAAGATATTTTCATCATTAAGACCAGTTTCTCTGCTAGATCATTGAATTTTTAAGTATCGTACACATTATCATGTCAAATTTTCAGAAACTTTTTTTTTTATCATAAATAAATAAATCTTACTAACAAACAAAACGCTGCTGAGATATACAATTGTCATGCATAATCAACCCTATAAGATCACAAAGAAAAAAGTCACAAAATCTGGTTTTACCAAAGTCAATCAATTCTTGTTAAAAAAAACTTACAATACACATTTATCATATTGAGTGTTGTTATCCGACTTGAATAAGGCAATTTCATAGTAAGAATTCAGTTGTAGAAGGAAACGTTAAAACTGGTACTGGTCTCTGTATTGCAATTTTAAATCTTTTTTATTTTATCTTAAATAATGTCATCCGTGAATGCATGGGTTGTAAAAGGGAAACTATTCATCAGACCTTAAAGAACAGTTGTCTCAACGGAAGTGTAGATTTATTTATAATGCAACGCTAGTATTTAGTTGTTTTTGTGTTTCTATATATATGTTGTTTATTTACTTTACGTGTTGTTCTCGTTTGTGCTTACCGATTTTGTGTTTGTCTTTTCGGAAGCAGAGATGTACCAATGGGGTATTTGAATGTTGAAAGTCCGAAAGATCAAAGAAAATCAGTAAACAGAACAGCACGAAGAAACACCACTCACACAAAAACCACATAAAACAACTGAAAAGCAATGAACAACGCGTAATCAAGTCGTAACGAGCGTGAACTCGGGTGCTTTGGAAGGGTAAGCAACGAGCGTGAACTCGGGTGCTCTGGAAGGGTAAGCAATTCTTGCTTGTTGCAACATTTTTGACATTCGAATGCCGCATTGGTACCTCTTTGTTTCTATTGTATGTTTTGAGAAGTAAAATTTTATTGGTTACATATCATGCTAGTACATACACTGTAACTACACATCGTTTTGAGGACACGATCCCTTTCCTTGTTTTCTCACATTTGACAGGTGTCATTATAAATATTAACCATATAAGGCCGAGGAAGGGTAGTTTATCTATTGGTCGTCTTTTCTTTTCAAAAATCTTTACACAATATATTGCAGCATATATACAAAAATAGTCCATTGACCTGTCATTGATCTATTTATATTTAATACGAATTCGACTCGAAACTAGAGCCTAGCATTTTTCTGTTTCTTAGCATTATCCGTATACAAATATATACTATTCTTGTGTATCTATGGATTTATATTAGCTATTATTTTGCAAAGTCAAAACTCACCTTGGGGCGTGGATATCAGGTTAAATATACATTTTTAATGAATATTTGGGTTAATACCAATCGGTTTTTGAGAAATAAAAACTCAGGTATGGTGAAAAATATTTTTTTTATCAAATCTGCTAAGAGGTGACTTAACTCGCCAAAATCAGCATAAATTAGAGAAAGCGGCTTTCCAATTTTGAAGAGCAATTGGAGAAATGCTACAGCACTAGCAGACGACATCTCGTGCATTACCACTTCTCCAATTGCTCTTCAAAATGTGTTACATGTATGCACTGAATACTCCAGAAGATGGCGGTTTAAATTTAACGCTCAAAGGTCAGCTGTGGTACAGTTTTCTACTAAGTCGCGAGAGAGGCATGTGGATTTTGAATGGACCATTGATGGCAAAAATATTCCAATGACTGATAATTACTCTCACGTTTGCATTGACTTAAAGTTGAAATCAGCCACTCGAACTGAAAATATGTGCCGAAAAGGTCGTAACGCCCTTTTCGCTCTAAATGCTTTTAGATCTAAAGAAACTAAACCGTGAAGGGTTTGGTTCATTTATATAAAAAATATTGTATTGCCTTCTGTTTTATATGGATGTGAAACTTGAACAAATCTGAAAACCGAAGACTATTCAGTTCTTAATAGATTTCAGCATTTTATAGTTAAACAGATTTTCAACCACTAGATCTGACATGTGCCAGAGTTTACTTGGACTGTTTCCTATCACCTCTACAATAGAGAAAAAAAAGTTATTTTTACTACAAAAAACTGTGTGCATTAGAAGAAGCAAATTTTTCATGTACGACTTTTCTCATACCTTACGAACATTAATCGTTTACAATTTGGCTATATACCCGAAATTTTTAGAATTCTAGTTAAATATAGTTTGCAGGAATATATCTTGGACTATATATCATGTGGAACCTCTAATAAAGTGACATGGAAAGCGAAAATTAACGTTTCTGTGGACAATTTGCAGACACGAGAGTGGAAAAGCCGAATATACGCCGACCCCGATTTGGAGCGTTGTAGGAATTAGTAATATGTATCAAAGTACTGAAAGTACTGGTAGCCGGGGTAATCTACAAATTTTAAATTGTTTATATGTAGCAAAAAATAAAAATAAAAAGCTCTTTTTATGTAAAAGGGATATTCACAAGGAATAAATTCTTCTTTAAAGAACCGTTTACAGAATCGTTTTATCTGATCATGGAAGTAATATTGATCCATGATCTGATCAAATAAAAGAATTATCAGGATTTGAACTTTTCGTAAATTATCCTGCCCATCGATGTTTTATGTAGCCATCCTGTTTGACACTTATAATGAGATGCAAATTAGTGAATATGACATCACTTATGAGATCGGTGAATATAAACAAAATATCAATCCGTTTTTGTATTCTTTATTAATCAATAATTACTATCGCATCAGAAAGGCGTCTTACATACTTGTACAAAATTTGAAAACTATATAAATAAATTTATAACATAATTGCGAGTAAGGCGACGAAAAAAAAACAGATCTGGAAAAAGAACTATATTGCAAGCGTGTATTGATATTTCTATTGATAGATTTTTGGTAAACTGCCGGAAAAACCATCTACAGGCTTACCGAAAGGCTATCGTAGCTATAGCTAGCGATTACCCCGGCTAAAAATCATTCAAAGAAGTCAGACATTCTTACTTTAGTATAAAACTTTTAACAGAAATTCCGAGATCTGTAGAAGGGCAATGCAAACTGTGCAATAGAGTTTATAAGGACATTTATGTTCATATTTGTTGCAATTGTACCAACACTAGAGATGTACAAGATGCCTGGTGGGACACAATTATGGAGAATTTCCAATTAGATTTATTTGTCGAACTTAACTTTTACGATGAAGAAACTTTGTTCCAAATTCTTCTAGGTAGACCCATAACGACATCAAATATTGATGACACCTTTGTCAGTTTGTGCCACCTCCGCCTGATTCAGTGCATGTCAAAATACAGATATCTAGATTGCATGCTGATGCACGGGATGTCGTTTGTCACTCTTAATTGTCTTGCTTTATTTTTTTTTTAAGAAATAAAAACTCTGGTATGGTGAGAAATATTTTTTATTTTTTATCAAATCTGCTAATCACCTAATAGGAGGTGACTAAACTCGCCAAAATAAGCATACATTAGAGAAAGCGGCTTTCCAATTTTTGTTGTTGTGCTTCATTGGACCGTGTAAAGTAAAATGATTTTATTGTCAATATACCCCTTCATTTCTGTCTTGACCCATTTTCTCTGATGTTTATCCATGTTTTCTAGAAACAGAAGGGTCCTTTTACTATATGCGTTGTATAAGACAAACATAATGATTTATGAGTGTGACATTGTACATTTTTTTTACAACACGTATGAGACATTGTTTATTGTTCTTACGTCTTCTAAATAGATTCTGAATAATATATCCGAGCAACAGGATGAGGTTTTCCATTGTGTTTTTTTTTTCTAAATTATTACCGCTGGTTATGTGAATTGTGTTGCGTACACTTACTCCACATCTCATTAATTTTTAATTAGCTGTTTTGGGGTGTAGGTAATCATCGAGTTCGAGTAAGAGTTAGAGGTTGAGTTAAAGTTGGAGTTACGACTCGAGGTCGAGTTAAAGTTCGAGTTAGAGTTCGAGTTATTTTTCGAGTTCTAGTTGACCTAAAACCTGCTTAAACCCACAATTTAATTTGGAATGTTTGTACCAAGCGATCTCCAATATCTCAGGTATTCTTTTTTCTTTGACATTGAGATTGGAAAATTTTGTTATCACCTTTATTTGGTATATATACTAGCTAATTATATAAGGAAATAACAAAAACAGTCAGGCGATAAGGCGTTAACACTAAGAGAAAATTTCAAGCACATGGGAGGGTGTACATCATTAAAACGCAAAAATTAAGCAAGGCCGCAGATGAGCATCCAGCATTGAGGACTTTGAATGAACATGAAGTGGCTATGATCATGAAAAAAAAACACCAAAACATTTTTAATAATGCTGCATCTTTTTAGAACCAGTGTGATTCTCGACGGTTTTGTAAAACTTTCTGATTTCTCTAGACCTTAGTTATTTGCCGAGTTAGTTTATTACTATGTATTTTTCGATACTTTTGGTTTCAATAAAATGTAAACAACTAAAATTAACGAAAAGTGCAAAAGTGTAAATGCGCATTGGACGAGTTGGAATTTCTGAAGTTTTTAAAATTTTATCCCGGTTATCCAGAATAAAAAAACAAACCCGCAAAAATTGTAGTTCAAGTTTAGTAAAAGCAAAACACATATTGACGATACATTTCATTTAAATTTGATAAAAACATTGGAACGCCACATTCTTTCATAATTCCTGTTTGAATTTATTTTGGTTTTGAGTACTTTTCGTTCAATGCTATTGATTTTTGACCTTTCAACGTTTTTATTTAAATGCTGTTGATGAGAGGTTACTTCTTGAAAATTACCCATTTCTACACCCATTTTTGGTATTTGTTTTTCGTAAAGAAATTCAAATGTTTATTTTATGAAAAATGAGATATGCATTTTTTTCAATGCATTAACAGATCTCAGTCTTGTAAAAGATTTTCCATTCCCAACTATGTTAAACAGGGTTGGAAAAAAAATCCATAAAAATGTTAAAGTTATTCAATCAACCTTTCAAGCATACACTGTACTAGGGGAAAGATAAAAAAAGGTTTTGACGTGCACCCAGGATTTCTTGTTTACTTTTGACAGCTTTGCTAAATATAAGCAAACAAAATATTGAAATCTGTCTGTTTTTTCTCTGATATTCTAGTAAAGGAATCATTATTTTGCATTCAGTCTTTGTGTGTATGTGTGTGTGTGTTTCGACGCAGCTGGACCATGTAAAAGAATCCTGAGGTACCCGGATAGAACAACCGAACTGGTTTATGTAACTGTCAAACCTAATACATACAGATTTGGGACTTGCAAAGTCTCGTTTTTGTGTGTAAATTGCAGTCCGGGACTCGATCCAACAACACCAATTTACTAGTGATAAATGGTGTGGTATTTAGTCACCTTAGACCACTAGGTCACACAATCCTCCAAATTCAAACGATAGAGTATAAGTAGTTTCATTAACCTACATATAGAATCATTTTTAAGGTAAAATTGAATTCTTAAAACTCCAAATATTTGAACATAAGATCTTGCATAATTTCTTTTTTTTTATTAGAAAACACAATAAAGTTAATAACAAAATTACCGAACTTGGAGGATCAATCTCAATGTCCAAGAGAAAAAAAAAACAAATCATGGAAGACACACCGGAATAGTTATAGATCGCAATGGTCCTGATAATTTAATACTATTTTCTAAGGTCGTTTTGACGCCCAACTTCATTTGGGTGTACATCATTGAAACGCAAAAATTAAGCAAGACCGCAAATGAACATCCAGCATTGAGGACTTTGAATGAACATGAAGTGGCTATGAACATGAAAATAAACCAAACATTTTTAACAACGCTGCATCTTTTTAGAACCAGTGTGATTCTGGACGGTTTTGTAAAACTTCCTGATTTCTCTTGACCTTATAGTTATTTGCCGAGTTAGTTTATTACTATGTATTTTTCGATACTTTTGGTTTCAATAAAATGTAAACAACTAAAATTAACGAAAAGTGCAAAAGTGTAAATGCGCATTGGACGAGTTGGAATTTCTGAAGTTTTTAAAATTTTATCCCGGTTATCCAGAATAAAAAAAAAAACAAACCCGCAAAAATTGTAGTTCAAGTTTAGTAAAAGCAAAACACATATTGACGATACATTTCATTTAAATTTGATAAAAACATTGGAACGCCACATTCTTTCATAATTCCTGTTTGAATTTATTTTGGTTTTGAGTACTTTTCGTTCAATGCTATTGATTTTTGACCTTTCAATGTTTTTATTTAAATGCTGTTGATGAGAGGTTACTTCTTGAAAATTACCCATTTCTACACCCATTTTTGGTATTTGTTTTTCGTAAAGAAATTCAAATGTTTATTTTATGAAAAATGAGATATGCATTTTTTTCAATGCATTAACAGATCTCAGTCTTGTTAAAGATTTTCCATTCCCAACTATGTTAAACAGGGTTGGAAAAAAATCCAAAAAATTGTTAAAGTTATTCAATCAACCTTTCAAGCATACGCTGTACTAGGGGAAAGATAAAAAAAGGTTTTGACGTGCACCCAGGATTTCTTGTTTACTTTTGACAGCTTTGCTAAATATAAGCAAACAAAATATTGAAATCTGTCTGTTTTTTCTCTGATATTCTAGTAAAGGAATCATTATTTTGCATTCAGTCTGTGTGTGTATGTGTGTGTGTTTCGACGCAGCTGGACCATGTAAAAGAATCCTGAGGTACCCCGATAGAACCACCGAACTGGGTTATGTAACTGTCAAACCTAATACGTACAGATGTGGGACTGGTAAAGTCCCATTTTTGTGTGTAAATTGCAGCCCGGGACTCGATACAACAACACCAATTTACTAGTGATAAATAGTGTGGTGTTTAGACACCTTAGACCATTCGGTCACACAATCCTCCAAATTCTAACGATAGAGTTTAAGTAGTTTCATTAACCTACATGTAGAATCGTGTTGAATCATTTTTTGAGGTAAAATGGAATTCTTAAAACTCCAAATATTTGAACATAAGATCTTTCATAATTTCTTTTTTTATTAGAAAACACAATAAAGTTAATAACAAAATTACCGAACTTGGAGGATCAATCTCAATGTCCAAGAGAAAAAACAAAACATGGAAGACACACCGGAATAGGTATAGATGGCAATGGCCCTGATAATTTTAAAAATATTTCCTAAGGTCGTTTTGACGCCCAACTTCATTTGTCTGCCTAAACATAAGTGCCTGTTTTTTTTTTCTATCTTGATCTATCTCAATATTCATTGTAGCATTAACATGAAAACAGTAGAAACAGTAGAAAAACTTGAATTTAAAAGAGAAATGTTTACCGTTGGAAAAAAATTGAAAAAGAAATAAAAAATTTTGATGAAAAGCCTTACTAAAATTATAAGATATATTTATACAGGAAAAAAAGTTTTGAAATTAATGATCATTTATTAAGAACTAAGTTGCTTTGAAAATAGAGAAAAATGTGCTATTGATAATGAAGTGTATATTAAATTAGTCTTAGACCATTTAATAAAAAAAAAAAAAAAAAACAACCAAAACATGTTCATTTTTATCTTATTTCGGTCTGCCTTTGCTTTGATATCACATGTTCAGTAAATTTCGGTCGTTTGCTCGTATTGTTTTTCCTGGTTATCTGATTTGAATATTTACTTCGAATTAATTTATCCTATACAACTTTTACTATGGTTTTGCTCTGATGAGTCAAGCTAAAACACTCTTTAATACAACGTTTTTATTGTTTCGTGTTTCCCTCTTTTTTTATTTGTTAAAAATGTATAGATAACTCATTAAAAGGCAAGGAGTGTCTCAGAACAAATAAATTGTTACCAGTTTTACTTTGAATGGAACAATGTGTTTTGAATTTCTTTTTGGTCTGGAAGAACTGTAGATCCTACTTATTTTGCTTGCTGTTTTATATATGAAAGTTGATCTTTGTTTTATTTTGTGAATAGTATATGTTAGCGGCAATAAGCAAAATCAGGCATTAAGCCTATTTCCTAGGCTATAAGCTAATGCCTAGTCATTTACTTATTGCCTAAATTTTTTAGGCATTGGGCTTATTTCCTGAAATTATAATGTCCAAATTCTGTCTAGATCATAGGGAATAAAAAAAATATGGGAAGACCTTATTAAGAACACTTTAACCCATAAGAAAACATCAAATCGGTCTTTTATAAGAAGTCTTATTATAAAGCCAATATGTAACAAAGGGTGAGTTGTCATATATGGCGTTAGGCAATAAGGCTAATGCCTGCCTCTATTTTCCAGGCATTAGACTTATTTCATAGTCTTTAAGCCTAATACCTGGTACAATTCAGGCAATAACATTTGTGACTAGGCATTAGCTTATTGTCTGATTTTGCCCATTGCCGCTAACATATACATGTATATAGATGTTCGAAGTCAACTTAAGGCTATTGTCTGATAAAGAAATGGTATGCATCAAATTAATTAATAAGAACTTATTTTCTGTTTTATTTTATTCTTTACAAATGTTGCTTTCACTATTGCATTCCCTTCGAATTTGCTGACCTGCAAAATACAAAAAAAAATCCATCGTTAAGAACTAGCGATCATGTAACCTGTTCAAATTGTATAAGACACAATTTTTTAAAAAGAAAGTATATATTATATAGCATTGAGTAATATTTCCATGTAGGTGGCGTAATTCATAAACGCTACTTTAAAACACGTTGCCAGTTTAATGCCAGATGATCTTTTATATTCTACAACATAATATAAATTTACCCTTTTCAGTTTTAAGGTGTAGAAAAGTTCTTTATATTAAATGACAATGGAGAATAATACAGAGATCTTTGCACAAGACGAAAGCGTGATATTGCAGCTTTAGTCACAGCAGTCAGATAGTAATAGATCATGCATTTAAAAAAAAAAAAGCTTTTGTTCATACTGTTCTCAATATTGTAAAGAAAATTTTAACAACTCTTGCTAATAACATAAAAAGTGAAAATCTGCAGAGATATAAAGTAAAAGTAACAAAGAATACACGTAAAGAACTCTGAAAGATATCGACAATTTGTGTCAACTTAGTACATGGCACAGGCTCTTGTTTCTAGTAAAGAATAACTTGTAAACTTACCATACCACGTGCATACGTGGTATGACATGGTTAGTATATAAGTTTTTTTTCTAGAAACAAGTGCCTGGTCTTCCAGAATTCCGACCAGTACCTCCCCGTGGTGGAAGACGGGCCCTGCTCCAGCGATAACAAATGATACTCTGGAGCAGCTAACACTGGCGGTGGTGTGTCATGGGCTGGACGACCCATGGCACATAGCGAGTCTAATAGTCGACGCAGAGGGGCTTTCCCCTAGTCGCGACTATAAGTACCCATCATCATCATCAACAAGTGCCTGTTACCTACGGTCAGTATTGGTGTACTTTATGTATAAGTAGATGCTGATTCATTTACTTTACTCTAATAACTTCAAATCTTTATGAAATTAATTATGATGTTTAAATCCTTATTTTATATTTTCATCAGATGATTTCTTGGGTTTTTTTAAAAATATTTTGCCTTTTACTTTTTTCTGTAAAATAGGTAAAATGTGAAAAAAGATATTTCAAAGTTGTGTCGTTCATAAAACTTCAATATCGATATTGAAACAAGCTTGATTAAATAAACAATGCGTGTGTTCTTCAAATTCATTATGAAAGACACAATTTTGAAATATCTTGTTATGGCAAGGTGCAAATTGTAGGTTTGACTTGTTGCTCCTGATTTAATAAATGTTTGTTGTTGGTCAATTTTCTTTAGTCTGGACACAAGCTATTTAAAACATATCTTAAACCAAAATTCTGCTCATGATGTTCATTGAAGGTTGATGTCCCCTTATTAGCTGCGGTTCGTAGCTCTATTCGGTCCTTATTGATTTTTTTGAAATCAGAAAATTTCAAAAAAGGACCATTAAGAGGTACGGAACCGCAGCTATCCCCTTATTTGCTACGTCCACGCCTTTTCATAACTATAAAGCAGCGAAGTTCACTTTAAAACATTAATTTATAGTTTGTATTTTTTGTCAACTTAAAAATAATTCGTGGCGCCTATCGCAATAGATTATAAATGTAATCAATAAAAAGCACTTACCAAATAAATAATAGAGTAAATGAACCTTTATGTTTTTAACCAGCGATTCTGTTTCCAGTAACGTTGAACAGGCTCAAAAAGTAAAGACCACCGAGAACTGAAACAAAACAAATGTTTGAAAAGATCAATGCTAGTGAGTGTTTTGAGGCAAAACATTTGTAAAATATTCATCATAAAAACAATAGTGTTAATATTTTTATACAAATATCAAATAAAGGTTACAACAAAATTACCAATTGTCCAAGAAAAGAAAAACAGTTAGTTTTCTTTAAGGAATATGTGTGTGTGTTTGTGTTTAACGGCCTTTATCGACCCACTTGGGCCATGTAGGGCGGTCATTTTAATGGTGGAGGAAACCGGAGTACCCTAAAGAAACCACCGACATTCACATACAGTTGAGGAAGTCTAACTCGAATATTCTTCATATAAAAGCGGCTATTTCGGGTTAGATATAAAAAAGAAATCAAACTTATTCGTTTAACATTATAATCTATTGCTAACACATTTTAAAAGGTTAAAGAACGTAAAAATACATATAAAAAGCAAGCACCATATGTTATGATTTAATCTTAAAACTTATAACCAAACATATCTTACGGTAGTTGAAGAGTCTTGCTTGTCTAAGAGCACCGACACTGTTTCCGGCATATGAGGCGTACTGTCCGACTCCTCCGACACCGGCTTGTCCTGCTGGGTAACCATAGTAACCATTTTGGGCTGGTACGTACATGGAGGATACCAATGCAATGATGCATGGAAGGACAATGCAGAGAGCTACTTTGGTGTTCATTTTTATTATCTATAAATGTATGACCACAAAATAATACATGTCTTTTCTCATATGATATGACATGCATATGTACATGATAGTCAGCAATTTGGAAATAAACAAAAACATATATCTTAGATAAACCGTAAATGGAGGTTTCGTTTCGCACAGAATTTTGAATTTTTTTGACGTTGCTTTGCACTTTTTTGTGGGTTATTTTATTATGATTACTATTTTTGGTTTTAATGTTGATTTTATCTATTCTTAATACAATGCCACACTGCGCTTTGCTAGTGCCTGGTAAATGATCATTATATTTATGTTTTAGAAAATGTATTTTAATTGAATTTGATTTTGGAAGCTAATATCATAAAATTGTTAATGTGTTGTGTTTCTGGTATTCATTTCTTGCATAGGTTTTTTTCTTAGAGAATAAAACATTTAAATATTGCATATCAAGTAAAACACGAACCAAATATTGATATAAGGGAAAAAAAAGTATGTCTACAAATATTTTCAATTATTTTTCAATTTTGTCTTTTATTCTATAAATTTTACTTTTGAGTTAAAATACTATTTCAACATTAAAATTGTCAATTCATATTTTTTTTCTACACGAAAAATTATTAAATGTGTTCTTACCTTTTTAATATCTTGACTTTCACAAAAGTGAACCAAATTCCGTTCGGCGGTGCATATATATGTAAAAATACAACTTCCGTATTGCGCAATATTAACCAAAATGTCTGGTGCTATTTTAACTACGAGGTTCTTATATGTAATTTTACGTAGGCCTCTTGTATAGTGTTCTTGTAAAATGTTTAAAACTAGTTAATATTGGGTAAATTCCTAATAATATATCAATTATAAAAATTATTCAAAAATATTACTTTTTCTTGCAATGTATCCTGTAAACAGATAACTTGTATATATTTGATTTGAAATAAACAATTATTTATTTTTAATGCCCGGTTAAGATTTAAGATTTTTTTAAGGAAAAGCATGAACAAAAAATTCATGTTTTAGCATTTTTTGACATTTGAATTATCTTATTGATGTTGTTGGTTTTTTTGGGTATTTTTAAGAAATAAAACCAACATCTACTGATTTGCACACTTTGTAATTTAAAGCCGGACCAAAAGGGTTCTAGATATGATTATATTTTTCAAAACAGACAAAGGGAAGGTTAAAACAATAGAAATTACATTTTACATAAAAAATAGATATATTTATGATCTCTTCAAATTGAAATTTAATGGGAGACAAAAACATGAAGAGAATTTTGATCTTTTAGATGAACAAATATGTTTGTCATGTAATTTGTGTGGTATATCGAGAATATGACATATTGTTGCGACAAGCAAGAAATGCTTGCATATAATCTAATTCACTTTCGTTTTTTTGTCAGTTCTTATTGTTAGTTCTAGTAGTTGTAGTGAATAGTTGTCACGTATTTTGATTTTATCTGACTATGTGTACCAGTTCCATTGGAATCCAGTAGGATCCAGGATTTGACTTATAAAGTTCAGAAATCCATTTATCCGAGGTTTCCGGATCTAACTTAACTTCGAGTAGAATCCGAAAAATTCCAGTACGATTCCGGATACTATCGACACATTCAACTAGGTTTAAAATACTAACAAAACAGAGATATCATAGAGAAAGACCACAGTTGCATGCATCAGTTTGTTTTTAAGGAAATGTTCACACTTTTTTATCCCAAACTTTGAAGACACTAAAAAAAAAAATACTCTACTGTATGGCAAATCCATATCTTTAATCATTTTGGCCGTATTTCACTAGTGAAAATCCGGGTTATATAATGGTGAATGTCGGGCGGGCGGCGGGCGGGGAAAATTCTTTCGTCACAGTTTTCTCAGCAACTACTTATCACAGCCTTTTGATATTTGTTGTGCAGCATTAGCATGAGCTCCTATAACGTGGGATTCGATTTCAGGTCTGTCACTCACCAACTTCCTGTTTACCGAATTTTGACATTAATGTTCAATAATAGAAAATTTTCGTAACAGATTTCTCAGCAACTACATATCACAGCCACTCGATATTTAGTATACAGCATCACGATGGGTCCCATAATGTGGGATTTGATTTCAGGTCTGTCGCTTATCTACTTTCTGTTAACCGACTTTGTTAGTTTTTGACATTAATGGTCAAAAGTGGAAAGTTTTCGTAACAGATTTCTCAGCAACTACTAATCACAGCCATTAGATATTTGGTATACAGCTTCAGGGTGGGGTCCCACAATATGGGATTTGATTTCAGGTCTGTCGCTCGTCTACTTCCGGTTAAACGAAATTCGGCCATTCCTGTTTTTGACCCATTTTTTTAATAAATAGAAATATAAAATTCAAAAGGACAAAGACAAAATAAATATTGGAATCACAACTTTAAGATCATCATGGACGTTGTTGAGGACTATGCTAGAGCCTGGATAAAGAGGGAAAAGGACCAAGAACCAGAGCATGAATCACTGTCGGACTGGGTAAGGACTATCCGATCTGTTGTACGAAGCCGAATAGACAAACTTCGGAAATGTGTGAACCCTCGGCCTTCTCCTGTATATTTAGCGATCGTGAAGCTCTCAATTGTCTCTCTTCCTTACATGACAGGTATGTTGTCACGCCAGCAGACAAGGCTTCCAATAATATAGTTTTGTATGTAAAGCACATTATTACACTTGTCTAATAAAAGAACTAGGCATTGATGATAATTCCGCTAGTGCTACATACAAACGGACTACATTTAACAAAGATGAAATCATTCCCAACCAAAGCTCTTTTATGTCCTCTTTCAATATTCAAATGAAAGAGGAATATAAAGAGTTATCATATGTTTGTAATGGATACCTAAACTTCACAAAAATCCGTACAAAGAAAGGTATATAGCTGGATCTTCATCATGTTCAACTACAGAGCTGTCCGTCCATTTTACTAAAATCTTGTCTGCTGTCAAAGAAGTCAACAAGCATAATGCGACACTATTTATAATCGTAGTGGAATCAACCATATGTGGATTTTGGAATCTCAAAAGATTTGTTAGATCACTTTAAATCTGGATCATTTTCTGAGGTTCACTCTTTGAAAACGTTCGATTTTTCATCTTTATAAACTACCTTGCCACACGAAAAACTAAAATGTCGCCTGAAAAAAACTTCTCGAAAAAGCCTTTTCAAACTCTAGAAATTTTGTTGTTTTGGGTTATAACTCTACATTCTTTTCCAAAACATCTTTCAAAGATGAAATTTGTTACACACTGGAACAAGTTTGCAGTATGCTTGATTTCTCATTGACAACATATTTTTCACCTTCGGAGGAGAGATTTTTCAAAAACAAATCGGCATTCCAATGGGCACAAACTGTGCTCCTCTCCTCGCCGATTTGTTTTTATACTCTTACGAGACTGAATTTCGCCAGGGACTCGTAAAGAACAAGAAGATAAAAAAGGCAAGGTCATTTGATCTTACATATAGATATATTGATGATGTCCTTTCTGTCAATAACACTTCATTTGGTAGATGGATTCCTTCAATATATCCTCCAGAATTGGAGATTAAAGAGACCATCGATTCAAATTGCTTCACGTCTTTCTTGGATTTGCACCTCGAATTTGACCCAGGTGTTCATCTCAGTACAAAAAATTACGATAAAAGAGACGATTTTAATTTTCAAATTATTAATTTTCCTAATCTACACAGCAATATACCTACTTCCCCTGCATACAGTGTTTATATTTCACAACTTATTCGATATGCCAGAGCTTGCACAGATTTCACAGATTTTTTTATCAGACACCGATTTCTTCGTAACCGCCTTTTGGAGCAGGGATAAAAGAAAATACGTCTCATACGATCCCTAAAAGAATTCTTTCTTCGTTATCAGCCACTAGTAGAAAAGTTCAAAATTGAGTTAAAAGATATGGTGGTTGATTGTTCTATTTAGCGTTTGACTGGTCTGCTGTACTGAGATGATCACTTCAATATCCCTATTGTGTCTCACAACTATGTTTTGTTCTATGGTCATTACCGGATCCTAAGATCGCAAAGGAAGAGGGAGGTTTGGCGCCATAAGACCTGGTTTAACCCACCACTTCTTTGGAAGTGCCTGTACCAAGTCAGGACCATTGCGATCTTTAATTCTTCTGGTATTTTGTTTTTCTAAAATAAAAAGCACAACAAAGTTCCAGACAAAAGCTTCTGTATTTTGTTCATGATAATATTCATATCCTACATGTCCTATTATTTTCGACTTATAAAACCTAATTCCAAGAAAATTTTACAATGTCACACTATTTTACGTAACTATAATTATGGGTTTAGCCAATTTTACAGTGTCACACTATTCTGTGTACCTATATATATTATGGACTTGAAGATTGCAATGGAAGAAGGAGGTTTGGCGCCATAAAACCTGGTTTAACCCACCATTTCGTTTGAAATGCTTGTACCAAGTCATGACCATTGCGATCCACCAATTCTCCGGTATGTCTTATTCGTTTTTGTCATTTTCTCTGGACTATGAGATTGATCATTCATGTTCGGTAGTTTTGTTATTACCTTTATTTGTAGGACATATATCTATCACAATGGAAATAACTTCATAACAAACAAAATCCCATATTACATCCAAACAGAACGCAGCAAGTGAACTCCAGTCGAAACGAGAGTAAGCAGTTTTTGCTTGCTATAGCACCCTCTATAGCACACCAGTAACATTGCCATCGATCGATTTAGTGCGGGCCAAAACTAGACAAGGACGATCATACTAAACCTCTATGCCTAACCAACATAATTATACGCTGATCTGAGAGATAAAAACGCGTTCTTAAAGAAATTTTACAACAACGGAAGAGTAACGACAGCAGGTGTAAGCAATATGCTTGTCAGACGTGATGCTTTATCAAGGATATCACTAATTCACACAAGCTCTTGAATAAGAATCAGATGTGATGGGTAAAATCAATAAGCTGGAGAGGACGAAACGTTGCTACACAAAAAGGCAAAGTTGAAGTCATCACGTCTGTCATAGAGATTTGTTCAAATCATTTCTGGTACGTCAATTTTGGAGATATATTAATCCAAATATGAAGCCTGTAGTGTCCTTTATCTCAAGTTAATAGGGATATATGAGATGTAAATAGTCAGCAAATCGAGAATTGTTTAGTGAAAGTAAACCATCAATATAATATAACGCAAATTAAAGAATAAAGTAAGTCTACGAAGAAGTGATTGTAAGAAATCCGCTTTATAGAAGAAGAAACAAATCAGCAAAAATGGGACACAATTCGTACCCATTGGCATGCCAACTGGCCGCTGTAAAACACGTCCACCAAACTGTACAAAATGTTCTCGATAAGAAAGTTTAGCATTTCTTTTATTTAATTTTCTGTGAAATTGTCCTTTTTTAAAGTAGTCTCACGAATGACAAAATACGTCTTTTTATAATCGAATACAAGATATTTGTAACTACATTTTCCGTTCATTTTTTGAAAGGTTCCTTTAATCAATTGTGACAAACGGCGTTTGAATCGTGCATGTGGAATTAAACCGAAAATTGAGAAATCTAAAGTTTTAATTGTATTACAAGATGGAAATGACTTAGAGTGGAGAATGTCCACCAGTTCTTCTGAAGCATCCACATATGATTGGTTCAATTTCTAGAGAAACAACAGACGAATTACGAAGGCCGGTTTATATTGCATTCAATATAGATAAAAAAAAAGTTAAAAAAACTTAAAGAGATTTAGTTGTATTTGTATGTAGAATGCATGTCTTAAATACGAGAGTCGGATTTCTATTGTAGATTTCCTCTCAAACCAGATTTTTTTCTAGATGGATCCACTTTCCACCAGAAAGAATAGGACGAATTCAGAAAATAGGATCGATTCATTTTTATCGGAGGTACGGTTTCCGTGAAAATTGTAACATAACCCGGTAGTGTAGTTTTAGTTTATTTTTGGTTGGTGCTTTAAGTCCTAATTTGGTTTCCCAGTTCGGTATCTTTAGCTTCATTGTTCTATGTTCTTCATTATCATATAGTATTTGCCTTTTTCAATATTTTGGGTAGAGCGTCTCTGATTAGTTGAATAGACGAAACGCGCGTTAGGCGTAGCAAAATTTATTGTCTGGAACTTTGGTGTAATTTCTATTTCTAACATCCGTGAAGGTTAGCGCTGCAGGTGGAGTTTAATTTTCCGAGGTTAGCCCGCCCCGGCACCAACATAAAAGCTATAAACTTTCTGTTTAAATTTCAAAATTGATTAAACCCTAAGATTCTTCCTACCCCAAACATAGGTTGGTGATCTTAGTAATAATTTGGTGCCCCACTTCGGTTTTATTGTTCTATGCTCTTGGTTGGCTTTTTTCAAATATTTTGAGTAGAGCGCCTCTGATGAATAGACGAAACACGAGTCAGGCGTAGCAAATTTTAATGTCAGGCACTTTGTTGTAATTTTTATCTAATAATTAAATTATAGACCGTCGTCTCAGTGACCAGCTATAATACCTCTGCCTCAGTCACAAGTGCACAAGTGCATTATGACGAATATCAACCTAGGTCTGGAGAAGTAAGAAACTTAGGATTTAGACAATTTTGAAACTTAAACGAATAATTTAAAGCTTTGAAGTGTTCTTCAACACAAAAGTGTCATAAAACATGAGTTTTTACCGCAATTTTTTAAATGTCTGTACCAAGTAGAACCAAGGCAATCTCCAATGACTCTGTTTTATTATTTTCGTGGGTCTGCTTTTCGACCTTGAACATTTAAATTGACCATTCATGTTCAGTAATTTGCTAGTTACCTTTAGTTCACAAAAGTTTTGGGTATTGAAATTATGCCATATTAAAAAATCCTTTATTTGAAAAATACATCTATACCGGTCAAAGCAAAATGCATACACATTAGTTAAAAAGAACAATGATGTAAATAACGTGAATGATCAAATACGTAGAAAAAAACTTTCACCATAGCGATGATTGAATAATTAAAATTAAAGATACATTATAAGCATTTCATTTTGGCTGAAATAATGAGAAAAGATAAAAGTCAATTGTCATGGAACACCTTTTTACAAAATCCGATACATTACGTTTGTCAGCATTATGATTTTGTATATAACAAGCACATATAGTAAAAACCACAACAAAAACTGAAAGACACAAATATCACTTTGGAAATTCAGTGGAAAAAGCAACGACTGAATCTAGATTACTTCTACACAATAACAGTATACATTAAAGCAGAAAATGTACAAAGCAGTGGAATGAGTCCAAGACACAGCTCCACATAAAACGGTGAAGCAATCGAATAGGGGATAAGGTGCTCCCACGTCAGACAAGCTATTTTGGATTTTAAAACGAGTTTGGAAGGGAGAGCGGCTTACTGATCATAACAGTCCCCGGATGAAGGAAATATGTTGGTTGGTTTGTTGATCCATATGCACAGTAGCCTGGTAAGTAACTGTTTTCCTTTAGAGGAATTGGAAAGCGCAAATGTGTCTGTGGGTTCATTGGTATAAATGGTGTAGAATCCACATTGGCAGAGAGCTGTCGCTTCCATTTATTTCTCCGATTCTGGAACCAAATCTTTATTTGAGTTTCCGTCAATTTCAGATTGTTGGCTAAGGCTACGCGGTCGCTACTAGACAAATATCGTTTCATATCAAAAGTAGATTCTAGTTGGTATACTTGACTTCTTGAAAACACAGTGCGGGTCTTCTTTTTCCTTACCTGCTGTTCCACATCTTGGTCAATCTTCTCGGTTTGTGGTGAAACCGGAAGAAAGGTGTTTACATTGTGAGAAGAGGTTGAAGGAATTTTCATTTGAGTAGAATACGTAGATGGTATTGTAAGTATTTCGTGCTTTCTTTCACCTGTAAAAAATATTTGCATTAAATTAACAGTTGAAATATATTCGGACTCATTTTTTGGGGTGACTCGCTCACCTGACTTAAATGGTTTTTTTTTCAATTTGACACTGAAAGGACTATATAAAGTTATATAAAGCTATAGAAAGTTAAATGAGGGATCATCTGGCAATATCGATTAACTTAATGCATTAAAGTGTAGAGTTCAATTAGTAAAACATTTAAGCAATCACAAGCTTTTTATTTTTTCAACAATTTGCCAACTGTAAGACGTAAGCTGTGTTTTTTTCTGAATTGCTGCTTGATCGTGGGTTGTATTGCGTACACTTATTCCACGTTTAATTGTTTTCTTTAAAAAGTTATTTAGACATTTAAGAGACCATAACCTCTATAAAGTGGTCATTAAAAAACTCCCATTATATTGAAGTGTTGAAGGGCTTTAACTAACTAAACAGTATTGTAACTTAAAGCTTTTCTCTAGCTTTAAGCGATTGCAATACAGTGGGGAAGATTGTGCAAATGGCAATTTTGACGCCCTGAGGGAAATAACAACTCCTAAAAGTACGGGTCCTACAACTTTGATCCTATTACAGATTAAGTAAATCTTTATGTGCTTAAGAACATGCAATTTAAATTTCTCAAAAATCTTCGATAGCGTTCAGGGCATGAATTCTTACATGGGTGGTAAGATTTGCTTCAAATTTTCAGGACAGGTAGAACTTGAGGTGCTAATCACCTTTGCTTCCATCAGAATTTTGATATCTGTCACCATTTTTGAGTTATTTGCATAAAACTGCAATTTTAGTCATATGTTCTATTTTTAGCCATAGCGGCCATGTTTTTTTTTACAAATAAAAAATCTATACGATAATTTTGTAGCACTCATGCCAAGGAACAACAATTTTAAGTTTAATTGCAAGTTAACTTATGGATTTGAAGGAGTTAACGATTTTAATGCAACGAATAAGGACTGCAAAAATGGTCAATTTTGACGTTCTAAGGGGAATAACTCCTAAAAGGAATGAACCTACAACTGCAACCCTGTTACACATTTTGTAGAACTTTATATGCCTAACAATATGCAATTTAAATTTTTCAAATATCCTTTATAGTTTCCAAGATATTAAGCTTAATAAGTGCAAAATTTGGAAAAAAAAAATGCAGAAAAAGGGCAATAACTCATACATGGTTTGTTGGATGATCTTCTCCAAAATTTCAAGGCAGGTAGATCTTTAGGTGCTAAATACTTTTATTTTGCCAGAGTTTTTATATGAGTTATTTGCAAAAAACTTCCATCCACTCCAATGTTTTATTCTATAGCCATGGCGGCCATGTATTTTTACAAATCAAAAATCCAAACGATAGTTTTGTAGCACATATAGCAATGAACAACTGTATTAAGTTTGGTTAACAATTGAATTGATAGTGTCAAAGGAGCTTTTGAAAAAGCTAACGGTCGGACTTACGGACGCCAAGTGATAGCAAAGCTCAAAGTTATGATAGATGTGCAAAGAAGATGCTCAGTAATAGACACCTCATCTACCGTCAGCATATTTTCACTTTTTTTGCAGGTTGAATTCAATGAATTATCAACGACAAGGCAAGTAGTTTTTTAACCGAATGGAGTCCGGAGTAGCACTTAAAAAACCTCCAGGTATCATATCGTTTTTGGCCTTGTTGGAACCCCAGCCACTATAATAAGCGAGATGAATACACTGATAATTGTATCAAATTTTTAAAATCTAAATATTACATAAATGTATTAAGTGCACGTCTACTTCATATAGGAAAATTTATTCCAAATAATATGAACTCAACACCTAAAATGGCAAACGGATACCTATTGTCACCTATCATAGGATCCATTTACAAAATTCATTGATAACTTTTGAAAACTCCCGAAATTAAATATATTCAAGCTAATACCGTACAGAGATGCACATTTACGATATATAAGAACGTTTCTCTGAAAATATATATAAATCCGTCAGCAAGGTGTATAAGTCTGTATATTAGAATGGATTTGAAAATATCAAAGACATTCAAGTATGCTAAATAAAAAATAAGGTTTACCGTCAAAGTGTTTTTGAAAAAAGTGAAAATAATTTTTCTTTCCCTATTATTTCTTTACAAATTGCTTCTCCTTACAAAGTACAGGAAAATATTGAAATTCGGAAATAAGGTGAACTTGTTCCACATTTGTTATACTAGTAATTATCAGTTTTAATCAAAATAGCAAACATAATACACACGAGATATCATATAAGATAAACAATTTGAAATGTCCAGCTTTAAACTGTAATATCTCAAAAACCATTAAAGATTTTTACATGATTCTTTTTAAGTCCATTCTTAAATGTTTTGAAATTTTATAGGTGTTTATATTATCATTATAACATAGCACTTTTCAGGAGTATCAAAAGAGCCCATACCACCCTATTTTAAGTGAAAATACAATATCGCGTAAAGAGTTTACTTTAAATTGCCACAAAAAGATTATTTCTCAACCAAATTAGATTAAATGCAATTTTCACAAAGATATTTCCAAATATTTTGTCTGTTTAATGCAATTAATTCTGATTAATGCCACGGACAAAAAAAAAACAAAAACAAAAACAAAACAGTACTTAGTAAAATAAACCAACTCTCATTTATAAACCAGTGATATTTCTACACATATAATAACAAGTAGCAGATCTATTTGAAATACAGGTCTATGCTTATATTAAACCAATTTAAAAAATTAGAAGAAAATCCATAGAAGCATTGACAAGATGCGAATGTATGTTTCCTTTATTGGTCCATAGACAAGCAGCCAATGGATGCCTATGAGAAAGGCAAAAAAAGAAAAACAAAAACAAATACCGAAAGGAGATGTACACGTGTACATTATAGTAGAATTTTTTTCATAATTGTAAAAAAATTAACCAAGGCTTCTATGGACGGATACATATTACCCATATCGATTCAACGGTACATTTTCATTGATGACTTCATTACAACTTAACCTTATCAATTCAAAAATAAAAAAAAAAATATACCCCATTGGTACCTCTGCTTCTTCCTTCTTTGGTTCATAGTCAAACTAAATAAACTAAATAAAATCCATCAAATATTATTAGAGAACAGTACCTACTGGATAAATATGAAGAAAAAAACCCACACAATTCTAATTTGCAGAAAAAAATGAAACTAAAAGTGGAGGTGAACAAAACCACTCAGGCATCCAGGAGGAGTAGCCATTACATGTCCTTTCATTGACCAAAGGATCATGCAAAGATGCACTTTTAATTTGGTTATTTCTTTAAAAAATATTTTTTTGTGATTTCCCATAAACAGACATGCGTGTCACTGGAAAACAATGTAACGATAATTGAATAATCGAAAATAATACAAATATGAGAGAGGCACATTAACATCATATAAGAAATATTGCTCCAAGAAAAACCAATTATGTCACCTATGATAAAAACAGGTTCAATGTCCAATGATCGATGGATGGCTATGCATGGGACACCCTTTTCCCAGACAAAAAGGAGGCGTGTATAAATATTTTTAAAAAAAGAAAGTGGTTCTTGGAATTTTAAGATAACCATAGAAGGCATCTAAAAAGTAATAGCCACAAGAACGTGTTAACCCCCTGCCTCCATCGATCTAACTAACAAAAGTATATGTCTGGTTTTGCAAAAGCCGACTCACATTTGAGATATATAACAAATACAAATACATTGTAATCAAATAAATGATTGAATAAATAAATAAATAAAAAATGAATAGATAAATAAATTAATCTAAATATAAAAAAGATGAGCTTTGACTTTTAAAAGAAGATAAAGAAATATATGATAAAAAAAGATTCCATCCCACTCCCAATCACCGATGATTAAATGACAAAAGTTGATGGATAAAATAAAATATAATATGCACACCTACACTTCACAACAAAGACTACCCGAATGGTTCAATAAACAAAGTTGGTAAAAGGATATGGTAATTAATAAATATAGAAAAAAAAGAACAATCAAAACATTGAATATATAAGATGTGTTCACCTACATTTTATGAGATTGACTTCTGCTACTTCTTCTAGAAAATCTACTAGTATGTAGGTGTTTAGAAGAAGTATTGGATAAATAAAAGTGACACAGACGGGCAGATATGAACAGAACGTCCTTTTAGCCAGGTTGATAGGATTTCTACTGTCAATAAGTCAAATGTTGGTTTTAATACTAGCTTTATGGTTTCTCTCATAATACAAAACCACAAAATATCGTAATACCCCACTGATTTTGGGTAATGCTGCAAATAAATGAAACCACTCGCGCAGTTTTAACGTCTTGCTACTAGACAGACACATCCACCATAATAAAATAAACCAAAGAAACACCAAAGACGCATTAAAATCTCAGGGAGACACTGATCACATTAAAAAATGTATATCCACTTATATACAAACAACCCACAATTTTAAATACAATTTCGAACACACTGACGATACAGCTGTCACACCACATTTTAATGAATGCAACATCACAAAGTTTGTTTAGTACAGCTGATAAATCATAATTGTTCATTTTTATACAGTTTGGAATTTAGAAGTTTTGACTTGTAACAATGAAATTTTATTTAATTCATGCATAGGTTCCCCTGGAGTCGGCACACTAGTACAATCAAACACAAGTTTAACAACACCCACTTAATATCAACTTAGAAAATAAGCAATGAGCAATACTCATGAACAAATGCCCAGACATGAAAATAAAAAAGGGAGATGAAAATTTAAAAGTCGATCGTTTATAGCGAGATTTTCATGCAATTCCATCAAATTATTTTTAAAACCTGCGTGGTTGTGTATGTACTTATCATTCAAAGGCTAAGAGGCTAAGACAACTTTTAAGTATTGTAAACCCAAAGCATCAATCGGATCATTGAATGTCGTTTTTATGACTTTTGCAAGTCATGTCCATCTTTGATAGGTATGCTTGTTTTTGTCTTGTTTTGTCTTCTTCGTGGACGCATGGGATTGTTAAAGTGTGAAGCTTTGTTATTACTTCAATCAACATTGTGTTACAAAGATTGTGTAAAAATGTATAAACATTCAATGTTTAAAAGCAGCATTTATTAAACCAAAGGGCTTCAACAATTTTTTAAGTAATTAATAAATTTTATGTTGATCCATTGTTTACTCATTCCAAGGCTGACATTACAATGTTACAACCGATAAACTACCATATTATGGCTGATGCAAATATCTGAGAAAAGTGTTCATTCTTTTTCAGACTTATCGAGAAGAAAATTCTCGCCAGTTAAAACCACATACATTTCACATATATTGGTTCAAATTAGACAGTGTTACACGTGTCTTCTTGAATTAACCAACAAGACTGTATTTTAACTAGCAGTTTACAATTTTCAACTTATAGCACAATAATGTAACAATATTCAGTAATGTTATCACCTTATGAAGGTTTGAAGTTATGTACATGTTTGATATTGTTACAAATATTAACAGCATTATAATCAGCAAAAACTTGTCGTCTCTTGTGATTTTTTGTAACTCGTCATTCAAATTCTTCTTTTCTTGAAGATGACCCTATGAATGATAGTCAATGAAAAACCAATGAAAGTGTCAATTTTTGACTTTTTCTATTTATCGCCATCATGAAGCAATTAATGTTAAGATTGGTCGCTTTCAGTATTGGTTATGTGTGAAATTGGTATGATTTAACGCGATCGACCATGAACAATGAGGAAAATTTGAAAAAAAAACAGCACTAACTTAAACTATTATTTGGTTTGCTTTATCTTTCTGCAAGAAAGGACTTTTATTTATAAAAGGAATTAAATAAAATATTTTGGTAAATGTAATAGAACCGTGTTATATTTAAACGAAAAGAGATTTAAAACTTACAGATATAAGACGTAAGACTTTTATAGAAGTTCTTAAAAACAAAAACAAATATATGGAAAAGAGCTCCTCCAATGTAGATCTCATATTACAAACTGTCATCTTTTAATTGTCACTTTTACTTGAAAGTTACGTAACTTCCAAGCACGGTGATTACTGAATTCGACCGTACTACCTCGCCCAGGGGATTATTTCAATGAACCATATATTAGGAGTACGGATATGGATTTTCTGTTGCCTTTTAAGGCAGGTATTTCAAAAACTTAAACAATATATTTGCTGTTATCGGCAAAATTTTTTATTTTGGTTTTGTGTGTTTTTTTTTAAATAAAGTGTATATAAAATAAACGAAATTTGTTAAGCTTAACGTTCACGGCTCATACTATAATAAGAAAATCTGTTGTTAAAATATTTTTTCAATTTTTATTTTATTCAAAGAATTAATTATTTCGTGTGTAACTTCAAAGTACTTTGTACCAACGGTACTTTAATTTAATCTGACAAAGATTGATTAGCACGAAAACAAGATGAGTGCAACAAAGTTTTCATAAGGTATATGTACGGTACGTTTTGCTTAAATAACAGAAGTTAATATCACGCAAAATCAAGATTTTCAGCAACTGATGACCAGCACCGTCTAACTGTGCCAAATAAATATTATTTACATTACAATCTCATGCAGAGGAAGAGTTTGTTATACATCGACTTAAAGCAGTAAAAAATATTAAAATGGAAAAAAAAACATTTGTTGTAGAAAAAAAATCATCATCTGCGAAATGAAATGAAATAAAAAAAACAAACAAACATATCACACACATTCAACCTCTCTTTTTTTACTTTGTAACTACTTGATGTCTAAAATTAATGTTATGTATGTAATACCAATTAAACGTAACATAAATGTAGCCCTCATGAAATCTTTTTCGAACGAGGAAAACCACATTATAAGGACCGTTATGATTTAAGATGTCATTGGAAATTTTCATGAAGAAAAGTCAAACCAACAGACGTTGAAGTTTCCTATCATAAAAAGTTAAATTTTATTTATATTTTTGGAAAATATAGTTTAATACGTTAGCTAAAGTGAAAACGTTCATGTTAGTTCTTTTTAGACTATAACACCATGATAACACATTAGACACAGTTTAATTTTAACGATGTAGTTAAATATATTTGTTTGGTACAAGTTCACATGGTATATATAAATTGTATTAAGAACCAACGATACAAGCTGTTACGATATTTTTGCCTGTACAAATTGTTACTCGTATAAAAGAATGACAAAAATCAGTTCATTATTTCTTCAAATACTTAACAGCTTTTTAACACGAATAAGAATTGGAAAAGGGAATCAGTTAAAACATTGATATGGTTTGGTCATAGAGTTATCATAACTCCATGGTTGAATAAAATAGAATAAACTTTTTTGGTATCGTGTTTCGTGTCGTTATTATTTGTGTAACAACCCTAATCTAAGATGGCAGTCTATGACTAGGTTTAGAACTATTTTAAGGTAGTTATTTTGTTGTTCCCTTAGTTAGTTCTATTAATTAGATATTCAGACTTATTTACCAATAAATTTCTAATTTTTTTTTTCATTGAAATTTCCGATTGTAAAATTCAACATTGTTTAAAACACCAGGATTCTTTCCTTGCAATGCACATGGTCGATATCCTCGCTTTTGGTTTTCCTGTTCGAACTTTTTGGTTTTGAGAACTCTTCATTCAATATCTTTGATTTTTGATCTTCCAGTGATTCAAATGCTGCAGATGAGAGGTTACTTTTTGAAATATCGATATACAGCATAACCGAACTAACCGTTTTATACCCGTTTTTGGTATTGTATTCAAAATGATCAAGTATGAAGAAATTTATCATTATTTCCCCAAGAACAAGCTTCTTTTCTGATATTTAGTTTCTTATAAGTGTACACTATTACTTGAATAGTTTTTGTTATTATTTTCTTGAAGTTGAACATACACGAGCAAAAAATTGTACATGTTATACCTTGTTTTTATTCTACAAATAATAACAACAATTTTGTAGTTAAAACTTACAATTTGTATACAACATAATATATCTTTTAAATATATACATGTTTCTTTGATTGGGTATTTACAAATTCATTGTCTTTCTTGAAATTTTTAGAATAAAAATACCAACTAAAGTCGAAAATTAAACATCCAAAGTTTACATTTTCTACATAATTTTGCAATCATCATTTAATCTTATTTGACAAAGCTGGATTTTGGTATGTGTGGTGTAGATTTTAATCTATTTTCATAGTTAAGGAAATAATTTTTCCATTTTATTCTTTAAACATGTATTCAGGGTTTATAAAATATAATTATTTCACCTTCACTGACTTTCTGCTGTGAATTATGATTTTATGGTTTCATGTGAACATTTGACGAAAATTTCATTTACAACTGTTTTGCGTCAAAATAAGGTTTAGACATAGGTTGAATATCTTAGTAATAATTTGGTTCCCCCGTTTGGTATTTTAGGTTATACTGTTCTATGCTCTTCATATTCATACAGTGTTTGGCATTTTCAATATTTTTGGTAGAGCGCCTCTGATGAGTCTTGAATAGACGAAACGCGCGTCAGGCGTAGCAAAATTTATTGTCTGGAACTTTGTTGTTATTTGTATTTTGAACACACGTGAAGGTTAGCACTGCTGGTGGAGTTTAAATTCCCCGAGGTTAACCCGCTCCGGCACCAACACTTTTGAGTTGGAGAATACATCAAAGCTTTAAATTATCCGTCTAAATTTCAAAATTGTCTAAACCCTAAGGTTCTTCCTACCCCAGACATAGGTTGAATATCTTAGTAATAATTTGGTTCCCCAGTTTGGTATTTTAGGTTATACTGTTCTATGCTCTTCATATTCATACAGTGTTTGGCATTTTCAATATTTTTGGTAGAGCGCCTCTGATGAGTCTTGAATAGACGAAATGCGCGTCAGGCGTAGCAAAATTTATTGTCTGGAACTTTGTTGTTATTTGTATTTTAAACATATTTACTATGTAATTGTACACTTGAAGGTATTACTTTTTATACTTTATTTAAGTTTATACTTTTAAACGAATCATACCTAACAAACAGTTCCATACGAATACTTTTTACAGTAGGTATTGTATTTCCAATTAAGATCATCTTTAAAGCTTATTTTGGGTGATTATTTTATATCATTCATAAATTTGATCTTTTAACTTCAAATCTTTTATAATTTTATTTTTCTCGAAGATATTAATTTTTATTCTTTATAAACAACTGTTAAGTCGTTAGACATATTCTAATTAGAATATGTATAAGCAATAAAAGAACGAGCTTGATACATATTCCTGATGAAACTTTCTGCGATTTAGGAAAATGAGAGGATGATTTTAAAGATGGCCTTATATGCTTTTTGTGTTTATTTTTCATAAAATATATTACACAGAAGTGATTATAATATATGTTTATCGTTTAGTGAGCTACCTTCTACTGTGAAATAAGTTAAAGTACAGACTACTGATGCCACATGTACTTGTCCTTTTTGATTATATGTAGGTAATGTAGTTATTCAGGCGCTTTATAACCGGGTATAAAAATGGGTAGTTTGTATATTATATGTATACTTAATATTTTTGACAGTTTTGCCCCATTTTGTCATAAATCGGGTCAAATATATATTATAGATTTCTATGATGTCTCACAATTGCCCTTTACTTCAGCCAATAAAAAAGCGTCTGGTGTCTGTGGCATAGTTTAAAAAGATGGTTACAATAAAAGGATTGTCTGTTTACTTGATATGCTTATTTCAAAGTTGTTCCTTGCACCAGTAGCATATAAGCCAACATTAATAGAAACATAAACATATAAACCAACAACAGTAGAAACATAAACAAAACTCTATAAATGTTTTTGCCAGTAAATTAACTATAATATGTTTTAATGAAACAAACATCAACAATGTACTAAAACAACTTTTCATGTTTCTTTATTTGTATTTAAACCTTTATTGCCCATTGTTTTACTTTTAAACACCTATCTACAAGAAACTCACTTTTAAGGAAAGGTGGCTTATCCAGTAGTTCATTTTCGCTTCTTGGAATATTGTACCAACATTGCTGTGGGAAAGCACCTTCTGGTTTTGCTACATTTGTGTCAGACATATCAACACCTTGTATTTTCTTCTTCTCAATAGCAGATTCATCTTTGCTCATTTTTGAATCAACCAGAATATCACTAATCAGGAATGATTTCTTTGGAGTCGTGTCCGGAATGATAATAGTCTCCTCCATGGCAATAATTGTCCTTTGAAAGATTTCTAACTTTTAGGTATCTTTGTTGTTTTGTTTTATGTTAAGTTATTGTAGTTCCGCCCTTTATTGATAGAATAAGTATTCATTGGATGATGCGTTATTGAAAAAAATGTTTTGACTTTCCTTCTATTGACTTTTTTATTTGGAAGTATAAGAACACAAGTACCAAGGTGGGTGACAATAACATCGGTTAATTAGGTAATCCTGGATATTTCGATGCATAAGTTGAAAGCAGTATTGATGGGAAAAATTTGGAGGTGGAAAACCAAGAGTACCAAAAAGAATATCAATCGTTCAAAACCGCAATTGAAAAAAAGCTAAAATAAGCCACGTAATATCGACCATTTGCAGGACAAGCAAAGAAACTGGACGTTCTAAAAATACAGTTTTGAATTTAATCGCCTGAAAATTACAATAAGAAATAATACTAGTAGATGAACTTAAAATCGGACAAGTCTGACGACGGGTAGGACATCTAGTCCACCACAGTTTAACCACGGTAAGGAACCGACCATTTAATTTTGGTTGTTTCCTAAAAATAAATTCTAAACCGTTTTGTGATGAAAAAATATATTTTGGCCTCAGAGGTTCAGATGAAAAAGGATTTCTGCCATAAAAATAATGCTTATAAAGAAAACAAAACTTTTGCCATGACTCCGGATCCTTTAAAAAAATTCTGACAAGATAAAACAAAACAAAGGGACATCCCTTCAAGTTAAATGGCCATTATTTTCAAAGAAAACTCTTACTTTAAAATGAAAATTAGTTTTGAAAACTTTATTGTTAAAGGATATATATCCAAATAAAAAGTCGGTTGAAGGCATAACATATATATTTTAAAATAAAAGTTGATCGATACTGGAGCAAATTGTGGTTGGTAGTAGAGCAATCACTATCGCAGTAATTTAATGTAATTCTATTGGGTATTTGCAAATTGCGTTAAATCATACCAATTTCACACATAACAAACGATGAAAACAATCAATTCAGATTTGATGCCTTGCGTTAAATATACATATCAAAAATTGACATTTTCATTGAGATTGTATAGGGGCATTTAGAATAGCAGTGTTAGGATAGTTATATTGTATTGAAAACAGTTTAAAAACTTGTTATATCATAGAACAAAATATTTATTCTGACCTTTCAGTAACGGGCTGTCCATACGCCCTAAAATCTTGTGTGCAGATAAACTTTAAAACTAATGAAATTGAAGTGTCAATTTGCATCTGACTGATGCCAATCATTTTAAATAAATCTTTATATTGGTAACGCTTTTTTACAGAATAGTTATTTTTCTCTGCAAAATGGTAAGTCCTAGAGACGTAAGACCTTCACAAATCATCGTAGGTGACATAAAGTTCATCCATATGTAAGAGACCGTGTTATGAGCATTTTTCTCTTGGTCGTTGAAATGCTAAAAAATATATATATTTAAAAAGGTAAATACAATTTGAAAGTAGGGATCAAATTATCATTATTTATACAATAAAGGGTAAACTAAAAAATTTAACCAAAACGTTCATTCGATATTCTATACTCCATAAAATTTGAAGCCAGTTTTCATTTCCAAAGAGTTCTTCTTGATTTTGCTCGCTTTATGAACAACAAAACCATTATAACTAGGATTGGATATTCCCATCATATTAAAAAAACTAAACGTGTACGGCTAAACTTTTCTCAAATATTTGGATATTAATAGAAGAATTTAGTAAAACGTTTTAAATTATTTCAATCGATAACCTTTTTTTACTTATTTTTCTGTAACATAACGGTTTTATCATCAAATCAGAAACACCACTTCTGATTCGAGCATATCATATAACCGGGAGAAGAAACCCGAAAAGATGGCCCTAGTGGAACGTCTCCTTCCAGAAAAAGGATGTTATACAATTAGCAATGAAAGTCGTCAGTTTTTACAATAGATAGCAATATAATAAAAGCTAAGTTATAGTGGTGCACAATAAGTTCCTTTAGGATACAAATGACTTGGTGACAAAATTATTTTCATAAACATTAAAATATTTTCTAAAAAACTATTAGGTACAGTAATCATTTCCTCGTCATTCCGATTAACATAGATGTGCGGTGCCCGGGAGGCAAATAGGCTCGCAACAGCGCTAAGTTTGTCCATAAAAGCCCACTAAAGAGCGTTCACAAACCTGACATCGGATCAGACCACTTAGCCCATAAAGCGAATTGGATGTTTACCCCAGGTGGTTGAATGTAGCAGCCATATCATAGTGAATGCCGGGGTCGTCAGGCTAAAATTTTGAAAATCTGACTGTAAACCATAATTTGCCAACGTATAATATCCCTTTGTGGTCCGCCAAGTAATGTATTACAAAGGCTTAATTTTCTGCCCCTACCAACCTCTCCCTTTTTCCAGTGGTCTTCAAAGTTTACAGTTCCTTTGATTCCAATCAGCACTCGTTTTTTTCACTCAGTGTGGTTAGGTTCAACAAGGATTCAGCATTGTACTTTCGTCAGATAAGGGTTTGCTGATGTGAAACTGGGTAAGGGTTGGCTTTACATACATCCCACACAGGTAAGTGTTCAAACAGTATGACCTTGTTGTGAACCTGTGTTTTAGTTACTTTTTGTATATTTTGACGTCGTGTTAAGTCCCGTATTTTTATGCATGTTGTTTATGACGTCGTGCTATAGTTCCTGATGTTATTGACTGGAAAGGATGTTTTTTAGACCATGAGCTTGTTTTATGCGCTGTTTTGTATACTATTTGGATGTAACCAAGAATAAATGATACTTTTCTATTGGACAGTTTGATGAAGACCGCTTGACCTATATTTTTACAACACTGGTGGCAGCGAACAGAAACGAACCAGCGCTTGATATTTCATGGATGTTCAATGTGAGTGATATGAAGCTTTTTAAAAGGGGAGGAAAAGTGTTCAGGAACAGCATCAGATGATTCAGATGTTTATAAAATGAAGGATAAATTTTAATTAAAGTACAAACTATTTGAAACTACTAGTATTTAACCCTTTGAGTGCCGTGGTATTTTCCCGTAGTTTTACGTTCAGTGCCAAGGTATGTTTTTGATATGTACACAACTTAGTGTCCGCACTGTGACGTCAACAATTAGAAAACGTCGTCGGTATGTGTCCGAACTGTTCTGTTCCCTCTTTAAAAGTGGTTGGGAAATGATGCAAGTATGTAATAATTAACACTGCCGTTATGCATGTTTTTTTTACATGTATTACTTTCTAGAATAAAGTAAATGTTAAACCTCTCAGCTTTATATATATATATTTAAATATTTGTGCGCATATGGAATCGTTGCATGAAGAACTTTGCCGTTATATATACCAAACTCCTTCGTAGTAGTTTCCGACTGAAAGTACTACCGTATTATCTTACTGCTGGATACTTTCGATATTTTCGACAAGATTCTTGTCGATTTTTTTCTAATTTCAATTAATTGTCAAAATTGTTTTACCATATACCAAATCAAGACCATAAATTTATGGTATCATTTTTTTATCAAAGCAAAATGGATTAGATTTGTTGTTAAACCTGTTCAAGCGAATACGCACAATTATAAAGTAAATGATACGTGAATAAGCAGCATGTTTGCGCAATGTATTGTGGTACATTTGAATGTTTTTCATGTTTTGCAATTAAGAGAGCAAGGGTCAAAATAGGTCACCAAAATGAAGTCCGAAAAGCCAAGTGCAGTGATTATTGTACGGACCGAGGGGACATGAAATTGGACGATAAAGAGTTTGGTAAATATTTATCTTTTGAACCTATTATAAAAAAGAACATTGCAATTACGAGCGCTTTATATTTTGTGGAAACAGAAACCCCAAACGGTATTTCTTCCGTTTCCTTAATCAATATCACATACTTTCTATCTTAAAGATCATGAACACCTCTGTTTGTTCAAATTGAATTATGCAAGTTTCATGTTTTTCGTGTTAAGTAGCATTGTGCTGTCTGCATTCTTTTTGTTGGTCTTCACCTGTCTTGTGTTTTAATTACTACTGTGTTTTGTTTTTGTTTTGTTTGTTTGTTTGATTTAGAATTTGCGAATGACCTTTGTAGCACTTTGCATATAAATTACACGCGTTATTTTGAGTCAGGAGCTTCCAATTTGTCGTTCTTGCAATTCATTGTACTCAAAAGCCTTTCTGTGAATATTGTGAGAAAAAAAAGTTTTAAGTGTAAAAACTTTAATGGCCATATTTTAAAAAAAAATTCCTTTAGCTTATTGCTCAATGCAAATGTGGTTGATTTGGCAATTTTTGTGTAGACCTTTTCCACACATGCTGCACACTGTTTTTGATCTCCGTCTCCCTCCGAATCCCGTCCTATCGGAGCAAACATCACAGTCTTTTTCTCGAGATCCGGGCAATTTACGTAGTCTTATCTGATCCCGATTCCTGTTCGCACGGACATTTTGAGCATTATTAACATTGTTATTTATAATCTTGCTTTGTAAAAGGGGTTTCGCCAATTCCTCAATAAGACATTGTGTAAATGCTAATCTAGACTTTTTAGGATTGTCCGATGTATTTTCTTCATAAATAAGATAAGCGTTTAATACCATCCTATTTATAATGTTAAAGACAATCTTTTTCCACACCTTGACGGATTTACGGTCATCGCTGTAAGTTTCAACCATCATATCGGACAGATCGACACCTCCCATGAGCTTATTGTATACACTTACAACCTTTGGTTTTTCATTTTCGACCAACGCTTTACATTTTGTTGAAAGCAATCGAACGGGTTTTCTTCCGTTTCTTTCCTTGTATGCGCACAATAATACCGCACCCTGTCGCACAAAAATGGAGTCTTTTTCCCCTAGTGTTGGTTTTTTTATCGAATCAGGAATGCGTCGGTTAGACCGTATTGTACCTGTATAAAATGTACTATTGTTATAAAGTTCCTTTGCCAGACTGACTGAAGTGAAGAAGCTATCAGTTATTACATGATACCATTTATTGAGGAGATTAGCGCCAGCTAGAAGTTTATTAACTACGTAAGTTCCCTGTAGCATTCCGCGAGGTGTTGGATCGTACCGCTTTCCTTTGTAGACGTCTATATGCATTACATAACCCGACGCTGCCTCGGCTAATACCCAAAGCTTTACCCCAAACTTTGCTGCTTTAGTTGGGATGTATTGTATAATTGAAGATCTGCCTTTTGCTGCCACCAAGCTTTCATCAATACTTAAATGCTGTTTGGGTATGCGGTGTGCCTTGGACTGATAGTTGAAAAGATCTACAATTGGTTGAAATTTTGAAGCAGGGGAATAACCGGGATCATTTCTATTGGGAATTAGATTATTATCAACTACATGAAAAAATTTTAATATGTTTTGAAATCTATTTCTCGAAAACATTCTTCTAAACCACGCGGTATCCTGGCTTGCAAACTTAGTGTTCCAGTACTCCTTAATAGACGGCTTACGAACCAGACCCATATTTAAGATGACTGATATAAACCCTTTCATTTCTTCATATGTGACTATGCCAACTTTGTACCAGGAGTGGAGTCGCGAAAATCTGGAAATTCTAGGCCTACTTTCTATCAGCTCTTGTGCGTATCTACAATGTAAAATTAGGATATCTTTAGGATGCAATGGTCCTTACGATTTTCAAATTGAATGATTGATTATTTCATGTGTTTTTAGAATAAAAACAGTTAGCTTGTGAAAACTTTTTAAACATCGTTTCATTGGCGGAAGGTTATCTCGAAGTTCCCGATTTGTATGCCCCGCAACAATATTTCGAAGGGGCATTATGTTTTACTGATGTCCGTCCGTATATAAGAATGATTTGAAACTTATTAGGATGGTTTGGCGAGCATCGCCTACTGGTCTTGTTGAAAGCTGCTGGCGGTTTTCCTTTGTGTTTTTTTTCCCCTCGAAATTACCGCTTGTTATGTGACCTATGGCGCGTACACTTATTCTACATTTCATTATTTCAGACAAAGTGAATACCTGCAGCTAAGGAAAAGCAAATATAAAATGTGGCGGGCGAGGCGGGGGTAAACTATTGGGTCAAACTTCTTAGTCTTGATTGGACGAAAAAGCAAGTCAGGAATAGCAAAATGTATTATTTAAAACTGACTTTGTTGTATTTTGATTCCTAGACCATGTAGACCTGGGCGGACGATCAGTTAGTCTAATGAAGTTTTTGTAGACTTTTAGTTATGCGTATAAATATTAAAATAAAGTAACGACCGTGAATACAGCACGGCGATAATTTCAATTTTTGTGCGAATCGTACAATTGGATTTTTTGAAATATTTATATTTTCTGTATTCTAAAATCGTTGGTGACTTGAATAGAAACTTTATATCATAATGAACTAAATGAAAATTAAGCTTAGTACCTGTTTGTTTCTCTGACCAGTTGCTGCAAAAAATCAACAGTAAGGAACATCAAGAAGTATTGTATTGGGCTTGCATTTGCTGGTGGTGGATTCCGCGGACCACTCTCTTCCCTGAATCTGTTATCTTGGTTCGGCTCTTCAAGTTCTGGTGGTCTTATTCTAAACCAAGGGTTGGCATGATATTGCTCTTCAACTTCTTCTTCTGATGAACTTTCTCCCATGTCTTCTTCAATGTCAAAGTCCCCCTCGCTTTCTACTTCCGAAAATTCGGAATCACTGGAGTCGGCCATTTTCAACGCACTGAGTTCCAACTGACGACTGACGTCATTAATTAAATCATAATTGAATGACGTCATTAATATTAATCAAAATCAAAAAGGTCGATTTCATTAACGTGTTGATTGATTACCTTATTTTATGTTTGGTTGGTTAATTTGTTGATTTTTTTTTCATTTTGTATCTTTATAAAAACAATATTTTCATGCGTGTTATGTGTGTTTTTAATTTTTCAATTAGTTGGACATTATAAATCAACATTACTTAGAAAAAAAAATAATTTCCCATCCACATATCTTGATATTATCATTTAAAAAAAACTTACAAATAATTCTATTTGTTTTGCGGAAAAAAGCTTCCCGCCTTTTCATTAAGATGCAGTAGTAATACGTTGGGGCCCGAGGTGAGTCGAACGTATTGGAAACTCATATTTTGCAACGTCATAATATTCTATTGTTTGACGTCGACGAAAAAACATCGGCCCAAAATCGGCCCGTGGCACTCAAGGGAGTATTTTCAAATCGGCCCAAAATCGGCCCGTGGCACAGAAAAGGTTAAAAACAGATTGTTTTATATATTAATATTTTTAAATTTGTGAACGCCAAAGATGTGCAAAGTTGACATACCAAAATTTGATGGTACATGTAACATTTTTGATGGATTTTGGTTACAATTTTCGATGTTGCCAATCGTTTCAATTGGTCAGGACATGACATGCTATTCTACTTGATAACACCTTTGAGAGGAAAGGCCTAGGAGTATGCATCATTTTTACCAATGGAAACTACAAGCATTGTTTCACTTTTGTATTCAGCTTCAAAGCGTCGTTTTGGTCATAAAAAGTGCAGATATTTGTAGGATGAAGCTGCAGAACATTTTCATGTATGATACTGAAAGTGTTCAGGACAATGTATGCAGAGCGGAGATGAACGTCAGGAAGTCTTTCCCAGGAGTACATGGTAATTTGTTTATAAAGTTAGTAACAGAAAATGCTTTATATGGATATTCTGATTCAGATATTCGTTACAGAGTTTTCATTTCACAATGACATATTAGAAGACAATGTCCTAAAAGACAGGAAAAAGAGAAGAATGTGAAAAGAAGCGAATGATACAATGTTGCTGCGAAAACATGCGATACGAATTTGAACACACACAGAAACGAAGATCATACATGTAAGATAACGAGAAATCTTCAAGACTTGGAATCAACAGAGGAAATAAGCGTTAGAATAAACTTATGCGAGACATTAGATAATCCTAAAGAAAGTGAAATATTTAAAAGTTATCTATCGATTAGTTCAGATGAAGAAACACAAAAGTTCGGTGACCAGTTGAGACCAGAAGTAAATAAATACTATGTAGAGGACTCCGTAAAGTTGAGATTGAAAGTTCAGTAATACTGGAACTGTTTTGCATTATTATTTTATGCTTAAATGGACTGTCTATTTTGTTTCGGAAAACTTTGAATTCAGTATTTGAAACTGTTCAAGTCATTGGTAATAATTGTTACAGTTGGACAACGGAGATGTTGGAGAGCAATATAGATAAGCAGTGAATCAAATCAGTGATTTGATGTTCAAAATGCAAACTTTTTAATATGCATTCTGATTCATCTGCAGTTAATACTTGATACTTGATACAGATGTGCCCGTTAAAGACCTTTAGATGAGGTAGTAGTATTCAATTTCGAGGACGAAATAATTTTTAAAAGAGGGAACAGTGTTGTGAACCTGTGTTTTAGTTCTTTTTGTACATTTTGACGTCGTGTTAATTCCCGTATTTTTATGAATGTTGTTTAATGACGTCGTTCTATAGTTCCTGATGTTATTGATAGAGACTTTGACTGAAAAGGATGTTTTTTACACCGTGTGCTTGTTTTATGTGCTGTTTTGTATACTATTTGACTTTAACCAATAATAAATGATATTTTTCTATTGGA
Source organism: Arcuatula senhousia (assembly GCA_963971305.1). Taxonomy (NCBI): domain Eukaryota; kingdom Metazoa; phylum Mollusca; class Bivalvia; order Mytilida; family Mytilidae; genus Arcuatula; species Arcuatula senhousia. The sequence goes on from OZ020305.1 coordinate 51,854,041, forward strand.
CTTTTTGATGAAGACAGCTCGACCTATATTATTACAACAGACCTCATTTCAGATAAGAGTTCTTCATTGTCAGTCATCATAGGTAAGGGTTCCAGATTGTGCAAAATTTTTTGGGAAAGGTTTCGTAACTTTCTGGGTGCATTTGGCCTATGGTACGTTGATGGAACATGTTTGTCTTGTGAGTTGGTTCGTTTTCATTCTTGTTTGTGGTTGAACATTTGCACTTTTTGCATGACAAACATTTGCCTGTGTTATTGGTGTTGTGTTCTGGTGGGTCTCAAAATTCAATTTGTTGTTTCAATTTGTTCTTGTCCTGATTATGACTACACTATTGTTGACTAGACATATATTTTACAAACAAACAAATCGAGTAACATAGCCCTGTGTGTCTCGTTACTTAAAACAATTTACTAAATGTTTAAGTATCTTTTACAAGTGTACTCACTTGAAGATTATCAGTAAATCATTTGAAGATTATCAGTAAATCATTTAACCAAATATTCTAATTTCTTTTCATAAGATAGTTAGGAAGGTTGGTACACAATGCAGAAAAGTTGCTTTCAACGGTTGGAAAGTATTTGCCAAAATACGAAGTTCGAATTCTCCAAAATGATTAATAAATGAAAAAATACTCCTCAATTGATATAAAGGGCAAGAAATCATACCATGTAATTAAAGAACAACACTTAAACCGCTAAAGATTAAAACAGACACTTTTTGGGTAAAAAACGTCTAAAACTACAAATCAGGTTTCCCAATAAATGCGAGAAATAGTAGTCACGCTAAAAACAAAAACAAAACTGCCTTCCAGGTAATTTGATAACAGTGTCTGCCGCGCTTTTCGTTTGCAAAAGACATTCCAGTTCAAAAGCCAAAAGTTCAAATACAAAAATAAAATATATAACATAAAGAACACACAAAAAGGGTACCAAATCTAAATCTAAAACTAACCTTGGAGTCGAATTAACCCGTACAGGTAATAAAAGAAACAAATGGTTTATTTGAAAGAGTATTTGAATCACAACCACAGTTTGATACCAGGGTGCTGTTTCATAAAGGGGTTGTTAGCCAAGTGTGTACGTAAGCCCATTTAATTTGTATGGGATAACGAGCACGTTAAATAGCGATCGTTTTATCAAACGACACCCAGGTATCTTTGATACGGTTATTACTTTACCCGATAACAAATGGCTGCCAAAACGGTTAATAAAAAGACCTTTTTGTTTATAACAATTTTCTAATAACAAATTATATAGTATTTATGTTATTGATCAGTAGATAAAATCATCTCAGTTAATGGTCAAAAGTCAAAGGTCAAGGTTACACCATAGCAATAATACAACAAAATAGAAACTTCTTAGCAAGCATATAATTTAAGATTAATTGAAAAAGAATTAGGACACTTTTTTGCTCATTACACATGAGAAAACTTGATCAGTCCAATGTGTATCTATACTCGTCAGATATTGGTACCCCGATTCATTGTTCGATCGTCATCAGGGGTTCAATTTAAAATTTACTTGTTTTTTTTATATCATTTTTCAATATCGATTTCAAAATTCATCTCTTGAATAAGTGTAAGATTGTTTTCTCTTTTCTTTTTGTTTAATTAAGAAAAACAACATAAATCTGTATAGGGGCTAAAATCTTTTTTCTTTCTTAATTTTTCTTAATTGATTGTCAATATTGCACCTGTCTGAGCATCTATTGTTCATCCTTATTTCTTAAGCTGAAAATTATTATTCAGCCAATTTATGTATTGTAGACATTGAACGCGATTTTAACAATACATCATGTTTTACAATAATATTTTGAAAAAACATGTTTTCTAAATTTGATATTTTTGTTACATAAATCAAGAAAGCTGTACAATGTCACACTAGTAAATCATGATGAACAAACTTCTTTAACAAAGCATGTAATAGAAGGACCCTTCTGGTTGTGCAAAACATGGGTATACCACGAAGAAAAGTTTTTTCTCATATTTTCTTGGTACCTTTATGATTTATTATGCTTAGCTCCATTATGTTTTTTTTATATTGTGATGATAAATTTCATAACTCACGTTTTATAACTGGTGGGTTTCAATACGATTATGAAAACAATTTTAATTCGGTACATTTATGAAAGTTTCATAAGCTTGCTTTGTTAAGATTTAACTTGATATCGCAGAGATTGCACGAAAGATTTTTTTAAAGGAGATGACAATGAGTAGAATATTTGATCTTCACATACAAAAAAACCCAAATACTGTTAGGCGCCAAGTATTTTCTTCTGAGATATGGGGGATTTTGGTAGGATTTTTTTTTATAATATTGATATCGATTTAGCTGCGAAAAGATATTGTTCAGTAAAAGCGTTGGGCTCGAAAAATAATATCTTAACTTTGAGTTTGTTCGAAAGAAAATTTCTACGTCAAAATACAATGACATAATAACAGGTCTCATAAAAAATAAAATAGTTGGTACCTAAATTTCACTTACACATATAAGGTATATGATCTAAAACAAAGCAAACCAAAAGCAATCAATTTATACATATATTATGCTAAACTGAAAAAGTTTGATTATAAAACAACAAATAATGCTTATCATAAATAAATTTTAAAAAATTAACAATTAAAAGGCAAACAAAAACTTAAGTAAGGGACCGTGAAAATTGTAGAAGTTTATTTTCTGACAAACCGCTACAAAATATTTAATTTTTCACAAAGTTCGACATTTTTTCATGCTAACTATGATTAATGTAGAAGAATTCCTTTGGTATATTGCCTCCTTTACCTATGCTACCAACAGTTTTTTTCTTGACAATCAGATCCAAAATATTTGAAACATTTAAGATGGTTCCTGACACAACTATAAACTAATTAAATGCAGATAAGACATTCCGGATGGGAAAACAAATATCTGTCCTGAAATGATTAAGAAGATTGTTACGTAGAGTGATCACAGCCATATGTACTGGTAAGATTTAGTGCTTCCCGAAAATATAGTGCTTAAAAAGAAAGAGATATTGTCAACGTTGATTGGCTAGAAAATACTCTTATCCATCAATCAAGTTGTGTAAGTAATAAAGCCTGTAATACTGTTATCGAAAATTATTTACACACCTACCTATAATTATATTTGTCTTTTTACGCAGTTATTTCATTGTCGCTTGTTGTGGTCTGTGTACACTTATTCCACATCTCATTATATTTTTAAGCCTGGTTAAATATGTGCTGTAATTTTTCATCGATATCAAACCTTTTTCCAAACGGGACCTTCGTGTAATCCTCCGTGCACAGGAAAATATAAACTATATCCAAGTGTATAATGTAGATTGTCTAAAAAAGCATAAAACATTTACTAATTTTATTGTTCAAAAAGAGAATTTGTTAAGGATTAAACTATATAACTTGAAGGGGTCTGTTTTTCCTTGAAAATGTTACGAAATTTGTTTTTTAATGAAAAATATTTTGGCAGCAGAGTTTCAAAATTATTCTGAAGAAGAATGGTTGCCATATAAAATATTGCTATGAAAAAAGGTTCTGCAATGAAGTCTGACCAGAACCCCTTAAGTTTAATGGTCGGTACAATAACTTAAGGAGTTTCTAATCCAGATGGCATTTATCCGTTAAAGTTTGAAACGCTTTTTCTTTCTTTGGATGATGTTATTTTATTTTTGAAAGTACGAAACAAAACATTGATATTACACAAGAATATTTTTTTCTCTATTAAAACATGTTTTAATAGACTTGCCATATTGAAACCTGTTTAATGTTTATGATAATAATCCGATTTGAATGAAGGAAGGCATATAAAACACCAGTTAAATTGAGGCTGTATGCATGAAAGGAAAGAAAAGAATTATTTCTTTAGAGAATTCAAAATATTACACGTTCTCAGACGAAACATCGTAATAATCGTCTGCTAGTCAAGAATTTGTACATGAAAATCTTGCACCATTTTATGCAACCCGGAAAATATTTACTATAAATACATGTTTTATCTTGTCTAAATTTACTTTCATTCCAAAGTCTCAGTAGGTAAGTACTTGTAAATTACTAGTATTCAAATGATAATTTCGTTATTTTATTTATTTTTAATTCCGTTCTGTGATTTTTGTTTAATTCAAATTAATTTAAAAATATGTATTTACAGTCTCTGGGAAACAAATAAATAAAATAAAACAACCACTCAAATCATTATAACCTTGTTGTAACTATTTGTATTTATTATAGATATTATTTTAAGTCAGTAATATCTATTTATTTCCTTAAAGATATTTAAAAATATATTTTTATCTGATGCAAAAACTAAACAATTTTGACAATTCTTATACAAAATAGTGTTTACGTTTGAAATAAAACAAAAGACACACAAAACTCAATTAAATTGATTTATTAATAGCACCTGAGTTCACTCTTGTTTCGACTGGAGTTCGCGTTGTTGATTGATATTCAGTTGTTTTGTGTTTCCATGTTTTACGTGTTGTCTGTTTTTGTCCCGTTCTTGTTCATGTTAACTGGTTTAGTCTCTGCCCTTTCGGACTTTTGACATTCGGATACCCCATTGGTACCTCTGCTTCTTAAACAAGAAACTTATTATCATATCTATAAACTTGACTACAATTTTCGTAAAAAAAACTTTCATGCAATATAATACTATATTTAATGTCAACCGCAAAAAAACCAAAAGAAATAAAACAAAAAAGTAAAATGAATGTTAACAAAAATGATTTATTTCACTTTATATAAAAGGGTCCACATTTTTCTCGAAATATAAAGGTTCTTTGGTTTGCTGGAAATACCGTAACAATGGAGAATATACGACCGTAAATAAAATGAAATGCTAAAATTTGACAACATTGTAAATTAAAAAAAATGCCATGCACGTATTTACAAATATATAAAGAAAGCTGTCTGATGTATAACTATTAATAACAAGATATGGAAATAGCAAATATAAGGAACAGGACTTAAATTGTACATTTTTGAAAAGGAGCACATCAATTGTCTTTCTCTGTTGTGTTTTCCTTGTTTTGTCTTTTTTTATGGATATTTGTGATTGATCCTTCAAGTTCGGTAATTTTGTAAGTGCCTTTATTTTATGAATCTATATATATTTTTTACCACCTTAACTCTTGATCACACCATAATTTGTAGTAATCGTCTGCAAGTCAAGACTTGTATTTTCAAATCTCACATCAATATATGCAACCAGGAAACCCAAAACTATAAATACATGTACTTACTTTAATTTGAAAATTAAAATAGATAGGTAGCTTGTTATTTTTTTAAATTAATTGTTAATTTAAAATGTTGACACTTAATTTTCCTTAAATTTACAACATTAAAATGTTAAACCAAAAAAAAATATACTAGTATTTAAATAATTATAACCTATTCGTTGTCGTATTTGTTAATAATAACTTGTAAATATATTGTCTTATTTAACTTATACTAATGAAAAGATGTGAGTGTATTTGTTGAATTAATCTTTAATAACTTCAACATTACGGAAATAAATTTTGACAATTGATAAATCAAAAACTTTAAATGTTTTGTTATTTAGTAAACATTTAAAATAGGAAAATCAATTGTATAAATTGGAACATAAAGCTATAGAACGTGAAAATTTATTTTCATTATGGTGAAATTGTATACTATTTTCGTAACAGACTAAAATGCCATATTATAACAGTAAATGTCAATCAATCAAAAACACGAAAAGTTACAGTCACAGAATTTCATTATTAACATTTAGAAATCTTGCTTTACAACTTTAGAAATATGAGTGAACCATACAAATGTAACTTTTGGCTAGCGAGTTATTTCTCATTTCCCCTGGGTGTTTGCATCTTGAAAATAACTATTATAATGAATCCAAAACATTTAGAGAAATTACAAACAAAAATTTAAAAATTCAATACCAAAAACGGGTAAAAAGCGCGGTTAATTTGGTTACGCTATATATCGATATTTCAAGGGGTAACACCTCATAGCCAGCATTTGAATTAAAGCATTGGAAGGTCAAAACCCAAAAATATTGAATGAAAAGTACTCAAAGGCCAAATGGCTCGAACAGGAGAGCCAAATACAGCACCGAGGGTATCGACCATGTGCATTACAAGGAAAGAAACCTGGTGTTTTAAACAATTTTGAATTTAACAACAGGATTTAAATTATTATTGTAGATAAAGAAAGTCAGTTTCACCATGAACACCAAAGTAGTTCTCTGCATTGTCCTTCCATGCATTATAGCATTGGTATCCTCCATGTACGTACCAGCTCAGACTGGTTACTATGGTTACCCAACAGGACAAGCCAGTGTCGGTGGAGTCGGACAGTACGCCTCATACGCCGGAAACAGCGTCGGTGCTCTTAGACAAGCAAGACTCTTCAACTACCGTAAGTTTTGTAGTTATTAAAAGAATTTTCTTTGCATAAACGATATTCATCTATATTTCAATAAGCTTGGTCTTACATTTAAACTTCAAGTTTTATGTTTTCATTTCATAGTCTGAAGCAGTATTATACAAGAAAACCTTTTTGGATTTGTTCATATGAAATTGAAATACCAAAAAAACATATAAAAGGATATATATATCATTTCTGTTTTTCTAAAGCTGACAAGAATTCTAATTTATGATATGAGATTCAATGTCTAGATTCAGTAGACCAATATCAATGACAGACGTATGGTGTTGGTACGTGGTTCCTATAAATAGTCTATCAAAGTTCGCAGTTTACTGCGGTTTAAAAACCATCTGGCATACCCATGAAAAAATATACTAACTAGATATACAGAACAAATAAATTGTACTATCTATCTTCTTTTTTAATTTATATTTTCATAGTTCTTGGTGGTCTTTACTTCTTGAGCCTGTTTAACGTAACTGGAAACAGAATCGCTGGTTAAATATTAATTCAGTGAAATTGAAATAAGGTAAGATGAATGCATAATTATTATTTTCTTATCAACAACACCAGTTTTACTTTCAAAAGATTGGGACAACCTTTACTACGTCACGTCACTACTTATCATTCATTTCAAGGCCAATACAGACGACCCTTAGGGTCAAGAAAATACATCTAATAAAATAAACACTCTTGTTATAACAATCACCCCCTTAATCATGGGACCAGGCTTTCTAACATATCGTAACAGTGAAGACAGATAATGTCCAATAAAATTTAGGACAAACAATTGTCCCAATCTGATACCTTCGAAAGCTTGAGGCCTGATGTTTATTTCTAATTATATAAAAAAAAATACCCCTTTGGTACACCTTTGATTCTAACGAGCTTTTTCACTAAAACGCTGAATATCAACTTTAATTGTTTTGTACAATTGGAAAATTTTCATTCATTTATTGGGATAGTAGCTACTCATGTCTTTTTTGCACCATAAAAATATCATAACAAGGACAAATTCTGTGAGCATTTAAAGAAGAAAACCCTTAAACAATAATGCATCGTAAATTGAATATTGTTTTTCAGTTTTTCTCTATCATAAAAGTTGAAAATATTTTATTCTTTTATTTTTTTTTATTTTAGATCATGGTTGTATATAATTGATTGGTCTTACGGAGACTGAGAGCATGAAATTGAGTATCGTCACACAACCTCGTTGATTCAGATTTGTTTCTTTAGATGTAATACTACCCATTAGTCTTCCCATGTTAATAAAAAGTTATACATAGTAAAACATAGTGTGGTCTTTAGTTAATAACATGAATTTATCCCTATTTATATAACTTGTAGATATGATAAGCATAAAACTTTCACGTACTGTCTTTTACATTTTGCAATTGCTTTAAGCACCCTTGATTTTAAGAAAAAAAATCCTAGACTTAAGATCGCTGCTTGTCATCTTGTTCCAGATAAAATATTATGCAAATAACTCACAACCAACCTTCAAAAATTTCGTTTACACTGTACATTTAATAGGTAAAGATATAATAGATGAATACAAATGACAACAAAAAAATATTATCAAGGAATGCTCGGTGATGAATTTGAAATCCACCCTTATTCCCCTCAATTATCCTAACCCTAACCTTACATTCTTACAATAATCCTTAAATTTAACCCTAGTCATAACCCTACTAGTTCACTCTTTCCCTTAACCCTAACCCCAACCCTTAGCCTAACCCTAACCCCAACCCTCACCCTTACCCTAACCCTTACCCTTACCCTTACACTTTTCCGAACTGTAACGTTTTCCCTAATCCAAGCCGAAACCCTAACCCAAAGCTTTATCCCACCTCAAACCTCAACCGTAACTATGGTCCTAACCTTTTTTCATTGAAAAATGTGTTTTCCACCTTATTAGTACGATTGACTTTTTTTAGTTAAAAGGTAGCCAAGGAGGAAAACTGATAAGTCATTCGTACTTAGTTTTTGAATAATTTGTTTCAAAAAAATGGGAACACTCCCGCCCCTTTTTTTCTCATTTGTCCACTGAGCGATAAACAATTGCTCATTTAGATATTTTCTGCTGCTCGTCATAAAGTGAGAACAATAAGGCAAAAATAAAAAATCAAATACACGAACAACAAATATAAACATCTCTAGCTAGGGTTACTTAATTGTAAGGAAGGTCCCCAATTATTTGCTCATTTAGGCGTATTCTCCCAATGGTCTATACATTGAAAAATCACTCCCATGGTGAAATTTGCCATGCATTGATGTAAGATAAAGGATATGTCACAGACTTCGTTTTTTAGGTACGGGTTTTAAAACATTGCTAATACGGAAAAAATGCAATAAAATCTAACGTCCATATAGTTTTCTTAATTTTTAGTAACAGCTAGTCCTGGAATTGTACTTTAAATCTCATTAATAAATTCTGAAGTTCACCACCAGAATTGTTGTTAATTTACTTTCAGAAATTTTAATATTTTGGTTAAATGGTTTTTGGATAAATCTCAAAGTGGTTATATCTGCTGCAAAGTTTCTTACTTATTTAGTAAACCGTTTTTAGCAACGAGACACATAAAGGATACGTTAATTAGGCTGATGCAGAAATGATTACTGCTCTAAATTATCTTTTGGACAACATTTATATTCGTTTTAAATTGGGAAAACTATTAACCGCCAAGTAATTGGTATCCCTATGGGAACTTATTGTGCTCCATAATTTACTAAACTTTTCTTATATTGTTATAAATCCCAATGTATGGCGAAACTTCAAAAAGACACAAAGAAACGACATCTTATTGAAACTTGATAATACATACAGATATTTAGACGAAATTCTTTCACTAAACAATCCCACATATTCTAATCTTATCACGGAAATATATCCCAGATTATTAAACTTGAAAAAATCTAACCTCACTGGTGATAGATGCCCATTTAAAAATTACACACTAACATATATAATTAACGGGTTGATTTTTTCATAAAATCACTAAAACAAAAACTATATCATGTCCACAAATTAGTAAAATCGTTTAATAAGTTTTATCATAAAAATCTATACCTTATTGGAAAATTTAACCGTTCACGTCGTTTTTCTTATTGTTAAGGGAAGATCCCATCCCGATTTCTACGGTTATTAAACAACAAAGAGATAAGGAATAAGTGCACGCGACACAACCAAATTAAAGAAACGGCAATTTAAAAAATCACAATGGAAAACAGCAAGCAGTCTTCAACATGACCAGAGGTCACTGCTCGCTGTCTTGCATTGGCCGAAGACTAAAAATACAATACATAAGATTCAAACAAATCCCTAGATTATCAACGAAAGACCCATTTCCGGACATAAAACAAAAAAACGATAGTTGACAGGGACAAGCAAAAGCTTTGAAAAGGATTCCTGGCTTAGGACAGGCACACATAAAATGTGACAGAGTTATACTAGTTTTTTTTAGCCCAACATTCACTCCTTTGCTAATCTTGTACAAAGCACAAACAATAACACACTTTAAAAGTAATCGATAAAAGTTCAATTCACCAAGAGAGAACCTACCTGAGACAAGAGTATTATACAAGAACAACGAAACGTATAGGAACTCTCTTGAGAACACTAAAAAAATCATAAAGCAAATAAATTCTTAAACAATCCTTTGGGAAGAATAAACTGTGATATACCTTATTGAATAAAGGTTATGAAATGGAAATTTTAGTGAAATCTTTGAATTTAGTCTTTTTGGTAAAAATATTGATAATTTGATACTTACTTTGCCTTTTTATACTTTTTAGCTCACCTGACCCGAAGGGTCATGTGAGCTATTGTCATCACTTGGCGTCCGTCGTCCGTCCGTCGTCCGTCCGTCGTCCGTCGTCCGTCGTCCGTCGTCCGTAAACTTTTTAAAACGTTAACTCCTCTGACACCATAAGTCCAATTGCAACCAAACTTGGTATGGTTGTTCATTAGCATTCGGTGCTTAGAACTGATGTTGGGATTTTTGATTCGTCGTAAAACATGGCCGCCATGACTAAAAATAGAACATAGGGGTAAAATGCAGTTTTTTGCAAATAACTCAAAAACGGCTACAGATATCAAAATTCTGGCATAGGATAAAAGTGATCAGCACCTCAAGATCTACCTACCCTGAAATTTTGAAGAAAATCCAACAACCCATGTAGGAGTTATTGCCCTTTTTGTGGATTTTTTGCAAATTTTGCACCTGTTTAGCTCAATGTCTTGAAAACTATACTAGATATTTGAGAAATTTAAATTGCATATTGTTAAGCACATCAAGATCTACAAAATATGTAATAGGGTCAACGTTGTAGGACCTTTCCTTTTAGGAGTTATTGCCCTTAGAACGTCAAAATTTAGCATTTTAACAGCATTTCCTCATTACATTAAAAACGTTAACTCCTCTGACACTTTAAGTCCAAATGAAACCAAACTTGGTATAGTTGTTAATTAGCATTAGGTGTATAAAATTGATGTGGGGATTTTTGATTGGTCGTAAAACATGGCCGCTGTGGCTAAAAATAGAACATTGGGGTAAATGGCAGTTTTTTGCAAATAACTCTAAAACGGTGACAGATTTCAAAATTTTGATTGGGAACAAAAGTGATCAGCACCTCAAGATCTACCTACCCTGAAATTTTAAAGAAAATCCAACAATCCATGTAGGAGTTATTGCCCTTTTTGTGGATTTTTTGCAAATTTTGCACCTGTTTAGCTCAATATCTTGAAAACTATACTAGATATTTGAGAAATTTAAATTGCATATTGTTAAGCACATCAAGATCTACAAAATATGTAATAGGGTCAACGTTGTAGGACCTTTCCTTTTAGGAGTTATTGCCCTTAGAACGTCAAAATTTAGCATTTTAACAGCATTTCCTCATTACATTAAAAACGTTAACTCCTCTGACACTTCAAGTCCAATTGGAACCAAACTTGGTATAGTTGTTAATTAGCATTAGGTGTATAGAACTGATGTGGGGATTTTTGATTGGTTGTAAAATATGGCCGCTGTGGCTAAAAATAGAACATAGGGGTAAATGGCAGTTTTTTGCAAATAACTCAAAAACGGTGACAGATTTTAAAATTTTGATTAGGAACAAAAGTGATCAGCACCTGAAGATCTACCAGCTCTGAAATTTTAAAGAAAATCCAACAATCCATGTAGGAGTTATTGCCCTTTTTGTGGATTTTTTGCAAATTTTGCACCTGTTTAGCTCAATATCTTGAAAACTATACTAGATATTTTGAGAAATTTAAATTGCATATTGTTAAGCACATCAAGATCTACAAAATATGTAATAGGGTCAACGTTGAAGGACCTTTCCTTTGAGGAGTTATTGCCCTTAGAACGTCAAAATTGAGCCTTTAAAAGCATTTCCTCATTACATTGAAAATGTTAACTCCTCTGGCACTTAAAGTCAAATTGGAACCAAACTTTGTATTGTTGCTTATTAGCATTAGGTGTATAGAACTGATGTGGGGATATTTGATCGGTTGTAAAACATGGCCGCTGTGGCTAAAAAATAGAACATTGGGTTAAACTGCATTTTTTTGCTAATAACTCAAAAATGGTGACAGATTTTTGAATTTTGATTGCGATCAAAAGTGATCAGCACCTTAAGATCCACCATATTGTCAGATGACCCCCTTATTAAACTACTGACCCCCTTATTAAACTAATGACCCTTTCAATGTCAAATAGATTTTGCCTAATAACCTTTACTTCAGGCACATATGTCAGGTGAGCGATTCAGGCTCCTGGGAGCCTCTTGTTGTACTTATGGTTATTTTTGAGCATTACAACGGTCACAGTGGTCTCAAGTGTGTATCAGTTGATAGATGCTTCTTAGCTAGCTGTCAGTAACTTCGAGTGTTCTCAAGAAAGTATCTGTACGTCCGATTATTTCCATGTTGTCCTTTTGTCTCAGGTTCTCTCTTGCTGAATAGAATTTTTATCGATTTGATTTATTCTGTATCTTAGTTTGTGCTTTGTTATTGATTATCAATAGGGGGAAGATTTAGCTAAAAGAACTAGTTTAAACCCGCCACATTTGAATGTACCTGTCCTTAGCCAGGAATCTTTATCAAAGTTGATGTTTGTATTCGTCGAAACTATTTTGTTTTGTCAAGAAGATGGTCTTTCATTGACACTTTAGGATTGAGCTTGAATCATATGTAGTTTATTTTCAAACCAGGACCAAATGCAAAAAAATGCGACCACTGATCAAATTGAAGGCTGTTGTGGATTTTTTAAATTGTCGTTTATATTTTAGGTTGTGTCGCGTACAAGTTTTCCTCATCCCATACCCTTCTATTAGTCCTGCATTGCAACATGGTGGCTATCAAAATATAGTGCCTTTTCTCAGTGTTGTTTGTAGAATTAAAAATTTTCATGCATTCGTTTCTAACTTTTGGCTATAATCGAACGTAAGACACCAAACTTTAGATCAACTTTTTGAAATGAGAAAATTGCATTACTCAATAAAAAGTTCCCATGAAAAGGGGGTATTTTTGCAATGGAAGTTAAAGTGAAAGAAGAAAAAAATTGGCTCAACCAGCTGTGGTTTTCTTTTCTTCGTGCGACGATTTATTGGCTCACCCTTTAAAATGTTTTTGACGCTTCCTTTATTGATAAAATATAGCAGAAGTTTAATTAAATCATATTAGCTATTGTTTAAAAAAATCCCAAACATTCAGGTTTACAATAGAAGTCTATAAGAATAAACAATATGAGACCATAAACTTCGTAAACGACAAGTGCTTTTAAATTCTGAAGGGGGTTAAACCAGTTTTGTGACCAAACTTCTCCCTATTGATAATCTTCAACAAACACAAAATTGAAATTCTTACATAACAATTCAAACAGTTAAAGATATTTATAGTGATGTAGAATCAAACAAAATCGACATGCATTTGTACTTGGTCGCCTTGGACATGGGTGAAATATAAAAAAAGAACGTTTTCAAGTTAAATTATCAATATTTTGACAATTAAGATCACAGATTTAACTACAACGTTCACCTCATATTCTTAGAGGATTTTTTATGTGTATGCTTTAAAAACCACATAACCATAAAATCAGAATTTGATATTCATTTTACAATAAAAAAATCATTACAGCTAAATTTCTTAAAATAAAATATTGAAACAAGATCCTGTATTTTTGTCCACTTCGTTACCACACGAAGTGGTTGAAATACAAGGTCTGGTTTTACTAGTAACAAGATTTGGCTGTTTGTTGTTTTCTATGAGTAACTGTAAACTTCTGAACTGTCGCCGATTTATGTAAGCTGATTTCAGTACATTTAAAATTTGTTGATTTCGGTTCGGTTGATTTTGTATTTTGTCTCTCTTCATGCTATTCTTGTTCGTGTTTACCGGTTTCGTAGTTGCCCCTTCGGACTTTTGACATTCGAGTGCCCCATTGGTTCCTCTTTGCCTCTTTCATTTATTTCTCAATTTTATAGCACTTTCAAATTATTTTGATTTTGAGCATTGATCTATGGTACAAAATGAGAGTAGGTAGCATAACACTGTACTTTTCATTGTTTTAAAGAAAAAAAAACCGTTATTGTTTTACTGACTTTCATTGAAAACTTGCACCATTTAAATTTGTTTAAATTTGTCGCATGTGAAGATGCACTTTAGTTTGATAACGAGCAATTTATATCATTTATAAAATTTTGTTGACCTTCTCCTATCTAATTAATTTTTCATTTCAAAAACTGCTGTTTAGAGATTCCTTCTCATATAATGCATATATGGCAGAACTAGATTTTGTTTACACCCAATATAGCACTGAATTTGTTTTCAATATGTTGATGTGGATATTATAATTCAACCCCAACTCTAAAAACTTACTATTCTCAACGGCTTGTTATGTAAGCGTTTGATAGTTCAAGATATAGTAAGTTCCGGTCAGAATTTAATAGACCAGTCATAATATTCCCACGGATAGTTATAACTACACAGGCAAATTTGGCTCACATGAGTTTCACGTGAATCGAGCTTCACGTGAAATTCACGTGAATTTCACATCAAAATCATGTGAGTTTCACATGAAACTGGCTCACGTGAAATTGATGTGAACTTTTCACGTGAAATTGATGTGAAGTGTTTTCATGTGAGATTCACGTGAATTTCACGTGAAACTCACGTGAGATTCATGTGAATTTCATGTGAAAGCTCATTTCACGTGAAACTCACGTGAACTTTTTCATGTGAGTTTCACGTATAAGCTCGATTCGGGTGAATTTCATGTGAACTTTTTCATGTGAAACTCATGTGAGCTAAATTTGCCTGTGTAGCTTATACATTCCTCTGAAAGTTATTCAGTTCCGAAGATATATTATAGCTAGTTAAATAATTTTGGCAGAACTTAAAGTCTGGATGAAATTTTCCATATTATGATAATATCTCATATTCAAACAAACAATTAAAATAAGGTATTCTTTTATGAATTTTAAACCTACTAGTATTACAAATATTTTTTCTAATTAAATGATTCTGTGAAGGAACAAAGAAGCCGGTTAACTTGTTCCGTTGGAAATAGATAACTAGTAGAGACTGTCTACAAGAGATTGCAAGAACTCATTCTACTCCTCTCTTGTAACTCACACGAGTCTCAAATGACATTCATGTAGATTAACGTGAAATTATCTAACATGAAAATACTACACCTGGAAAAAAGTTAAGCATCCCAAGGCTTTCTTTGCTATTTGATGATTTGAAATAATTTTTAATTTTCATGATTTTGGTCAGTTCTAATCTTCAATATATGACTCAAAGGGTGTGGGCTTTCGGTTAAAAGCACATCTTCGCCATGAAAAGAGGGAGATAACTCTTCAGGAAATTAGACGCCAAAGTGGCAATCCGAAACCAAGGCTTCCAGCAGTATTGAGTGCTAAAGGTGGACATACACGAAATTGACTCTTTGACGATACAATGTCAATTTGTTGTACATTTTTCAGTGCAATTTGACGATTTGTTAAAAAGTTTGGAGCTTCAGGCGACCATACTTTTCGAAGACCATGTTTATGTACAAAAGCCATCTTTTTTGCCATGTCGTGTTACGTAAATAAAACAGCCTTTCAGTCTGTTACAAACATGTTTAATTGTGCTCAACAGTGCATATTTTAGTTTGCAATACAAATTTACAATGACTATCAGTTAAATTATGGTTAAAAAGTGTTTTAAAATGTATAATTTTAAAAAATCACAAGGGTGCTTAACTTTTTTGCAGGTGTATAATGAAATATCACCTTTATTCACTTGATGAAATAAATTCACGTAAAATCTGAATGAAATGACTCTTGAAATGAAACAAAGCTCCAATGAATTTTAGGTGAAAGCTCATTTCACATGATTCTTATATGAACTGGTTAATATGAGATTAGCTAGATTCGGTTAAATTTCACGTTATTTTGTACGTTAAGATTTATGTGAGTCAGATTTGCTTGTGTATTTGCCTAATGATGTTGTGTTTTGTTCTAATAACTTTCTAGTTTATTTTATATTTCATTTTATTTCTATTTTGATAATTCCAGGTAAGAGTATGTATTTTACCCGAGATTATACCCTCTTTTTTTTGCCCATGTGTCACCGCAGTACAAAATCAGCGGTAAAATCCTAACCAATTGCTTTTGACTTGCATTGATATTCAGAAATTAACATTATTTCAACTTAAAAAAGGTCATAACAAAATTACCAAACTGGAGAATCAATCTCAAATGAAAGCTTGTGTCATGCAAACTTAAATCAAAACCCACAACAAAGTGTTTAGCAAATAATTTAATGAATTGGCAAACACAAACACACAAAAAACACATGTCAGAGACAAAAACATTCAACTCACTGTGAATGCAACATGCATCTCTTTTCTGGAACCACTCTCCGTTCTGTTGTTAGTTGATAAAAAAAGATACTTGTACTACATGTAGTCAAAGTCCGATAATTTATAATAATTAAATATTTGATCAGATAACACACTTAGTGTTTGTTTCCTTCTTTTTTAAACGAAAAGGCCTCTGATGTGGTTGGAAGTAAGAATGTATGAATCCATATAATATTTAATTATCTCAAACAATGGTCTACTCAGAAAATGACCTATGTCCCGCCCACATTATCTCCATTTAACTAAAATCTGAAATGAAATTAAAATCAATACGTTAATTCGTCATGTAGCAACAAATAGATTAACTTGTTTTTTTCGTGTGCTTTTTGATTGGATAAAGAATCTGCTATCATATAAATTTTCAATTTAATAAAAGAATAAAATTGTCATACAAACTTGATATCAAAATTATTGACATCATGATTATTGAGAGTTGATTTTTATTTCAATGTAAAGCAATTCCGGTGTGACTTTCTGATTGAATAAAAGTTACTGAAAATCTTGCATTGTCATGTTTGTACTATGGTGCCTAATCACTCGGCCTTGCTCCTGGTATTTTTTTATCATGATATCTATAGCAGGAAGCATATTGTCTGGAAACTTCAAATGCCCAAAGCAAGCCCTTGTTGAATTATTTGTATTATATTGTCGATATATCTGTATTGAACTTCTTTTTTCGATTTTTTTTGGTACGGGTACTTTTCTTTTGAGACTTCGGGGTTTAAGCCTTCAAATTGTTTGTTTATGCTAATGATGAGAGGTCACTCATTGAAATACACGTAAAAGCATAACAAAATAACCGTTCCATTGATACCGGCTTTAAAATAAGTATTCTTATCAAATATTACAGCAGATACTTACCCTACTTCATCACACTGACTTTATCCAGCAATTCTGTTACCAGTCACGTTGAACAGGCTCAAGAAATAGAGACCACCAAGAACTGGGAAAAAAGGATTGGAATGATGAAATAAATCCGCCTTATTCATAATAAAATATTAAAAACTTTATAACGAGCATCTGGCTTAATGCACATTGCATAAAAGTTATTTATGTACATTGTATAGGAGTTATAAAGCTTACGACAATGCTGAGGAGTGTACATGAGTGATTTAAATGGTTGTTTCTTGTAATATCCTATTTCTGAATGCGATAAAAATGCTAAACACAATGCTTTTAATTATGTCATCTGATTATGTTTTGGACTTTTATAGACTAATAGTATAAAAATGCCCTTTTCGGACTTACAATTATAAGTGCCTTTTTCGGACTGACAATATAAGAATGCCATTTTCATACTTCTTTGGATTTTTGATAAGAAAGATGTATTTTTCAATATTTACGAGTAAGTTTTGGTATAACCGAAATGTTTAATTATATCAAAAAAGCTATAAATTTCCCTTTACAAAACAATTTGCTGCTCCTGTATTGTAATGCACGTATTTGTATTTGCCTGAGATGATGTTAAAGAGTTTTTCTTCAGAAACGTAGTATTAGAATTTATTGCTTTAGCTTTAGAAAGATTTAGAACTGTTCATTCACAAAATGCAATAAAAACATATCAGTGTAATAAAAAAATGTACACAAACAATGATATACATTATTTATCTTCATTTCAAATTCTTTTCTTACACTGAAAAAGAAACTTACGGTAGTTGAAAAGTCTAGCTTGTCTAAGAGCTCCGACGCTGTTTCCGGCATATGAGGCGTACTGTCCGACTCCACCGACACCGGCTTGTCCTGCTGGGTAACCATAGTAACCAGTCTGAGCTGGTACGTACATGGCGGATACCAATGCAATGATGCATGGAAGGACAATGCAGAGTGCTACTTTGGTGTTCATGGTGATTTTTTAAATCTGTAAGCAAATATAAAATTTATACCAGCATTTATCACCAGTACATTAAAATTTTTCTGAAACGGCAATTTAAGAAATCTTAACAAAAACTTGTCCAGTTTTCCTTAGACCGGAAGCCTTGCAGTCAATTAAGACTTTTTCAGACATAGTTATCTAACCGAGGCTTAATTGACTTCAAGACCTTTGACCTCACACCTACTTCTTTAAGTCTAAACAAGTCGAACTATATTTTTGTTCAGACAGATGTCTTAAATGGCCGTTTCATATCATTTTTAAATATATTTGT